>OU900098.1:5766087-7051559 GCA_918026865.1 Phyllotreta striolata | reverse complement strand
CTTCGAAGTTTTTTCAAATTCTTTCTGCATATATGATTTTATTATTACTTTTTAACGTATATGCCGTTTAAAATTATTTTCTATCTATTTTATTCTGGCTTGTACGATTTTTTTGTTATTTTCATTACTTTTACTCAATAATATCGCCAAAAACAAGGTTCTTCGAAGTTTTTTCATATTCTTTCTGCATATATGATTTTATTATTACTTTTTAACGTATATGCCGTTTAAAATTATTTTCTATCTATTTCATTCTGGCTTGTACGATTTTTTTGTATTTTTCATTACTTTTACTCAATAATTTCGCCAAAAACCAGGTTCTTCGAGGTTTTTTCAAATTCTTTCTACATATATGATTTTATTATTACTTTTTAACGTATATGCCGTTTAAAATTATTTTCAATCTATTTTATTCTGGCTTGTACGATTTTTTTGTATTTTTCATTACTTTTACTCAATAATATCGCCTAAAACCAGGTTCTTCGAGGTTTTTTCAAATTCTTTCTACATATATGATTTTATTATTACTTTTTTACTTTTTAACGTATATGCCGTTTAAAATTATTTTCTATCTATTATATTCTGGCTTGTACGATTTTTTTGTATTTTTCATTACTTTTACTCAATAATATCGCCAAAAACAAGGTTCTTCGAAGTTTTTTCATATTCTTTCTGCATATATGATTTTATTATTACTTTTTAACGTATATGCCGTTTAAAATTATTTTCTATCTATTTTATTCTGGCTTGTACGATTTTTTTGTATTTTTCATTACTTTTACTCAATAATATCGCCTAAAACCAGGTTCTTCGAGGTTTTTTCAAATTCTTTCTGCATATATTATTTTATTATTACTTTTTAACGTATATGCCGTTAAAATTATTTTCTATATATTTTATTCTGGCTTGTACGATTTTTTTGTATTTTTCATTACTTTTACTCAATAATATCGTCTAAAACCAGGTTCTTCGAAGTTTTTTCAAATTCTTTCTGCATATATGATTTTATTATTACATTTTAACGTATATGCCGTTTAAAATTATTTTCTATCTATTTTATTCTGGCTTGTACGATTTTTTTGTATTTTTCATTACTTTTACTCAATAATATCGCCTAAAACCATGTTCTTCGAAGTTTTTTCAAATTCTTTCTGCATATATGATTTTATTATTACTTTTTAACGTATATGCCGTTTAAAATTATTTTCTATCTATTTTATTCTGGCTTGTACGATTTTTTTGTATTTTTCATTACTTTTACTCAATAATATCGCCTAAAACCAGGTTCTTCGAGGTTTTTTCAAATTCTTTCTACATATATGATTTTATTATTACTTTTTTACTTTTTAACGTATATGCCGTTTAAAATTATTTTCTATCTATTTTATTCTGGCTTGTACGATTTTTTTGTATTTTTCATTACTTTTACTCAATAATATCGCCAAAAACCAGGTTCTTCGAAGTTTTTTCAATTTATTTCTGCATATATGATTTTATTATTACATTTTAACGTATATGCCGTTTAAAATTATTTTCTATCTATTTTATTCTGGCTTGTACGATTTTTTTGTATTTTTCATTACTTTTACTCAATAATATCGCCTAAAACCATTTTCTTCGAAGTTTTTTCAAATTCTTTCTGCATATATGATTTTATTATTACTTTTTAACGTATATGCCGTTTAAAATTATTTTCTATCTATTTTATTCTGACTTGTACGATTTTTTTGTATTTTTCATTACTTTTACTCAATAATATCGCCTAAAACCAGGTTCTTCGAAGTTTTTTCAAATTCTTTCTTGCATATATGATTTTATTATTACTTTTTAACGTATATGCCGTTTAAAATTATTTTCTATCAATTTTATTCTGGCTTGTACGATTTTTTTGTATTTTTCATTACTTTTACTCAATAATATCGCCTAAAACCAGGTTCTTCGAAGTTTTTTCAAATTCTTTCTGCATATATGATTTTATTCGTCACCGTGGGAGGTGACGTAATGCGAGTGAAGTGGCTGGACCTACTCCCGCCATCCACCAAGCGTATCCTCCGCCTGTTCAAGGCGAAGAACCTGGCCGAGCTCGCAGAAGCGGCGGACGAAATCCACGACTGCGGCCCGCGGGTGATGGCCGCCGGATACTCCATGCAGAAGGCCTCACAGCCAACGTCCACTTCGACCGGGCCCACCACGGACCTGGCACAGGAAGTCGCAGCTCTGCGCAAGATGATGGCGCAGCTTCTCTCCACTCCCCGGGACACGACACAACGGGGACGCCCAACCAGCAGAGGTCCTTCCAGTCGCAGGGACCGCTCTTCGACACCTGGCCCCGACGCCCAAACCGGCCAGTGCTGGTACCATTCCAGATGGGGTGGTCAAGCTAGGCGATGCAATGCTCCATGCACCTGGCCCGACGTTGCTGCCACCGCCGCCCTACCGGAAAACTGACGACGCCGGCGCCGTCTTCCTGGGACGCCGTCGGCAACATTCCAAGAGAAAACCGCCTCCACGTCCGCGACCGGAAAACCAACATGCGATTCCTGGTCGACTCCGGCTCCGTAGTCTCCCTACTCCCCCGATCGGCCGTTCCAGGAAGATACCTACAGCAGGCCGACCTGGTGCTTCAGGCAGCCAACTCCTCACCAATCCGCACCTTCGGGCGACATTCCGTCTCGCTCGACTTGGGACTCCGAAGACCAATAGCGTGCCAATTCATCGTCGCCGATGTCCAGACGGCCATTCTGGGCGCAGACACCCTCACCCGGTATGGCATCCTGATCGACCTAAGGGGAAGGCGAATCCTGGATCGCCAGACGCAGCTCTCCGCCGTTGGTTCAATCGGACCTGCCCAGGTCGTGAGCGTGACCATCGCACCGACGTATCAGCTCCCGGAAGGAGCCCTTTCCGAGACGTACAACAACCTCATCCAGGGTTTCGTCGAACTCGCCGCCCCTCCGGGCGCCTCTGCCACGCTGCCAGACTTCCCCGTGCAGCACTTCATTCACACCCAGGGTCCACCAGTATTCGAGAGGCCACGACGCCTGGCCGGCGACAGGGATCATACGCCCCTCCTCCAGCCAGTGGGCCAGTCCACTAAACCTGGTCTCGAAGCCCAGCGGGGGTGCGTCTGAACGCAATCACCGTTCCCGACCGGTACCCACTGCCGATCATTGAGGACATCCTCCAGGCCAGCAAGGGCACCGTCTTCTCCGTTATCGACCTCCAGAGGGCCTTCTACCAGATCCCGATGGCGGAAGAGGCCATCGCCAAGACCGCCGTTACCACGCCCTTCGGCCTGTTCGAGTTCGTCGGCATGCCACTGGGCCTACGGAACTCTGCGCAGACTCTGCAGCGTACCATGGACCACCTCCTGCGGAAATTCGACTTTGTCCAGTGCTACGTGGACGACTTCCTGGTCTCTTCGCATTCTCACGAAGAACATCTGGAACACCTTCGTCTTCTTTTCGAGACCCTCCGGGACGCACACCTCCACATCAATTGGAGCAAGTGCGTCTTCGGGGCAGCCGAAAAGCAAATTTATTCAGGCGGTTTTTAGCACTACTAGTAAAACATGTATCAGAAAAATGGTCTTCACAGAGTCTCATTTCTTTGGATGAATGGGACAAACCTATAATATCAAACCATTTTTTCTTTCGCTCAATATCTGCAGGGAATATAAAAAAATGTTTTTGAAGAGAACTATCTTCGAGGGGACAAATATACAAATTTTTGCATTGTAGTGATGCACATTTACGAACCTTCCTTCGAATTGGTGTTGACATTTTAAATTTGCAAACAAATATTAATATAAAAAATAAAAATACTCACAATTTAGGATAAGCACTAAAATGGCGTCTACATCACTAACGAAACTCACTTAATTAAAACAACGGCCGGGCGACGACCGACGTCCTATAAAATTAGCCAATCAAAACAATCGAAATTCATTTAATTTTTTGATAGCAGCGCCTCTAACGGCTGGTCTCCGTTCTAAGGCATGTTGTCGACTCTGTCCTATGCATTAAACAGTGTCTTTTATTTTGTCTATGGTATGTTGTTGTTATTTTTATGCGGGCGGTCTTTCCAGCCCCGTGACCACCTAGATCTAATGATCCTCTGTAGTTTCCCGCTGTTTCCCAAGGTCATTGAATCTGCCAGAGGTCGCAAGTATTTGCAAACCTCAGCAGTTCGGATGCCCTTGTGTTTTTGAGATCGCTAGGATCTAATGAGGTCCTTCCCCAGGTATTATACCTGCGCAAGGATAATGCTGGACAGTGACACAGCATGTGTATGCTGTCCTCATCAGCCTCCCCACATAGACGGCATCATAGAGAAAGAAAGATGAGAGAGTTCGATCCTTTACTAAAAATTGGCATAATGTTGATGGTGCTGCCTCTAACTCCGGTTGTCAATTTATCGCGAACTAATCAAGAATGACAGTGTAGATTTCTTCTATATTTAAAAACAAAAAATGGCGGTAAATTTAAATTTTATTTCTATAATTCTATTTTATTTTCTTACATTTGATAATTGTGTAGTCATTCAATAGCCGTTTCTAAAGCAAGAAAAACGACTATCAAATGCATACACAATTTACAAATTGGAATATTTAAAATAATAGAATTAATTGATTTATGTAGAAATTTATTAATTTAAAATTATACACAAAACAATTATATACGATAACTACGAAGAAATAAAATTTTACATTAAAAATAAGTACCTACTAATATTTAAAGGAAAAATCACATTTATATCACAGAAGTTACGAAAGGATATTTACATACACTAAATTTAAATAGAATTATTTTAGTAAAATTGGTTATTTCTAAAGCTATACAACGATAAAGTTGGTCTTATTCCTCAGCTCCTAGGGTCTACACCTTCCAGTTCTTATATCGTACGTTATCTAAAACAAAAAAATATCAGCAGCATCGAATTCAGGGAAAATAACGAATAGTGAGAAATAGTTGTTAGTTTTTACCATTTTCCCGATAATACAATGGCATACAATAATACAATTGGTACAATGGCTCCAACAAGTTGACAAAAAACATCTGATTTATGATCTTTGCAAGAAAGTGTTCTTTGGTGTTGACATTTTAAATGAGCAAACACAATTAAAAATAAAAAAATATATAAAAACTCACCAATTTAGGTTATACACAAAAATGGCGCCTACCTACACTACTCACGAAACTTACGTAAAAAGACCGGCATAAGTGCATAACACAACTCGACAAGAACGGCAAGGAAGACTACCGAACGAAACAAACCGAACATCGCTATCGTTTGCGTTCGAGCATTTATGTGAAATTGTCCAATCAAAAAATTGAAATATATTTCATTTTTCGATAGCAGCGCCTCTTACGGGGTCTTCAAAATGAATCGTGTAGTCCGATATTTCCTATGCTTTAAACAGTCTCTTTTATTTTGTCTATGGACGGCATGTTTTCTGCTTTACTATTTTGAGGCGGTATAGGTGCGCTCTGAGTGCTACATGTCCTGTGAGTAGTCCAAGCGTTTTGCTCAGCCTGTCACGGTTGCCCTTTCTTTTGAGGGTGTTTCCATGAACTGTTTGGATAACCTTGTCTATGGTAAGTACTTGATAAAATGTTCTATTAACACAAAAAATCATTCGATTACGATTATTTTATACAAAAATTATGTAAAATCTTAAAGGAAAAGAAGAAGATTCATAGGCCTTTTATCATTCGGGCCAGCGTCTACATAAACCTTACGATACCTATGTAAATGTAAGTAAATGAATAAAAAAATCGTTTCTACAACCATTTTATTGAATAAGCTCTAAAAATAAACAAGATTAAATAACCCGTTTAAAATTTTTCGTCGAAAAATTTGGAAAATGTCAAAACTGTCAATGTCAACAGTGTCATTTGAAACTGCCGTTTGGAAGAGGAGTAGCCGTTGAATTCGCCAAATTTCGCATTTTTACTGGATTTTCAGTGTTAATTTCAAGGTAAATGAGCTTTATGGACGATTTAAAACCTTTACAAATAATCTCCTACGATATTTGAATGGTCTCGTACAAGAAATAACCCATTTAAAAATTGTGAGGTTGAGTTGCATGAAGCCGCTTTTTAACAAAATTATTTTACTTTTTAGAAGGTCTACGGCCTATATTTCATGATAATTACCTAACTGAAGATGAGAAAAAGGTCCCAGTAAGCATATTGTGCTAAATTTGGGTGATTACAAGTCAGAATTTCAAACAGAACAACGGCCTACGTAGAAAATCCTACCTCAATACAGGGTGTTACATTTGGAGGAATACCACTTTTTGGGTATAAATACCGTTTCCACAGTATGGATAAACCGAAAAAAGGACTAAGTAAGCGTCGTTTTAAAGAAAAAATGATAAAAATCGGTCAAGAAATAACGAAGAAATGAAACCTTGAATGAATCATTTTTTCCTTCATTCAAAGAACTACTTGATTACTTTTATTCAAAAGTAAAACTTGTTTAAATTGTAAGTATTTGATAAAATGTTCTATTAAAACATAATACCATTCGATTACGATTGTTTTATTTACAAATCGTAAACATTTATTGATATTTAACAAAGTATCGAATGATCTTTTTGTTACCTGTACTAGAAACGTAAAATAAACCACCAATAATAATTAGGACAATTTTTTTGGATTTTTTCTACGATTTTCATCTTTCTTCGAACAACTTTTATTTCGATCGGAGTATCTTCAAACACTTGAATAATATGCTTTAGAGGTAAATAATTATTAATGAAAATGCCCACGAAATTCTCGTAAGCATAGTTAAATAACTATGGTCTCGTTCGCTACGCGAGCTCGACTAACTTGCTTCACATAATGATATACAAACTGCCTACAAAATGAATATTGAAAGGGTAATGATTGAATTTTTTATTATAAAGAGCCCTTTATTAACGATTTTTCTATATTCTTAGAAATCCTGAAGCTGTTTCCAGCCTTCCGAGAGAAGTATTCTACCGTTTTCTATCTTTTACCAGAATGTTCTGTCTTCAAAATGAATAGTGAAAAGGTAAGAATTGAAATTTCTATGAGAATGACCACATTTTTATTGAATTTTTTTTTCTATTTTTCAGAATTTTGAAGCCGTTTCAAGCTTTAATTATCTATTTAGAGAAAACCAACCCAACTTTAAAGACATTTTGGAATTCTGAAATCTACAGAGTTTTACAACTTTTACAATCAATACACCTGAATAGCAGGATTTTCGCTCTGATTGATTCCTTTACCAGAAGATCGATGTCCTTGAGGTTTTTTACAACAGTTCATGGCGAACTGGATCCTTTCTAAATGATTCTAAAAAGGTTCTAAATGGGTTTAAATAGTTCCTGATAGATAGAAGATTCTGAAGTGTTCTATAAATAATTCTAAACAGTTCTAAATGATTCTGAAATATTGTAAATGTGACTGGAGCAGTCTAAATGATTCTAAGAAGTTCTATATGGGTTTAAAAAGTTCTAAAAGATCCTGAAGTGTTATAATTAATTCTAAACAGTTCTAAACGATTCTAAAATATTATAAATGATTCTGGAGAATTCTAAATGATTCTAAAACGTTCTAACTGGGTTTAGACAGTTCTGAAGGATTCAGAAGTGTAGGCCTGTAATAGCGCGTTTTAACCCGGTGTAGAGTCTTGGATATTCCCAGGTGACCTCTCACCGGTTCGTTGTGGAGGGAGAATAATATTTCACCGATTAGGTGCTTAGGGATCACCAAGAGGTTTTCTAAGCCTTCTATGGTTTTGTTTACCTTGTACAGTACTCCCCCGATCACTCTAAAATTTCTCACTCCTCCGATGGGTACCGTATCCGGCGAAGAAATTGCCTCCTTTAGGAACAGGATCTCCATCCTGTTCCTTTTTCAGATCTGCTGCCTGCAAGAGAAATGTGGGAACGTCGTGGTCATCTTCTATTTCTTTATCCGTCGGCTTTAATACTGGGTGTCTCGACAAACAATCCACATCCCTTTGTAGGCTGCCTCTTGTGTCGAATGTCATAGTCATATTCTGAGAGATTTATGCTCCACCTGGCTAATCTCCCTGTGGGGTCCTTGATGGATCGCAACCAGCACAGGTTGTGGTGATCTGTGACAATTGACACGTCCCTTCCATAGATGAGATGCCTTAGATACACGATGGTCCATATTATGCCCAGAACCTCTAGCTCAGTCATCCCATAATTCTCTTCAGCTTTATAGAGACCACTGTTTATATAGCTTACAGGATGCATATGTCCGCCAGGTTCATCCTGCAGTAGTATAGCTCCAATCCCTATTTTACTGGCATTCACCATCAATTCGCTGTCTTTCCCTGGGTTGAAATGTTGGAATACCGGCGCCGACAGAAGAATCTCTTTGAGAGAATCGAGCGCTGTCTGCTCCGGCTTAAATGTTTTATCCTTTTTAGTGAGACTGTGTAGCGGTTTGGCGACCTTCGAAAAATTTAATATGAACTTCCTATAGTAGTTACACATTCCCACGAAACTTTGGACCTGGTTAACGTTTCGAGGGATGGGGAAATCCTTAATGGTCATTACTTTTGAGTCGTCTACCGCCAAATCGTCCTCTCTGCAGGTGTAGCCGAGTATATTGATTTATTTTCGCACAAACGTACTTTTACTGGGTTTAAGAGTCAAGTTCACTTTCTTTAGTCATTGAAATACTTCCCGTAGTTTTCCCATATGCTCCTTCAGAGTCGTCGAAAAATGTCGCTGAACATGTCAAGTCGTAAAATCGGGTCGTGAAATATTTGGCTCCTCCTAGGTTCGTCATAATGTCGTCGATCTGAGGGAGTGGCTAATTCGACTTTTTCGTCACTTCGTTTAGTTTCCGGTAGTCCACACAAAGACGGGTATTCCCGTCCTTTTTCTTCACGAGGACCACCGGGCTGGCCCAAGGTGAATGGCTTGGTCGGATTATGCCGTATTCCAGCATCTCCTGGATTTGAGTGTCGATTATTTCTCGTTCCTTTTGTGATACTCGATATTGACGGCACTTTATCAGAGTGTTATTTTCCACCTCAATTACGTGCTCCGTCAGATCGGTACGTTCTATGGTGTCCAGAGTTTTTGAGAAAACCATGGAATATTCCGCGATGAGTTCCTCCAACTCCTTCAAGGGTGCCTCGTCGATATCATCTGGTTTGTCGAAATATTCGAGAGACACCGCCTCCTCCTCCTTTTCTGTGAACAGCAGCCATTTGTCCGACGATGGTAGTTTATTTTCCTCTACCCACCCTATCGTACTTCCTTTATATGTATAAACTAACGGGATAGTGCCTAGAATTCGTTATCGTCACGAAGCGCGTGGTTAGTTTGTCCTCTTCAATGTGTATTTCATGTCGGATGATGTTTTTATAGTTGACCGACAGGTGGTGAGATTTCGTTTCGTCGGTGGGTTTTTCCGTTTCGATTTGTACTATTAAACTTTGGCGGGGAGGACAGACAACGTCAGTCGCTAATCGTACCTTATTCGTTGCATCTGGCTGAGTAATGTAGTTACAGTGTAATGGGGTGATGGGGGTTCGGGGCCGAAGTTTTCCGGACTTGACGTGGTTGTGCTGTCTTTTACCGTGTCCTTGTCGATTTGGGTTAGGCTAGCCTTGATTTCGTCTAAATATGTCGCGTGGTAAATTTGACGGTACTTTTCATCTCTAGCCGACGTCATTAAAGCCGTGTTAATCGCTTCTGCGGGGTTCTTACGACTGCCGGCCGCGGCTAGCGGTACTCTCTGTTCCTGTCCGTTCAACTGGAACACCATCCCATTGTTTTTTTGGTCGATTATTGTTTCCCATTGGTATAGAGTCTTAATCCCAATCAGCAGCGCGACCGGTGTGTTGCTGACTACAGATGCTGTAAGGGAAGTTCGTACTTTTCCAATTTGTAAGTCGACCTCGGTTTCCCCGAGGGTTGAGACCCTCGTGTCACCTACCGCCAAGAGGTTCCCTTTTCTATAGGCGTTTATGAATGGTGCAAACTCTTCCCTTACAATATCTTGTTCTGAACCGGTATCCATAATTACGTTGGTTCTCCTTCTATTAGCAGTAGCGGCGATTTCCAGGACTCTGTGCCGTGTGGCTACTGGCTCCCTGTTAGCTAGGACAAGCCCGGGAGCTATCGACGTTGTCCTTGCTCGTTTGGGTCACTCCTCGCTCGCGAGTCGCAGGCTGCGGCCAAGTGGCCTGGCTTTTTGCAATTGAAGCAGATTAGTCGTCCGTCTGCCGTCCTCGTATTAGGGATATTGTGCGGTGGTTGGGCATTCCTATGATTCCATTCGGGGATGTTGTTCCCCCTATTCCGCTTGTTCCTGTCATTTCTCCCCCGCTGATCGTTGTTTTCGTTTGACGTATCCGCTTGTGGCCAGTTGTATTGGAGCGCGAATGCCATGAAGGGCGGCAGGTGTCCCATACTCCATATACTCGTGATCGCTCCTGTCCCTTCGAGGGTTGGGGGATGGTTCTTCCCTCCGGCGTTGATTGTCTCCTTCCGATTTGCTATCGACTCGCCGATTGTCCTGAGTTAGAAACGTTAGATCTTTTCTATCCGTCTCGTCTTCTGCTAAACAGCTAAGGGATGCATTATTGTTTAGTATATCCTGAAATCACATCACAACTTCTTTGAATTAATCCATCAACAGCCTGTAAGGGGTATATAATCCCGGATCCAAACCATTTTCGAAGAATTTGGAAAAGCCTTCGACATCCATCTTCCGACTATCTTGCCTCCCTTATTGTTGTATTCGCCATGACTACGTTGAGCAATTCGGAAGGTCCCGGTCTATTCGGCTGGTTGGGTCCTGAAATATCCCTTGGTGGATCTTGTAGAATATGTACGGCTCGGTCTACCTTTCATTCGACTAAGGTTTCTTCTAAGCAATGTCGGGTTGGGTCAGGGGTGTTGGGTGGTGATCGCGGCGTAGTCAACGAACGTTGGAACGGGTTCGGTGAGGTCTCTAACTGTGTACTACTAAAGGGGGGGGGGGTGAATTTGTCATCTAATTTAACAGTAACGTTTACTTTTTTCGCCTCGCTCCTAGTGGTAGGTCCAGGCATTTATGTCTGACGTCTTTCGGGTCACGTCGACTCGTCCGTCGTAACCTTGTTACTTAGTTAAGTTATTCATACGACAAATAAACAATAGTTCCACGCAGGCAAAAAGAAAAATCAAAAAACGTCTACTACGCAACCCAGTTTACTCTATGTCGACCGAGAAATATTGCTGACTTTTGTTTACTATTAATGAATGCAATCGGTCAATATTGTCACGCCAAGGGCGTTTCTTCCTGTGGCTGTTACATCTCTGCAAGAGAATACTACATACGAGACATTATGGAGAATGTATCGACGGGCCGTAGACCTACGGCGCCTCCACCATGTCACGCCAAGGGCATTTTCCTTTGCTCCTTCGGGGTCTCGTAGCTTGGGCCTTGGGTACGGGTATGGTCAAATATCGAGCCTTACGCAACTTATCCAAGGTATTGGAGATATACGGTAACGGGTAACTATCTCTCTCAGTCACTGAATTCAACTTTCGAAAATCGACACAAAAACGATAAGAACCATCTTTCTTCTTCACTAATAATACAGGTGAACTCCACGAACTTTTAGACTTCTCGACCACACCCAATCGTAACATCTCATTCAATTCTTTATCAATATACGATTGCATCACGGGGGATACGGGGTAGTATCGTTGTTTAATCGGAGAAGCCTTACACACTATCACATGTTCAGTTACATTCGTACATCCTAGGTCGGTTCCCATCAATTCTCTATATCGACTAACCAATTCGTCCAATCGTACCTGTTGTTCGCTATATAACGCCATATCACCATTCGTTTGTTCTACCGACATAACGGAAAAGGGTGTAGATGAAAATCGCCATTCATCGTGTCTAAGATCCGGAACGATGCCCATAATACGCCAAAAATCAGCACCCAAGATTAGAACATGTGGAACTTCTAATACGACCATGACCGAAATTACTCTCACCTGATCACGAACACAGAACGGTACCAAACATTCTCCCAAACTCTCACATAACTGATCATTCGCGACGCGACACTGTGATCTCTTACTATCATCTAATTCGAGTCCTAAACGTCGTAATTGTTGCCAACTAGTTGATCCGACTATCGTATGGGAAGCACCAGAATCCAAAAGGCCTAATAATTCCCAACCCAAGACATTCACTCGCAGATAGAGTCTCCCATCCCCCTCAGCATGTTCGAGAATAAAATTAAGAACGTTAGTTATTTTGGTCCTAGACAATTCATATTCACGCCCTTGTCGACCACTCATGGACGTGAGCCTCCGTTTCCCGACCCACACTTGGGACAAGTCCTCACCGTAACGCCTTCTTTCTTACACTTAAAACAATGTAACGGTCTAGGGACTACGCAACCTATTGCCCGATGACCTGGTTTCTTACACCGAAAACAAAAGATCTGTTTATTCGAATTCGCAGCAGAGGCTGTCGCAAGCTCCGTCCTCGATACTTGGGGTTCCTCTTCTACCTCAAAAAATGCTAAACGTAACTATTAATCGCATCACGCCTATCCTCCATTCGACGACAAACCGACCGTAATTCTTCAAGGGTAGACGGAAGCGGATCTCTCAGCCTATCCTGGTAAAACGGGTGTAAATTCCGAAGTATAATAGATAACTTCACCTTCTCAGAAAGAGCACAATATAGACGAGCAAAATAACTGCTCATCACCGCCAAATACACACCAATGGACTCGGAAGGGTGTTGAGTTGTAAGCGTTTTTCGCCGGTATGCTTACGAGTGGCGCTCTTCGGTTATTTTCGGAATACGGGATTTGTCTCGGGCACCAGATTTTTATGGTGTTTTTCTCCACTTACCTTCAGGTACAGCGGTGAAGGGCCTTAGGTAACTACAGATGGAGATACGGCACTTCCAGGGGTCAAGAAATTATCGAAGTTCGGAAGCGGTTATTAGGAATAGGTTTTAATTATTGCTAATAAATATGGAAACGGCCGGTAGCTTAAATTTTAAACGAGGTATGGAAATAATCAGGACGAGTCTTTGTTAAATTATCACGATAATTTATTAATCGAAAAATTATTGTGAGTAAACAAATAAAATAACTAAAAAAATTGAAATAGGAAAAGCGAAAAACTTGTACAGCGATAAACGGTATACAACGGTATCTTTGGATATACTTTAACCTTGCAGCATAAAATTTTATAAACGGTATTCGTTATCAATTCTGTGGGCATACGAGTTTAGACGGTTTTATCCACGAGGAAAAGATCTGTACGGACTTTCGGGTCACAATCAAAGTATCAGGGAAAATCTTCACCACGGGTTCTTCGAGCTGAAATCTCCAGACAAGAATCCTCCAAGGTAAAGGTGTGAGAAATACCGCAAGTCGAAATCTCCGTGCAAGGGATTTGAAACTAGACAAACTCCCGGAACTTAATGTCGTATATAATCGGATGGACACTTATTTTCCAACGAAAAGCTGGTCACAGATCTTTCCGTAAAACGGGATCTTACTCACAAGTCGAAACCTCCGTGCAAGCGAGTAAAATCTAAAGCGCGAAACGAGTCAAACGAACTACAGGAAAAATCGGTACAAAGAAAGGTATCGACAAGCTGAATTCTCCAGTCAAGTCGAACCGAACGGAGCACCACAGAATTAATAAGTAAAAAATCTTTACCTTACTGTCGGTGGCTGCTGTTGGCTGGTCACTACTGGTCGGTTTCTTGGGCAAACTAGCTGGCGACAGAACTGCCGAAATCGTTGGATTCTTCCATTTTTATATTAATTTTTAGTTATAAAAACTAGCCCTTTAATCTGGCTAACAGTAGGAGTTGATCGGTCAATGGAAGGGATTCGAACGATTCCACGTACGGGTCTCCGGCTGAACAACGACGGGTCAAAGTTAACGCGTAAATTCGCAACGGTATTCGGAATTTAGTACAAATAATTTGAATTATAGGGTCGGGAAAATTGCTTCATTACAGAGTCCTTCTCCTAATTTCATCGAACAACAGATCGGTATGGTACGCAGACTGATATTCACGCCCAAATTCGTTACACAACTCATTCCATGTATTCACTCATCGGCGAACATCTTTATAAAACCGGTAAGCCCTATCAGCAAAAAGGTCGAATCCGGAATCTAACAAAATTTCATCAGACACACCACGAGCAACTTTCAATTCTTCCACTCTCTCGAAAAAAGCTGTAATCGACATCGACTTCCCTGTACCAGTGAACTTTTCTAAATGCCATTTATGGGGGAGAACCGGTTTGACCGAAGAATTCGTCGGTCGTTGGGATGTTGAAACATGAGATGACGCACACGCGTCTTGCAATCCGGCTTGGAATTCCTCATTGAGACGACTCATAACCAACCCCAAAGCTACTGGTTCCGGTTTTTCTTCGGACTCCTCTACGGTACCAGACTTCCTATGGAAGGTATTTATCAACGCTAACAAACGTGACAATAATTCCGCCTTTTTAGGCTTTTGTTCGACTGATTCACACTCTGTTTGATCAATCCGATTCTGCGCATGGCTCAATTTAGTAGACAATTTCTGGGTTTCATTTACCATGGTACCGCCTATATAGTGTGTGTCACGAAGAGGGCCCATTAGAAGTATCTGGAAAAGTAGTTGTAATTAAAATTTGAAAATTTGTGTACAAGTATTAGTCGATGCGCTCTATTCAATGAAAATATTTTCAACTTTTCTTTACTTCATGTAAAGAAAGATACTTTACAGTATGCATTTTTGAAAAAAGTTTTTTAGACAAAAGCACTTTAAAATTTTGCGTACATTTCGAAAATATATTAATATATGGGGTGTCCCATTTAAAATAACAAAGTTGCTGTCCACTTCCGGTATAACCGGAAGTAAAGAAAAGTTGAAAATATTTTCATTGAATAGAGCGCATCGACTAATACTTGTACACAAATTTTCAAATTTTAATTACAACTACTTTTCCAGATACTTCTAATGGGCCCTCTTCGTGACACACACTGTATACGAACCTAACAGAAAATCAATCTCGACACACTTCTTTTCTATGGTCCCTTCATCTTCTTCATAAGTAAACGGATATTTGGAATATCTTACACTACTACCGAACTTCTCTAATCTGAGGGCTGCCGAAAGAGTAGAACGCATTTCGTCAATTGTCCCAATTTGGACGCCTCGGAGTTGTAACTCCCAAATTAACTCATCCTTATCTAAACGATTCACCCACATGTTTCGGGAAATTTCTTATTCTTCCTGTTTCTTTCGCATCAGGTCCCACGTTGGGCGCCAAAATGTAACGTTAAAATTTTACCTCTTCAATAAAACAACAAAAATAAAACGGTAAATATATATTTCGTTACTTAGGTGGATGACGTGAACATCCGGGCACGCGGCTACACTTAGATGAGTCGGGAGTGAGTCAAAATTAAATGATATTTAAATATAAAACAGGCGCCAGTTAAGTTGACCAAGTGCCCTTAACAATATAATTGTAGTGAAACCACATTTGGAGAGAACGGCAGCTTTATTGGCGAATAGGTGTACACAGTATACTATTTCTAGCCATAATTCGACATGGCATAAAAAACGCTTAGCGCCGACTTCAAAGGTACCGGTGCACATACGCGTGCCATTTTTTTTATTAAAATTAAAAAAATTAAATTATTAATTGGGTATTAATAAATGCATTTACTTACTTTGTCAATGAAATTTTATATAAAAAAAATTAGATAAAATAAAAATTAAATAAGTTAAAATATTTATAAAATTTCATTGTCCAGCAAAGACCAACGGGGAGGTGTGAGTACTCTTTGCCATGGAAAAAAGGCAAACGACGGTAAACTTTATTGAAAATAATTAATACATTAATTTAAAGTAAAAAATAATTTAGAATATTTAAAATTTTTGTTTGTTTAATTTAAAAAAATGAAAATTTCAAGAAAAAATTAAAATATAAACAATGAATTAATTCGATGACTCTCTAATTACCAATAAATAAAAATATAAAATTTAATCCGAATCTAAATCTGAACCATCTGTCGAGGAATCGAGGTTTGGATCTATAACTACTGGAGCTATAGACGGAAAAACATGATATTCCTTTTCCTTTTTAATGACGTGACTAACGCTGTTTTTCCAAACGTCAGTCAGAGACGGATCTCTAAAAACCTCATTAATATTTTCCAAAACCACATTTGTTAATGTAGGTGCAAAATTATTTCGTCTTAGTTTTTGTTTAACTGAAGACCAAACTAATTCAATTGGATTTAATATACAATAATAAGGCGGTAACCTCAATACAGTATGACCACCTTCTTTTGCAAAATTATCAATATAATACTGTTGTCAGAGATCCTGAGAACGGTCCTGCCCCTTTTTCAAATGTGCCGCCGCGTCAACTTTTCTGCGTGCTGGTGTGTGGCGCTGAGCGCGCCTACGACGTCTGCGCGCTACAACTTAACTTAACAAGAACGACGCTTTTTTAACGAACTTGATATTTTTGTACGATTCAAATTCATAGTGAATAAACACGTTTAACAAAATAACTAACGTCTCTAAAACTCTAAACATATGGTCCTTCGAGCGAGGATAAATAATCCAAACCAGTCTACGTCGAATTTCTGAGAGAAAACCGAGGAGCCGACGAAAAAGTGCCGATTTCCAGTGACAGCATCCGCCATTCCGAGCCGTTTTCGAGCCGTTGTTACGGTAAGCGCATCCTTTGCTATTCCTATCGTAATCCTTACGCTTTTCAAACTTAAATCAAACCGCATCAATTTGTTCGGAACAGTTTTTCGTTATTATATCGCTTATTATTGTACCGTTTATCGTTTTTCATACGCATTCGCGTCAGAATATAAACGCATAATGTCTGAATCAGAAAGCTTGACTGCACTTAAAAAACAACGTGCCGTAATTAAGCGAAAGCTAACGTTATTTAAAAATTTCACGACTGCAGTTGGAACTAAAATAGACGATTTAATTAAGGCAAATTTACCGGTAGAACAAAAACTTTTATTGGAGGTAGAATCTAGGTTAGAACACGAATCCGATTTGCTAGCCAAGTTCGATGAAATTCAGTGTCAAATCGACATGAATGAGGCATCCGACTTGGATGAGCAAACCATTGAACAATCTTCTTTCCAAAACACATTTTATGATGCAATTTCTAGTGCTAAAGCAATTATTTCAATTTATGACCACATTCTACATCCAAAAAATAACGACAGCGATTCTGTAAGCCTTGCGTCTTGTCTTCACAACAATCAATCATCATTTAATATAAAACTACCTAAAATTACACTACCTGTTTTTGGGGGAGAATTTCAATCCTGGGTAGAATTCAGAGACTTATTCGTTGACCTGGTGCATGGCAATCCCAACATTGGCAACGCGGAAAAATTTTATTATCTAAAAACTCACCTCGGAGATTCTGTAAAACGCTTAATTGCCAATATTGACATTACATCTGATAATTATATCGCCGCTTGGGACACCATCTGCCAGCGATTTAACAATAAACGCATGCTAATACATAACCATTTTAAATCCGTAAATAATATACAAATAATCAATCACGAATCTTCTGCCGCCCTGAGACAACTTTCTGATGAAGTTTTTGAGCACCTCAGATCTTTACAACAATTGGGAATAAGCACTGATAATTGGGACTCTTATTTAATCTTTCACTTGAGCTTGAAATTAGATAAAAAACTGGGGAAGAGTGGGAATCTTATAAAATCGCTGGTGATGTGCCAACCCTTAAGGAATTCAGAACATTTTTGAATGATAGAGCCGATGTATTAGAGAGAAAGGAATGTAAGCAAACACTTAATTCCAAACCTTCTGAAGCACAAAGGTCCACTCTTAAATATGCTCCATCACCCGGTAAACCTAAATCATCTTTCATTCAATCTAGATCTCTTCTTTCTACTCATCAAGCAATTTGATAACAAACTGTAACGAATTCTTAAATTTAACACAACCATTGAGACTTGAAAAAGTAAAAATGCTGAAACTCTATACTAATTGCTTAAGAAATAATCATAAAATTCTTGACTGTAAATCTACTCTTTGCAAAAAATGCAACCGCAAACATCATACCTTATTACATATCGAAGGTTCTAACGATAGCTCCAATTTGCACCCCGAAGCTGAACCCTCCAATGCCCAACCTCGAGCTTCTACTCCTGTGAGTAATATTAATACTTTAGCCACCAGTTGTCACTTCGTCACTGGCAGCAACATACTTCTATCTACAGCATTAATTAACGTTCGTGACTCATTCAATAACATGTCTGTATCATCTCGCTATAACAAGTTTAACAAAACCTTATCGTGCTTTATCTTGCCTGATATCTGTAATAAAATTCCTAGCATCCCTATTGAGCATTCTCATCTAAATTTACCTTCAGACGTTTTACTTGCTGATCCAGAATTCTTTAACCCAGCTGAAATCGATATGCTTCTAGGAGCTGAAATCTTCTACTCACTATTGCGCGCTGGTAATATACAATTGGGATCCAA
Organism: Phyllotreta striolata; assembly: GCA_918026865.1. Lineage (NCBI taxonomy): Eukaryota > Metazoa > Arthropoda > Insecta > Coleoptera > Chrysomelidae > Phyllotreta > Phyllotreta striolata. Next base: position 7,032,996 of record OU900098.1, on the reverse strand, counting down.
TTATCCAACCCTGCAGAATTCTGTGTTTGGATGGATCTCTGGGCCACTTCCCAATATTCAATCAGGGAAGGGACTTCATTGCTTCCTTTCAACATCCTCCCTTCTACATCAACAACTAACTAAATTTTGGGAGGTTGAAGAACCCTCTCCAATTATATCTCCTTTAACTTCTGATGAATCGTATTGCGAAACTCATTTTACTAAAACAATCACTCGCAATGCCGAAGGTAGATTTATCGTAAACATACCATTCAAGGCCAATCCCTCTTCCACTCTTGGGGATTCTAGGCGATCAGCTCTTAAAAGGTTTTACCATCTTGAAAGGAAACTTTGTCTAAACTCTAGCCTTCGCACTCTTTATAATAATTTTATGCTTGAATACGAAACACTCGGACACATGTCCAAGGTTAATCAAGGTCAATCCAGAGACCATGCCTTTTACATGCCTCACCATGGAGTTTTGAAGGAGAGCAGTACGACCACAAAACTTCGAGTTGTTTTCGATGGGTCCGCTCCTTCCGATAATGGCGTATCCATTAACAATCTTCAATTCGTGGGGCCCAAAATTCAGGACGATTTACTCTCTATTCTTATTCGCTTTCGATTCTATCCGATCGTAGTTTGCAGTGATATTGAAAAAATGTACCGCATGGTGCTTGTTGATCCTGATCCAAGGCAATATCAACGCATCATTTGGAGATATTCTCCTGATGACGAGCTTTCCGAATATAATCTAAACACCGTAACTTACGGAACTGCAGCTGCTAGTTTCCTGTCTGTTCGTTCTTTACAGCAAGTAGCCTTTGAGAACGAATCAAAATTTCCCGATGCCAGTAGAGCTATCTTGCACGACTTCTATGTCGATGACTTCCTTTCGGGAGGAAATTCTTCGGCTGAGGTTAATAGGCTTTGTCTTGATGTATCATATCTTCTTAAATCCGCTGGGTTTAACTTAAGGAAATGGTCTTCGAATGATCCCGCCGCATTGCAAAATCTAAGTGACCACTCCGCTCCAAATCAAGTCTATTTCACAGACAGAGATGCTACCAAAACTCTAAGCCTATATTGGTCATCGAAATCTGATCTACTTAATTATAATATTTCTAAACATTCAGCACGTCACGTTAACACGAAGCGTTCCATGCTTTCACAAATCGTTCAAATATTTGATCCTCTTGGTCTTCTATCCCCTTGTATTATCGCCACTAAAATCATCATCCAATCGCTCTGGTCCTTAAAAATCCCTTGGGATGACGAATTACCAGATGATATCAATAACCGATGGAATAAATTCCAAAACGAACTGCCTCAACTCAATGACATTCAAATAACAAGATGTGTCGTTCCCGAAACCTACGTAAATATCCAGCTTCATGGATTTGCAGATTCTTCCATGTCTGCATATGGCGCTTGCATATACCTACGCTGCATCACCTCGGATGGATCTGTGAAAATTTCCCTATTATTGGCTAAGTCCAAAGTGGCTCCCCTTAAGGTGCTAACCGTGCCAAAATTAGAACTTTGTGTCGCCTTGGTATTATCAAACTTATACAAGAGGGTGCTATCATCTACAGATGTGGAATTCCACTCAACTCAATGACATTCAAATAACAAGATGTGTCGTTCCCGAAACCTACGTAAATATCCAGTTTCATGGATTTGCAGATTCTTCCATGTCTGCATATGGCGCTTGCATATACCTACGCTGCATCACCTCGGATGGATCTGTGAAAATTTCCCTATTATTGGCTAAGTCCAAAGTGGCTCCCCTTAAGGTGCTAACCGTGCCAAAATTAGAACTTTGTGTCGCCTTGGTATTATCAAACTTATACAAGAGGGTGCTATCATCTACAGATGTGGAATTCCACTCCGTCTATCTATGGTGCGACTCTACTGCTGTCCTTTGTTGGATCAAAACCGCACCACATCTCCTACCTGCTTTCATTGCCAATCGAGTGAATCAAATTCAACAAATGACCGATCCTCATTTCTGGCATTATATCCATACATCTTAAAATCCAGCTGATCTATTGACGCGAGGATTATTCCCTTCTCAAATTTTATCCAACCAACTTTGGTGGTCCGGTCCGACTTGGCTATCTCAGTCTGAGGACTTGTGGCCAATCCGCGATTCTGTCACCTCTCAATACATTCCTAATCCCACTATTTTAACCACGTCTTCGCTCCTTACGACTAAACTCGACACGGTCATCCAATTCACTAGATTCTCTTCTTTTAGCCGCATAAGAAGAGCTATGGCATATTGTTTACGCTTCATTCATAACGCTCGATCCAAGGATAATCAACTGACAGGAGCATTGTCATCGGAAGAGTTGGACAAATCCTTAACCCATCTGTTAAGATTATCCCAATCGGAATCATTTCACGACAGCATTCATCATTTACAAATTAACAAAGAACTTCATAAAAAATCCAATCTCTTATGCCTAAATCCCTTTGTCGATCCTAATGGTATATTGAGAATTGGCGGTCGATTGCAAAACTCAGACTTCTCTTATCAAAAAAAACATCCTATCATTCTTTGCTCTAAGCATCATTTTACCAAATTAATCTTCCGCTATGAGCATGTTCGACTAATACATGCTGGTCCTCAACTTCTGTTGTCCTCGTTACGTGAAAAATACTGGCCTATCTCAGGTAGAAATATAGCTAAACAAACTTACCATGCGTGTGTGAAGTGCTTTCGAGCTAAGCCTAAACCCGGCACTGTCATCATGGGTTCCCTTCCATCTAATCGAGTCACGGTACAGCCTCCTTTCTTTTCTACGGGTATTGATTATGCCGGACCTGTAAAGATTCGTGATCGTAAGGGTAGAGGTTTTAAGACCTCCAAATGTTACATTAGTCTCTTCATATGCTTCACAACGAAAGCAATTCACCTCGAATTAGTGTCTGAATTAACTACCGAGGGATTTATTGCAGCCTTTCGACGCTTTACATCTCGGAGGGGTAAACCTCAACATATTTATTCCGACAACGGAATTACCTTCGTTGGCGCAAACTCAGAACTTGCAGAATTGCACGGTCTTTTAAAGGCATCCGAAAACGAGATCCTCAATATAGCCGCTGATGACGGAATCTGTTGGCACTTCATTCCTCCTTACTCCCCAAACTTCGGTGGTCTGTGGGAGTCAGGAGTGAAATCATCATCATCATCATCATCATCATCATCATTTGCGTCGAGTCCTTTCTGATTCTTTATTAACTTTTGAAGAGTACTATACCGTTATCGTTCAAATTAAAGCAATACTTAATTCACGACCTCTTTTTTCCTTATCCTCTGAACCTACTGACCTCGAAGCGCTTACACCGTCACACTTCTTAATTGGACGTGCCGCCATGACGTTACCAGATCCTGATGTCTCCGATATACAAATGAACTGTTTATCGAGATTCCAGTACCTCCAACGCCTGCAGCAAGACTTTTGGAAAGGCTGGAAGAGAGACTACATCTCTCAACTACAAGTAAGAATGAAATAGAAGTCTAGGACCAATCCTTTGAAATGTGGAGCTTTGGTACTTCTTATGAATGACAACTCGCCACCAATCAACTGGCCTCTTGCCCGCATTATATCTCTTCATCCTGGGCTTGATGGAACTCCAAGGGTGGCTACCGTCAAAACCTCTAATGGCGAATACCGTCGTTGCATCTCGAAGCTGTGTCCTCTACCAGTGGAGGATGATCCGAATAGTGAAAACAACCTTTTCACCGTGGGGCCATGTCAGAGATCCTGAGAACGGTCCTGCCCCTTTTTCAAATGTGCCGCCGCGTCAACTTTTCTGCGTGCTGGTGTGTGGCGCTGAGCGCGCCTACGACGTCTGCGCGCTACAACTTAACTTAACAAGAACGACGCTTTTTTAACGAACTTGATATTTTTGTACGATTCAAATTCATAGTGAATAAACACGTTTAACAAAATAACTAACGTCTCTAAAACTCTAAACAACTGTATTGGAATTTTCTTATTTTTAACAATTTGCAACAATTGTGGTTTTGTTTTTACGGAAGCAGGAATATCAATGTTATTATCCTTTAAATAATTTATTATTTCTGATTTTTTAGAGCCACTATTTGGCTTTTTATGAATTTGCCGGGAATGATATGCAGCATTGTCCATTACAATAACTGAATTAGGAGAAATATTTGGTAAAAGTTGTTCAGCAAACCATTTCTCAAAAACTGCTGCATTCATATCTTCATGATAATCCAGCAGAGCTTTAGAGATATTTTTTGCTGAAAGTAACATAGCATTTGGTACAAAGCCATTTTCATTCCCGGCATGTAAAATTATGACTCGTTTCCCCCTCGAGCATGGTGCATTTAAAACACAATTTTGCGAACCGTCTGCCCAACCACGTTGAACGACATCATGACTGTCGAACCACGTTTCATCTAAATAAACTATATTTCTATTACTATTTCTAAATTTAAAAATTTCCCTTAAATAAATTTGACGTAATTCCACAATTCGAGGCGATTCCATAATGCACATTCGACTGTCTAACTTTTTATATTTAAAACCACAAGTAATTAAAATTTGTCGAAGTGATTCTAATGATTTATATTTAAAATCTTCAAAATTTTGTAATTTTCTAAAAAGTATTTCTAAGGTTGGGACTTGGTTTTCTTTATACGTGTTGTAAACCGTTCGCCGAATCACATCTTTAGATGCATCATCTATCCGACGGCTAACGACACGTTTTCTTTTTTCACTGTGTTTAATCACAACGCCTCGTTTAATAACGTAATAAATTGTGGAAAAGGGAATTTTTGTTAACTTACATATTCTTTTTATTGCATCTGTTTGTAAAATATTTGGATTTTCTGATTTAATGCACGTAAACATATTTAAAATGAACTTGAACTTGAATATGTAAGTCCTGATTTTTGAATTCCCAAAATTGTGTTTCACCTTGATTTTCATTAGTGTGAATTGCATTATTAATACGTATTTCATCATTAATTTGTACTGCATTTAATTGTACTTCATCATTATTTTGAATTTAATTATTTATTGGAATTTCATTAGAAATGTGAATATCGTCATTAACCTGCAATTCGTTAGCGTCTACATTTACCTCAAAAGGTCTCCAGAAAGCCATCTCGTACAACACAAATCAAAAAATTACACAAACACCGAAAAATAACCAAAAAACAAGCAAAGATTACCTATAACGCTTAGAAAACCCGCGAAAATTCTTCAGCCCGTAGGCGCTACTGAACGGAGACAAAGAAACTGAGGAGTGAGATGAAATATGGGGTGATTTACGATCGCGTGCCGGCGCGAGTTAGAAGCCGCGTGCTCGCGCACTTGTAGATTTACTAAAACTATAGATACATTGCGATTCGCGCTTATTTGCAACGCGAGAGTATGGAATTCGTAGCATTCTCGGCGCTTATAACGCGATTTATTTCGCGTCCCCGGTACAACGGTCCAAATCGGATTAAGACTAGAATCACTATACAACCATTAACTTGAGGAGAACTACACTTTGCAATTGCTTACTGATCAGTTGACTTGCATTAACTCTCTAACTTTCAATCACTAATCAACCCCAAATGCTTTACGTGGACGCCAACGCCGAACTCTGTCATATCCATTGCGCACGCGCGTTTTATATAAATTACAATGTGTTTATAATTTACTATGCAACAAACATTTGCAACCGTAAACTAAAACTCTAACAACAACCCTGTAAGTTATCATTCTCTCAACTAACTACTGCAGCTTACCAACCTAATTCCCCTTGACTGTATCAGTCATGTTTGGCAGTTGTCCTATTTGACAAATCCCAACATCCTCCGGCCCGGGAGAGTGGTGTATGTTCCTTCCAAACGCTTTACCTCAAAAAAAAGGAACCGTTTACGCAATAATAGTTAGCAATTACCGACCCAGTGATTCGATTGCGTGCGACCTTTAACCGATGGAGAGAACGAAACAAAAATTATACCAATAGTGCAAACTCTAAAATTAACCCTTTTCTACTACTATTACTTATAACTATTACTAACTATTACTTATAACCTGAAGTTTGAAGTTAGTCCTACCCTAGTTAGTTGATTCAAGTAGCGGACAGATTTTTGTTATCGGCCGTATTATCTCCCCTCTAACAGTCTTAATTTGTACTGCCCTAGCACGACCATCTTACCCTATTATCACCTTGGTCAATCTACCTCTTGGCCAGTGCAGTGGTTAGGCAATAAAATTTCCTACAAGATGGTGTACAAAAAAGTAGGTAGTTTCATTTAAAAAAATCAAGTTACCTTTAATTGAAATTTTGTAAATTGGCGTATCGATATCTAAGAACACAAACAGTATTCAATTCTGAATCCCTGTCACACAGTAGTACATTTCATGTTTACTAATAACTCAGAGTCACGGCCTTCTAAGTTTTACAAAAGCGGCAATATTCATTTTTTTTCAAACCTGTACTTTTTTCTAAAATGTCGAATTACCACTAAACGATTGGTTTTAGGTACAATGTATGGTACATAAAGTCACACTAAAATTCACTAAAGAATTTAAAAATGTTATAATATATAGGGGGTTCCATTAAAAAAAGGTAACTTTAGTGAATTTCTAATACTAAGCCACCCTGTGTATAGACGAAACTATTTTAATAATACGCAGTATTATTGTACCTACCTTTTGAAAAAAAATCAAGTCGATATCTCAATTAGGTAAAAAGTTATGGGACTTTAACGCGACCCTGAGTCACCCTGTATATCCGCACCATCCTAGATTCTTATTAAAAAGAAGAATTCCTTGTTTTCGCGCCTTTGGTTATCCCCACACTCCCTACCGAACCTAGGCGTGTCATTATCATTGTAATTATATCGTCTCGCGGGTACGGTCGCTTCGCGTGCTAAAACCACCGGTGCTGTGCCTGAATTTTCGCTCGGTCTACTCACGACCTCATCTTCGTTGCTTCATCGGGTTCGGAGTCCAGGATATCGTTCCATCGGGGCCCCAGCAATCCGTCAACTATAATCGCCGGAGCGAACGTCGAATAAAAGGTTAGTGACACGCTTCCTATATTCGGTGTTTCCCGCATCGCATCCATTTTCGTTGTCCACCTAGTGGACTGGTGCTTCGATCGATTTTTCGATATTTAGCTCACCTAAAGCGTGCTCAAGCACCAAAGCTTTTAGTGGGCCCGGGGCTATTAAAGTCGTTAGGGGCCCTCAAAATCGATACCAGCGGGTTTAATGATAGAAGTGGCCATTTTTTAAGGGTCAAATGAAATAATAGGGAGGAGGGGGGTTATTTGAATAAAAAATACGTATTCCAAATTAACTGTTTTCTTAACTCAAGATTAACAAATTCACCAATAAGATCATCAAATTCCAATTCCTTCAGAACGTCCCTTTCTATGCACATCAATGTCAATGAAGACAGGCGTTCGTCCTGCATTGTTGTTCGATATTTATTTTTAATGTACGCAAGCTTCGAAAAAAGAACGTTCTGACTCACAATTGGCTATGGGTATTGACAAATAAATTCTTAATATAGTGTACACGTTCGGGAAAGTGCAATTAAGTGATTTTTTTAAATATACCTAAAAAAATCAATCGGATTACTTGATTTATAATTTGAATTTTTAAGAAGTTCCGAAAAAAATATTAATTCATCAGTTAAGTTGACAGTCAAATCTTTGGCCTCTTTTTTCCTCTTCCCGTGAGGGAATACTCCACCGCTAAATTATCCCCCACGGTCTTCCTCAATATTGTCAAAGTTAGCGCCCGCCCGTCCCTCCCACCGGAACATAATAAAATTTTGGACTAGAATAAAACAAATTAGTCATTAATTTTGGGGACAAATAATTGGAAATAATTTGAAAGTAGGTAAGTAGGAACTTGCTTACTAGGAAAGTAAGTAATACTTACAAAACTTTTTTTGAACGACCCTTTTTCAAGCTGTCGTTCAATTTCGTGAATGTCTGCAAGTTAGATGCTGGCGATTCTGCAAAGATATCGCTGCCGTCTTTCTCCTTGTTGGAAATAGTGCTTTGCAGCATTGCCATCATCATAGTTTGTTTATTTTCGATTGCCTCCAGCTTTGTCATTATGCCAGTTATCGCATCCCACATCAATTTCTGATTCACCCTGCTCGATGTGTTAACTAAAAGAAATAAAAAAATGATGTATTTTACGAGAAATATTGTACTTGTATAAAATTAATAAAATTCTGGTAAAAAAATCACATCGACAGTGTTGTCATGTTGTGTAATTTGTAATATTTATCACTAAGTAAATTACCATTCGAAGTATTGGGTGTTTCTCAATAACTATACAACCGAAACCGACATTCACTGACTCATTGGCGTGTTTTTTTTACGGCTTTATTTGGGTGCGAAAAAATCGGAAAAAAATTCTATCCTACGTAACTCGACGAGATCTATCGAAATATCGACTTTTCGAAACTCGGAAAAGTTTCCTTCCGGGTGAAAAACCGGATTTTTTGTTAAAATTACGACTTTTTTGGCATTTTCAAACTATATCTCCGACACTACTATAACGATTTTTTTCAAACTTTCACCGTATATTCTTTGATTTTTTTGCCATTTTTCCACGCAAATCGCATTTCTTCAAAATTCTATTTCACCAAGTTATAGGGAAATGAAAATTTGCCGAAATTAAAATTTTTTATAAATACACTCCGTTTACTCGGAAACTATGGGGTTTTCGAAAAAAAATTATTCTTTCAAAATTATTCTAGTTTCCTTCAACTAACAAAACAAACCCGATAACGATATCTTGACCCGTTTCGGAGTTATAGCAAAAAAACTTTGTCGATGCACCGGAGTACGGTAGAAAGGAATTCCCGGTCGGCCGCGGAAGGAGCGGGGATCGTGGTCGCTTTTCCATCGCTCGGGTAAATTGCCGGTGGATTCGTCGGTTCGGGCCAGCGGCGGGTGTTTATAGTTTAATTTCTATTTGCCATGGGCGGCGTGATTTTTTTTTTTTTTTTTTTTTAATTTCAAGGGGGCGTAGCCCCCTTTACGAGCGCAAGCGAGTCGTATGATGCGGTTGGTTCCCTCAATGGTTCTGGGGATGGTATTGGGGATCTTTGGGGATTGTTACTATAGGATTGGGAAGATAGTAGAGGCGGAGAAGGATACCGTTGCGACAGCTGGCTGACCGCCGTGGGCAACGCCAGCAGTTCATCATCACTGCCGCTGCAGCTACTCTCTCCCGGTAGGCGGATTATTTTTCTCTTCATCTTTCTCGTTGAGAGGTAGGAATGCCCTGTCCAGGACTCTACCTGGGAGAGGTTCTCGGCATCACTGAGATGATCCATCGCCGCATCGTAGGATGCTAAAAAATACATTTTATTAAAATATAAAAAAATGTATTTCTTCTTAAATTATCCTCATTGTAATTGTCTCGTTAAAAAAGTAACTTAAAAATAAAAAAATGGATTCGAATAGATTAGAACCGAAGGCATGAGGAATACACGCATAAACTTAAAATTACTTAATTAAATTTAATTTATGAATTACTGTTTGAACTACAAGTTCAAAAAATTTATTTGAACTCGATGTGATAAAACAAAATTATTTTATTAACTATTGAAAATTTAAACAAGATAACATAGGCGACTTTGAAATAATAGTAGGAATTGAAAAAATACTTACAAAATTCCTTTAAAAATTTAATTTGGTATTCCAGCCAATTTTCTTGGGAAATTGCCGACGCCAAAACAAGTTTTTTTTTTTGCAAATTCCGTTTTGACATGTGGATATCTGCATACTTTGAGACTTTCAGAAATCCAATTTCTGGGAACCACATCTGGTGCGTCTCCCTCGTCCACAAACAATACAATTGAGTACTTCATTATTGAATAATCTATGTACAGGAAGTCAAAAATATATTATTTTCCACGCAAAATTAACAATGACCTTTTAAAAACGAAATATTCTCAAATCCTATTTTGAATAGTATAATTACTAAAATTATTGCAGTGAAGAACCAATATATTTAGTTCATGAATTTAAAAAAAACGAGCTAGAAAAAGTAATAAATTGTGACTTTTGTAAATCCCGTCGAACATCTGCCGAAATTGTTATGAAATTTAGGGTTTTATGAGGGTATTTTAAAATGTTGTTAGAAAAGATCTAGTATCTATCCAAAATAATTGTAAAAAAACTTTCACTTTAACCTACACAATTCTCTAGAGTTAGGTTTCGTTTTTCCGTAAAATATACCTATTGGAAAAACTATAGACGACAATTCTGGAATATTTGAAATTGAACTCAAAATAGGCCATAAGTCACTTCCAGTACTTTTGAATAAAGGAAGTCCATCAATGTTTATGTGCAAATGAATAGAATTACATGTAAGAGTAATGGTATCGAGTATTTTTTTTAATAAAAACTCAAACCTTTATGTGAGTATTGACCTGGTGGAACGTCTCGAACAATTACGGATTTTTGGGGTACTTAGAAGAGTTCTAGCATTTGCTGGAAATTGAAAGATTAAGAATAGTAATCAAGGCAGTTAAAGCTAATTGTTTTACATTATTTTTAATAGCCCAATAAATTAATTGTACTTTAATTAATTAATTATTATCCGTCGGAACAATATTTTGATATGATGGTTCAAAAATGGGATTTGAATCGTCAGCTGAAGATTGAGGTAACTCATTAGAGAAAAAAGCTTCAAATTTTTTAATGTTATTGGTAGCATTGCCTAATTTTGACGTGTAAACCGAATAAGCGGAGATCATAATTGACGCATTTCTCGCGTAGGGGTCGTACCTCAAAGGCCTTACTCGCTTGGCTCATTAAATTAGATAAAAAAAACAGGACGTATGAATAACTATACAGTTTATTTGGATCTGACTAATTAGTGACAAATCTCTACCAACACAATGTCCGTTTACTGGGGCACTATTCGCTATTCGCACTATCCCGAACACACGAAGACACTAGAGTTCACGCTTCCGTCGGTATTCACACTTGGTACCGAAATGTATACTTAACGAAAGGTATACTTAATGTAAACAGATATTGTTTCAGTTTACATGCGAAAAATTATTAAATGTTGTTATACACCGTTGGAAATTTAATTTCGCATAATAGGGAAATCAATGTTAAATTCTTAGCCGGTTGAAATCCAGTATACCAGTGTACATTTCAATAAAACGTCGCGATAAATTCTAATAAATTTAATTGTTCTACTGGACGGCACGCCGCGATTTGTAGAGGTACAAAGTTATTTGTGTTAAGTATGAGGTACAAAATTATTTAAAATCTAAATTTAATTTTTTTTTGCGGATATTTCAAAAAAATATGTGTATCGGTAGGTACAGTTTTAAAAGAGCAACAAACCTTGTTGAAATAAGGGAAAAAATATTCAATTTTCTGCTAGAATTATACCTCAGCTCAGTAATATGAGATGACATCTATATGACAGGTTTGGCTATTGTTTAGCAGAAAGCGATGAACTATTTTTTAGAGTTCTTTTATTTTCTGTTTTAAAATTATCTTTAAGTTTATTTTTGGAGTTTCCTTTACATTATTTTCTTAGATTTTACTTTCTTTTTCAAGCCATTGTGGCAAATATCTACATAATTCTATTTTAATATTAGTGATATTTTTTCAATAAATTATCGTTTAAAAATTCTCATTTCTTTTTAAATGACTCGACGTTCACCCATTCGAACCCGTTTTGATACTGTCGAAGTGTCGAAACCGTCGAAATTATTTGATTTTTAATCTAACCGAACCAAAGCGTGGTGTGAAGTCCAGTAGAACAATTAAAATTATTAGCCTATACATTAAAAGAAAAACAACCTTTCCGATTTCTAAATTATTTCTGCATCTTCTCCTCCAGGACAATGGATCTTTACATGCATGTGTACGGTCAATAGTTTCCATAATATTTGGATAACCTGCAGTTAGCCTTTCAATTACTCTCGGCTGCTTGTGTTGGGACTCACATCAGCTAAGTCCTCAGTTTGCATCAGAAAACTTCCTGTGGTTCAAATTAAAAATCATCTTCAATTTTTTCTAATATTTGTAATGCCGTATTTTTATGTATCGAAAAAGGCGAAAAAATCAGTTTCGTCCAATTTTTCAAAACTCTCCTCTCATTTTAGATTTTCATCTAAAGACAGTCAAGTCTTAAGTCACGTGAAATCACATGAAAAGTATGGTTAAGTATTTCCTAAATGTTTTAGGCAAGCCCAGTGAGTTGTCCTAACTTTAGACATTTCCTATTACCTTTAGGTATTACTTAGTGCATGGTGAAACGCAAATTGTACTTATGAATTCCTAAATCTGGTTTAGGTATTACCTAACTTTAGGAACTGGTTGGTGAAATCGGGCCATAGTGTTAGTGCTTGCATCTGTTGCATTTCCTAAGAAGAAACCGAAAACAAAATCGACTACAACTACAATAGAATCATCAGTAGTTGAAGTATTTGCAGTGGTAATTGTTTCAAACTGCTCGTTGGGTGTAGTAAAAAAATTGGTTATTTTGGGCAATTTTTTCGCTGCTTCTAATTTTTCCTCGGCAGCCTTAAAATAATATTTCTGGTAAATTATAGCTATTTAGCAACATTACCAAACTATAACTTACTTTTCTTTTTTGAGATCCGCTTTTGTAACGGCTCGATTTGATAGAATAATGAATAATATTGTGGGTTTGTATATTCTAAATAATTTGTGAAGCAAATAAATAAATTATATTAAGATCGTTACAAAATATTGTAAATTCATTATATTTACTTACCACGCAACCCTGTCTTTTTGGAAAGAATTTAACTAAGAATTTAGTTTACCCTACTCTATCTAAGAGAAAACACATTATAGGCAGGGTGGCAGGGATATCGACAGCATATTGGAGGGACATGAAACAATGTTTTGTCTAGTCTAAGAACTAAGTATTATTTGCAATGCGCCGGTCTTCCACCATTTACTGTCTTTCATTTTCCTGATTTTATGGGGATAAACGTGATAATCCGTTAACTTTGGAACGATTTTGGTGTCTTCATCCCCATCATCCAGCTCGTACGCTTGAATAATGTGCCATTTGCCCACCTTTTCAATGCCGTCTTGCACAAAGTGCACATTTTTTGATAATAAATTGTTCCTCATTCCATTCAGTAGATGGGGAGGATCGAATATGGGAACTATTTCAATACCACCTACTAAAAATCCCTTACCTCTATTGTCGATGCCCGCTCTTAAGCATTGCTCACTTGTTTTTCGCAGCAATATACTTATTGCTGCTTGGTTTGACGAACCCTGGTCACAAACAGTAGCAACAACTGTCAATCCAATGGCGTCAAGCTTCAGAATAATTTCTTGTATTATCTTTGCTAGCGCATTTGAATTAACAGTACTTGTAACAATAATAGGAGTTAAAATAAAATGTACTGCCACTGTAGTAATATGTTATAGGCTGCTTTTTTGTTCCTAGCAACTAAACGGACCATAAAACAAAGAGCATGTCGGGCGAAAAACGGTCGTACCCATAATGCACTACTCCTTCAATTTTGTCGTCCTTTAAATTGTAACTAACACCTTCCGACAGGGACATTTCGTCAAACATAAGTATACAACATTTATCTTTGTCCGATAATTTTTCCACTGCACTCTTTAAACTAGTCAAAGCAGCTTCATTAATGCCAGTATCAAATGGCAAACTGCCCAAAATTTTCAATAAGATTCCTTTAGTAGGTAGCGCAAATAGTGTCGACAGTAATCTACAAAACATTGAAATATAAATTATGAAAATACGAAACATACATATATACATAGGTACATATTTTTTACAAATAATTACCTGTAACATTTTCCACTCTGTTTTAGTAACGATAATGCTAATATCTTATCGTCTAACGAAAAACGCCGCCCTCGTGGAGTTACCCTTTGATTTTTGACTTGTGAGTAAATGAAATTACGTGTAGTTTACTAGAGTACGTCACTAGTAGTAGTCAATAGCGTTTGGAATTTGACAGAATCGACTTCCTTCTGAACATATTCTGAACGTTTGCTAAAAATGTTCTTCTGGCGTTTTAATATTCTAGCTTTTGATTTCAATTCGATAACGTATTTGTACAATCGACGTGCTTTTGGGCTTAAATCCACTTGCCTACTAACGTTAACTCGATTTAATATCCGCCCAACTGAAATAAAATTAGTTATGTTACATAAAAATTATGTAATATATAGACTACAAATATATTTATTGTAAATAGCTTTATATTTACATGCGGTAGATCTTTTCGTTGTTGACTGTTGTTGACAAATTGTCCCAGCTAACTGAACCTTTTGTTCCGTTGTTTTGATTGTATTTAGCGGAACTAAAAAGAAAAAGGGATTAGATAATATACATTTCTAATAAAAAATAAATATACTTGAAATCTCATTACATGCTATTAGTAACACTGGCACTTTACAAATAACATCTAATTTTCAAGGAAATTATATCCAGCAAATAATGATTTACTAATGTATTAATTCGTATACAATAGGCAATTTGCCAAAATACCAAGAAAATCTACATTAAGCGGATTTATTTTATTTATGACTTGTTCTGTTATCCCTATATATTATATCATGTATAAAGAATATTCTTAGGAATAATATTGCCATTTAAAATAAAATAAATACTGATAATAAGGCTAGCTATAATAATTGTTCAGATTATATAATAATATTAATATTTTTTGTTAATGTCGCAACGCAGCGAAATTTCCACTCTCGCACGATTTTCCAGCGCGTCCTGGCGCGCAACCCGGCTGGTGGTACTGGCATGGCCAGGAGAGAACGAATTGAGCTTTCACGGCGTTGCGTCATGCTTGTTCGTGTATCCCGTTTACAATTGAGTTTACAAAACACGAAATTACGACTGATAAAATAACAATTTAGTGAAAGATGAAACGGTGTGAGTTGTCGCGAGGCTGGTAAGGAGAGTGTTGTGACGAGGTCGGTGTCTGGTCAAGACTGTAGAATTTTCTCGGGTGATTCCGCACCTTCGAAAAGGGAATATGAGAGTGGGGATGACTTGGTGACGTAGGAGCAGGGTTACAATAGGAAAAAACCCACATCTGTTGGTGTTTTCCGTCGTGGATTACTCAGGCGACCCGGCGGCGTTGTTGATGCGTTTTTGGGCAGGACCGAAAGTGAAAAGGACGGATGTAGGTAATTTGGGTTTATGATTGGACGGTAGTAGAGTTTTTATGATGGACAAGGATTTGGTGCGAACGTTTCGACGGAGAGGTACAGCCTCGGTACATATGGTGTTTACAGCATTACAATTCAATTTACAATTATCTCACTGTCACTCAGCAACAACAATCAAACAACAATAAGTAGAAAACAATTCGTTTTCAACAATTCGATTTGCCGCTACACGGGCAGTTTGAAAATTCACAGGAACTCCGCCGATCGACAAGACGACAAATCCAGACAAGTCTATTCAAGACGATTCGCGAGATTAGTTCGTTCCTACTTTCCATTTCCTATTACAATTTAATACAAATTTCAATTTGAACAATTATTTGCAATTTTTACTTTCAATTTTACTACTTAATATTTCGATTTTAACCAATTTTCGCGCACTTCTTTGAGATGGTAATTTGAGAACACAAATTATCATGCAGTCGGATATTAAGAGCTTAGTAAGGAGCCGTGGCTTAATTAAGGGCAAATTAACAAGCCTGGAAAAATTCTATTTGCAAATTACGGTTAATAATGTCGCTTCATTTATAGGGGACGTTCAGGTTAGGTACGATGCGAATGCGGCCTTATTAGACGAACTCGCTGAAAGCTCGGAAAGGGGGATACGCCCCCTTTCAACCCCCCCGCGGCATAAAGCCAAGGCCTGCCGGCCTTGCCTTTCGTACCGTCTTGCCTTTTCGTTCGGTTTTGAACACTGACCCGATTATAAGCCCAGTGCAATGCCTATTCTCTCCTTGAATAAAGTATTAATCGATTAATTGGACTTCTGAGACATTTGAAAGTATAAATAGAACGTATACCTGACAAAGTTATCAGCTTGGCATTTAGAAATCGAGTCAAATGGGCAAATGAGGAGGAATGACAGCGATACTTATTCTACAATTCTTACAATTCTTCCCCACCCGTTAAATTAGCCAAGGCGCGATCCTACGATACAAAAAAGTGCATGCCAAGCTGATATTTTGGTCAAGTAGTAGATACCTAATAAATAAAACAACAAATTATTTATTATCAAATTTTATTATACCACCATTAGATACAAAAAATTTGTATGTGTGGTTATATACATTGGTAACACGGCCCGCCTGAACTCCGTCGTTGGGCGACGACCGCCGTTGCCGACGCCGTACAGAATCGCCTCGGCCTCGGCGCGCTCCTCGTTGGGCCTGAGAGGGTCTTTCCTCCTCCATTTCAACTGCTGAAAGAAACAGAAATATTAATTCTAAACAACTAACCGGAATTAATCAATTTAATTAATAATAAAAAGTACAATATTAAAAAATTATTTCTGTAAAATGACTTAATATTCTAAATATAGTAGATACATACAGCCAGGCGCGGGAATGGTGCACTTTCTCGTTTTGCATAATCGTTCGTCTCGTTGTTATTTTCTATAAAGAGTAATTTGTATTTAGTAAATACATATATGAAAAAATATTCATAAAATATTAGATATGTAACAATTTAAAAACGTACAATTGGCGATATCTCACAAACAAAAGATAATATTTATTTAAAAAAAGTACCTAAATACGGATATTTATGATTAAAAATAGGGTTTTTATTGGCTTTTAGAGCTTTTTAACATGGTATCACAAGTAGGATTAGTTGGTTTTTAAAATTGTTAGATATTAATTTGGTAATTTTTGATACACTCTGTATAATTATTATTTGTAGTTATACCATTGGATAGCATTTTTTGTAAGCTTTTTAATAATGATGTATGTTGGGGTTTGTTATTTATTTATTTTTTGTTAGGGTAGGTACGGCCTAAGGGGTTTATGGGAAAGAGTTCTCTTTTAGTCCATTTTAGTTCACTCTTTTATCCTAGAAACTTTTCTAGAAAAGTTCTAGGCACTTTTGATTTTTCGTTTGTGAGGTAGGTATAGCCATTGATTTTAAATTGTCACACTGTATGTGTTTGTATTTAGTTTTGAAATGTTACATGATAATTAAAATTTTAGAAATAAATTGAACAATCAAAATTGTTACACGGGAATCGCCATCTTGAAAATAATTGTGACGTGTGTAAGTAATACTTTATTTCAAAATTTCATTAAATAATTAAAAGGAATAAAACTGAAAATATAATAAAACACACATAATGATTGTAATGCTTATTGTAATGCGTTTAAATCGATTCAATTAAAGTATAGATATTAATGACGCACACGGATTGACCGGAACATTTTCTAAATTTTTTTAAAATCTTTTAATGGCCTTGGGCAAATTATATATATTCAGTGTCATTAACACCGTATAAAGTATTCGCAAACAACAAAAGTATCATTAACAAGTTAATAGTAATCAATTAAATCGAATTTATACTTAGACCAAGAAAATTCCGACTTACCCATTTCAAAATGAAAAGGCGGAAGTAGGCGGAATACAACAGTTAACAACACATATTTTGTTCATCCAGTGACTGGAAATAAAATATTTATGTTTGCTGATGTACCCCACACGTTAAAATTAATTAGGAATTGGCTCCTTGACCATGGATTCAATTTAGAAGATGGGACTGTTATTACTAAGGATCCAATTATAGCTCTAATAAATGATTCCAGAAGTGAAATTAGTTCGTGTCACAAGTTAACGCGATTACATATAACTTCTGAAAAAGCACAAAGACAGAATGTGTCTAGCTACAACTTTAAGGAGATATTGCCCTGAACCAAATAAACAGCTGGCTCAAAACGTGGGAGGATTCATTGAGCTTATTAATAAATGGTTTGATATTTTAAATTCATATTGTCCTTTCGAGACCGTCAACTCTAAAGTACCGTACGGAAAAAAATTGGAATTGCAAAATGAGGTTTTAGACCAACTAATTAAAACATTTTTAAACATGCGTGCAATTTCCAAAAACAGTCTGCAGACTTTCCAAAAGGCAGCAGTTATTTCCTCATTATCTTTGAAGGAATTATTTCAAGACATGAATGAGAGATATAAAGCTTCTTATATCTTGACACATAGATTGAATCAAGATTGTCTTGAAAACTTATTTTGTCAGGTATAGTTATATATATTTTATTAAATGTAAGTAAATTAAAAAAAAAAATTTTAACTTTTCAGATTAGATCAAGAGGCGGCTTACATGACCATCCTGCTCCCCTTAATAGGATATATCGATTAAGGATGATTCTTGTTGGGAAAAACCCAGGGATTGTACAGAAAAATACCAATTCGCAGCAGCTAAAGGAGACAGACCAAGAAGAGTTTGTACTTGCTAAAGCACTAAAACAGGCTAGTATTGGTTCTTTAAAGGAAATCATACCAAAAGTTACTAGCGATGAAGAAATGAGTGAGATTTCGAGTACAACTTCTTCTGATACGTCAACCAAGCCAATTTATGAAAAAGATGGTTTGGTATATATCGCTGGATATCTGACCAGAAAACACCAGAAAGAATTTCCAGAACTTGGTACCTACACATATAAGAATGAAGCCAAAAACCTTCATTCGTATGCAATGCCGTCATGGGTACAAAGCCTTTCCTTTAGTGGCTTAACTGAGCCCTCATCTACATGGCGAAGTGACGTTGAACGTTTGGATAAGTGGTTCATTAAAATTCATAAAGACAAATTTAAAATTAAAACAAAGATTGTTAGTCGTACAACAAATTTTATTAGTAAAAAAGAACCACTTATCGCAAAGCAATTAATTTTTTCATTTGTTCGACAAAGGCTATTTGTTAGAATAAAATACCTTAATTTAAAAAAATCTGAAGAGTATACATTAAATAAAAGAAAACGTGACACCGATGAAGGCAGAAAATTTTCTAAAAAAATGAAAAAAACAGTTACGTAAAGTTTTAATTTTTAATATTAATATAATCTCGTTTATTCATATTTATTCGTTTCATCTCATATCGTTTATTTATTATATATCTCGTTTATTTATATGTTTATAATGTTTATTTATATTTATTTTTATTAGACGAGTAAAAACGAGTCGAATAGAAAATC
Organism: Phyllotreta striolata; assembly: GCA_918026865.1. NCBI lineage: Eukaryota > Metazoa > Arthropoda > Insecta > Coleoptera > Chrysomelidae > Phyllotreta > Phyllotreta striolata. The sequence continues at coordinate 7,013,812 of OU900098.1, read as the reverse complement.
ACAAAACTCTTTATTCCCGTCTCTTAATTACACTAAATACAATAGTAAAGTCAGCCTTCAAGGTCAGCTTCGCACTGAGAATCGATCGCCGTATCGATTCTCGCCGCACCACCGTCGATCGCCCGACCCGCTCGCCCTCTAGATCTTTCGTTTCCTCGTGCCTACTCCGAGTCGACCCCTCACGCCTGATTTTTGGTACATTCGGCCTTCCTGCAAATTAAATGTCCTCATTAATTAAAATCAAAAATTAATCTTCGCCAGAAGAGTCGCCACTATCAGTCAAATAACCGATTTCATTTACGCCACTGTAACGCCTTAAAGAATCTACCGCCACAGTCGCCCTAAATCGCTTATAACCACGTAGACCTTTAATCGCCTCGATTACGTATCTGTCGTTACCCAAGACTCGACAAATACGGTAAGGTCCATCGAACTTGTTCGCCAACTTGCTACTAACGCCCATACCAGCTTTATGAGTAGCTGCCATTCGCCAAAGCACCAATTCGCCAAGCTTATATTCAGTCGCCGCCTTTCGCTTTTTATCGTAACGCCGTTTCATCGCTTGAGTGGATTTTTCGATATTCGCCTGAGCTTGAGTATGAATTGCACGAAATCTAGACTCCCCTAGATCACAGCCAATCATAGTAGCCGCCGCCAGATTCGAACTTGCTGAATCTACATGCTCGCCCATTCCTGACACCTCAGTTTTCATCGAGTCGCCCAGAAACCGTCGCCTGTCCAGATCTTTCAATATTCGCCCGGGCTATAGTACGGTTCGCAAGCAATTTAGAGTCTTCCAAATCAGCGAACTTAACACCACAGTCACCGCCGTAGTTCGTACTTGACGAAGCCACTGAATCGCCTATTCCTGACGCCTCAGCTCGGCTTTCACCGACCGTTCTATCAGTCCTCTCGACTGTAATCGCCTCGTTATCAGGCTTACACAACATGGCACGTTTTTCGAGTAACCTCTCGCTTCGCCGCAGCGGTTCCGCCTGGCTTCTCCTAAGCCTTTTCGCCTTACTGCGCCTCAAAACTTGTTGAGTAAGGTCGTCACCCCGCTCATCAGGCCGGACATCGATTTCGTCGTCGTCTATTATCATTTTCTCGCACGCCAGATCTGTACTATCGATGCCCTAAACGCCCCCTGCGTTTGCCAGACTATCACCGGTCTGATGACTATCACCAGTCATTCGACTATCACCGGTCGTATCGCTAGCTAGCTCGCCAATCGCCAAATCGGGTACTCTGCCATGATTAAACGTAAACATCATGTGCGCTGGTGAGAAATGCGTACTGGAGTTGTTTGTATTGTTAAGGCCCCAAACAACGTCCGGCAGCTTCTCGTCCCATCGACTTTAAGTCTCCGCTGATGCTGATAACGCTTCTACAATTGTTCGATTGTAGCGCTCCACCTGACCGTTCGCCCTTGGTGTTGCCACCGCATCCACCACATGTTTAACGCCCTTTTCTAACAAAAATGATCGAAACTCCTTACTCATGAACGTCTTTCCTCGATCTGATATCACTCGCCTAGGATAACCAAATTCGCCGAATATTTCGTTAAGTCGTAGAATCGTTTCCGCCGATTTCAGAGTTTTCGTCAGTTTCGCCAGAACAAATTTACTGAATCCGTCCACCAACACCAAAATATAAATATTGCCTTTCGTACTCCTTACGAAGGGACCCAGATGGTCAATATGCACCGTATCAAATGGTATCGGTTGTCGCTCAATTGGATGGAGTGGTCCTTCGCTTCGCCCGTATTGCCCTTTAGCAAAAGCACACCTAAAACATGATTTAATATATTTCGACACAAATCGCCTCATTTTAGGAAACCAATAGGTCTCTGATAACAATGTAAAATACCGTTCATACGCCGGGTGTCCTACGTCATCGTGATGACGCCGTACAATATTAAATCTCGCCATAGCTGGAACATACAACCTGTCTCCTATTGCCGTTATACGATATAGTCGCCCTTTTCTCACTCTGTAAGTTGCCTTTATGTGAGGATCTGCGCCATCTGTTGCCAACAGTCGTAGTAGCTCCTGTACCTTCGGATCCTGCCATTGCACCGTCACAAACCAATCACCCTCTTCCAACTGTACCACGTTAATACTGACATTTTCAATAGGATTCCTGCTGAGTGCGTCGACATGCTGCATTTTCGGGTTTGGACGATATTTCACATCCATATCGTACTCCTGAATCGCCAATCACCATCGTGCTATTCGAGGAACTAAATCTCTTTTGAGTAACGCCGCTCTTACCGCCGCACAATCAGTTACCACCGTAAAGTGTACGCCTTCCAGATAAACTCTGAATCGCCTGATAGATTCCACTACCGCCAGAGTCTCCAGCTCGTAGCTGTGATAGACTTGCTCTTGCGCCGTAGCAGCTCGACTATAATATTCAACTAGTCGCCAGTTCCCATTGCTCGCCAACTGTAAAAGAATACCAGACACGCCGAATTTACTGGCATCCGTATGAACTTCAATATCCGCCTGATTATCATACAAGGCTAACACCGGCCTACTGGATAAATATTCCTTAAGTTTTTCGAACGCCTTCTGCTGTTCTTCATTCCACCGCCAAGGTACATCTTTCTTTGTAAGTTCCGTCAAGGGTTTCGCCAAGGTCGAGAAATTCATAATGAATTTGCGGAAGTATGACACCAAACCAACAAATTGTCGCACGCCGTGTACGTTTTTAGGTTGTGGGAAATCGAGTACTGCTTGTACTTTACGCCTTCCGGGTTGAACGCCTTCACTGCTTACCTCGTGGCCTAAATATTCAATGCTACTTTGCAAAAAGGAACATTTTTCTAGTTTGAGTTTTACGCCTGATTGCTCGATTAAATTTAACACCAACTCCAACAACGCCAGGACTCCTTCTTCGCCGTTTGAAGGAATAAGTAAATCATCCATATACGCCAATACTTCGCCGTGACGCAATTTGCCCAACATTTTGTTAATCACCCGCTGAAACACCGCTGGAGAATTGGAAAGTCCAAAAGGCACACGCAAATATTCGTAGTGCCCATCCGGAGTAATAAATACTGTTTTGTCCGCTGAATCAGGATGCATCGGAACCTGATGGAATCCTTGTGCCAAGTCTAACGTCGTAAAAAGGTTTTTATTTGCCAGCCTGCAAAAGTGATCCGCAATTAAGGGAAGAGGATATCTATCTTTTATTGTGATTACGTTCAGCGCCCTGTAATCAACACACATTCGCATTTCGCCATTTTTCTTGGGTATTAGAACTATTGGACTAGCGTACGCCGACTCGCTCTTCCTAATAACACCTGCTTCTAGTAGTGTTTGCACCTTTTGTCGAACAATCTCTCGCTCATGATGAGATAATCTGTAGGGTCGGTAGTAAATAGGTATATCGGAAGAAACCTTTATCTGCATACTTCCTAAATTCGTCAAACCCAAATCGCTATCGCCTTTTGAAAAACAATTTGCCTTACGCTTAAGTAAATCAAATAATTTCACCTTACATTCGTTCGACACGTCACCTACACTTGCACAATAAACATTAAAATGTTTACTTACTTCAATTCGCCTAATAATGGGTGTCGTCTCGCTGGTCTCGTTCCTGACACAGCATTCCGCCCGAGCAATCAATTTTCCCTTTCGCCAGGAGATGGTATCGTCGCCCCCGTTCGCCACTTGAATGGTTTCTTGTAGTCCGCTGAGCAGCGCGCCCGGAATCAATATTGTTGATGCACCTTGTGGAAACATTTTCTGTCTGAAACAGTACCGAACGCCCGATACGCCGTCGTGCACATTCACCGGCACCATATTGTCACGGATCGAGGAGTAACTCCAATTTTATTAAAATTTATTAATTTCATTGAATGTAACAGAAACAAGATATGTTTATATTATTTATATCACTCCTGAATAGGCAAGGTCGGTCGACCGTGAATCGCGAATGCAGGTCGGCGTATTACATATGTAATACGCCAAATATCACGTATTGGGTCATCGACAAACTTATAAAATGTGGACACACGAAAATAGCGGGGCTCGCTCTATTTGGGCTCTCTCGCCCAAGGGACCTCTGCGTGGGGCTCTCTCGATTTGATCCGCGCGCGGTAAAGTCCGATAGACGGACTAGGAAGGTGCGTACCAACGGAAGCGTGAGCCCTAGTGTCTTCGTGTGTTCGGGATAGTGCAAATAGTGCCTTATTAAACGGACATTGTGTTGGTCCTTGAGCATCTACGTCAACCGAGATAAGTTGGGTTTCTTGGTAAGTAGCTAGCTTATAGTTTTGTTTTTGTTTTGTATCGGTGCCTGTCACGAAATTTGTCAGATCCCAATAAATTTTATGTATATATCCATACGTCCTGTTTTATTACAATAAGCCAAGCGAGTAAGACCCTTGAGTAACCTTTGAGGTACGACCCCCTACGCGAGGAACGCGTGACAATATTAATAGAATTGGCAACAAGCACCACGTCTTCCGCCAGACTTACTCGTGGTCTAACATCCGCCTCCTCAAGAGTAATCTTCCTGAATAACTCGTTGAGGTCGGGTTCTTTGACCAGGTAATGTTTACCGTTACGCACCACCATCGTCACGCCTTGACTTTGGAGCAGTGGTTGCCCTATTAACAGTTCGATAGCGCCCATATCGCAATCTGTTACTAACGCCGTTACTTCGAAACTACTATCCGCCAATAGCATCTCGAATTGTACCTCACCTCGTGGAAATACAAGACCGCCGCCAAATCCACACAACGCCTGAGTTGTCTCCCCTGTTCGGATATTTAGTCCTAATTGTCGCGCCTTTGCAAGAGTTAGCAAATTCTGTTCACTACCAGTATCGATGTATGCCTTCACCTTTTCGCCATTTATCAGAACGAGGTGTCTAAAGCTTAGGTTAGAAGGTACTGTAAGCAGTCTCACCTGATCAGCCGCTGCTGGTAAGCGTTCTCCGCCTTCCTGCTTAACACAATTGCTCGCCTGATGCCCCGTTTCGCCACACAATCTACATCGTTCCGCTCTGGGATATGGACAGTTCTTGCTCACGTGTGTCGCCATCTTCTGACAGTTCATCGTCGTTTTACCTCTGTCTCCCTGGAGCTGTTTGGTCGGCGCGCAGTCAGCTGTCGCCGAGGTTCCTTCTCGCTTCTCGCCATTTCACCATCATACCCCTCTAACCCCGCCAGGAAAGAGTGATATAACGCCTCTGGGGTCGCGCAACCTGCTGCCTGCGCGTTCGCACGGAGTCCTTCCGGTAGTCCTCGGATAATGCAGGAAACTGCATGTTCCCCTTTTACATTTACCCGGTAACACAACGCCAGCTTAGCATGATAATAAGTTGTCATGCTTTCGGACGCCAACTTTCGCCTATTAATGAGTTCTTCCAGCATACAAGCGAAATCCCGACGCCTGGGAAACGCCTCTCGCAATTTGATTTTCCATTGCTCCCAAGAGCCGCCGTAATCGTCAAGCTGATGGAACCAACGTCGTGCTGCACCGTGTAGCTTTGATCGCGCCAATGTTGTTCGCTCGTACTGTGACCAGCCATGGATAGCCCCAAGTTGATCGATCTTCTGGACCCACTGTTCGATGTTAGAGTCGGAATTGTCTGAGTCAAAACGATCCAGCATCTCCGATCCCAACAGTAGCGAACGCCTTCCGCTACCGCCTTCCTCTACGTCAAGGGCATCGTTCGTCCTTGACGACGCTGTAGCCGCCGTAGTCATGTCGGTAATATCGCCTATTACCAGAGCCGCCTGCTGCTTCGCTATCTTCTCCATGCTTGAAGCTAAACCGCCTGCCATTAACGCCTTCACTAGTTCTGCAACTGGCATTGCAGGAAGATTGATATCTCGTCTAGGTTGCGCCGCCTTGGTGGAAAATAATTCTCCTCGCCTTTGGCTCGTTTCACCTCGCCTTGGTGAACCGTCGTCCAAACGTAACTTCTCGTCGAGAACTAATTCGTCGCCGGAGGCAGCCATTAATACCTAAAATTCGACACGAAATTAATAATAATATCGCATATAATTAATTATAAATAACACCGCCCGTTTTATATTCAGTACGCCACTGATAATTAAATCGACAAAATAAAATATTTATAAAATTTCGCACGCCTATGTTATCGCAACGTAAACAACAACCTTTGTTTTGTTTCAACTTGTTTCGCCGTCGAATTCGATTAATCGATTCGTATATCGATTATCCACGTCCACCGTCCGTTGAAAATCAAACGGTACTGCGCGCGCACCTCGCGATTCTTCTCATAGACAAAATAAAAGAGACTGTTTAATGCATAGGACAGAGTCGACAACATGCCTTAGAACGAAGACCAGCCGTTAGAGGCGCTGCTATCGAAAAATTAAATGAATTTCGATTGTTTTGATTGGCTAATTTTATATGAGATCCGTATGGAAACGATCGCGATCGCGGGTCGTCGGTCGTCGCCCGTCCGTTGTTTTAATTAAGTGAGTTTCGTTAGTGATGTAGACGCCATTTTAGTGCTTAACCTAAATTGTGAGTATTTTTATTTTTTATATTTATATTTGTTTGCAAATTTAAAATGTCAAAACCAATTCGAAGGAAGGTTCGTAAATGTGCATCACCAAGATGCAAAAATTTGTAAATTTGTCCCCCCGAAGATAATCTTCAAAAGCGTTTTTTTTAAATTCCCTTCAAATTTGAGTGAAAGAATGGTTTGATATTATAGGATTATTATTTATAGGTTTGTCTCATTCATCCAAACAAATGAGACTCTGTGAAGATCATTTTTCTACATAGCTATCTACTTATAATATTTGATTTCTATGTTTTTCTAATACATCTCACTGTTTTTGTTATTTTCCTAAATTAGATGCTGCTCATATTTTTTTTCTGTTTTAGTTAGCTCTACAAGAATTGGACGCTGTAGGCCCTGGAAACTGAGGGATCTGACTCATCTGACTTCGAAGTAACAAGGTTGTATTTGTTTTACGTTTCTATTTATTCTATTATATTTTCTATTCTACGTGAATTATATACGTATTCTATTTATATTTTTGTTATTAGTGTCAAATGTTATTAATTTTGTCGAATGATGTTCAAATGTTGAATTGTATGTATTGTATTGTCTATTTAGGTTATATGTATGTATTCAATTTTTTATATCTTTAAATAAATACATTTCTTATTAACAAAAGTTGTTCTTATTTTCTAATTTGCAATATAGCAATATTATAAAAATAAAATTGAATCTATAACCCATTTTTAATTTTGAAATATAGAAGAAATCTACTCGATATTTCATTAGTTCGTGGGACCAGCCACTAGGAACAGCACCATCTACCCGTTGCCAATTTTTAGTAAGAGATCGAACTCTCTCATCTTTCTTTCTCTATGAGTCTTCTCTAACGGCTTCCAATATGGCTGCCGATTTTCTAGAACTTTCAAAACGCAATTCGCCGGTTCCGCACAATCACTGTATTGTTCACCAATATATTTAAGTAAAAGTGTACTTACGGCTTCCGCGAACCTTATCGCCTTCTTTTACATCCGCCTGTTGGTCGTTTTTCGCCGCCAGCACGCCCTGGAATTATCAACGCCTTGAACACCTTTTCTCACGAAAAGAACACCTTCACTTTCGAGAAAACTAACTCCACGCAGCTCAATGAGCTCTATCCCACTTCTGATCTGTTAGACGAGTATAAACGAGTCGAATAGAAAATCACAAAACTCTTTATTCCCGTCTCTTAATTACACTAAATACAATAGTTACGTCAGCCTTCAAGGTCAGCTTCGCACTGAGAATCGATCGCCGTATCGATTCTCGTCGCACCACCGTAGATCGCCCGACCTGCTCGCCCTCTAGATCTTTCGTTTCCTCGTGCCTCGTGAGACCCCTCACGCCTGATTTTTGGTACACGTTGATATAAATATATTTTGTCGTAATACTTTGTTTTATTTAAGAATTTAAGGCCTGAAATAACTATAATAATATGTACCGTTTAATGGGCATACAAATAAACCATTTATCATTTAATTCAAAAAATACCCGTCTTCTTTTAAATTTTAATATATTTATGGAAAGTATACTTTTATTAGTTAGTATTCCTGTCCATTGTCACAATTTTTATAATATTTTACCCTCTAAATATTATTAAAATCATTATTTTCATTACACTTGAGATGGTCGGAATTTGCCACTCGAATTCTTGTGACGTCACGAGATACCGTGCGTGATTGGCTAAAAAGTTACGAGGCAACCGTATTATTCTACAAACCGTGGTTAATGTTAAACGTTCTTTAATAATGTTTTTAATTTCCTGCAAGAGATTAAATTAGTAGAAATAACTAAAACAGTTACTTCAATAACAATTTATTTTATTTATTACTAAAACATTTCACAATTAACATACTAATGTATTGTTTACGAAGGTTCTTCAACACTGTTGTTCGATCGAATGGAAAAAAAAGCCTCCAGAAAAGACTCCAGAATGCTGTTCGAATTGTTTCTGGTGGGTTATTTTGCTTTGCTAGTTGCTGTTTGCTTCCTTTTTTCCAGTTTCAATCCTGCAAAATAAAGAAATTTTAAGTAAAAGGAAAATCTAACCCTACTTTTCATTCTACAGGTAACAAAAAATCATTCGTTACTACGTTATTTTTATAATTTTTCTTCCAAATGAATGTATTCGAATGATATTTTGTCTTTTTAACGAATTATTAGTAATTACATACCTTTTTAGCATAATATTTCATTGTTCGAAGGTTCTCCGATCGAAGTACTGGGTTGTTCGGTTAATGTTGAAAATGGCAGAAAAAATCCAAAATATGCCTCCAATTGTTGCTGGCGGTTTATTCCAAGTTACTAGTTGTCCTTTGCTTCTTATTATCCCGTGCCAATCCTGCAAAATAAGGAAATTTTAAGTAAAAGAAAAATCCAACAGTACACTTTTTTCTACGGGTAACTTAAATCCTTATCATTTCATCATCATAGACCAAGCAGTCGACAAAGTTGTCTTGCGTTATACTTTTTTCTCGGAAGACATGAAACGGCCTCAGATCCCTGAAAAATCAGGAACAATGGTCAGAAATAGGTTCTTTCTCATAGAAAATTCAATCCTTACCTTTTTAGTATCCATTTTGTAGGCCGAGCAGTCTGGAAAAACCAACAAAACGGTCGAATGTACCATGAAACACACCAAATTATCCAAATTTACGGCAATAACATTCCCCCTGCATTCTAATCCTCTCTCGGAAGGCTTCAGCATTCCTAAAAATACAGAAAAATCGTACAAATGAGTAAATTTATTTGTAGTTTTCATCTGAAATAATTATTAATAAAAAATGAAACAAATAATTAACTTATAAATATTTTATTTGACCCCCCCGATATGAAATATTTATGAACATTTGTTTTGCCGCGTCGGTCGCGGCCGACACGGCCCCCCTGCGTTTCATCAGCAGAGGTCGAGGAACGTCCGCGACCGCGTCCTCGACCATTTTTTTCGGCCGCCTCCCCGGCCCCGTCCCCGCCCAGCAGCCCCTTGGTCCTCGCCGGAGCCTTGGTCGGTTGGACCATTCAGGTCCCTTTCGGCCGGTTTGGCCTCGTCGGGTGCCTGAATGGCCTCCTCCGTCTCCATTAGTACTCCGGCGGCTAAAACAAAAAAAAAATAAAGAATATATCCGGAAATCATTAGAATAAAGAACAATACAAAGTAACAACGTTTCAAAATTATTTTTTTTTTCGTAAAATGTAAAAATAGCATAAATACTTACGATTTGGGGCGGCGGAATAATTTGAAGGCGGGTCCTGGTCAGCGGGTTTCGCGTAAGCTGGTTCTGCAAAAGCAATTAAAAATATAAGTGAAGATAAAAATGATATCATAATAGTAGTAATATTATATAAAACTGAATAATTTGTAATCGATATTAGCGTCTTATAAATGCCACTTCTGTATTAAAGCGTAAAATGCCACTTCTGTATTAGTTTGAAATATTATTACAAGATAAAATTTGAGCAAAAAATATAATTAACCACCAACATTGTTACAGTGAGATCGCCATCTTCTACATCATTGTGACATAACTAATGATATTTCACAGAATTTTTTATGTAGATAATAGAAAGGAAATGTTCAACGTGCCATTGTTATGAAAAGAAATATATACGCAATAAAAATATCTCCAATCTAAATCGATTCATTTAATTGACGTGTATTACTGAAGCAAAAAATGACGTTATCAAAAAACGACAAAAAACAACATTATCCTGTATTTTTAATTTTTTTTAAATGGCTTTGATCTTATGATTAAATGTTCTCAAAACCATATAAACGATCCGCAAACATAAAAGCATAATGAAATTGATATTATTCAATTTAATCTAATTTATTGTAGGACTGACTAAAAAATCTGACTTACCAATTTCCTTCAAAATTTCAAATGACCGAAAGTTGAAACCAAAATTGTAGAGGCGCTGAAAAACTTACAAACATTGATGCTATAATTAGTATTTCCTGAACGACGTATATTTTATAAAAATTAACATCGAATGAAAAATTGAATGAATTTAGACATTTTATTCTTTAATAGTTTATATACACATTTATATATCAAAAATTAACCTATTTAAATATAATAATCAAATAAACTTAGGATAGAATTGGATTTAGTTCTGACAACGTGGTAATTGATCTTTCTTCCTCTTTTTTTTGCTCGGAAAGAGGGTTGCGCATTGCGCATCCCTGTTTTTATTACTGACCTAAATTGTAAGAGGCTGCTGGAGTAGTTAAATATAGAAAAGTCGTAAACATACAGTTAATACAGAGAACACTATTTACTGATGGCAAGTTGAAAATAATATAATATAATAATAATTAATAATAAAATAGTTATTTAATAAATTATAAAGGTTTTTGTAAAAATATTTTTTATTATTTTATAAGATATGTACATTGAATTTAGGTAGGTATTCTTTTATACATTTATATTTACATAAATTAGAAAATTAAGTTAACATACTCTTTGCTATGTACCTACACCTTTTATACAAAAAAAATTAACATTAACAATTGTATATAATATAAAAAACAGTGCTACAAACTAATTTAATTTTCTTGATAGATATTCGCTCGACAAATTCGACTTGGGTGGATATAACTTCTATCATGTGGATCTTCGGTTTCACCTTTTCAAGAAGAATGGTCTTTGTAGAAATCTAAAGTAAATAAAATTTTACGTATTATTTCTGATGAAATTACAATTAATTATAAGTACTTACATAGCTCATCGAATTAACGATTTTGGCCTGGTTACGTTAAAACCTTATTTCGCTAGGTACAAAAGGTAAGTAGACAGGTAATCTTCTAAAACGTTGTCTTCTGCTTTGTTTTTCTATAATAACTTGAGTGTACAGATTCTTTCCTCGAGACCTACCTACAAAGATAGTTATTTTTATTAGAAAATATTTCTGATTTGCAATTTTTGAAATTGTCTTTTTTAAAATATTAATCAAGTAATTATTTAAGGTAACTACTTACTTTACTTTAATTACAGCATATGGAGAACTTCTTATATTTTCAAATCGTTATTGTTTTGCAGGTGGGCTTATTAATCTGGTTACTATCTACCTCCTAACATCGTTTATTCGTTCTCGATATTTGTCGCCTTTCGCTATACTTTCACTTAGACTTCCTTCTTGATACTAGAAAAGAAATAAATACAATTTGTACAAAACAACATTTAACCTACATACATACGTACCTTTAAAATTAATATTATGTTTCTTTTGAAAAAATATATTTTTCTCTCCACAGTATATTGGAAACCACAACTTCTAAAACAGAAAAATTACATTAGTGTTTGTATTTTAAAGAAATTAATGCATTTACAAATACTTCGAACTTGTATTCTTCGTGTCCATTTGACCACTTCTATGTTCTGGCTTCTTTCTTAATATTTTAACATTTTTTAAAGATACAAAAGTTACATAATTATAAATACTAACAATATAACTAATGACAATGTTGTATTACAGAAACGATGGTCCGTATTCAACGCTCCTTATTAACACTAATTATTAATCGTTTAAAAAGTATCTTTAACGTAAAAAAATGTCCATAATTATTGTATAAAAATAATGTGAAACTGTCAAATTAAACAAGCAAAAATAAAAGCGGAGAATATGAACGTATGTATACCGAAAAAAAACATTAAAAAACGAATAAAAAAGCTAAATAAAAATAAAAATTGTTCTATCGCCGAAGCGATAGAATAAAACAGACACCCAATAGGGATCAAACGGAATAAATTATATGTAAATATAATTTTTTCCAGCTTTTGAAAACGTTCAGCATATAATACATGTAATAACGTTAATGCTTACTAAGCTTTTTAGGCCTTATCACCATCAACGTTTTAAACTTTTTAAACGATCGGCACTACTATCTGTTATTGCAAACACAGTAAGTAGGTATTTTTAATTGTGATAATAAGATTTAATAAGATAAAGTATTAATTCTATATAATATTACAAGTAATTTTGATACAATATTTTATTTAGATCGAGAACTGTTACATTTTTTTTCTACCAGAAATTATTCTTCGGGTATCGACAAGGGATTTTCATAAAACGCTTCACATCGCTTGTTCTATTTAGTATTACTCCAATAATGGTAAAGTATTAATTCTATATAATATTACAACTAATTTTGATAAATTATTTTTTTAGATCGAAAGCTGTTACATTTTTTTTATCAGAAATTATTCTTCAAGTATCGCCATGTGGTTTTAGGGTTTTTTGAGTTATTTTACATGAATCTAGTAGCTGCTAATATGGGATTTGATAAATTAGTAATACTGCAAGCAATTATAAAAATATCTTGAATTTTGGACACCAAGGACCATTGCATTTTCCCACTTAAAATTTTAAAAATTTTAATGAATCTTTGAATTTAAAATTGCTTCTTCGGAAGATAATTGTTTTTTATTCCTTAAAAAAGGTGGTCTAATTAATTTAATTTTAAAGGATTCACAAATGTCATCAAACACAAAACCTTTATCCACCATAATGGCGTTTTTGTTGCTTTCTAATTTCAGGATTATATTGCTTTGCTTAAAAATGGCCTTATCAGATGCCCTTCCACCGTACGCTTCGCTTACGTACGTTATTATTCCCCCAGGAGATACACCGATCATAAACTTAATTGTTGTACTCGACTTATAATGTGAATAAAATTTTATTCTACAGCAAAGGCATTTTGGTGTTTGGACATTTATTTCTGTATAATCCAGAATCACCCTTACATCTTCAAATTGATTGAAACATAGGGGCATGTTTCTTTTAATTTCCGAAGAATCGGGGAACCTTATACAATGCCTTTAAGACTGCACTTAATATAGGCAACATTTCAAAAATATATTTTTTACATAATTCGAGGGAAATAGCAAACAATACTGACAACGTTACATACGAAAGATCACTCTTTAATGTTGTCATGACTAATACTATTCGTTCTTTTATTTGTAATCGATGTGATCTTTGATCGGAATGATTTAGTTGTATAGCTTGGGCAATTGTGTCCAAAAGTTAAAAACTATTTATGCCCGTGAAACTATTGAGAACATTTTCTGTTGTTAACAAATCGCTAAGGGTGTAAATTTTTGGAAAATTAACCTGAGTTCCAAATTCTTTAAAAGTTTTTGGCCTTTCAAAATTTGGTTGTTCCTGGAGTAGCAATACAAGGCTCTCAGCTGCTTCTAATTCGTCACGTGAATGCTGGACATCTTGTTGTTCCTCTTCCTGTTCAGTAACGCAATACGGTGAATCTGTGCATTTCTTCTCGCTAACCGCAATGCTCTTTCCGAAACCTCAGGCAAAGTTTCAGCAGTTCCAATCGCAGATGTAGGTAGATTTTTAGATGGAACAGCACCCGGTTTAAGTTTTTGTCTACTGTTTGTAGCAGCACCTAAAATACATTTATAATCGTTATAATCTCATCGTTATAATTCTTATCGTTATAATTTCAATTTTAGGCAATTTGTATGCAAGTAGGGAATATGCCTACTATATTATGTTTAAATGCTACAATACGTCAAAAACGTATATAATTTGAAGAATAACCTTTATTACATACCATATTACATATTACTAACCTCTTGGAAAAAAATCACTTTCTATGAAATGTTTCGAGCAAACCAACATATTTTTAGTGACGGGTTTGCCAATTTTTGCTTTCATTATCCACGCATCACGCTGGCACATCCACGATTCTCCCAACGATGACTTGATTTTAACTTTGTCTTTTCCTGGTTTAGGAAATACGTGGAAACTAATCTCAGGATTCCTTTTAGCCCATGACGAACATTGTGGCACAGAACAATAACCGTGACTCATTTTGTTTTGAAAAAAACAGATTTTATAAAAGCGACGAAACCGACAATAAAGACAAACACGAGAGAAAACAAAACAAAAACAGAACGAACGTAATGGATGCAAAACCAAAACAATGGTGCAATGCCTATTAGAAGCGTTCTATTTTCTACCACCAGAGGGCGTATCGCTTATATTGAATCGCCAATAGGTTGTTTCTCATAGCAAATTTAATCCTTACCTTTTTAGTATTCATTTTGTAGGCAAAGCAGTCTGGAAAAACCAACAAAACGGTCGAATGTACCATGAAACACACCAAAATATCCAAATTTACAGCAATAACATTCCTCTTGCGTTCTACCCCTCTCTCGGATGACTTGAAACGGCTTCAGATCCCTGAAAAATGTAGAAAAATGATCAGAAATAGGTTCTTTCTCATAGAAAATTCAATTTTTACCTTTATAGAATTTAAAATGTAGTCAGAGCAGTCTGGAAGAAGGATGAATACGGTCCAATGTACCATGAAACACACCAATTTATCCAAATTTATGGCAATAACATTCCCCCTAATCCTCTCTCGGAAGGCTTCAGCATTCCTAAAAATACAAAAAAAATCGTAAGAAAAGGGTTTCTTGTTACAGAAAATTCAAACTTTACCTTTAAAAAGAAAGAAATCGGTCGAAATTGTCATGAAACTTTTCAAATATTCCGAATTAACTGTAAGAATATTCTCCTCTTGCATGCTAATCCTCTCTGGGAAGGTTTATATAGGCTTCAATATACCTAAAAATAAAGAAAAATCATTAAAAATGGGTTCTTTCTCATAAAAATTAATTCCTTACTTTTTTCAGTATCCTTCGTTGCGGGAAATGGAGTTGGATCGTTCCTGTAATACCATAAAAAAAACAGACATTTTATAAAAAGCAATATTTATACAGTAAAATGTCAGCGAAAACCAATTGAATTGTCAATAACAACGGGATTCAATTATTTTTATCGATTGTATATTACGAACAAGGGCAAGTACCAATATCAAAAATATCAATACAAAAATTAGGAATGACACTTGACATGACATTTGACGTACAGGTTTTTTTTTATTATTTTTAATAAGAACAGGGCTGCGCCCCCTTACAACCCATTGTAGTGAAAACAGACCTTTCTTAACAGAGGCTTTATTAAACAGAATGACAATATAATGTAAATAACAATAAATAGCAACGAAATAAAAGATAACGTTTCCCAGATACGGGTTAGTATTAATTATAAGTACGTTACTTAGTCAGCATACTAAATACTTCACGTCATTCTCCCCCGCCTGGCTAGAGAACATAATCGGCCAAGTATTTAGGCCTTTTCTTTTCCCGTTGGGAAACACGGTTCGATTTGACAGAAGTATCGGAACCTGTAGATAGCGTAGATTTAAGGTTATATTTCTTCGGCGTTATGATTGTAGTATCAGCGGAATTTTCGAGGTCTTCGGGAAGATATTCTGCAGTCTCACGTACCGAGCTAGGGACGTCTACACCGTTCTGTATACTGGGAGTAGGTGCGTCGCCAGAAGAATCCTCAGGTTCCAGAGTTTCTTCGCGAGAAATAAGCTGTTGTGACGGCGTGGGAGCCAGATGCCTAAGAGACACCGTCGTCTCCTTTCCATTCGGCAGCCGTACGTAGGCGAACTGAGGTTCGCTTGTAGGAGTTTAACCTCTTCGACGCGAGGCTCGTACTTGTTACTCAGATTGTGGCGCCTGAGCAGCACCGGGCCCGGCGTAGACAACCATGTCGGCAGCGAAGTTGCGCCGGGGATGGTCGAACATGCGCTCGTGGGGAGTAGCATTCGTGACAGTGCATAGTAAGGAACGTATGGAGTGGAGAGCATCGGGCAGAACTTGTTCCCATTGATTAGTCTTCAAATTTTTAGACCTTAGAGCCAGAGTTACGGTCTTCCAAATGATGCCGCTCGCACTGACCATTGCCTCGGGGGTTATAGGGAGTGGTTCGGCTGGATGCAATGCCGCGGGCATCTAGGAAAGACTTGAATTCTTGCGACATGAAGGCCGTACCACGATCAGAATGGATGTAAGCGGGGGTGCCGAAGACTACGAAGATTCCGTTGATGTGTCTGATGGCTTCAGAAGCGGAAGTATTCGAGCAGGGAAATGCAAAATGGAACCGGGAGTATTCGTCCACCACGGTCAGCATGTATGGTTTCCCTGTAGAATTAAACAAGGGCTCCTTGAAGTCGACGGTGAGTCTTTCAAAAGGCGATGTAGCTTTAATTAAAGTACCATGGAATTTCAGGAATCCCCGTTTGATCTCGGCGCATGTTTTACAAGCAGCGTTCATTTTCCGCACTTCATCCAATGAAACGGCTATGTTCTTCGACCGAAGCCAGTGATACATACGTGTGATTCCAGGATAGCATAGTGAAACGTGCATCTTGAGTAAGTCAGCGCCGCTAGTAAGCGAGGAACAGACTCTGGAGATAGCGTCGGCTGCTCTGTTGTGTCAGCCGGGACGGTAGACGATGTCATATTTGTATGACGACAGTTCCAGACGCCATCTTTGGATTTTGTCGTTTTTAACTTTTCCCAACCGTAGGTTGTCGAACATGAATGAAACGCTCTTCTGATCGGTTATGAGCTGAAAGTGTCGATTTAAGAGCAGATGCTGCCACTTCCTTATAGCTTCGACGATCGCATAAGCTTCCTTTTCCACAGATGAGTGCCTTCGTTCGCTACCAGAAAGAGTTCTGGAGAAGAAGGCCACCGGTTTTGAATTCTGTGAAAGAGTGGCGGCTATCGCGAAGTCGGAGGCATCCGTTTCTACAACTAGCAAGTCACTATCGTTTATGGTGCATACCACGGCAGCTGCGAGGTCCTCCTTGAGTCTTTTGAAGGCTTTTGAAGCTTCTTCAGAGAGGGGAAATGTGTCAGCGTGGGCCAACGGGCGAACCTTCTCCGAAAAACGATGAATCCACCGGGAGTAGTGGGCGAACAGGCCAAGGATTCGACGAAGAGATGCTACACTAGAAGGCGGCGGCATGCTCAACAGAGCCTGAAGACGTTCAGGATCGGGTTTTATGGTGCCGTTTGCTATATGGTGCCCCAAGAGCCGTATTTCGGCAAGTGAGAACTTAGACTTAGTCTCGTTAATAGTGAGATTGTACCGTTTTGCAATTTCCAGAAATCGCTGCAAGTTCCTGTCGTGTTCTTCGACGTCTCCGCCACAGACGGTGATGTCGTCCAGATAGGCGAAGGTGCAATCTAGCCTCTCGGATCGTATTATGCTATCGATCACCCTTTGGAAACCAGCAACACCATTGGTAACGCCGAAAGGGATCCGGGTGAACTGGTACAAGCGGCCGCCAGCTTCGAAAGCCGTAAAGGGCTTGTCCTCGTCCCAGATGGATATCTAGTGGTAAGCGCTGCGAAGATCGATGGTACTGAAGACACGATACTGAGCAACCCTCTGGACGACGTCGTCGATTCGGGGTAGCGGAAAGGCATCTAACATCGTGAATCGGTTAACCGTTTGTGAATAGTTAACCACCGTTCTCTTTTTATGATTTTCGTTTGACGTAATCAAGACTTGGGCCTTCCAGGGTGAGTGACTTTCTTCGATGATCCCGTCTTCCAGTAGTTTCCGGATTTCAGATCTAATAAATTTGTTATCTTCTTCAGAGTATCGCCTCGACTTAGTAGCGATAGGGCGACACGACGGGTCCAAGTTGGATAACAGCACAGCTTCAGGTACGGCGGCGGCGGCCAAGCACGACACTCGAATCGGGTCCCTTTTACCACCGAACTGAAGTTCAAGGGAGCGATGATGCTTAAAGATGTCGTGGCCGAGTACGACGTCCGAACAGGGATGGTCTAATATTAAAAGCTTACTGGTTTTATAGGTATGCTCCAGGATTTGCAGATCGACATAGCAGTGGCCTTTGACAGGAGCATTTAACGATGCTGAGGTCATTGAGATGCGTCCCGAGGAGGGGATTATGGGTATGTTTCTCGATCGAACGTAGGACAGCGCAATAAAGCTCTCGGAACTACCAGTGTCCACTAGCGCATCCGCCCACGCGTCGCCGACCAAAATTCGGATGGTAGATTTGGTCAGTCGCGGATGAGAAGCAGCTATTACGACGGGCTCATCAATGGCAGACACGACAGTTTTCTTGACCGCAGAAGATTTACAAACTTTGGCCCAATGGCCGGTTTTATTGCACAGGTTGCATACCGAGCTTTTGGCCGGACACTTTTGTCGGGGGTTTGATTGCCACCGCAGAAGTAGCATTTCACGCGGCCATTTCGTTGTACCTTTCGTGGTACATTCGGATATCAAGTCGTAAACGGCCGGAGACACTAGTTAATGAGAAGATTGAACCTGGAGGAATCGTCGAGCGCTATACTTCCGTCCGGCGTCTGAACTCTGGCGACTAGGGCGAAGTTCTCGAAAGTCTGCAGCCAGTGCTTCCATTCTTGCGAAGCTTTAGGATCACCGGGGTCAGCATCGAATCGTTAAGGGCGAAGGAGTTGATCTATGAGATACGATTCTGTTTAATAAATTGTCTTTCTCTTTATTGTCTTTTTAGTAAGGGGGCTGCGCCCCCTTACAACCCCCCCTTTCTCTTTATGGTCTCTTTGGTAAGGGGGCTGCACTCCCTTACAACCCCCCTTTCTCTTTATGGTCTTTTCAGTAAGGGGGCTGCGTCCCCTTACAACACCCCCCTTCTCTTTATGTTCTTTTTTAGTAAGGGGGCTGCGCCCCCTTACAACCCCCCTTTCTCTTTATGGCCTTTTTAGTAAGGGGGCTGCGCCCCGGAATTTTTTTTACGGAAATTTTTTGTCCATCTATCCTAAGTGCCCTCATCACGTATCCAATGGAAAATTTATGTGTACAAAAAATAATGTTAATCACTTGTACTATTGGTTTTTAAATATATTACCTAAATAAACAAAGTATTTTATATCGTCTTGTTTTATTTACTTGTAGTTTATCTCGACAACAATAACAACTCGGTATAGTAGGTAACCCAATACGGTAACGAGGCGATAGCGATTTTATCTTAATATTTTCTGAGTATTTTATTTCAAATGTACTTCTATTAATTTTTTTAACTTAAAATATTGTCATCCTCTTAAATGTCACGTTATAAAAGACTTAAAAATACGCCACCGCACGTGTTAAATGCCTCGAAATGTTTATCGTTATCAGTAAATACCAACTGAGATAATCGCAGATGTGATGAAGGTCAAACTGTTGCAACGAAGTATGCGTTCCAACAGGTTTTAACAAGTTGTTTCTTACTGTGATTTATTTTTATTAATTAAAAAAAATTTCTGTTAATAAAAGACTTACAAATTATATTTAATATTTTAATTCGTAAAACTTATATTACATAATCTTAATCTAAATTATTATGAATCAGATAGTGTCCCCATGGAAGGGTGTCGTGAGAATCGTGTAGAAGGTAACGATTATCATCGAATGCACTTAAAGATAATTTTTCTTGTTCTATACTAAATACGTTATGATTAAATGAACGAATGCTACATTGTTTTTCATAAAGAGGTTTAAGATTTGCCAAACAATCATAGTAATGATTAAATGTAATTCTGTTCTTAATAACATTTTTTTAACCCCTTTCGATTTCTTAACCACCTTATTTACTTTATATGAATACATTTTCGATCTAAGGCCAACAAAATTAGTGATAAGTTTTAATTGTGCTTCATCTTTCATTTTACCTAAAACTTTTTTATTGACGAGTGAAATATTAAATATATTATCTACAGTATCATCACTTGTATCAAATTTATCTATATCCATTATTATTAACTTTTCATATACATCATCGGAAATCAATTCGTAAAAAAAACTATCGGTGTCCATATACAGAAACTTACACCTCTCTATACCCATTTTCGGTAAAATATAATCGTAATGGATATCATACATAACGGTTTTTGATATATCTAAAATAGCCATTCCAATGTATAAGGGTTTATTGAAAATTATTTCAGATTTTCTCATTTCCACAGCCACTAAATTTTCAGCAAAAATCTTTCTCGAATGAAACCTAGGATCGGAAATATAATTTTTTGCTCCGTAATGACCTACCCATGACCCCAAATTTTAACGGTTCGATGTTTTCTTACCGATTCCATGGTTTTGCCGAAAACCACGTTATTCATTAGTTTGAACAATTTTTTTTCGAAATCATTTTTAGCCAACGTTTTAAACGAATTGTTTAAATCAATATAGCCTTTTAATCATGGTGATTGTTTAAATTTGAAAACTTTATGGATTTTAGTTAACTTTAAACCGTGTGTTAATGCCTGTTTTATATTTCTATAATGAATAACATATTCTTTTTTATCATAAAGTGTTGCACACAATTTTTTAAATTTTGAACCCGATGGAATGAAGTGATCTGCACAGAATGGAAAATCTCGATGATAATTATGTAATTCTTTAGGATATTCAAGATCGACTTGTAAAATGTTTGTATCACACCATTCAAATCCTCTGTACGGAAGCGGTTCGGACATTGTTTTACCGTATAAATTATTTACATCTAGATATAATATGTATTTAGAAGGTTTGCATGGATCATAATCTGGTATATATTTATTATTTGCTTTAGAATATGTATGGCAACAAACTGATATACCTCCACTTATGCCTTTCTCTATAAACATAACTTTATCAACATCATTAAGTAGTTCAAGTTCGTATTTTCTGTACTTTAACATTGCCGACCAAGTATAGCCAGGCATTGTGTAATACCAACCTGGATCAAGTTCATATGCTTTATAACATTTTTCCCTAAATTGTTCAAATACATCAGCAAGTAATAGAATATCAGTTTTCATATACAAATCAGCGTATTCCCCTAGATTATTTATATTGAAACATTGCCATACGGTTTTTGCATGATTGTACTGTTCATCATCGATGTGTTCATCATTTAAATAATTATAGAAATCATCCTTTAAAGGTAAACTTGTTTCATTGAATTTTTCCGTTAAGTCAATGTAATCGTAAGGGAAAACTCCCTTTCGAGTAAGTAATTTAAATCTATTTTCATCTAGATGTGCAAATTCTTTTTTTTAAATAAATAGATCGCTTTCAATTAAAGTGTTTACTAAACTATCTAACGATGCTCCTAAAAATCGAAATGAATCTATAAATCTAAATTTTACACCGGTTATATCATCATGAAGTGTAAAAGATATGTACCGTTCTTTATTGATAGGCAAAAGAGTAATGTAACCGTTTGAAGCTAAGTCTCTTATCATAAAATGTGAATCATAACCGCTGAGATTATGAAATACTATGGGAACTATCAACTTTTTCTTAAAATTTAAATTACAAGATTGACAACAGAATCCGCGGAAAGAACCATTGTAATGATTATGATCATCTGATCATGTATCTACAACGGTATCTGAAGGTGTAAAAGCTTTTTCACAAAGAAAGCAATGACTTGATTTTACTAGATTGTTATGATCATTCATCGGTACTATATTTTCTGTTTTAGTTTTAACCAAATTGGCGACATTTTTCATTTCATTAGAGAACCACTTCATGCAATCTTCTCTGTAACGTTAAAATTTTACCTCTTCAATGAAACCACAAAAATAAAACGGTAAATATATCGTAACTGAGGTGGATGACGTGAACATCCGGGCACGCGGCTACACTCAGATGAGACGGGAGTGAGTCAAAATTAAATTATAGTTAAATATAAAACGGGCGCCAGTTAAGTTGACCAAGTGCCCTTAATATTATAATCTTAAGTTAAGTTAAATACACTCCGCCAAAAAAGTATCGCATCACCTATAAAACTGCTAATATTATAATAAAATATGTTTTTTTTAAATACTGTGGTTTTGGGTTTTTTAAGTCTGTAACGAGTAGTAAAAGAAAAATGCAGAATGTACAGAAAACAAAGGTTTAATTCAATTTAATTCATAAATTATAAGTAAACGCATAAACAACATTGACTAAAAAAATTATAAAAATCAAAAGAAATATTAATTTAGTAAGTCGTATTGCCTCCTCTAGCTCTTATAACATCTAGACAACGTTGTGGCATACTTTCAATTAATCTTCTCAAATAATCTTGAGGGATATTATCCCATTCTACTGTTAATAGCCGTTGCAGGTCCTGAAGATTAGCAGGCGTCACATTACCAGCTCTCACCCTTCTGTAAAGGTAGTCCCAAACATGCTCGATTGGGTTTAAGTCCGGACTGCGCGCTGGCCAACCTAGAACTGGGATATTTACCTCTTGAAGGTACTCGGTAACGATTCTTGCGACGTGTGGCCGTGCATTGTCATGCATTAAAATGAAGTTATCACCAATAAATGGGGCGTAAGGAATAACATGCATATCCAAAATTTCTCTTATGTACCTATCAGCAGTTAAGGATCCTCCATCTAGCTCTACCAATTCAGTTTGTCCACTTAAAGATATTCCGCCCCAGAGCATAATACATCCTCCTCCAAAATTTGTCGCAGGTCTCAGGTTGCATTGAAAATAACGCTCGCCATCTCGTCTATAAACTGGTATTCTTCGATCCGAAGTATATAAACAAAATCTTGACTCATCCGTGAAGAGTATGTTGCTCCAGTCGTCGACATTCCAATTTACGTGCTCTCTTGCAAATGCTAGACGTGCTACTCGGTGTTTCCTTGTAAGTCTCGGGACAGTGGCAGCTACTCTGGCCCTAATTCCAGACTGTCTTAAGATGTGCCTGACAGTTTCTGAAGACACACGTACATTTCGAGTCTCGGCCAAGTCATGTTGAAGTTGACTTGCAGTCACATGTCTTCGACGCAAAGCCTGAAGGACTAAAGATCTATTGTCTGCAGGCGTAGTTGCTCTTGGCCGACCTGTTACAGCTCGTCTTTCATAAAGTCCGGTCTCTCGGTACCTAACTACCACTCGTGATACTGTCGACTGATTTACACCCACTAAATTTGCCACATATCTCTGACTCCTTC
Organism: Phyllotreta striolata; assembly: GCA_918026865.1. NCBI lineage: Eukaryota > Metazoa > Arthropoda > Insecta > Coleoptera > Chrysomelidae > Phyllotreta > Phyllotreta striolata. The sequence goes on along the minus strand of OU900098.1, from coordinate 6,990,454 downwards.
CGTCTTCAATGAGAGAAATTATTCTAACCACTTGATCCCTCGTTAAATTTAAATTTATATTGGCACGACCTTCCATACTCAATATTCAACAAATTTTCAATTAAATGTAAACTGTGTACTTTTCACCAAAGTAAAATATAGAGTGATAAATAAAATGAACCAGACTAAAATATCAACTATATTTTTTTTTGTTTAACAGTAAACTGTATTTACAAATTTCTTTTCAATATTTATTGTAGACTTGATATTCTTATTGAGCAAAAAAGAAATAATTTAAATTAACCAAATGCTATACAAATATTTGCAAAATTATAAGTGATGCGATACTTTTTTGGCGGAGTGTAGTTTAAAGAGAAAATTTGCAGTTCATTTCCACACCATCTTGAAACATTAACTTTATAACGATTTTATAAGTTTGTATAAAATTATAGTTGAATTTTCACTTGTTATAAAATTAATATTTTATGAGGTAGAACCCTGGCGCGTTGGGTTTATTTTATACATGTCTCTCGCCAGGAGCCCTACGACATGTGCTTTGGACAATTTGTTGTCAATATTATACATATTACATAATATACGGTATTCTATTTTATAACAGTTACAAACGGACAGTATCACAATCTGTTTGGAGACTTAACTTTTCTGCTATATGTAATAGGTATAACGTTTTAAAGTCATTTTTTAGTATAGTATTACCCAACAGAAGTTTAACTGAACCGTTTTTATATTATAAAATAAATACATCATTGAACTAAAAAGTATTCAAAACTAAAAAAGTAAAAAAATGTAATTTATAAAAAAAAAACAACTATTTTGAGAGGAACCTTTCATTTGCCAAAATAGGAGATAATAGATTTGTTATTGCGCAAATAATAACAAATATATCGTCAATTAATGGAAGAAGATTCCAGGGTGGATATGAAATATGAACTCTTGCTCTTGCAATTTTGGCATTTAATATAGCTTCTTCAGTAGAAAGTTGGCTTTTTTTCATTAAAAATGGAGGTCTTATTAGTTTAATTTTGTAAATGGTGCAAATATCTTCAATCCTAAAACCCTTGTCAACCATTACTGCACCTCTATTCGGATCTAATAATGAAATAAGGTTGCTTTCTTGAAAAATTACTTTATTAGATGTTCTTCCTCCGTATGCTTTGCTGATATAAGTAATTAAACCACCTGGAGAGACGGCAGTCATAAATTTTACAGTATGATGAGATTTGTATTGGGAATAAAATCTTATTCTGCAACATAAACATTTTGGAGTTTAAACATGAATTTTCGTACAATCCAATACAATTCTCACAACTTGGAAGTTATTAAAACAAATCGGCATATTGTTAAGTATCTCGCTTTTAGTTGGAAAATAAATTAATGGTTTTAAAACTTTTGATAACAGGGGAACTATTTCGAATATACAGTGCATTTCTTTAATGTCCTCCCCCCTTTTATTTTTGAACGGATCAACTTAGAAAATTGAAATTTGGGATAATGAAATTAATGCATGATTACTATATTTTGGAGTAAAATTGACAGATGAAAATTTCAAGATGGCGACTGGGCGCCATCTTGGGAAAAAAATTTAAATGGAAAGGGGGTCTTGTGATACATCACTTTGAAGCTCCTGACAAATACTCTACAACTCTGGAATATAAAGTCAATATCTGCACTAATTTCAAAATGGCGGAACATTTAATAATTACCTGAATACAAACAAAATAATATCAATTTTTCTAGAAATATTTGTTTTTCTATGGCAAATAGCAATCCCAGCAAACCGATAAGGTTTGACAGGTTATTTTCGGTTAAAAAATTCCAAAAAATTTAAGTACGACAACGAACATTAATTGTTTAGTCAAAATATGCTCATTTAGTTTTTGGTTTTCCTAGTGTTCAAAATATTCTCTTTAGTTTTCGATTTTCCTAGTGTTCAATGTATTTTCATTTAGTTTTCGGTTGTTTAGTTCTCATTGCAGTTAGGTAGCACGTGAACTAACTCTAAAATGGCCAATTCTCGTCCATTGGAAGATGGAGCACCACCACATTACTCCAGAGAAGTAATGAACTATTTGAATGCTATTTTCCCTGGTCGTTGGATTGGTCGTCGAGGTCCTAAGGAATGGATTTGACCGGATTTGACCAGATTTGACACATTTAGACTTTAAGACGAAACTAAACCTGCTTCAATATTGGATATACGAGAAATAATTACAGATATTTGTAAAAATATCGACGTTACTATGTTTGAAAATGTTCGGTTAGGCTGTTCTTACATCAAGAAGTTCAAGGCAACCATTTCGAGCATTTTTTTGAACTGAACTCAGCTTATTTCCTCAAATTATGGATTCAGATATTATAACAATCGTCGATTCGATAGTAAAAAAAATTCAAAAAGTAGTGTTTTTATTGAAAGAAAAGAAAAAAGTAACTCAGCAGGAACGTGTAATTTGGATTAAACAAATTAAAATGTATATGAAATTGACTAAAAAAGCAATACGAAAAGGTGATTTAGCAATAGGCACATTTCGTAATCTTCAAACGAAGTTAGGACATCTCAAAAGGTTTTATCTAATTATAAATGATTTAAATCAACATAAAAGTGGTACAGGTTTTACAAGAAAAAAATTAGGTGTTAAATGGGAAGATTTAGTATTAGTATTATATATATAGTATAGTCGTAATAGTCGTATTAGAACGGGTGTTATTATTAATAAAAATCATAAAGAATTAATTTCATTTTTTAAAGATGCCTTTAGAGTTTTTAAAATTAGAATTAAAAATGTATTAAAAAAGTTTTCAATGTTGAAAGTTAATGCTTGTTTCTGTGGTGAATTAATAAAAAAATTAGGTGATTCTGAAATTATTGTTAGTAAATATTTTAATACTAAAAATGAAATAATTGATAGAAGTACAGATCTATTTGAATGGTTTGAAAGATATATTAAGGATCATTTATTAAATAAACTATCTGAATTTTCGGAAGAAGGTTCAGGATAAGCTCTTAATGAAATAATATCATTGGAAATAAATATCAATGAATATTCGTTAGGTGCTGGAGCATTATTAACCAAAAAAAATATTATTTTTAACTATTTAAGAAGTAATAAAACAACAAATATTTGATTATCACCATTACTTTATTCATTAATCAAACACTATGTAAAACTTGAAAATATATTAAATAAAAATTATACAAACAACAATACAATAATACAAAAAGCAAAACAAAATAATTATTATAAAATCATTTATTTAATACAAACTATGAATATAAATACAAACAAAACCGTGAAAAATTTAGAAATCAAGTTTTAAATATAATAGAAATATTAAAAATACTATAATAATAATACAATAAATTAAATGCTAAAAATATTAAAAAACGAAAACTAATACTATTAAGCAAAATTTCAAAAAAACTGAAAATAAAAATAAGATTACTTATTTAAATTTGTTTTAGTATTCAAAAACAAACTTACATAATTACATTCCAGAATTAGTTTCAGAATTATTCTAGATTTCAAACTCCACGCACTTCTAATTCGGAAAACTGTAACGGAAGAAAATTAATGAAACTTATTTATATTAAATCATTTTAAACTTACATTATCCTGGTGTTTCCAGGACCCAATCCATATATTAACACCGTATCCGGGTCAAAACATTGCGGAATATAGGCAGTCACGCCGTTTCTTGAAAATATGAGGATATCCCCATCCACAAGTGAAAAATCCTCCGTAAAAATCATGTATAGTGGCTACAAATAAAATCACTAATTTAATTAAACCTTTTAATGATAATAATTTATAAATAGTACTAAGAGTACTTACCCAGGAAAATCCCCCAAATGTCAAATTTATATAATTTGTAAAAGCATTTTGTATCATAGTAATTACTTGCTCCATTATCTTGATCTAGAATAGAATTATGATTTTGTAAATATTCGATTATATTAAACCATCGAAAATATTAAAAATTAATCAAGCTTCTTGATTCCTTTTTTTTCAATTTTTTTTTTAATTTTTCAAATTAATTCTTACTCAAGAGCTTAATTAGAAGTTTTAATTATTTTTGAAGTTAATGTAATCAAAATAAAAAAATACCTGGTTTAAAGAAATTGACGAAATTATATTTTTCAATATGAGCTCGAATGGATGTGAAAAACTCGACTGAGCTCCAAATAGTTCGTTCATTCGTTTAGAATACACAAACTGCTTATTTCTATTAAGTGCAATAAATTTTATAAAAGTGCATATTGTATTTATTCTTTGTAATTCTTTGATAAAAATATATGTATGGGTTCTTTGATTTTCATAGAGGTATATAATAACTCTTCTACTTCAGCATCATTCAAGGTGATTTATAAAACAACAAAATTTAACACGTCGATCAAGGTTGTGCAGTTATTAAAAACGTCTTATCTACAGAAACGTGAAGTCGTATAAAAATAAAAACTTGGAGGATAAAATGATAACAATGATAAAATGAACAAATTATTTAACGAAATTACAACCCTTCGATTCATTTTTTTAAATTAAACCCTAAAACAGCCCGCAGAAAAATAAAACATGTAAAAATTAAAAATAAAAATTACGGACCGCGGCTGGACTCGAACTGCAATCCATCGTGTCACAATTCCAATCGTTAAAAAGCATCGCTACGTCGAGCTTTGAGCCAGGCAAACGAGCGCGGTTTAAATGCTATTAATCATATTCATATACGTAATAATGACGTATTGTTGTAATGATGGTTGTGTACAAATCATCACACCCCGTATATACCGATTTACAGGGTGTCGAAAGGGTTGGAGGGACGCATTTACTCATATATCCCCACACACCCTTTACAGTTCTTGCAAAATTCCACCAAATGACCTTCTACTGTACCAAAATGATCATCGACGTTTCATAACGATACCTACGGGTAGGCAACAATAATTACACATTTTTAATCGTTCTTTTTCCGGAGTGTTTAAGGGTTGGGGGTAAGTTACTTCTTCACATCGCCGAATAATGTTTTTGTTCTTGCAAATTTCACCAGAAGATCTTCCTAAGCCCACCACCTCGATGGCCATCCACCATTGAGCCAGAACTCTCATGATTTGAGTGAGCCAGAACTCTCATCATATATCTACTTATTTTCCCATTCTTTAGTAAAGTGTTTTAACCTTCCAGCGATATTCGTGCTTACCTGTTTTATTTTTCCTGATTCCTCTTCCCTGGTCTTCTTTTCTCCTGTCTGTTGAATTTGCCCCACCTCGCATCTTTTGATGTCTGAGGGGGGCCCTTCCAGTTTAAATGATTTTGTCTGTTTTGTGACCTTTCCCTTAATTTGGGAGTTGCTGAGATTTTTACTCCTCTTAGATCTCTCCCCTGCTTTTCAGCATCCTTAGCAGCTCTCAGTCTGTCGGTAAGTTTTTCACCAAATAGCCTTGTGTCGACGGTTCCTGTTCTGGCAATTTTATTTGCTATAGCATTTAGTTGGGGTAAAATATAGCTCCTTCTCTGCATAGAGAAAGTATGAAATAGGTCGTTTAGTAATTTACCTGCATCGCTTAATTCGGGAAGGATGGCTTTTGCCAGATCGCTTTCGTCGAATAGGATTTTATTAAGCGCAGAACCTAATGTTGTTATGATTCTCAGTGTTAATTTCTTCAAGGTAAATGAGCTTTATGGACGATTTAAAACCTTTACAAATAATCTCCGGTAAACTTTGATTTTAGTTGCCATATTTCTGCGCATGCGCCAATTTCGTAAGATTTCTCAGCTAACAGCGTCAAAATCTGTACATCGTTGCCAATGTGCACTTAATTTCATCGAATAGAGCGAAATTAGTAATTATAATGATTATAATTAAAAGTTTAATGAAATTGATTGAAATTATATCCTGTTGTAAATTCTTATTTAGTTTTGAATTTGCCGCGATAATTTGTGACATTAGTGAACCAATGTGAAGTTGGGAACAGAGAGCAGAATACCGGCGACTTGCGTTCAAGTAGGGTTAAGAGCGGTTAAGTAGAATTTTATATTTTCCGTTATGAGTAAAGAGTTCAAAGTTATTTAGTGTCTTGATTATATTCTAAGAAGAATATTAGCTGATTTTACCCCAAATTTATCAGAAGTGGGATAAATACGAAGAATTGGCGAAATTACAGTTTTAAAAGATACCTACCATGTGTACCTAGGACGCCAACGTGCAAGAGCTGTTGACTTGTAATAAGAATAAAAATGAGTCTAAGTGAAGAGGAAACGATATGTGTCGCTGATGCTCAGCGTTTTGAAAATTTTTGCCAACAACAAAGCGGTATTAAAAACGCGAATACTAGTGCTCCTGTGACTCATCAGAATCAATCGAATAGTTTTGAGGTAATCAGCTATTATTTACAATCGTCATGAATTCTGGTACGAATCACCAGAATTACACTATTTTGCCGGATTTTTCGAAAACAATACCATATTTTAATGGAGAAGATTTATCGAAATCAAAGTTATGGATCGATTCAGTAGAGAGTACCGCCACTCTTCATCGCTGGCCCGAGAAATTCATAATGGAAACTGTAAAATCCCGACTAGTAGGAGCTGCTCAACATTGGCTCGAGGGAAACCGAGATATAATGAAGACCTGGTCAGAATTTAAAGCATTTTTCGAACACACCTTTATTCCTCAGAAGAATTTAACGTCTGCTTGGAACATGATGAACAACAAGCATCAAAAAGTCAATGAAGATCTCAGTACGTACTTTCATGAGAAGTTGAGGCTTTGTAAGGAGTTATCATTGACGTTTTCGGAGCAAAAAGAATAGATTATTATTGGATTACAATCGAGAGAGCTTGCTGCAATGCTGATGGCGAAGGATCACCCGAATTCGACTGCATTATTCCATGATGTTATGAATTTCGACCGAATCATTAGCGAACGAAGACTTCGAACCCCCAACAAGACGTTAAACAAACCTCGCTTCGGTCCAATTCAACAGACACACAAGCATGAGGCTAGTACTACGGAAAATAATGTACGAGTAAAGACACCTGTCACTTATGGATCAGTTAGGTGTTTCAATTGTTTCGAAGAGGGGCACAAGATGACGGCGTGCAGGAAACCAAAACGAGAGAGAGGAACATGTTTCACTTGTGGATCAGCTTCGCATCAACAGAGGAATTGTCCAGAAAGGAGAAATACAGGACAACAGAGTCAGGGAAGAGTGCAAGTGGGTAGTGCAGATCGTTCGACTAATTTAGTCGAAGTTACACCGGCTTACCAGGTACCTTTTTATATGACTGTTTCAGACGATTGTATTCAAGTTTTGTCAATTATAGATACCGGAAGTCCCATATCAGTCCTAAAAGAGTCGTTAATTCCTGAGCAAGTAAAAAGTCAATTTTTAAATGAACAACTTCCAAGGAATAAACGGTTCAGCTTTGACGATTCTTGGTAGATTTAACACTAGAATCACCCTATGTGGATTGGAACTTTCTGTAAATTTTCATGTTGTACCAGACAATACCATGAAGCACATTTGTTTATTAGGGAGGGATTTTATAGTTAATAATAACCTATCAGTGACTTTTGGAGAAACCGTTCAGGTTAGGTTGGTCAGAAACGAGTTTGAGAATGAACTTTTAAATATTGATATCTGTTCGAATGATAACGAAACAGAATTGAACGTTAATCCTAACTTGAGTCCGGCTAATAAACTTAGATTTATAAATAGTTTTAATACATATTTGGTTGCTGAACGACCTGATAAACCTAAAGTCAATTATAATATGAAAATTAGTTTGAAACCAAATCAAAATCTTTTTTTACAGACCGAGACGTTTATCTTATAATAAAAAAGAACAAGTTAAAAAATCATTGACGATTTGCTTATTAGAGGTATTATTCGAAGAAGCTATTCCGAATATGCTTCACCGATAGTTTTAGCAGAGAATAGCGAACACAGAGAAGCGACACTAGCTGTCGGTCCCTTTGATATCGTACGACCACTTTTCAGACAACTTAATACACCGAGAAAAAAAATGCGTTTTCTTCACTGAACGAACTAGAATTTCGAAATAAATGTTATAGTCCACGTGCAAATGTTACAATGTGATTTATTTATATTGGGATAATTCGGGTAAATAGTAATGACGAAATTGCGGAACCAAAATATAATTCCTTATAATTAGTTATGTTTATACAACAATGTTTATATAACAATTTTTTTGTCACATTTTGTATCTCTATTGGAATACTTAAGTGTATAAAAAATCTTCATTCGTATAAACAGTTTTTTTATATATATATAGTTGGAAAGTTTTTGCAAGGATGCTCAAAAGAAATACTAGCAAACGCGTAATCTCTTAACGCGTAACATTAAACGTTAAGCTCACGGACTAAACACAGCTGAGACTGACCGCATGGTTTTGAGTTAAAAACAACTTACTTCGCACATGCGTCCTCCAAAACCATACCACCGAAAAACCCAAGCTGTCGCTTCTCTGTGTTCGCTATTCTCTGGTTTTAGTACCAAAGAAACAGTCAGGTATTCGAATGTGTGTTGATTTTCGAAAGTTGAATGAAATAACCTTAAGAGATAATTATCCTTTACCTTTGATTGATGACCAAATTGATCAGCTTAGAGATAAGAATTGTTTTACTCGTTTAGATTTAAAGGATGCTTTTCACTTTGTAACTATGGATCCTGAATCTGTCAAATACACCTCGTTTGTGACTCCACATGGACAGTTCGAGTACTTGAAAATGCCTTTTGGATTGAAAAATAGTCCAGCTAATTGGAGTAGATATGTTAATCTTGTATTTAGGGACTTAATCGAGAAAAATCTGATTACTCTTTATTTTGATGACTTGTGTATAGCTACGAAAGATTTCGAGGAAAATTTAAGAATTCTGAATCTGGTATTTGATTGCATAATTCAAAACAAACTTGTGTTGAGATTAGATAAATGTTCTTTTTTTTATTCTAGTATTCAATTTTTGGGATATATTATAGATGAAAGGGGCGTAAAACCATCGCCTTCGAATTTGGAGGCAATTTCTAATTTTCCCGTTCCTAAAACATTCACGGATGTTCGAAGCTTTTTGGGCCTTACTTCTTATTTTAGGCGTTTTATCAAAGATTATGCTTTAATCGCAGGACCATTATATAACTTATTAAAAAAATCTGCGGTGTTTGAATTTAAGACTGAAGAATTTGAATCTTTTGAGAGACTGAAATCATTACTTATAAGTGAACCCGTTTTATCAATATATAACCATGTAGCTGAAACCCATTTACACTGTGACGCTTCGAGTCATGGATTTGGAAGCATTTTATAGCAAAATCAAAATGATGGTAGATTTCACCCAATATTTTATTTCTCTAAACGAACTAGTCCTTGAGTGTGTGAAGTTAGAAACCCAACTTCAGTTCTCAATAGTTCTGATTAGAGTTCTGAGTTCCTTTTAATGAGTATAGGAGTACTTTTATAAAAATTTAAAGAGTTCCGCTTTTTTAAAACAAAAAAAAAATTTGCAATTAAAAAATTGGGGTGCTAACTTCACATCTAATTTCGCGATGGAGGAGTTCTGATTAGCTTCTTCGTTGTATTTTATACACCTCTAGAGTTCCTGATATGTATTATTTTTTCAAAATTTAATTTTGCAAAATTAACGCCATAAAACCAAAAATTCAAAAAGACGAAAAAAAAATTTTTAATGTTAATAGTTCTGAATGTACTCATTGTATTTGTATTATAAATATCTAGAGTTCCTGATTATTAAAAAAAATTTAAATTAAAAATTTCAAGAAAAACTATTTATAAACAGTTATCAATGAATACATAGATGAGGTCCCATAACTTTTTAATTATTGAAAATATCGCAAAATACCATAAAACTTTTTTGTAGAACTCGTCGAATACTACTCAGAACTTTTATCAGAACTCCTGAGAACTCTCAAAAAATTTCATTCTTGGACTTGTAATTTTTTTGATCGGAGTGATTTTTGAGAATATCTTCTAAACTAATGATTTTTTAGCAAAATACCATAAAACTTTTTAGTAGAACTCGTCGAATACTACTCAGAACTTTTATCAGAACTCTCGAAAATTCAAAAAAAAATTGACTTTCATTCTTAGACAGTTGCTTTGATAACAAAGTACCACTGGAGCTTTTTTATCGCCGAAATCGTTCAATTTGTAAATAAATAGGTACATTTACGAATATTAAAAAGGTTTACTCATATGTATATAACAGTAAACAGATAACAATAACGATAGTTACAATACATAAAATGACTAAAACATAACATAAGATAAAATAAAAAATAAACATAGAAGAAATATATTCTTGTGTAAAACATAAAATAAGTCAAGAACATAATAACACCAAAAATTATATTATTACAAGTACACATGTGGGATAAGATGGTATGTAACGAAGAAAATTAATATTATTTTGTATACATTATTAAATGAGGTGTAACAGTTTTTTGAGAATTAACAAAATTTTTAGATTTTTTTAGGTCGTCATATTCATACCAATATAATCCTGTATACACTATAACCACATAGTGGCCGTTATTAATTTGCTTTTCATTTTGGCAAATGTAATTTACTATCCCAGAAAGAATATAGTTTTGATTATTAAATATAAGGGTCTTTGGAATGCTGTCAAGCGTTGATTGAAATCGATCTCCCGGTTTATAATTAGGATCGGTCATCAAACTAGTGTCTATGAATAAATGTGGTCCATGTTCTACGTCCAATGTGACAAGTCCATTACACTTTTTACATTTTTCTTTATCATTAATAACTTCTGTGTCATTAACAGCTTCTTGAAGCATACCTAAACCCTTATCAATAATCAAGCCAATATTTATGTACAAAGTAGTAAATTGTCGAATATAAATAAAATCGCATTGACTGCATTTTTTTACCCGTTTCAAAGTCGGTAGTTCATAAAAAATAATATCAATTAAATGGCTTACATTACAATTTGCGTTTACAAATTGAGCGTATCTTGTTGAAGATCGTTGCAAAATTTACATTTAAAAGAATTTTAGCCCTAGCAACGTAATCGGAAGCAACGACTTTTCCACGATGCAAAATATTTGTGACTAGTATCATTAAGGAATGGTCTAGATGTTCAATAATTTCTTTATATTGATAGCTTCTTCCGGTGGCATGCAAAATTAATTGTAGAAGGGAATCAAAAGCACATGTTTCTTTAACAGAAACTTGTGTTCCGTCAATTCGTAGGCTATTACAAAGATTTCCATTTTTTAAAATAGGAATATCTACAACTTTGTGATTTTGGACGTAATCCCAATCAGAACAATTATCTAAATAATTGGGTTTCTTTTGTTTTTTGTCCTGCGGATTTCCAACACCTCCCCAATTTTCATATTCATTTAGAACCTTATTTGGATTTGAGTGCATATCTTGAAAATTGTCATTAACATTTTTTAATTGTACGCGATCTTCATCTGCGTCCTTTATCTTCAATGAATTGCATGTTGATGCTTCTTTGACGCGTCCATCTATATAATCAAGGTGTTTGGTAACAAATTTATCATCTCTTAATGGAAAAGAATTTTTAAATATTCGAACTTTTAAATTGGCAAATTCAGATTCAACGCTTGATGAAGTAGCAATAGTTTTAGAAATTTTGAAATATGGTGACATAATGTTTGTCCAAATAGGTAAGTAACACATTAGTTTCCTTATTTTATGTGCAATCTCTATATTATAAAAAGCATTTACGTTATTTCCTTCAGCACATAATTTTGCAGTGACAAGACTTCTTTCATAAATAGTCTTAGACCATTCCAACCAACTAGATTGGGATTCAATTTCCAGGTCCACTTCATCGACAGTCTTACAGTCTTCATCTCTTTCTTCTTCCTTTGTTTCAATGCCTTTTATAATATTTGCCACATATGCATATCGTGCTTGCCATTCTAATTCTTTTTCATCTGATTTACCAGTTCTTTCACTCATTGCTACAGTTAATATTGATTCGAGTAAATATTCAATATCGTATAAACTTTCCAATTTATATACTTGACAAAGTGATCTAATAAAAAATTGACGTACTTTCGGTAGTGGATGTCGCTTTAAACAATCCCATCTACATATTATTGCTACTAAATGACTTATGTCCAATCTAATGTAAGTTTCCGGTAAGAGTTTACATTTCCCTGTAACGATATCATAGCAATTTTGCATATAGTCGATCAAATTGCGTTTGTGAGCAAATGCCATTGCTATAGATATTAATAATGCTTGGCTGAAATCACACACGACTACTCGAGGTATAGGAACACCAGAACTTACTATTTTTAAAAGCCATGTAGTTATTGCCACTGTGTCTTGCTCAGCCGATAACATTTGAAATACAGGAGCACTTCCTATGTAAGACACGCTTATACATTGGTATAGAAAAATATGATTAGATTTTGAATAGCTATATTTAATTTTCTTAACCACAGAGCCTGTTGCGTCAATTGCCATGAACGATTGAGCATCGTTTTTGTGATGTATTTTATATAACATCTTTTGCTCATTCGTCCAATAATGGCAAAAGAATGGAGATGCTCCAATTTTGTGTATTGCACCCACATGTGTAGTGTCTTTCGTGGGGTATCACGTCATTTGGTCGCGGATATTTGGTCGCGGACAATTGGACGCGGACATTTGGACGCGTGTAAAACTCGTGTAAAACGTGTAAAACGCGTCCAAATGTCTGCGTCCAAATGTCGCGCGTCCAAATATCCGCGACCAATTGTCGTACATTCCTTTCATGGAAATAATATTATTAATGCATTTAGAACCTACTAAACCTAAACGTTTATCATTCACCTCATTCACTGCTTTCCTTAAAACTGTAGCTTTTGGTAAAATTGGAGGATACGGATCTCCAAAATTTACCATATGTTTAGCCTGATCCCTTACATACGTTATTGCATCAGTTTTAGTGTCTATTAAAGAATTGTCTACTGCTAATCTTCTACATCCTCTTAATTGTCTTCTTTTTTTATGTAGGTACCCAGGAACAGCATTCTTAATGTTGAACTTAAATACGATGTCATCGTCGATATTGGGTTTATTGGCAAGTGTGCAAATTATTTTAGCATGGCATTCAGTACAATTTGCTTTAATCCTAAAATAATAAATCTTGTTCTTCTGATTCGAACTTTTGGCGGATTTAAATGTCCAAGGACATGGTATGCGATGTTGCATCCAGATATTTTTTGCGAAAACATCAATCCATCCAGATCGAAAATTTTCAATATTTAAATCATCGACATCAAGCATTGCATTCCATTCATTAAATGAAAACTTTAACAAAAAAACATCTGCCACTCCGACTTTTGAAGAAGAAACATTAGGCTCGAAGGAGACATCTTCGATTTCACTGGTGTTGGATGTTGGAAATTCAAAAAAGACCAATATTGCATCGTACAATCCATTTCTGTTGTTTTTCACAATAGTATACACGTGCTTAGCATTAGGGTTACCACCCATATTTTCTGAAATTTTTCTAAATACTTCATTGGAGGGTGGTAAAATTTTACCAGTGTCGTTAATCACCTTGTATTCTTCTCTAAGTAATAATTCTCTAAGTTTTTCGATATCATACATGTCGATATACGTATCTTCTTAGCAATATAACCCTGTTCATAAAAACGTTTTATATAAGTACCTAAGAATAATAAATATACAGGGTGTAAACGATATGATAGTAATTATTTAAATGGGTGATAGGGAAGATCAAAACAAGACAAAAGTTCATATGACTTTTTTCGCAAAACTCAATAGATTTTTGTCTAAATGACTTTAAAGTTAAAAACTTTATATGCTTATATCCAACAGAATCTTACGAATATTTGTGTGTAACTTTATTCATTTTAAAATAGGGTCATTTCTAAATAAATCAAAAGTAGTTTTTCAAAGTTTGGCCTAAATTCTCAAAAAATAAAAATAAAAATTCCCTCAAGTTAAAATTGAAAAAACACATGGCAACAGCATAATGCACGCGCCAGCTCGTGAATAATAGAGAGAGAAAAATCTCCTTTAATTTTCTTGCACCTAAACAATAAATACATCGCTAAATTTAACTTTTAAGTCGAATTTTTCAAAAATCACGAAGTTTTTACAACCATGTTATTTGAACTTTTTTGTTTGTTTTGACCTTCCTCGTCAACCATTTAAATAATGACTATCACATCGTTTACACCCTGTATAGAAGACATATTTAAAACAATTTTTTTCTATGTTTTGAATTACTAATTATTGAACAGTTGGCTCTAATAGGTTAGTTGCACATATGATTTGTTTCAATAAAAACACAAATCAGTCGGTCCCAACACATTTAAAAAATCGGCATATCTAATAGGTACTTACCAAACAATGTATCCACGCACTTTTAAAAAGTTAATACTGAAATCGTTTTTCAAAAATTTTGTCTTTGTATTTAACGAACTAAGCCTTATAACTCAGTAGAGAAGACTGAGACTAAAACTAAAAAGAAATAAAAAAATCCACTTGGTCCAATTTTTTTATTCCAGAGAAGGAGATCTATTAATAAAAATTTATAACTTATTATAACTGCATTATAATTTAAAAAGAATTTAACAGCAAAATTAAGCATCCCCGTCACTGGGCGGCAAAAATAGTCAAAACAATTTTCTAAAAAACACTGGCGGCTTTGAGCGGCTGCTCAAAGCTCAGAAGCCGCTCAGAAGCCGCTTTGTAGTCGGCAATTTGCAATAATATTAATCTTTAAAAAATATAATAAAAAAAACATAATAAAAAAGATATACCCAAAAATCACTCCGATCAAACAAAATTACAAGTCCAAGAATGAAATTTTTTTAAAGTTCTCAGGAGTTCTGATAAAAGTTCTGAGTAGTAATCGACGAGTTCTACAAGAAAGTTTTATGGTATTTTGCGATATTTTCAATAATTAAAAAGTTATGGGACCTCATCTATGTATTCATTGATAACTGTTTATAAATAGTTTTTCTTGAAATTTTTAATTTAAATTTTTTTTAATAATCAGGAACTCTAGATATTTATAAAACAAATACAATGAGTACATTCAGAACTATTAACATTAAAATTTTTTTTTTCGTCTTTTTGAATTTTTGGTTTTATGGCGTTAATTTTGCAAAATTAAATTTTGAAAAAATAATACATATCAGGAACTCTGGAGGTGTATAAAATACAACGAAGAATCTAATCAGAACTCCTCCATCGCGAAATTAGATGTGAAGTTAGCACCCCAATTTTTAATTGCTAATTTTTTTTTTGGTTTAAAAAAGCGGAACTCTTTAAATTTTTATAAAAGTACTCCTATACTCATTAAAAGGAACTCAGAACTCTAATCAGAACTATTGAGAACTGAAGTTGGGTTTCTAACTTCACACACTCCTAGTCCTTGTGAAAGTAAAATGCATAGTTATGAATTGGAAATGTTGAGTATTATTTATTCTTTAAGGAGATTCCGCATCTATTTACAGGGGGTTAAGTTTAAAATATTTACAGACTGTAATAGTATAAAGTTAGCTTTAAATAAAAAAGATGTCAATACAAAAATTATGAGATGGGTTTTAGAACTTCAAAATTTCAATTATATCATTGAGCATAGGCCATCAGAGCGCATGAGACATTCGGATTGTCTTAGTAGAAATTCAGTATTAATAATTGATGACAATTCTTTTGAGAGAAATTTGAGTATAAAACAAGATACAGATGAGGAAATTGTAAAGATTAGGGATTCTCTTTCGAAATCGGAAAATAAAATGTTTGAAATGCGAAATGGGTTAGTGTATAAGAAGCAAAAGAAGGGTAGACTATTATTTTACGTCCCTTCCACTATGGAAAATAGTGTTATTAGAACCTATCATGATGAATTAGGACATATAGGAGAAAACAAGACTTTAGAAGTTATATCGAGGACATATTGGTTTCCTAATCTAAAAGAAAAAATCAAAATTTATATATCTAACTGTTTGAAATGTATAAGTTACTCACCATTGACTGGAAAGCCTGAAGGATTTTTACATCCTATTCCAAAAGGAAATTTACCTTTTCAGATTTTGCATATTGATCATTATGGTCCACTCGAGAAGACTAGATTTAGGCATAAATATGTTTTATTAGTCGTTGACGGATTCACCAAATTTGTTAAACTCTATTCGTGCGTATCGACTCAAACTAAACCCGTAATTAATCATTTAAAAGAATATTTTAGGTGTTATTCAAGGCCTTTAAAAATAATATCTGATAGAGGAAGTTGTTTTACATCACATGAATTTAGAGACTTTTGGAGGAAAATGAAATTATTCATACCCTTGTGGCTACGGGAGTACCAAGAGCAAATGGTCAGGTCAAAATTATTAATAAATCTTTAAATTCTATGTGTTCAAAGCTCACTGATGATGTGACTAAATGGGATTAAATTCTAGATAAAGTCGAATTTTCCATTAATAATACTGTGAATAGATCTACTGTATTCACACCAAGTATGCTTTTGTTCGGTGTGGCGCAAAAGGGACATATTTAAGACAATTTAAGAGTTTATTTAGAATCTCAATTAGATATTAATCGTAATTTGAAAAATCTGAGTGAAATTGCTTCTGTGATTATTCAACGGTCCCAAAACTATAGTAAAAGCTGTTATGATAAGTCCCATAGAACACCACATTTGTACAAAATAGGAGATTATGTGATGATAACTAATACTGATGTAACTCCAGGAATAAACAAGAAGCTTATTCCAAAATTTAGGGGGCCATATGTTATCAAAGCCGTATTAGATAATAATCGATATGTTGTATCAGATATTGAAGGGTTTCAAGTAGCTCAGATACCATTTGAGGGTGTTATGGCAGCTTCAAGGATGAAACCTTGGGCACAGGACTAAAATGTTTCTTCAGATTATTTCACTTTAAATTTCGTTTTTTTTTGGGAGTTTAATATAATTTCCGTTTACAAATTCACATTTTCATTATGTTTCTTTCTTAACTGATTATACTTTTTATGAACTGCAAGTTTGTCTTACCACTTCCCTATTTTATGTATTTACTCCTAAGGAACTTCTATGTATTTTTATGTTTATAAATAATTATTCCCCTGAATTGTTATAAAACTTATGTAGCTTATGTAAATCTTATGAAAACTTATGTACCTTATGTAAATCTTATGAAACTTATGTATCGTATGTGAATTTACATTATGTATGCTGTTTATTTCTATGCTAAATCTTTAGGATTTTATGGTCTGTATTTATATTTATATTCGAGTTATGAATGAAATACTTTTATGTAAAATTGTTGAAATCACTGATGATTGAGGCCAATCATATATGTCAGGAATGGCCGAAACTGTTGTAAATTCTTATTTAGTTTTGAATTTGCCGCGATAATTTGTGACATTAGTGAACCAATGTGAAGTTGGGAACAGAGAGAAGAATACCGGCGACTTGCGTTCAAGTAGGGTTAAGAGCGGTTAAGTAGAATTTTATATTTTCCGTTATGAGTAAAGAATTCAAAGTTATTTAGTGTCTTTATTATATTCTAAGAAGAATATTAGCTGATTTTACCCCAGAAGTTCAATCATATTTAAAAAATCTAAAGTAAAGAGAGTATCTAGAGTAAAGAAAGAAGGAAAATCAAGAAAGGCGTTTAAATCGACAAATAAATAAGCAACATCGCAATTGGGTAAAAGATATAGAAGTTAAATTAGCTGTAGAAAAATCTAAATATAATGATTTGGGTGATGACAGAGAGGAACTTACTGATCTTAAGAAATATAGCAATTGTACAGGGTGGTCCTCTAAGAATGGCTCTCGGCCATATCTCGCAAACTAATTGTCGTAGAGACTTGCGGTAAAAAATCTTAGGACTAAATCGGCCAAAGAAAATGCTGGAAATAATTTTCAGGTCTTTAAAATGGCCGCTAGGGTGAGTATTCGCCATCTTGATTTTTAAGTCATTTTTTTCAAAATTTTCCTAAATGAAGGTATCAAAAATGTGTTTTATTTTGATAGTTAAGATAATTTCCATTATTTTTTTGTTATATATTTTTGACTCTATCTTTTAAAATAAAGTGGTGGGGGTGGTTTGAATATTTTGACTAATAAATGTTAATAACTTTTAAACGGCTGAACCGATTTTCAAAACAATGAAATTGTTGAAAAGGGCTTTCTTTGGTCTATAATTTACACTATATAATATATTATTTTAATTGCTTTCTTTGCCGCAAGATGGCGTTTTTCGACATTACTTCCAAAAACACCGATTTTCTCAAAAAAATTAAATGCAACGATATAACTTTTTTTTTGGAGAAAAATAGTCAAATAATTGCCAAACAAGCCTGTGAAAACCGAATCTCGATATCCCCTTCCTAACCTAAAATATATCTAAAAAAAGAAAAAAATCAAGAAAATGGGTAATTTTTGGTGCACTACCAATATAAAAACCTCTAATTAGCGTTGTTCCATCTACAAAAATAATCAATTTGTTAATAATCTTCAAGTATGATATTTAGAAACACCAAACTAAGTAATATTCATTTAATAATTATTGGATTTCCCTTCTATTCGCACTAGTTGAGAACAAACGAAATAACCATGCCGTGGAAAATAAAAACCCAAAAAACTGGACGCAGCTGGTACAGAATAATTAAGGACGTTGGTATCAACGTGTGATGTGGTATACTAGGTGACAGTTGTTGTTCTCTGGTTTATTAATCGGCGACTCAACGGACAAACATATCTAAATTTTCTTCGTAACGAATTTCCTGGGTTATTGGAAGATGTTCGTCTGGAAACTCCAAGAAATATGTATTTCCAACCCGATGGATGCCCAGCTCATTTTTTCTAGACTAGTTCGTTAGACTTTTAAAAATCAAGATGGCGGATACTCACCCTAGCGGCCATTTTAGACACCTAAAAATTATTTCCATCATTTTCTTTTGGCCGATTTAGTTATAAGAAGAGAAACTTTGTAATACAAATTCCCAACCACAACGCTTACATTTTTTCCGAGGAAATAGATATACACGCGGAAATGTACGAGGTTTAAATAGACATGAAAATCGAGGTAATAATCATAACTTTAATAACGGACGCAATTTTCAAAATTGTTTACACTTCGTGTTCAACTCGTGCTTCGCCGATTCCTTTATCGGCGGAACCTCTTTGCTACGGGGCGTAGCGGTAAAGTCTTGGCTGTTGTTACTCTGAAAATGGGGGTTCTACTAGGGACCCAGAGAGATAATAACTAACAAGTATATTGCTTAATTCTAAGTACTCAAAGGTGAGGTACTTGTACCTCACCAAGCGATAACAAATAGCCCTACAAACTACCCTACCTCATCTAGAAGGTCTTGCAGACTTCTGGGGCACGTCACGAGGGCCGGCGCGATCTCTTTACTTTTTCGGACACTTATAACACCGTTACACTTTAATTCGGTGGAACAACAACACACTCTCGGAGCTACTTTTACAATTCGACTTGGCCCGCAAGAGATCATGCGTACTGTCCCTTATCGTACGGGATAAGGAATCTCCCTGGGCGCGAGCCGGTTAGGCTTTTCATGCCAACCAATCTCCCCCGTTTGTCCACCGTTCTCACGGTGGTTCGACCGACGGTGGAGTTTGGTTGCATCCTGTTTTACATGATTCCTCGAAATATTTCACCCATCGTTGCACTATTAGCAACGATTCTCACAGGTTCAATACTCGAGTTTCCTAACCGTCTCACGACCCATTGGCGTTCGTGACAATAAAAATTGGTATTGCTGGCTCGACAAGGTCGATCGTTAGTACGAATTTAACAGTTAACGTAGGTCAAGGGCAAAATATAAAACATACATTTCAAGTAATAAATGACTTTGAAACCCAAGTAAATGGAGTACTGGGATCAGATTTTTTCGTTAATTATCCAGTTACTTTAGATTATCAAGCATTTAATTTCACTCTTACTATAAATAATAAGAAAATTGTTATTCCACTAGAATCGCAGTATAATATTTACACAACAATTCCGCCAAGGTGTGAAACAATTGCTAATTTTTCAACAGAATGTATAGATGAATGTGTTTTTGTTGGAGGAACATTAGTTAAGTCCGTAGATAATAAGCTACTAGTTAAAATTTTAAATGTGACTAAAAATGAGGTTAAATTAAAAAAATTAAAACCAAAATTTAAAGATGTATCGGAATTTCATATTTTTAAATTTTCGGAAGTTCGGAAGTAATTCAGTTAATAGGGTTGATAAAGTGCTAGACTTGATAAAAACTGAAGGAATGTCTTCAGAAGAAATCGTACCAATACACAAAATATGTGCGAAATTTGCAGATGTATTTTATTTAGAAAACGACCCATTTACGGTGTCTAATTTTAAGAAATTTTTCTTCTTGGTTAAGGTGAGAAGTTCTTATTTGTTGGCAGATGTCTGATTCGTTTCCATTATTGTCAAAGAGGTTTTGAACTGTCATTTGAAATATTTCGAAATTTTTCTTAATGTCTTCTACTTCTAATGGGGCATGAATGCAAACGTCTTGTAATTCGTCATTATTGTTATATATTTCTATAGGGGCATAACCATTTTGTGGTACAAAGTAATTCCTTCGCGAATGAAGCAATTTGATAATTTCGTATATGGAATTTTAATAATAACATTTAATTTATTAACAGGGATTTTTGCTGTTTCAATGGAAAAGGGATGGATTTGGGTAAAAAATAAAAGTTTGTTTTTTGTCCCGTAGTGTGATAATGGGAGTTTAACATTGTGCCTTTTTAATAAGGAAGTTTTCAAATCTATTTCTACTTCTAATTCTTTTAATGTTTCGTAGCCTATTAAACCGTCAAAAAAATGATGAAATTTAAACAGGTGGAATTTTATGGTTATTGCAATGAAATTCTGGAAAGGCAGGTATTTTTATACAGTAATCTTTTGTCGTGGTTTGAAAAACAGAACTGATTGTGATAGGTTCTTTGAAAATACTATCTGAGAAATATTTTTCAGCAATTTCAGGGTTAATGAAGGATTTTGAAGCGCCCGTGTCGATTAATAACTTTAGTGGAGGATTAGCGATTGTTATATAGGGTAGATCTTTTTTATCGTAAATGGAAAAAAATTCTATGTTTGGTTTGGGCTCTCGGTAGTTTCGTGAAAATTTTCGGGTATTTCTGGTTCAAAGATTTCATTAGAATCTGGGTATTCTAATTCTTGGGTATTTAGATTATTGTCGTTATAACCTTCAGGATCAAAATTTTGAGTTTGGTCTACGTTGTGTAGTTCTTCAAAAGTATATTTAGGTTGGGTCTGTTGATTAAATTGAGGTTGGGCGAAAGGTTGCGATTGACGTGGAAAGCGATTTTGTGAGAAATTAGTATTCTTTTTAAAAGTATTAAATGTATTGTGAGATATACCACTCATAGGAGTTGGTTTTGGTCTATTGGGATTTGGATTGGTGTTTCAAACGTTAGTGGGTGCTCGGAAATGATTTTGTTGAGCGTTGGGGGCTTGAGGAGCTCGATTAAATGAAAATTGTCGAGGATAAAATTGTCTGGGTTGGTTAAATTGATTCGGGTAATTGGGCCGTTGCTGTTGTGAGAAACGTTGAAAATTTGGTTTCGGTTTAAACGTGTCATTCGGTTTTTGTGTAAAATGTTATTTTCAGAAATGATATTTTGTCTAGCTTCCGCGAGTGTTAAAGGTTTCATAGCTCTTATAGTAGAGCCAAGAGGTTCTTTAAGACCCGCTAGAAAAATTCTTAAAGCATGATTATTGTAAAATTCCTTTTTCACCAACTTAGTATTTTCCTGAACTTCGTGACAATCGATATAATTATGAAGAGCACTTAAATTTGACATTACTTTTGTGTAAAATTGAAGAGCGGACTCATTATGAGCTTGTCTAAGCTGATCCAAGTCAAAAAGCAGTCCGTTCTCATCACGTTGATCTTCAAAACGAGTGATCAAAGCATTCTTTACCGTATCCCAATCTTTACTAGTACAAATGATATATACTTCCCTCGCACTACCAATTAATTTGGAATAAATTCCATATATCAGCGTAACGTTTTGAACGCTACCCGCATTGGTTCTATCCCAATAGTTAGCGATCAAAGTGTTAGAAGTTTCTAAAAATGACGACAATTCTAACGAATTACCGTCGAATTTTGGATTCCTAATTTGGATTTCTAATAATTTGGAGTCAAAATTTGGTTTAGCCATTTCAAAAACTAGATTTTCTAGAGGAGTTTTATTCGATATCAAACTAATATCTATACTTTCGCAAGCGTTTTCTTCGTTTTGTATATTAAAATCGAAATCAGTATTTAGTTCACCGTCGGTTTCACAGAAGGAGTTTTCAGGTGATGAGAATGACATAAAATATAGGAAAATAAATGGAAGCAACTTACAGTATTATCACAATGATATTCATGAAGATTCTTCCGGTACAGGCTGTTTCGGGAACTTTCTTCGTAGAGGTTCGCTCCGAATTAACAGTTGAAACTGAGGAGATTATTTGCGACGAATTTCTCTTCGGAATCCTACTGACTGCGCCACTTTATGATTTACGTTTCGCAAATACAGTTTTTAAAAAAATTAATTTGAAGTTAAAACACACTATTTAGAATACAACAAGAAAAACGTTTATTTAATTTTTGATGTTAACAATTAGAAAGTCAATATCATTCTGACGAGTCGTATGAATAATTGCAAATCGAACGATTTGGCAATTTCTGCAATTCCGCGATTTTGTGGTCGTTGACAATTCTCGAAGGTTCCAATATGTTGAAGTGGGTATTATTTTATTTAATCGTCGGCACATTCCATTTTCATAACTGAGGTGATAGTCAGGGGCGTGCCAAAAATACTTATCCAGCCCTCGTACAGTGCACGGGTGACTGTTGGGGCTGACTTGTCGGCCAATGGGACGGCGACAGGCCACCTACTGTAAGGGTCGATGATCGTCAGACAATACTGGAGGCCTTCGACTAGTGGGAGCTTAATCAAGTCCACGTGGATGTGGTCGAACCTGGCATCCGGGGTATTAAAATCGCCAAGCGCGGCACGATTGTGCCGGTGTACTTTAGCTGCCTGGCACGGGTGGCATTGACGAGCCTAACGGTGGACCTCCTTACGTAGGTGTGGCCAGTAATACTTCCCAGAAATTCGCTTTGCGGTGGATCTCCCACTAGGGTGCGACAATCGATGCGCATGGTCGAACGCTGCTCGACGTAAACTGGGTGGCAGGTATGGTTTTATAACGTCTTCCACCACGACGCAGTGCAGAAGATGACATCCGATGGTCTGCTGCTGCCAATTCAAATGGGAGTCGCTGAGAAGATGTTCTAGCTGCTCATCTCTCGACTGTGCGGACACGATGGCGGATGCATCCAAAACGAGAGGCGTGCTGATGGTCTCCACTCTAGACAAGGCATCCGCAACGACGTTTTCTGCTCCTGGTGTGTATAGCAGCCTGGTATCAAATTGTGAGATTAAATCCAGTTGTCTTTGCTGACGAGGCGAGGCCTTGTCAGCCCGCTGAGATAGCGCGTAGACTAGGGGGCGATGGTCCGTGTAGGTATCGAATGGTCGGCCCTCTAAGATACGAGAGAAATGTTTGATAGCAGCGTGGATTGCCAGGAGTTCTCTATCATACGCGCTATATCGCTGTTCCGTTGGACTGAGTTTGCGAGGGAAAAAGGCGAGCGGGACCCAGGATGAATCCGTATTCTGCTGGTCCAACACTCCTCCAATGGTGGTCCCTGAGGCGTCCGTCCGCAATGCCAGGGAGGCCGAAGGTGACAGAAACGTCACATTGGCCGCTTCGGCGAGCCCCTCCTTACAAAGCTTGAAAGCCTGCGACGCTGGCTCCGTCCAGGTTAGCTTGAACTTCTTCTTGGCGCTCCCCTTCAGCAGCTTGGTTAGGGGGCCTGTAGCGCTGCTGCGTTGGGCAGGCAACGGCGGTAAAAGTTTAC
Organism: Phyllotreta striolata; assembly: GCA_918026865.1. NCBI lineage: Eukaryota > Metazoa > Arthropoda > Insecta > Coleoptera > Chrysomelidae > Phyllotreta > Phyllotreta striolata. Next base: position 6,966,467 of record OU900098.1, on the reverse strand, counting down.
CATGCCAAAAAACCTGCGGAGTTGAGTGGAGTCGACCGGGCATGGGTATTGAAGAATAGCTTCGACCTTACCCGGTGGAGGCTGGTAACCATCCTTCGATACTAGGTAGCCTGCAAAAACCACCGAAAACCTGGCTTACCGAAAACGCATTTTGACTTAATGTTAATGCGTAAGCTAGCGTCGCGCAAGGCCTGGAATAGGATGCGCAGATGGTCTAGATGCTGCTCGTGCGAGTCAGAAAAGACGAGGAAATCATCGATGTAGCTGGGCTGAACGGAGGCCGAACGGAGCAGGTCAAACGGAGTTGTAACGGCCGTTTTGGGGATGCTCGATTCGTCTACGGGTATCTGATAAAACACCCGTTGAAGATCGATTACCGAAAAGACTTTACCCCGACTCCCTTGGAGAATGTCCTCTATAATGGGGAGTGGGTAACGATCTGGAATGGTGCACGCGTTAAGTCGACGATAGTCTCCAGTGACTCTCCAACCGCCTCCTGACTTGGAAACAAGATGTAAGGGACTGGCCCACTGGCTGGCGGATGGACGGATAATTCCTCTGTCCTGGAGGTTGGCAATTTGCTCTTTGGCTGCTGCTAAACGTTCCCCGCAAGGCGGCGATAGCGGTCGAAAACTGGGGGTCCAGTAGTGTGTATAACGTGTTGAGCCTGGATACCCGGAAGCGTCGCCGTGACCTCCAAGGGGGCATTGAGCTCTGGAAAACTCTGTAATAGTTTATTATAACGCTCACCTATAGCTCCGTCGGGGACTGCGTAGGCGGGAGCGACCGTAACACTATGCACGTGGGCCAATTCTAAGGAACCTCCGACTGAGAGGCTGGTGTGCCGGTCCAAAAGGCGCTTCCCTTGGAGGTCAATGACGATTCCAAAATGGGTTAGAATGCCCGCACCGAGGATTGCAGTAAGAACGTCAGCAACGATGAAATCCCAGGTGATGGGCCGCCGAAAACCGAGGTTGAGTACACGCCGGCGGCGTCCGTACGTTGGAATCATCGTGGAATTGGCAGCGTGAAGGGTGAGGTCCTGACGCTGGAGCCTACCGGTGAAAATTTTTTTGGGTAAAATTGAAACGACAGATCCTGAATCTACCAGAAAACGGGTAGAAGTGGTCCTGTCATAAACGTGGAGTCATATTCGCCATAAGAAGCTGATAGATTCCACTACATCCCTAGCTCGGAACTGTTTTACCAAACATGCTGAAGTTGCAGAGGTGAGGATCGCAACCGACAATATTATAGCTCAAATGTTTCAGAAATATCCCAATGTGCTTTGACCATCACCCATCCCGGAACATGAACCTCTCGAATCTACTGTCCAGCACCACATTGAGACACAAGGAGCACCTGTGTACTCGAAGCCTCGACGGTTACCAACCGATAGAATGAAGATAGCAAAAGAGGAATTTTCCAGTCTGATGCGTGACAATATCATCCGTCCGTCGAAAGCGTGCTGGGCCAGTCCACTTCACCTAGTTAAAAAGAAAAACGGCTCATGGAGAGCTTGTGGTGACTACCGACGCCTGAATGCCGTCACGAAACCAGATCGATACCCCATACCACACCTGCAAGATTTTTCGAACAATTTGCATGGAAAGAAGATGTTCACTGCCATCGATTTAGTAAAAGCATTCTATAAAATACCTGTCAATGCTGAGGATATTCCTAAAACTGCCGTAACAACACCGTTTGGGTTATTTGAATTCGTAAAAATGCCATTTGGCTTGCGCAACGCATCCCAAACTCTACAGCGTTACTTGGACCAGCTATTCAAGGATCATCCTTACGTGTATGTTTACATTGACGATATTTTGATCGCATCTGAGAACACCGAGGCACACTTGCAGCATTTGGAGGCGGTTTACAAAGTTCTCTACAAGAACAGAATCGTCATCAATCAGGCCAAATCAAAATTCTTGGCAGACAAAATTGAATTTCTTAGTTGTACAATCGTTCTGCAATTAAGCCGCTACAGCAAAAGGTAGACGCAATCACGAACTTCCCAAAACCTGAAACGACCAAGCAACTAAGATTTCTCGGAATGGTGAATTTTTATAGGAGATGGATTCCCAAGGTGGCGAAGAAGCTCGTACCGCTCACGAATCTATTATGTGGACCCAGCAAAGAGAGCTCACCAATTCAATGGAATCAGTGTGCATTGGATTTTTTCGAGGGGGCGAAGACTATGTTAGCGGATGTGGCAGAACTAACCTACCCGGATCCGGATGGCAAACTGTGTCTAATGGTGGATGCATCCGATGTTGCAATTGGAGGTGTCCTGCAGCAATACACGACAGATTTGAAGCCAATTTCCTTTCTTTCGAGGAAGCTGTCCCCAACGGAACGTAACTACAGTACTTACGATAGGGAACTTTTGGCGATCTACTACGGTATCCAGCATTTCAGACATTTTCTTGAGGGTCGCACTTTCACCATATTCACGGATCATAAACCCCTTGTGTATGCATTCCAACAGAAGCACGAGAAATGCTCACCCCGACAAATAAGGCAGCTAGGATTCATCAGTCAATTCTCCACAGATATTCGACATATACAGGGATCGAGGAATTTAGTGGCAGATTACCTATCCAGGCCTCAAATAGATGCTATAGGGCAGCCTACAATTGATTACAATACGGTAGCAAATGACCAAAGCCAAGATTCCGAATTGCAACGTCTCCTGAACAGCAATGAAACTTCCTTATCATTACAGAAGATTCAACTTCCAGAATGCGATGTCCCACTCTACTGCGATGTGAACAAAGGTAGAATCCAACCCTTTGTGCCAGAAACTTTGCAACGAATAGTTTTCGAGAAATTACATAATGCGGCACATCCTGGCATCAAAGCAACGGTAAAAATGATAGCTGACCGATTTGTCTGGAATGGTCTGAAGAAAGATGTTGCAAGATGGGCGAAGGAATGTTTGGACTGCCAAAGAAGCAAAGTAGGCAGACACACTCGTACGCCGATTTCTCAAATCATTATGCCTAACGAGCGGTTTTCACATATTCATATGGATATCGTAGGGCCATTACCCCCATCTAGGGATCACAGATATATCCTGACGATTATAGACAGGTTCAGCAGGTGGCCGGAGGCCGTCCCACTAAAAGAAATTACAGCGGAAACGGTTGCAGAGAAACTGATCGAGGTGAGGATAGCTAGGTTTGGAGTACCCGCCAAAATAACAACCGACAGAGGCAGACAGTTTGAATCCTGTATAGACAGGATCTTTAAATAGTTAAAGAACTATCGCAAATGCTTGGAGTGCTTCATATTCGGACAACTGCTTATCACCCGCAAAGCAACGGTTGTGTCGAACGTTTTCACCGAACACTGAAAGCAGCTCTACTAGTTACCAACAATCACTCCTGGACAACAGTTTTACCGCTGATTATGCTAAGCGTCAGAAATGCATTTAAAGAAAATCTCAACTGTACAAGCTCAGAACTGGTGTATGGAGGTACCGTCAACTTGCCATGGGAGTTTATCAACCCCACCAACAACAACTCAACCGACGTGCACCAGTTTGTGAAAGAACTCAAACAGGTAATGCATGAACTGCAGCCCACTAGTACCAGCAACCACTCTGTGGCAAAAGCATACATTCACTCTGATTTGTCTGTTACCTCGCATGTATATATGTAAGAAGAGATTTGGTCAAAGCAGCTCTAATACCACCCTATGAGGGACCCTTCAGAGTAGTTCTTCGCTCAAAGAAGTACTATGAAGTCGAAGTGAAAGGAGTTAGGCAGAAAATCTCAGTCGACAGACTTAAACCAGCGTATATCCCGGCAGGCAAACAAGTCCAGGAAGAATATTCGTACTCACAATCGCTGGAGCAAAGAAGCACGACCACTCGTCAGAGTCAGAGAAAATCGTGCGATTCCAGGACCAGCGACCTCATCCAGCAGGCAATCGCACTCGGCGGGCAGTCATGTGGCTGTTTGACAGTGCTAACCGGAGTAACCTGATGCCACAAGGTACAAGACACCGACAAAAATGACAAGTGATGCTTCTTCTGACTTGAGGAAAAGAAGATCAACAGCGCGTTATTCGTCAATTAACTCACGTGTATTTTTTCCGTATTATCTCGTTTTTTATTGTTAAAGAAAACCAAAGTTATTAATAAACACCAGAATTAATAAGTCTTATATTTCGTGGAAGCAATTTAATTCTAAAAACAAAGTGAAAAAGCAATAATACCCACAAAGTTATAACATAAACATAATCTCTCTTTTCAGTCTTTTCATATTTGCCGTATTTTAAATTTTGATTATTTGTGTGTGCTTTCTACTTTGAAAAATAATGAAATCAAACCATCGGAAAGGTTTTGCTTGATCAATTTGCTTGATTTTTACCAAGTTGCTTACCTATGCTTTTTTAGGATCGAAAGAATTTAGGATTGTTTTCCCAGTTCAAGAAACAGAAAATAGTGAAAATACAACAGAAGAAATTCCTATGTCACTCGGCCGAAATCGTCAAAACAATCAGGAATATGTATCCTGGACAGTTAACCAAACAAAAACTTTAATAGATGCATACTCAAGAAATAGAAAAAAGGTGGGAACACTTGAGATAAGAAATTAAAAAAAGTTATTTGAAAAAATTGCTGTAGAAGTTAACGCTACCCATAACATAAACATGTCGGCAACAAATTGTAAAAACAGGTGGAGAGTCGTCGAAAGGGGATACAAAAAATATGTCATCAACAAAAACAAAACTGGCCGGGGTTACAAACCATTTGTATATGTTGAGGAAATGGACAGACTTTTTGATAAAAAAAGGAATATTTATCCAAAAATTTTACTTTCCTCAGACAGAGAAATAACACCAAGCACCAGCACCGTTATTGTTGAAACCGAGGTTCCAGCTGCTGCAACTGATACACTAGAATCACAAATAACTATTAATACACCTAGTATTAAAAGATATGTTAAAAAAAGGTCAATATTAAATAGGAACCAAATATTAGAAAATATGAGGAAAGACAAAAAAGAATATTTTAAGGAAAGATTAATAATTGAAAACAAAAAATTAGATGTTCATAATAAGAAGCTGAAAGAAATGAAAAAAAGAAACACATTAATTGAAGAACGAAATAAAATCCTTAGGGCCGAACAATCCGTGTAGTGTAGTTAAATCACTTATTTATGTATGTTATGGTTTAAAAATACCCTTTAGTTTCAGAAACTTGCTCAAATAGTAGTACTTCAGTAGAATATTTTAGAGATTGTTTTTTTGTTGTTTATTTTTTTATATGATTAAAAAGACTGATTGTTTCAAAGGATATTTTGTTTATTTTATAAAAAAAAATATGTATGCGTACAATAAAACTAGTTACATATATTTATCGTTGATGTAATATCATAACTACTTCATTCCTTCTTGCTATTCCCTCTCGATCTTCTGGCTGCTCATCTGGATCATTTACTTCATTATTCAGTACAGGTGAAACTTCGTTATTCTCTAATTGTTCTACTACTAAATTAAAATCATCACTTAATGCTATATTGTGCAAAACACAACATGCTCGTATAAAATGCACAATATCTTCTATTTTTTTTTAATTTTATGTGATATAATTGTCAAAACTTTTGTTTTAAAAGCCCAAAACAATGTTCAACAATATATCTATTTCTTGACAATGTTACATTATAATTATTTTGGGCTCTAGTCAACTGACCCCTATCCCTGAATGTTGTTAACAGGTGCTTTAATAGAGGATATCCACTATCTCCCAATATGTACAATTCATGAAATCTTTCTGGTAGAGAGTCATATAGAGGTGACGATTTTAAAACTCGGCTATCATGAACTGAACCCGGGTATCCAATGAAGATATCTCTAATTCGCATTGTGTTGTCACATACAACCTGCATCTGCAATAAAAAATTGATCACATGAGTTACCTGAATAGTAAAAACAATTTTCAGATCAAGTAAAATAGAACATATTTATATACCTGTATCGAATGAAATCCCTTCCTGTTCAAATATGAGTCAGGATCATCAGATGGCCTATCTATTTTGACATGTGATCCATCTATACAGCCAATCACTCCAGGGAATCCTTTATGGCGAAATTCTGTCTCAATTTCAAGTTTTTCTTTAAAATTCGGCCAAGTTATAAATTGATTTAAGACATTGCTCAGGAAGTACATCACTCTTCGCAATACCCTGTATAAACTACTGATGGTTATATCAAACCGGTCAGCCACGTCTCTAAAACTAGCAGTCTTATGTCCAGCAAACCAGAAAAATATCAATGTTTGTTGCAGGTTAGGAGCGATTGCATCCCAGAATTCGATCCGGATAATGAAAATTTAACGGCGTCTAAATTGGAGAAGATCGACCAACTACAAGGAATCAACCACTGGGATGATGTGACTATGGTGTACCAAATGCAATCTCGATTGTCGGGGTTGGACGAACTTGGTACCACAGTTTAACCGACTATCCAGTCTCATGGCAAGATTGGAAGACCACCATTGTCAAGACTTTTCCTGACCACGTAGACTACGCCATGGCCCTACGAAAGATGCTAACTAGGGTAAAAGAGCGTAATGAGACCATGACGACATATTATTTTCGAAAGATGGAGATGTTACGAGCTTGTCAAATAACTGGTAGGAACGCGGTAGCATGTATCATTGACGGGATAACAGACGTCGCCATACAAAACGACGCCCGAGCAGGTCGTTACGGAACACCTGAGGCGTTGTATGAAGAGTACCTGTCCATGTTACGTGATGGACAGTGCTTCAAGACTAATCCCATACAGAGTGCCATCAGACGATTACCCAGGTTTGGAGGGAATCCAAGTACTATTCCCAGCAGCAGCCACCGCGTCCGGAAAGCAAAAGCATTAAGTGCTTTAACTGCAAGCAGATGGAACACTACCAAACCACCTGTCCGAAGAAAGAAAAGAGTGCCAAAAATGCCATTTGTTGGGTCATGACGCCAGCAAATGTGTGGTAAACAAAACCAGAATCACAGGTCAGAGACAAAACAGCAATGTCGGTGAGTCGAAAACCATTTATTTATTGAAAAATTCCCAACAATTGAATACCTGTTATTTTATTGATTGCAAAATAAACGGTGCACCTTTACGAGGTTATGTAGATACAGGTTGCGCTGCTGTAACTACGAAAAAGATTCGAGTGCTGAGAATTTAAATTTACCGCGTGTACCTACTCTAGCAAGTTTGTGCGGTTACGCAGGTGGGTCCGTGGTCGTTCACTCAACAACAAATATTTTATTAGAAGTAGATTCGGCTGTTGGGATTTGTCAAATAGGACAACTGCCAACATGACTGATACAGTCAAGGGGAATTAGGTTGGTAAAGCTGCGGTAGTTAGTGGATAGTTGAGAGAATGATAATTGACAGGGTTGTTAGAGTTTTAGTTTACGGTTGCAAATGTTTGTTGCATAGCAAATTATAAACACATTGGAAATTATATAAAACGCGTGTGCGCAAAGGGGATGACAGAGTTCGACGTTGGCGTCCATGTAAACCATTTGGGGTTGGTTAGTGATTGAAAGTTAGAGAGTTAATGCAAGTCAACTGATCAGTAAGCAATTGCAAAGTGTAGTTCTCCTCAAGTTATAATGGTTGTACTGCGTACACTTGTTCGCCAATCCAGCTGCCGTTCTCTCCAAATGTGGTTTCACTACATTTAATGGTCCTTCGAGCTTTTTAAATCAAGAATCAAGATTGGAATGCAGTAGAAAAGAATACGACTAAGAAAGTTCCAGTAGATAAACCCAAGTACACAGTAAAAGGTGAAATTAAGTAGTCCCTGGCCAGAGTCCAGCACTAGCAGCTTCCTGTTCAAAATATCCGTTCCAAGAGCAGCCATAACTTCGAGTATAACGAAACGATCCTGAGAGAAATAACAAAAAAAAGATAAGTGCTAGCTATTAGAATTTATTTACAATGGAAGGTTTAAAAAAGAATAGGAAAACTGTTAAATCAGCAATAACGAGAATTCAAACTTGGGTTGAAGGAAATTTAGATATTTGTAATGATGATATTTTAATTGACATCAAAATTCAAACGTTAGAACCAAATTATGCAAAATATGTTGACATTCAAACCCAAATTGAGTCTTTAGATAATGATGATAATGAAAATGTAGCCGATGTAGAGGAGAAATACGCTTTCACATGGTCACGAAAGCATTGCACATAGAGTTAGTTTCCTCATTGAGTACGGAGGCATTTTTGTTTGCATTTAAAAGGTTTATTTCGCGGCGGGGAAATCCGTCCATCGTATATAGCGATAACGGAATGAACTTCGTAGGAGCCAAAAACAAATTACACGAATTATACACGTTTTTACAAAATCAAGCAAACACGAATAGCATTGTAGAGTTTGTAGGTAACAAAGGCATCACGTGGAAATTCATTCCTCCGCACAGTCCTCATTGGGGTGGAATATGGGAAGCAGCTATAAAAAGTACAAAATCACAGTTACCGCGGGTTATAGGCACGGCGTGTTTAACGTTTGAGGAGCTGTCCACAGTGCTAACGCAGATTGAGGCAATTTTGAATTCACGTCCATTAAGTCCGCTGTCCAATGATCCTGCTGATCTCGAATGTCTAACTCCAGGACATTTTTTGATTGGACAAAGTCTAACAGCGATCCCTGAAGTAGACGTGTCTTTAAAAAAGGAGAATCGGTTAGATGTGTGAAAGAGGTGTTGTCAACTTCAACAGCAATTTTGGAAACGGTGGTCAATGGAGTATTTAAGCAGGTTGCAGCATAGACCAAAATGGCTGGTCCCAAAACGGGAGCTAGAGGTAAATGAGCTGGTCTTAATAAATGAGGATGCCGTTCCGCCACTGCACTGGCCAAGAGGTAGAGTGACCAAGGTGATAGTCGGGTCAGATGGTCGAGCTAGGGCAGTACAAATTAAGACTGTTAGAGGGGAGATAATACGGCCGATAACAAAAATCTGTCCGCTACTTGAATCAACTAACTAGGGTAGGACTAACTTACTTCAGGTTATAAGTAATAGTTATAGTAGTAGAAAAGGGTTAATTTTAGAGTTTGCACTATTGGTATAATTTTTGTTTCGTTCTCTCCGTCAGTTAAAGGTCGCACGCTATCGAACCACTGGGTCGGTAATTGTTAACTATTATTGCGTAAACGGTTCCTTTTCTGAGGTAAAGCGTTTGGTAAGGAACATACACCACTTTCCCCGGCCGGAGGATGTTGGGATTTGTCAAATAGGACAACTGCCAACATGACTGATACAGTCAAGGGGAATTAGGTTGGTAAAGCTGCGGTAGTTAGTGGATAGTTGAGAGAATGATAATTGACAGGGTTGTTAGAGTTTTAGTTTACGGTTGCAAATGTTTGTTGCATAGCAAATTATAAACACATTGGAAAATATATAAAACGCGCGTGCGCAAAGGGGATGACAGAGTTCGGCGTTGGCGTCCATGTAAACCATTTGGGGTTGGTTAGTGATTGAAAGTTAGAGAGTTAATGCAAGTTAACTGATCAGTAAGCAATTGCAAAGTGTAGTTCTCCTCAAGTTATAATGGTTGTACTGCGTACACTTGTTCGCCAATACAGCTGCCGTTCTCTCCAAATGTGGTTTCACTACATCGGCCATTGTAAATGTAGAAGCTTTAATTGTTCCTGACCATGTGCAAGACGTCCCGATTATCGCCGGACAACCATTTTTAAATAATGAAAATGTTACGGTTATTGTTCAGGCAAATCACATACGTTTATTCAATTCCGACAGCGACAAAAATATTCTTACTGACGAAAAATTTATATCACCTAAAATCGGTTTACGGGCAGACGAAACAACAACAATCCCACCGATGCATATAGGGCCCGTTCCCTTATGCAACGACGACAAATCAGTGATGTGTTTATTGATTTTTATTCACGAAACTGGGCCCATACTCTTCATCTCATATTACCATGCATCGTGAACCTTAAAATAGTAATTGCCTTCCAATACTAAATATTTCCAACAAAAGTGTTTGTTATGAAAATAACAGAGGGGATCGTTATGTTACGAAAATAATGACGCGCCTTTAAACGTTTTAAAAACAGACATTAATGATCTAAGAAAAATTAGTTTTGACGACATTCGAAACCAAATTAACCCTGCATTGACGAAAAATGAAAACGCAAGCATTTTACGGTTACTTAACGAGTATCGAGACTGTTTTGGTATTGATCTTCACGAGATTGGAAAAACAAATGTGACGAAAATGACGATAAAACTTAATAGTACCGAACCGATAACGTATCGACCGTACCGAATGCCTTTTACGAAACGCGAGGAGTTGCGGAATATTGTACAAGGCCTTATGGACAACGAAATCGTTCGAGAATCGGAATCGCCGTACGCAAGTCCAATTCTTTTAGTCAAAAAGAAAAATGGAGAGGAACGCATGTGTGTAGATTATAGGTCATTAAATCGAAATACTATTAAAGATAAATATCCTCTACCGCGAATTGATGATTTATTGGACAATTTGGCAGGAAAGAAACTATTTACAACTCTTGACTCGCTTCAGGATATCATCAGATACCGATGGATGATGAGTCTATTTCAAAAACAGCATTTGTGACCCCAGATTGTCATTTTGAATACCTTAGAATGCCTTTCGGTTTGGTAAATGCGCCAGCTGTATTCCAGAGGGCAATGAACAAAATATTGGGACCATTAGGTTTTGGAACAGCGATTTCATTCCTGGACGATGTTTTAATTCCATCGGAATCAGCTGGTGAAGGAATAGAAAAATTAAAAATCGTATTGAACGTGTTTAGAGAAGCAGGTATGACGATTAGGTCAAACAAGTGCTATTTTCTAAAGAGTAAGATTCAATATCTAGCGCACGAAATTTCTGGAGAAGGCAGTAGATCTGGTAGTGATAAAATAAAAGCGGTTACAGAATTCCCACTTCCCAAGAACGTTCACGAAAGGATTTGCTAATATTGCTAAGCCAATATCATCGTTAACACGGAAAAATTCTACCTTCGAATGGAAAGAGCGACAACAAAATGCTTTCGAAGAGCTTAAAAGGCATCTAACTACAAGACCAATCCTTGCCATCTACAACCCTAAAGCGGGAACAGAAGTACATTGTGATGCTAGCCAAATTGGTCTTGGAGGCATCCTCTTCCAAAAACAAGTAGATGATACAATAAGACCTCTACAGTACTTCAGCAGAGCAACTACTATCGATGAGCAAAAATACCATTCCTATGAACTCGAAACTCTAGCAGTAGTTGGAGTCATTGAAGAAGTTCCGTATTTATCTAATAGGTATTCCTTTCAAAGTAGTGACTGACTGCAATTCGCTGAGGCATACCTTGATTAAACGAGATCTGGTTCCTCGTATCGCACGGTGGTGGTTAACCATTCAGGAGTTCGACTTCACGGTAGTGAACGGAGTACCGCCCTGGTACCAAAAAAAGGTAACTTTAGTGAATTTCTAATACTAAGCCACCCTGTATATAGACGAAACTATTTTAATAATACGCAGTATTATTGTACCTACCTTTTGAAAAAAAAATCAAGTCGATATCTCAATTAGGTAAAAAGTTATGGGACTTTAACGCGACCCTGGATCACCCTGTATGCGCGCAACTACATTAATTCATGTCTTGGTTGTTTGTATAATAAAACGCCTTCTGAGAAGGTACCCGGTGAACTCAACCCCATCGAACGAAAAAGTATTCCTATGGATACCTTACACGTGGATCACCTTGGCCCTAGCAACGCCTCATCCGGGTTCAACGATCCGTCCACTACTTGGTGCCGAAGCACGCACACTGGGACGTGCTGCAGAAGCACGCATTGGCCTTGGTCCAGGGCAAAGGCAGAAGCAAGGCCGATGCGTAGAACTGCTATAAAGACGGTTTGTTGGCTCGGCGCGGGGAGTTACGCGTGGGACTCTAAGAACGGGAGTGTACGTCTAAAGTGTACGTGTAGGGTGTACCAGTATACGTGACAGAACCCCGACCGCAGACCCAGTTCAAGGTAGGTGTTAGAGATAAGTCTTATGTTGTACTCAGGGAATATTTGTGTCCAATAGAGTATTGTTATTTTGTACGACGTCGTGTTATTCCCTCACAAGCACTGGTGGGCCGTAGCCTCGTAAACCCCCCATTATCTAGGCGACCAGCTAAGAGTAAGCAGAATATAACCTGCGAATAGGAGGCCTTCAGTCTGATTGAATATCAGGGCGAGACGAACCCTTAACGTGACATGGTGGAGCTTCGTTCCTGAGGGATAATTCTTCGTAATTTCCCTCGAGCGACCCAGCAGTGCAGGGTATGGAGATTATTTTTGGAATCATTTGGATTCCAAAAAGCGACGGACAAGACGTTGGTAGACGGTAGATAGCGAATAGAAGGTGAATTTGGGACCCTGGAAGGACCTTAAGACTTTTTTTAATCAGTTATTTTGCAGCGTGAAGTTCACGACACCACAGAAAGGCGTCGTAGTGTTTGTGACCCGCGGTCACGGTCAAGAGACATAGACCGATAGTTGTTTGTTTTGTGTTTGAAAAATGTTTGTTTTGAAAAATATAACAATAAACGGGGATTTACGTAGTGGAAATATCGGCTCGGTAAATGACCTACCGAGTCGGATGAATACGTCTCTTGACCAAGGGTATTTTATGTAGCGGAGGAATAGTGACGGTTTGGAGCAGAGAATCCTGGACGTGGAAGTCCAGAAGGACGGGATCTATCCGTCAGTAGAAGCGAAACAGGGAAAACGTCGAGGAAGACGAGGGAATCCTGGACGTGGAAGTCCAGAAGGACGGGATCTATTCGCCAGTAGAAGCGAAACAGGGAAAACGTCGAGGAAGACGAGGGAATCCTGGACGTGGAAGTCCAGAAGGGCGGAACTAATCTGCCAGAAGCTTAAGCGAAGTAGGGGAAAAGGACTGTCAAGTTCACAAAACTATAATTATTTTGGGTTGAGAAGTAAATATAAGTAGATGTAAAGAATAGGGGTAAGGCACCAATGACCCGCCTCAAGATAGTTTAGTAGGCTAGGTAGATAGGTTTTATACGTCCAGAGTAGTATTGTAAGAAAATTGTAATTAGAAAATAGAGAAAGTAGATAATAAAACCAGTGATAGTAATAGTGTTAGCAGGTATAGGTGTACTTTAAGAAGATATTGTTTCGAGAGGACCTGACCACCACGCACCACGTCAAGCTCGAGGTTGTTACCCCGCAGAAAAAGGATCGTTTGGGACGAGAGGACCGACCGTACGATGCACAAGGCATGCTCCAATTCCGGTTAGGAAACCCCGCCAACGTCGGAGAAGGAGGGATCCACCCCAATGCGCGACGGGATTCCACCAAGCGGCCCCAGCCCGAGGCATGCTAAAACCACGGACTACAAAGGGGCATGATGGAAAGACCCGAGGGGAGGACCTCGATTAGAAGAAGAAGAAACGAAGGGATGAGACGGCGCCTGGTTCTAACCGGAGGAGGGATCCACCCCAATGGGGCATGATGGAAAGACCCGAGGGACGAACCCTGAGGAGGAGAAGGAGAGATGGGCTGACAAGGAGGCGCCAGGACTTGAGGTGCAAGGCTGCACTGACCAGAGGAAAGACCCGTCACATCGTAACAGAGGCAGTCATCCCAGCAGTAAGAAAGGGTGCAAGCACGACGAGGCGTCACGTAAAGGAGGGGGGCCAAAATGTCGCCCGCACCGAGGAAGGATTGTCTAAGACGAGACCGGAAGAGACCCACATCAGCAAGTACCGCAGACCAGACGGACCAGCTGGAGGAGATCAACGGCGGGTAACAACGGACAACGGTGATGAGGCGGACTCTAAGAGGAGGTGTAATAGGACAGTGCGACAAGTGTAGTGACTGGTGACATTAGTAGGGAATTAGCATTGTAAGTAAAAATAGGAGATATAGGCAATATGTAGTTGATAAGTGGGACAAAGCCATTGGCTGGTTTTAGTGGAAAGGGGGCATCACGATTGGGTAGCGCCACTGGTGGCACCCCGGTAAGGGTCAACCAACCGTCGAGTATTTGGTAGCGAAGCACGGATCTTCGTACGTGCTGCAGAAGCACGCATCGACCTTGCTCCACGGTAAAGCGGAAGCAAAGTAGACGCGGGCAACTGCTTTATAAGCGGCGGGTTGGCCTGGCTCGGGGAGTCAGTTGAGCTCCAGTAAGGGGACTGGTAAGGTCCAGTAGGGGACTCCGGTAGGGGAGTCCGGGGACTCAGTGGAGGGTCCAAGGGACTCCCAAGAGTCGGGAGTACGAGAGGGGTAAACTCTGTGACAAAGCCCCAACCGCTAAGGGACTATTGTAAGGACTGCTATAAGTAAGCCAGTTATCGTATGTGAATAAAGTTGTTATTGTTGTCTACTACGTTGAATTATTCCCATCCCAACACTGTTGGTTCGTAAACCTAGACCCCCTAGCTTGGCATGAAACAAAGGGTTGGACACCCAACACCTTTTAACGTGACACTATGTTTTAAATTCCAAATTATTTCACAATTACTTTGATTAATTAATACCATCGAAGAATGCAAGGTAGCTGATCAAAGTCCAATGCACTCGCAACCGGAAATCGGTGCACTAATTTTAATAGTCGTTCGATTGATTATTTCAGCATTCGTTGTAGTTTGTTTAATAAGTATAGTCCTTTTAAACGAGCTAAAAAAGGATTAGTTAAAATAATCCGGGAAGAAGCAGCAAGAGCAGCCGCTGCAGCTAATCCTGTTTAATGCAGCATCAGCCAAATTTTGACCTAGCTCTAATACTGAACTGTAATACTCTAATACTGGTTCGTGTACAATAACCAAAATGTGTGGATCGAACCAGTCCAAGGAGGCCAATTTTGTTTTTAAAAGAAATTTTTGCCCATTTCCAAATAACAACATGAGAAAAAATAAAAAAAAGGTATGTTTTAGATTCCATTTTTCACGGGCTTTTCAATGACCCTACACACGACATACCTTTGCATTTGAAAAAATAAAGTTGGGTAGGGTTGCATGTAAGGGGTTGAAGAAAAAAAAATCATTTTATTGGCAACAAATCCGTCCAATATAAAATCAATTCACGTGTTTCAGCGTTTTTCGTTTAAATTACTGGTTCAACAGATAATAATTTTATTCCGGACTTTTGCTCAACTCTGTATATAGGGATAACATTTTTTATCAATATTTTTTAATGATACAAACATTTATTTTATATTGAATTTCTATATTGGCTATAATTGAAAACGTTTACATTTTACAATAATGGCTAAATATTTGTAAACTACAGTGTGTCCACGGATGGGGTTGCCTATAGGAGAAAAATTTTTATTATTCATTTTACGACAAAAAGTCATTCTTTATAAAAATTTTTGCTTCTTTTAACAATGAGAATAACACTGAAAAATCTTAGATTGGATCTACAGGGTGTTGCCAAATTAAGAAAACATGAAAATACCTCAAGGGAGGAATACCATTATTTGTTATTTTACACATTTTTTTTATAAAAGAAAGTTGTTTATAATCTAAAATAAAGCCTGAATACAAATTTGTAAACTTAAATTCAATTTTTTTGTGTCCACAGATAAAGTTGACCAGATAAGAAAAATGGTTATTATTAATTTTACGACGAAAAGCCATTTTTTATAAAAAAATTAACTTAAGAAACAGGAAAAAATTTCAAGAAAGAACGAAATAATTTTTATTATCTTACACATTTGAAAATTTGAATTCAGGCTTTATTTTAGATTATAAACAACTTTCTTTTATACAAATTTTGTATTGTATTCAATGTATATTGATATAACAATATTGGTTTATTATTTAATTTTAATATTTCTTTTACCATCATTTAAATATTGTTTTAATATTCTTATATTAGTTATTGCATTGAAAAACTACATATATTAATAATATATTTGTTGACTTTATATTGCCAAATGGGTACAATATTTTTTCCAATATTGCTTTTATATTATCTTTTAAATCATTACTATACCGGGTGTCCCAGAAGTTTCTGACCCATTTTAACTGCAAATATATCGGAACTCAGAAAAGATAGGGAAGTGCGGTTTTCAAAGAACAATTTCTTTTTATATAAAGTTTTTTTCAGTATAAATGTTTCATTTCATCTTATATAGGGTGTTTTAAAAAATTGGTGTTTTTTAAATAAAAAAATCGCCGATTTTTTTAATGGAACACCCTATATATTTTTATTCTATCTGAAAGATGAACTCTTTCCCTTTAAAAAATGTATAATTTGTTGAAGTTTAGATGAAAAATAAGTGAGTTATTTGGATTTTAATGATAAATGTTTATTAGATAGAGATGTCTGACTGCCTGACACAAAAAATTACAAAAGAAAATAACAACACAAACTTGAAAGATATGTACCAAATTTTATTAAAAATTAACTTTATTATTTTTATTAAATTATCTAATTTAATAAAAATCCTTAAGATGTTCCAAGTGTTGTCCATTTTGGTCTATACATTTTTGTAACCTGAATGAAAAGTTCTGAAAAGAATTTCGCAACATTTCTGGGGTAATTTCTTGGAATGCTCGGACAATGTTACATCTCAGTTGTTCTAGAGTCTCTGGAATAGGATTATAACACCTATCTTTGATAAAAGACCATATAAAAAAGTCTGGAATCGTCAAGTCTGGTGAGTGGACAGGCCACTCAATTGGTCCAGCTCTCCCAATCCACCTATCTCCAAATGTTTCTGTTAAAGAATTTCTAGCCACAAGATTTTTCACTCATTTTTCTTCAAAACTTCAACAAATTATACATTTTTTTAAAGGAAAAGAGTTCATCTTTCAGATAGAATAAAAATATATAGGGTGTTCCATTAAAAAAATCGGCGATTTTTTGATTTAAAAAACACCAATTTTTTAAAACACCCTATATAAGATTTTACTAATGAAACATTTATACTGAAAAAAACTTTATATAAAAAGAAATTGTTCTTTGAAAACCGCACCTCCCTATCTTTTCTGAGTTCCGATATATTTGCAGTTAAAATGGGTCAGAAACTTCTGGGACACCCGGTATTATAAAACTATATTCATTATATATTGCTGAGTACTATATGCATAAAATTGAAGGAATATTATAAGACCAAATTCAGAAATATAATTTTATTAATACAAACAAAACCAATTATTAATGAAAATAGGTGTTAAATAGGTAAACAAACTAAAAACATTGTAGTACACAAAATTTATTATTTTTTAACAGTACAAAAACTTATTAACTAAAAAAAATAAGTTAAAATTCTTAAAAAAACAAGAAATAAACAGTTATATTGTGGTACTTACGTTAAAAAAATTATAGCATAGGTGCTAACACCCATAACCAATTTAATATCACCTCTTTTAATATCTAATATCACAAACATGCGTTATATAGGTAAACAATAAACCAAAAAAATGTTAGTGCTCAAAATTTATAAATTTTGCAACAGTACAAAACCTCATATAAAAAATCACTTACAATTAGTTTAACATCCTAAATTACAAAAATAAGTTAAAATTCTTAAAAAAAGAAACATGAAAAATACGGTTATATGTATTGTGGTAGTTATATTAAAGAAATTTGTAACAGTAGGTAAGAACATCTATAACAAATTTTATATCACCTATTTTAATATCTAATATCACAAAAATGCGTTACATAGGT
Source organism: Phyllotreta striolata (assembly GCA_918026865.1). Lineage (NCBI taxonomy): Eukaryota > Metazoa > Arthropoda > Insecta > Coleoptera > Chrysomelidae > Phyllotreta > Phyllotreta striolata. Next base: position 6,948,766 of record OU900098.1, on the reverse strand, counting down.
AAACAATAAACCAAAAACAATTAGTACTCAAAATTTATAAATGTAACAGTACAAAAACTCATTAAAAAATCATTTAAGATCACTTAGACGAGACCAAAAGAAGTTATTTTTCGAAGTTAGTAATAATAAAACTGAAATTTAAAATCTGTTTAAATTTTGTTGATTTAAAAATAAATTAAAAATTTGTATATTAAACCTCAGTATGTAGCAAGGTAATAAAACTTGAGTGATTATCTCTTTGAAATTCTACACATTTGCCTACAATTTGACTCACTAATATTTTTTTACATTTCAATTTAAATGGCTTGTCACATTTAAAAATTCCAAATTCTATAGAATTAAATCCTAGGGAGTCGGAAAAAAAATTTTCTTATTTATAATATATTTCCCTTCAACAAAAATTTCCTCTTTATCCTGAATTATTCGATCTATTTTAATAATTTTATTATCATTCAACAATGCAATGTTGTTTCCACTAATTTTAAGGTTAAAAGTAATATTAACATTTTCATCAACAAGAATATAATTCTTTTTAACTTTAAAATGTAACTTTTGTTTAATTTGTTTTGAAATAAGATTGTCGCTACAGGACTTTTCAGACAAACGTCTAATAATTTGTTCCAAAGGTTTTTGAGGAGATCTCACAAGCTTGACGAGGCTACCGAGAAAATTTTCAAACGGAAAACAACTTATATAATCTAAACTTGAAAGGTTATTTTTTACACAATCTTCAGCCAAATGAAGAATCGAATGCACATTATAGACCATTTCCTCTTCCCCATACATTGAAATATATTGTTTAATATATTAATATTTTTACATTTAGGGGTTTTAAAACAAGCAAAAACTTTTATGAAGAATACATTTTTCTGAGAAATCAATAAAACTTTTTTCCTCTTTTAAACTCAATCTGGGAACATACTTGTGGTACCCTGCTAAGTATCACTAAAACACACCCTATAGTAATAATGTCTTTATTTTAACGAACTAATATTTAATACTAAACAATATAATTTTCATCGACATACATCACTAATAATCTCCAAAAACTAACTAACTTTTTCGTATTCTTACAATTCGTAATATGTAATGAATCACAACAATGATTAAACCGATCCATCAGTGGCGGGTCTCCACATCCCTCCTTCTTTCACGAGTCTCAGAGGTGGTAGATTCGGGGGTGTCGAAGTAGTATCCAGGTTTCCTTGGTTACAACGCTGAGCCTCGTCCGTGGTTGGTCCGGTATCATCTAGAGATGAAGAAGCTGAAATAGTTTCCGGTGCAATTTCTTTAGATGGCAATTTCTTTACGTGTGCTACGTTTCGTTTAGTAACTTTTCCATTTCCGAAAAGTGTTAGCTCATTTCCATTTCTATCCATGACTTCATATTCTAGGTTATTAAAATTCGGGGTAAGCTTATTCGGGAAAGTTGTGTTCTTTAGAATAACTCGATCGCCTTTCTTTATCTCATCTATAGTGGCTCTCCTCCTACTATCTTCCTTTCCTTTCCCTTTTTCTTTATTAATGAGGTCTCGATCATAGACTTCATCATCCAAATTTTCTACTACTATGTCCTCAATGCATGGTAACTTGTCCCTGATTCTCCTATTAAACAGAAGTTCCGACGGAGATTTCCCCGTAGTACCATGAGGTGTCGCATTATACATCATAAGAAAAGCCATCATTTCCTTTTTGTAATCTTGATCCCCTTTTACATAGCTAATCTGTAAGCGCTTTTTTAGGGACTTATTTATATTTTCGACTTCACCATTTGCTTGTGGCCAATAAGGGGGTGAATTGACTAATTCAATGTTATTGGTATTGCAGAAATTTTTCATTTCTTGACTGTTAAAGTTGGTGGCGTTATCAACTTTTATCACCTTCGGTAGGCCTAATCTACAAAATACTTCTTCTAAGGCCCGGATAACTGCTGCTGATGATGTCGATTTTGTGAATATGGCCTCAACATAACGAGAATAATAGTCGATTAGCACTAGTAAGTGTTCTTGATATTGTTCTCCTGACATATAGTCAAGAGCCAGGTATTGCCACGGGCCTGCGGGCAAGTTTTGTCTTGACATCGGTGCTGGTTTATTTGGTTGCCCAACCAATATACATTCACGACAATGCTTGACATGTTTTTCACATTCACGATCTATTCGTGGCCACCATATCTTGGATCGTATTCTCCTTTTCATCACAGTCTCTCCTGGATGACCTTCATGTGCAAGTTCCAATACTCGGTTCCGAAATATTTGGGGTATTACTAGTTTATTGCCTCTTAGAAGTATTGGTCCCATAAAAGTCAGTTCAAGACGAAATGGATAGTAAGGGTTCATGTCATTTGTTTCCCAAGTATTATCTGCAAGTTTTCTTATGGCTTCTACGATTTCCGGATCCTTTTTGCTTTCGGCTATTACTTCTGAAATTGAAAGTGCCTTGGGGACAACTTCTTTAATGATGCATTCCAAATGGTGTTCGTTTGGCTCGTCAAAAGTTTTGCCAAATTCTAGCTTGCAGAGCCTAGACAGAGGATCAGCAATGTTTGATTTTCCAGACTTGTATATAACTCTGAATTTAAATGATTGGAGTCTTAATAGCCATCTCTCTATTCTAGCTGGAGGTTTGGATGTAGGTTTAAATATGGCTTCCAATGGTTTGTGGTCAGTTACTAATTCGAATTCTATTCCAGCTAAGTAAAAGTAAAATCTTTCTGTGGCCCACACTAATGCCAGACTTTCCTTCTCAGTTTGAGAGTATCTGCGCTCTATTGGCGTGAGGCTTTTACTTGCAAAAGAAATTACATGGGGCTCGTTGTTTTCGTCAAATTGTAGTAATACTGCTCCCAGTGCGATAGGACTTGCATCCGCTACCAGTTGTGTACGCCTCTGTAGACTAAAGTATGCCAAAGTAGGTAACCTTGCTAATTCTTCCTTAAGCTTCTCAAAGTTGTCTTGCTGTTGTTGTCCCCATTGAAATTTTGTTTCTTTTCTCAAAAGTTGTCTAAGTGGTTCCGTAAGGTCGCCCAAATTAGATATAAATTTACATAAGTAGGTTACAAGACCTAAAAAACTCCTTATTTCTTCTTTGTTTGTTGGGACTCTGAAAGTACGAATTACGTCAATTTTCTGTGGGTCTGGTTCTATTCCTGATGACGATAGTATATGTCCCAGGAATTCTAAGCGATTGGTCTTAATATGACATTTCTTCTCATTTAGCTGCACGTTGTATTCTTTTAGTACTCTCAATACTTCTTTTAAGTTTTCGTCATGTTCCTCCTCAGTCTTCCCATATACTATTACATCATCCAAATAGTTAAGGCAGTTCTTACATTTAGCAAGTATGTTTTGAAAAGTCCGTTGGAATATTTCTGGAGCCGAGTTGATCCCAAATAGTAGCCGTTTGTATCGAAACAGTCCCTTGTGAGAAATAAAAGTAGTTATCGGGCGGCTTTCCTCCTCCAATTCCAACTGGTGGTATGCGTTTGTTAAGTCCAATCGAGAAAAGTATTTGGCTTTACTCAATTTTGTCATGAAACTTTCAAAAGTTGGTAAAGGAAAATTTTCTCTATGTACAGCCTCATTGGCTCGGCGCATATCGATGCAGATCCTTATATCTCCGTCTGGTTTGAAAACTATTACCATAGGCGATATCCAAGGGCTATATCCCTTTACCTCTTCAATAATATCTTTATCGAGTGCTTCTTTTAATTTCTCTTCAACTTTGGATTCTACAGCAACTGGGATTCTTCGCAGTGGTTGTTGAACTGGTTTTACGCTTTGGTCTACTGTAAGTTTTACTTTAATGCCTCGAATTTTTGGGAAACGAGTGATTTTTTCTAAGTTATTTATTGTATTTCCTGTGAAACCCAGCTTCAAGACTCCTAGAGAAATCGATGCTTCTTTTCCTAAAAGAGAGATTGTACCGTGTTCTACCACAAGAAAAGATTGAATTGATTCTCTATTGTTTCCAACACATATGGGTGCTGTAAATTTACATTTGATTTTCAATGGTTCATCTGAAGCGTAAGCCTTTATATTACTCATCACATCTTTCTCGACACTAACCAACGCAGCATTGTTTTTACACAGTGTTTCCCAATCATGTCCGCTAATTACATTACACGAGGCTCCCGAGTCAATTAGCATGTTTATAGGAATATCACCAATTTTCACAGTTATTATCCCTTCTTTGCTACCTTCAATAGAGATTTCTGAATTTCCCAATCTAAAGCATTCAAAATTATTTCTTCCACTAGTTGAAGGTGATTCGTCATAGTCAGCTGTTTCTTCAATAAGATGAACTCTTTTTCCTTTTCCAGTTTTATGATTAGAACGGAAATTTGACGTGTTAGAATAACTTGGGCGATTACCTCTTGCCGTTCTACATTTTCTTGCAAAATGTCCTATGCGCCCACATTGATGGCATTTAATATTTAACGCAGGACAATTCTTCATTTCTGAAGGATGATGGTTATTGCCACATCGAATACATTCCAGTTCTTTTAGGTTTTCTCCATATTTCCGTTTCCTTAGATTTTCAAGTCGGTTTATCTGTGAGGTGACTCCGTCTGGTTGAGAAACCATTTTATTTTGCATAATTTTACTTTGATTTTTAGTTTGTTCATATATTTGGCACTGTGCTATAACTTCTTCTAATGGCAATTCCTTTTCTAGGAGCTTCCTCTTTAACTCAACCGGTGCCCATGTGTCAATTAATTTATCCTTAATGTTTATTTCACGAGCTTCTTGTTCAGTTTTCCCAAAGTAACACTTATTTGCCTGCGATCGGATTCTTACAAGGAATTTGTTCAAGTTTTCGTCTTCTTCGGGCTTCATATTTCGGAAACCGTGTCTTTCAAAACACGAATTTTGTTGCGGTGAAAAGTGATTTTCAAGAGCATCTGTTAGAATTTTAAATACATCGTTGTTTATCTCAGGATCATATTCTACAATAGCTCCTGGCAGCTCAAATGCAATTTCCTGTAACTGTGGACCTCCGAAATGTAAAAGTTTATTTTTCTTTTTAACTACATCGGTAATTTCTTCTGCATCTAGATATAATTTCACAGAGCGTACCCATTTTCTCCATTCAGTAGCCAGTAGCGCCTTATCTATGGTATCACAAGAAAAATGTTTAATTGAAGAGTCCATTTCTCTTTAACCGTTTTTTTTCAAGTTTCTGTAAAACCATAATTTGTTTTATTTCTATTTATTTATTTACCTATTTATTTATTTACCCTTCTTTTTTTTTCGGTAGAATTTAATCCACCCGCATTAATGGTAGAATCAAATCCACCCTCGTTCCTGGAATCAGCAAATTTTATGCGTTCCAACAGTAGAATTTAATCCACTCTCCTAAAACAAAGAGCTGTTTTAGTACTTTCTAGTAGAATTTAATCCACTCTGCAATTTGGTAGAATTTAATCCACCCCGATAATCTTTTAGTAGAATTTAATCCACTATGTAATTTGGTAGAATTTAATCCACCCCGATAATCTTTTAGTAGAATTTAATCCACTCTGTAATTTGGTAGAATTTAATCCACCCCGATGATCGTTTAGTAGAATTTAATCCACTCTGTAATTTGGTAGAATTTAATCCACCCCGATGATCTTTTAGTAGAATTTAATCCATTCTGTAATTTGGTAGAATTTAATCCACCCCGATGATCTTTTAGTAGAATTTAATCCACTCTGTAATTTGGTAGAATTTAATCCACCCCGATGATCTTTTAGTAGAATTTAATCCACCCTTTTTCTTTTTTTTTTTTTATAGTTGTCTATTTTATTTTAATGTATACATATTTACCTTCGTCGCCAATTGTGGTACCCTGCTAAGTATCACTAAAACACACCCTATAGTAATAATGTCTTTATTTTAACGAACTAATATTTAATACTAAACAATATAATTTTCATCGACATACATCACTAATAATCTCCAAAAACTAACTAACTTTTTCGTATTCTTACAATTCGTAATATGTAATGAATCACAACAATGATTAAACCGATCCATCAGTGGCGGGTCTCCACAATACTGTATATTAAAATTATTTTACGTATTCATTCCTTTTTAAAAATAATTTATAGTAAAGAATTAAATAGTCAATTTTTAAATTAAATTTACTCTATGATATAAATTATATTGCAATTGGACTTTGTCCCAATATATGTACGTAAAGTTAATAAAAGCAAAATAAAGTAACACTACTTACTAATTCTTTTAATATTATCAGTTTTGCTATTGTTATCTAGTTCAACGCTTTGGGTTAAAGTCTCGTCTGCATCATTATTCTTTATATGCATCATCATTATACAGTGCATTTCTTTAATGTCCCCCCCTCTGTTATTTTTTGAACGGATCAACTTAGAAAATTGAAATTTGGGACAATGAAACTAATGTATGATTACTATATTTTGGAGTAAAATTGACAGATGAAAATTTCAAGATGGCGACTGGGCGCCATCTTGGGAAATAAATTTAAATGGAAAGGGGGGTCTTGTGATACATCATTTTGAAGCTCCTGACAAATACTCTACAACCCTGGAATATAAAGTCAATATCTGCACCCATTTCAAAATGGCGGAACATTTATTAATTACCTGAACATATCGACGTTTAACGTCATAATTTGAGGAAATAAGCTGAGTTTAGTTCAAAAAAAGCTCGAAATGGTTGCCTTGAACTTCTTAATGTAAGAACAGCCTAACCGAACATTTTCGAACATAGTAACGTCGATATTTTTACAAATATCTGTAATTATTTCTCGTATATCCAATATTGAAGCAGGTTTAGTTTCGTACACATTTGGCTTCAAATAGCCCCATAAAAAAAGTCTAAAGTTGTCAAATCTGGCGAGCATCAGGCTGGCCATTCCGTAGGACCTCGACGACCAATCCAACGACCAGGGAAAATAGCTTCCAAATAGTTCATTACTTGTCTGGAGTAATGGGGTGGTGCTCCATCTTCCAATGGACGAGAATTGGCCATTTTAGAGTTAGTTCACGTCGTACCTAACTGCAATGAGAACTAAACAACCGAAAACTAAATGAAAATACTTTGAACACTAGGAAAATCGAAAACTAAAGAGAATATTTTGAACACTAGGAAAACCAAAAACTAAATGAGCATATTTTGACTAAACAATTAATGTTCGTTGTCGTACTTAAATTTTTTGGAATTTTTTTAACCAAAAATAACCTGTCAAACTTTATCGGTTTGCTGGGATTGCTGTTTGCCATAGAAAAACAAATATTTCTAGAAAAATTGATATTATTTTGTTTGTATTCAGGTAATTATTAAATGTTACGCCATTTTGAAATGGGTGCAGATATTGACTTTATATTCCAGGGTTGTAGAGTATTTGTCAGGAGCTTCAAAATGATGTATCACATGACCCCCCTTTCCATTTAAATTTATTTCCCAAGATGGCGCCCAGTCGCCATCTTGAAATTTTCATCTGTCAATTTTACTCCAAAATATAGTAATCATGCATTAGTTTCATTATCCCAAATTTCAATTTTCTAAGTTGATCCGTTCAAAAAATAAAAGGGGGGGGGGGACATTAAAGAAATGCACTGTATATCATATATTAGCAAGCGCTTGAGCAACTAATAAGTTTGCAACTGTTTTTTTTAAATTTAGCACCATAAATTTTCTTTTCCACATGTTCAGGAATAGGAAGGCATCCATCGACTAGCTTTTTCAGACCATTTTTCATCGATGGCCAAAAATATTTAGTTTTGGAGCTATCCACAGCCCAACTACTAGGAACATAATCAACCGAAGAGTCCCAGAAGATAATGTAACGTTAAAATTTTACCTCTTTAATAAAACTACAAAAATAAAACGGTAAATATATATTTTTGTTACTTAGGTGGATGACTTGAACATCCGGGCACGCGGCTATACTCAGATGAGACGGGAGTGAGTCGAAATTAAATGATATTTAAATATAAAACGGGCGCCAGTTAAGTTGACCAAGTGCCCTTAACAATATAATCTTATATCAACTCCCAACTTAACAAGGAATTGATAATACACACTTTTCGTAACTCTATAGGTATTTAATTTAATACAATAGCGAAAGAAATAATAGAATACAATACAAAAAAAAAATTGAGAGAAAATTAAGAAATAGAAAGATAACTATTAAGAAATTCCAAACAGTACGAGATAGCAGTCACGGTATAAATCAAATTCGACTTACCGATGGTGATCCGGTCAACCGGATGGTTCAAAGTAAAACGAAGTTCTGCGAAGTCAATATACTATGGCGATACAGCTGGATCCTCCAATTGATCGATCAGTTGGGGTCCAGATCCAAAGGAATATCTATAATTCACAGAGTAATTACAAAACGGTAAAGGCGAGTCGAATTTTCGTTATTAACAAAAGAAAATTAATTAACTATCGTACTGAATTAAAATTTAACGATAATAAAATTGATACTATACGTGAAGATGAATTTAACAATAAGAAAAATGAAAGAAATTGAACTACGATGAATTAAATTTAAATAAATAATTGTAATAAAACTTCTCCGAAAATGGCGGACGGATCCCACGTGGTGAAGTTCCCAAGGTTCCTGGTGACGGTCTGGTTATCACATAAGAATCCAGATACTCGGGACAACAGGTGAACTTTGTCGAATCAACTATCGCAACTACAGGCGGTCAAAGTGACGCAGGAATCGGTCCCAGTCCAATCGGAAGACAGTTAAATACAAATAACCTCACGGAAGATCCAAGAAAATACGGATTGGAAAATTCAACCCAAAGTAATAGTAGTAATCAAAATTAATCCTAAGAAACACACAATTAACGATTGCAACAGGAAGGAAGACAAGACTTACCCCTAGTGTTCTAAGTCGGGGATCGAAACGTGGTTGATTTGGTCAAGAGGATATAGATCCCGAATAACGGATTTAACTCACGTTAACGCCAAAAATATACGGCAAATCAAATAGCACAAGGCTCCAAACAACTAACGAAGTTAAATATATTCAGACAGACCGTAGAAAATCCGAGATGTTTCCCGATTACTAAAAATGTAATACCACGAGTCTGTCTGCCTCAAAGACCAAAATCAAAATGGAACCAGCGGAACCACGGAACAACCTAAATAACCCTTTAGAAGTGTCAATTACTCAGAACACTAACTCGTCAAGAACACAAAGACAAATGTCAATAACAATAAACAGAAGAATTTATTGTTGGACAAACGAACGTACTCGTAGAATCATTAACCCTAGTTATTCCAAAAGGTAAACAAATCTTTAATACAATCAATTAGTGAATTTAAAATGTGTAATGGAATTAATGATTACTGTGGGGAGATTTTAGAACGTTACAGACCCCCCTTACTTCAAGAAAATTCACCAGGTGAATTTTCACTAACGCTAGTTAGTAATCAGAGTAAGAAAATACACTTCAAACCCAAAAAAAAATATCTACGCTCCAAAGTATAACACTTGTCAACCTCCTGTGCAAAAAAAAAAGATAATATAAAAGAAAATAGAAAATTCAACCAAGAGAGCAATTTAGACGTCAAGACTGAGATAACCACAAAAATATACCCTCAAAATAAATTTTCCAACACTACACCCAAATTTTCAAGTCGAAACTTGGGACTTAAGACAACAAAAAAAAATCAAACCCATAGGCCTAAATCATGCGACTAAAAATGGAATTGGTCCAGATCCACGAAAGTACCGAGGAATCAAAGTCAACGAAAACAAACAAAACCAATCGTTCTGCAGTTTGCAGGTGCGGTCTGAAAGGACAGCCAAGAGTCTCGTACTCACGTAACGTGGTCCCTAAGGCACGACTACTCCTGCTGAACTCACCTAACAATCCTGACAGAGCGAAGAAACACTAAAAGAAACCATTCATTACACGGAACTTCAACGGACAATAAACACTAACTGTACCAACTCCAACCAAAAGTTAGTAAAGGCGGCCAAAAGTGGCCAAGTTGAAGGGTTCTTACCTTCCCGCTGGATAATCCTCGGGTGATGGTATTCTCCTGCCCCCAATCACAGGGCACATTAAACCCAAATCAGCATTATAAAGTCAAATTCGAATAAAAAAATAAGCATCTAAACCGATTACGGAACAAACAACTCTCTAAAACCCAACTAAGTACAAAGGATGGAATTGTAATAAGGTATAAACAGACTGTATCGTTTCTCCAAGTGTACGATAGCAAGAATTAAGCTCCTTGGTCTGACAGGGTAATATCCAAAAATATATCTAGGTATTGTTAACAGCATCGGCCGGTTTCAGGTCTTTAATGTTCCAAATACCAACGTCGCATCCATTTTCGTCCATTAACAAGTACGTCCACGGTGATACTCGCTTCTTAATACGGAAAGGTCCAACCCAACGAGGTGCTAGTTTACTTGTGTAATACTGAGCAGCATCCGAAGACACATAATTTTTACGCCAGACGATTTGATTGGGTAACAACTCGACACATCGCCGACGCAAGTTATATACCCGCTCATTCTTCTTAGCTGCCTCATCTAAACGTTTACGGACATCTTTGAACAGCGCAATTAGCTCTTTCTGTCGCTCATCTGGATCAGGTTTCAACTGGGTGTTATAATCCATATCATTCCCGTCTTTGGACTCAAAATTTTTACCATTCAACACCATATGTCTCCCGAAGTTAACGAAATAAGGGGTTTGTTTAATCGTTTCGTTATAGGCCGTCCGGATTGCGCACGTCACTTTCGTTAGATTACTCTCCCACTTCCGGTGATCATTTGAAACATACATCGAAATCATCGTTTTTAAAGTCCGATTGTAACGTTCGGTAGGATTAGCTTGAGGGTGATAAAGCGCATTGTACCTTATAGCCACACCGTATTCTTCCATTAAATCCTTAAACAACTTCGAGGAATACTGCGGACCATTATCACACAAAATCAACCTAGGTACACCGAATAACAAAAATACTCCTTCCTCAAGTTTTTTCGATACAATCTTCGCTGTCGAAGAACGTAAGGGGAATGTAAGAGTAAACTTACTTAACAAATCAACGACAACCAAAATAAAACGATATCCAGAAGTCGATCGAGGTAGGGGTCCAATCAAGTCGGTTGCAATAATCTCCCACGGACGCAAAGCTCTCGGTTGAGGAGTCATCAATCCTTTTGGACCACTCTGTTCAGATTTATAAGCCGCACATACATGACACGCTCGTACAAATTTCGCCACGTCCGCTCGTAACTTGGGCCAAAAATACTGTTCACTCACTCTTTTAAAAGTCTTCAAAATTCCCATATGGCCAGCAGTAGGGGGTTCATGCATACGTACAAGTATACTACGTCGTTCGTTTTTGGGTACGACAAGTTTCCAGTTGTCATTCACGTCTCCAAGGGCTAGAAATCCCGTAGCAACATATTTATACAATCTATCATTGACTACTCTCCAATGTGAAAATTTCAGGGGATTTTGACGAACTCTTTGGATCATCGACTGATACCAACGATCTTGGTCTACGGAAACTACATCTATATCAGCGACGGGGATGGCACGTGAGAGTGTGTCCGGGACAACGTGGTCTTTACCTTTTCGGTGGATGATGGTAAAATCGAATTGTTGCAAACGTACGCACCAACGGGCTAATCTACCTGTGGGATCCTTCAGATTTTGTAACCAGACTAGCGAGTAATGATCAGTAACTACGGTAAAGGGAACACCTTCTAGATATGGACGCAACTTTTCAATCGACCAAAGTACTGCTAAACACTCTCTCTCGGTGGTTGAGTAATTTCGCTCCTGTCTAGTCAAAGTACGGCTTAAATAACAAATAACTCTGTCCCCGTCAGGGTGACTTTGCAACAAAACGGCACCCAATCCATAACCAGACGCATCACACTGTAGGGTAAACGGCAAATCATAATCTGGACAACTTAGAACTGGCGCGCGAATCAAACACTGTTTAATCTTCTGAAACGCATTCTCACAATCGCTCGTCCATGTATACTTTCTACCTTTCCGTAGTAAAGCAGTTAGAGGAGAAACTAACGACGAAAAATCTGGAATAAACCTACGGTACCACGAAAAAGTACCCAACACTCCCCTCAACTCCTTCACATTCCCCGGGGCAGGTAACAACAACATGGCCTTAACCTTATCCGGATCAACATGTAAACCTGAAGCATCAACAACATAACCCAAATATTTCAAACGGGGGCGACAGAAATGACATTTATCCCAACTAACGGTGAGATTAGCAGCCTTAATTCGACGAAGGACTTCTTCTAAAACAGTCAGATGTTCCTCATAGGATTGAGTCACAATAACTACATCGTCTAGATAAGTAAAAACATGAGGTTCCAATTCGGGACCTAAAACGCTGTCTATTAAACGTTGCCAAGTGGCGGGAGCATTATGAAGACCAAACGGCATCCGGGTAAATTGGAATAAGCCACGACCAGGTACGGTAAATGCTGTAAACGGTCTAGATGACTCAGCAACCGGGACTTGCCAATAAGCAGAACGAATATCGAGGGTGGTCAAATATTGAGCCTTTCGCAACTTATCCAAGGTATTGGAGATATACGGTAACGGGTAACTATCTCTCTCAGTCACTGAATTCAACTTTCGAAAATCGACACAAAAACGATAAGAACCATCTTTCTTCTTCACTAATAATACAGGTGAACTCCACGGACTTTTAGACTTCTCGACCACACCCAATCGTAACATCTCATTCAATTCTTTATCAATATACGATTGCATCACGGGGGATACGGGGTAGTATCGTTGTTTAATCGGGGAAGCCTTACACACTATCACATGTTCAGCTACATTCGTACATCCTAGATCGGTTCCCATTAATTCTCTATATCGATTAACTAATTCGTCCAATCGTATCTGTTGTTCGCTATCTAATGTCATATCACCACTCACTCGTTCTACCGACATGACGGGAAAGGGTGTAGATGAAAATCGCCACTCATCGTGTCTAAGATCCGGAACGATGCCCATAATACGCCAAAAATCAGCACCCAAGATTAGAATATGTGGAACTTCTAATACGACCATGACCGAAATTACTCTCAACTGATCACGAATACAGAACGGTACCAAACATTCTCCCAAACTCTCACATAACTGACCATTCGCGACGCGACACTGTGATCTCTTACTCTCATCTAATTCGAGTCCTAAACGTCGTAATTGTTGCCAACCAGATGCTCCGACTATCGTACGGGAAGCACCAGAATCCAAAAGGCCTAGTAATTCCAAACCCAAGACATTCACTCGCAGATAGGGTCTCTCATCCCCCTCAGCATGTTCGAGAATAAAATTAAGAACGTTAGTTATTTTGGTCCTGGACAATTCATCTTCACGCCCTTGTCGACCACTCATGGACGTGAGCCTCCGTTTCCCGACCCGCACTTGGGACAAGTCCTCACCGTAACGCCTTCTTTCTTGCACTTAAAACAATGTAACGGTCTACGGACTACACAACCTATTGCCCGATGACCTGGTTTCTTACACCGGAAACAAATGACCTGTTCATTCGATTTCGTTGCAGAGGCTGTCGCAAGCTCCGTCCTCGATACTTGGGGTTCATCTTCTACCTCAAGAAATGCTAAGTCCCTCTCTAAAATATTCGAACGTCTACTACCTGGTTCAACGTAACTATTAATCGCATCTCGCCTATCCTCCATTCGACGACAAACCGACCGTAATTCTTCAAGGGTAGACGGAAGCGGATCTCTCAACCTATCCTGGTAAAACGGGTGTAAATTCCGAAGTATAATAGATAACTTCACCTTCTCAGAAAGAGTACAATCTAGACGAGCAAAATAACTGTTCATTACCGCCAAATACACACCAATGGACTCAGAAGGGTGTTGAGTCCTTCTCCTAATTTCATCGAACAACAGATCGGTATGATACGCAGACTGATATTCACGCCCAAATTCGTTACGCAACTCATTCCATGTATTCACTCGTCGGCGAACATCCTTATAAAACTGGTAAGCCCTATCAGCAAAAAGGTCGAATCCAGAATCTAACAAAATTTCATCAGACACACCACGAGCAACTTTCAATTCTTCCACTCTCTCGAAAAAAGCTGTAATCGACATCGACTTCCCTGTACCAGTGAACTTTTCTAGATGCCATTTATGGGGGAGAACCGGTTTGACCGAAGAATTCGTCGGTCGCTGGGGTGTTGAAACATGAGATGACGCACATGCGTCTTGCAATCCGGCTTGGAATTCCTCATCGAGACGACTCATAACCAACTCCAAAGCTACTGGTTCCGGTTTTTCTTCGGACTTCTCTACGGTACCAGACTTCCTGTGGAAGGTATTTAACAACGCTAACAAACGTGACAATAATTCCGCCTTTTTAGCCTCTTGTTCGACCGATTCACACTCCATTTGATCAATCCGATTCAGCGCATGGCTCAATTTAGTGGACAATTTCTGGGTTTCATTCACCATGGTACCACCTGTATACGAACCTAACAGAAAATCAATCTCGACACACTTCCTTTCTATGGCCGCTTCATCTTCCTCATAAGTAAACGGATATTTAGGGTATCGTACACTACTACCGGATTTCTCTAGTCTGAGGGCTGCCGAAAGAGTAGAACGCATTTCGTCAATTGTCCCAATTTGGACGCCTCGGAGTTGTAACTCCCAAATTAACTCATCCTTATCTAAACGATTCACCCACATTTTTCGGGACATGTTTAAAACCAGTGAAATTCACAACAATACCGATATAATTCAATAAATTTACAGCGCAAACAATTCCAGATAAGGGGTAGGATCAAGCCCCAAAAATCACGGTTCAATATATAATCAAATATTTCCAAAAAGTTCAAATATAAAACAATTCAAAATAGTATCAGCTAACCTAATAAAATAATAAATGTTCGGAATTTCTTATTATTCTTATTTCTTTCGCATTTCGCCCCACGTTGGGCGCCAAAATGTAACGTTAAAATTTTACCTCTTTAATAAAACTACAAAAATAAAACGGTAAATATATATTTTTGTTACTTAGGTGGATGACTTGAACATCCGGGCACGCGGCTATACTCAGATGAGACGGGAGTGAGTCGAAATTAAATGATATTTAAATATAAAACGGGCGCCAGTTAAGTTGACCAAGTGCCCTTAACAATATAATCTTATATCAACTCCCAACTTAACAAGGAATTGATAATACACACTTTTCGTAACTCTATAGGTATTTAATTTAATACAATAGCGAAAGAAATAATAGAATACAATACAAAAAAAAAATTGAGAGAAAATTAAGAAATAGAAAGATAACTATTAAGAAATTCCAAACAGTACGAGATAGCAGTCACGGTATAAATCAAATTCGACTTACCGATGGTGATCCGGTCAACCGGATGGTTCAAAGTAAAACGAAGTTCTGCGAAGTCAATATACTATGGCGATACAGCTGGATCCTCCAATTGATCGATCAGTTGGGGTCCAGATCCAAAGGAATATCTATAATTCACAGAGTAATTACAAAACGGTAAAGGCGAGTCGAATTTTCGTTATTAACAAAAGAAAATTAATTAACTATCGTACTGAATTAAAATTTAACGATAATAAAATTGATACTATACGTGAAGATGAATTTAACAATAAGAAAAATGAAAGAAATTGAACTACGATGAATTAAATTTAAATAAATAATTGTAATAAAACTTCTCCGAAAATGGCGGACGGATCCCACGTGGTGAAGTTCCCAAGGTTCCTGGTGACGGTCTGGTTATCACATAAGAATCCAGATACTCGGGACAACAGGTGAACTTTGTCGAATCAACTATCGCAACTACAGGCGGTCAAAGTGACGCAGGAATCGGTCCCAGTCCAATCGGAAGACAGTTAAATACAAATAACCTCACGGAAGATCCAAGAAAATACGGATTGGAAAATTCAACCCAAAGTAATAGTAGTAATCAAAATTAATCCTAAGAAACACACAATTAACGATTGCAACAGGAAGGAAGACAAGACTTACCCCTAGTGTTCTAAGTCGGGGATCGAAACGTGGTTGATTTGGTCAAGAGGATATAGATCCCGAATAACGGATTTAACTCACGTTAACGCCAAAAATATACGGCAAATCAAATAGCACAAGGCTCCAAACAACTAACGAAGTTAAATATATTCAGACAGACCGTAGAAAATCCGAGATGTTTCCCGATTACTAAAAATGTAATACCACGAGTCTGTCTGCCTCAAAGACCAAAATCAAAATGGAACCAGCGGAACCACGGAACAACCTAAATAACCCTTTAGAAGTGTCAATTACTCAGAACACTAACTCGTCAAGAACACAAAGACAAATGTCAATAACAATAAACAGAAGAATTTATTGTTGGACAAACGAACGTACTCGTAGAATCATTAACCCTAGTTATTCCAAAAGGTAAACAAATCTTTAATACAATCAATTAGTGAATTTAAAATGTGTAATGGAATTAATGATTACTGTGGGGAGATTTTAGAACGTTACAATAATATCCCATGTGGCCATTCTTAACCAAAAAATATCCATTTATATGAATTTATCCTTATTAAAAGTATGAGAAAGAAAAATGCTTTTTTCATAATGTTGGATTACGATTATAAATTATGATTATTATTGTATTAAGAACAGAACTAAATATGTGGTTATTTTTTTCGAAAGGTACAAGCCTAACATCCTACATATTTTTTGACATATATTATGAAATAATTTAGATAAAACCTTACCTGCTTTGGTTTGTTTCACCGCGTTTCATGTTATCAGCAGCACTTACTAGCACACTAACACAAATACATATAAGAAGTATAAAAGTACTCGAGTTGATACATTCGACTCGACAGTTCAAAAGGAAAAGAACAAAAGAACGCGTTCAAGCTTGATTATACGGTGTTGCCACGGTGTCATTGACAAAATCCGCTACAAATTCTAAAAAATTCCGCTACATGTCGCTATGCTTAAGAAAATATATAATACAGGCATCAAATATTACTTAAATTAATGAAAATACACTATTTGCACTCCCAAATCCTATAATTAAGACTAAAAAGGCGTAGACACGATCGCCGCTACGCCGCTACAGAAACAAAATTCCGCTACAAACAGCGGAAATCCTCTACTTCTGGCAACACGGTAAATGGAACGCGTCGCATTGACTTCGTAATGCTTCGAACGCGCTTGACGGTAACGTGAATATGATTGGCTAACTCAAAATCGATAAGATGGATTCAAACGATACAGGGGTGAGTTCGAAAAGTAAACTCGAGCGCGTTCGATTAACTGTAGCCGTTCGAAAACTCTAGAATGGACAGTCGAACGTTACACTGTACAGTTCGAAAACTACGTTCTCTCATCGCTCGAGCGTCGCTTTTTCCAACCAAGTATTTAGCAGGTTGAAATTCACACGACATGCGCAGTGCGCAGTTAATTTGGCTTGTGGTTATACTAGTTATGTTTGTTTGGGGATCTACCGCAAAATAAATATTTCAAGGCGACGAAGTAAAGCAAACTAATATGAATATTAACTTAGACAGATATGTGTTGTGTGTAAATTTGTAAAATTTGTAAAATTTGTGTGTAAATGTGTAAAATTGTGTGTAAATGGCGAACCCATCTTTAGCGAGGATGGTAATATTTATGTTTCGAACGTAGATGGTAAGTATCACTAAATTTAAGTACCTATATCATACTAGTTTTAATTACTCATATTTCTTTAGATAATACAATGATTCAGATTGAGGTAACTGAACAAGTTTCCAGCCACTTCGGAATTATTATCAGGAATCAGGAATCAGGAAATAACCGTGGATGCTCAAACGATTGTGAAGAGAAGTCTTCATCGTGGAGTTCTGCCGCAATAAAAACATTAATTGAGTTGTATAAAAAAATGAAGAATTATTCAAAAATACCTCTATGAAAAAAGAAAAAGTGTGGAATATTATAGCTCTTTCAATGAAAGAAAATGGGCATTTATATACTTTCAAACAATGTGAAAACAAATTCAAATATTTGAAATCTAAATATACCAAAAAGAAAGACATTATGGGTGACAGAGGAACTGGAAAAAGTCCAATAAAATTTGATTATTTTTATGAAATGGATGAATTATTTGGCAAAAAACCAAATATAATGCCTAAATTTGTAGCTTCAAGCATTCCACAATGCAGTAAGCAATTAGATACCAATAATGGTAAGATAAATAATAAAATTTCTCTTCTGTTTAATAAAATTTATCTTTCAGGAAATATTGAAAATGAAGAGCCACCATCTAAATTAAGAAAGGTTGAGACAAAATTGGAGAAGAAAAAACCCAAAGATCAAAGTGAACTGATGGAGTTCTTAAAAGAACGTGATTCTAAAAAGGCAGAGGAACGGCAGAAACGACACAATGAACGACTACGAGAAGCGCAGGAAATGCGGAAGGTGTACGAAAATACAATGGGGAAACTCATTGATAAACTATAATTTCAACAGAAATGAAACACCCTAAAGAATTATCGTTTTGTTTTTATAAAAAAAATTTAGTTTATATTTGTTTTTTGTTTTAAATATTTAAAACCAATAAGTTATAATTATTATTATTATAATATTAATAGAAGTATAGTTAATTTATTTATTTGTGATTTTTGTGAAGAATATTTATTTTTTATTTGAATATACTTTTAGATTTTACCGTTCTTAATAAAATCCTCAGTCCTCAGTAATACGTTGAAATACGTTTTAGTCTGTATACCAGTTTTTTTACTTTAATAAAACTCTGTTGTAACGTGGATGTTTGTTACTTTTAAAAGTAGGTCCTCAGGAAATCGGAAAACAAGTAAAAACGGTTTAAAACGGAATATATTAACGGTAAACGAAAACGATACAAAATATTCGAAAGAAACGCGAGTACGAACACGAAAAGAAATACGACGGAGCGCGAATACAAAAGCGTCGGCTTTGGAGGAACGTAAAACCGGAGTCCATAGATATGTAATAAAGTTATAGATAGGCAACTCCCGTCAGATTAAAAAATCACTGCGAACCTAGCGTCTATGGGAAAAACTAAAGAAAATGTTTTCTGTTAAAAAGTTAATTTTAAATTACAAAAAAGTTATGAATATAATCAATTTTCTATATTCCATATTCTGTTTATTTCAATGTAACACAAATAATAATACTGACTACAAATACAGTAGAATTGATTTTAAAAAACGAAAACGTTCCATTTTGAAAGGGAATGTAGTTAACACAGTTATTAATATAAAATTATCTAATTTGCACATTTTCACACTTCCCACTTTTTCTAAATATTCCTTCTATTTTTCGTGTTTTTTGCGAGTTTGTATTTTGATAAAATCTTGGCGTTTGAATGACGGTTACGAAAACGAAATACGAATTCACTACCGGCATTTAGTGGAAAGTGTCCTACACGTCGGTAGATCACAGGGCACATCACAAACGAAAGGGAACCCACTATACACAGTATACCACAGAGGGTTGTCTACGATCGAAAAAATGATTGTATTGCCATCTCCTGTCTATGGGAAAAAAACTAAAATGATAGTAATGTCATTCCAATTAAAGATATATAACCGTGCCGGAGTCCTTAACCGTCCCTGTCTAGGAAGCGGTGAGAAGCACCAGGAGATTCGATTCGATTCTTAGTAGCCTTCTGGGTAGTTCCACGATGGAAGCAGGTAAGAGCAGCTACTAGGAAGAGTCGTGTTCCAGTCTCCTTCTGGGCTAATGCCCCGGTGTTATGAGCAGTTTGGTTGCTGGTTCCGCATCGGCGCGTACGTAGCGTCCTCTTTGGGCCCTCGTGGTAGTTGGCGGGTGCGCGTAACGGTTCGTAGATGGCGCTCGGGTGCGGGGTATTGTTACACTGTTAATTTATAACTCATTTATTTCGTTTAAGAACAATTCTTCTGCTAACCTATCTCTGATATTATTTCCATCTAGATTTTCCTGGCCATCGCCAGCAACTTGATGATTGTCAACATTACTTATTAAAAACTCCATGCCTTCTTGCAAATAATTATTATTGTCTGGGTCCAAGAAATTTATACAAATATTGTGCAGCACACAACAAGCATTGATTGTTGCTGGTACTAAATCTGTTCTTCGCATGTCTAAATACTTTAGTCTGCGAAATCTACCAAAAAGTAAGGCAAAACTGCGTTCAATGACTTGTCGTGTGCTGGCGTGTCTCAAATTAAAATTTCTTTGTATTTCTTTGTATTTGGAGTCAGAGGTCTTCTTTCTATGTATGGAGGAATTATCCAGCAGTGTAAAGGATACGCTTTGTCTCCTATTATGTAACTAGCCGCACAATAATTATTAATATTCTGAGATACAGGGTGACCCAGGGTCGCGTTAAAGTCCCATAACTTTTTACCTAATTGAGATATCGACTTGATTTTTTTTTCAAAAGGTAGGTACAATAATACTGCGTATTATTAAAATAGTTTCGTCTATACACAGGGTGGCTTAGTATTAGAAATTCACTAAAGTTACCTTTTTTTTAATGGAACCCCCTGTATATTATAACATTTTT
Organism: Phyllotreta striolata; assembly: GCA_918026865.1. Taxonomy (NCBI): domain Eukaryota; kingdom Metazoa; phylum Arthropoda; class Insecta; order Coleoptera; family Chrysomelidae; genus Phyllotreta; species Phyllotreta striolata. The sequence goes on along the minus strand of OU900098.1, from coordinate 6,928,199 downwards.
GAATTCTTTAGTGAATTTTAGTGTGACTTTATGTACCATACATTGTACCTAAAACCAATCGTTTAGTGGTAATTCGACATTTTAGAAAAAAGTAGAGGTTTGAAAAAAAATGAATATTGCCGCTTTTGTAAAACTTAGGAGGTCGTGACTCTGGGTTATTAGTAAACATGAAATGTACTACTGTGTGACATGGATTCAGAATTGAATACTGTTTGTGTTCTTAGATATCGATAAGCAAATTTACAAAATTTCAATTAAAGGTAACTTGATTTTTTTAAATTAAACTACCTACTTTTTTGTACACCATCTTGTAGGAAATTTTATTGCCTTTCTAACGATATTACATTGTCAATATTTTTACCTGCTAGTTTTCTCTTAATTCCGGAATTTCTTCCTAGAACTACTAAATTACCGCGAATTATAAGAAATTCCGGAATTAAGAGAAAACTAGCAGGTAAAAATATTGACAATATTATATCGTTAGAAAGGCAATAAAATTTCCTACAAGATGGTGTACAAAAAAGTATGTAGTTTAATTTAAAAAAATCAAGTTACCTTTAATTGAAATTTTGTAAATTTGCTTATCGATATCTAAGAACACAAACAGTATTCAATTCTGAATCCATGTCACACAGTAGTACATTTCATGTTTACTAATAACCCAGAGTCACGACCTCCTAAGTTTTACAAAAGCGGCAATATTCATTTTTTTTCAAACCTCTACTTTTTTCTAAAATGTCGAATTACCACTAAACGATTGGTTTTAGGTACAATGTATGGTACATAAAGTCACACTAAAATTCACTAAAGAATTCAAAAATGTTATAATATACAGGGGGTTCCATTAAAAAAAAGGTAACTTTAGTGAATTTCTAATACTAAGCCACCCTGTGTATAGACGAAACTATTTTAATAATACGCAGTATTATTGTACCTACCTTTTGAAAAAAAAATCAAGTCGATATCTCAATTAGGTAAAAAGTTATGGGACTTTAACGCGACCCTGGGTCACCCTGTATGTCCCTATATATAAAAGAGTTTTGAAAAATTCTTGTGTCAGAAACAGATCCTGGATACGCTATAAATGTGTCGGTAAATTTCAGTGAAGGTATGGCAATTGCTTGTAATGTCATGGCATAGTGACATTTTCTTGTAATATATACCTCTGGATGCTCTGATGGAGCACGAATTGGTACATATGTTCCATCAATTGCTCCAATTACATTTCTTAAACCACCGAACCTTTGGAAGGATATTTTAATAGATTCCTTTTCTTCATTGTTGGGCCACTTTATGATTCCGGGAGCTATTTGGTTAAGAACATTTATTACACGTACAAAATCGTCAAAAATATTGCCCTTGCTCATGTCAAATCGGTCACCAACAGACCTAAAAGTTTGGTCAATGTTAGTTTAATGTAAACTAAAATAAGATAACCTACCTAAAAGAATCAGGGGTTGCTAGAAGCCATAAAATAGCTAGCAATTTCTTCCTAAAGTTTCCTAAAGGACGCCCGGTTAGTTTCACATTTAAATGTGGTAATAACAAAGGAAGTAGTTGTTCAAATACATCAAGGGTTAATCGGAAGTGCATTTGAAACTGTTTGTCAGTAAAACGAGGAATCACGTTTTCAAAATATCCCCTAATTCTCACCGGCCTTTCCCGGTCTATTTTAATTTTTTTTTATAATTACAATAAATTCGTCATCATCGCTACTTTCTGATTCACTTTCAATGTATGATAGTTCATTTAATAGGACCGACTGCAAATTTGCCACCACCGCAATCACGTTACGCTTCCGATTCATATTTTTTCCTATTGTATTTATTGTATTTTTAGTAAATTTAGTTCAAGTTCTTAAACGGTCGTTTTTGTTTACTTTTCGATTTTAGGTTATGTTAGTTTACGACCACACTCTTTCAGTTCGAAAAGTAGTCAAACGAACGACACAACCGAATCGCACCAAATGTCAAACGATAGAATGCAAATGATCTGACAGAGTGTAGTTTTCGAACTCACCTCAGCTAACGATCGATAGCGGATAATTTCAAACAAAACAAATAATGTAAAGAAGTTAGCCATGAAGATATACATTTTCAATATTTTATTTATTATATCGAATTAGTATTTAAATTTATATTTAAAATATCAATAAGAGAACCGAATTTGGATGAAATAGTAAAAAAAATTATTCATTTGAATAATTCGCTTTCGAGAATTATATCCAAAATTAATATATTTTAAAATGGAATACATTTTATTTATGTTTAAAGTAAAATATAAGTTTAATAATTCTATAATATTTTAATTTATATTTAAAATAAAAGCCCAACATGAATAACATATAAAATATTTATGTTTAAATAATATTTTTTTATATTTAACGTATATTTTAAATTAAAAGTAAAAATGTAAAAATTTTTAATCTATATTTTATTTATATTTTAAATAAAATATAATTTAAATATCTTTAAAATATATTCAATTTATATTTAAAATAAAAGCCCAACATGGGAAAGATATAAAATTTCAATATTTAAACAATGTTTCATTTTTATTTTTAACCTATATTTAATTAGAGCTAAAAATTTCAATATTTTTAATCTATATATTATTTATATTAAAAATATGATATAAATAAAATATAATAAATGTATATTAAGTAAATATTTGAAATAAAAGCCCAATATTGGTAAATTATAAATTTTAAATAACACCAGAATATTAAAAAAAAATATTTTACCTATATTGGCTACAAATTAAAAATGTTCAACCAATATCGCAATTTTTAGCCAATATTTTGCCAGTGATACCCCAAGATTCATTGATACATGGGTAGGGGCCCAGAGAATGATACTCAAAGAGATAATAACTAACAAGTATATTGCTTAATTCTAAGTACACAAGGGTGAGGTACTTGTACCTCACAAAGCGATAACAAATAGCCCTACAAACTACCCTACCTCATCTAGAAGGTGTTGCAGACTTCTGGGGCACGTCACGAGGGCCGGCGCGATCTCTTTACTTTTTCGGGCACTTATAACACCGTTACACTTTAATTCGGTGGAACTACAACACACTCTCGGAACTACTTTTACAATTCGACTTGGCCCGCAAGAGATCACGCGTACTGTCCCTTATCGTACGGGATAAGGAATCTCCCCGGGCGCGAGCCGGTTAGGCTTTTTATGCCAACCAATCTCCCCCGTTTGTCCACCGTTCTCACGGTGGTCCGACCGACGGTGGAGTTTGGTTGCATCCTGTTTTACATGATTCCTCAGGATTTAGCAACGATTCTCACAGGTTCAATACTCGAGTTTCCTAACCGTCTCACGACCCATTGGCGTTCGTGACAATAAAAATAATTGGTATTGCTGGCTCGACAAGGTCGATCGGTAGTACAAATTTAACAGTTAACGTAGGTCAAGGGCAAAATATAAAACATACATTTCAAGTAATAAATGACTTTGAAACCCAAGTAAATGGAGTACTGGGATCAGATTTTTTCGTTAAATATTCAGTTACTTTATCAAGCATTTAATTTCACTCTTACTATAAATAATAAGAAAATTGTTATTCTACTAGAATCGCAGTATAATATTTACACAACAATTCCGCCAAGGTGTGAAACAATTGCTAATTTTTCAACAGAATGTATAGATGAATGTGTTTTTGTTGGAGGAACATTAGTTAAGTCCGTAGATAATAAGCTACCAGTTAAAATTTTAAATGTGACTGAAAATGAGGTTAAATTAAAAAATTTAAAACCAAAATTTAAAGATGTATCGGAATTTCATATTTTTAAATTTTCGGAAGTTCGGAAGTAATTCAGTTAATAGGGTTGATAAAGTGCTAGACTTGATAAAAACTGAAGGAATGTCTTCAGAAGAAATCGTATCAATACACAAAATATGTGCGAAATTTGCAGATGTATTTTATTTAGAAAACGACCCATTTACGGTGTCTAATTTACCAACACAAAAAATTAGGTTACAACCGAATGTCTGTCCTTCATATATCAAACCATATCCATTACCACAATTTTAAAAACAAGAAATTCATACAAAAGTCAGGGAGATGCTAAAGGATAATATTATAGAACCTACAAACCTACACCACTTTTAATTGTACCCAAAAAGTCTAATAACCCCAACAATAAGCAATACCCAATAGTGGTCGATTACTGAGAACTTAACAAAAGAATTGAAAATGATAAATTTCCTCTTCCAAGCATTGAAGAAATTTTAGATTCATTACAGGGAGCGGTATATTTTTCACATTTTGATTTATATCAGGGATACTACCAAGTAAATTTAGATAAAAATTCGAGACCTTACACCTCATTCACAACGGATCAAGGACAATTTCAGTTGACACGATTGCCAATGGGTCTTAAAATAAGTCCCAGTTCTTTTTCAAGAGCTATGACTATAGCTATGTTGGGACTAAATTATGGCAAATGTCTCATTTATTTAGATGACTTAATAGTTTTTGGAAATAATTTAGTCACACATAATCAAAATTTAATAAAAGTTTTTAACCGATTGAGAACATTACTTCTAAAGTTAAATCCCAAAAAATGTAAATTTTTACAAAAACAAACACTGTTTTTAGGACATGTGGTATCTTCTCAAGGAATTTTACCAGACCCTGAAAAAATCGAAACCATGAAAAATTATTCCTGCCGACAGATGGTAAAGAAACTAAACGCTTTGTGGCTTTTGCTAATTATTATCGAAAATTTATTAAAAAATTTGCGAAAATTACAGGTTCATTAAATAATTTAACTAAAAAAGGCGTCGTATTTAATTGGACCGACAATTGTCAAAAAGCTTTTGAAACATTAAAAATTGCATTAATAAACCCACCTATATTAGCATATCCCGATTTTTCTGACTCGAATCAATTTATATTAAGGACAGATGCATCTGGTTATGGTATAGGAGCAAGTTTATCCAATTCTGACCATAAACCAGTAGCTTATGCCAGTCGTACTCTAAATGCAGCAGAGATAAATTACCCAACCATTGAAAAAGAGTTATTAGCCATCGTATGGGCTGTAAAAAAGTTAAGGTCATATTTTTTCAATAAAAAATTTCAAATTCTCACTGATCACAGACCGTTAGTGTTTTTATTCGGCATGAAAGACCCAAATAGTCGATTAACCAAATTTAGATTAACTTTAGAAGAACATGATTTTACAATCCATTACGTAAAAGGTAAAGATAATGTTACGGCAGATGCTTTATCTCGAATAAGTATAACATCTGACGAATTGAAAAAGAACGATTTTTCAAAAGTTAATGCTTTAACTACAGCTCAAACAATTAAAAATAGACGACAATCCTTGAACGCTTCTATAAGTGAGATCAAAACTAGGCTTGATCACCCTGGAATAGTTGAACTTATTAAGTGTCCTGATAAAGAATATGTATAACTACAAACATTGACAGAAGAAAAATTTAAAGAAGAAACTAAAAAGAGTTGCAACTCATTAATGAATATCCATGTAAAAGATAAGAAGAAAATCAAAAATTAATAATAAATGACTTTCATTTATTACCAACTGGTGGACATGCAGGTATAAACCGCACTTTTAATAATATTAAAAGGCGTTATTTTTGGAATAATATGAAAAAAGATATAGCAGATTTTATAAGTAAGTGCGATCAATGCCAAAAATGTAAACACTCTGTAATAAAACCTCAACCTTTAGAAATTACAAGCACAGCTACTTATGCATTTCAGAAGGTATTTTTGGACATCGTAGGTCCTTTAGGGCCGTTTGCACCAACAAAATAATAAACTCGGCTTTGCAATAAGCCGAGCTTATGTCAAACATTCATTTGCGCCACCTGTTAAGCTACGCTTTTACTATCTTAAGCCTTGTTTATTTTAAACCTTCAATATTGGAGGCTTAACCTTGGCTTTGCTGTCTCCTAACCTCATTTTTTGACACATGGTATGGTATAGTGCATGTATTGTGCTTGCTAATTTCGTTGTATAAAATAATTATTTATTGCTAAAAATGGATTTTGAAGACATCTTGGATGATGATCTCGATATATTGGAAATCATCAATTATGGATTTCCTAGGCAGTTATATATCAGAAATAACCCATTTGAAGAAATTAATGATTTGACATTTTTTAAAAGATTTAGGCTGTATAAAAATACGGTTCAACAGCTCCTTACTTTTATTCAAGATGAATTGGAATATCCACATAACACACACACGAAGTTTGTCGAAAACTGGCCGCAATAAGAGTAAAGGAGAACGAACCTTTAAAAACAGGTCAAGGTTCATCGAAACCTCCTATTCGTAATAACAAACCACCTAACCCACCTAGTGAGTATGGGAAACCTTCGTTTTCATGCTATGGATGTAACACTCCGGGATACATCCGAAGCAACTGTCCTAAATGTGCCAAGCAGGTAGAAACTCCAACTGCAGAATTTATGATGACGGAAGCCCATGAACTTGGAAACCCTGCAAGCTCTCCACTTTTGGATCCCACATCGTTTAAACCAATCGTTCGATTATCTGTGAATAGACATTCCGGCTACTCGTACCTGGACAGTGGAGCCCAATGCTGTATTGCGGGATCAATGTTGAGGGAAATACTCATTAAGGACAAGGTCCCTTATGGCACGAAGGAAATCCAAATGACACTGGCTGATGGCAACACTACGTCTGTTTCCGCCCTAATCTTTGATGTTACGGTGAGTCTACAGAATAAAATACATAAAGTTTCTATGTTATCAGTTCCCTCACACAAGCAAAGCAGAACGTTACTCGGAGCGGATTTCCTAAGACAAGCCAACGTGATATTGGATATTCCCCGGAATCTATGGTATTACGGTGATTGCCTAGAAGTCTGTTATACTTTTGTACGAGATCCTAGCCTCAATGCCCAAACTGAGACAATTACACTGGCGCATCTGGAGCTTTGACCAGAAGAGGGAATAGCTCTCAACCAAGCAGATCGGTTATCTCTTTCCCAGCTGATCGAAGAAAATAATGATCTCTTCGAACACGGCCGAGAACCAACCCCTTACGCAGAACACACGATTGTACTGATGGATGAGTTGCCTATTGCAGTACCCCCGTATCGCATGTCCGAGCCCAAGAAGGAGCAGCTGCGTAAGGAATTAGATCGATTACTGGAGGAAGGAATCATAGAGGAGTGCGAATCACCCTATGCTGCACCAGTAGTTTTGGTCCCAAAGAAAAATGGAAAGGTACGATTAACCGTGGATTACAGGCGACTGAACGCGGTAACTCGTGCAGACCGCTATCCCTTACCGCGGATAGAAGAGATACTGCATGCCACCAAAGGTACCCAGTTGATGACCACCCTGGACCTTCGGCAAGGATATCACCTAATCTCCGTCCATCCAAATGATCGGGATAAGACTGCATTCGTCTGTCCTTTTGGAACGTACCGCTACATTAGAATGCCTTTCGGTCTCCGCAATAGTCCGGCAACATTCCAGCGTATGATAGACAAGTTCCGATCAGGATTACAGGAGGTGAACATTCTGGCATATCTGGATGACATCATCATCCTATCCCCTTCGTTCGACGACCATCGAACCGACCTACAGAAAGTATTCGAACGGCTCCGTTTATTCAAATTATGCTTGAATAGGGAAAAATGCTTCTTCGCACGACCAGAAGTACACTATTTGGGTCACGTGGTCTCGCCGCTAGGGATCCGTCCAAACGAAAGGAAGGTAGAGGTGATACTGTCAATGAAGCCGCATACAAACGTTGCTCAGCTACTGACCTTCATACAAACCTGCTCATGGTTCCGCAGGTTCATCGAGAACTTCTCACAGGTGGCGAAAACCTCTGACGACACTTACCCGGAAAAACGTCAAATGGTCTTGGGGATCCGACCAAGAACAGGCTTTTGCTGGTCTGAAACAACGCCTGTGCTCCGCCGCAATTCTCCGACAAGCCGATAGCAGTCTTCCATATATCCTGAGGACGGACGCGAGCAGTTACGCGTTAGGTGCCTGTCTCTTGCAAGGAAAAGGTGAAGACGAGAGGCCGGTCGAATACGCGTCCAGATTGCTAAGTGCTGCCGAACAGAACTATAATACGACCGAGAGGGAGGCTCTTGCGGTTGTATGGGCAGTAAAGAAATTTCGCGGTTATCTGGATGGCGCTACCGTCACAATACAAAGCGACCATCAGGCACTGAGGTGGCTGATGTCGTTAAAGTCACCCTCTGGACGCTTGGCTCGGTGGGCATTGGAATTAATGCCGTACGACTTGACGGTAGAGTATATCCCTGGACGAAAGAATGTTGTCGCCGACACGTTGTCCAGGCCTCCGAGACCAGACAGTGAATCGACCGTAATAAACCTAATTGTTGTAGATTTTCCGAAACTAAGTGCAGCCGAGATTCGTCGAGAGCAACTAGACGACCCAGACGTTGCGAAAATCCTTAAATGCTTGGAGGACACTGCTGTAACCCCTACTCCGGACGTCGCGAAATGGAGCGAGCGAGGTTACATGCTATCCAATGGGATACTGTACAGGTATGACCCAGAAATAGACGACGAGAAACCGCAGCTGGTGGCGGCAAAGTCGAGGATCCCGCACGTTTTGAGGGAGTATCACGACACCGAAACATCAGGCCACTACAGCGTTGAAGGTACCTATCAACGAATTTTAAAACGTTATACCTGGCCCGGTATGAAACGTACAATCGCCGAATATGTGAGGAACTGTGTAGCGTGCCAACGATATAAATGTTCGAACCTGAAACCCGCTGGATTGTTACAGTCGCCTATTCAAACCCAACGGTTTGAAGTACTAGCTATGGACCTTTTCGGACCATTGCCGCCGACACCGGAAGGTTATACATGGATCCTGGTGATCGAAGACACGTCTAGTAGATGGGTGGAACTATTCCCATTAAAAAGCGCCACCGCCTCAGCGTGTGCCCGATGCCTAATTAACGAAGTTATCCTACGTTATGGTGTACCCCGCCGTGTCATCAGTGACAACGGCGTACAGTTCGTCAGCCCTGTGATGCAGCAGGTAGCGCACAGCCTCGGATTCAAACAAAGCCTGACACCGGTGTACCACCCCGAAGCGAACCCGGTGGAGCGCAAAAATCGGGATATCAAGACACAGCTGGCAATACTGACCAGAAAGAATCATACCTCTTGGAGCGAGTATCTAAGTGCAGTTCGGTTCGCGATGAACACTATTAAATGCACCTCGACCGGATATACCCCCGCGTATGTGACTTTTGGCCGCGAATTACGCACCCCGGATGATGTGTCTCGCGATTTTCGTTCGATCGTAGAAGGGGATAACTTCACCGCGCAAATTACCCCGTTCCTACTAAACCTCGGTAGTACTCTCCGCTCAGTTCGCGAAAGCCACGAAAGATCCCAAGACCGACGCAACCTAGTAAAGGATGCTCACCGTCGTTCGACCCCGTATAGGTGACCTAGTATTCGTTAACACTCACGCGCTCAGTGACTCGTCGAATTCATATACTTCGAAATTCGCGTCGCGTCGCGACGGACCATATGTGGTGTCAAAAATGAACTCTCCTACCACGTACGAAATCTCGTCCGCAACCCAACCAAACGTGACGATAGGAAATACCACGCGTCAGCGCTGACCCCGTATCGCGCCGGCGCAGAGATGCCGTTGCCGACCCTGACGAGGCCAATCAGGAAGCGAGGACGACCGCCGAAGGTAGCCCCCTAGACTCGAACAGACGCCGTCCACGACGAGGGCCCTGACTCCGACCATGCCAGCTCCGAAGAAACTGAGGGAGCCTCCGCTCCCAACCAAGGCGAGGACCCGGCACCGACCATCCGTTGTACTCCACCAGCGGGACGCCCAGGTGAAGTACAGGGGGAGGCTGTAACAGCCGAACACTCCTACTCCGCCGTTTCCTCGTACTACTGCAGACCAGGTCCATCTAATGTCGCCCACGTGCCTGGTATGTACGAGGCCAGTCCTAAGAAATAAGTCAGTTGGCAGTTGACGTAAGAAGAGAAGAAGAGAGAGCTGTCACCCGGCCATTGATCGATTGTTGACATCGTGTTTTGTCTTGAAAATTCGTTAGTTTTGTATGATAATTCCCTACTATCCTTCGAGAGGCGCTGCTATCGAAAAATTAAATATATTTAAAATTTTTTTATTGGTCATAAATATTGGACGGATTGGAACTTACCGTTCTGTGCGGTTCTTGTCGACAGTCGAGTCGAGTTGTATTTTTTAGAATGTTTCGTGACTCGTAATTAGTGTAGACGCCATTATTGTGTATAACCTAAGTTGGTGAGTTTTTATATTTTTTATTTCTAATTGTGTTTGCTTGTTTAAAATGTCAACCCCAATGCGAAGAAAGGTTCATAAATGTGCATCACCAAGGTGCAATAGCTTGTTTTTTTACTTCTTCGGATAAAAATCTTCAAAAGCATTTTTTTTAATTTCCTTCCGATATTGTGCGGAAAAAAAGGTGGTTCGATATTTTAGGTTTGTCCCATACATCCAAACAGCTGAGACTTTGTGAAGTACATTTTCATGATAATAGTTTCACTAGCACTTTGAAATCACGTCTAAATAAATTTGCTTTTCCTTTAGCACCCGAAACACATTTCTCACGATTCGCTATTTTCCCTGAATTCGATGCTGCTGATATTTTTATTTGTTTTAGATTACATGCAATATAAGAAGCTGTAGGCCCTGAGAGCTGAAGATCCGACCAACTGACTTGTTGTACAATTGGATTTTTTAATAGCCACAATTTTACTAAAACAATTTTATTTAAATTTAGTGTATTTAGTGTATTGTATTGTGCATAATTTTTAATAAAATTTTACATGAAACACTTTTAATAATATTTTTTAATTGTATTTGAAATATTTCAATTTGTTAATTGTGGATGCATTTGATAGCCGTTTTTCATGCTTGAGAAACGGCTATTAAATGACTACACAATTGTCAAATGTAAGAAAATAGAGTAGAATTATAAAAATTAATTATTTGTAAGATATTCATGAAAGAATTTTTGCAAACAGAAACAGTTTGTGCAGTTCTTAATTGACGTACGCTGTACTTACTGGCCAAATTTTTTCTTGATCCTTCTCCAGTTTTTGGCCGTCTTCTGGTCGTGCTTGAAACTGTGCAGAATTTTAAAATAAAATTGTCTTGTTGTATTTTATTGGGAATGGAATAGAACGATTTGTGGAAATTATACACATCAGGCATTGTAAGTGTATTACACAAATAAGCCCCAGAGCTATGTCGACATTGGGGATATTTTGGTAAACTTTGAGCCTGAAATAAAACAAAAAACCGTTACAAACACACCATATGCTTGAAGTCTTCTAAACTTTAAATCATTCACCTCTTTGTTTTGTTTTTCTCTTTCTTCCATTCATTTGGATTTCTAACTCTTCTTCTTGCTTTTGTTTCATTATTTTCACCCTGGTTTTGATTAATATTAATTATTATTTGTCTTTCTATAATTTACTAAAGAAATATACCGATTAAAGGTTTAAAGGTAAAGCAAACTGATTATCTAGCAGTAAACAACTTATCTGATTGATCGAGATGGAGATGACTTATTTTGTAAATAACGTGCAGATTGACAGACAGAACGGTTTATTGAGGGATTTGAATGGTTTTGCAACTCGGAGCAGTTGTTAAACAAGATCATGTTCATATGGTATGTATAGTTAGAAATTTAAAAAATGGAGATGGCTGCTTTTGAAACTAGGCTACTCAATTATGCTATGTTTTAAATTCCAAATTATTTCACAATTACTTTGATTAATTAATACCATCGAAGAATGCAAGGTAGCTGATCAAAGTCCAATGCACTCGCAACCGGAAATCGGTGCACTAATTTTAATAGTCGTTCGATTGATTATTTGGTAAATGGTTGAACTTTGATCATTGCCGAATTGCTTCTTTCACAACCATTCACATTGTAAACTTCATTATTGTAACCAATATAAAAAGTCAGTTGTATTTCAACCGCCAACGAAATAAAACGTTTAACTAATTCAATTCGTTTTGAAATGTCACCTTAATTCGAAAATACTATAAATAATAGTAGAATATTACACGATGGTGAACGTCCAGATCTGGAAAAGTTTAGAGATAACATCTCTAGTAAGATTAAAGAGAAACAAAGGTACCAAAAAGAGTATTACGATAAAAAGCATGCTTCCCTAATTACGTTTAGGGTGGGACAACACGTTTTAGTCCGGTAACAAATGGGTTCCAATAATGGACAGAGTAGAAAACTCCGACCCAGATTTAAAGGACCTTCTGTTATTACGAAGGTACTCGATAAGGACCGTTACGTGCTCAACGAGATACCTGGCTCGTTACGATCGAAGAAGCCGTATACGGGGATTTTCCCCTCAGAATTAATGAAAGAATTCATTACGAATGTGCCATTAAGTGACACTGATGATTGAACTGATGATTGGTGCTTATTCTGGGTGCAAGTTCTGTACCTGTAAAGGGTCGCATCTCTCATTGGATTTTATTTTGAGTACTAAATTGAGTAATTACTAATTATTTTCGTTTTATTTTATAAAGGTAAATTTTCACGAGCACGTGAAAGTCAGGTTAGCCGACTGTAATCCTCTTCTACGCCTATGGTAATACTGCTGATGCAGGGATTCTGCCCCGACGGTACGACGTAGCGACCCGGCGACGGGATGAAATCGGGGAGTATTCAAGTACCACGGTTACCGAACAGTTGACGAGCGTATAAGATAAACATTCATTTAATCATTATAATTAATATATAACAGACATATAGTTGTTGTTTTTTTTTGAAAAAACCAGGTCTTTTAGTCTACCCCATAGATAAAAATCCAAACAAGTTAGATCCGGCGAACGTGCCACTCAGGGAAAAAGACTTCCTCTGCCAATAACACGATAGGGAGACTGCTCATCTAAATGCTGGCGTACGTTACGATTGTAATGCACCGGACAACCATCGAGCTGGAACCACATGTTCCTTCTAGTTTCTAAAGAAACGATTTCCAAAAGTGGCGTAAGAAACATATTGCAAAATTCCAAAAACCTTAAGGGTCCTTCTCCATTAAGGGTTTGGTTAAAAAAAATGTGGCCCAATAATTTTTCCGTCCGCAATTCCCGGAAATTTACATTTCTTGCACTATTAAAAGTTGCTTTAATTATTCGCATCAGAATCTTTTAATGCCTGATGTAAGGAAATGTGGTAGGGATGCATACTATTCACTCGAAGAATTTCGTGCACAATTGTCGTTGGAAATTTGTCTGGTGCTTAACGTGGGGTCACGTTGTACGAGGGCCAAAACGTTAATAATATTATCATCGACACGTGTTCTACGAGTTCTACGAGGCGCTTGAATGGGCTGCACGTTGCTAGTCTCTTGTAATCGTCTAGCCAATCTTGCAAATACTGCTCGAGAAAAATGTCTTCTCTGTGGATATTGCATTGCATATTGTCGCGATGCAATTGCAGCATTTTCGAAACACTGGAAATAAATCCGTAACATATGATACGCTTCTGCGTTGGTAAATGGTATATTAGAAAAATTAATAAATAGGCAAAAACTATCGGAACCCACTTTTGAGAATTGTCAAATCAGTAATTATTTAAAATAATTGAAATTAACCATTACGCAATTACTCTGTTACTTACTTTTATCGCTAAGGTAAATTGATTTGATTGAAGTACTCGAATTTATACCATTTATTCGTATATCTTGAGAATGGATGGAGATATTGCGATGCGGTTTTCACTAAAGTCTGACACATTTTATAAAGGTTTTAGGCCTATCAAGAAAATAGTATTGTTCTATTTAACTTTGTTTCAAAAATCACAAAAAAGTGCAACCGTTTCAGATAACGCCCTCTAGTTTATTTGTTTTAAACTAAATCGTATAAGAAAAAAATTCTTTGAAAATACCACCAAATCCTCTTTAAAACGAGACCAATTAAATTCAATTTGGTTCATTGGTTCAGGAGTTATAAAAATGTGAAGTTCTAAAAATCATGTGCCTCTTCCTCTCTTATTGTGACAGATACGAAAAAACGTCTGAGGACAAAATTATGCGGTATTATCCAAGCACTCATATGATGTCCCTTAAGTATATAACTCACCGTCTTACATTCCGAGATAGCCCAACTTTTATATCTCATCATAGCAGTTATATCCACTAGCGGTCAAATTACGAACTTGAAAATAATTTCCAGCAATTTCTTTAGTCCACTTTATCCATCAAGATTTTTTCTCAAATATCTAGACCTTACCATTGTAGAGATACAGCCGCTTCATACCCTTATCCGGACACCCTGTATAAGAGTAAGTTTGTAAGTTAATAAATTTTTAAATAAATATTTATTTTTAGATAATTATATTGTTTATCACTGGTCAAATTATTTATTTGTATTGGGATTGATTACTTTTAGTAATTTCGCAAACAATGGGCAAATTATTTCCAAATAATTGGAATTAAATTTATAAATTTCCTATAATTTATATAATCATATTTTCTACACTAGGTACACATTTCAAAGAACATTAATACTTAATTATTTTATATCTACAACTACCTAAATAAAAACGACGCGTATGGATGGTCTGAATTCTAGTTGTTTGAAACGGGTTGTAAAATGTTTCTTCCCATCTGCGCTAAAATGATTTACTACTCCACGCGTTCGCTGAATAGAGTAAAGTTCTGAATCTACTCTACAAGACTTTTGACCCATACCATTCTCGACCCTTACTTTTGTTCTACTGTTCTATTACTAAGGACATTTATTAAGCATTTTTCATTTGCAGCAATTCTTATTTTCCCCTTTTATTTACAGGGTGTCCTGTATTTCTACTTTTATATTTGGAATAGTTTTTAGTATAATCAGTTCTAATTTTAGTCAATTATTGGTTACATCTTAATAAAAATTGGTGATGTGGGATTCTGATTCTTATGGAGACCTAGGACGGTCGACGCCTCTGACTAGTGAGTCAGGGTGATACAAAAGCGTCATTGGAGTCAGTTATCGCGAGAGAGAGAATCGAAATAGACCGAAAGTTATACAGGGTTGGGCAAAAGTCCGGAATAAAATTATTATCTGTTGAACCAGTAATTTAAACAAAAAAAGGTGAAACACGTGAATTGATTTTTTATTGGACGGATTTGTTGCCAATAAAATGATTTTTTTTTCTTCAACCCCTTAGTTGCAACCCTACCCAACTTTATTTTTTTAAATGCAAAGGTATGTCGTGTGTAGGGTCATTGAAAAGCCCGTGAAAAATGGAATCTAAAACATACCTTTTTTTTCTTTTTCTCATGTGGTTGGTTAGAAATGAGCAAAAAATTCTTTTAAAAACAAATATGTTACAAATTCCTTTTTAGTGCTATCGACGTGTGAATTAAGGTATCAGATGTTGGGAATGTCCTCAACCCTCTACTTAATAGGCTCCAAGGCGATGGTAAAACCTAATATCGGTAGCCTATCTTTAATTTTGAATGAATCTTTATTGATTTTCCGTTTAAAACTGATAAGGCAACTTAGCATCAACATTTGTTGAAATTTATGTTTTAAGAAAAAACTAAAACATAATATGGGTTTAGTTCTAAGCCGTTGTTGATTAGTGAAATTTAAAAATGAAAAAAAGGTGTTGCATTTTTGTACAAGTTTTTTTTTACCTAAGGTTCGTCTGTTTTTATTAAAAAGTCATTCAGAATTAAAGATATGCTATCGATATTACGTTTTACCAACGGCTGGGAGCCTGTCAAGTAGATGATGGAGGACATTTTCAACATTGCTACGTCGATAACACTAAAAAGGTATTTGTAACTTTATTGTTTTTAAAAGAAATTTTTGCCCATTTTCAAATAACAACATGAGAAAAAATAAAAAAAAGTATGTTTTAGATTCCATTTTTCACGGACTTTTCAATGACCCTACACACGACATACCTTTGTATTTAAAAAAATAAAGTTGAGTAGGGTTGCAACTAAGGGGTTGAAGAAAAAAAAATCATTTTATTGGCAAAATATCCGTCCAATATAAAATTAATTTACGTGTTTCAGCGTTTTTTGTTTAAATTACTGGTTCAAAAGATAATAATTTTATTCCGGACTTTTGCCCAACTCTGTATGTAGTATATTAGTTTAATAGTTCGGATGGTTATTTAGTTATTGGAAAAGTGCGATATACCTACATATAATTACTCAGCACATATTTTTTTGTATCATTACAGACACGGGCTATTACAACTGGCAACGAGGTAAAAAATGTGAACATTACTTTGAGATACATTCATTTACATTGTGAGATACATTTATTCCAGCAGTTTGATCCGTCACTACTAGCGAGGCAAGTTGATTCCACGTTACTGACGAGAGGAAGGCAAAGGCCTAAGCGAGTAAGGCAAAGCCCTCAATGTCCTGTCTTGGGACATTCACGTGTCTACGTTGAGTAAGCTTCATTGTAAAACGTAGGTAAGGCAACGCCTAAGATTAAAAAAAAGACGTGTTCTCGATGTTGTAGGTATTACATTGAAAAATGGCAGATTCAAATGCAGAAATCAAACCATTTCTTTGTGACCTGATTGATAAGGTGCTATTGCGTTATGAGTGGCTCAGCTCATTCCAACTATGGATTCTGAAGACATCGTTGATGCAGTCAGGAAGAAGAACAAATTATTGCACCTGGGTGGACCGCAACTTCAGGAAGTTGTTTTCAACATACCAGGGGCAATCGAAACTTTTGACCTGGAAGTAAACAACGATGTTTTTCAAATATTAGTAATCAAATTAACCGACTATTTCTCACCGCACCGTAACTCTACTTTTGAGAGACATTTATTTAGGAAGATGAAGCCTCTAGAAGGTGAAGGGTTGAACAAGTTCCTACTGCGAGTTCGACAATAAGTCGCCAAGTGCACTTTTGGAGAGACCGCCCAAGAAGCATTAGAAATCAATCTCAAAGATAAGCTGATTGATTTTTGGGCGAACACAGAACTTAAAAAGCGACTTCTGGGAAAGGAATATACATTGAACGAATCAATTGAGATATGTCGGGTACACGAACAGATAGCTTATCAATAACAAAAAATGCAAAGAACTGAAGCATCGATTTTAGAGATAAATACATCTGTAAATCTAATCAATAGAATAGAAAGCCGTCAAAAGCGTTTTAGCGACGAGTGTATGAGATGTGGGCGACGAAATCATCAACCTAACTGGCATGCCCGGCAAGGAAAAGTAAATAAGTAAATGCCATATATGTGGGCTGACATGACATATTGGTTTTAACGACCCAAAGGACGAAGACTCTGATGTATCAGAATTTGGCTGTTTCCAACTAGCGGAAAAACACAGGCAGCACCAAACACAATTAGAAATCGGTGATGAGAATGATGAATTCATTGCATGTTCAATTACTATGGGGGATTACTATTACTATACTTATCGATTCGGGAACAAGAGCAAATATTATCAGTGGAAAGGACTGGAGACAGTTGAAACAGCAAAATGCAGTCATCTGGGACATGAAAACAACCATAGAAAACATGTTAACACCGTACGGATGTTAACACCGTACGGATCTCAAAAGCCTTTGAATGCTAAATGTGCATTTCATGGCAGGAATTCGACTAAACCACAAAGAAATCATAGCTCCGTTTTACGTTGTGGAAGTAGGAAAAATTTCGTTATTGGGAAAACTCGCAGCTACCCGATTAGGAGTACTGAAACTGGGAATACATTCAGTGGAAGAATCGAGTCAACAGTTTTCCAAAATAAAAGGTGTTAAAGTCAGATTGACAATCGACCCATCAGTCAGATCGGTACAACCAGTGAGACGCATACCCGTTGCAATAGAACAACAAGTTGAAGAGAAATTGGCGGGATCCAAAGAAGAGCCGCCCGATCCAGAGCCTTATAAATTCTATAAGTGCCATCCAAATACCAAAGTATCAGCAGTAGTTTGTATAGTTTGTGAAAACGCGTACCATATTAGTTGTTCTAAAAAATTAAGTGGCGTCAAATTCATAAGTGATTCGCTAATAATCTGCAAGGAACATGAAGACAGTAATCTAACCTCGAAATTCAGTGACGTTGCACCAAGTGACACGCCCAAAATCGTTCTCAACTTGATAAACGAGAATACTTTATTAAGACAATTAAACGCTGAGTTGCAAGAAAAAAATGCTCTTCTCAAAGAACTACTGGATCAGAAAAAAAGTGAACATGTGAAAAAACCATCGTACTCGGAAATAACCTCTAAGCCGAAACCTCAACCGAAACGCATCCCAAAGTTAGTAATAAAAAAGACAGATACAAAAAGTAAAGCCAACGTCAAAGAGTATGTTATACATTATTTAACAAAAGAAAAGCAAATTCAAACTAAAAAAGTGGACTTCAAAAGTGAAAATGAAGTAGTAATAAATTGTATGAACAAAGAAAGTGCGATTGAAGCTGAAAAAATCTTGAGCAAAAAACTTGGACCATTTTGTAAAGTTGAGACAGAAAAAATAGCTAATCCTAAAATGAAAATCGTTGGAATAGACGGACAATTAAAGATGGAAAACCAAGCTATAGAAGACGACATAAACCAGAGAAATTTTAGACAATTTGAAAACAAATGTAAAATAGTGCACGTGTACAAAAATCCAAGAGCACAAACACAGACTGCAATAATAGAAGTTCCCTCTGAAATATATCAGTATATAAAAGAAAACAAGAACAAAGTGTTTATAGGCTATCAAAACTGCAAAGTGTACGACATCATAAATGCAAGACCATGCTTTAACTGTGGTAGATTTGGACATAGTGGTGCAAAATGCCATAATGCGAGCATATGTTTAAAATGCGCAGAACCTCATCAAACATCCAAATGCAATAAAGATTCCACGTCCACGTACAAATGCCCAAACTGCGTATTCAGCAACGAAAAATACAACTCTAAACTGGACACCAAGCATGTAGCTACGGATTGCAACGAGTGCACAATTTTAAAGAGCAAGGTAAAAAAATACATAGACATGACAGACTATCCAATAAAACCTACTATACCGGCTTACATCGGTAAAGTGGATAACTTTCAAGAGAAACGGTTAGCGTCAAGTTCCTCGCTGGGATCGATTTCGTCACAGACTATGACACCACTAAACAAAACAAGGCAACTTCGCAGTGCTAGAACTCAAGACTAGAAGATGGAAGAATATCCGGATTTCAATGAAGTATTGCAAGCAGAAAGTATTTTATATGACTTAAAATCACTTAATACTAATATAAGCGGTGATGAAAAATTAATACTATACGTAAATATAAGAAGTCTTAATGGTAATTTTAATAAACTTGAAGTGTTAATTGAGGCTATGACTAACAAGCCATATGTAATAATATGTGCCGAAACTTGGAACCTAGAGCATCATCAGTTCTATCAACTAGAAGGTTATAAAATGTATTATAATCATAGCAAAATAAACAAAGCTGATGGTGTAGTTATGTACATTAAAACAAATGTCGTTGAAAAAACTGAAACCGTAGTAGTTGATAGATTGAGAGTTTTAGGTTCCAATATAAGAATAAATTTAGATAGTACTATTGAGGTCTCCGCTCTGTATAGACCACATGACTTACAGAAAAGTGAATTTATACATTCATTAAAAAAATATATACGAGAATGTTCGAATATTAAAAATCATTACATAGTTGGGGACTTTAATATTGACTTAATGAATTTAGATAATATTAGCCAGGAGTACTTGAATAATTTTTTAGAGAATGAATATACCCCCTGTTTTCAAACAGTAACAAGACCGTCTGATCGGCACTCCAGTGGTACTTGCATCGACAATATTTTCGCAAAAAACAAAACTATTAAACAAAGATCATACAAATTACATTACGCAATTACAGATCACTTTCCTCTCATAATAAGCCTAGATAAAATAGCCTTAAAACAAGATTATAATACGAATGATACATACATCAACTACAACAAAATAATTAAAGTTGCAGATAAAGTCAATTGGACTGCAGTATTGTCTGTGCAAGACCCTGAAGTAGCAATAAATGCACTAATAACTAAAATAAAAAACTGTATCCAAACTGTCACAACGCAAACCAAAAGAAAGAAAAATTTTATTAAACCTAGGAAAAAATGGATTACTAAAGGAATAATCATTTCAACTGAAACCAAATTATCATTATATAATGTATGGAGACAAAATCCAACTAACGAGGTATTAAAAAACGAGTACAAAAAGTACACAAAAATCTTGGAAAAATGTATTAAAGAAGCTAAAAATAATCATGAAAAACGAGAAGTCGACAGAAACAGTCAAAATCCCAAAGGTTTATGGAGAATTATAAATTCGAAATTAAACAGATTGGCCGACTGTTCTCTTCTAGTTCTAACTGGTGGTAAGCATTTGTTAAATCCAGTCTCGAAAACAATTTTGCAGCTTTCAGTTTGGTTATAAATGAGTCGAACGTAGGTAGTGGATAGTTTTCCCGTTTGATGGCTTCATTCGCTCTGCGCATATCGATGCAAATGCGAATATCACCGGTGGGTTTAAACAAAACCACAATTGGGGATATCCAGGCGCTCGGTCCTTGTACCCGTTCTATGATGTCCTTGCGGAATGCCTCATTCAATTTATTTATTTATTTATTTATTTATTTATTTAACCAGTTAAAATTACAAATTTACATCTGTAAATTCCTATAGAGGTAATACAATTACCTGTACATAGGCCTGGCTTACTTAAAACTATCTTACATCTAACTTAACTTAAGGACTCTGTCGAGTTATTTTGCAGTTTGTACATTTCCTACTCGTCGCGTAAATAGTCAGTCTATGCTCATGAGACTGTATAATCGAATATACAGTTTCGGAGCACTGTTTGCAAAAACGTATATTTAAATTATTGCACTTTATAACGTTAAAAATTAGTGACTTGTAAGTATATTTGTGTTATAGTAACAAGATCTTATCCAATTTTTTAGTTTTATCTTAATTGTACTTGTGTTGATAGACATAGTTTTGAGATCTTTCGGCAATACATTGTATGTTCTTAATGCTACAATATTGCTATTTTTATTGATTACAGTTTTCGTTTTTTTTGGCATCTGTAAATTTTTATTTCTAGTTATGCTCTCTGAATTTATATATTTATTTTTTAACGCGCCATAGTGGTGTAACAATATACAAATAACTGCTCAAGATTTAAGGGGTAATTTTGCGTTACAAAGTTTTTTTTATTGATAATTTTCAGAATTCTGTTCTGTAGGTTTTGAAGCAAATTGAGGTTATTTTTATATGCACCGCCCCATGCTATTATACCATAATTGATATAACTGTGGAAAAACGAGTAATAAATGATCATTAACGTTTTTGTCTGCATTGTTTTCGAAGTTTTCGAGAAAATGAAAACTAGGTATTTGGTTTTTTGTATGATATTTTCGATATGCTTGTCCCATTTCATATTAAAGTCAAAAATTATTCCCAGATATTTCCAACTATTTACTCTGTTTAATTGTTTTAAACCTATTTTTATATCTAGACTTCTGGGAACACTATCTGCATAGCTTCCAAAAGTTATATACACAGTTTTCTCTACATTCAATGATAATTTATTTAATGCAAGCCAAGAGGCAACATTCTCTAACACGTACCTAGGAAAATTTATTCACGGTGGATAGCATTGATGGTAACTGCAGCACCGGCTTCGTTTTCGAAGAAATATGGCCCAATTACCCTTTCGGACGATACACCGCACCAAACAGTACACTTGCGTGGGTGCAGCTCTCGCTGATGAACTGCTCTTGGATTCTCCGTAGCCCATATCCTGCTGTTTTGTTTGCTGACGAATCCATTTAACTGAAAATGGGCTTCATCGCTCATAATCAATTGGTTAAGAAAATTGGGGTTTTCTGCTGATTTTTGCTGTAATGCAATAGCATAATCAAGCCGTTGCTGGTAGTCTGCCGGGTTTATTTGCTGCACGAGCTGGATTTTGTATGGAAACATGTGCAACGTGGCCAAAATTCTCTGAACAGACCTTCGTGATAGCCCAAGTTCGTCCTGGTTGATATTTCAGGAGTTTCTTCCACACTCTCCCGTACACGTTCAATATTTTCGGCGCTACGTACCGTACGAGGTCTTCCGGCACCATGGAGGTTCCTTACTGAACCATGTTGCTGAAAATTTGCAACCACGCGATTTATTGTTGACACTGAGGGTCCGTTCCGCACATTAAAATATCGACGATATGCACGCTGCGTCAGAATAACTGAGTTTTGATTTAAAAAATAAAATTCAACGATTTTTACTCGTTGTTCTGTTGTGTACTGTTCCATTTTAAATTCTCCAAGTATTCTTTACACAATTCTGAAATAAAAATGCAATATTTAATAAAAAAGTTATGAAGCATTTAAACCATAACGTTCATTTTGCGCCACCCTGTATATTACTATATTTAACTACTACATTTGTTTCGGACCCTCAGGTAGTCTACAAGTCCTCTTGGGACCTACCTATCCTTATCGCTATTGCATCAAACTTAGGAGCTAAAACTTATACCAGCCGACCCAACTGATCACTTCACCTTCTTGGCATACACCCACTTTCCCGCAACGGGTACCGACAGGTCCCGCGCGGATCGTTACCGCACCCGTGAGTTGTTAGACTGACTACCCCCATCTTTGGGCTTCGATTCCTTTTCAATCGTTTTCCGATGACCCATACGTGATCTAGTCCAACATTATGATTTACGCGAGCACGTACATTCTTGATTCATTGCAGCGCGACCTTGCCTACTCAGCAACTTGCATTATTTTTATTAAACAATATTATTGACAATTCTAACATTCTGCAAGGTTGCTGAGTGGACAGTTAATTTAATTAATAACAATTTAACATTTCTACAATATTTGAAAATTCCACCCTCCACCAAAAACCTGAATCCTGTGGTGGGAGGACCGGGCCCATAGGATGCGTAGTCGAACAGAAGATCGGCAACCACTGGTCCTCACCTTGGGGAACCGGGCGAAACCCCATTGTATATAGCCTTACCTCCGCATGCGGGGCTCTGTGGAGGTGGACCGAATACTTCCCTAGCTGTTCGTGGGACCACCTATGGATACCATACAACCGAACAAAAACCTATCCCTTCAGGGCGAAGCCTCCTCGGAGGCCGAGGGCGGTAAAACGCCCTAACCCAGTACACAATACGCCCAGTCCCTCTACCAGCCAAATAGGCAAGCGACCTAAGGTCTCAAACCAAAGGTCATATGCCCAGGCGGCAAAAAACACTGTTCGGGTGGCTCTCATCCCAGAGAGCTACCCGGACAGGAAATTCACAAGACCGGAGGAGGTCGGACGAGTGCGCAAACTCGTAAGAGGCTGCATATTGCAGCTTCCCGAGGAAGGGCGCGCACCGACCTTCGAGGGGTCCTGGGAAAGGGACGGAGCAATCGTATTCGATTGCTCCAACCAAGAAACAGCGGCATGGCTGAAAAGCCTTGCTGCGGAAAACAAGGTCGGAGAGCTGAACCTTCGCGCGGTGCCGGTAGGGGAACTACCTCAAAGGCATCGCATCGTGGTCTATGTGCAGGACCCAGACTTGTCGGTCGAGGAGTGCTTATCGCTCCTTGGCAGGCAAAATGCGGAACTGCACACGAGGGACTGGATCGTGATGAAGGGTAGCGAGAGTAGGGACGCTACAAGCGCCCACTTGGCTGCCATGATCCGCGACTCGGACCTCAAGGGCCTGGAGGACCTCCATTTTCGGCCTCACTGCGGTCTTCAACGAGCAGCCATTCGGCTGATCGAAAAGCCCCAAAAGGGGACCGAGGGGGAGGAGAAAAAAACTGCTAAGGCAGATTAAGTTGGCTCAGCAATGGCTAACCGAAATCTGCAGATAGCACAAATAAACTTGCATCACAGCAAAAGTGCCTCGGCAATTATTGCCAAGGGACTAGCCAAGATGCAAACAGTTATAGCACTTATCCAGGAACCTTGGATCGTGGGTAATGCTATCAAAGGACTGAACGGTAGCTGGGACCTGTTCCATGCGACCACTCAGGAAAAAATCAGGACATGCGTGATAGTCAAGGGAGCAAAGGCACTCTTTGTTCCCCAGGTCAGTTGTGGGGACCTAACTGTCGTGCACCTGAAAATTACAACTGAGGATGGCGAGCATCTCGAGGTATTAGTAGGGTCATCTTACATGCCCTACGACCTAGAGGAAGCGCCACCAAAAGAGGTTAAGAGTCTGGTTGAGTACGCAAGAAGCAGGGGACTGGAACTCCTCATCGGGGCTGATGCCAACTCGCACCATGTTGCGTGGGGGAGTTCGGACATCAATCCTAGAGGGGAAAAGCTCCATGACTTCTTAATGCGTACAGACCTAACAACACTCAACAGAGGCAACGAACCAACCTTCGTGGACTGCAGAAGACAGGAGGTTATAGACATCACCGTGGTAACCGGTAAACTAAGGGAGCTGGTGCAGGACTGGAGATAACGAACCTACAGGCTCTGATCACAGGCTCATCCGAATGAACGTCTGTAAGAAAACAGAAACCGAATGGGCGCGAAATCCCAGAAGAACCAACTGGGAGGGATACAGAGAGGAACTCAAAATGAGACTCTCAAAATTCCCTCGCAGACTAAATACAAGGGACCAACTTGAGGAAGCGTCGCGGTTCCTAAGCGATGCCATCAAGGAGTCTTATGAATTCAACTGTCCTCTAAGGCCCAAAAACCAATCAAGGGGCGTACGCTGGTGGGACAACCACCTGGCGAAACTCCGAAGAGAGGTGAGAAGGGCCTTCAACAAGGCAAAGAATTCAAAAAAAGAGGAGGACTGGAAGCAGTTCAGACACCTCCAAAAGGAATATAGCAAGGCTATAAATGCCGCTAAAAAGAAAAGCTGGAGGGAATACTGTGCCAGTGTAGAGAACTCGTCAGAGGTATCGAGACTGGCCAGAGCACTCGGCAGAACAACCACTCCAAACCTGGGATGCTTGAAAAGACCGGTTGGAGAATATACAGAAACAATGAAGGACTCACTGAATCTACTGATGGAAACACATTTCCCAGGATTCAGAGAAGACACCAACAACCTACCAACCGAGGAGACACAATACGGGGCTGAACGTAAGCCTAGGAATTGGACTCTGGCGGCAGAGGTTGTAAAGCCTAAAGGAGTCGAGTGGGCCGTAAGGACATTCGACAAATACAAGGCTCCTGGACCGGATGGAATCTATCCCATACTGTTACAGGAAGGACTCACGGACCTTTTAGGCCCGTTAACAAGAATACTGAGGGCTAGCATAGCCCACAGACACGTCCCCAGAGGGTGGAGTGAAAGTAGAATTACTTTCGTACCAAAGCCTGGAAGAAACGGTCATCTACTGGCCAAAGACTTCCGTCCCTTTCCTCCTTCATCTTGAAGACTCTGGAAAGACTGGTGGATACGTATATCAAGCATAGGACTCTAGCAGCGCGCCCCCTGGCCCCCTCTCAGTACGCGTACAGAGCAGGGAGGTCCACGGAGACCGCCTTACACCACTTAGTGGGAAAGGTAGAGGCGCAACTAGAGTCTAAAGGATATACAATAGGAGTATTTATGGACATTGCAGGGGCTTTTGATAGCACCTCTAATGTAGCCATAAAAAAAGCAATGGTCAGCAGAGGGATACCCGAAACCCTCACTGACTGGACGCAGGCCATGCTTAGAGGCAGGAAACTGTCAACAAGCATGGGAACCGACCAGGTAACAGGACGTCCAACCGGCGGGTGCCCGCAGGGGGGAGTACTCTCACCCCTGTTGTGGTGCTTAGTGGTGGATGAACTACTGGCAAAACTCACGGAAGCAGGACTCTCGGTATTTGGCTATGCAGATGACATAGCCATAATAGCCAGAGGAAACTTCCTACCAACACTCAGGGACATCATTATGAATGCCCTGAAAATCGTAGAGGACTGGTGTGCTGCTGTTGGCTTGATGGTAAACCCAGAAAAGACAGCAGCAGTAATCTTCACCCGGAAATACAAACTCCAACCAACTTACAGCTTTGGGGGGTGGAGATCCCTTATTCCAATACAGTCAAATATCTGGGAGTCCACCTAGATACAAAACTGAATTGGAACACCCACCTCGAAACAAAGAGGAAAAAATTCTACAGCACAATGTGGGCTTGTAGAAGAGCCATAGGAAAAACCTGGGGATTAAAACCTAGGGTAACTCTTTGGCTATACCAAACGGTATTAATACCAAGATTCCTGTATGCTGCAGTAGTCTGGTGGCCCAGGGTAGAATTGGTGGGGAATCGGAACCTGTTAAAAAGCCTGCAAGGTAACTACCTGCGGGCTGCGACAGGGGCCATGAGAACCACACCAATTGACGCGCTAGAAATAGCGCTCAATATTCCACCCCTGGACCTAAAAGTGACAAATGTCGTCCGGCAGACAGCATACAGAATGAAATGTCAAGGGGAGTGGAAGGAAAATGGAACTGGACATACCAGGATTCATGTCCTTCGAAACACACCTTTTACATTAAAACAAGACAGAACCTCTAAACAGGTTATGATTGAACACACCTATAGGGTAAAAATACCAACCAGAGAAGACTGGAAGGAACAAAAACCGTTGATGGAACATCAGGGCGAAAACTGGTACTCCGATGGCTCGGGGTGTGGGGATCGCCATGGATCGGGCATCTACGGGCAAAATACCAACTACAGGGAGAGCATATCCCTGGGTGAACATGCTTCGGTCTTCCAAGCCGAAGTATTTGCTATACTGAGATGTGCAGAGCATCTCATAAATAATGGAGCCACACATTCCCGAATAAATATTTATTCGGATAGCCGCGCTGCCCTAGAGGCACTGGCGAAAAACACCACGGTCTCCGCCGTGGTGCGGGACTGCATGCAGAACCTCGCCAGGTTAGGGGCTGAGAATGTAGTGACTTTAATTTGGATCCCTGGACATCAGGGAATAGAAGGCAATGAGGTAGCCGATAATCTAGCCAGAGAGGGGGCCATGGAGCAACCTGGTAGGCAGGTAGTTGGAATGCCCTTTGCAGAAGGTAAACAATACCTAAACAAACTCCTAGAAAGGGAACATCTCGTTCGATGGAGGAACTCGACAGGCTGTAGGGTATCCAAACAGTTCATGGAAACACCCTCAAAAGAGAGGGCAACCGAGCTCTGGGCTATGGACCGTGACAGGCTGAGCAAAACGCTTGGACTACTCACAGGACACGTAGCACTCAGAGCGCACCTATACCGCCTCAAAATAGTAGAGCAGAAAACATGCCGTCTATGTGGGGAGGCTGATGAGGACAGCATACACATACACATAATGTCCAGCATTATCCTTGCGCAGGTATAATACCTGGGGAAGGACCTCATTAGATCCTAGCGATCTCAAAAACACAAGGGCATCCGAACTGCTGAGGTTTGCAAATACTTGCGACCTCTGGCAGAATCAATGACCTTGGGAAACAGCGGGAAACTACAGAGGATCATTAGATCTAGGTGGTCACGGGGCTGGAAAGACCGCCTGCATAAAAAAAAACAACAACAACATATATAATATTTACAAAATATTTATATATCTTTTATACATGTTTTAAACCAATTTTGAATGAGTAGTCAGATATACAGGGTGGCACATTAGTATGGAAAAGCTCAATATATCTGTTATTGTAAAAGATATCAAAAAAACTTCATTACAAAAGTTGTAGATCTTTTTAAACTGCACATTTTAAAATTAGTTACATTTATACAGAGTGTCCCATTTTTCCGTAGTAGATCAAACTTATACTTTTTTAAATGGAACACCCTGTTTTTTATTTAAAAATTAAATTTAGCTCGTTTTCAGCTTTCCAAAAATATAATTTTGTATAACGTTATACTGAGT
Organism: Phyllotreta striolata; assembly: GCA_918026865.1. Lineage (NCBI taxonomy): Eukaryota > Metazoa > Arthropoda > Insecta > Coleoptera > Chrysomelidae > Phyllotreta > Phyllotreta striolata. Next base: position 6,900,253 of record OU900098.1, on the reverse strand, counting down.
GGTTTAAAAGTTATGACCACTTTTCCACGAAAATCGTACTATAGATTCTGTAGAAACTAAATGGATTGAATTGAAAATAAATTTCAGGTTTTACAACATTGCAAATATCCTTAAAATGTACAAAATGAATATTTTTTGTCAATTTTAATCATACTGCTTAAAGGGTGGATTCAAAGGCAAAAGTAACATTTTCTCTGTTAATTTAAATGGATCACCCTATATTTTATATTGTTAATAGGAAGTATTTTTAAAGTACTTTCATTCTTAGTAACCATTCCCTATACCTAAAGTTAACATTTTTCGAGATAATTCAATTAAAAAAAATAGAACTTAAAATTGAAGAAAAAAAATTAAGCTTTAGAATTTTAGTATTAAGCATTAGAATACTAATGCCAACGACGGCAAAAGTAAGAAGCTGCTACCTAAGTACAGCGGTCCTTACGTTGTGACCAAAGTAGTTGGCCACGATACGTACCTAATAGACGATTTACTGGGCACACGACGAGCTCAGAAGAAATATCAGGGTATTTGTCCTGCATATAAATTAAAGTCCTATACTGCTGGGCACGATTGTAGCAGTAACGAATCAAGCTCAAGTTCTGACGTAGAACACGTGAACGAGAGGATTTAACGAAAGTTTATGCTGCAGTCAAAACGTAGCTCTATTTACACTACGCACGTTGTGGTAGTGATTACCACAGAACATACATAGACAAGAAGGGACATCTCCGTGAGAATTTCGTAGACGTTGTAGAGCGCACCCTGAGAGCATGGGGAAGTACTAATCGGAATGGATGTTGCATAGTAAAAAGGGGATAGTGTGCATGCAGTCGTGTATTAAGGGTTTTCTATTCGACTTGTTTTTTTCTTGGTCATATCCGATTTATTGTAAAACTTGTACAAATTATTATACTATTATGTAACGAGCGCCCCTAAAAGACCACTACCATAACGCCCTGCCGATCCGCTGAGTACCGCGATGATGCTGTACGCCCCACCAACAGTCAGCACCCGATTCACAGATATGGCGACACCCCGATTACCGAACACCTCGCGCGGCATTGCGTAACCAAAAGTGTTACAAGGAGCGTCATTTTACCAAATTTAATGGTAATCTATAATAATAAACTTTACTTTTTAAGTACACCCACAAAAAGTAATCGAGAGGTCTCAAATCTGGTGATCTAGTGGCCAATCAATCGGCCTTTTTCTTCCTATCCAACGATTCGGGAACACCTCATCTGCTGCGTAATGACACGTGCTGCATAATGTGGAGGTGCACCATCTTGTTGAAAGTAAATGTCATTTCTCGGAAGATCTCGTTCCTCATTTGGATAAAAATGTAATAATTCCGGAAAAGGTCGCCTCGAAGAAATTCCAAATATCTTGCGCCAGTTAGGTTATCGTCAAAAAAATGGGGAGCTAGAATTCTTCAGTCGACTATGCCTCACCAGACATTTATTTTTTGAGGATGTTGAGTGCGATACTCCATCATTCATCGGTGATTCTCGGTAGCCCAATAACGGCAGTTTTGCCTGTTGGCATGGCTGTTTAAAACAAACGCAGCCTCGTCAGAAAAAATTATGTTTTTTTATGAAATTATTATTATTCGTGTACAGCTGTTGCATTTGCTCGCAGAATTGAATTCGTCTTCAGGTAGTTCATGAACAAGGCATACCTTTTAAGGATAATATTTTGCTTTCTTCGCAATTTTGTGCACTGTTGAAATAGCCATATTGAAATCAGAAGCCACTTGGTTAAGCGTTGAGTAAGGATTGTCTTCTATTGCTAACAAAAGGTTAAGTTGACTTTCGTCTGATTTTGAGGGTCGACCAGATTTAGGTAAATCACGAACATGTCCAAAGTTACGATATTTAGACTCAATCTTGCTAACCGTGCTTTGGGTAATGGGCCGAGCAGGATGAGTTCCATTGAACAATGCAGCTACTTCTTGTTGGATGCGCATCCTGTCTCCAAATCCGACAATGTAAAGAATTTCAATTCGTTCTTGTTGTGTTAATTTTACCATCTTTTTATAAAATAACAAATTTACTACTCAATTAACAGTTCAAACACGCTACTTCTGCCAAACGAAAGTTAAGAACGCGATTAGAAATAATAAAAAAGCACGATGTCAAGTTTCAAACTGATAGTAATAATAAACATTTTTGGTCGCTTACGGCAACTGTCCAGGAACCATAATTTTTGGCGATATGTACTATGGTGCCCAGCTCGATGTCTCGTTCATGATTCACGTTCCTTTTCTAGTGCGCCCCCTCCACATAAAGGTTCTACTCATTTCTAATAGCGCTCGCAACACTGTTGTAAACATCAGCTGTGTCGGATTATTGTATTAGGTAAAAGTTTAAACTACAATTCTGAGATGCAATTGTCGAACTCGAATTGGGAAATTTTTATTTGTAAATAAGCGAGCCGCTCATATTTAAGTTTTGTGAATTTACATTTCTTTATTTAATATAAATTATTTATTATGGGATAATGAATAGAATATTTAGCATTAATGATTAGGCTTCTGTTATTTTGAATTTTATTTTTTATTTGTTTTAATTCTGATAACAATAATAACAAATTTATTTGTTTTTGTTTAATTTGACAATGTGAAGTATTGAAAAATTTAGAATTTGAAATTAGATTTACAAATGAATTAGAAAGATTGCAAAAACTTTTTGCATCTGTTTATTACAAATAATTTTCTTAAAAATTTTCTTTAAATTTTTTTCGTGTTTTGAAATTTATTTTATTTTTATTAATAAAGACCACATTTTTAAATGTTATTAACGCAAATATCGATTTTAAATAACTTACCTAAGTCAGATATGCCTTTTTCAATTATAATCCATTTATGTACGGCATAAATAAATTTGGTCATTGTAAAAAAAATTAAATTTGATTTGTTGATTATATAAAGTCGTTATCCTTTTGGAATAATTTGAAATTTGCATTTTCTAGTCAAAAATAGGTTAAGATAAATAAAACAAATTTTAAATAAATGCAAATTTTTTAATAAGTACCCATTAATAACGGATGTGATATCCTCCGTTATCCAAGACCTGTTGTAGTCTTCGTCCCATGGAATTGACCAGTGTGGAACAGTAGACGGGAGTGACTTCATTCCAACGCTGTTCCGCATGTTCGCGGAGCCCTACCTGGTTTCTTATATTGTTTGGCCAATCCCTGACTATATATGACCACAAATTTTCTATGGGGTTTAAGTCAAGGCATTGGTATCTCCGAAACCGTTAATTTGTGTTATTTGTTTATTAAGACATTGTCTTAATTATTTTTATTAGAAATTTAATACAATAAATAAGATTATCCTCTAATCACATTTATCTGGGAAATTGACTAAAACAAAAAGGTGCGATTTAAGTTGATTTTACATAAGAAATTCGATACCCTGGTAATATTATTTATTGCACTCAGGGTATGGGAACTCGTGGCTACTGGCTCAACCTGTTTCGAGCGTCCATGAAACACCACTGCGCATGTTTTGCTATAGATGGCAGTGTATGAAAATGGCCTAGTAAAGTCCCCGTCAAGTTAGTATGTTATCTATGTAAAGTCTATAGGTCCTATTGGTTCGTTCCGCCCTTTTTGGCCGGATTCGCTTTTTTATCTGTATAAAACACCTGTATGAAACAGACTTAACGGCTTCCTTCTTGCTTTCTGTTGTTTTTGTGTTTTGGTTATTTTATGCCATTTATGGTTTAAATTCGGACATTTGTGTCTTTATTGTATTTTTACGTGCGTGTTGTGAGTTAAATATTGCTATTGAAATTCGTTACAGTTAGTTATCCTTATTATTGTTTATTAATAAGGTACCTAATTAATAGGTAGTAATGAATTATTTAAAAGGGCCCATGACGAATATCAAAGAAGAATACCTAAGTTAAAAAAATAATTTGTGTGAAGTTAGCGACGAATTTCTCAGCGACGAATTCTCAGCGACGGTTTTTAATTCATAAGGCATAATTTAAATACCTTAACTTTAAAAATAACAAATTTTATATAAAAACACCGATAGGAAACATTTTTTGTTAGTACTTTTATTGAAAAAAATGCCTCCATGGAATAAGGGCGATAGGGGTGATGGTTTATAACCCTCTACCCCTTTTGAGAACGGAATGAGATACGAAAAAAATTATTAAGAAAAAGTGTTAGTAGAATTATTTTAAAATTTCTGACGTTTGCAAATTTATTTGCCTCCCCGGAATAAGGGCGATACGGGTGATGGTTTATAACCCTCTATCCCTCTTTTGAGAACGGAATGAGATACGAAAAAAATTTATTAAGAAAAAGTGTTAGTAGAATTATTTTAAAATTTTTGAAGTTTGCAAATTTATTTGCCTCCCCGGAATAAGGACGATAGGGGTGATGGTTTATAACCCTCTACCCCTCTTTTGAGAACAAACTTGTTGAAGATATCTTTAGCAGGTAATGTAATGTTACGGATGAAGCTAGATAAACCTAGGTTTTTTTCTATTGAATCTAAATTCAACTAAAAATGGGTGTTTGGAAATAAAATATACCATTTCGAAAGGCATCGAAGACGAGATTGAAATAATTGGGAATAGTCAGCAGATTTTTACATTCGAAATTTGTCTAAATCAGTTCGGCAGTTTTTTAGAGTGAAAATGCGCTTGGAGGGGCTGTGTCCGCCTACCGCGAACCGCGAGCACGGTCGTCCCCGATCCCCGTCCCGATCACGCATTCTAACGTTCTTTAGTTTATATTTCCAGAATATTGTCCCGAGTGTCTAGAATATTGATGCTGATTTGTCTTATTTCCCTGCAATAGGATACAAATTTTGTGTTACTGTGTTTAAAATTACTTTTACTGTATTTTCTATATTTTCTATTTGGTGTTTATGTTTCTTTGTTTACATATTTAGTTGTCTTAGTGGTGTTATTGTAATTCGTGAAGAATCTTGTACTTCTTTATTGTGCTTGTGGTATTGTGTTATTCAATTTGTTCTTGTTATGTTGTTTGTATTTTTCGTTGGTGTTACTCGTATTGTGGTTGTAGTAACACGTTAAAAATTACTACAATCACAATAAGTGTAAAAACGCCAACGAAAAATACAAACAAGAACAAATTTAAAAATCTAACGCTCAATAAAGAATAAATTTTTTTATTATACTTTAGGTTTTCAGATTATTCGGTTCGTATAACCCGTATAGCCGTTTTTCGTTAATTCATAAAAAAATTTATTCTTTATTGAGCGTTAGATTTTTAAATTTGTTCTTGTTTGTATTTTTCGTTGGCGTTTTTACACTTATTGTGATTGTAGTAATACGTTAAAAATTACTACCTATTTCCTTTTCTATATTTTTCCGTTTTTTGATTATTCGGTTTCTATAATCTGTTTATTTAGTTGTTTTTTAATTATTAAAGTTTTGTCATTCTTTGTTTTATTCCAATATGGGTAGAAAAGTGAAATTCCCTTTAAAAAGTCTTATTGATTTCTTATTGGAAAAAAAAATTAAATTTTATCAAATACGATCCTAACAACATGTCCGCAAATGATCCCATAATGTTTCAAGCTGCAAATCATTTGTTTCAATCAACAGAGTACAAATTCCGATTTTCTATTTTGAAAGTTATCAAAAGAAATACTGGAGGTATCCAGGAATTAACTCGGGAAATAAAAACTAATTATAGTAAAGTACCACAGCCGGATTCTTTAATTGTGTCTAATTGCCCTCCAATATCTCCCAATAACTATACTGATATGTCCGATTCTAAAGATTCATTTGAATTTGCGAATAATTGCAATAATGAAGTTGTTGATCTGTCTTTTAATAATAAGAAAATTGGTAGTACAACGAGAATATCCGATGAAATTGAAAAGGTGCCACGTATGTTACTAAATGACTCTGGTGATACTTTGAACGAAACCCTTCCTGTAGGCTCTATAAATTTGAAAAAAGTTGTTTGGCAAAACTTTTCGCATAAGGATTGCACTTTCTATGAAGGTTATTTCACTATTTCGAAGCAAGAATATGATGAAATTATGCACGAAAGTAAGCTTTTTAATGATGTGTATGTACACGTGTACGCCAAAAAATTTGAAGCCGTTAATAATTCTTGCGCAATAAAAATTGGATCGAAGCGTTACAATAAAAAAAAACTGACGAATACAAAATATATGCATATTGTATTCATCCGACTTGTAAATGGTTCGTTCTAACGTATTGTGATGTGTCTAAGAAAGAAAAGAACTGTCATGAAGTTCATGTCAAAAGCTGCAGCAGGGATTACAACCATCTACATAAACAAACGAGACAAGTTCGTGGTATTTCCAGAAAGATTGCCCGAAATGCGATGGCGTTCAAAAAGCCTATAGAAGTGCGGAATGAAGCAATTTTAAAATTAAATCCAGGCAAGGCTTTAAGAGGTAATTTGGGCGCAGTCAAATCCGAATCTGTCATTCGAAAAATTCGTAGCGAGCATTTAGCCATTAACGACCGCAATAAAGATGATCTAGTTGACCTATTAAAAATGCAACTAGAACATCCAGAGTACATTTTGATGGCGGGTAGTCCTTTCTTTGCATTCATTTCAAGCGTTGAACAATTGGAAAAGATAGAAATGGAAAGTTCCGACAATGCTTTTCCTACATTACATTTAGATGCAACTGGGTCCATAATAAGAAAACCCGATTACGTAAATAAAAGAATTTTTTATTATGCTGGAGTTATCCAAAAACAATATAATGTACGAGCAGTTCCAGTCTTTGAAATGGTATCATGTTCACACGATGCCGCTTTTATTGGCCTATGGCTTTCGCATTTTAAAAAGTTTTGTATAAAAGCTGGTAAAAAGTGGCCCATGTTTGATTCTGTAGTGTGTGACCACAGCTTTGCATTTATGAATGCCATCTCCAACAGTTTTAATAATATGAGTCTTTCTGACTATAATAATGTAGTTTTTAAGTTTATTTTCGATAGTAATTCAAAGTGGGATCCAGCAATTACTAAGATTTATTTGTGCAGTACCCATCTACTTAAAATAGTATGTAATGACGTCAAAATCAGTTTGGGCCAGTCTTCCATTTCAGGAATATTTCGAGAAATGATGGCTCCTACATTCAATTTTTCTAATATCAACGAATTCATTATTTGGTTTGATTGTATAGCCATTTTATTAAATACAGAAACGAAAACTTTGGAAGTAAGTAATAGCTTAAAAAGGTTAATAAAAATATGTTGCAATGAAGAAGTCGATATTTTAAAAGAATCATTTGATTTATGCAATTTTGATTCGTTTTTTAAAAGTTCTGCATCGTCCTTTCATAAATCTAGCCCTTTCTATACTTTCTTTAAAAATAAAAGTGACGCAACTATATCAAGCATTCAGAATAATAAGAAATTAGGAGCTAATGAATATTATTGTCCAAAAATGTTTTTAAATATTTTAAATAAATATATTCCATTACTGTCATTATGGGTAGCAGGCCTTACCGATGGAGTTAGAAAAACAAATGCCCCTGTAGAACGGTTTTTTTGGTATAGAAAAAAATTTTATTCAAAAAGGAATTTTGCGGCAAAAATGTAGTAGGGTTCTTCGATCGGTCCGAAAATATGTATTGAGCGTACATAAAGAAACAACACTTGAAATTCCAAAAAATATGTGCGCTTCAAAACATATTTACCATGAAGTTAAGACAACAGGGATTCTTAGCCAAGAAGAATGGGCAAAGGCCGAAAGAAGCCAAATCACATATTACGCGAAAGCAAGACTTCATCGGGCAAATAAAACAAAAACCATATCAACTGTAGATAGTACCAATCTTATATGCAATTACTGTACTAAAACCGACATTAACAAAAATAATTTACACGTGTTATGGGTTTGTTGCGATAAATGTCAGGGTGCATCAAGACTGCGACAGCAATCACTCATCACATTTCAATTATGACGAAAATGAATTCATTTGTCGAAATTGTGATGAAATGGTCTATTCTCATGATAATAGTTCTGATCATTCATCACATTCTCAAGAAATATTATTTTTAGAGAATGGTTTAGTTAATGATCCAGATTATTATCAGCCTGTATATTGATATATTTTTGAAAACTACGTAAAATTTCAGGATACTTTTGTCTAAAACACTTTTTTCAAAATTGCATACGTTTTGAGTTATTAATTTTTTTTTGAAAAATTTGACCGATGCCGACCCTTATACATTATTTTTTTACGGGGTGAGGGTGTTTGGCTAGCCCCACACTTAATATTAGTTAAATGATAAAACTGGGAAAAACCCAAGGTCGACGTCTCAAGGTGTATATTTGAAAATGAAGTGAAAGAATATAACAAATGTTCCTATATACAGTGCATTTCTTTAATGTCCCCCCCCTTTTATTTTTTGAACGGATCAACTTAGAAAATTGAAATTTGGGATTATGAAACTAATGTATGATTACTATATTTTGGAGTAAAATTGACAGATGAAAATTTCAAGATGGCGACTGGGCGCCATCTTGGGAAATAAATTTAAATGGAAAGGGGGGTCTTATGATACATCATTTTGAAGCTCCTGACAAATACTCTACAACCCTGGAATATAAAGTCAACATCTGCACCCATTTCAAAATGGCGGAACATTTATTAATTACCTGAACATATCGACGTTTAACGTCATAATTTGAGGAAATAAGCTGAGTTTAGTTCAAAAAAGCTCGAAATGGTTAGCTTGAACTTCTTGATGTAAGAACAGCCTAACCGAACATTTTCGAACATAGTAACGTCGATATTTTTACAAATATCTGTAATTATTTCTCGTATATCCAATATTGAAGCAGGTTTAGTTTCGTACACATTTTGCTTCAAATAGCCCCATAAAAAAAAGTCTAAAGGTGTCAAATCTGGCGAGCATCAGGCTGGCCATTCCGTAGGACCTCGACGACCAATCCAACGACCAGGGAAAATAGCATCCAAATAGTTCATTACTTGTCTGGATTAATGTGGTGGTGCTCCATCTTCCAATGGACGAGAATTGGCCATTTTAGAGCTAGTTCACGTGCTACCTAACTGCAATGAGAATTAAACAACCAAATTAAACAACCAAATGAAAATACTTTGAACACTAGGAAAATCGAAAACTAAAAAGAATATTTTGAACACTAGGAAAACCAAAAACTAAATGAGCATATTTAGACTAAACAATTAATGTTCGTTGTTGTACTTAAATTTTTTGGAATTTTTTTAAACAAAAATAACCTGTCAAACCTTATCGGTTTGCTGGGATTGCTATTTGCCATAGAAAAACAAATATTTCTAGAAAAATTGATAATATTTTGTTTGTATTCAGGTAATTATTAAATGTTCCGTCATTTTGTAATGGATGCAGATATTGACTTTATATTCCAGGGTTGTAGAGTATTTGTCAGGAGCTTCAAAATGATGTATCACAAGACCCCCCTTTCCATTTAAATTTATTTCCCAAGATGGCGCCCAGTCGCCATCTTGAAATTTTCATCTGTCAATTTTACTCCAAAATATAGTAATCATGTATTAGTTTCATTATCCCAAATTTCAATTTTCTAAGTTGATCCGTTCAAAAAATAAAAGGGGGGGGAAATGCACTGTATATATGACAAAATCTCCTGGAAACATTATTGTGGAGACCGTCTCCGGGGGATCCAGAAACAGACGCTTAGCTGCGTGTATTGGGTGATCCGTCATTGCTGTCCTGTAGCTGTGAATCACCCGCGCCCAACGACAACCGAACCGACAACCGATGACGTCCAAGCTTCTTCTAGCAATATTCCTGCCATATCAGAATTGCCGCTTGATGGCCGACAGGATTAGTCGCGACAGACCAAATCAAAATTTATAAAGAAGTACCACACGGGGATACCCTTAAAGATATGGAAACGGTTTCTGTACGGGTGCTTCAAGCAAGGTTAGAGGTATTTGAATCTGTGTTAAAAAAAAAACTTTTTAATTTATACAGGGTGTGTACAAAAAATGTGAAAAGTTGAACTTCAAAAATATTAAATTTCTTCATTTTTTAAATAGAACCACCTATTTTTTTATATTTTAATGAAATACGGTCAAAAATAAGGGAAGTTCATGTTTACTTCCCTATACCTAAATCTAATAGTTTTGATGATATTACAAATTTTACATTTTTGCCATGCCAAAATTTTAACATTCTCAATCAAGAATGTTGATTCTTAATTGTCTGTTTGAAAATCAAACATTAAAGATTATGTCATTTTATTTTTAATACATGGTGAGTGTGATAATGTTACTACTAGAACATTTGCATTATTTGCTGCAAGATATCCAGATCTCTCAAGACCAAGTCATGATACTGTAAACCGAATTCTCAAAAATTTAACACAATTTGGCTTCATTCAAGCAAAAATTAAAATAGAACCTATTATTGATAACAACATAGGTGTTCAAAATTTCGTCCTTGAACTTTGAGACATTTATTTATTCGTCTAACAACCCCTTCATTTATTGCTCACTCCATCATCACTTCAGTGAACGAAATAAATAAGCGCCGGACTCTCAATTGACAATCGTCCTTTGTTGTAACCGGGTTGCAAAATACGTTATTCTTAACATAGCCCCATATAAAAAATCCAAAGGTGTTAGATCGGGGGATCGAGGGGGCCAACGGAAGGGACCATTCCTGGCAATCCAACTGTCATCAAAAGTCTCGTGTAAAAATGCATTAACCATCCCAGAACAATGGGGAGGAGCTCCATCGTGAATTAAAAATAAATCTCGCGATTTTTCTAGGGGTAAATTGTCCAAATAATTTCGTTTAAAATTTATTAATACGTAACCATTCAAGTTTTCATCGTAAAAATGGAGGGCAATAACTGCGTTATTTCTAATGGCGCAAAACACATTAAAACTCCACCGCTCCTGAAATCCATGTTCAATTCTAAGATGGTGGTTTTCTTTGCTCCAATAATGTGAATTGTGTCTGTTAAATAATCCATTTTTATTAAATTTAGATTCATCACACCAAATTACATTTTTCAAAAAATTATTATTCTCTTGGCATTTAATCGTAAAAAATTCCGCAAAGTCCACTCTTTTGTTGTAGTCCGCTTCGTACAAATGTTGAACCAGGTTAAAGGAGTAGGGATGAAACTTATGTTTTTTTTTAAATTCGATGGATAGATTTTTTGGCTAGTCCTAAATCTCTTGCACAATCACTCAATGAGGCTTCAGGATAAACGGAATAGTAACCAAGAGTATTAATTTCGTTATCCTCATTATTAACAACAGGCTTTTCTCTTTCAACTTTTATCCCATAAAAAAGTAAAACCTTTTTATTTTTACCCTTTTATTTTTATATCGTTTTCCATGTATGGGAAACGATGTCTGAGGGGTTATATCCAGAGACACAAATCTTAGATGGCGTAAAATTATGTCCAAGCATTGTTAAAGTTCAAAATAACGGTTTCGCACTAACATCAGCCTTGAATACGACCAGTCAAAAGGTAAAGATAGATAGAAGGTAAGGATTGACTAGAAATCAATTTAAAACCTCTTAATTTAAAAAGTAATCCTAAATCAGACTCATTTTCTACATCTTTTCATATAAACTCTGATTCTAATTCCAATTCTGAAAGATTAACCAAAATCACAAATCTTTTAAGATCACTTAAGTGAAGAAGAAAGATCGTCTCTAATCGATATTTGTCATGAATTTAACGATATCTTTTATCTCGAAGGTGACAATTTCTTACACAGACACAGTTACACACGAAATTCCTACTATCGCATCCAACCCTATAAACACTAAATCTAACCGTTACCCACAGAAGAAGTCGACAAACAAATTTCAAAAATGTTAAACGAAGAAATAATATGTCACTCAACCTCATTGGGAATTAACCTCATTGGGTAGTCCCAAAAAAAACAAGACGCTTCCGGAAAACAAAAGTGGAGAATTGTCATCGACTATAGGAAGTTAAATGACATCACTATAGGAGCTCTCACTCTTTTCCTCTTCCCAATATCACATAAATTCTAGATCAACTCGGACACTCAACTTACTTTACTACAATTGACTTAACCTCGGGTTTTCATCAAATAAAAATTGATTCGCGTGACGCATAAAAGACAGCTTTTTCAACACCGACAGGACATTATCAATACAACCGCATGCCTTTTGGTCTAAAAAACGCTCCTGCTACATTTCAAAGACTCATGAATTCTATATTAAGCGGTCTTCAAAATTCATAATGTTTTGTATACTTGGATTAAAAAATTAACCAAGTTTTCATAAGAAAACCATAACCTTAAAGTCCAACCTGATAAATGCGAATTTCTTCGTAGAGAAGTCATGTACTTGGAACATCTCATTACAGCCGATGGTGTAAAACCAGACCAAAAAAAATCGAATGTATGCAAAATTATCCAAATTATCCAACCCAAAGATATTAAAGCATTCTTAAGACTCGCTGGTTATTATAGACGATTCATAAAAGACTTTAGTAAGATTTCTTTTCCCCTAACTAAATTACTACGGAAGAACACAATATTTAATTGGACAAGTTTCAACAAGACTCTTTCAAAAAATTTAAACAAATCCTTTGTACAGAACCTCTTCTACAATATCCCGATTTCTCTCAAAAATTCTATCTAACCACAGACGCTACCCAGATAACACAAAAGTCACATTAATATGATATGTATGTGCTTCCAAAGTACTAATACGTATGTATCTAAAAATGTGTACCGGGTGTCCCACCAGAAGAGGTAACCGGCTCTATATCAGAAACTAATTGTCATGGAGACTTGCGGTAAAAAATCTTATTACTAAATTGGCAAAAAGAAAATGCTGGAAATACTTTTTAAGTCTCTAAAATGGCCGCTAGGGGGAGTAACCGCCATCTTGATTTTGAAAAGTTGTTTTTTTCAAAATTTTCCTTAATAAAGGTATCAGAAATTTATTTTATTTTGATATTTGGGATAATTGCGATTCTTTTTTGTTTTATATTTTTGACTCTATCTTGTAAAATAAAGTGGTGGGGGTTGTTTGAATATTGCGACAAATAAATGTTAATAACTTTTAAACGGCTGAACGGATTTTCATAAAAATGAAATCGTTGAAAAGGGCTTTCTTCGATCTATAATTTACACTATATAAGATATTATTTCAAATACTTGCTTGACCGCAAGAGGGCGTTTTCCGACATCACTTTAAAAAACACCGATTTTCTCAAAAAATTTAAATGCAACGAAATAACTTTTTCTTTGGAGAAATATAGTCAAATAATTGCCAAACAAGCCTGTGAAAACCGCATCTCCATATCTCATTCCTAACCTAAAATATATTTAAAAAAAGAAAAATACCTAGAAATTGGGTATATTTTTGGTACACTCCCCTTATAAAAGTCTCTAATTAGCGTTATTCTACTTAGAACAGCAATCAATTTATTAATAATATTCAAGTATGATATTAGGAACACAAAGCTAAGTAATTATTTATTCAGTAATTATTGGATTTCACACTGTTTGAGAACTAAAAAATAAGCATGAGGGGGGAAAATAAAAAAAAAACAAGCACGCCTTGGGTTAAAGGCAATGACAGTCGGTTAAAGGTAAAACCATATTAAGATTTATTCTTTGTGTAACAATTTTTCGGTGATTTTTGTTTTGAAAAAATGAATGTCCGTTCTGCAAAAGTTTTTGATTTTTCGTGTTTTATGGTTTTACCTTTAACCGACTTTTTTTAAATATATTTTAGGTTAGGAATGAGATATGGAGATGCGGTTTTCACAGGCTTGTTTGGCAATTATTTGACTATATTTCTCCAAAGAAAAAGTTATTTCGTTGCATTTAAATTTTTTGAGAAAATCGGTGTTTTTTAAAGTGATGTCGGAAAACGCCCTCTTGCGGTCAAGCAAGTATTTGAAATAATATCTTATATAGTGTAAATTATAGATCGAAGAAAGCCCTTTTCAACGATTTCATTTTTATGAAAATCCGTTCAGCCGTTTAAAAGTTATTAACATTTATTTGTCGCAATATTCAAACAACCCCCACCACTTTATTTTACAAGATAGAGTCAAAAATATAAAACAAAAAAGAATCGCAATTATCCCAAATATCAAAATAAAATAAATTTCTGATACCTTTATTAAGGAAAATTTTGAAAAAAACAACTTTTCAAAATCAAGATGGCGGTTACTCCCCCTAGCGGCTATTTTAGAGACTTAAAAAGTATTTCCAGCATTTTCTTTTTGCCAATTTAGTAATAAGATTTTTTACCGCAAGTCTCCATGACAATTAGTTTCTGATATACAGCCGGTTACCTCTTCTGGTGGGACACCCGGTACATAACAGTTGATGAGTTTGTGAGTTTTGGTTCCCTTAGGCAAGTACTTTACACATGAATCGGCATATGACAAGTATATTCTAAAATATACGTACTTTAAAGTAATACATTGTACCTGATAAGTATACAGGGTTATTCACGGTATACGACACGGTCTATATCTAATTAACAGTTCATTTTATGAAAATTTTGTAAATGTAACTTTTGTGTATGTCTAATTAAGCTACAATTTAAAATTAGTTTCAAGTATACAGGACGTCCCAAATGGAACAAATTTTAAATGGAACACCCCGTGTATTTTTACATTTTTGGATTCTTCGTTTAAAATAAAGGTTATTTTCAATAGGACTTGCTATACCTAAATGTTAAGGTTTCGTAAATAATTAACATTTTGTTAAAATGTAGACCATTTTTATTTTTTTAATAACTCAGGCCGTTTTTCAATTATTGGAACGAAAATTGCACCAGATCATGAAAATCAATCATGTTTTATCGTCCAATTTTTAAAATATTATTATTACATACAGGGCGTTCAAGATTTTATAACCAATAATGTATAACTTTAAACGTGGATAAGTTGATTAATTTAAATGAAACATAGTATTTTTTAATTTTTCATTAAATAGGGCATTTAATTCCCTATCAATTGATATTAGCATGTCCTATACCTAACACGAGCCCTTTTGTCAATTTTTATAAAAAAACAGCAATAATTGCATTTGGTGTTAGTAATGAATATGGAGTAACTGTAAGTTACTCATTGCAATTATCTGCAAACACAAAAGTTACATTTACAAAATTTTCATAAAATGAACCGTTAATGAGATATAGACTGTGTCGTATACCGTGAATAACCCTGTATGTCCAAATAAAAAAAAGACAAATCTTGTCAGATTATTCCAAATTATTTAAAAAGAAGATCACGTGACCACTCTTTTGTTCTGTTTTCGCGTCCTTATGCTAACCTTATTTTACTTCGACTTCGAAATCGTGGTGTGTTTTTGTGCATGTTCGTTCAAGTTTACTTGTGCCGGCAGTTCTCATTTATCAATTTCTTTAGTGTATTATAAAAAGTAGGTCTCATTCATTATGTCATCAAAAACATTAAGGTATAAATATAGTAAAAGACATTATAACCGTTTATCGAAGCAGAGAGTGTCTGCAGTGTCGGCTTCATTTGTTCCTCAAGTTTTTTCTAAAGAACATGAAGCAACTGAGGAAGATGTCGTCCAAAATGTCCTTTTTACTTCAAACGAAACTTTAACGAAATTGCCTCAAGAAAATAACTCTGACAATGAATCAAACATTCATATAAATAATATTCCTATTCCTACCATTTCACAACAGTTGACATCTTGGGCTCTGCAAGAAAATATTTCTCATACGGCATTAAATAAATTACTAAAGATTTTAAAATCCGATTTTTCACATTCAGAATTAAAGGATTTACCGAACGATGCTAGAACATTACTCAAAACTCCTGGAAGGGTAAATATTATATCTATGGGTCCAGGTAAATATTATTACTTTGGGGTTGCTAAAACGATTGGTGAAATGTGTAATAAATTAAAAATCAATTTATATCCTAATAGTGTTTTTCATTTGTCAGTAAACGTAGATGGACTTCCGTTGTTTAAAAGCTCCGGAGAGAGTTTTTGGCCTATTTTATGCTTAATTAAAACTGTGCTTGGATTAGATAAAGTAATACTGTGTGTTGCTGTTGCGTTTCTCTCGAATTATTTAATGTTTTAATTTACGCGCCCTTTTGCGACGGGAGTGGAAGTCGCGGCTCTAGTTCTCTATTCGCGGTGGTACCGCGCGGTCGCGAGCTAGTGGGGACGAGGGAGAAACGCTCACGCTCAGCCGAGAAGACTCTGGCTAACGTTTTTATATCGGCAAGTTGACGCCATTTTTTTTACCCGTTCAGAATCTGTGAAATTCCAGTTTGTACCAGCAGTTCATTATAATTAAATTTTGTGTTATGGTCCTTCGAATTTATTTACCCGTATAGAACATATCAAGCTATACATTTGGTCCCATCGAACCGGGTTTCTTCGGAATTTCTACTCTACGAATTTTGGATTCTGCACGGCGCCAAGAGCGAAGACGGTTTTCCGCCGCCATTGTCCGGTATCGATCACGATATCGATTCAAGTAAGGTTTTCAATCCTTTTATTACTCTCTAATTTTCCCGTAGTACATATGTGAAAGTGGTAAATATTTAATTTGGTTTATTAAAATTTGATTTTGATCTTTTATTTATTAAAATATCTTGCGGTTTGTGGAATTTTCCGGTTTTTTAATTACCTGGGAATTTTTAGATTGAAGAATTCGTTTTTGATGTTTGATTAAGATTCGATTACAGTTACAGTTTGTTTTGCTTGGTCGCTGAACATACCGGCAGATTTATTTACCTGAGATTTGCCTCTTTTAATTTATTTTTTGTTTTCGTAATGGCTCCTAATAGGGAGGTTAAACTTTTAATTGCAAAAGCAAACTCTACCGTTGAGAGTTTTCAACAATTCGCAGGGTTAATTGATTCGATAGTCGCCGAAGATTCGGAGTCATTAACTTGTTTAAATTATAATAATATAAAATTACGTTTTGAATATTTTAAGCCTCTTTTACCGGAATATAAAGGAATTTGTGAGCAGCTTAGAGCGAATAACGTTGAGTTGGACGAATTGCCGAATTTTTTGGAATTTCAAGAAAAATTCTTTTCTTTAGCGATTATTATTGAGGACCTTATGTCCAAATATGAGTCTCGACGCAAGTTTGGAGGTTTCGGCGGTTCGGCTGAGTCGGTCGTTAGCGCTCACAGTTCTTCGAATCGTAATGTAAAATTGCCTACTATTTCGTTGCCTCATTTCGACGGCAAATTTCAAAATTTTAAAAATTTTATTGAAGCGTTTGAGGCCTTGGTGGGCTCGAATGCTGATCACAGACCGAAAAATTTCTATATTTAAAAAATTGTTTAAAGGGTCCTGCGTACCAAATTATTGATGAGCTTAAGTCGAACGAAGCCAACTACGACTTGGCAATAGAGTTACTAAAAAACGATACGATAATAAAAAACTACTTGTGTTTAGTCATTTAGATTCCCTATTTGATATTTCCCGGCTGAGTAAAGACTCGGAATTACGTTTCTTGTATGACACCCTCGTGAAACATTTGCGTGCGATTCAAAACGAAAACCTATCTGACAGCGAATTCAAAGCTGCTATCATAGCTTACGTTGTAAAAATTAAATCCGATTTACGAACAGCATCCGATTTTGCCAGAAAATATCAGAAGGTGGTTCCCTCGATAGAGGAAACTCTTCAATTTTTGTCCGATAGATGTGATGCAATAGAAGATGGCAGGGTAGATTTCAAACCTTTGACTTATTCCAAAAGGTCTAATACTTCTAATTCTTCGAAACATTCGTATTCATTAACACAAACAAATAACTCCTCTTGTCCTTTGTGCAGCCAGGAGCATTTTCTAAATCACTGCACTTTGTTTATAGATTTACCTGTAAAGGCTCGATTTAATAAAGTCAAACAATTAAACCTCTGTACCGTGTGTCTCCGTCACAATAGGCAAATTAAATGTTCATCTACCCTGGATTGCAAATTCTGTAAGCAGCGTCATAATAATTTACTTTGTTTTAAACATTTCAAATCGCCGGAGAAGGTCGCTTCTTTAGGTGTTTCATCTGATAGCAATGCTGATATCGCTTCTGCTAGTACATCGGATGTTTCAAATAATCCTGCATCAACAATTTGTAATTTTTCAAGATCGGCTGAAGTTTTACTGACCACGGTGCAAATTAGGATTTTAAATAAAAATACATCATTCATTGTTCGAGGTTTGTTAGGTTCTGTTTCGCAGAATAACTTAATTTCAGAAGGTCTTCTCAGAAGACTTGGTGCTCCTTGTCAGTCTATTGACATGACTCTTAAAGGTATTGATTGTACTACCTCGACATGTTCTAAATTTACTTCCGTCGAATTACATTCGACCACTGGTCGATATAAGGCAAGGATTGACTGTTTGGTTGTTGCCAAGATCACGGATCCTTTGCCGAGATTTCGGTTTAACAAAGATATTTTAGACATCCCCCCACATTTACGTCTAGCCGACAGTTCATTTCATGAACCTGGTCCTATTGATATTTTGATAGGTTCTTCTATGTTTTACAAACTTATACTCCCTCAAAGGGTTTCCTTAGGCTCTTCAATGCCGACGTTGCAAAATACCCTTTTGGGATGAGTAATTTCTGGAGACTTACCACATGGGGTTTCTATGAAAAATTTTAGTTCTGGTGGCGAATCATCGATTGCTTGCCACGCTCTTTCTGAACCAGGCTACTCTGATCTCGACCTTCATCAATCACTCACCAAGTTTTGGGAGTTGGATAATCCTAAACCCGATTCAAATTTGTCTTTGCTATCCGCTGAAGAGAAATTTTGCGAAACTAATTTCTTAAATACTATACGATTTGATGAAACAAATCATTTATCAGTTACTTTACCTTTGAACTCGAAATTACCTCTGCTGGGCGATTCTATGCAAATCGCTGAGTCTCGATTCCGCTTGCTGGAACGTCGTTTCCAAAGAAATCCTGAACTTTTCCAGGAGTATTCTAAATTTATGTCAAAATATATTTCATTAGGTCACATGACCAAGATATCTGTTGCTGAGAGCAATAATCCTTCCGATACAACCATTATTAATACATCCGCTGGAAAAATTGATATATCCGATATTCCCCCGCAATTTTTTCCCCATCACGCTGTAGTTAAGCAGTCTTCTTTGACTACAAAGTTGCGTGTAGTATTCGACGCTAGTGCAAAATCTGCTTCCAATATATCTGTAAATGACACGCAGATTGTTGGCCCTACAGTACAGGATAAGCCTTTTGACATTTTACTGCGTTTCCATGTTAATCGGGTGGCGTTATGCGGCGACATAGCCAAAATGTACCGCATGATAAATATTCACCCTACCTTTCGAAAATTCCAACATGTTCTTTGGAGAGAAAACCCCAATGAACCCATTTCCGTTTATAGATTAATTCCGTTTATACTGTTACTTATGGTACAGCTTCAGCTAGTTTTTTGGCTACTAGATGTTTGGCATATTTGGCCGATTTACATAAGGAAAAATATCCTGATGCTTGCAAGGTCATCGTCTCCAATTTCTATATGGACGATCTTCTGTTTTCTGTCCGTGCGGAGGAGGAAGCCATCCGTATTAAGGATGAAGTTTCCTCAATTCTAGCATCTGCAGGTCTTGTTATTCGTAAATTTCTATCCAATAAACCTGAAATTCTTCATGCTGTCGACCCATCCAACATCGATCATTTTACCGTTCCAATCGGGGATCCTTTGGGGATCCTTTGGGATTTTTTGCTCCTTTAGTTGTTCAAGGTAAACTTCTCATTCAGAAGTTGTGGCAGGCAGGCATTGGATGGGGCGATCCTGTCCCTGTGGAATTAGCTTCAGGCTGGTCGTTGTTTAAATCGCAGCTCCCCCAATTGAATCAAATGCGCATTGGCCGTTGTTTGATTCCAAATTTAGATGTTATCTCGATAGAACTTCATGGTTTTTGTGACGCCAGTAGCTCAGCTTACGGTTGCTGCTGCTACGTACGCTGCCTTTACCCAGGTGGGAAAGTTACAACCAATTTTCTATTCTCCAAGTCTAGAATTGCACCATTACGTACGATTTCCATACCTAGATTGGAACTTTGCGCCGCTGTTTTATTAGCGGAATGGTATTCTAGGGCAATCAGGATACTGAATATTAGGTTTCATGATGTTTTTCTTTGGAGCGATTCCAAAATTGTATTAAGTTGGATCAATTCGCCTCCAAATAGGTACAAGGTTTTCGTTGCAAATCGAATTGCAATTATCCAAGAACTTACCAACATATCAAGTTGGTGTCATGTTTCGTCTTTCGACAATCCTGCTGACCTCGTTTCTCGTGGGTTAGACATTTCGAGCTTGAGTAGTAACAAATTGTGGTTTTCTGGCCCAGATTTTTTATCGTTTGATCAGTCTAGTTGGAGCTTCAGGCCTGATATTTATATAGACGAGGACATCGAGTTGAAGAGCACAACTGTGTGTAGTTCCATTTCAATTTCTTCTTTTTCCAACTCATTGTTTAATAGGTTCTCTTCGTTGGGTAAGCTTCAGCGAGTGTTTTCTTACGTTCTGAGATTTGTGAATAATTCACGTCGTTCTGACAAGTTGTCGGGTCGCTTAAAGGTGTCCGAACTTAAAAATTCCTTGATCATGTTAACTAAATTGTGTCAACGTCAAGCCTTTTCCGCAGAAATTGCCGCTCTTTCAAGTGCAAAACAGATAAAAAATTCCCACATTCAAAGTCTTAATCCATTCTTGGATTCCGTTGGTTGTCTTAGAGTGGGAGGCAGATTGTCGAATTCGGAGTTTCCTTTCGACAAAAAACATCCATGTATTTTGCCCAAGGGGCATTCGCTCACTGAGTTGATCAGCGATAGATTCCATAAAGAGTTGTTGCATTGTGGACCGCAACTCTTGCTTTGCTCCATTAGGGAGCATTATTGGCCCATTGGCGGTTTGGGTTATATCAAGCGGTTAATACGAGGTTGCGTAAGATGCTTTAAGGTTAGGCCTGTGTTGCGGCATCCCTTGATGGGCAACCTACCGGTTGAGCGGTTGAGGCCTGCTCCTCCATTTTTCAACGTCGGTCTGGACTATGCCGGCCCCATACTAATTAAAGACAGACGTACGAGGGGTGCCAGGCTTACTAAATCTTATAGTTGCGTGTTTGTGTGCATGGTAACACGAGCCGTGCATTTAGAGTTGGTGACATCTCTATCCACCGAAGCTTTTTTATATGCATTGAAAAGATTTGTATCGCGCAGTGGATTACCTGCCCGTATATTCAGTGACAACGCCACAAATTTTCGGGGGGCAAAAAACAAACTGGATTCTTTATACACACATCGCTAAAATTCTTGGACCCCCTTGTAAATTTTAAAACGAAATATACAGGGTGTTTCATTGGGAAAGGGCAATATTTTAACCCTATATAGAGGTCACCCAGGGGATCATAAAAAACCCATATACTATGGGTCTTGCGCCCTTTATAACCGAGTTACAGGGTGTTTTTTGAATTTGGCCAATTTCTTTCGACACCTATATCTTTTGAATCACTCAGTATATTTTTTTGATATTTGGCATAGATATTCTATACCTTTAGGACAATTTATTGCCACATTAAAAAATTACAAAATCCAGGTCTGGATTTAGAAAAATTAATAAAATT
The DNA here is from genome assembly GCA_918026865.1 of Phyllotreta striolata. Classification (NCBI taxonomy): domain Eukaryota; kingdom Metazoa; phylum Arthropoda; class Insecta; order Coleoptera; family Chrysomelidae; genus Phyllotreta; species Phyllotreta striolata. The sequence goes on along the minus strand of OU900098.1, from coordinate 6,878,616 downwards.
TGACCGACCCTAAAACAACACCCTATACATCATTTTTTTAAAAATTGAATTTCAAATTCAGAAAGAGCATAAAAAACTGAATGTATTCATCAACTTTTTATTTTCCCGCATGCCATTTTTCTACCAAAATTTAAACGTTAAAATGTACATTATGAGATTTTTGGTCCATGTAAATTGTAATTGAAGGGATTTTAATTATTTTTTTCCTTAATAAAACCAGATTTACTTAACACTTTCATGGAAATTCCTGAAATAGATCTATTGAACTTGAATTAACATTCACATAAACCAATAAAAAATACAATTACAGATCCGCACTTAATAAAATTAAAATGATTTCATTTCATTTAATAGTTAATCATTGATTATTCAATTTTTACATTTCTACATGAGAAAATTCAAAACTTAACTAAGTAATTTACTAGATTTTTTAAAAAAGATACTAAAAGTACTCCTTTCCACACTACCAAGAGATAGAACACATTTACCTAGTAAGCACTTTTAAAGAATTAAAAAACAATCGCAATGTTCTTAGAAGATTTATTTGCCACTTGATTAGGAAAGCTAGATTATGTATCAAACAAAATGGAAAACATTTTGAGCAACTGTTAAAATGGCAAATGTTTTTTCTGGTGTTTTTTTTTGTTGTTTGTTAGTTATCATTTTGTTATTTATAATTAATATTAAATTAGTAGAAAATGATTATTTGGTTAAAAACCAAATTTCTAGTTTCTTTTGTTTTTAGAGTTTTTTTTTTGTTAATTTTTTTGTTTATTTTTCATAATTTTTATTTATTGTTCCTTTTTGCCAGTTCGTGTGGATTAGGCCTATTGGGGATACCACATTAAAAAACGCGCCTTGTGTTCTACTTCTTGGTGGTGTGGAAAAGAATACTTATTCTAGTATCTTTTTTAAAAAATCTAGTAAATTACTTAGTTAAGTTTTGAATTTTCTCATGTAGAAATGTAAAAATTGAATAATCAATGATTAACTATTAAATGAAATGAAATCATTTTAATTTTATTAAGTGCGGATCTGTAATTGTATTTTTTATTGGTTTATGTGAATGTTAATTCAAGTTCAATAGATCTATTTCAGGAATTTCCATGAAAGTGTTAAGTAAATCTGGTTTTATTAAGGAAAAAATAATTAAAATCCCTTCAATTACAATTTACATGGACCAAAAATCTCATAATGTACATTTTAACGTTTAAATTTTGGTAGAAAAATGGCATGCGGGAAAATAAAAAGTTGATGAATACATTCAGTTTTTTATGCTCTTTCTGAATTTGAAATTCAATTTTTAAAAAAATGATGTATAGGGTGTTGTTTTAGGGTCGGTCAAATTTTATTAATTTTTCTAAATCCAGACCTGGATTTTGTAATTTTTTAATGTGGCAATAAATTGTCCTAAAGGTATAGAATATCTATGCCAAATATCAAAAAAATATACTGAGTGATTCAAAAGATATAGGTGTCGAAAGAAATTGGCCAAATTCAAAAAACACCCTGTAACTCGGTTATAAAGGGCGCAAGACCCATAGTATATGGGTTTTTTATGATCCCCTGGGTGACCTCTATATAGGGTTAAAATATTGCCCTTTCCCAATGAAACACCCTGTATATCATGGCTGTTCTTTTGTATATTTAATATTTATTTATTTCACCAGTGCCATGCATCTAAAAAAGTTTACAACAACAATTTCCTATAATTTTAGATACAAATGTTTAAAAAGTGGTTCATATCGATTTAGCGTGTTTAAGTGGTTGTTGAGTTCTTCTTTACAATTATGCCTGGTAACAGAATTTCAATGTTCCATAGAGCAAGAATAGTGGCTTTGCATGATGAGGGTCTGTCGAATCATCGAATAGCTGATAGATTAGGGATTCCGCGTACTTCAGTTATCCGAATTGTACGTTTGTATCAGGAAACTAACGGCGTTGACTGGAGACGTGAAACTGGGCGTCATAGGGTAACGAATGCAAGAGAAGATCGGTATCTAGCAGGTTATGTACGTCGGAATCGAACCATAACAGTCTCAGCTGTCCGAAGTCATTTAAGAAGAACGTATGGTCGATTAATTTTCAATACCACAATACAGCGGAGACTTCATAGAGAGAACTTGCGATCCAGGAGACCATTAAGAGTACCCAGGTTACTTCCCAGACACATAGCCGCTCGTCTGCAGTGGGCACAGGAACACAGAGACTGGATTTTAGCTCAATGGCAACATGTCCTTTTTTCGGACGAAAGCAGGTTTGGTTTAGTCAGTGATAGTCGGCGACAAAGAGTTTGAAGAGGGCCAGGGCGACAAGAAAGACTATCTTCTGCCAGAGAAGTCGCTCCTTACCAAGTAGGATCAGTAATGTTTTGGGGAGGCATAATGCATGGTCGCCGTACGCAGCTTATTCCCATTCCCGGCACTATGACAGGGGATAGATATGTTCGAAACATTATTGAACCCATTATTTATCCTCTCCGAAATGAAATTGGAGAAAATTTCATTTTCATGGATGACAATGCTAGGCCCCATCGCTCGAGAAGAGTAGAAAATGCTCTAGAGATTGGGAATATTCAAAGATTACCGTGGCCAGCAAACTCGCCAGACATGAATCCTATTGAGCAAATGTGGGATTTCGTTGGACGAGCAATTTTAAACAGAATTAATCCTCCTAGCACCCTCCAGGAACTCACATTCGCGGCCCAAGAAGAATGGAACAACATCCCAATAGATACCATTAACGCCCTTATTATTTCCATGCCCAGGCGAGTTAACACCTTACTACAGAACAGGGGAGGAGACACCGATTATTAATGCATTTTTGAATTCGCTCTACAGTGGTTTTCTGCTAGATTTTAAAATCTGGTAATCAGTTTATTATGCACTATTTTTCGTTTGTATTTTTTTTCTTGTTCAGTTAAAATTTAATTTAGCCAATTTGCATTGGATACATGACCAAATTAAATGTACTTTGTAATACAGTTCTTGAGTTATAATAATAGTGTCTCATTTTAACAAACATAAGGGGGTCCAAGAATTTTGGCGATGTGTGTATTTTACGATTCATAGTAGTGAGTTTGATGATACCGTTTTGAGTTACCTGACCTCAAATTCGATTAGTTGGCAATTTATCAATCCTCGATCCCCTCACGAGGGTGGTTTATGGGAAGGAGCAGTGAAGAGCGTGAAATTCCATTTAAAACGCATTATTGGTAACGCTAATTTGGTATTTGAGGATCTTTATACAGTGCTAACTGGCATAGAGTCGGTATTGAATTCAAGACCACTTTCATATATTTCCTCTGATCCCGGGGATCTTGCTCCCCTGACCCCCGGTCATTTTTTGATCGGACGTTCGTTCGTGTCAATTCCCGATACCGACGTTTCCCATGTTTCTGAGAACCGCTTGACATCATATCAGAGATGCTCTCAACTGGTTCAGCATTTTTGGAGACGCTGGTGTCGCGAAGTCGTTCCTGACCTTCAACGTCGGAATAAGTGGGCTAAGCACTTTCCGGATCTTTTACAAATCGACTCCGTTGTCCTGTTGCAAGAGGAAGACGTTCCACCACTCCAGTGGCGCCTAGGCCGAGTCGTCCAACTTCATCATGGGAACGACAAAGTCTTGCGTTCCGTTACAGTGCGTTTAGCTAACGGCAGTGTCGTGCGCCGTTCAGTGCATAAATTGTGCGTATTGCCTTCAGCCTAGAGCTATTTTTACTTATTTTTGTATGAAATTTACTAAGATTTTTGTACAAAATTCGTTGATACTTTCTGTACGAAATTCGCTTAAACATTTTAATTGTTATTCGTTTTTGTGGCCTTCTGTTTCGAAGGGCTTATTTATAACTTTAGTTTTTGTAACAATTGTTTTTTGTTATTTTGTTACTTTTCATGATCGCTAAATGTAAGGAAATTTGTTCCCTTTTTTTTAATATTTTTATACTCATTGAAATCTGAGTGATTTCAAGGCGGGGAGTGTTGCGTTTCTCTCGAATTATTTAATGTTTTAATTTACGCGCTCTTTTGCGACGGGAGTGGAAGTCGCGGCTCTAGTTCTCTATTCGCGGTGGTACCGCGCGGTCGCGAGCTAGTGGGGACGAGAGAGAAACGCTCACGCTCAGCCGAGAAGACTCTGGCTAACGTTTTTATATCGGCAAGTTGACGCCATTTTTTTTACCCGTTCAGAATCTGTGAAATTCCAGTTTGTACCAGCAGTTCATTATAATTAAATTTTGTGTTATGGTCCTTCGAATTTATTTACCCGTATAGAACATATCAAGCTACACAGTTGCATTGTACCAAGGTATTAACAAACCATGTGCAAATTAACTTATGAGAGATTTTGTAAAAGAAACAGCTAAACTCGTTAATAATGGAATTTTCATTAATGGGAAACAATATGAATTGATAATAGTTTCATTAATTTGTGATGTTCCTGCAAAATCATACATTTTAGGCATAAAAGGTCACAATGGTTTTTTTAGTTGCAGTAAATGTACTTTAGAAGGTGACTTCATTAATAATGTAATGCGTTTCACAGAGACCCAGTTTACAAAGCGCACTGATCAGTCATTTCGCAGTAAAGAACAACCTGAACATCACATTAATGACACTATTCTAGAAGATATTCCAAATTTTAATATTATTAATGATGTTCCAATAGATTATATGCATTGTATACTGTTAGGTGTCATGAAAAGATTATTATGTCATAAAAAATTTGGCTGGCTTTTTGGTAAACCTGGTTTTAAAGTAAGAGCAAGTAGTGTACATGCAATGAATTTAAAAGCATTGGAACTAAACAAATTAATGCCATATGAGTTTGTTCGAAAACCAAGAAGTTTCGCTGAATACAAAAGATTTAAAGCTGTAGAATTTAGAAATTTGTTAAGCGAACATTCCACCGGGTACGACGCTGCACGCTGCATTGACGGAGCGGCAAGATGCGTCGCTGCATAAATTTTAAATACACAGTCGCTTATAGGAATGATTCCACCGAATCCGTTGCAGCAAAGTCAATGCAGCGCAGTACGGCGCATCGCTGCATGCAGTGATTTCGGCATCAGTTGAAATTTTTTGCCGTACGGGACGGACGGAAAGATGGATGAAAAACTAATTTCAGCTGTCGAAAGTCAACCGATTCTGTACGACAAAACTTTAAAAAACTACAAAAGTGGAAATAGTCGTGACTATGCCTGGAAGGAAGTTGCCAAAAATTTAAATATAGAGGGTAAGAATAATTATCAATTCATTAGGCGACTATATATTATATCATATTAAATAACTAGAAATGTAAATTGAAACAAATAATTTTAATGTGTAATCGCATCATATTGCCAAGGAACCTCGCCAGAAGGTGACATAAACCAATCTGCATATGCATTACGAACATCTAAAGCCTGTCTTCCTGGTCTTGCATACTGATGTTTTTCTCGTTGCGTCGCAAAGTTTTGTACAGATGTAGACGTACACTTAAAGGTATTCTGATTGTTTCCAGTTTCTAACAGATAATTATGAAGTGAGCAACATGCAACTACTATTTCATTAGCAAATTGTTTGTTAACTTCAATGCGTTTAAGCAATATTCTCCATGTATGTGCAGTTATGCCAAAAGCGTTTTCAACCACTCTCCTAGCTCTGGATAACCGATAGTTATAGATTCTTTGACGTTCAGTTAAGTTCCTTCCTGGAAATGGTCGTAATATATTTTCTTTCAATGGGAATGCTTCATCTGCTACTAATACTAAAGGTAAAGAAGTTTCTGTGAACGGAAGAGCTTGATTCTCTGGCAAATTCAAATTTTGATCGTTAGTCAACCAAGATTTTCCAAATGAACAGTTAGCAAAAATTCCACCATCGCTGTTTGCTCCATACGATCCAACGTCTATCATTATATATTTATAATTAGCGTCCACAACGGCCATTAATACAATTGAGAAACCTCCTTTATAATTAAAAAAATTTGACCCTGAATTTTTGGGAGCAAATATGTGAATATGCTTGCCGTCGATGGCACCCACACAATTTGGAAAATTCCATTTTTCATAAAAGTCGTTTCGTATTTCATTCCATCTTTCTTTGCTCACTCTTGAAATGTATAACGGCATAACTATATTTTTTATAGCAATACAAGTTTCCTTGACTATTTTATTCACAGTTGTTTCTCCTAGGCGAAAACTAAATGCAATTGATCTGAAAGACATGCCAGTTGCCAGAAATCTGGAATGAAAATATGTAAATATTAAAAAAATGTTCCGTCACTTCTGGATGTAATCTCTAAAATAATTAACAATAAGTACTAAACAATAAATTTCGTCTTTCAGATTCTGACATTGCAGGGCTGGAAAACATTAAAAAAAGATGGAGAACTTTACGTGACGCCTTCATCAAAAACTACAGAACTTCAAAAAATGAGAAAAGTGGATCAGCTGGGGGAAAAAAAAGAAATGGGTCTATTACGATCAACTGCTTTTCTTAAGGCCTTTCATAGAATTTAAAGAAACAATTGGCAATTACAGTGCCCAAAAACAGGAATGTAACTCTAAAGAAACAAACATAGAGTACCAAATGGAGAATATAAATACTGATGAAGATACTTTCAATATCGAACAAGATACACCAAGTGATAGCGTTCAAGAAACATCAGTTGTTTTAGATGAACCCAAATCATCTGTAGCCACCCCGACGACTTCTAAATTCGCTCCTAATGAAAGGGGTTCACTAAAACCAAGAGAAAAATCTCAAAAACTTTACAATAAAGAAAAAAATACAGACAAATCATCAAAGTTAACTGATGCTGAGCTTTTGGAAATGATAACAAAAAAAAGAAGATCCCGATGAACAATTCATGTTAAGCTGCGTACCTACTCTCAAACTGTTGAGCCCGAAAGACAATTGCTTCGCTAGAATACAAATTCAAAATTTGCTATATAATTTAGCATTTGGAGAAAGTAGACCTTCAACAAGTTCTAATTTCAGTTGGAACTCTCGGCAATCATCTAATTTAACATATACACCCGTTAATGAAAACTCCAGTACAGATCCACAATATATGAATAGTACAGATAACTTTGAAAATTAAATGGATTCAACAAATAATTTCTTTCATTTGTAATATTAAAAAAATAAAGCCTAGCTAAAGAGAAAATTTTAGTTACACATAAGTTTTTTTTTACACATAATTTTTACCTTAATTTTACCTTTACCCTTTCTTGATGAAACAGAATCTCTAAAATTAGTATTTTCCTTCGATATTTCATTTTCCAACAGTGTATGCAAGTTGTTAAACTGATCGAAATTCATCCGAAAATACTGAAAATATCTTTGCGGATACACTTTCAATTCTTGGCAAAGCCGGTGATATTCACCACATTCCAACCTTCTTGTGTTAAGGGGATGGACCCAATAGCTAGCTCGTCGTCTTCTTCTTCTTAATAGAAGTGCTAGAGCTATTTTCTTTTTTTCAACACCATGTTATTACGGAAGCTACTGAAAGTATACTGCACATCGCTGCATTAGGTGGAATCATATTCAACGAGACTCTACTGCTGCAGCAAGTGACGCAAAGATGATACGTCAATGCAGCATGCAGCGCCGTACCCGGTGGAATGTTCGCTTTATTCTATAGTGGATTATTAATTTTTAAGGATAATATACCTACCAAGTTTTATAATATTTTTTTATGTTTAAAAAGCAGCATCATTATTAATTAATCCTGTTTCCTCTAGAGACAACAATATTTTACAATACGCTCATGAATTGTATGAATGTTTTATTTCAAATTGCATTAAGCTTTATGGTCCTGATTTCGTATCCTACAATGTACATAATCTTCTGCATTTAACCGATTGTGTAAAAATATATGGAAGCTTAGATAATTTCAGTTGTTTTCCTTTTGAAAACTACATGTCACAAATTAAATGAAAAATACGGAAAACAGCTTTGCCACTTTAACAAGTTATTTTTAGAATGCACAAATCTGCTGAAGGTTCAATTTTAATATCATGCAAGGAACAAAAAACAAAATTTTTTATTGAGCATCATTCGGGACCTTTAATAGCCAATAACACTTCGCCTCAATACAAAATTATGCAAACTGCCAATATGCGCATCAACGTCTCGAAATTTTCTGATAGGTTTGTTCAATTAGATAATAAAATCGTCGAAGTAAAAAATTTTGCAACTTTTGAAGGAAAAACTGTAATTTTGGGTAACGAATACAAGATCATTAAGCCTTTTTTTACAACACCTCTAGATTCAGGGATTATTGCAATAAATGTTGTGCAAAAAAAAGCTGACACGATAAATATGTATGAAGTTGGTTCTTTAAAAAAAAACTTATGATTTCTCCGTACAAAAATAATTATATCTGCTTACCAATTTTGCACAACATTTATTTAGATTAATTTTAATTAATTTTAATTATTGTTAAGTTTTAGTTAGTTTGTTAGTTAGTTTGTTTTAGTTAGTTAGTTATGATAAATTAATTTTAATAGTTACATGATGTCTTGGGCGGTGGTAGAATTTATGAACGAAGGGAGGTGGTTCCGAGGACCTGGTTTATCGATTCAGTAAATGAATGTTTTTGGCCGCCGTGGAAAACCCAGAGAGCGAAATTAATACGAATGATCTCTACAAGCCAAGAGCCCGATGAGAATTGGAAGGCCCATGGTGCTAAACTATTGGGTGAATATGGTAATTATCATAGCAATTCTTTTAATTTATTAATCATTATTAATCAAGTATAATAGCAATCAAGCAAGTTATGTATATTGCATTTGTTTATTTTAGATGATTTCGAAAAGGCCAATCAAAAGGCTAAAAGGGCTCAATATACGAGTGACTTGGCTTCGTCACAATCAGATCAAATCGGCCTAGGTTTACGGAAAGTGAAACCGAACCGAAAATATGTACAATCATCTGATGAAGAGGGAGGTGAGGAGGGATATTCATCAGAAGAAAATATCTATCCCAGATTAAACAAAAACGTTTTTAAAAGTAAGAACACTATTTTTTATTATTAAATACATGTGTAATATGCATAATAAATAAATAATAACTATAATATAATAATGTTTCAGGTATGAGCGTTTCACAGGAAGAACCATCTAGTCGACCAGGCGACCAGGATTACTCTATTAAATCAGGTATATTTTTGTAGTGTAAATAGTATAACTGTATTCTAATGCATTTTTGTAGTTATGGGTATGACTAAAAAACTTCCAACTGACCAACACTCAGAAGAATGCTCTGGTATGTATTTTTATAATTCAATTTTTTATGTAGACCCTCTTTAATACACCTGTTTAGTGTAATATTTTAGTGTTAATTTTATATTTTTTCCAGCTTTGTCAACAAAAAACCATCAAGTACGTGTACAACCAAGAAAAATATTACCGTTGAGTAAGTTATATAGCAACATTTGAATAATAGGGTAATAATTGAAAATGTTGTAGATAGAGAAGAAAAAATTTTACAAGAAATTGCAGTATTAAACATCAAAGTTGACTCAATCATTGAGTCTCTAAGACTCATGAATACATGTCAACCTTCACATGTTAATAGCAATGACGATTTTTTTCCTTTCTTCCTGTAAAGGATGAGGAAGGGATAACCTTACTTGAAGAATTTCTGAGCGAGAGGAATAATTGCAAGCGTGCTGTAAGTATTCTTTTTTACAAGAGAATATTTCTTGTAAGTTGATATTTTTAATTGCAGACGATGGAAATGACCAGAATTGGGGGCAACTCAGTTGCTCAGACAACCCGAAAAATTTTATACCGTATGATGAGTAACGAGGTAGCAAATTGCTACTCATGGGATGGGGTCAAATTAAAAAAAAAACCCTAAAAATCTCTCTTTGGCGAAAGTCGTTATAGGTATGTAAATGTTTAGTTGCGTAAAAATTTAAAAATTTATGATATATATATATGTGCCTGTTATTTTATAGATGCTGTTAAAATTTGTTTTAATCAAGCCACTGAAAATGATATCGTAACTATTATTAAAGGATGGCTGGTTAAAGCCAAAAATCGAATGGAATACCGAAAATAAATAATGAATAAAGTTTATAATTAATCTGAAATAAAACACTTAATAGGTATATAAATCTCATTATTTTTTCTCTATCTATTTATCTCCTTATGAACGTAAGGAGTAAAATGCAATAGACTCGTATGCTTCACTATACATATGAAAAAAAGTACTTGATTCACATGACTTACTGTGGTACATACTTAGTATGCGACACAAACATTACTAGTATAAGTATCCACATATCCTAGTAGGTATTTATTACATGCTATTCATATTATTTTAATAAATATGTACAAATCATGTCTATATTACATATCTCAGTAAGTACATAGTATGTGACTAACATATACTTATCGTAAGCACATACAGATTATGTGAATAGTTCATCCCGTGGCACGTGTAAAGTACTTGTATGCCCTAAGTTTTCACGGGACATTGCCCCATACTTTATACATACATGGGACATGACTAATGTAAAATAAATACTCAAAATGCACATGCATAGCATGTGAATATTCTCAAAAGTACCTGCGTATCATAAGTTTGGGAGGTGATTGTGCTATCTGGGTAGTAATTTTGCGATAGGATCAGTACTATCACAAGGATGCCCTCCGAATGATTTACCGATAGCATACGCAAGTAGAACCTTAAACAAAGTAGAATGTAATGACTAACAACAATATAGATGAATTTAACATGACAAGGACAGGTAATTCACATGATAAATTCCATTTCCCAAAAGTCGGAATGTTGCTAAGGCATATACAGTGCATTTCTTTAATGCCCCCCCTTTTATTTTTTGAACGAATCAACTTAGAAAATTGAAATTTGGGATAATGAAACTAATGCATGATTACTATATTTTGGAGTAAAATTGACAGATGAAAATTTCAAGATGGCGACTGGGCGCCATCTTGAGAAATAAATTTAAATGGAAAGGGGGGTCTTGTGACACATCATTTTGAAGCTCCTGACAAATACTGTAGAACCCTGGAATATAAAGTAAATATCTGCACCCATTACAAAATGGCGGAACATTTAATAATTACCTGAATACAAACAAATTAATATCAATTTTTCTAGAAATAATTGTTTTCCTATGCCAAATAGCAATCACAACAAACCGATAAGGTTTGACAGGTTATTTTGGTTAAAAAAAATCCAAAAAATTTAAGTACGACAACAAACATTAATTGTTTAGTCAAAATATTCTCATTTAGTTTTTGGTTTTCCTAGTGTTCAAAATATTCTCTTTAGTTTTCGATTTTCCTAGTGTTCAAAGTATTTTCATTTAGTTTTCGGTTGTTTAGTTCTCATTGTAGTTAGGTTCCACGTGAACTAACTCTAAAATGGCCAATTCTCGTCCATTGGAAGATGGAGCACCACCACATTACTCCAGACAAGTAATGAACTATTTGTATGCTATTTTCCCTGATCGTTGGATTGGTCGTCGAGGTCCTACGGAATGGCCAGCCCGCTTGCCAGATTTGACACCTTTAGACTTTTTTTTATGGGGCTATTTGAAGCAAAAAGTGTACGAAACTGAACCTGCTTCAATATTGGATATACGAGAAATAATTACAGATATTTGTAGAAATATCGACGTTACTATGTTCGAAAATGTTCGGATAGGCTGTTCTTATATTAAGAAGTTAAAAGAAACCATTTCGAGCATTTTTTGAACTGAACTCAGCTTATATCCTCAAATTATGACGTTAAACGTCGATGTATTCAGGTAATTATTAAATGTTCCGCCATTTTGTAATGGGTGCAGATATTTACTTTATATTCCAGGGTTGTACAGTATTTGTCAGGAGCTTCAAAATGATGTGTCACAAGACCCCCCTTTCCATTTAAATTTATTTCTCAAGATGGCGCCCAGTCGCCATCTTGAAATTTTCATCTGTCAATTTTACTCCAAAATATAGTAATCATGCATTAGTTTCATTATCCCAAATTTCAATTTTCTAAGTTGATCCGTTCAAAAAATAAAAGGGGGGGGGGACATTAAAGAAATGCAGTGTATATTTCGTCAAACTAATATAGAAATTAACATATATCATAATACAATAGTTGAACCTCAGGAAAACGAAATAAACAGTATCCTAGAAGAAAATTATTTAAATCCAAGTTCAGGACATTTAGGATTTCATAAAACTTACAAAAGAATAAAACAAAATTTTAAATGGAAAAATATGAAGAGAGACATAAAATATTTCATTAATAACTGTAAATCTTGCCAAAAAAATAAAGTAGGCAGGAATAAAACCAATCAACCGATGGAAATTCACAACAACTAGCACGAAACCATTCGAAAAAGTTTTCATGGACATTGTAGGACCTCTAACTCTGACAGAAAATGGAAAACGCTTCATCATTACATTACAGGATGATTTAACGAAGTTTTCTCAAGCATTTTCAGTTCCCAATCACGAAACAGAGACTGTTGCTCGAAATTTAGTCGATAATTTTATTTGTACTTTCGGAATTCCAGAGAAAATGATAACAGACCAAGGAAAGGAATTCATGTCAAACCTTTTAAAAAATGTGTCAAAATCAAACAAATTCATTGCAGTATTTATCATCCACAGTCTAATGGTGCTTTAGAACGTAGTCACCTTACTTTGGGTGATTATCTTAAACATTATATTAATCAGAACCAAACCAATTGGGACGAATGGATAGAATTCGCTATGTTGTCCTATAATACATCCGTTCATTCCACTACTAAATTTACACCCTTCGAATTACTTTTCACACGTAAACCTAACCTTCCTCATAGTGTTACCAAAGACCACCAATTTAAATATACATATAACGACTACCTAGACGAAATCACCCTAAAATTAAATAGGTCACACCAACTAGCTAGAGAATACATATTAAACTCTAAAAAAGTAAACAAAATTTACTATGATAAAAAACTAAATCCAAAAAGTTTTCAGGTAGGAGAAGAAGTTCTATTACTTAAACAAAATTCAAAATACGTCTAAAAAACTCGCACTAAGATACAACGGACCATACAAAGCCATAGCCGTTAATAACTCAAACTGTACAATTCAATGAAAGAAACAAAAAATAGTTGTTCATTCAAATAAATTGAAACACTTTGTTTCAGAATAATAACTACTTCATGGCATTATGTCGCACCATCCTACATCAACACACCGCTTAAGTCTACGTCAGGTCTATACTATGACCAAATTCAACCAGTGAAATTTTCCGATAATGCACGGGACTTAGTAACGTACATGGATCTTTCAAATTTTGAGGATAAACACATTTTTTTTTTATTTAATCTATAACAAAATTAAACTGATTTGCGCAAATGATTTACTAATCGACTTAGCAATATGTAAGACTTAAAACTTAAAAAAAGACTAAACGTTAAAACGACTACGTTAAAACTATTAAACCAATTAATTCCGACATTCTTGAAAAAGAAACCACCCTTAAAACTCTTTTGAATCACAACCGACAGAAGAGAGCACTTTTGAATATCATAGGCAATACTCTTAAGATTATTTGGAACTATGGGCGAAAACGATGCACAATATTATAACAATTTTATTAATAAAATAAACTAGAATGAACAAGATTTAACAGATCTATTTAAACAACAGATACAAGTAGTCCAATCTACGATTCACAATTTTAATAAAACTATAATTCAATTAAATTCAAATCGCGAAATCTTCGAAACTAATTTTCAGAAATTGTATAATTATACCCAAATATTAAAAAATAATTATTTCCATTTGGAATTTAAACAAACCGTTGATGTTCTCCTTACTTACCTTAATGTTGGGTGAATTGGAGAACGAGTATTCAAATATAATAGGATCAATTTTCTTTTCAAAATGTAATGCTATTCGCCCAAATATCATTAGTCCTTCACAATTAATTGAAGAGCTAAGAAAAACTCTTCCTTTCCTTCCACATACTACATCATACGCTCTACCTCTAGATCTAAAACAAGCGTATTCATTGATGAAATTGGCGACTGTTAGGTACCACTACAGTGATAACCGAATCATATATGTAATTTCTAATCCTTTAGTTAACACTTTCACTTACAAATTAAATAATCTTATCCCTTTCCCTGTTAGCAGAGACACAAATTCATTGTTTTTAATTTTACCATCCATAAATTACCTAGACCTTTCTGAAGATAAAAATATACACCGTTGGAAATTTAATTTAGCATAATAGGGAAATCAATGATAAATTCTTAGCCGGCTGAAATCCAGTCTACCAGTGTACATTTAAATAGAACGTCGGGATGAATTCTAATAAATTTAATTGTTCTACTGGATCGCACGCCGCGATTTGTAGAGATACAAAGTTATTTGTGTTAGGTATAAGGTACAAATTTATTTAGAAACTACATTTAATAGGTTTTTTGGGGATTTCAAAAAATGTGTGTATAGGTAGGTACAGTTTTGAAACAGCAACAAATTTTGTTGAAATAAGGGAAAAATAATTCAATTTTCTGCTAGAATTATACCTCAGTTCAGTAATATGGGATGACATCTGTATGACAGGTTTGGCTATTGTTTAGCAGAAAGCGGTGGACTATTTTTTAGAGTTCTTTTATTTTCTGTTTTAAAATAATCTTTAAGTTTATTTTTGGAGTTTCCTTTTTATTATTTTCTTAGAATTTACTTTCTTTTTCAAGCCATTGTGGCCAAAAGACATATCTACATAATTCTATTTTAATATTAGTGATATTTTTTCAATAAATTATCGTTTAAAAATTCTCATTTCTTTTTAATCGACTCGACGTTCACCCATCCGAACCCGTTTTGATACTGTCGAAGTGTCGAAACCGTCGAAATTATTTGATTTTTAATCTAACCAAGCCAAAGCGCGGTGTGAAGTCCAGTAGAACAATTAAAATTATTAGAATTGATCGCGACGTTCTATTTAAATGTACACTGGTAGACTGGATTTCAGCCGGCTAAGAATTTAACATTGATTTCCCTATTATGCGCGAATAATTTTCCAACAGTGTACATACCACAATGAAAAATCTTGATTCTTGTCGATCGATGAGTGACTTTTTAATATGTCCTTCACATGAACCATTTTTCAAAACTCTTACCCGTCCTATATGCGAGACATTGTTATTGTTTATTATATAAAAAAATCCTAACGTTTGTGATACACGTATAGTTTCATCTTATCTAAAAATTTGGCATAAATTACAAAATTCAAATAGTTGGTGATATATTCTTCCCAAAACAACAGATGTTACTATTAGTTGTATTACTAAACCAATTAAAAAATTTAAATCTTAACGCCACTGGAATATTAACTGTAAGCAAAAATTGCAAATTGTATACTAGTTCTACCACGTTAATTTCTGATAATATTAACTATGAAAGTTCAATTCAAGCAATTATTCCAGATTTTAAAATAGATCTTACTGATTGTTGTGAAGAAGACAAAACCAAATATAATTTAACCGAAGAATTAAAACTTTTACCTCTTAGAGCTATTAATTTAGATAAGGATTCTTTGAAGATTGTTTCGAAGAAATTAAACCAATTAAACGAATTAGCTGAAGAAAGAAAAATAAAATGATTCAATATCATTTTACCAAAATAGTTATATTGTTTATGGAATTTGTTCTTTGTTGAAATTGATGGGAATATACATTTTTATAAGATATTTAGGCGTTGTTATATTGAGATACGCTAAGAATATTCCTCGTATGTCTGAACATGATAATATGAATAGATGAATCAAATTATGAATTGTCTTACTTTTAATATTTGTAAACGAAAGGAACACATTCATGTAGAAATAGATAAAGATATTGAACCTTCTAACTTCTTCTTTAAACGAAGATTCCGCAAGTTTACGCCGTAGTGGAAGACTTGCTAAAATAAAACAAGGTATGTAATGAAAATTAATTATTTGTTGTAAGTGGTTATCATTGAATTACATTGAATTACAACATATTCTCATTATTCTTCCGTTAATTTTCTTATAACTCTTCTTTGATTTGTTAGAAAATTGTTATACATATAATATAATAACTAATCTTTATACTTTTATTTCATTATATCATAGTTTTTAGTCCGTAATTTTTTTTTTCAAACAAATTCGAACTTCTTCTATCAATTTCACTCTAAAATGTAGGTTTAATGTACCTTGCCTCAATTGTTTCTCGTATATATCTAGTTGCTTATATTTCTTTAATTTCTAAACGTAAGTTTCCTTCTTTATAAAATATCTTTTATTGATTATATCTTTGATACATTTTGGTTCTTTGTTATTTTAATCTCTTTATATTCTATTGTGTTGTAGTTTAAGATGCGCCATGAATACTGGTAAATATTTGAGGAAAATTATTTTTGCTAACGTATTTTTAAGGGTATTATCCCGAATATTTACAAGTAAACAAAGGAGGACTTTTGCGACCTTTGAAATTTCAGATAAGTAATAAATTATAAATAGTTTAAATGTAATTCAGTAGAGTTCAGTTCGACTCTCTATAATTGTAATTTAGTTAAGAATTTGATTAATGAAGTAATAAGTTACTTATAATCGACACAGTTTCTGTTCTTCAAAGAAGAACATTACACATTAATGCATTCAACAAATCATTCCTAGATCTCAATTACAAGTAGGTATAAAATAAAGTGTAGGCCGAAAGCCCGGCTATCTCACTGGAAAAGTCGTTTTTTTTAGACTGGCTACAAATATAATATGAAAGTTTTTTTTTATTACTTTGGATGGATACCAGATTTTTTCAAACAAAATTTTAAAATACCTGCATAAAACCCTAAATGTGTAGGAATATTTTTAAACACTTGAAAACACATTGGCACACTTGATGGGGTTTCTCAACAATTTCGGCAGATGTTCGACGGGATTTACAAAAGTCACAATTTATTACTTTTGCTACCTCGTTTTTGTTAGATTTCTACATAAAAATTATTGTTCTGTGTTAACAGTGTTCTTTGTAATCTGTCACTTGTCTTGTTTCATGCAATAAAGTAGTCAGTCGTTGTTGTAATGCCTAACAGTATACACGTGTTTTACTCTGAACCTCTGGAAGCGGATATGTGTTAATAGGTTATGGGCCCAGAACACGTGCTCTAAAAATCGCTTGAGTTGAGTAAAAATATAAGTGAGTACATTGTGAACATCCCGAAATTGAAAGGACGCGAGATAAAATCGAAGAGAGCGAGAACTTCGAAGATTGGAAGTTTGCTCTCGAGAATTTTCTGGTGTTAGAGGGACTAACTCAGTGTACTACCCAAGTAGTGGAAGCATATGATGCAAAAGCTAAGGCGAACATCATTTTAACAATTGATCCAAGTCTATACATCCATATCAAAGAAGCACGGACCACGATGGACTTGTGGGCGACTTTAAAGAATCTGTTTGAGGACTCCGGTCAAACGCGGAAAATCGGCTTGCTACGATCATTAATTTCGACGAGGCTCGAAGACTGCGAATCGATGACAGCATACGTGAATCAAAGTCACGTACGATAATTAAAACTGGTTACAGTTAAAATAGTTTAGTTTTTTTGATCACGTCGTGTCAGTTTAAAAAGTTAGAAATAATAATTATGGAACACACTCCAGTGCGAGTTTTGCGTTTGACGTTTCGAACTTGTTGCCGCGCGCATAAATAAATAATTATTGGAAACGTAACCTTACTACCTTACCATTTAGAAGTTTTTATTGTTTTTATCTACGGTCTGGTTTTCATCGGCTTTTGGTTGTAAAAAAAACCTTTACCTATTTTTAGCTCTGTTGCTGCAATGGATTTGGACGATATAGAAACATCTGCATCTATAGTCGCAATAATTAATGCATCACGAATTATAGTTGAGGAATTGATTGAAAGCGATGAAGAAAATACGGAAGTGTTGGAGAAGGTTGATAATTATTTCGAAATAACAGTGCCAAATTTTAATGACAACCAGTTTAAAGAGCATTTTCGCCTTTCGAGAGAGACATTCGAATATCTTTTATTGGAATTATCCCAAATAAAAAATTTAAATGAAGTGTCAGCTTCTGGAAGACCGGAAATGCCTCTCGAAAAACAATTATTAATATGTAGATTAAGAATATCACAATATAAGGTAACCTAAGGTACCTAAGGTACTTAGGAAACTGCGAAAGCTTTAGAAGCGTTGCTTGTCGCTTTGGTATCGGAAAGCATTGTTGTTGGTATGTTGCCAACGAGGTTGTTTCCAAAATGATTCAATTGAATCAGATAAGAAGAGTCATCGCATTTCCTCGCATTTACGAAGCTGCCGCTGTGGGTCAAAAATTTGAGCGAATTAATGGATTTCCAGGTAAACTATGTGCCCAAGTAATATTGTGATATTCTTAATCTGTCTTATATAACAGAATACCTTTTTTGTTATAATTTTTCACTATACCTACATTAAATATTTTATAATTATTACAGGCATAATTGGTGCCATTGATGGTTGCCATATAGAAATTGAGAAACGTAGTAGAAATGGAAATTCTTATATCAACCGAAAAGGATATCCATCGGTACTATTACAAGGAATTCGGACAAATTGTTCTTGGATGTTTACGCCGGCGAGCCTGAATGCATTCATGACCAAAGGTTATTTACTAAGTCGCCAATTTACAGGCAAATAAGAGAAGGTACAATTCATCTCCCAAATGACAGTCACCTAATTGGAGATCTGGCATATAAATTGTCTACGAAGGTAATGGTCGGATTCAAAGATAGTGAACATCTTTCAGCAGACCAAATATGTTTCAATAAATTACTCAGCATTAATAGGGTTCGTATAGAGAATGCGTTTGGACTTCTGAAAGGTAGATTCCGAAGATTGAAAAAAATTGAAACAAGAAGGCTCGATTTGATACCACAATACATTATGACAGCCTGCATGCTTCATAACATTTGCATAAGGAAAAGAGATTTCTTTGCAATAGAAAATCTAATTGAGGTCGAATTAGATGATGAAA
Organism: Phyllotreta striolata; assembly: GCA_918026865.1. Lineage (NCBI taxonomy): Eukaryota > Metazoa > Arthropoda > Insecta > Coleoptera > Chrysomelidae > Phyllotreta > Phyllotreta striolata. Next base: position 6,859,598 of record OU900098.1, on the reverse strand, counting down.
ACTCAGATGATGACGACGATGAAGAATACGAGAATGCCCGTCTCAAAAGAGACAACATCAAACACTTAGTTTTGCTACGAAACAATTTTTATTAACCATTATTGTTTATAAATAAAAACATTCAATAGTTACCTATTTTTTTTTGATAGAAAAAAAATAATGCATATAATATGGAATGCGAAATATACTATATTTATTGCAACATTAAAAAAAATTGTACATTGCTTTAACCATAGTTTAAACATTGAAAACATATTTTTTCTAATAAACTAAAAGCTATACTTAGTTTATGAACAAATTTTTATCTTATATCTCTCATAAATCACAGTACCAAAAACTAAATTAAACAAGGAACATTAAAATTAAAGCAAAACATAAACATAAATTGTTTTCTATTAAACTAAAAGTTATACTTAGTTTATGAACAAATTTGTATCTTATATCTCTCATAAATCACAGTACCAGATTATTATCTTATATCTCATAAATCACAGTACCAAAAACTAAATTAAACAAGGAACATTAAAATTAAAGCAAAACATACTTTGGAACATAAATTGTTTTCTAATAAATTAAAAGTCATTTCAGAATTGATCAGCAGTCTTATTTTTCGTTTCAAGGATGTTGACAAGCCGTCATGTTGAGATCATCAATTCTTCTTATTTTCTCTTTACGGCGCCTCTCAACAGCATCTGCTTTGATTGTTCTTTTTTTCTGAAAGCTGCTGCTTTTTACTTCCACATTAGTTTGAGACGTACTGGCTAATGAGTCCCCCATTGCCGCTTCTGTTACCACTTGTACTCCCAGCAAACTTGAGCAAGTAGCAGGAGCGACGATATCAGATTTTTTTGATAAAATTTCATCCATAGCTAACATGAATTTCCATGGTTTTTTACTTGTGCCTGTTTTTTTATTTCTTAGCTTGATTTCAGCATATTTATTTTTCAAATTTTTCCATTTATTTTCTACCTGTATATGAGAACAGGGCAATTTTATTATTAAAGTTTTTGAATTTGTTAAAGAATTTGTTTATTTTGATAAATATTAATGTCAAAATTATCAGTATAATATTTAGTGTAACGACCTTGCGATAACTGATAATGTGTAAAAAATGCGGTGAAAATATCTACTGATACTACAAACCGCACGCATGATTTCAACAGAATTAATATTATATTAAAGATGAATTGTGACAATAAACAATGTGATAAAAACATATGGATACTGTTAGTAGTACAAAAAGAGTTTACAAAAGAATGCTTGAACAGTGAGAAAATAGTTGTTACTTTAAATCACTGTTGTTATAAACTTCCCGTTTGTTCCTTTTAAATTAAAAAGGTAAATTATTTTTAATTACTAGAAATTACTTAAAATAAAAATTAGATGTCATTTGTAGGAGAATTGAATGCAGTTAGCCTTAAAGAAAAGGAAAGTAAACCGGGTATACCTAAGTAAACCTATTAAATTTCATGATTTAACTCACAATACACCGTTTCCAATAGTGACTGCTAACTTAATAAAAACCAAATATGGTACATCGGTTTTGTTGAACTGGAAGATTGGATAACCTTCCTACAAAAACGAGTTACTGAAGTTTACACAAAACATGTTGATGAATTGTGTAATAAAAAATATTCGCTGATAATTACTGGAAAACAAGATTTGGGAGTAAAACTACCACCCAGAATTTTATTTGAAATTGTGGAAAATAGTTCTATACAATCACAAGAGTTCCAAGAGTCGCAAGAGCGGCAAGAGCTGTTCTAAAATTGAAGGTCTTCTATATCTCATCAGTTGCTCTACAACGCCAATCGTTCTACATTAAAAGGAGTCTCACATGATTTTTTTAAATATTTAAAGTTAAGTTTAAAGTTAAGTATTTAAAGTAAGTTATTTATTTTTATTATTATGAATCTAACTGTAGATTTAATTATAAACGAGGGTAGTAAAATGATAAAGCTCTACACTAAAGTATTAAATTTACTTAAGCAAAACCTTGAAAAGCAAAAAATTGATAAGTGGGTAAAACATTTAAATAAAACTGCACTAAGTAAAACTTAAATCAGAATTTGCAATAAAAGTATATACGATTGTTGTACATCTTTAATTGGTCAACAAAGGCACCTCATTACAAATTTAGGACACTTAAAACACTTGCGTTTACAAATTAAATCATTAGAATATAATAAAAAAGGCACTAGTTTAAAGTCTAATCGTACAGATCTTATAAAATGGGAGGATCTTGCTTTCGCAATTGCAGGTAGAATTCGAACTGGTCTTGTTAAATAATTTGACCACTTTATAACTTCCAAGTATAACACTTTATTTAAAAATTAACGTGACGATTTACAATTTAATCGAAGGAATCAAACATTCGTGAGAATTTTTAAACGTGACTTCTTAACATCTTACATTTCTGGCATCTGTCGAATACACGTTGCCAACTTAAAACTAAAAAACTATTTCTAAACGATTTTATTGATTAGGCAACTACTTTAACATGCCCCTCAATAAAATTGTTCCATACTATTAAATATAAACTAACAAAAAATATAACTCAATATGCAAGTCTACAGTACATTCATTTCAGTCCTGAACCTTGCAAACTTATTGTGTAACAAAGGCTTCGTAAAGGCGTCAGCAATATTATCCTCGCTGTTCACATGACATATGTTTACTACACCCTCATCTATCTTTTCTTTAATGAAATGGAACTTAACATCCATATGCTTTAGGCGTTTATTGTTCTGAGGATTGTTAGCCACGAAAATAGCTGCTCTGTTGTCCTCCAGTAGTTTTATTTATAGGTTCGTCAATAACGAAGCCAAAATCCCCCAGAATTTTTCTAAGCCAGCACGCCTCCGTCACTGCTACGCTCAATGCAACATACTCGGATTCGGTAGATGAAATAGAAACCACATGTTGTTTTCTACTAGCCCACACAACAGTACAGTCAAACATTTTATCTTTTATTGGATTTTAAATAAATCCAGTAGTTGACTTTCGGCCTATATTGTCTCCCGCCCAATCAGCGTCAACATAACCCTTTAATAAATCTCCATTAGGCCTGAAGATCAACTTTACATTTAACGTCCCCTGTATATAACGCAGTATTCTCTTCAGGGCTTTAAACAAATTTTCATTTGCCCTATCCTGAAAACGACTTAATAAACTTATACTATGACATATGTCAGGTCTCGACCCCAATGCCGCGTACATTAATGAACCCACCATCTTTCTACAAATATTTTGCAAGTTTGGATCACTCACGGTGCTTACAAACATGTTCAAATCCAGGTTACATTCTAATGGTGTATTCACACTCCGACAATCTGACATTCAGAATTTTCTTAATACACTCTTTAAATATTCTTGCTGGCCTATTTCAGCCATTCCCTCTTCTAACCTAAGGCTAATAATCATCCCCAAATATTTTTCAATAATACCCAGATCCTTCATTGAGAAGTTTTTGTTTAACTCTACTTTTAACCTGTCAATTTCGTCCACATTATTACTTAAGATTAACAAATCATCAACATAAACTAGTACATAAATATTACATTCATCAAATGACTTCATATACAAACAATAATCATTCTCCGATCTCCCAAACCCAACTTACACATTAAAGAATCAAATTTTACATTCCAGCATTTTGGAGAACTCTTAAGACCATAAATTGACTTTAGTCGACACACCGTATTACTTGTCTGCTTATTTTCCCCCGGCAGAGACATGTATACTTCTTCGTCAATATCGCCGTACAAAAACGCACTCCGCACATCCATCTGGTGTATAGGAACGTTTAACCTTATACACAACACTAATAAAATGCGGAAAGTTGTCAGTTTGGCGACCGGCGTGTAGATATCGTAGGGTTCACTTTCGCACTTTTGCTGAAAACCGCGAGCCACTAACCTTGCCCGATATTCATTCGCACCTTTTCTTTTGAACACTCACTTACTTTCGATCACTTTTTGGTTCTTTGGCCACGGCACTTCAGTCCACGTTTTGTTCTCATGAAGTGCTGACAACTCCTTTTGCATTGCCTCTAACCAGTTATCACTATCTTCACTGCTTATTGCTTCCTCGTATGTCATCGACTCCTCTACTTCTGTATAAAATGTCACCTCGTAGTCCCTCATCCAATTTGGTTGTCTAATCTGTCTCTTTGCACTAACATTTTCTCTCTCTGTTTCACCCCTTTCTGGTGGAATCTCATTTTTATTCGTCGACTGGTTCTCCTTTTCTTCATCACTCATCCGGGACGACTGTCCCCTGCTGGGGAGCCTTGTTCTTACCAGTTTTCTTCTTGGACCTTTTCTGCTGTTTAACAGGTTCCTTAGGGCGAACTGGATGAACATCAGCAGCAACAACTTGTTGAACCGGTCGCTCATCTTCCACCACCACGCTCGATGGTGCCGACACTGGGTTTGGTTCAGGCTCACATATTACTCCATTCACAGAGGCGGGCATCTCGATACTACGTTCAAGGTGAGCAAACAAAACAGGGCACGTCGTCGAATGTTTTAGCTTCATCCAACACTTTACACACCATCTGAATGTACGACACATCGGTACCGAGTTCATCTGCGACTATTTGTTCACGCAGATGTCGCTCCGACCTTTGATACCAACTACAATCCTGCACTGTTTGCAAGAAGTATGGTAGGTCCTTCCACAGAGCCTTAGGTATATTCCTGAGTTCGAACTCAACATTTGCAGGCGCCAATATGCGTAATACCATGCGACTATACTCACCTATCAGCGGAGTTGCCGAATCAGTGATACTTTATGCGACGGCCTTCCACATAAGAGCCAATTCTCCTGGCACCTCATTGGCTGGCACTGTTGTTGTGTGTATCTTACTAAGAGTTCGTTTCACATCCTGGAAACTTGACTTGGTTGTCCAAGGGTCCTCAAAATACCTCCCCAAAAAGGTCACATGACTGCTTTCAATCGAAGACCAAAGTCAGCGGCGACCTTCACCATGTGTTCACGAGTCACACCGGCAATAATCCCATCATCCCCATACAGCAAACCAGCCATATCCAAAGATTGAACACGGTCAAGCCCAGATGTCCTAAGGGCGCAGTAGACGACGAAGAAGCAGATAAGCGTATTACCATCGGTCGTTAGAGGTGATCCACTCTTACGCGAATACTCAGGCTCATATTGGACACCGTGTCGCGTGACAGCCCTAGCCTGATGTTCAGCATAGAGCAAATCACACAAATCCGGGTCGAGCCCAAAGTAACGACGCGGCATCTTGCACATTTTCCATCAGCCAACGACTTATGGTACCATCCAACCTGGTATAATCAGTCTCCAACAATTCGTCCACCAAGCTCCCAACGTCCGTCAGCCGATCCGCAATCTCGTGGGGATTCTTCCCGGGCATAAACCACGGAAACAGCTTTAGACCGTGCTCCTTTAACGGGTATATTGACTTTATATTCCAGGGTTGTACAGTATTTGTCAGTAGCTTCAAAATGATGTGTCACAAGACCCCCCTTTCCATTTAAATTTATTTCCCAAGATGGCGCCCAGTCGCCATCTTGAAATTTTCATCGGTCAATTTTACTCCAAAATATAGTAATCATGCATTAGTTTCATTATCCCAAGTTTCAATTTTCTAAGTTGATCCGTTCAAAAAATAAAAGGGGGGGACATTAAAGAAATGCACTGCATAAAGCAATTTTACAATAAAAAAGTAGTTATCCAAAATCAATCAGAGTAATAACACCGACAAACAGAAAATTTTTAATTTCTCTTGGCTTAAAAGTTTTGGTTTAAAATGGATATTTTACGTGACAAATCAACCTTTCAATGACACTAGTATTGAAGAATATCAATTTAACAGCTATCAGCCAAACATAACGGGAAATGTAAATTATAATGATGAAATACGAATTTGCATTCAAGATTAAGACGCTTATACATTACCTTCAAATAGTTATTTGTATATTGAGGGTAAATTACTTACAGAAAACGATCAAATTCCGAAAAAGATTTATTAATAATGGAACTGGATTTTTATTTCGTGAAATGAGATATGAATTAAATGGGGTTGTTGTTGATTCGGTTAGAGATTTGGGTTTGACAACAACAATGAAAAATTATTTGAGTTTAAATGAAAACGAAAGCGTACTTTTGCAAAATGCTGGTTGGTTTCCAAAAATTCAAGATGAAAAAATGTTGGTAGATGCTGATGGTAATTTTAACGTTTGCATTCTCATGAAACATTTATCAGGATTTTTTGAAGATTATAAAAAAATTATTATGAATATGAAACAGGAACTAGTTTTAATTCGTTCCGCTGATGATATTGATTTGATTATCAGTATCGATGAAAGTGAAAAACCTAAAATTGTTATTTCAAAAGTGTTTTGGAATGTACCACATATTATAGTTTAAGTCAGCAACTTAGATTATTAAACATTGCTAAAAGTAATAAAGAATTACCCATCAAATTTCGCGAAATCAAATTTCTAGTAGACATACTTGGGCTGTAAAAACTAGTTCAAAAATTGAAACTCCTAGACATGTTATTATTGGTTTTCAAACCGATAGAAAAGGAAAAATTACCAAAGATATGAGTAAATTTGATCACTGCAAACTTAATAATCTAAGAATATTATTAAATTGTGATCGGTTTCCATCGGTTTGCAAATTTTCAAGAATCCTATTATCAGTTAACACAGAATCAACCTATTTTTACTCCCAATGAATTTAAAGATAAAGCTCCTTTAGTTCATGTGGATTGTTCTCGACAAAAGGAGGTGATACAATCAGGTAATGTTGCCTTAAGAATTGAATTTGAGACAGATGTTGCCACATCTTCACTTCAGCATATTGCCTTATAATACACGAAAAAGAATTTTCTTATAACCACTCCACAAAAATTGTAAGACAGTACTAAATGAGTAGTTTTGTAAAAGCGTTATAATGTACGAGCTACAGTTGCGTGAGTTTGTAGAAAAATTGCTTAAACTAAAGCAAGACATTGAATTATTTGAAAGAAGAAAATATGTTGAAAAATTATTAAAACAGTTAAAAATATGAGACTTGTAGTAGATGTGCAAGGATTTAAAATTGAAAACAATAAATTTATAATCAAAGAACTTGCGGCGTTTAATGGACATCAAATAAATCATTATGTGTTTAAGCCACCATTTCCTTTAAGACTGCTTTCTCCTGAATTACACCGTCAAGCTACTTGGTTAATGAATAAACATCATTGCATTGAATGGAATTCTGGGTTTACAGCTATTCATCATTTTTCAATGATAATGCAGCAATTAACAAGTAATGTTGAGATGGTGTATGTAAAGGGTGAAGAGATTAGAGAAAGCTAATTATATTAAAAAATATTGCATGGATGGTTTATCGTAAACCAGTTTTAATTTATTTAATTGAATTGCTACGAGGTTCTCACTAAATATTAAACAAGACTTGAATTCTGGTTTGGCTATTAATCCTCGAGCTCCTTGAGACTTTGTTTTATTTTCCCATCTTGTTGCTAAGCGAATATCTTTTCTTTTTTTTATATTTTCCATGGTTTTTCCAAATATTGAATTTGTTAATAACTTAAATAAATCCCGTTCAAATTCATTTTTTGCATTCTTTCAAAGAGTTGTATTTAATTCTATGTATTTCTTTAACCATTGTGATTGTGAAAATTTAAACACTGCTTCAAATTTTTGTAGTGAATAATATATTGTGTCTTATCATATAAATTTGGTATAAGTTTAGAAAATTTACTATTTGGTGGGGTTTTAATTTTCCGGACAAAACGGTAGATCATTGTGGAGGTCGTGTAAATCTAACGGGTATTCCAAATCAACTTCCAACACGTATCCTTTTGATGAATCATCTAATATAGAAAAAACATTAAATTGTTTAATTTCGTTTTCACATAACCATCTAAAATCACTTGCAGCTCCGTATAAATTTTTTGCGTCTAAATACATTATAAAACTATCGGGTTTTGTAGCATCATAATTTTTCAAGTATTTGTTATTAGCAACTGCTTTTCTCTTAGTACATTGTGTAACCCCACCTCTTATTCCTTTTTTAAAAAAATGTAGCATGTCAACATCTGTCAACAATTGTAATTTTATTTGCGTGTATTTCAACATTGCATCCCAACTTAGAGATGGGGCTGTAAGATATTGCGCTGGATCTAATTTATATTTATTTAAATATACTGTTCTAAAATTTCAAAAACATCTGCCAATAACAACACATCTGTTTTTAAATACAACATTGAGTATTCACCTAAATCGTTACAATTAAATTTATTCCAAATTTCATATGCTCGTTCATAATCTTCATCAGAAATAAGCTCATTTTTTAATTTATCGTAAAATTTTTCCTTGCATGGTAAGTGTTTATCATTTAATTTTTCATATGAATCGACATATGAGTACGGAAAAACACCTTTCTGTCTCATTAAATTAAAATTTTCTTTAAAATATTTTTTTATTTCTACACATTGAATTGACTCTAATGTTGAACTAAGTTTATCTAAAGATCTTGCTAAAAATCTGAACGAATCCACAAATCGTATTTTTATAAAACGTTTTGAAAATGAAATATATTTTTCTTTTGTTTGTGCAATAACAGTAAGGGGTTCCTCATTTTTCGATAATTCTTTAATAAATAAATGACAATCGTAATTTGTGAGATTGTGGAAAAATACTGACACAAAATTTGGTAATTTATAATTTAAATTGCAAGCGTTGTGAGCCGGACCTCTATATTTCCCCGTTAGATGACAATGATCCTTTATTTTTGATTCAAAATTAACAAAAGGAGCGTTACATATGTATTAACTTTAATTACTATTTATTACTAAACTTAAATTAAAAATACGATTTCTACAAAATTGTTTATTAGCCGTTTCGATTTGTAAGTAACTATGGCACATTCAAGACTGATTCCGTCCCATCTAAACAAATCTTTTGTCGATCCGACTTCTCCTCTCGCTCGGCTATCCTGCAACGTAGCAGTTTTCGGGAACAGTGTATTTGTTTATCCGCTGACTGGTAACACGGCCATCCTACGATGAAGCGTCCACGCGACTTCTTTATTTATTGTTCTTTCGCCTGTAAAATAATACCGAGCAGTATTTTTATTTTAGCTACTTTTATGTTCAATCAAGTGCGCCAATAGGCAAAGTGCCTTATCACTTTTAATTCAAATGGGATTGCCATTATTATTTTCAGTTAAACTAGGTGAATCTGCCACCTATTTTAGAAGATTTATAATAAGGATGCTACCAATAAATTGTCTTATCTAAAACTGATGTTTCGGTGAACTTTACAAATTAACTTAGCGGGATTGCCACCATCTCCATCATTCTGGCTATATTAGTGAGATCGCCACTATTTTTACTATTTGCAATATTATTTTTCATAGGATGCCACCCTTGAAGTATCCGGTTGGTGTCCGGTTAAGGGTATGGAGCGGCTGTATCTCGACAATGGTAAGGCCTAGATATTTGAGAAAAAAATCTTGATGGATAAAGTGGACTAAAAAAAATAGCTGAAAATTATTTTCAAGTTCGTAATTTGACCGCTAGGGGACATAACTGCTATGATGAGATATAAAAGTTGGGCTATCTCGAAATGTAAGACGGTGAGCTATAACTTTTAGAACATCATGTGAGTGCTTGGATAATACCGCATAATTTTGTCCTTAGACGTTTTTTCGTATCTGTTATAATAAGAGAGGAAGAGGCAAATGCATTTTTAGAACTTCACAATAAATAATTGAATAAATAAATAAATCGACAAATCAACAAATCAACAAATTAACAAAGTAACAAATTAACAAATTATCAAATTACCAAAGAAAAAATTTAACGTAACAAAAACAAACGTATGTTACGATTGTAATGCGCCGGAAAACCATCGAGCTGGACAACCATAAGCTGAATTATTGGGCCACATATTTTTAACCAAACAATGGAGAACGGTTTTTGGAATTTTTAAGAACGTTTCTTCCACGACTTTTGGAACGTTTCTTTGGAAACAAGAAGGAACATGTGGTTCCAGCTCGATGTTGTCCGTCGCATTACAATTGTAACGTACGTTTGTTTTTGTTACGTTAAATTTTTTCTTTGGGAATTTGATAATTTGTTAATTTGTTACTTTGTTAATTTGTTGATTTGTTGATTTGCTGGAACTCCCAAAGCGTATTTTTATCGGTGATTTTGTTTATGTTTATAGTTTTTAAAACGAACACTTTTAACTCGATTGTCTCATCCACTGGGTTTCGGCTTAAGTAGTTTATATGTTGCATTTTATTTCCAGGGCGGTACTCAATAGAAAAGTCATAGTCTTGAAGTTTCACCCACCACCGCGCGACACGAGGGTATAAATTCTTTTTCAAAGCTGTTGCCCGCACTGAATTACAATCGGTATACATTGTGAAATGTTTTCCATACAAATACACTCGAAAATGTTCTACTGCTTCGACAAGGACAAGTGTTTCCAAATCATATGAGTGATACCGAGATTCACAGGCAGTAGTACGTCTGCTATAATATGAAACGGGCTGAAGAATACCGTTTTCTTTTTGAAAAAGAGCTGCTCCCAGGCCTAACGAGCTGACATCCGTGTGCACTTCACATGGCAATTCTGGGTTGTAAAGGCGTAATACAGGAGAATCAGTTAGCTTCTTAATGGTAAGGTAATGAAAGTGCCATTTCTTCGCATAAAACTGTAGCTATTGGTGTTGTTGACAGATGGCGTCATTTCTTCATCAAAAAGGCTTTCTTAGGTTTTCCGTGCTTAAGCCAACAGTTAATGTCAGTGTGTCCCATTTTTTTACAAAAATCACACACAGAAATGTTATCAGATGTTGGCGTAGAATTTGGGGCTGATTCACTGGGTTTTTCGGGTTTTTGTGTTAATCGGCATTTATTTTGATGATGACCAAGACGACCGCATTTAAAACATTTGGAAGTTGATTGTCCGATTCTTGCGAGCTTTAGGTCATAATGACTTTCCTTTGACCGTCGTTCAAGCCCTCGTTTTTCGACAGAATTTTTAAATGATTTAGCGCGTCGGGCATCGAACTCGCTGAGTAGCACTAATAAGTCACGTTCGGATGTTGGCTTTTGAACACGAATCGCTGAGCGGGCTTCGGTGTGTTCCAAACCATACATGCTGATGATTACATTACAAGGCAATTTATTATAAAATCGTTTTATTGATCTTATTTTTTGGATTCCATAATCGGATAATGAATCACAATCTCGACTGCTTAAGGTGGCAGCAGTGTGTGCACGTGATCATGGAGTTTCACGATTAGGAAATGCAACAATGAGATCATTGCAAAAATTTTCCCATGTCCGAGCAAGTGGTCTCCAATCGCGATAGTAATGATATCCACGATGTTTTAATGCTGATGACCTAATGACTTTCCCCCAGTGACAAATATGGACATTGTAGCGTATTTAGTGTTAACCACCAGTTATTATACGAATCAGCAAATGAAGGCATATAAGAGTCTAAATTCGTTTAAATACTTTGATGCTGGATTTGTTAATGTTTGTGGGGCATTAAAAATCGACGAGATAATTGTTATTGTTGGAAAGGTAAGATATCTTCAATTATTTAAAAAAACAATATTCCGGCCTATAAGTTTTGGCTTAATTTTTTTTCTTTCTAGGTGAAACATTCCCAAAGACTTAATCTACCTCCGGTGAATGTGTGGATTATGTGCAAGGATGATGGTACGTAATTGATTCTAGACTAGATCATTAAACTATAATTAATAATGTATTTTATTCAAAAGGTAGTGTGGAAACCGCCCATTGTACTTGTATGGCAGGTCTGGGAGAAGTTTGTAGTCACGTTGGAGCTATTCTATATGCCGTAGAATATATTGCCACATCAAGAAGCAATATATCTTGTACTGATATTCGCGCAATGTGGAAAGTTCCCTTTGTTGGCAAGGTTGAATATACACCTTTGAAGTCAATCAATGACTTTTGGGAAATTGTACAGTTCATCGTCAAAAAAAATGTACCTGCTTTGACAACAGAAGAAGTTACCACAATGCTCAGAGACATTGAAGAAGCTGGTAGTTCTTCTGTTCTAATGACAATAGTTGAACCTTTCGCGTCTAAAATAGCAGAAACAGCAAATGTTATTCAAATTTCAAATCCCTTTGAAAACTTGTACATGGAAGACTCATATGAGTCTTTTAGCTTGGAGGAACTTCAAAAAGTAGCTTTAACAATTGATGTAAATAGTATGATGTAAATATACAACAAAATGGGGCAAAACTCATGAAAAGGATGCGCTTAAAGCTTATGTACATGAGCAAAATTCTTCTCATGAAAATTTTGTAGTTACACAAAGTTATGTATAAGTTCAAGACATCCCTATCTGGGAGCAACACCAGATAGCTTGGTAAATTGTTTTTGTTGTGGGTCAGGATGTGTTGAGGTCAAATGCCCTTATTTGTTGCGAGACTGTTCGATTGTGGATTATTCCAAGTTAAAAGGTTCATGTTTAGAGACACACGAGGAAGGCATTTTATTTTTAAAAAAAGACCATGCATATTATTACCAGATTCAGCAACAAATGGCACTTACTGGCACAAAATATTGTGATTTTGTTGTATGGAGCCCAACGGAATTATTTATAGAAAGGATTTTATTTCACGAGGATTTTTGGAACACTCAATTACCCGTATGTGAGCATTTTCATAAAAAAGTAATTTTGCCCGAACTTTTAGGAAAATGTTCTACAAAAAATAATGTGCGTGTAGAGCTGTTTTGTTTGTGTAAAAAGGGTGATGACAAACGTCCAATGATATGTTGCGATAATGATAATTGTATTATAAAGTGGTATCATATGGAGTGCATTGGTCTTGAAGAAGTACATATGGGTTTATGGTTGTGTCCTTCTTGTTTAGATTAAGATTGTATATTATTTAGATTAAGGTAGTGTTGTTTAGGATTTAAATACATGTATTTAAAAAAGTATTTAAATTACTTTAAAAGTAATTGAGCAAAAGTAATTAAATATATTCGAAATTAAATTTATTTGCATATAACTGCTCGAGTAGTAAAATTGGAAGAACAAAAGTTACCTTTTATTTTAAACGTTTTTTTTTCATACCTGCATTTATTAAGAATTTAAAAGTACCTATTTAATTACTTTATGAAAGTATTTGATTTTGTAATTAAATACTTTTTATTTACCAATATTTAAGATATTTAAATACATTTATACAGAAGTATTTGTATTTAAATACTTTTTGGAAAGTATGTTTAACAACCCTGGTTGTATTGTTTTATATAGATTAAACTCTTCTCTCTTTTAAACGTTTTTTATTATAAAAAATAATCATATTTAATTATACAAATATGTAATAACAAAGCTAGTGATCTACCTTTGTACAAGAAAATGTATAAAAACACATCTAAGTAATTAAATATTTGAAACATAAATTGTTTATAATGGAACAATACTTGGACAAAGGTTGACTAAACTGCAACAAACTGTTACAATTTTATCTAAAAGAGCTTCTTCTCCACGAGTACAAAGTAGTGTTATAGGAACAGGTCCATTCAATATCCTATACTTACTTCTTAGTAAGCCAATTACCCTCTCAACGTGAATACGGACTCGGGCAATTCCTCTTGTATTTTCTAAGTCCACAGGGTGAAGTTGACTTTTACCTTTTGTAAACGCAGGTATTCTAACGTTAGCCCTAAATAATTCTACAAATTCTTTTATTAAAAATCCCCTATCTGCCAACACAACATCCCCAGGACACAAATTATGAAATTATGAAGAAACTTGGAATTTTGGGTTAGACACTTGTCAGAAACTCTTCCTCCCCATCCTTCACTAACAAATGAAACAGAGCCTTGTGTTGTTATACCTATTAGGTATTTAATAGTTTCTGAATGTTTATAATTAGACCAGGCTTGAGCTGCCAAAAGTAAATTTGAAGGTGTCTCACACCTGATTTCAAAACAATCGATGGTTACTGTAGTTTTTTCTTGAAATGCCTCTTTAAAACATTGAGGTATATTTTTTTGTAATACTGACCTTTCTGGCTACATAATTAAACTTTTTAATCTAAGGTACATTATTCTAACAACATCTTTGAAATAGGTAGAAGTACTAGAAGGGCTTATTCCAAACCTAAAACCTATATCTTTAAAATCTAAATTTAATCTGAGTTTAATTAATGTCAAAAGTATTCGATCTTTAGGTTCTAAACTGTCTTTGCGATGTATTGTATTTATAAATGGTTTAATAGATTTCACTAAAATTTCAAAAACTTTATAATTTGAAAGGCCAGTGTAATATTTTGGTTTTGAATTGTCATTTTCTAAATTTTCACAGCAAAGACTTCTATTCTTAAAGATTTTTAATTCGTTAGATAATGTTGTTTCATTAACATACAATAAATTTATGTCAATCATATTTAAATCGGTTTGTACTTCTTTGTCATTATCATTAACCTTAGGACCAACAAAAATCTCTTCCAAATTTTCTACTCCTAAATTTTCTACTTCACAATTTTCTACCTATATAAAAATAAACTAAATAACTTTTCTAAAAATTATATTAAATCTGCCCAATTACTCTGTAAAACCAACCTACGGACAGGAGTAGTTATACATTAAAAAGCATATTACCTAAAAATTTTATATTTGCAAGACGAAACTTACCCTGTTTAAATCTAAAAATCTATGATTTTTTCATGATTTTTGAATAGAAGTTCAACACAGTAGCTATTTTTATTGTTAATGGGTGATACCCTTGTAACTGTTTAAACAGTTTGTGTAATAGCTTACACTATACTCACATTTGGTTCAGATCTTTTTGTCGCTCTATCGAATCTTGAAACCTTGGACAAACTTGGACAAGCAGATGCTCCACGACTCCACCCCATAGACACAGATGGTACCCAATCTGGATGCAAATCATTTTCTAATTTTGCTGGTTCCCCTTCAATTATAATTTTATTTTAATATATATAATAGATACAAGTTACATAATACACACACCGGCAAGTTTAAAGGAACAAATTAAAACCAGTATATTATAGTATATTATTTTAAATCTGACATCTTTGACTTGTTCTCTTCAACAGGTTGTACATGGTGATACATTTTTATGGGAAATGTTCCAATTGCTTTGATATAAATGGTTTCTCGCAAGCTACAATAGTCGCATAAACTTGGTTGTGCGACTGGAGACTTTCACAAAAGTCTGTCGCATGCTACTCGTTGCCAATTGTTGCATTGGTCTAAGGCCGCATTTAGAAGTAATAGCAATATTCGTAGAGAAAATACTTAGATTTTATATCTGTTCCTTTAAATATTCCGGTGTGTGTAATTACATTGTAATAGATTACAATTTACCTGATAAAAAATGTTTAGAACATACTCTGCCAAATTTAATTTTTTTTCCGTAAGGTCTGATCTTTTTATAGCCTCTATCCATTTAGTTCTCCTTAGTCGAGACAGTTCATTTAAACGATGTTTATGTTTAAAGTTCAAAACTGCTGGAAATTTAAAAAACCTTACGTTGTCCCGTGCACCTCTACTACCACAATTTACCACTGCGCAAAATATAGGCATATTGACAAAACACAAAAAAACTTGTCCGATAATTAAAATAATAAAACGCACCAAATATAATAAAAAATAACTGAATTAAACAATCAAAAAGTTGTACAGATTTAGATGTAAATAAAGCTTGTATGTCATCCAGCCGCCATCTTGACATTTATCAGCTGTTAACTTGGACTGCCCTATTAATCGGGGTAAGTCGGTGATTAAACAGTAGTGATTTATTTCATTATTGGAAATTAATAAAAGGTACATGTGTTGGCCTGCGTTGAGGTGTAAAATGCAAAGGTCCTACAATTTCATAAACAATTTTTGAAATTTTATTGTAGGAATCAATGCCGTAAACGTTGACGGATATATTGTTTAAACTTTCAATTTTTTTTAATATCCGTTAATTTTACTAGAAACTCTATTCCTGTAAAATTTAATAATGCATCATATTGTCACGAGTAGGAATATGGGTCAACCCTGAGAGTATAATAAAACGAGACCACAACAATGTGAATATTGGCCAAATTATTATAAACAAACATTGTTGAATATTGTTTATAATAACACCACGCGCGAGGGCCGCACGCGAAGAAACATACCGAAGTCCTCGCGCGTGGTCAGCAATATGATTCACATAAATACTCTCTGGTGCGATCCAACGAGGTTCTGTCTGGGTAGACTTGGAGAGTGAAACAAGGTGGGCTGACATGTTCGTGGGTTGTCAGACCCTTGGCCCCCTTCTCGTCAAGCCACCCAGTGTAGTTTTGTTAGTCTCAGTATTTATCAAGTGAATATTGTAACAACCAATCAAGTGAATATTGTAACAACCAATCAAGTGAATATTGTAACAACCAATCAAGTGAATATTGTATTGTTTTGTATTTGAGTTAAAATAAAATGTGGATTTCTAATTTTGGTCTATCTCAATTACTGTAACCAACCCGTACCCAGGCCCCAAGCTACGAGACCCCGAAGGAGAAAGGTAAACGCATTTTGGCGTGACAATATGGTGGATATGATGAGGGATTTCTCGGATTTCCGTTTGCTGAAACTATTGCTGCATTTATTGAGTACGCAAAGCATTTGTTATCATTATTTATTAAATTTAAAACGGCTCTTTTTTTAATATTTGCTTTGGTAACGGAATATACGATGAGGCTGAAATACTGTTGAATCGGTTTATATTAACATCTAAAAATAATATTTCTTTTAAGGCCCAGTTAGAATCTTTTTCTTGAAATTCTGATGCTTTGTTCATAATTTGATCCTTAAATTCTTCAAAAATTTCATCTAAGTCGGTAGAAATGGTTATAATCTTGTTACATGTATTCATAGATTTGATATCTGTTAGAAAGGTGTCCGGCTTGATATAAATTCCAAAAACTTCCAGGTTTATTTTAAGAGAACGATGCACTTGTAGGTGTTTTCTAGTTTTCTTCAACACTTTTAATTTAATTTCACCAAAAATTTCGTTGTAGTCTATAGATTTCTTGTTGACGGAAAAACGGTAACTTGCTATTCGGTTTTTGAATGCATAAGATAATTTACTAACTTTACTATCCAGCACTTCAATATTCATAGGTCTTAGTCTTTTTTTGGGCACTTCCTGACAATTTGATCGATGACGATGTAAATTTGAGTTCGTTGAGAACTCTTCATTACACTCCTTGCACTTTAAGCTGCAAGTATGTTGAATATTTTTCAAAAACTCACAATTGCATTTTTTGCATTTAATCTTTACACCACAACTTAATTAATGACGACGTAAATTGTATTTCCTTGAAAACTCTTTGTTACATTTACTGCACTGCATTTTGGTTCTTGTACAATAGATCGTATTATTATTTTAGGAACAGCAGCTTGCATTCCTATAACAGAATTTGAAAGTTACAATATTTCCGTAATTTTATAAATGACCAGTATATGTGAACATAATTATTACTTACTTTTCACAAAACACAGTATACTCCAAATATCTTTCAAGAGGTCTTATTCGAACAATCACAGAGACACAATTAAGAAAATTTTCGAATGCATCTTTTAAATAAGGAAGTTTGGAAAGAGATTATGGTGGAAATTCCTCCCGTAAAATCTAATGCTGTTTTGGTCAACCGCCGTGGGACATCCCGTAAACCTCTCAAGAACGCTTCACCTTTGGTGATACTGTAATTAGCACTGTTTGGTGATAACGATATCCGGTTTGGCGATAACGATTTCCTGCTCCGAATGCTCCTCTTTTGAGTCTCCATATATACACCGCGGAACATCCCGTAAACCTCTCAAGAACGCTTCACCTTTGGTGATAACGATATACTGTAATTAGAGCTGTTTGTTGATAACGATATTCGGTTTGGCGATAACGACTTCCTGCTCCGAATGCTCCTCTTTTTAGTCCCCATATATACACTACTTACATACTTTAACAGTGTATAGAGGCACTTAAGGTGAATATCATACGACTATTAAAAGTTCCATTCGCCTCTTCTCTAAGGAGATACAGGGTGATTTATGAATTTTGACGAAATTTTCTTTTGTTTATATCTTTGTGGTGGTTATTTCGATTTGGTTAATTTTTTGGTAAAAGTATTCATTTTGAACCAGCAACACACTGGCTTATTCAGAATTAAAAAATTTCAGGACCTTCTTTAAAAAAAGAGGTAAATATTTCCAAACTTAATATTTCACTCTGTATACACTTTTCCTAAATTTTCATTTGGTTAATGTTGAAGGTATAAGTAACTCATAAAGCCTGAGTATGGGAAATTATTGCGACACTTTGTTTAAACTGTCAATTATCAATTAACTTTTATGAAAAATTACACATTTAGGATAACCGAATAATTTACATTATTACATTTACATTTACATAATTTTCTATTGTACAAATTTTAATATAAATTAATAAAAACGACTAATTACATATTCATTTTTATGAAAAAGTCCTAAAATTACAAAAAAAATAATTCAATAATATTCTCTAATGAATATTTTTTTTTGTATGTTAAATTAGATACATTGAACGAAATAGTCTATGACAAATTAACCCTTTCTTTGTTTTTGCATTTTGACATTTGGTTTCATTCTTTCGTTAATAATTAAGAATTGAATCGTTGTGTGTTACTAATTGATACACTTTGTTTATTAAGAAATGCCATTCAAATATTCAATTGATGAATATGCTGATATTATTTTTCGATAGTTTTTGAACAGTTATTATCATGCGCGTTGAATATTTTTTATTGAGTTAATTTTAAGTTTTTTTTTATAATCACTCTATATACTTTTTATATACACTGTTAAAGGTTGTACGATTCCTCACGACTCACCCTGTATAAGATCTTTGTAACCCTTTAGAAATGTTCACTTTTAAGTTGTATTTTTGATCGATGAAGATCGACATATAAACGTGTAACCATTAACAGTCATGTACTAGCAAATGAATTAACGTAAACGCACCATCTATTATTGTAGAATGAAATACGTGTAGTAAATATCAGGGTATGGGAACTCGTAGCTACTGGCTCCACCTGTTTCAAGCGTCCATGAAACACCACTGCGCATGTTTTGCTATAGATGGCAGTGTATGAAAATGGTATAGTAAAGTCACCGTCAAGTTAATATGTTATCTATGTAAAGTCCATACGTCCTATTGGTCCGTTCCGGCCTTTTTGGCTGGTTTCGCATTTTATCTGTATGAAACATACTTAACGGCTTCCTTCTTGCTTTCTGTTGTTTTTGCATAAATCTGGAAAGCTTGAACCATAAACTTAAAAAAAGGCACTCCTCTCAATTGTCGATAGAATGAACCAAATTTCTTTTCTTTAGGCATTGCTTGTCCAAGAATGAAAAGCACGCTTTTCTTTGGATACAAAGAAGTGGCAATATAGACATGTCAACAGCAGAAAAAGGAAATGCTAAAATCTGTCCAAAAGATTTTAACGAAAAATGCTTTTTGGAGTATGGACAGAAAAAACTGAAGAAAGGAGCTTTACCTACTTTGTTTTTGCCAGGTATGTATTTGTTTTGTTGTATTTAATAATGTTATCTACTTTTATGATGTAATTTAGATTACACTGCGATGGGGGAGGCAGGAGATAACTTTTATTTTGATATACCAATGGCTTCTACAGGATTTCATACCCCGGGAAAAAGGTAAACAAATTCATATTTACGTACATAATGTAATACAATTATGTACGTATGTATGTATAATTATATTATGTACGTAATTTTATACTAAATTGAATGATATTTCTAGCAAAGTACGAGATGCCGTTTACGAGTTGCGAGTATTCTCTCATAGGAAAAGTGATAACGCCACGAAAAACATACAGCAGAACTACATCAGGTACTATTATATGGTATTAGATGTTTTGTACATCTATATGATGCATACCTATTATTTTTATAAATTAAATTTATTTATTACTAACAGCAGACAGACACGTCTGCCACAGATTTGGGAGTCAGCTTCATACAATGGGATGAACAACAGCCTTCCACTTCACGTATTGATGACCCAAGGAGGTCCGTTATCCGTACGTTAAACGTACTACGTTTATTATTTTATCACACCTAATTTTAATGGATAAAAACCTATGCATATATTCTTTTAATAAAATATTCGAATGCTTATCTAAAATGTGTAGGTATCTCACAAATTCAATTTTATCTACAATTTCCGTTCAGAAAAATTTAATTCTTAAATTGTTAAATAAGTGGATTTTATTGTTAGAGCGAGTTATAAAAATAACGAAATGCTACAAAGTTCACTCCATAAATGTTTTGTTTTCATTCATAGGACCAAGAGAACAAATTGAACTTCAAAGCGCTGCGTTGCGAGAAGGAACAATGCAAATACGCAAGTTTGATAAACATTACACTGGAACATCAAACCTTGTAACATTAATAGAAGAAAACAGAGATTTTTTAGATACAATTAACAACGCTAATGGTGTATTATTGAACTTCTTTGCTTCTAACAAGAAAAATCAACAGTGCAAGCCTCTGGGACGAAGGTTTAAGTTAAAGGATAACGTATTTGTGTTGTCCCTGTATAAACATAGTCCCCGGACATACAGGTTTTTGTCTAAATTTTTTTGTTTGCCTTCGTGCAAAACCTTAACAAACATTTTAAATAATGTGCCTTTTTTAACTGGTATTAACCTATTGTAATAACCAGGGGAGTAGGCAGGGATGTTTTAGTTATAAGAAAGGGTTGTGAGATGTAGCAGCCTTAAATCGGTAGTAAGTGGAAAGCATTGGTGTAGGCAGCGGTGGCTTCATCTATAAGATAATTAAAACTACTTATCCGCATGGCGACAAAAAAATTGTTGAATTGTCGGAATGCAATTAAGTAGGCCACACTCGCAATAGTTGCAATAAATGTGTTTAATAATTTCACAATATAAAAAACCAATAATCGACAAGAATCGATGCGATCACCAAAACTGCAAAATGCTGACCACGCACCCCCCTGCTCAGAGACACCCTGACCAATCAGAAAGTACTGTGTGGAAGAAAACCCACTAGTGGAGGGTGAAGTACTTAATGTGGGTACATAGGGAAAAATAGGGAGAGAGTACGGAGTGCGGAAATAAGCTGGTACAAGTACAGCTGAACCAACGGGTTGTCGGTTATAGTAATAGTGCCAGTCCCTGACAAGTATCAGGAAACGGGTCGAATCGAATGAACCAGAGAAGGACGTATTAGCGAGTGTATGAGTAATTATTGTGAGCAAAGTACGACGGTCAAACTGTAACTACACATCCGTTCTGAACCAGGGGTTGCAGCCAAAGTGAGTCAATTTATATTTTCCTCGTAATTCGAAGAAGGTCTATCTTAATTATACCCGCTATCGAGTATTATAAAGGTCTGGGTGCTAAGTCTCACTACCCTTAAAAGTTTTAATAGTTAAGGTCGTTCATCAGCTGGTCCAGGGAGGCGCAGAGTCAGTTAGACTCGAAAGCGGTATCAAATTATTGTGCGTTAGTACGAGAGGTTGCATCGAATTGCATATCCTTAGATAAATGGATAAAAAGGATAAAAAGGAAAATCCGTCCACACTTAACAGCTCAGCGACGGTCGAACCCCGTTACAAATCGCAAAAAAGAATAGTCGAATCAAGAGGAACACCGACGGCTATTACACTATCAATTTTTAAACACCTCAAAAACTGTTAATAAACTTGTTAGCGAAGATAAAAAATGTATACTGATGTTCGACGAGATTGCCCTGAAACCTGGCCTCGCATACAATAGACGGTATGATTGTATCGAGGCCTTTGTGGATTTAGGTGACGGTAATCGAAAGGTGCAATTCGCAGACCATGCTCTTGTCTTCATGGCAAAGGACATACGTAAGGCGTGGAAGCAGCCAGTATTTTTTGGATGTTGTGAAGGCACTACCGCAACGGATGACTTGGTGCATTGCATAAAAACTGTAATCAACAAGTTACAACTGGCAGGGCTTACCGTACTGGCCACCGTATGTGACCAAGGAGCCACGAACCGGGCGGAGATCAATAAACTGTGTAAAAATAAATACGCTGGTCCACGGTTATATTATGTTGCAACGGATAATAATATTTTGGAAATTGTTCATTTATACGATCCTCCTCATCTATTAAAAGGTGTCAGGAACGGCCTTTTAACAAAGGACCTTCACTTTAAAGTAGATGGGTTGAAAAGGTGGCTTCTTGTGACCATATTTTACAATATTACGTGTTAGACCGGCAGCAGGGAGTTTATGTGCAGTGTACCAAGTTAACCGACGAACATGTGTTGCCTGGAAAAATCCTGAAAAAGGCTTCACAAATATTTAGCCACACGTTAGGCTCTGATATCCACCATAGAGCAAGGATCAGCAAGAGACTGAATTTTCCACTGTCCGATCCCGACTACCTCAGTCCCAAAGCAATGAACACTGCGGACCTGCTCCTGTTTTTCGACCAACTGTTTGACAGTGTTAATGGTACCAGAAGAGAACCTTCTCCTGGCAAACCTATACATGCTGTGGTAACGAAAACGCCTAATCATCTCTCCTTTTGGACATCCGCAATTCCTATTCTACAATCCATGATCTGTCTCTCCTAAGTCTACTTCTTCCACTGCCGTTTCGACTCCTAGAATCCCATCTTTTAGAAACTGGATTTCAACCGTGCATGGCTTCATTTATCTAGAGAAAAAATTGCTTCCACCATTGGTTTTTTTTTCACAAGATCTTTTAACCAAGATCCTTTGGATTTTTTTTTCTCAGATACGAAGTCATGCATTGGCTAATACAAATTGTTTTTCGTTTAATGCCTTTAAATCAGTATTGGTAAGTCGTTTTTCGTCAACACACAGTGTGGGGTCTAATTGTGAGGAGGATCTGTCAGACGGACCATTAAGCAGCTTAAAACGGTTTGTACTACAACAGGAGACTGTCCAGCTTCCAGAGGTAGAAGGGGCAATTAAAATCACGAACGTACAAGAGGCGTTAGCCAGTGATTTTGCAACTGATTACGTCGCTGGGGCAATTTTAAAAAAAATTTTCGTCGATTTCTTGTGACACCTGTTACCAGTATTTATAATCCACTGAGCCGTTACCGGAACATTTAAAGTCAAGGGAATATGAGGGATGCGCCCTTATTCACCCCGATTTTCTTTTCTCCTTTAATATACATAAAACAACTAATTTTATTTTGGGAATATTACCTTCGGTAATTAATAAATATGGATTGAAAAAAAATCATTTTGGAGGAATTAAAAAATTAAAATTTCAATTCCTTCTATGTGACGTGCATTTTACAAAAAAACATGATGAATTATTAAATACATGGTGTTTCATTGGGAAAGGACAATATTTTAACCCTATACAGGGTGTTTGTAAATTGCATGCACATATTAAAACTGGTTAAACTATATGCTTAATAAAAACTATTGTATAAATTATTTTTTCAAAATAGCGTATAATTACCGAGTAATTAATTTTTGAAAATTGTTGCTAAATAAGATACACGCCTCTGAAATGTTGAGTAGGTCAGTTACAAATTTAAAGCGATCAGCTGTGGATCGGCGGATTTCTTTCAACGTTGCCATGTTTTATTTGTTAATTTGAAAAATAAGACATTTTTAAAGAATGTGTTTCATTTGATTTAAAGGATTAGAATTACTTTAGATGCTAATAATCATACTAGTAATCGGTTAATATTTAAAAATTGAAGTATTTTTCATTTAATTCAGATGCAATAATCAATTGAGTAATTTTAAACAAATCGACTCGCGCAATACGATCCGTAAAGTTGTAATATCGACAAAATAATAATTGATAAATGAAAAATCATGTCTCAAAAGAATTTATTTATTACTTACTACTTATTAGAAGCACATCAATTAATTCATTCATTTTGATCAAACGCGTCTGCCATTGCATTGCTCCAAGAATCAGAACACTAAACTAAGAACAAACTAAACTTGAAGAATAATAAGAAGTTAAACACTATCAAACAAATCACTTAAAAGAACTATCTATTTGACCACGAGGTTAACAACCCTGCAAAACAATACGCACTAGAAAACATTCGGCTAGATTTTTTGAAGGCCGGCAGGCGGAGGGAGAAATTTGCACGTCACATCGCATAAATTATCTTTTACAAGGGTAATAAAGCGATTTCTTTAGTTACTACACAAAGATATAGACGCAACCAGTTCGTGCGTTGATTTGCCTTTGCCGATTTGAAAAATACATAAAAATTTGTAAATTTGTTAAGTGTGAACTTTTATCAAGTTTGAGTTTTTGTGTTTGTTAGTTTTTGGTTCTTTTCGCAGAAGAGCAGAAGCTTGTATTGAAATTAACGGTGGACACTTTGAACAATAATTGTTCAACAATTAATCACAACAATTATTGTTGTGATACTTTGTAAGGATACCTAGATAATCATGAAGATTTTGGGTAAGTTTAATTTATTTAAGGAATAGGGTTCCTTAGTTTTTAATGTATTCAATGTTTCCGAAATTCATGACCTATTTTCGAATATTTTGCAAAACATTCTTTTATGAAATTCAACCATTTTTAAAATGATTAATTTTAGTATACCTAGTTGATTTGACGATATTACGGAAAAATTATCACATTATTTCGTTTTATAAACATTTTACAACACTGTTCGTTCAACGCGCTCCCAGCCGCTTATGCAGAATACGCGTAGACAATACGACGTAGAGTTTGGGGCGGATAAATGTTAAATTGCCCCAAATTTAAACATTTGAATTAAAAAAAAATAATAACGCCAAATCACTTTTAGAGGTATTCCTGACATGTGGTTGAAATATGTGCATGCAATTTACAAACACCCTGTATAATATTGTTAAATGAAATAAATTTAAAGCAATTTAAACTTGATTAGTTTCAACATTGGTCTCAGTTTAAACAAAATTGGTAGCTATAACCCAATATTTGTAGGTGCAGGTAAAATGACATAAATATGTTAAATAAAACACTGAATACCAGAATTATTTTTAATTCGTAAAAAATTGGCAAAACAAATAATATGTAAAAAATACATTTTTAAACTCAATTCCTACGTAGGTCAACAAATAGTAAAATTGAAGGCATTGAAAATTATTTAAAAATAAAAAATAATGAATTCGATGAGGTTCGCCGAAGGCGTGAGGTTTACACGATATTTGCTAAATATCTGACTTTAGAGATTTTTTTCTTCCATAAAAACTAAAATTTAATTAATGAATTAATGTTTGAAAAAGCTGTATTAACATCGAGTAACATCCACTACAAGTTTAAAAAAATGTATTTGAGTCGAGGGGAACCAAAATTATTTTATTAACCATTGAAAATTTGAGCAAGATATACATATTATTAAAAATATACATATCGGAGATTATGAACTAATAGTAGGAATTGAATAATAGAAAATAATGGATGTAAACTAATAGGCACACAAAATGCATATTACACTAATGTATAAAATCTTAAATTAACAAAAATATATTATACTATACAAAACTAATAAATAATAAATAAATAAATAAAATCAAAAATAATATAATCGGTTAAATTCGAGAATACTTTACATAATACATAATAAGAATAAAATCAAATATAAAATACAGAAAAACTACAATTTTATACTAATTTTTCCATCTTTTTAAGTATTTCGTATATGCCATTTTTGTTAAAGGGCCTTGTTTAACTCTTCTACAGTCTTTACCTCTTAAAATTCTATTTATATAATTATGTACAATTAAGTTTACGGTAGTTTTAATAAATATATTTAAATTGTTCGAGTGACTGCTACAAAACAATTGTTGAATTTCGATCTTATATTTTTCAACAATTATTTTGTAGAATTTAGACTTAATATTAAAACTTGTACACAGGACAGGAATATTGTGAAGAATAATCTGTGTACATTTTTTAAAATAGTTTGTAAAATTTGACGAAGGATGATTTAGTGTACAATGTTCAAATTGCCTTCTTCTGATAGGGATGTTAAGGGGTTCAAATTGCTCCCCTTCATACAAAAGACGCACACATTCTTTACATGAATTCCCAAATTTTTTTAATATAAAACCGGCAACGTAATTGGTTGCATAATTATTGAGGTCAGTTTAAGGAATTGCTTCGAATTCTGGCATGCATGGTGTTTTTACTTCAGGACTTTTTGAAATCTGACTAGTTGAAGCGCCTACTATAAAGTTTCTAAAATTAGTGAAAACACCATCAGATTCATCATCCTCGCAATTTGAACCGATAGAGCGTGTGGACACTAAGTTATTCATTAATAATGACTTACAGGTGGAAATAAATGAAGAACATGTGGGATTATTATTCCTTACAGCGTAACTACGAACAGAAGAAAAGAAATTTTCCACTGGGTCTTGATTTAAGTTTCGTGGCGCAAAATATACGAAATTAGAATTTAATATTTTGGGAGTTAAGTAAATTATTACCCGTAGAGAAAAAATCCAATTTTTTAAAGAAGGGGGAATAAATTTAGAAGAGGAGTCGGTTGAAGTGAAGTACATAGATCGAAGAACAGGAAGGCAGGAATACCAAAATTGAATGTGATTTGACTTTTTTTTACAACAGTACGTAATATTTTGCCCGGTGAAGGATTCAAGGAATTTCCATTTACGCTGTCGAATAATTTGTCAAAAAATAATAATAAATCGGCAGTTTGAGATGATTCAGGCTCTATATATTTTGAAGAGGAAGAAGGCAATTCGACACTGTAACTAGACGCAACATACAGCGAGGTAGCAATGTATGACTAAAGACCTGTGAACAATTTTTAATTATCATTTTTTGAATTTTTTCTGGATAAATGTGCTCGTCAGTTATTTTATAGAACTGGCTAAATGCACCCATTTTTTTATCCATTTCATACATTTTTAGAATGTGTCTCCAGGACCCTACCTTTTGAACACCGTTTTGTGTGTAATGCAGATCTTTTTGAAGAAGTCTGTTACGGATGTCTTTCAATAAATGAGGAAAGTCATACAAATGTAAAATTTCCTCACCTTCCCTATCAATAAGATATCCGAAGAGTTTATTTTCTTCCCCAGTTTTCCACCAGTTTTCTTCCCCAGAAATAATACATACAATGCGTAGACCCACTGACCGAACGTTTCTTATTACCTCTTTAATAATAACGACTAAATCGGCAGTTGGTGTGGTACCTTCACATAAAAAAAATGAAAAAGGCAATGTCCATTGCTTATGTAAGCCTTTCAGCATAAATGCAAGAGCATGATCTGCAAATTGTAATCGCCTTTTTCCCTTACCAAAATCTACAAATCCGTCTATTGAATCGGTTGTCGCATTGAAATCGAGACCGCACCTCAAAGATATTTCATCAAATATCAACACACAAAACTTATCCAATGGTTGCATTTTAGAGACTTGACTGTCTATGTGGTTTAAAACCGAACTATTTAACCCAGGCATATACGGAATCTTAGAAATTACTTTCCTTAAAGTTTTACGCGAAGGTAAACTAAAAAATTTTGATAAGAATTTATAACTCTTACCGCTCTGTTTTTGAATTGACAAAGCTAAAATTTTGTCGTCTATTGTAAAACGTCTACCTCTAGGTTGATATTTTTGCATTTTTAACTGCGATAATATAAAATTAAATGTTGCACTATTTACATTACTTTTTTCTAATAATTTACGTAAACGCGACAAAACATTGTGTTTTTTTATAAAAAAAATTGCAACTTTTTTACTTGTCGATAATCTATTGCTCCTGTTTGCTGTTTGCAGCCTTTTAGCAGCTACATACAATGCTTTAGCATCAGGGGACAGCAGGTGTTGCCCGGTAACTCCAGCTACAGAAAGAAATCCTCTTTGTTTGTATGTACCTAAAGAAAAAAAATACAAATTGTAAATCATAATAACTAAATTTTCTTTATGTAATTAATTCACCTATTATATAAAATATTGACATTTTTTAGCCACTCGTCTTGTCGAAACTTTTGCAAAATATTACATATATCTATTTTTTACCTTTTTTGATAGACGGTGTATCAGAAATATTCAAATTCAAAGGAGGATTTTCTGCTATAAAAGATAATTTAAAATTTAGAAATTGACAAGAAAATTTTACTAATTTAATTACCTAATATTCGGCAATGAGACATCTTATGTTCGTCATAATCTTCTCTACCCTTTGAAGTCGAAGGCTCACTTTCAGTATCTATACACCATAAATAGAATTATTACAAATTTTTAATTATCTAAAAATGTTTGTTTTGTAACGCATTTGGACCGGATTAACAATAATAATAAAATAACAATAGGACAAGTGTGAAATATAGGTATTAAATAGAAATTCTTGTAACCTCCACCAAATTGATGCCTTAAGTGGTTACCACTTAAATATAGAATTCAACCTCAACAATTTATTTTGAGTGCTGACATTTAAGAATAATAACATCAACGTTCCAATAATGACAATATTAGATAAAGTGTGAAAATATTGGACAGAAATTCTTGCAATCTGCACTAGATTAGTATCTTAAGTGGTTACCATTTACATGCAGAAATCCCTATCCACTTCACCCTATTCACTTAAAGCATTCCTAATATTACTTTAGTTTATCAAAATGAGAATATTATGACACTTAAAACTAGGATTTATATCCTTTATACTTTTAGTTTATACTTTCTGCTAAAATACCAGATACCCACATGCACACTCACACAAAAACAAAGATAGTTAGAACATAAAAATTATTAAAAAATTGTATATTCTAACTAGTCTACTAAATATGTGTAAGTTAAGTTTTCTCGACGGAAAAACTAATTTTTAAAAAAATTTAAAAAGTTACAAATTACAAAGCAGGGACCTTTATTAACATTCGAAGTTACATAAAAAGTGAGAATCGGCGCGTTTGCGTCGTATTTAATACATCGGATCAAAATCGTCGTCAGCAGGTTTATTTCTTATAGTAGTCAGCTGTTTCGGTTTCTTAACTCCTCCGGGCTTAGATGAGAACTATGGGGATGAACCAGATCCAGAGTTCGAAATAAACGGGAAGTGTTGCAGGGTTGAGTCCACTAGGTCCGCCTCTTGTCCCTCAGGTTTCTTCGATTCGTTCCTTTTCTTGATGGCCTTATAAATAACGTAGACTATAACCAGAAATAAAATTAAGTAAAGCAGAATAGTGTAAAAACTGATTTTTCCAAAGTGCACTGGAACAGAGTTTATATTTTTTAGATTTAGTTTGTCTTCCTGTAAAACACTTTTGATTTGATTTAGTTCATCTAGTTTGATAGAGTCTAATTTCACTGAATTTAGTTCGAAGTCTTTTGGAAATTCACTAAGTTTGATTAAATTGTCTAGATTAGGTAACTCGACATTTTCGAAATTTGGTATCGCTGATTCGTAAGTTTTTAAAGTAATTTTGTCTATTGAAATTTCGCAATTGTTGTTTAGTTCAATTAAGTAAGTACCGTTTATTGGGAAGTTATTAATGTTTTTACCACACTTTTCAACACTAACTGTGTCGTTGGGAGAAATCACAATCCACTTGTTATCTTCTAGTTTTTGAGATTTCAGTCCACTAATTCTAATTGGAACCTGTTTGCATTGTCCGGCAAATTTAGAATACTTCAAAAGATGAACTTCACAAGGGGCATTCTCGGTTATGGCTATCGTTTGAACGTCTCGGCACAGAAATTCTTCGGTCAAAACTTCCTTGCATCTCGTTTCTGAATGTGCGTAGTACTGCTCGTTGACGAGAAGGAATTTGGATTGGGGAATTATTGCTTTAAAGGTGGTTTTTGATGGTGTGGGTAAGGAATACAAATGATAGTAACTATAATCATTGTCATCCACGATTGGTACTTCCATTACAAAAACAATTTTGTTATTCTTACTGTAACTTTTAATTTCGATTACTCGTTCAAAAAGTAAAATATTACTCATTGTTAATTCAAAAGGAAATTTGTTATCATTTTTTAATGTCTTACTAATTTGTAGTATTTTAGAAAATAGTTCATTTGGATTGGCTATAGCGTTATGAAAAGTATTTAATTTTGCAAAACTAATAGCGACTTCAATTTTTTCCAATATATCATAGATGATTTGAAAACTTGTCGAAAATTGAGTCACTAGCCTTTCTATTACAAAATAATGGATTGTATCAGCATTTACTAGATTCACATTCTGCATTAATTCTTGAATTTTTTCAATTCGAGAGCTTAATATTAACTGATTATGAGCTAAAATTTTGGTATTATTCTCAAATGTTTTAATGGATGATTGCAACATAGTGATTTGATTTTCAACTATTGTTTTAATTTCATTTTGATTTTCCGATAGCGAAGATATGGCTTTTTCGTAACGAACAGCATCGTTTTGGTCCAAATTACCTGTTATGAATTTAATTACAGAACCGAGTCCATCAAAAAGGGATCGTTTTGTTCTTTTATGCCAAAAAGGATTCAATTGATTTAGTTGAAGTGTAATTCTATTTTCTATTATTTGAATTAAGTGATAAGAATTTTGAAATTCTTGGCTAATATTTAAAATTCTAGGAGTTTTAGAAACAGAGAGTCTTATAGTGTCGTATTGGTTTTTCAGTTTCAAGAAGTCGTTTGTCAAATTTGTTATATCGTAAACGTGTAAAAATGTCCAATAATTGGTTATAATTTGGGAAGTTCCTATTTTGAGAGGAAGGAGACCGGGATTTGAATTTAGGTTGTGGATTCGAGAGGTGTCTCGTCTGGCGTCAATTGTCCAGAAGAAGTACCTGTAACAGGGGGTTTTCGTAATTCTTTAATATGTATTGTTTCAGTTTGTTGGGTTAGCTTTTTGTATTTCATGATTTCTCCTGTAATTTCAACACGGTTTCTGTCAAGAATTTTTGTTATTTTGTAGGGACCTAAAAATGGTTTATCTTTTTTGTTTCGTTTTTGGGTATTTCGTTTGAAGACTGTCTGACCTACCTTAAATTCAGGGTTAGTTTCACCTTTCGAATTAGTTTTTTCTTTTACTTTAATTTTGTTATCAGTTATTTTTTGTTGTACATCATTATATAGGTGTTTTAACTTTTCCTTGTGGTTAGTAACGTAATCGGAATAAAAGCTGCTACATAAAAATATTTCGTTTGGATTTCGGGATTCAGTATGGCCAAATGTCAACTCAAAAGGAGTAAATTTTGTTGAGCTGTGTATGGAATTATTGTATGCTATGATTGCATAGTCAATTAAGTCGTCTTCTTCAGGGTGAGTTTCACGTAAAATTCTCATGTGTTCTATCAGTGTAGAATGTAATCGTTCTGCGATCGAGTTTGATTCATGGTGTCCAGGGGTAGTGAAGTGTGTCTTTATTTTATGCAAATTTAGGAGATCTTTAACAACTTGATTATTAAATTCTCTCCCATTGTCAGAGATTATTAGTTGTGGTACGCCAAAAGAAGTGAAATATTTTGTTAAAGCTTTTGCTATGTGTATTGCATTTTTTCCTGGAATAAAGTGGGCTTGCGCAAATTTAGTAAAAGCATCGATCAGGGTAAGGTAACTTTTTCCATCGTATATAAACAAATCAATATGAATAATTTGGAATGGTTTACTAGCGGTTTCGGTTAGCATCATTGGGACGTACGGGTTATGTCTCGAATATTTATTTTTTTGACAAATATCACATTCGTTAATAAAATTTGAAATAGAGTTTTTCATTTTTTTCCAATAATAATTTCGTTGTAATTTTTCTAAAGTTTCTGTTATCCCTCTGTGGTTTGTTTTACCTTCGTGATAGTTTCTGATTAATAAAATTTGTTCTTCTTTGTTGACAATGGTGTTAATTAATTTTGTACATTTTATTAATTTTGGTCCATGTTCCGAAAAATATTTTAGGTATACTTTATTAAAGTCATTATAAAAGGAATCTCTATTAAAATGAATGTAAAAGGTATCATTACTGTTAGTATATTCCTTTAAAAATTTCAAAATAAGTTCTTCATTATTTTTCTCTGGAATTTTAATTTTAGTTATTTTTTGATTTTCGTAAGTTTCGAAGGACATATCTATTTTTTCGTATACATTCGGAAAAACTAGTATTTGATGAATTTTGTTATTAATTATTTCGTCTAAAATGGGTATACCACGGTTCGTCGTTTCGTTTGCGGTCGAGTGTTGTGTCGAGTTAATTTCACTTTCTTCATCGTCAGGTTTATTAGGCATAATTCTGATATCAGAAATTATGTCGATTTTTGGGGGTTCCTTAGAAGTCGATGGTTGAGGGTCAAATGTTATATTTTCAGCTAAATTTCGTAAATAATCTACAATGTCGTCATTGGAGTCTCCAGGGTTATTTATTACAGATTCGTTTTCTATAGCGTTTAGTGAAATTCGCGAAAGACAATCAGCGTTCGTATTTAATTTTCCTTTTTTGTATATAATTTTGTAGTCAAACTCTTCTAACTTCAGTCTCCATCGGATTAGTTTTGAATTTGGTTCTTTTAGACTAAATAACCAAGAAAGTGGTCTATGATCGGTATATATTAAAAATTTTCTTCCAAAAAGGTACGGTCTGAAATGTTTGCATGCCCAAACGATGGCTAGGAGTTCCTTTTCTATTGTAGAGTATTTTGTCTCAGTTTCGTTCAATGTCCTGGATGCGTAAGCCACAGGTCGGTCATTAGGAATACTGCCCTGTGATAATATAGCTCCTATTGCATAGTTGCTTGCGTCTGTAGTTAATATAAATGTCTTAGTAAAGTCGGGGTACTGTAAAATGGGGTCATTAGTCAGAATGTCTTTACAAATTTTAAAACAATCTTTAAACTCTTTGTCGTGAATTATCGTTGTCCCTTTTTTTAAACATTTAGTCATTGGTTTGGTAATTTTTGCAAAATCTCGTATGAAACGTCTATAATAACCGAGAAGTCCTAAAAAGCTTTTTATTTCTGTTTTTGTGTTAGGAATTGGAAAATTTTTTATAGCGGCAATTTTGTTAGGATTGGGTTTTACACCATCCGGTGTAATCACGTGACCTAAATACATAACGGATTTTTGAAGAAATTCCGATTTGTCAAGTTGAACTTTAAGATTGTGAAGTCTGAGTCGGTCAAATATGGTTTTAAGTCGCTGTAAATGTTCTTGTAAGGAAGTGCTATAAATTAATATGTCGTCTAAATATACTATACATGTCTTGTCTGTCAGTCCTCGTAAAACATTGTCCATGACTCTTTGAAATGTCGAAGGGGCATTCTTCAATCCAAAAGGCATTCGCCTAAATTGAAAATGTCCTTGTGGGGTGCTGAAAGCAGTTTTTTCGATATCTTCTGGGTCTACCTCAATTTGGTGAAAACCACTAGCAAGATCTAATGTAGAAAAATAATTTGCTCTTCCGAGTTTGTCTAAAATTTCGTTAATGTTAGGTAAGGGGTATTTGTCGTCGATAGTACGTTCATTCAGTTTTCTGTAGTCAATTACACACCGCCATTTTTGTCGTCCTGTCGCGTCAAGTTTCTTTGGTACAATCCAAATTGGTGATGAAAAAGGGGAATTTGAATTTTCGATTATCCCTTCGTCTAGCATTTTGTTAATTTGTCGTTTTACTTCGTCTTTGTGTACTTCTGGAAATCTATAGGATTTAGTAAAAATTGCGGAGTCGTCGGTTAGTTTAATTTTATGTTTAATTTGGTTCGTAAAACTTAATGGTATTCCGTCACAATAAAATATATCTTTATATTGGGAACATATTTTCATTATCGCCTTTCTCTCTTCTTCGTTACAATGATCAAGTCTAATATTTTTAAGGTTTTCTTTTAATTTTTCTTCAATTTCTCTGTTGTTAGTTAAGGTTGAAGGGTTTTCTACATTGTCGATGAAGTTTATATTTATTGGATCTATTAATTCTATATTTAGGGGTTCTGAAATTTTTATTTGAATATCGTGTTCGTTTATATTGGTAATAGTGGTAATGGCGTGATTTTTAATAACGTTTACTAATGCTTTTGGCATTTCAATGCCACGTTCAAAATTTTTATATTCTAAAATGCCTAAACCTTGCGGTTGGGTTACTGGTATTTTAACGATTTTTTGGGTTCTACCGGGTATAGTGATTACAGTGTGATACATTTCGTCTTGGTCAAAGATGATAGGTAAAATTACGTGAGGGGTTGTTAATTGTCTATTACTAATATCTATAGTTGCGTTTAGTTCGTTAATCAAATCGATACCTAATAATCCGTCAAAATTTTCGCTAAATTTAAATAAGTAAAATTTATGAAACCTTTTAACTTTGAAACAATTGAAAATTGGGATATTAATTATTTCATTATGAAATGAAATGTTGTGCGCGGTTTGTATGTTAAAATTTTCCTCTGAAATAAAATTCTTAAAATATTTATTTGCTAAGTCAGGGTTTATTAAACTTTTAGTACTACCGGTGTCGATTAGAAATTTAGCGTTAAGTTCTGGTATTATGATGAAAGGCAAATTTGCTTTTATAGCGTTTATTGTTATCATCTCTGGTTGCGAGGTGTCGGAACTTGTGTAAAATTTGCAGCATTATCTTTTTCCACGATGTTAACATCTTGTAGAACATCTTGACAAGTGTTAGGTTCTTGATAAGTCGTATCAAAATCGTATTGTATTTCATGTTCGTTTTGCAAATAGTACTCGTGAGAATTGAAAAGTTGAGAATTATCGTGGGAATTATTGTAAATTTCGAAAGGATTTTCAAATACAGGTTGATCATTGATTTGTTGATGGTATAATTGATTTGAATTGAATTTCGGATTATTTTTTGATCTAAATGAGGTGTTACCCGATGAGGTATCCATGGGTTCTGGCTTTGGAAGATTATGAATAGCTGTGCGATTCGACGATTGACCAAAACTTCTATTTTGATAACCGTTGTTATTATTAAAATTTTGAAAAGGTTGGCGAGGTGTATAATTCGTATTTTGGTTTGTATTTGGAATAAATCTAAATTGGTTATTAGACGTTTGGGGTCTAAGAAATTGGGGTGGTATTTGATGAAGGTTGGGATTTTGAAAGGTTAGCTGAGGTCGAATGAAACCAGGTTGGTTATTGAACGGTTGGTTCGGGTTAGTGCGTGGAGTTGTATTGTATGATCGTTGTGGCATTTGAAAGTTTCCCCTAATGGGAGTGTGTCTAATAGATGGGTTAAATGTATTGTTAGAATTAAGATTATTTCCGCGATGGGTAGAATATAAGAAATTTTCTTCTTCAATTACAAGACTCATTGCTTTTTCTAAGCTGTCAGGATTTCTTAATCTAATGTTCGTTTGTATAGTCGAGGGTAAACCTCTGATAAAGGTTTTTAAAGCAAGATCGTCATAATTTCTTAAGCTAATCGTTTTTTCGGCAATAGGCATATTTGAGGAATTTAATTTGGCAACAATTAAACTTCGCGCATCTTGGCATCGCATACCAAAAATGTACGGCGGTTCGTTTTTCAGTGACCTTAATGCTATCAGATCTTGAACCAAACAATCAATGTTTCTTTGATCACCGAAACTCAAGTTTAATGCTTCTTTCACTGATTGCCAAGTTGTTAGTAGTTCGATTCTAGATCCTATTAGCATTTGAGCACGACCGGTTAATTTGCCCAAAATTGCTCTCAATAAAAAGCTGTTTAAAGTCACATCTGTTTGACTTGCAAAGGTATTTATTAAGCTCTCGCAACTGTCTATAAAAATCATTAAGGTATGCGGATTTCCGTCGTAGGGCGGAACCGCGTCTAAATAATATTTTAATAATGTGTAATTAGGCTGAATGGTTTCTCTAGTTGGCTGAGTCATTATTGAATCTATTGCCTCCTTAAGACTATCTAAATTTAATTCGGTTTCCGGCATAAACTATCAATCTCTATATTATAATAATATTTTACTTTTCTTAAACTAATCTACTATTCTTTGTTTCAAAATTGTGATTTGTTATATTTAATGTTTAATCAATTATTATTTCTACTATCAAATTTCATGCAAAAAGGAAAAATAAATGGAATAGGACTTACAGTAGCACAATTATCTTCATTCCTAGATTACTGCCTCGGTTCGGACGATTTTGGTTCTTCCCCGGACTTCTTAACTAATTTGCCTTTAGGATTAGACGATTTTTGTTCTTCTCCCAGGTCTTCTTACAACTAATCTGCCTTTAGGATTAGACGATTTTTGTTCTTTTCCCAGGACTTCTAACGCTCAACTCTAGGATCGGACGATTTTTGTTCCTTTCCCAGGGTATCTGCTACCTGCTCCAATTTGTGGTGGTGTTTTTCCGAAAATTTCGAGATCACGAAACAAAGTTATTTTCCGGTTAATCGTAAAAACGAACAAATCACTCGCGATAACACGGTAATTTTCCAGAGAATCCTACTGACTGCGCCAGTTAAGTTTTCTCGACGGAAAAACTAATTTTTAAAAAAATTTAAAAAGTTACAAATTACAAAGCAGGGACCTTTATTAACATTCGAAGTTACATAAAAAGTGAGAATCGGCGCGTTTGCGTCGTATTTAATACATCGGATCAAAATCGTCGTCAGCAGGTTTATTTCTTATAGTAGTCAGCTGTTTCGGTTTCTTAACTTGTATTATAACCCGAGGATTTTGGTCCCAATAGCATTCTTAAAAAAAAAGCGTTTCCATCAGTACAACTGAAAAAAAACTCTCATTTTTTTTACAAAACCTTACCATCCGTTTGCGTACTATCTGGTGATTTGCAAAAGGTCTCGAATTAGGAACACCCTGTATTTATTATAGTATTAAAGCAATTTCCTTTTTGTGTTTTCGTAGTTCCGCTGAGACCTACGACTAAACTGACTAACGTTTCTCCGAAGCAATCATAACAGCCCCAGACGATGCCATTCCAGGTACCAGTTCCTGTCTTTATCTTTTTTGTTCTTCTTTTGTTTCATTGGTTTTTTTGCCGTTCTTCTTTATTAATGTAATATTATTTCCAATCATCTGATGTTCCTACAGAAGGGACTGTTATTTGTCTTTTCACCGTGGTTTTTTTGTTTGTCGATGGTTCAGGCCAAAATAGCGACTTTTTAAAGGGAGTAGGAATAGTTACCCCTGGAAGAATATTGGAAAAACTGTCTTCTTTAACATTTTTAGGTTTTTCCAATACTTCATTTGTTGAGTTTTCGTTTTCTTTGTTTGTTTCGTCTTTAGTTTGTTCTGGTGTTACTTCGTTATTTTGTTGATTTATTGATCGATTGTTGTCCTTTATATTTTCAGGTGTCATTTGGTTTCCACATAAACTTTTTGGTTTGGGTGTTAAAATATTTCTTGCATTAGTATTTGGTTATGTCAAGTTTTGTAGGTATTCATCTTGATTTTTGTTCACGCCGGTTATATTTTCTTTTCTTAAATTTGTTTCAACCTCTAAAATTATTATTTCTTGATTACCTCCTGTTGGTACTGCTGTTTCGGATTCACATAGGATATTTAAATTTCGTACCAGACTGTCACTAACATTTTTACTCGTATTCATTAATAATTCGTCTATATCGATTTCTGCTATGTCGCTCGATAATTCTAAATTTTCTTCTAAAATATTCATATCAACATTTTTGTTTCCGGTTTCTGTTATTTTGCGTTGTAAATTTAAATTTTCCTCTAATTTTTCATGGTTTCCGTCATCATTTTCTAGTACAATCCTATTTTCCCAACCATTATCTAATTCTAATCAGTCTTCAACTTCAATAATGACATTAGAAACTGGTAAAAGCTGTTGCTCAAATTCTTGTTTGTAATCCTGATTCTTTATATATTTGAAGCCATGTATAGTATAAACTTTTGTCTTCATCGTGTCCTGTCCAGTCTGATCCCTTAAGTTCTTTAAATGTTTGAAGTGTTACTGGTCTAATATAAGATTCTAAGAAATGGTGTTTCAAAGGTTTTATTTTTTTCCTCATCTGTCTGTAGTAACTTACTAAAATCAATAGCAGAACAATTGAAAGGAAAAATGCCACATGTTCTAAATGAATTTTTAAATATTGCTTCCAAATTTGTAATTGCATTAATAGCTTCATTCAATACCTGCGCAAAATGTTCTCTGTTTAAAGCTTTGTAATGATTTTGAGTCTTATACTTTTGAACTTGCTTTCTCCAGCAAAGTTATGGGTTCTGAATAGTCCAACATCTAAAGGTTGCAAAATGTGTGTCGAATTGGGAAGAAGGCTTATCAAAATTATTTGCTTTTCGCGGCAAAACTCACTTTGCGGCAGCGTTACATGGGATTTGTGACCATAGAGATACAAAATCACCGGAAACTCTATATTTTCTGATATTAGGTAGGCGTAAAAATGTTCGTGATGTATTCATAGAAAGATTCGGAAGTCATCCAACCGCTGGGCGATTTACCGATTCCCCATTTATTTGGAACCTTTGATAAAATATGTTTTGGAATCCTTTCGTATGGATACATAATCATTGTGGGCGCTAACATTCCAGCGGCATTTCCAGTTATTAACACGGTTAAACATTCTTTCTCGTTTCCAGATCTATCATGAACTAACCTACTGCCTTTTTTTTACCAATACTGAAGAACCTTTGGGAGATTTGAACGTTATTTGGTAAAAAAGTTAGCTTGCTTTTGACACATTTGTACGGGAATCCCTATGTCGCATCTTATAAATAACACAGTGTATACAGGGTGTTTGTAAATTGCATGCACATATTTCAACCACATGTCAGGAATACCTCTAAAAGTGATTTGGCGTTATTATTTTTTTTTAATTCAAATGTTTAAATTTGGGGCAATTTAACATTTATCCGCCCCAAACTCTACGTCGTATTGTCTACGCGTATTCTGCATAAGCGGCTGGGAGCGCGTTGAACGAACAGTGTTGTAAAATGTTTATAAAACGAAATAATGTGATAATTTTTCCGTAATATCGTCAAATCAACTAGGTATACTAAAATTAATCATTTTAAAAATGGTTGAATTTCATAAAAGAATGTTTTGCAAAATATTCGAAAATAGGTCATGAATTTCGGAAACATTGAATACATTAAAAACTAAGGAACCCTATTCCTTAAATAAATTAAACTTACCCAAAATTTTCATGATTATCTAGGTATCCTTACAAAGTATCACAACAATAATTGTTGTGATTAATTGTTGAACAATTATTGTTCAAAGTGTCCACCATTAATTGTACATAATTATATAAATAGAATTTTAAGAGGTAAAGACTGTAGAAGAGTTAAACAAGGCCCTTTAACAAAAATGGCATATACGAAATACTTAAAAAGATGGAAAAATTAGTATAAAATTGTAGTTTTTCTGTATTTTATATTTGATTTTATTCTTATTATGTATTATGTAAAGTATTCTCGAATTTAACCGATTATATTATTTTTTATTTTATTTATTTATTTATTATTTATTAGTTTTGTATAGTATAATATATTTTTGTTAATTTAAGATTTTATACATTAGTGTAATATGCATTTTGTGTGCCTATTAGTTTACATCCATTATTTTCT
This sequence comes from Phyllotreta striolata, assembly GCA_918026865.1. Classification (NCBI taxonomy): domain Eukaryota; kingdom Metazoa; phylum Arthropoda; class Insecta; order Coleoptera; family Chrysomelidae; genus Phyllotreta; species Phyllotreta striolata. Next base: position 6,820,013 of record OU900098.1, on the reverse strand, counting down.
ATTATTCAATTTCTACTATTAGTTCATAATCTCCGATATGTATATTTTTAATAATATGTATATCTTGCTCAAATTTTCAATGGTTAATAAAATAATTTTGGTTCCCCTCGACTCAAATACATTTTTTTAAACTTGTAGTGGATGTTACTCGATGTTAATACAGCTTTTTCAAACATTAATTCATTAATTAAATTTTAGTTTTTATGGAAGAAAAAAATCTCTAAAGTCAGATATTTAGCAAATATCGTGTAAACCTCACGCCTTCGGCGAACCTCATCGAATTCATTATTTTTTATTTTTAAATAATTTTCAATGCCTTCAATTTTACTATTTGTTGACCTACGTAGGAATTGAGTTTAAAAATGTATTTTTTACATATTATTTGTTTTGCCAATTTTTTACGAATTAAAAATAATTCTGGTATTCAGTGTTTTATTTAACATATTTATGTCATTTTACCTGCACCTACAAATATTGGGTTATAGCTACCAATTTTGTTTAAACTGAGACCAATGTTGAAACTATTCAAGTTTAAATTGCTTTAAATTTATTTCATTTAACAATATTATACAGGGTGTTTGTAAATTGCATGCACATATTTCAACCACATGTCAGGAATACCTCTAAAAGTGATTTGGCGTTATTATTTTTTTTTAATTCAAATGTTTAAATTTGGGGCAATTTAACATTTATCCGCCCCAAACTCTACGTCGTATTGTCTACGCGTATTCTGCATAAGCGGCTGGGAGCGCGTTGAACGAACAGTGTTGTAAAATGTTTATAAAACGAAATAATGTGATAATTTTTCCGTAATATCGTCAAATCAACTAGGTATACTAAAATTAATCATTTTAAAAATGGTTGAATTTCATAAAAGAATGTTTTGCAAAATATTCGAAAATAGGTCATGAATTTCGGAAACATTGAATACATTAAAAACTAAGGAACCCTATTCCTTAAATAAATTAAACTTACCCAAAATCTTCATGATTATCTAGGTATCCTTACAAAGTATCACAACAATAATTGTTGTGATTAATTGTTGAACAATTATTGTTCAAAGTGTCCACCGTTAATTTCAATACAAGCTTCTGCTCTTCTGCGAAAAGAACCAAAAACTAACAAACACAAAAACTCAAACTTGATAAAAGTTCACACTTAACAAATTTACAAATTTTTATGTATTTTTCAAATCGGCAAAGGCAAATCAACGCACGAACTGGTTGCGTCTATATCTTTGTGTAGTAACTAAAGAAATCGCTTTATTACCCTTGTAAAAGATAATTTATGCGATGTGACGTGCAAATTTCTCCCTCCGCCTGCCGGCCTTCAAAAAATCTAGCCGAATGTTTTCTAGTGCGTATTGTTTTGCAGGGTTGTTAACCTCGTGGTCAAATAGATAGTTCTTTTAAGTGATTTGTTTGATAGTGTTTAACTTCTTATTATTCTTCAAGTTTAGTTTGTTCTTAGTTTAGTGTTCTGATTCTTGGAGCAATGCAATGGCAGACGCGTTTGATCAAAATGAATGAATTAATTGATGTGCTTCTAATAAGTAGTAAGTAATAAATAAATTCTTTTGAGACATGATTTTTCATTTATCAATTATTATTTTGTCGATATTACAACTTTACGGATCGTATTGCGCGAGTCGATTTGTTTAAAATTACTCAATTGATTATTGCATCTGAATTAAATGAAAAATACTTCAATTTTTAAATATTAACCGATTACTAGTATGATTATTAGCATCTAAAGTAATTCTAATCCTTTAAATCAAATGAAACACATTCTTTAAAAATGTCTTATTTTTCAAATTAACAAATAAAACATGGCAAATGGCAACGTTGAAAGAAATCCGCCGATCCACAGCTGATCGCTTTAAATTTGTAACTGACCTACTCAACATTTCAGAGGCGTGTATCTTATTTAGCAACAATTTTCAAAAATTAATTACTCGGTAATTATACGCTATTTTGAAAAAATAATTTATACAATAGTTTTTATTAAGCATATAGTTTAACCAGTTTTAATATGTGCATGCAATTTACAAACACCCTGTATAACCCGTTCAAAGAATAATTTTAAAATTGGCGCTAATTAAGCGGTACCATCATCTATTGAAACTATTATTAACAATTCGAGGAAACCACGGAGTGGGCGACATCTACATGTCATTATTTTAACCTCAAACTGGGGGAAAACAATGAATTTGCCATTCTCTTGAGTGCTTAGAAATAAACAAATTTCTCTGGTTCCTTGTTGTTATAAGTGATTTTTTTTCAAGTATTTCCTAAATCATTTATTCGTCATGACTAGTAAGTCAAAAAAGTTTTGTTCAGTGCCTATGTGTAGTAACTATATTTCGGAAAACGTTTCCATGCACTCGTTTCCAAGTGATCCTAAATTGATGAAAGAATGGATGATAAAACTAAAAATTGGCAAACCAATCAGTAAATATATGTGCACATGTATTTTACATCGAGCACGACATTGAGTCATTCAAAGTTTGTGCCAATAATCTAAACCAATACTTTTAAGATTAATCGATTCAATAGGGCATGGTATATAATATATACATACTAATATAAATATAACTAAAATTAATTATATTTTTTAGGTTACAATCCGAAAAAAAAGATTATGTAAATGAAGTATCTATAGAAAATGAGCATATAACTGAGGATTATGCACAAGTGCCTAATATTTCTAGGGTTAATGTATCTATTCCTGAAAATCACTATGGCACCTGCAAGATGCCAATCACATCAGAACCATTAGATACGTTTGCTGATAAAGAAGTTCAGACCCATTTTCCTACATATACTCTTTTAGATTCACTGAGTCAATCTGATTATAATATGAGGTGCTCTACCGGTGTTGACCTAGCAATTATAAATGCCCTTGTGGTGTGTTCAATAAATATTTTAAATGGGAATTCACAAGATATTCCTGATAATCTTCGAATGAGAATAGTGCTAGCGCTTACAAAATTAAGATGTAACAATTCCTTCCGTTTCCTTGCTGTTGCATTCAGTTTATCAAGAACAACATGTACTAGATTTTTTTATTCTACTCTGGCATTGCTCGCTCAGGTTTTGAAACCTCTAGTATACTGGCCCAGTAAAGAAGAGGTACTCGCAAATATACCCACTTGTTTTGATAAGTTCAGGAATACTAGGGTTGTGCTGGATTGCACTGAAGTGCCAGTGCAAAAAAGTAAATGCTTGATTAGTAGAATTATAAATTATCGCATTATAAAAGTTCTCAGACTTTAAAATTTTTAGTAGGAATCACACCGTCTGGTTTAATATCGTATGTTAGTCCTGGATACGGAGGAAGGGCAAGTAATAAAGGAATTTTCAATAAAGAAAATTTTATTTACAAATTCGACCCTTATGATGCAGTGATGGTAGACAAAGGTTTCATGATTGAAAAAGAATGTGAAGATTACTTTATCAAACTGATTCGACCACCATTTCTTAGAAAAAAAAAACAATTTTCAAAAGAAGAAGCGAACTTAACAGCAAATATAGCTAGGGCCCGTATTCACGTTGAGCGAGCTATACAAAGGCTCAAAATATATCGAATAATTTCATCTCAGATTGAATGGTACATGATCCCACATATGGATGAAGTTATGATTGTAATTGCAGGGTTAGTGAATTTGTCTCCTCCTATTTTATCTAGAGAGCGATTTTGATCAAAATATTCAATTTATCGAGAATTACGGAAAAGTATACCGATTGCTTCAATTCAGACCGCGACATGGTCATTTCTGAGTTGAACAAAGAAAGATTAATGAAATAACAGTTGTCAGAGTGAAAAGTTTTGCAAAATATGACACCTTTCAAAGTATTTAAATATCCTTGGGGACAATAATGTAGGTAGACCGCATACTAGACTGGCACCATTATCTTTTCAAGCTCTTGTGCAGGCATACCCCAGCAGGCATACCCCGACTACCTAGAATATTATCGGAACTAAAGTTTCCACGTATTGAAAATATTAAAAGTATTTTTGTGTCGAATGTAATTGTAACGAAAGGAGTAATAGAATTACATATGAATTACAATTGAGGAGCTTGTAATTAATTACCGCTTCAATTACAATAAAAGTAATTCAAATACTTTTTCAATTACTTGTGATTAATTATAACTTATTTAATTATACTTAACAACAGTGTCTATGTGTACCGCTTTTTGAATTATGTCAATATATGTAGATTTTATTTTTATCCTCTGCGTCTTATTTTCTGGCCCCCCTGCAGTGCCCCTTTTTCAGTAAAGAGAAAGAAGCAAGGCTCAATTTTTTATATTTTTATTTAAAATTAATTATAATTGTCCTGATTGCTACAATACTGGTGAACCATATACTTCAAGTACTTTTCACTACTAACCTCTATCAAATTTCTGGAAAATAAATTATTAAATTCTACTCTAATTTCTATAAAATTATCTGAAAGAGGTGAATAAATTATGAAATACGTATATTTAAGACCTAAAAGAGCCATTCCTAGTTGCATTTGCCCATAATATGAATGATTTTTATTGACTGTCATGGTCTGATTTTCGCCAATCTTCACAAAATTGCATAAGTGATAAAGTTTTGATCATTGTGAGACAAAGATTTACCTAAAATGAAATAAAAAATATACAAGTTACATAGAGCAGTAGATGAAGTCATACCAATGAAAGGACATTTTATTTCTAGAAGGGCATATGGTTCTCCTTCCTTGAAAATTATACCGTCAGGTGAACACCCTATCCAAGGATATTTTTTATTTATAATAAATCCTGCGTTGACCAAGGCAAGTTCAGGATTTTTATTAGCAAAAGCAGCTAAAGCATTTCCTTCATAACGCTTCCCATATTCCACAAATTTATTGGTAAAACCTTTGGGCCAAAAAAAGCTCCTCGATTTTTCTTCCCAATTTCCCTTACTATAGGTAAATAATGAATATATTGAAGAACCTAAAAATGTAAAAAGATATGAAGCAATAAGTATTTTTTGTAAGTATGTATTTTCTTTTTTTTACCTGTAATCCGTAGTTTTCGAAACTGTTTCCATTCTTCAAAGCCCTGTTTACATTTTAAAGCTATAGTCACATCATCCTCTCGTAACATTGATAAAACCCTCCCACAACAAGTGTTTTGTGGATACCAATCTTCCTTTATGGTAAGGTTTTCCATGAATTTCGAATTCATTGACAATCTCAATATTTTTAAAATTTCAGTTTCATCTTTCGTTGCAGGACCCCTAAAACAATTAAAGAAACAAAAGAAAAAGAACAAACAAAGTAAAGAAGGTGTAGCTTTTCAGCATCAATTAACTGGGCTCGATATTTGCCATAAAAATAAGAAACGAATACAACCTTTGCACAGTTGCAGAAGCAGTATTATTCAAAAATATGGAAATGGCTGAGGAAGGTTTGCCTGAAAATATCAATTATTGCAATGTAAATTATTTGAAAATTATGAAATTTATTACACTTGATAAGCAAGTTTGTTTTATCTAGTTCATCATTTGTTATGAACTCTATGCAGTTTTTTTTTGAAAGTGCCAGTAGTCCACAGCCCTTTCAGCCGAATATACCTCATCGACTTTTCTTTTTTCTTTTCCCCATACTTGTTTAACATCCGTGCAACTTAATGCATCCAGTTCCTTATTTCTAAAAATGAAAGATTCGTCATTTCGTAGAAAATACATTCAATACCAGCTCACCGATTCACATATAATAAAGCAGCAACAACATGTTTACAATATCCAGATTGCCCAGCTTTACAACTACAAACACAGGTCCATTTATCTGTAGATGTTCCTGGAGATCCTAAACTTAGTTTAACCTCGTGAGGAGAACATTTTAAGGCCGAACTTTGCAGGCAAAGAGCAAATTTTTTTCTAAAATTGAAATCTTCAACTTGACACAAGATGATGTGATCGGCTCGAAAAACGGCTTCACCTTCCACTATGGGTCTACTCTTTCCATCTACGTACGATAAAATGTCTGCCAAAAGAACTGCTACAACAGGCATTTCAAAAAAATTCGATAAAAAACAAATAATAAGCGAATAAACTGAATTTATATCACCACACTAATAAACGGGATATCCAATGTTTTCCCCCAGTTTCGATTTGACAGTGTCAAATTACGACGCCACCTGGTGGCCATGAACACCTCGAATTGATAGAATTCTATTTATTTTCTTCTTTTTTAAACACATACTGTGCAACAACAACAGATGGCTCTGAGGATAGATATTAAGAAATATCAGAACTTGAGTATATCTTTTTACTGTAGAGTGGCCCACATAGACAAAATAAAAGAGACTGTTTAAAGCATAGGAAATATCAGACCACGTGATAATTCCCTACTATCCTTCGAGAGGCGCTGCTATCGAAAATTCTTACCGTTCTGTGCCGTTCTTGTCGACAGTCGAGTCGAGTTGTATTTTTTAGAATGTTTCGTGACTCGTAACTCGTAATTAGTGTAGACGCCATTATTGTGTATAACCTAAGTTGGTAAGTTTTTATATTTTTTATTTCTAATTGTGTTTGCTTATTTAAAATGTCAACCCTAATGCGAAGAAAGGTTCATAAATGTGCATCACCAAGGTGCAATAGCTTGTTTTTTTACTTCTTCGGATAAAAATCTTCAAAAGCATTTTTTTAAATTTCCTTCCGATATTGTGCGGAAAAAAGGTGGTTCGATATTTTAGGTTTGTCCCATACATCCAAACAGCTGAGGCTTTGTGAAGTACATTTTCATGATAATAGTTTCACTAGCACTTTGAAATCACGTCTAAATAAATTTGCTTTTTCTTTAGCACCCGAAACACATTTCTCACTCTTCGCTATTTTCCCTGAATTCGATGCTGCTGATATTTTTTTTTGTTTTAGATTACATGCAATATAAGAAGCTGTAGGCCCTGAGAGCTGAAGATCCGACCAACTGTACAATTAGATTTTTTAATAACCACAATTTTACTAAAACAATTTTATTTAAATTTAGTGTATCCTTTCGTAACTTCTGTGATATGACTGTGATTTTTCCTTTAAATAATAGTTATTTTTTATTATTTATATTCGTTTTATGTTTATATTTGTTTTTGTTATTATTTATTTAAATTTTCTATTTATTATTTAATTCCAATGGTTACCACATTTCTATTTTATATAATTTATACTTAATAGTTTATATGATTGTCTTTATATCAATGTATTTTATTTCATTAATTAAGGATGTACTAATTGTAATGTGCATAATTTTTAATAAAATTTCACATGAAACACTTAATATTATTTTTAATTGTATTTTAAATATTTCAATTTGTTAATTGTGTATGCATTTGATAGCCGTTTTTCATGCTTGAGAAACGGCTATTAATGACTACACAATTGTCAAATGTAAGGAAATAGAGTAGAATTACAAAAATTAATTTTAAATTTTCCTCCAATTTTTGTTTTAAATATAGAAGGAATCTATGCTTAGTTCGCGAAAAATGTTGCTATCCGATGAGAGGCAGCACCGTCAACGTTATGCCAATTTTTAGTAAAGGATCGAACTCTCTCATCTTTCTTTCTCTATGGTGGCCCATCTATTTTGGTATTTGTCTATGGTCATTCTAATTAACGACACGAATCCTCTGGCGCTAATGATTCAGCCGCATGTTTTCATCTGATTTTAAGTTAAATCCGAATTACTGTAATAATTAATACATTAAAGTGTTACAATATAAAGGAGTTGTTGATCAACCCCAGGCCGACAACCAAACTCTTAAATCTTTCACAATTTTTCGACGCGAATGCATCAATGCATGTGGAAGCGAAAGCTTGCTTGCTGCTTGCTTTTAGATGTATTTTAATTAATATTAGTGCGGACCGGTGCGGATGTTAGATTAAGGTAATAGATATGGATCTAGTACTGTTTAAAAAAAAAAGAAGAAAGTCAGTTGTCAGTACCTAGCATAGAGAAAGAAAGATGAGAGAGTTCGATCTCTTACTAAAAATTGGCAAGGCGTAGATGGTGCTGTTCCTAGTGGCTGGTCCCACGAACTAATGAAATATCGAGTAGATTTCTTCTATATTTCAAAATTAAAAATGGGTTATATATTCAATTTTATTTTTATAATACTGCTATATTGCAAATTAAAAAATAAGAACAACTTTTGTTAATAAGAAATGTATTTATTTATAAGATATAAAAAATTGAATACATACATATAACCTAAATAGACAATACAATACATACAATTCAACAATTTGAACATCATTCGACAAAATTAATAACATTTGACACTAATAACAAAAATATAAATAGAATACGTATATAATACTTGTGGAATAGAAAATATAATAGAATAAATAGAAACGTAAAACAAATACAACCTTGTTACTTCAAAGTCAGATGAGTCAGATCCCTCAGTTCCCAGGGCCTACAGCGTCCAATTCTTGTAGAGCTAACTAAAACAGAAAAAAATATGAGCAGCATCTAATTTAGGAAAATAACAAAAACAGTGAGATGTATTAGAAAAACATAGAAATCAAATATTATAAGTAGATAGCTATGTAGAAAAATGATCTTCACAGAGTCTCATTTGTTTGGATGAATGAGGCAAACCTATAAATAATATTGTCACGGATCGAGGAGTAACTCCAATTTTACTAATATTTATTAATTTCATTGAATGTAACAGAAACAAGATATGTTTATATTATTTATAATAATGCTGAATAGGCAAGGTCGGTCGACCGTGAATCGTGAATGCAGGTCGGCGTATTACATATGTAATACGCCAAATATCACGTATTGGGTCATCGACAAACTTATAAAATGTAGACACACGAAAATAGCAGGGCTCGCTCGATTTGGGCTCTCTAGTCCGAGGGACCTCTGCGTGAGGCTCTCTCGATTTGATCCGCGCGCGGTAAAGTCCGATAGACGGACTACGAAGGTACTAAGTGTGAGTACCAACGGGAAGCGTGAGCCCTAGTGTCTTCGTGTGTTCGGGGTAGTGAAACGAGTGACTTAGTAAACGGACATTGTGTTGGTCCATCTACGTCAACCGAGATGACAAGTTGGGTTTCTTGGTAAGTAGTTAGATTATAGTTTTGTTTTTTTGTTTTTGTATCGGTGCCTGTCACAGAATCTGTCAGATCCCAATAAATTTCATGTATATATCCATACATCCTGTTTTACTACAATAAGCCAAGCGAGTAAGACCCCTAAGTAATCCTTGAGGTACGACCCCTACGCGAGGAACGCGTGACATGGTGGAGGCGCCGTTGTGCTACGACCCGTCGAGAAATTCTTCATAATTTCTCGTATGCACTTGTAGTATCCTCTTGCAGGGAAGTTGCAGGCACTGGAAGCAGCGAGGGAAGACAGGAATATCTGTTCTGTCCGGGACGTACATTGGCTTTTAATTGGGTTTTTTGAATTGGTATATTTGGATTCTGGATCTGACATGACAGTGACGATATTTTCGATAAATATTTGTATGGTGTGATTTTTATTTGTTTTCCCATTTTTTCTATTTTATGTTATTCGCATCTTGATATTTTTATTGCTGGGTTTCTTGATCTGACCTGATACCGACTTGCTGGTCGGCGTATGCGGTACATATCTAGGGTGAAACTTGGAGATATAGGTGGTTAAGACTAGGAACTATGGGCACCAAAAGGACATAAGCCAGGCAAGAATTAAAGAAGGCCAAATTATGGAGGACCTGGTCAAGCCGCAGGCGACTCACGTCAAAGAGGTTCGGTCTTTAGACCAGAGTTGGAACACACAGCTCCTGAAGAACGACAAGGGCATGAGAAAAGGAAGAAGAGACAATGAAATTTTGGGAGAAAGATGTGCGTGGTGCTGTGGGTGGACAACCGAGCACAAAACTGGAGCCGGGACGAGGTATGGAGTGCGTGCTGCGCAGCCTCGAATAAAAGGCAAGTACACATTAGGTTAAATATATAAGTAGGATTAGGATTTTTTGGATGTAAGGAAGAATGGATAGTATGTAAGGATGAACGCAGCGTGAGGAATAAACTCATCGCCGCTTAAGGAATAGTATATATTTTTTTTGGAGGAGAGGATGATAGAAATATTAATGAACGATGGAAAAGAGTGGGTACAGAAAGCAAAGGTGATTTTATTGGTGGTATTAGCGTCCTGCAAGTAATTAGGAGACACGGGGAATAGGACGGATTATACGATTTTAGGGAATAATGATTTTATGAGAAGATATGGTATTAAAATATGGTATTGATACCATGGTAGATGATTACAGGAAAAGCAATTTTATGAATATTTAATGAGAGTTGATGATAATAGTTATGTCTGTGCTGCGGGCACAGCAATGGTTATAGGGAAAGGGGAATCTGGAAGATGGTACCAAGGGGTGCTGAAGATTCGCCTTCCCAGGTTTTAATGTTGACGATAAAGTGAAGTCGAGTGTCTATGGTGACGCGTTATGGAGAATGCGATATACTTGATTTTATGAGATGCGATTATGTGATTATTGTATGAAAAGTTACGAGAGCGTTGATAATAAGGGAAAGGGGAATCTGGAAGATGGTACCAAGGGGTGCTGAAGATTCGCCTTCCCAGGTTTTAATGTTGACGATAAAGTGAAGTCGAGTGTCTATGGTGACGCGTTATGGAGAATGCGATATACTTGATTTTATGAGATGCGATTATGTGATTATTGTATGAAAAGTTACGAGAGCGTTGATAATAAGGGAAAGGGGAATCTGGAGGATGGTGCCAAGGGGTGCTGAAGATTCGCCTTCCCAGGTTAATATTTTGGTGTCGCGGTTAAAATAAAGTCCGGTGTCTGAGAGTCCGAAAGTGCTGCAGGGACGCGTTATAATGAGATGCCCACTCACAAAGAGAGAAAATGTAGAAGAAGTAGCGAAAGAAAAGTAAAGAGTAGCAGTGAATGTGAGCGGTAAGAAAGCGGAGATGAGTTTAAAACACAACATTGGTGTTAGATTTAATAAAAGTAATAGTTTTTTTGGGAAATATTGGGGTTTTATAGATATTTATATAATAAGAAAAATGTTTAAAAAGTTAATTTAAAAAATGTTTAAATAGAAATAGGCGCACTACCTTTGGCATTTTTTTTACATGTAAACACCGCTCGTCACGACCAGAAGAGGAAAGCCGTGGATCAGAAGAACTCCCGCAAGCACCCAGAGAAGGGGTCACCACCCGATCAACCGTCACTAGGCCAGACGCGAACGTAGGCAGACGAGTGAACCAGGCTGTCAGGAGTTGGGGCAAGAGGCGTACGAGCTATTGATAATTTTGGACGACACGATTGAGGCGATACGGAGCCACAGACGCAAGGGCCAGAGCGAATGCTGGGCCAAAACGAATAGTAGCAGGGGTCGGCACTACAGAACCGACCCAACAAAAATGAGCAATAAGGGGGTGCGAGGTAGCTCCCCCATCATAAGTCCACCAGGTTCAGTGAGAACCAAAGTCAAGGAGAAGCAGGCCTACCCAACGAAGCCAATGACGCCCCACGTCGCCACGGACAGCGAAGGCCAAGGACGGAGACAGGAGGGGATCGGACACCTTAGACCAATCCCCAGGGTTGACAGCGGCAGGGAGCAAGAAGAGGATCCATAGGGACAAGAAGACAATCGGTGTTGTGACGACGCGAGTGAGTAGAATTGTTTGTATCGCCAAGGTGTAGTGTTAGTATGTAAGAAATTAGTACGTAAGGAACAGGAAACCCAACTTATCAAGGCAAAAGAAATAGTAAAGTCGATGACCCACTGGTATTACAATGCGGTGTAAGCATTCGTGATTCAACTAGAACGACGCGAAGGAACTCGATCCGACTATCCCAAACGGCCGCTGGTGACGCCCTCGGCTTTGTAGCGTCGGGACGCCGCTCGCGACGGGAGGGGGATGTCACGGATCGAGGAGTAACTCCAATTTTACTAATATTTATTAATTTCATTGAATGTAACAGAAACAAGATATGTTTATATTATTTATAATAATGCTGAATAGGCAAGGTCGGTCGACCGTGAATCGCGAATGCAGGTCGGCGTATTACATACAGGGTGACCCAGGGTCGCGTTAAAGTCCCATAACTTTTTACCTAATTGAGATATCGACTTGATTTTTTTTTCAAAAGGTAGGTACAATAATACTGCGTATTATTAAAATAGTTTCGTCTATACACAGGGTGGCTTAGTATTAGAAATCCACTAAAGTTACCTTTTTTTTAATGGAACCCCCTGTATATTATAACATTTTTGAATTCTTTAGTGAATTTTAGTGTGACTTTATGTACCATACATTGTACCTAAAACCAATCGTTTAGTGGCAATTCGAAATTTTCGAAAAAAGTAGAGGTTTGAAAAAAAATTAATATTGCCGCTTTTGTAAAACTTAGAAGGTCGTGACTCTGGGTTATTAGTAAACATGAAATGTACTACTGTGTGACATGGATTCAGAATTGAATACTGTTTGTGTTCTTAGATATCGATAAGCAAATTTACAAAATTTCAATTAAAGGTAACTTGATTTTTTTAAATGAAACTACCTACTTTTTTGTACACCATCTTGTACGAAATTTTATTGCCTTTCTAACGATATTACATTGTCAATATTTTTACCTGCTAGTTTTCTCTTAATTCCGGAATTTCTTATAATTAGCGGTAATTTTCAATTTTCAATAGTACTGTTCAAAGTGGCTCAATATAGTAAATTAAATTAAAATAAAACAAAAATTTTATAAAAGATAGTGAGTTATAAAAAAAGTATACAGATCAATCAATCAACTACAATTTATTTTATTATAGGGAGATAATGATAATGTACAAGGAATAATATAAAGAACAGTTTTTTTTTTGATAGCACAATAATTTTTCTTACAGTAGATGCTCAAAGATATTGCTATTATGTTCGATTACGTCTTCTTAAAAACTAATTTTTAAAGCGCGTTAGCATGTTTTAATCAATTGATCGAAAAGCGTCTCTTATCCGGATCTTCATGTCGTTAGCTGTTGATGGCCTGCCCGTTCCCGCGATTTGACACCAATTGATTTTTTCCTATGGGGATTTGTTAAGGACAATGTCTATAGTGTTAGGCCAACAACAGCTAACTACCGCGAATACTACTAAATTACCGCGAATTATAAGAAATTTCGGAATTAAGAGAAAACTAGCAGGTAAAAATATTGACAATATTATATCGTTAGAAAGGCAATAAAATTTCCTACAAGATGGTGTACAAAAAAGTAGGTAGTTTCATTTAAAAAAATCAAGTTACCTTTAATTGAAATTTTGTAAATTGGCGTATCGATATCTAAGAACACAAACAGTATTCAATTCTGAATCCCTGTCACACAGTAGTACATTTCATGTTTACTAATAACCCAGAGTCACGGCCTTCTAAGTTTTACAAAAGCGGCAATATTCATTTTTTTTCAAACCTCTACTTTTTTCTAAAATGTCGAATTACCACTAAACGATTGGTTTTAGGTACAATGTATGGTACATAAAGTCACACTAAAATTCACTTAAGAATTCAAAAATGTTATAATATACAGGGGGTTCCATTAAAAAAAAGGTAACTTTAGTGAATTTCTAATACTAAGCCACCCTGTATATAGACGAAACTATTTTAATAATACGCAGTATTATTGTACCTACCTTTTGAAAAAAAAATCAAGTCGATATCTCAATTAGATAAAAAGTTATGGGACTTTAACGCGACCCTGGGTCACCCTGTATGTAATACGCCAAATATCACGTATTGGGTCATCGACAAACTTATAAAATGTAGACACACGAAAATAGCAGGGCTCGCTCGATTTGGGCTCTCTAGTCCGAGGGACCTCTGCGTGAGGCTCTCTCGATTTGATCCGCGCGCGGTAAAGTCCGATAGACGGACTACGAAGGTACTAAGTGTGAGTATCAACGGGAAGCGTGAGCCCTAGTGTCTTCGTGTGTTCGGGGTAGTGAAACGAGTGACTTAGTAAACGGACATTGTGTTGGTCCATCTACGTCAACCGAGATGACAAGTTGGGTTTCTTGGTAAGTAGTTAGATTATAGTTTTGTTTTTTTGTTTTTGTATCGGTGCCTGTCACAGAATCTGTCAGATCCCAATAAATTTCATGTATATATCCATACATCCTGTTTTACTACAATAAGCCAAGCGAGTAAGACCCCTAAGTAATCCTTGAGGTACGACCCCTACGCGAGGAACGCGTGACAATATCCTATAATATCAAACCATTTTTTCTTTCACTCAAATTTGAAGGGAATTTAAAAAAACGCTTTTGAAGATTATCTTCGGGGGCACAAATTTACAAATTTTTGCATCTTGGTGATGCACATTTACGAACCTTCCTTCGAATTGGTGTTGACATTTTAAATTTGCAAACAAATATAAATATAAAAAATAAAAATACTCACAATTTAGGTTAAGCACTAAAATGGCGTCTACATCACTAACGAAACTCACTTAATTAAAACAACGGACGGGCGACGACCGACGACCCGCGATCGCGATCGTTTCCATACGGATCTCATATAAAATTAGCCAATCAAAACAATCGAAATTCATTTAATTTTTCGATAGCAGCGCCTCTAACGGCTGGTCTTCGTTCTAAGGCATGTTGTCGACTCTGTCCTATGCATTAAACAGTCTCTTTTATTTTGTCTATGGTACCTAGTTTGTAAGAAAATGGAGTAGTTTTGTTTATGTTTGTTTGTGTTCCTTTTGTTAAGTTATTGAGCGATTGCTAGTCTTCCCAATTAAAATCGTTGAGTAGAACGGGTGGTTTTCTTCGCGATCCGACATATTTTGGCGACCGAGACAGGACGGATTCGGGAAAAAGACTTTCGGTTTTTTGTTGGACATTGAAAGCAATCGCGATGGAGGCAAATAGGAAGAATCGTAAGGTTAAACGAGCTGCTTTTACGAAGAGGTGTAACGAGTTAGAGGCTCTGTTGTCCGCGGATGCACCGGCGTGGGATAAGATTAACGGTGCATGGGACATGATAAATCAAAAAAATGATGAAATTTTGATTTTAGATAGAAGTATCTACGACGAACTCTTGGCGGCAGATGTAGATGAGACGGAGTTAATGGCAGAAAGTGATTCGAACGACATGTATCAGAGTAGATATTTTGAATTAAAAAGCAAATATAACAAACTGACAGCGAATCAAGCGAACGAGTCGAAGACTAGTGTAGACTCTACGACCGAGGGGTCTATAGAAACGGCGATTAGAAGAAAATTTAAGCTTCCGATTATGGAATTAAAGAAGTACGATGGAAATATCATGGGCTGGCTTGGCTTTTGGTCCCAATTTAAGAAAATACACGATGACCGCGATATAGCTTCGGAGGATAAGATAAGTTATTTGATTATGACGACTGTGCCTGGTAGCCGTGCTAGGAAAATCGTAGAGAGTTTTCCACCTATTCCGGAGAATTATGAATCAATAGTTACTAGTTTGAAGGAGCGTTTCGGTCGAGAAGACCTCCAGATTGAGGTATATGTCAGATAATTGTTGAAACTGATATTGAATCGTGCTATGGCTAGTAATAAGTCAGATCTCTCGACATTATACGATAACATCGAAACACAATTAAGAGCGTTAGAGACGTTGGAAGTCACATCGGATAAGTACTCGGCCATGTTATATCCTTTGATCGAGTCTTGTTTACCCGAAGAGTTGTTGAGAATTTGGCAGAGGTCGCGGCATGCGAGAGTCGGTAGCGATAATTTGGAAGAACTGGTTGATATGGATACCGATGCATCTTCGATGGAATACCGTCTAAAAAACTTGATGAAATTTTTGCAAATTGAAGTGTGAGGAGAGCAAAGGGTTTCAATGGCGATGGATGGCCTGGGACTGGGCGTAAAAGCTAGGCCACGTGAGGCGTCGGTGCCAACGGCCGCCGGATTCATGAATTGTGAAGGGACTAAATGCGTTTTCTGTGATGGGGCTTCGCACGAATCTATCAATTGTTTTAAGGCGCAGCGGATAACGTTGGAAAAGAGACGAGAGGCATTGTCTACCAAGGGGGCCTGCTTTCGATGTCTGAAAAAAGGCCACCGCTCTCGTCAATGTCGGGAACATTTGAGATGCGTGGTGTGTGGAGGATCACACGCTACCCTGATGTGTACAAAGTTGGCTGCACGTAAAGAAGAGGCCTTCGTGAAGAAAAGTGAGCCAGTTGAGAACGAATCGAACACAGATCAGGCCTTGGCTAATTGCACAAGGGCTCACATCTTTTTGCAGACACTGCGAGTAAGGTTGGAGGGCCAGAAGGGTTGTCGAGAAGTTCGGGTGCTGATCGATAGTGGGTCATAGCGGTCATATATTCTGAGGTCTACAGCTACGAATTTGGGGTACGTGCCTAAGAGTACCGAAAAGATTGTCCATCTTCTTTTTGGGGGTACTAATACTCAGGAGCTAGTACATAACACCTACGATGTTAGGTTGCTTTACAAGGATTACGCTTGTACATTTGAGGCATTGGATCAGGATCTGATATGTCAGGAAGTTTCACCGGTATTTTGCGGATCTTGGAAAGAAGAATTGACGGATTTGGGCATCGACATAGACTCTAGGGGAGGGCAAAAGTCGGCCCGCGGGCCGGATCCGGCCCTTTTGCTATTTTTATCCGGCCCGTTGAAAAATTCCGCACACAAATTTTTTTAAACTGTTTTATGAGATTTTGTTGACATCAGCATTATTAGTGTGCGTACTATATATATAATAGTCTTAATAAAATAGGCGGTCGGCTAACTACACTAGTGTGGACGATGTCGCGAGCTTGAAACAATCCTCGTGTGATTCTCACGCGGGTCGCTCTCAGGGCGGTTGTTTCGTCGAACACAAAGGAGATCGCGCTAGGTTCGAAATGCCTGTGAGGACGGCATATGCTGCACTCCTCTCACTTTTCGAGGGACGACAGGTCGCACCACGCGTATTGTTAATTTTGATTTAGTACTGATCGCATACTATTTTTTGTTCGAGTCTAATATTAGTTTGCAAATATAAAATTGAAAAAGTGGACTTTTTGTAAGTAAAATTTTAAAACATTATTTTATTGTATTAATTAAATTATAGGTTTGTAGACCTTTGTAAAATGAGTCAATCCAAAAAAAGAAAAGTGGATTTGGAATGCAGAAACTTCAATGAAGCTTGGACGGTAAAATATCTTTTTACAAACATAAATAAGAAAGCAATTTGTTTGGTTTGTCAGGAAACAATTGCTGTTTTTAAAGAATACAATTTAAACAGGCACTTTACAACAAAACATCCAAAATATGCATCACATTCTTTAAAAGAACTTCAAACTGTACCAGAAAACTTAGCAAAAAACTTGAATAACCAACAAAATATTTTTACCAAACAAAGTAATATAGAGAAATCTACCACAAAAGCAAGTTATGTTGTCGCACACAAAATTGCTAAGTTATGTAAGCCGTTTTCTGAAGCAGAATTTGTTAAACAATGCATGGTACAAGTGTCGGAGATATGTTGTCCTGAAAAGAAACATATTTTTGAAAAAGTAAGCCTTTCAAGAAGAACAATAGTACGACGGATTGAAAATATTTCAGGAAACTTACTTGACCAGCTAAGAACAAAAATTGCTGATTTTACCTATTGTTCTCTGGCTTTAGATGAGTCCTGCGATATTGCTCATACAAGTCAATTATTAATATTTATTCGCGGCATTAACAAGAAATGTGAAATTGGCGAGGAACTTCTTAGTGTGCATCCAATGAAAGATACAACTACTGGTGAAGACTTCTTTCTCGCTGTTGAAGAGTGTTTAGTTAAAGTAAGTTTAACTTGGAATAAAATAGTAAGCGTCACTACGGATGGTTGTCCTAGTTTAACAGGGAAAAATGTAGGCTTACTTAAACGAATTCGCGACAAAGTAAAAGAGTTACAACCAGAACACGATATATTATTTTTGCACTGCATTATTCATCAAGAAGTGCTATGCAGAAAGATTTTAAAATTGAATCACGTCGTTACTGTTGTGACCAAAGTTGTGAATTTTATTCGAGGACGTGCCGTAAACCATCGACAGTTTGTTGAATTTTTGAAAGAAATTAAAAGTGACTTCTACGAAATTCCTTATTACACTGAAGTGAGATGGCTCAGCATTGGTAAAGTTTTGGACAGATTTCAATATTTGCTTGATGAAATAGTATTCTTCTTGTCGATAAAAGAAAAACTACATGATTTTCCTGAATTGCAAAATAGAGCTTGGCTAAACGATTTCTCATTTTCAGTAGATATCGTAAAATATTTGAATGAACTAAATATAAATCTACAAGTGAAAAACCAATTCGCTTTCAATATGCACTCAAACGTCAAAGCATTTATGACAAAACTAAATTTATTTGCTGAAAACTTTAATAATAAATTATTAAATCATTTCCCCTCATTGCAAGCACGGCGAGAATCATTGAAAAATACAGATTTTTTTAAATATAGTGCAATAACACAAGACCTACATTCTGAATTCCAAAGAAGATTTCAAGATTTCAAAGCTATTGAAAAACCTTTATCATTAATTAGCCAACCTTTCAATTTTGATGTGCAAGAAGCCCCTGTTGAAATTCAACTAGAACTAATTGACTTACAATCAAATAATTTACTAAAAGAAAATTTTCACTCAAACGAATTGAGTGCTTTCTATGGCGCTTTGAATAATGAACATTTCAAACATTTTTTGAACTATGTTCAAAAATACCTTGTTTTATTTGGTTCGACATATATTTGTGAAAGAACTTTTTCTTTAATGGTTTCCACGAAAAATAAATATCGATCACAAATTACTGACGAAAATCTACACTCGGTATTAAGGATTGCTACAAGTGATTTGGAACCCAATTTTGAAGAAATAATGTCAGATGAACATTCGAGATTTCACGTTTCGCATTAACTTTAAATATTTATTTTAACGTTTGATGTTTTTCTTTTCTTTTTTGAATTCTATTTACTATTATATTTACGAAATGCAATATAAATGTTAAATTATAATAACTATGTGTCAATATAAAATAATTTGTATCATTAAGACATAAATAAGTAACAAAATAAAATGTTTCATTGACTGGTTTATCTAATAGCCATTTATTTATAAAAATATTTCTTTAAAAATTACGTGACATATTTTATTCAAATTGAAATGATACTTAGTGTTTTTGTCAAAAAAAATGGCTGGGAAAAAACTCCATCCAAAACATCCGTTTGTGCAAAGCATACGCGGTATAGTCCTCCGGCCCGGGAGACATTTTGAAAATTTCATTTTGGCCCGCGCTTTAAATTATTTGCCCACCCCTGGTTCAAAGGATAATAGTGAAAGTGCGGGAGTGAAAGTTTCCGACTCTGAGTTGGTTGCTCAAAGCAGAGTACCCGTTACTCGTAGTGGAAGGCGTGTTAAAGTGCCTAAAAGGTTTTTGTAGTTAAGATTTTGTTGATTTTTGTATAATTTGTCGATTTGTTTGTTTTTTGTCGATTTATGTAAGTTAATTTGTAAGTAACCCCGGGTTACTCAGGTGGGAGGATGTTAGATTAAGGTAATAGATATGGATCTAGTACTGTTTAAAAAAAAAGAAGAAAGTCAGTTGTCAGTATCTAGTTTGTAAGAAAATGGAGTAGTTTTGTTTATGTTTGTTTGTGTTCCTTTTGTTAAGTTATTGAGCGATTGCTAGTCTTCCCAATTAAAATCGTTGAGTAGAACGGGTGGTTTTCTTCGCGATCCGACAGCGGAATTACAAGAATGGCAAGTGAAGGGAGTCTCAAGTAAGTATCTATTTTAAACTTTTACGTTGATAAACCCACATTTTTTGTTTAACCTAACTTTTTTGAACATGAGGCCTGAATTTTAGTTTGTTGAATTTCATACGTATAACAAAGAGTAGAGTAGATATAAGTTTTAAAAATGTCGTTTAAACATAAAAGTAGAAGTTACCTTTATAAACAAATAACGAAAAAATGTAGTGATATGTTAAATCTTATAGAATTAGATGATTTGTCGAAAAAACAAACAATTATTAGAAAGCCTTTAGAGGGAAACCCCAAAGCAACAGTCAACAGCTTTAACAGCAATGAGTGTGTAATTGAAAATGTGTCCGCAAGTAACAATTTGTCTATAAGTGAAAATCACAGTGTATCGAATGAAATCGATCAAAATCGAAATCGAACGAAGACTGAACGAAAATATCAGTGTATACTATTTCTAGTCATAATTCGACATGGCATAAAAAACGCCTAGCGCCGACTTCAAAGGTACCGGTGCACATGGACGTACCGTTTTTAGTATCAAAATTAAATAGATTAAAGTATTAATTGGGTAATATTTAATCTACTCACTTTGTCAGTGAAATTTTATGTCAAATAAATTTTATAAGTTAAAATTAATAATTTTAAAAACAAGTAAAGTTTAACCAAGGCTTTGAGAAATCGCGAAAAATTTTCAGACCGCGCGAGCCACTGATCTAAGACAAACAAACTGAAGAGCGAGATTAATTAGATGAATATTTGGTGATTTACGACCGCGAGCCAGCTGCCGGTCCGAAATCGCGTGATCGCACAGTTGTAGAATTAATATCAACTATTGGTGAGTTGATGTTTAAAACTTAAGTGGGCCACATCAGCGCGGCTGAGCGGCTATACCGGGGCGATTCGCGCTTATTGGCAACGCGAGAGTATGGAATTCGTAGCATTCTCGGCGCTTATAACGCGATTTATTTCGCGTCCCCGGTACAACGGTCCAAATCGGATTAATATTAGAATCACTATAGTACAACGAGTGATAAGGACTCCATGAGCAGTAACACTACTTGCAGTATTGATTCTTCTATTAGTGACAGTAGTGATATTGAAACTGTACAAATAGATGCGAAATGTTTTTTACAAAATTGGGCGATTCGTAATAATATTACCCATAAGGCCCTTTCAGAATTACTTGTATGGCTTCCAACTGTCACTGACAAAATGTCTTTGCCATTATGTGCTAGAACACTTTTAAAAACGCCAGTTTCAAGTAAAATTACGATGATGGGAAAGGGGTACTTTCATTATTTTGGAATTGAAAATAAATTAAAGTCTTTCGCATCAAATTTTAAAATTGTCTCTGAGATTTTTAATTTAGATATAGGTATAGATGGAATACCATTACATAAAAGTACACAGACATCATTTTGGCCAATTGCTTGCAAAATTACTACTTTTGAAATGCCTGAAAAGCTGTTTTGTGTCGCATTATATTGTGGTCCTAATAAACCAGTTTTAGAAAAGTTCTTTCAACCATTTGTGGAAGAATTACAAAATCTCCAAAATGTAGGTTGTTTAATAAAAGGAAAGAGATATGAAGTCTCAATAAGATCAATTTGTTGTGATACTCCAGCACGTTCTTTTATAAAAAATGTAAAGGCACATAATGGTTTTTCTGGGTGTGATAAGTGTGTAGTAGTAGGTGAATATAAAAGCAGAAGAATGCTTTTAACGATATGAAATTTTATTAAAATAAATTAAAAATAGTCTTAAAATATTGCCTATTAAGTTTGTTCATTTTGTTTTAGGAAAGTGTGTAATTAAAAGATGGACACAAATCAGAGACGCATGGGTAAAAACTAAGAATGCTAATAAAACGTCAAAGAAATCTGCTTCGGGTGCTGCTTCTGTCAAACCGTAAAGATATCATAAGGAGTTCATTTTTTTTAAAAGAATTGTTGATACAGGTGTCAAAAATGATAGTATAGGGAGCAAAAATCAAGAGGACGAAACGGAATTAGAAAAAAATACCTCTACTGCGGTTAAGGTAACTGCATTCGAAAATGAGGAAAGAAAGAGAAGACAATGAGACTGAAAAACAGCCAGAAACACCAGTTGAAATTCAAAAAAAATGTTTCAATCCACCAAAAAAAAGGAAATTTGTTAATGAAGTAGACGAAAAAATGATCACTTTTATAATTCTTTCAAATTTTATAATTGAAAAAGTCGAGTGAAAAGATAGAGGAGAATCGAAATTTGATGTTTTTAAAGTATCCTACCGTCAATAAATACATTTGATGATGGCCAAATATTAGAATTTCAGTCTGGAGTTATAAATCTGATACAGACAATTAAAAAAAAGAAACAGTTATAATTACTGGTCACATCAAAATACGAATCAATATGAAGTGCAGTCACCGTCAGCACCGTCAACTTCCACTCAGCTTGATACCGTACCTTCACATTCAACAGCCATCACCTTTCTACAACATGAGCCTGTCTAATTGTCGACATGTCTCGACCCTGGTCTAATTGTCCCACTTGCGGGTACGCTTGTAACATTGTGCACCACCACCTATTTTTGTAATGAAGTGACCAACATCGTCAATATTAATTATCTCGATAGATATATCTTTGACCCACATGCAAGCATTTTTTTCCTTTTAATTTTATAAATGCTGGTAAAAAAATCATGAGAAAAAATTGTTACAATTGTACCCGACCTTCCCTACTCAATCGTTACTAATAAAGGTGAAAAAATTTTAAATACATGATTGACATATTATAAATATAAACAAATGTTGTATTAAATAAATATATTGAAATTCTAATAAATAATAATTTAATTTAGTATAAATTTATTATAATTTAATTTATCAATATTAGAGAATAAATAATATTTATTTATTAATTATTTAATATTTATTGATTAATATCTAATATATGACGTAATCCGCCTAATTCCACTGGCTTTATTGGCCATTGTTATGGTAATGAGAGGCGGAGAGTTAAGATTATTCAACTCCGAAATGTCAATGTTACCGGAAATTGATGAACTTGTCTGCCAAAAACCAACGGTGATTTTATCTAATCACATTGGATTACTAACATGCAAACTGGCGATGACTACAAAGGAGATGTGTTTGTCGAACGTCGACAATCCGGTAAGCGAGGTGCTGAGTATCTGACGTCAAATTGTGCAACCTCAGCAAGTTTAGGTGTACCCGTTTACAATGCTTCGGAGAACGAAATAAGTTTCGACGTGAAACAGTTGATTGCGAGAGGTGTTCCAGAGATGAGTCACAAGGAGTACCACCCAGCGATTGCCGATCGCATATGCGAGCAGAACGTTAAATAGAGCGGAATCTAACTACAGCACGTCCGAGAAGGAGTTGTTGGCCATAGTTTGGAGCGTGAAGCATTTCAGACCGTACCTCTATGGGAGAACCTTTACCATCTTCACAGATCACCGACCACTCACCTGGTTGTTCAACGTGAAGGACCCCGATTCGAGGTTAGTTAGGTGGAGACTAGTTTTGGAAGAATATGACTATCATATCAAATATAGGCCAGGTAAGTTAAACGGAAATGCTGACTGTCTCAGTCGCCCTGTACTGGACTCGGATCCCGAAGCCGATAAGCCAGAAAATACAGCAGAAATTCGACAAATAGTAACTTCGTCAGATGAAACATATAAATCATTTTTAGAAAAATTTCAAACCACTTTAATAACATGCGATGGTATAATCGAGAAAAACGAAAAACTGACCAACGCGTCAGATAATATATGCATACTTTTATCAGCAGACCTAGATCTTAAAGAAAATTATCTAGAAGAATTTTTCCAGAAATACACCTATGTATGATCACCTATAAAGAAAACCGTATAAAGAAAAATTTTAAGTGGCCGAATATGAAGAAAGATATCAAAGAATTTATCTAAACCTGTAAGTCATGTCAAAGGAACAAATTAATCCGGAAAAAGAAAACCGAGCCGATGGAGATTACAACGACTAGCTCGCGACCCATCGAAAAGATTTTCATGGATGTTGTAGGACCTCTTACCCTCACCGAAAATAAAAACAAATATATCATTACACTGCAAGATGATCTAACCAAATTTTCGCAGGTTCGCCGTTTCGAATCACGGGGCCGCTACAATAGCTCGAAAACTAGTCGAGAATTTTATTTGTAAATTCGGAATTTCACGAATTTTAGTAACCGACCAAGGCCGTGACTTTACGTCTGATTTACTCAAAGAGATCTCTAAACTTTGTAAAATTAAACAAATTAATTGTACTGCTTATCACCCGCAGAGCAACGGCGCTCTCGAACGGAGTCATTCAACTTTATCCGACTATCTGAGACATTTTATTTCATCAGAAAAGACCGATTGGGATCAATGGATCGATTTCGCGATGTTCTCATATAATACCACAGTCCATACCTCCACTAAATTCACCCCTTACGAACTTCTCTTCGGATATTTACCTGCACTTCCAACCAGTATAACCAAACAACCCGATTTCAGATAGTGGGCTTTCACACCAAAGTAGCATGCGACGTGCGACTTGCTGCCAGGAAGCAAGTAGCATGCTACTTGTTTTAAAACCGATACAAATAAATGAACGCTTTCACACTGGAGTGGCGTCGCAAGAATGCGACGTGGCATCATGCGACGTGCGACTCAAAAATAAAACAAGTCGTATAATTTGCTACTTAGCTACGTGTTTTTAACCCGCGCAGACGTTTTTTCACTTGTTGTGGCTGGATTAATTTTTGAGTCTTTTCGTGATGTCTAGCAAAAAAGGTGTAAAAACATTGCCGGATGATGAACAATTTAATATAGGCTTTGTTCAGACTGTCGAGAGGTTCCCGTCCCTTTATGATCACACTTTAAAAGCGTACAGCAACAGAAGTGAACAAGATAAGGCTTGGAACCAAGTTGCTGGGACATATTTTTCTACAGGTAAGTTTGTTATTTTTATTTAAATATGTTCGGAACTCAAGAAAATCGTTGTGTCTTGTCAACCGGTAAAGATTGGTCAATAAACAGCCAGCGAAATATCGATTTACAGACTTTCCTAGATGGCTGTCCAAAAAAAGTTAGGTTGTGTTGAATTAATAAAGAAAAACAAACGAAAGGCTGTTCAACGGTTTAATTTAAAATCGAGAAAAATAAAACGATAACGCGGTGGCTTGCGTATTTATATACAAACATTGTTTTGCCATGGCAAAGCGTTTTCAGGTTTCACGAAGTATGCGCATAACCTATCTCTTAAATCGCTTGCCGTTGTTGGTTGACGTCCGTGAAGCTCTGATTGTAGGCCCGGTAAGTTATTGTAGATAGCTTCAACATCTTGTTCATTATTAGAATGCAAAAACCTACCATCGTGTTTCCGAATGAAATTATGCAAAGTACAAGCAGCTTTGACAATATGTACAACTTTTTCTGGTTCACAGTCAATTTGAGTCTCGAAAATTCTAAATTTTGAAACCAGCATACCAAATGCACACTCAACACTTTTTCTAGCCCTCGAAAGTCTATAGTTAAATATTCTTTTAGAGTTAGTTAGGGTTCTTCTGGGGTATGGTCGCATAATATTGTTACTAAGCGGAAAAGCTTCGTCTCCTACAAAGAACATCGGAAACGTGGAATTGTTCTCATCATTTGGTAAGGCAGCAGGAGGTGGAATGTTAAATTTATTTTTATTAAGAGCGCGAAGAAAACCGGAAGATTTAACTACACGACCATCACTATTTCTTCCATAGTCACCGACACTTATAAAAGTGAATAGACCATCTGCGTCCGCACTTGCCATTAAAACTACTGAAAAATAGCCTTTATAATTAAAATATGCTGAACCTGATTTTTTAGGGCATTTAATTCTGATGTGTTTGCCATCTAAGGACCCCAAGCAATTTGGCATATTCCAAAGTTCAAATATCGCGCAGAAATCTCTATCCACTGCTCTATTGTAGGTAATGCCATATATTGTGCTTGAATGGCTATCCACAATTTTTGAGCAGTATCAGCAATAATGCTACTTATCGTTGAAATTCCTCGATAAAATTCAAAGTGCAACGCCGTAAACGACATACCAGTTGCTAGAAACCTAAAAAAGAAGCAGAAAAAATATTTCATAAATTTAAATGTTAATATTATGTACGATAATAGTATATTGCTAATTAGAACGTCCAAATTCGAATGACACAAATTTAGACGCACACTTTTTGTTTTAGCTTCTGAATGCAAGAAAAAATGAAAAGTACTGCGGGGTAGACGGGGTCTAACAAGATATTTAAAACAGTGTGCTGGAAAAAGTGGAGATTCAGCTAAATCAAAAAAAATATATTATTTGTGGGATGTAATGCAATTTGTGATACCGTTTACGAAATCAAGACCCCAATCGGGCAATTTGCCTGTTGACAGTGATGAAGAGGAAATATTTGAAACCAATCATTACAGTATAGATGATGATGACAATGTGTCAAGAGCTACCGGTCCTGAAGAACACCCCCCTGATCATCAACCAGAAGCAGATTTACTGGATACTAATTTCTCACGTACACCGTCACGTACATCGAGTAGATCCTCAACAAAAAGAATGGTTCCGCCAAAAACTCCAGTGGATGAAATGGAGCATGCTGTGGTCAATTACCTTTCTCAAAAAAGTACGCCACAGCCTGAAAACCCGGACTTAATTTTTTTTAAAAGCATTCTTCCTGATATTGCCACTTTAAACGCATCGGAGAAACGAAAATTTAAAGTAATAGTACTGCAGACATTGGACGATTTGTTGCAAAAAAAAACTACGTCAACTTCAGCGAGTGCTTCCACTTCTGTATCTAATAATGACAGGCAAAATACGACGCACATAGCATATAACAAAAATTACACTGGCCAATTTACTTCGTTTTCCTCCGATGGAAGCATACTCGTCAACGAAGGTAACTGCCAAATTATTCTCCTGGATATGAGGGCTAAAATTCACCTCGAACATTTATTATCTCGTCGACTGAATAACGATTTTGTGGTTCATATATTTTGACTAAATAATAAATTAATGTTGAAGCATTTTCTTGCCTTTTATTCCCGTGCATTTATTAACTTTTTAGGTACTTACCTCAAAAATATAAGTAGTCTTTCCTCCACAGTAATAGCTCTTCGATAATTTGTATCCTGTAACTGCATTGATGGTTTCATTAAATCAACAAGCTTTTTGAATGTTTCCTTTTCCATCCTGTATAAGTTCTGGAATTTTTTAGGATGTATCTGTAACTGCTGCGAAACATTCTATGTGTATCAGCATTATCTCGTAAATAGGGATGAATCCACATTTTTCTTCTCGTCTTCTTCTTCTTCTTCCTTCTTGCAATCACAGCAGCAATTAGCGCAATATTGTCTTCTTCCGACGACATCTTGATGATAACTATTTTATTATTTGCCAACGGAGGTCTGATGTAAACAAGTCGCACTGTGCGACTTTGGTATGAAAGTAAATCGTGAAGTCGCTAGTTGCGACGTGCTACTTGCTTTCTGGCAGCAAGTCGCACGTCCCATGCTACTTTGGTGTGCAAGCCCACATACAGTTACAAAAATTATGTAGACGAATTAAGATTAAAGTTACAAATCACACACAAGTTAGCCAAAGATAATCTCATTAAATCAAAAGAAACCAATAAAAAAATTCTGCGATAGAAAGGTATCACAAAACGAAAAATATAGAAAGGGCCAATTAGTTTATTTAACAAATGAAGCAACACCCAAAGGTAAATCAAAAAAGTTGTCACCACAATATACCGGTCCATATAAGATAATCGAAATAAATTCACACGTTAACGTAACGTTACAAATTAAGAATAGAAAGGTCAAGGTTCATACAAATAGGTTAAAACCTGCTTTTGTTCCAGGGCCATAACATTTTGGTTTGTTTTCGTAAATGGTAGTACCCAGTACACGAATCAGATAATAGAGAAATCCACAGGACTATATTTTGACCACATCAAAACAGTTAGATTTATCGAATCACGATGGAATCTAGTCACGTACATCAATATCAACACCCTAACAGACAAATTAAAATTAATTAGTAGTTCTTACATAAAAACTAAACATCTGTGCATGGGAAATAGCGATGCAATCAAATTCACTTCATGTAAAAGCTCATTGACAATCTTGGATCAAATGATTCCAAATCTAGAAAATAAAGAGCGAGCATTGAAAACTATGATGATAATAACAAACAGAAACGGGGATGGTTCAATTTGATAGGATCGACGTTGAAGACTGTTTTTGGGACAATGGACGAAAACGATGCAGATTACTATAATCAAATTATTAATAATGTAAACAATAACGAAAAGGAATTGACAGACCTTGCCAGTCAACAGGTTTACGTCATGCAAACAGCAGTAGTAAACTTCAACCAAACAATTTCGAATCTAAATCAGAACAAAATATTATTTGAAAAAAATTTTGCCAAAATGAAAAAATTTTCGGAAGAAGTATACCAAAAATACTTCAATTTAGAATTAAAACAAACACTAGAGGAACATTTTAATTTTTTAACACTTCTAACTATGGACATTCAAAATGAAATATCATCTCTAACTAACGCTGTCTTATTCGCTAAATCGAATCTCCTACATCCCATAATAATCACACCAAATCAACTAATAAGGGAGTTGGAAAAAAAGATTCCACACATTCAGGGATCTTTGTGGATCTTTGTGCTTGTCATATACAGCGTGTCTACTTAAGTTGGCAACATATGGAAAACTTTTTATTATAAATTTTAGGAAAAAATGTTATTCTTTATGAAAAGTTCTGCATGATCTGAAACCGTAGAAACAATCATCAAATATCAAACATCAAACATCAAATATCATCTACCTCAACTTATTTTTTAATCTTTAGAAATTTAAGTAATGTCTAAGTTTGCATATTAAGTGATACATGTTTTTTGAATTATCTTTTAACTATTATCAATAATTAATAATAAACAGTAATCTCTTATGCTGAGGCCACACCAAGCGCGATGTTCGCTACGTTCGCTACGTCCATTAAAAATATTCCCCATTATTATAAACGGACGTGGCCACATAGATGTATGATGCTACGTTCGCTACGTTCGCTACGTTCGTCCACAAAACGTCCCGTCCAGTTCGCACTCACGTGTATTCAAGAAAGTGCACCTGACCTACATACGAGCATATTTGATCATGGCTTTTTTTGAAAAATTTATCGAGGCAGTACGTAATCATCCATGTTTATGGAATAAACATTTGGCAGAATATCGGAATCAAAATTTAAGAGACAATGTGTGGAATGCAATAGCGAAGGAAATGGAAAAGCCAGGTATGTAAATATTAGTTTATAGTAACATTAAATAAGTAACATTTAAAGTAAATAATGTCGAATATAATATACAGGGCTTTTCACGGTAACCGTCCCTTAGAAGTATCTCAATAATGAAAAAGCTTAAAAATCTGAAATTTTGGTTATAGAATTTTTTGGATAATATGAATTTATCTAAAATATTTTCATTTCGAATACACTTTCGGTTATACCGGAAGTTGACACCAACTTCGTTATTTTATATGGAAAGTGCCATTTTTAACTTAATTTTTGAATTATATGGCCTTTTTTAACTAGACTTTGATAATAACACCATATGCCAAAAATGCACCATTTTTAAGATATTACAATTTTTTCGATATTTTTTGGAAAAACAATCGAATGTATTTTCTGTGATATCTCTGTTAATAATGCAGCTAAAAGCTTGAAATTAAACATCGATGATGTCCAGACATACTACTAAATGAAACTGAACTGTATTTTCAGAATCCATGTACAGGGCGTTTAAAATTGTCTTAAAAGTGGTCATAACTTTGTTATTTCAAATGGATCGCCCTGTATTTTTTAACAGTGACCAATGCAGTTTTTTAAGCCCTTTCGATCCATAAAGTCCTTAAAGTTAATGAAATAAATAAACAAATTACTTTAATAAACAAATAAATTTAATTATCTGTTAGAAGGTTTTGAAACGAACATTTATTTATTTATAATTTAAAAAAAATATGATTTAGAAAACTAATTACAATTGAAAATAAGTAATAGATAAATATATTTTTCATTATTGAGATACTTCTAAAAGACGGTTACCGTGAAAAGCCCTGTATTAAGCTAGACGATTCACAGTTCTTTCTTGCCATTCAACTCGGCCTTCATCAGACATAAAATATTCCATGAAGGAATTGCGAACATTAATTGCTTCTCGAGTTGCATTTGTTGCTGTTGTAGTGCGCATTGGTATTAAGGGATTTTGTCGAACATCTTCTTCAGCTACCGGGTTATTTAATATGGGCTTCTGATGTATATAATTATGCAAAACAACAGTAGCCTGAATTATTTTGTCAGCAAGGGCGATACGACATTCTAGTGGGCTATGATATATCCTCCAAGTATTTGCAAGTATGCCAAAGACATTTTCTACAGTATTTCTACTCCTTGAAACTCTATAGTTAAATATTCTTTCAGCTTCATTGAGCCCTCGACAACTTTGTGGATACGGCCGCATTAGATATCTTTTAAGCGGGAATGCTTCATCGCCAATATAACGTAGGGCAAGGAAGTGCCTAATAAGTTTTCATCCGGAGGCATGTGGTTAGTCTGTTTTTGTAAACGTTCTCCAATAATACTGTTGCTAAATACGTTGCCATCACTGGCTTTGCCATATTGTCCAACATCCACGCAAATAAATCGTTTATTAGCATCAACTAGCGCTAGTAGAATAATGGAGTGATATTTTTTGTAGTTGAAAAATTGCGAACCCTGTAATACAGGTGCTTTAATACGAACGTGTTTGCCATCGATTGCTGCGACACAGTGAGGAAAGTTCCATTTCTCTCTAAAAACTTTTTCAGATTGTCTCCAAAATTCCTCAATCGGCTCTGGCATTACTATGGGCCCAAGAACTTTCCATAGCGCATCGCAACTTCTTCAACGATTTCACTTACAGTGGATCTACCAATTCGGAAGTTAAAAGCCATAGATCTAAACGAATTTCCGGTCGCAAGATACCTGAAACAATAGTAAACTTAGTCTTTGTTTTTGATAATTTTGGCGCTAATGTCTTTTTTTCCTACTTAAATATGTATTAAGAGATTGTTTCTTCCAGTGGATGACCTAAAAAGTGAATGGAA
The DNA here is from genome assembly GCA_918026865.1 of Phyllotreta striolata. Lineage (NCBI taxonomy): Eukaryota > Metazoa > Arthropoda > Insecta > Coleoptera > Chrysomelidae > Phyllotreta > Phyllotreta striolata. The sequence goes on along the minus strand of OU900098.1, from coordinate 6,789,027 downwards.
GAAACTACAGGATAGTTACAGGCAAGCTATGCAAAGGAGGAAGACAAAAAGTGGGCAAGCTGCCAAAACAATGAAGCCCTGGAAATATGAAGAATTTATGTCGTTCCTTACATCAAATTACATACAACTCCTCGAGAGTAAGTTTACCCCTTAAAAAATAATTATTGTATTTTAAAGGTGTTTTCCATTCTAATCACACAGAACTCAATCCAACGTACATGATGCTGATCAGGAAGAGGAAATTGTGAACAGCTCGTAACCCACAGCATCAGAGCAGAAGACACAGCATGAAGACAGCATTAGAGAAGAAGCAAAAAGAAGGTCTAGTGAATGTTTAAAAACCAATGAAAAAAAACCAGAAACAAAATCAGACAATGAAATTGATAAAGTCATAACATTCCTGGCAAATAAAGAAAAGAAAAAACAGCAGCCTGGGGAGCTTGACCTATTTTTCGGAAGTGCTTGTGAGAGTACCAAACGCCTTCCTCGTTACTTGCAGCTAAGAGTGAAGGAGAAGGTTATGAAGGCAGTTATAGATGCTGAAATGGAGGCTCTACAGAAAGAGCATCATCTTTCAGTCGATCATTCAAGAAGTCATTCTTCAAGATCTTCTTATACTCTCACCTCAAACCATTCACCAACATACATTCCAGCTCCATCTCCTTCACCAGGATATTCTAATTCCTACATAGAAACATATGACCGGTTACCAAATTACAGTCAAAGTTACCCAGAAAACAGCTCTACAAAAAGTGATACCGCCTACGTTGTTTTAATTCCTTAATACTAGTAGATTATAATGTTTTTCTAATAATGTTGTGTTTATTTCTTATTACTTACCGTAAACAAAGTGCCAGTCGCTCCTCTGGCGAAATTTCTTCTCTATAATTTGTTCTTTTTTTCTCGATATGACTCCTAACTGTACATAACAATCGATCAAATTGTTCAATACTCATTCGAAAGAATTCTCTAAATTTATTTTCATCCCCCTTCAATTGTTCCATTAAGTGATGATATTCACCGAAATTTTTCCTCTTGATGTGTACCTCGTGAACCCATTTTCTTTTTCGTTTATTCTTTTTGCACAAAGAAAGTAGCAATATCGCCTCATCATCACTATCGCTGTCATCATTCGTCCAGGGCAATCTACACGACATCATCAATAAAGTAAGACTGAAATTTTTTCAGTGAAAAGGCATAAATATGTAGCTTTCGGTGTGGCCGCATTCCATAGCGAACGTAGCGAACGTAGCGAACGTAGCGAACGTAGCGAACGTAGCGAACGTAGCCAACGTAGCGAACATAGCGTAGCGCTTGGTGTGGCCGAAGCATTATTTTTATTGAACAGTTGATGTGTAATAAATTTTGTTTTGTAAAAATTTGCTTATTACATTCTGGACGGAATAAAACATATGTATATAAAAAATATTTCTTTTAAAATAACTTTAATGCAAAAAAATGTTCAAAATATAAAATATGACTATGACGGTGACCCAGGGTCGCGTTAAAGTCCCATAACTTTTTACCTAATTGAGATATCGACTTGATTTTTTTTTTCAAAAGGTAGGTACAATAATACTGCGTATTATTAAAATAGTTTCGTCTATATACAGGTTGGCTTAGTATTAGAAATTCACTAAAGTTACCTTTTTTAATAGAACCTCCTGTATATTATAACATTTTTGAATTCTTTAGTGAATTTTAGTGTGACTTTATGTACCATACATTGTACCTAAAACCAATCGTTTAGTGGCAATTCGACATTTTCGAAAAAAGTGGAGGTTTGAAAAAAAATGAATATTGCCGCTTTTGTAAAACTTGGAATGCCGTGACTCTGGATTATTAGTAAACATGAAATGTACTACTGTGTGACAGGGATTCAGAATTGAATACTGTTTGTGTTCTTAGATATCGATACGCCAATTTACAAAATTTCAATTAAAGGTAACTTGATTTTTTTAAATGAAACTACCTATTTTTTTGTACACTATCTTGTAGGAAATTTTATTGCCTTTCTAACGATATAACATTGTCAATATTTTTACCTGCTAGTTTTCTCTTAATTTCGGAATTTCTTATAATTCGCGGTAATTTTCAATTTTCAATAGTACTGTTCAAAGTGGCTCAATATTGTAAATTAAATGAAATTAAAACAAAAATTTAATAAAGGATAGTGAGTTATAAAAGAAGTATACAGATCAATGCCTGCCTGTTCCCGCGATTTGACACCAATTGATTTTTTCCTATGGGGATTTGTTAAGGACAATGTCTATAGTGTTAGGCCAACAACAGCTAACGACATGAAGATCCGGATAAGAGACGCCTTTCGGTCAATTGATCGAAACATGCTAACGCGCGTCAAAAATTCGTTTTTAAGTAGACTAGATGTATGCATCGAATATAATGGCAATATCTTAAAAATAAATAAATTGTTACAAATAAATTATAGTTGATTGATTGATCTGTATACTTTTTTATAACTCACTATCTTTTATTAAATTTTTGTTTTATTTTAATTTAATTTACAATATTGAGCCACTTTGAACAATACTATTGAAAATTGAAAATTACCGCGAATTATAAGAAATTTCGGAATTAAGAGAAAACTAGCAGGTAAAAATATTGACAATGTTATATCGTTAGAAAGGCAATAAAATTTCCTACAAGATAGTGATACAATTTGAGATTTTTAACATTCTGCTTAGAATGCTCCCGCCCCTGTGAATCCCGTAAGACATAACTGTTAGGACCGGCTTTCCGCGACACGTATAGTGGGCCCTCAAATAGCAAGAAAAATGTCTTTATTGTTCGTTCCTCTGCAGAGGATTGCTTATGAACCCGTACAAGTACTTTATCATTTTCCGCGATTTCGACTGGTCGAATTCCTGCATTCAACTTAGCCACCCGTTTCTCCGCGCGAGACTTTAACCCCTCCAATGCCAAAATTCGAACCTTCTCTAAACTAGGCTGATCTTCCTCATCGTCTGGAAATTCTACCAAGTCCCTTATAGGTTGCCTTGGACGAACACCGAATTGCAAATAAATGGGCGCATATCCCGTAGCCAGACTTACTGCGTTATTTAACCAATCCTCGATAGAGTGTAGCATGCATGCCCATCGAGTGTGCTTGTCGTGACAATAGGACCTAAGAAGCCTTCCAACCTCCTTATTATACCGTTCTGTTAAATTCCCCTCTGGAAAATAAACCGAAATATACTTATAACGAATACCCGCCTGAGTTAAGGTATTCTGCCACTCTCTACCCGTAAACTGGGTTCCATTATCGCTTAAAATACATGTCGGTTTCTGAACCGTTGCTATATAATCGCCCATAAATCTCCCTAAAATAGCCCTGGCAGTTGCTCTTTTAAGAGCGTACAACCGAACATGCTTGGTAAATGCGTCGACCACTACTAATAACATTGTAACACCCCCCCCTTGAGGTCGGTAACGGCCCCATGAGATCAACACAAACTAACTCCCCCGGCTTGGTTGGTATCACCGCATGACTCAAACCCTTTGACACCTTAGACACCTTTGCCTTTTGACACAGATCGCAAGCAGCTACGATCTGCCTGATATGATGCTGCATCTTTGGCCAATAAAACGCACCGAGCTTGTAATTATAAATCTTGGCCTTACCAAAATGACCCCCTTGCTGGTGGTACGAGGACACCAATTCCTGAATCTGCCCCCTTGGAACACACAATTTAAAACCCGGATTAAGGGCGGTTCCTCTTTTGAGTAATAAACCCTTGTATGTAACAAACCATGTAATGAGAGCAAGCTCTTTTTGGGAAAGCACACACGCTTCCCTTTGCAATCCGTACAGACGCACTATCCTATCTCTAATCCATGATTCCCTCATCTGGTCCTCCCGTAACGTTCTCAAATTCTCTTTTATAACCTTAAAACAGTCACCTGATTCCATCCCCATAATTATATGACCCCTCACCCGTTCCGGTGAAAGCTGTAAATCTCTCCGCCGTGGAGATCGCGATAACGCATCCGATACCACATTTTCTGATCCCGCACAATACCTAATTTCCAGTCTAAACTCTTGCATAAGAAGCACCCACCTCGTTAACCTAGCGGAGCGCAACCTACACGTTGATAAGAAGCACAAAGATTTGTGGTCAGTGATAACAACAACATCCTGCCCCAATAGTAATGTACGCCACGGACCCAAACAATACACTAAAGCCAGTGCCTCCTTCTCCGTGGTGGTGTATCTAAGTTGACTTCCTTTTAACGTCGAACTGCTGTAGGCAATAACTTGCTTTTCCCCGGCATCAGATTCCTGGAACAGGTAGCCGCCGATTGCATAATCCGACCCATCGCATTGCAGAAAGAACGTTCTGCCGAAATCTGGATGCGCCACAACGGCAGCACCCAAGTACGCCCTCTTAATAGCTGCGAACGCACCATTTTCTATCTCCGTCCATCCCCACTTTTCTCCCTTTCTCAGAAGTCTCAACAATGGGGCCACCATCTCGGAATGGTGATCACAAAAACGACGCTCGTAGTTTATTAATCCTAAAAAACCCCGCAATTCTCGAACATTTCTGGGTGCCGGAAATTCATTAATGGCCTCCACCCGCCTCGGATCGATCGACACCCCTTCACCCGAAATTATATGGCCCAGAAAAACCACACTCGACCTAATAAATTGGCATTTTTTTAGCTTAACAGTAACCCCTTCCTTTTTAAAATTCTCGAAAATTATCCGCAAATGTCCCAAATGGTCCCTCACCGAATCTGAGTAAACCAACAAATCATCCACGTAAGCAATTACATTTGCCCTTCCCTCCTCGCCCAGAACCTCATTCAAGCATCGTATCAAACTGGACATTGAGGTTGACAAACCGAACGGTTACCGCTTAAAGGCATACGTTTTTCCCTCGTATACGAATCCTATAAATTTAGTCTCCTCGTCATGAATTCTAATTTGCCAGTAACTGGCCGTGAGATCAATAGTGCTTAAAATCATACCCCTTTTAAAATTGTAGAACAGCTAGCTAGGGTTCGAAGGATTTACAAAATCTCCCGCCATTCTTTTATTCAATGCCCGCGCATCCAGACAAACGCGAACTGACCCATCTTTTTTTTTAACTGTCACCAGAGGTGACACATAATTTGTCCTCTCCTGTCGAATCACCCCCCACCCCAGCATTTCCTCTATTTGTTTGCGCACCGATTGCCTGTACGCGAATGGAATCGGATAGTAGGACTAGAAAAAGGCTTGTCGTCGAGCATCCTGACACGGTGCACATAAGACTTAACACATCCCGGACAGTCTGAAAATATCTCCCGATAATTCCACATCAGACCCAATAATTCCAGGGTATGGGACTTTTCTGCGCCGCCGTTTCTTCGCTGCCCGTTCATCGCCGCCCTTTCTACGCCAGCCGGTTCTACACCGGCTGTTTCTACGCCAAATTCTGGTAATGTAAGGATAGGCATTTTAAAGAATAACATGTACACTGGAAAAGCTGATTCTTTTCATGTTGTTAAATCAATGGTATTTCGCGAAAAACCTTTATTAATTAAACCACAGAATTTGTTCCAGTTAAACTTTCCACTCTGTATTAAATCCTTGCATACTGCTGCAACTTGTTAAAATAATAATTCAAATGGACTAGACAGACTTATACAGTAGTTGCCACTAATAAGGTTCACTGCTTATAAGACTTCTTATTACAATCAAATTTGAAAAACCGGATTCATAGTACAGTAGTAGCCGTTGGTTGTAATCACGGATAATGTTATCAATCGCTTATTGTTATAAAAATACGAGTATGTTAGTCCCCTTCATCCTTATTCTATTATAGATATAAAGAAATAATCGCGTATTGTAATCAAAACTTCGCTTATTGTTATCGATTTTGACCATTCTCTCCATTTTTCGACAATGTGCAATCTATTAAAAATCAATTTAGGGTATTATTTAAATGAGGCATAATAAAAATAATCTGCTGCCAATCTAAATTTTCCCTTTAAGGGATTGCAAATAGAATTCATAGAAATTCATTAAAAATTTTTGGTCATTAACAAAATAATAGCACCTCCTTTTTTGATTGGGTCTTAGTTGACTTGATTGGGAGCGAATTTGGATTTGGTATAAATATGGGGTAGGTGGCATTAACACATCATTTTAAGTTGATTTGGTTGTGAGTAAACGTGAATTGGTATTTTTTGTGAATAAGTAAATCAACTAACTTAATAATGGAACCAGTAGTTCTTAGCAAAAGAGGGAACGAGAAGTTTTCCTATAATGGATATTTGTACGTATCCGACAAAAACAGTAAAAGGGATAATACTATAAAATTTTGGCGCTGTGAGGAAGTGGGTCGCTGCAAAGGAAGAATTCATACGAAAGATGGAGATGTGATCAAACAAATCAACAATCATTCTCATCCTTCGTCGGCAGCAGCCATAGAAGTAGCAACTTTTGTTACCCAAATAAAACGTCGTGCAGGAGAAAATATGGAGTGTACGAGTGAAGTCATAAATCAGTGCGCAGTAAACGTTCCTCAGGCTGTATTGTCCTCGATTCCAAATAATACAGCCTTGAGGAAAATGATTAGAAGAAAACGAAATCAAATTAATGCTGCACCCGCTGATCCCGTGGACCTAAACGATTTAGTTTTGCCAAATGCATATAAGATATACGCATATCAACCAGGAAGAGAGGAGACTTTTTTGTTAAGCGATGATGGAGAAGGAGCAAACAGAATTTTAATATTTGGAAGAGAAAGCTGGTTGCAGAATTTTCATAATTCCGAAACATGGTATGCGGATGGTACCTTCGCAATAGCACCAAGGCTATTTTCTCAAGTATATATCCTAATGGCAAGAAAACATGGAGGGGTGCATCCTATATTTTATGCACTATTGCCTAATAAGCAGCGTATTACATACACTCGTATGTTCGAACAGATTAAAACGCTACTGCCAAATTTAAGTCCGACATCTATTATTTGTGATTATAAATACGCCGCTTTTAGTGCTATGAAAGATTGTTTTCCGGATGTACACGTAAAAGGTTGCTTCTTCCATTTATCACAAAATATGAGGAAGCATCTTGCTGAGATTGGTCTTATTCGTCAATACAACAATGATGCTGAATTTGCATTACGAGCTAAAATGATTATTGCTTTAGCTTTTGTGCCTATTGCTGCTTTAGATGAGTACATCGACGCTTTAGCAAATGATTTGCCACTTGACCTTCAACCGCTTTTGAATTGGTTTGAAGACAACTATGTTGGTCGATTAAATCGCCGTGGAAATGGTAGGCGCCCGTTTATGTATCCAACGATGTGGAATTTATACCAAAGAACAATAGATGGAGAGGATCGCACCAATAATCATGCGGAGGCAGCAAATCGTCGATTGCGTTGTGAATGAGGTATGCACCACCCAACTATTTGGAAATTTATAGATGGATTGCGAAAAGTGCAAAAAGGACGCGACGCTTATTTGGAGCAACTTATTGCTGGACATTTACCACCTATGAAGCTCAAAAAATATCGTGACGCTGATGAACGTATACGAAGAATTGTCTTAGAATATGGAAATAGGGAACCTTTAAATTATTTACGTGGCCTAGCACAAAATTATCAAATGACGCATTAATTTTATTTTTATTTTATTCTTATGTTATCTTATTATTTTTCAATGTATCTTTAATCAGTTGTAAACAAACTTACACTTTTGATAGTATATAGTAATCGATATTCTATATTCTTTAATTATTTTATAACTTTTTGTATTATAAATTATCTTTTATTATTATATTTATAACAAATGCATTTGTTGTTCCTTAATTTTCTTCAACCCTACATTTACACCATACATTCTATAAAAATCCTATGGGTTGAGCAATGAAAGATTAAAATATCATTCATTATTAATTTTTTTTCAAAATTTCCCGATCCGGTGTAGAAATAGCCTGCGTAGGACCGGCTGGCGTAGAACCGTCTTGACGTAGAAATGGCGGCGATGAACGGGCGGCGAAGAAGCGGCGGCGTAGAAACGTACTAGACCCATAATTCCATACCCGTTTTCTTATCGACTCCCGCCTGGTCGACAACCCGTTTCATTTCCTCATACGAGTACTGGTGAACCCCCACCGGCATCACTAACCGTCCTACTTTCCTCAACCCCGGAAGAACCGCCAACGTCCATTTCTTTATCTACCAAGTTAATACTCTGTTTCGTTCCCGGCCACTCGAACGTGTCCTCTTCAAATTGCACCGTATATTCCCGATCCCCACAACTAAATGTCATTAATGATCCGCAAAAATCTATACTAACCCTGTAATTGGTAAGCCAATCAATTCCCAACAAAATATCTGCATTAAGTCGGGGAACAACCAAACATTTAATATCAAATTCCTCCGATATATTCCCTATTTTAACCGGTAACAACACCTGTTGTTTTATGCGTTGCCGCCCTTCACCAATAGCGACCGAAATAGTAGTTTTCGTCACCGGCAAAACCGGCATCTCAATCTCCTTCCGCATCTTTTCATAAAAATTCTCCGAAGTCGCCGTAATGTCACTTCCCGAATCCAACAAAATATCCACTCGCTTATCCGCTACAATTCCTCTAATAATCGGCGACCGCGTCGTTAATATTTCGTCCTCCATTTCATTTTCCGAATTCAACTCTAAATCGTCTAAACCGACGAAAAGATTTACGGGATGAATTGGCTAAGCGGCGGTAAAGTAAGAGGCCAGTTAATTCCAGGCGGCGCGAGTGAGGGCGACTTACGGCGAGGCGATTGCGCATGGCAAGGGGTGGACGGGAGGACAGTGTTGAACCGGCGTTGAAGTGGTGCGAATCACTACTCGGCGTACTGGCGATTACAGGCGATTTAATTTATAATTTGGTATTTTCTAATAAAGTGTTTCGAGTGTAAAAAGTGTGTGTTTCACGTCATTAAAAATCGTAATATTCCGCATAGTACCGGACGTCGTTGCCCAGTTGGTCTCGTTGTTATTTTCCCCTGAATTTTCCCTACTATTGTCCGCGTCTCGCGGTACAAACGCATTCCGCCTAGACGCATTACCGTCTCGCCAATTAGTTTGCCGTCCTATCGCGCCCCCGGAATTCGCCTGATTCCCATTGTTGCCGCGCCGACCATTTCTCGCGTAAGTTTGCGCCGTCTCAGCTCTAAAAGTGTCCTCGACCTTCCGCAAATAACTCTCGACGTCATCGTAGGTTTTTAGCCCCTGCGCAATAATTCCCCGTTCTATCTTTATATCGAAATGCTTACTAAGCATCGAAATTAATTTTTCTTCCGCAATTGGAGTTTGCAGAAAACCCGCTCGACTCACCATATCTAAAAAAATATTCCGCAATGCTACCCCCTTCGCACCGACCGTAAGTTAAATGCAGGAACAAGTACCTCTGCCGTTCAACCCCCCAGTACCGGTTCGTAAAAGCTTCCTCAAAATCATCAAAAGTTAAAAACAAATGATCCTTTACTGCCGCCCAATCGGCCGCATTACCTTTTAAACATGGCAACGCAAGGCCCACTTTACGCGCCTCCGGAACACCGCACTCTACAAACATCTTTTTTAGTTTTCGCAAAAACGTCATGGGATGTGTCCTCCCTGAAGGGGAAAACGCTAAATGACAACCAATGACAACCCCCCAGCTCTCTCCAATTCGATATGTAATTTACCTCGTCTGAACCGCGGCTTCTTACTTCTTCTCCTTCTGATACCAAACTATTTTTCCGAACGATATGTTCCGACAAAGTTTTTACAGTTTCCTGAAGACCAATCATCCCCAAAGATAATTGTGTCAAAATTTTACTTAAATCTAATTCTTCCTCCGGATCATCGGCGGAAGCCTGCCTCTTTTTACCTGCGCCTTTGGGCATTTTCGTTCAACAAACGTGATATGAATGAAAATTCGAACAACAAATAAATTATTCTCTCAATACAAGAACGCAAAATGCTTAAAACTAATAATACCGAACAGAAACACTCCTGCAGTGCAATATACCGCCAACCGCTGAATTCCGCGAGTTCCTCTTCCACCCCAATATCGTGCGTCGGGCCGCTCTCTGACCGTCGCCTGTCTTTGCTTATCGTCACTCGTTGACTCCGACCTGCGCTCTGCCTACTTGTGACGCACGTCCTGCTCCTTGCTCCCGTGTACCGCTTTTCCACGGCACGCTCTCGCTCCAAAATGACGAATGCGAAAAAGCAAATTTCGCTTTCACCTATTTTTTTTTTACCTCGCTTAAGGCCTCTAATCGGAATAAGCTCACCTCGTATTGCACGATGCTCGTCGTGTATCTCACCTCCCGTCTTTTATGCGACTCCATAGTTCACCGTCGTATTACTCCGCCACTTCGTTGGGCGCCAAAATGCACTGGATTTCCGTGCAGGATCGTGGGTTGCGAAGAAACAGACAGAAACACCAAGGAAGTTACACAAAACTTTATTGCAACGATGAATAACACAAAAACTAAAATAACGGGAGGAATCTATTAATTCTACTCAAGTACCGCTAACAACGGAAAAATCGTGACCCTGCTACTGCAGCGATTCACAACCGTCTCCACCCGTCGCGCGCCGTCCTCCCTTCCGCGCTTTTCTCCCGGTACTTTTCGTACGCTTTCGGCAACCGCTTATTCGTACCTATTGCCGAACCACTACATAATCCAGAGTCACGGCCTTCCAAGTTTTACAAAAGCGGCAATATTCATTTTTTTTCAAACCTCCACTTTTTTCGAAAATGTCGAATTGCCACTAAACGATTGGTTTTAGGTACAATGTATGGTACATAAAGTCACACTAAATTTCACTAAAGAATTCAAAAATGTTATAATATACAGGGGGTTCCATAAAAAAAAGTAACTTTAGTGAATTTCTAATACTAAGCCACTCTGTATATAGACGAAACTATTTTAATAATACGCAGTATTATTGTACCTACATTTTGAAAAAAAAATCAAGTCGATATCTCAATTAGGTAAAAAAGTTATGGGACTTTAACGCGACCCTGGGGCACCCTGTATATGTATATGTAAGTGTTTTGTTTCTGTCTTGTTCAGTAATAATTTATATTTTATATTATTTTCTGGTCTATAATTAGAATTTTAGTTGTAGTTCTCGTATTTGTGTAATCACTAGATAGTTAGACCTTTAGTTAAGAATTCAAATATTAAAGATAATCAACAATTTATCGTTTATTATCTGTCTTAAGGGGGGAGGTGTAATGTACCTTGCCACTTAGTTATCGAATATCAAACACTTTATTATAGATTTAACGCATTTCTAGGAACTTGTTGTTTTGACACATAATTATCCTATTTATTTACTGTAATAGATTCAAGTACAGACAAGGAATACTCAATGCCCTCAGACAAAGAAATTTGCATATTTATCTAGTTACTATTTATTTTTCTATCTATCATGAACTTTCCGATTTACTTTATCAATTAAATATTGGGTGAACATTCTCAGAATAACTATTTTACTCTGATGTTCTATTTCTTATTTCAATGTTAATTTAAGTTGAATAAATTGTTTTATTAAGTGAAACAAAAATGACTTTGAGTTCCTGCCTAATTTCCACGAAGGTCCATTACATAAATTTGGTGTCAGAAGTGGTATCCCAAGGCGTTTCAACAGCTATTCAACAGTGAAGCATTGCCGATTTTCTTCATTATTCGTTGATAGTCATCGTTGTCCTGGGATTCAGAAACGCCAAGGTCCCGTTGCCGTTCGTCAGGATTCGTCGTTACACAAAGTAGTGTAATTTTTCCTACGAGGACCACCAGAGTGGAGATGCAATTAGGAGCAACTACATTCCTGTAACTCAAGCATGTCACTTTATCCTAATCAAAATAATCAAAATTCACAACAACCTTCGACACAACAAACTTCGAGTTTCCAAAACCAGGCGAACAATACATATAAAAGAAACTTTAATACTCAAAATAACAATTACTCAATTAAATTCTGCAAGTATTGCAAGAATAAAAGACACACTATAGATGAGTGTCGTAAAAGACAATATAATAATAACAGGCGTAATAGTACTTCCAATAATCAGGATGGCGCTTCAGGAACAAATTCAAATTTAAACGTAACAGCGCCTCGTTAACAGGCTGTGACGAGGAACGCGCAATTCCTACAGGCCGAATTTCAATAGTCAATTTCGCGGTAACTACTTTCGTAAATTTGGAAATTAATCAGTTGAAAGATACTACAAATTCATTTTTAATAGATAGCGGTGCAGATATCTCATTAATCAAATTATCAAAATTAAAAGGAGAAACGCAAATTTACGAAGATAATCCAATAACCCTAAGAGGTATCGATAACATCAAAACTCCACAAAAAAACTTTATGCTATTCAAACTTTGATATTGTTTTTAATGATAAAACATATTCTCATACATTTCATGTTGTTCCTGACTCGTTCCCTATAGATTATGACGTAATCTTAGGAAATGACTTCTTAAAGCGATTTAAAGTTCAAATGAATTATGCAAATAATTTTCTTCAATTTAATGAAATTCAAATTTCTCTACATCACGTAGAAACCAAATACAAAACACAAAATCTACCAATTCTCGAAGAAACTAAAAACATTTCCGATTCAAAAATCCATATTCTAAAACCAATAGCGGAAACTATAATAAAGGTAGAAATCGTTAACGAAAAAAATTTATCCGAAGGATTAATACCCTTTACTACAATTTTAGATGGTGTATATTTATGTCCTAGTATAATTAAAATAGACGAGGGAAAATTCGCGATTAAAAGCATCTTAAATACATCTGAGAAATGAGTCAAAATAAACAAAATTCGTCTTAATATTGAATATATTGATACAAATTCTTCTAAATCCACAAGCAACATTCTTCAAATTAATAACTCTGAATCAATTCCTAATTCCTAACCTTCTAGATTAACCAAAATTTCCAACCTTTTGAGATTAGAGCATCTCAATAAAGAAGAAAGCGACTCAATCATTCGACTCTGTCATGAATTCAATAAAATATTCCATCTGGAGGGAGATAATCTCACTAAAACTAACGCTATTATGCACGAAATCAAAACAAGTTCAAAAACTCCAATAAATTGTAGAACATACAGATATCCAGAAATCCATAAACAAGAGGTAAATACACAAATGTCAAAAATGCTAAATCAGAACATAATTGAACCATCATTATCACCGTGGAATGCTCCACTTTGGATCGTCCCCAAGACGTTAGATGCTTCCGGTACACAGAAATGGAGAATAGTCGATTATCGCAAATTAAATGAGATAACCATTGGCGACTCGTTCCCATTGCCGAATATATCTGACATTTTGGATCAATTAGGACATTCAAAATATTTTTCAATAATTGATTTGACGTCGGAATTTCACCAAATCGAAATGTCACCAGAGGATGCAGAGAAAACTGCGTTCTCTACACCCAATGGTCACTATCAGTTCAAAAGAATGCCGTTTGGATTAAAGAACGCTCCCGCAACCTTTCAACGCCTAATGAACAACGTTCTGAGCGGATTTAAAGATATCAAATATTTCGTATACCTAGACGATATAGTAATATTCGCCGATAATCTACAAAATCATAACAAAAGGTTAGCTGAAGTCTTTCAACGTCTAAACGATTTCAACTTGAAGATTCAACCTGACAAGTGTGAATTTTTATGGAAAGAAGCCGTCTATCTAGGTCATATAATCAGTGAAGACGGTGTAAGACCAGACGAAAGAAAAACTGCAGCCGTTAAAAATTTTCCTATCCCCAAGAATACAAAAGACATCAAGAGTTTTCTAGGCCTCGCATGCTATTATCGTCGCTTCATTCCAAATTTCAGTTCTTTAACCCAACCTCTTACCAAACTCCTCAGGAAGGACATTAACTTTGACTGGACTAGTCTCCAACAAAATTCCTTTGAGCAATTAAAAAATATTTTATGTACGAAACCTCTCTTATGCTCGTATTAGACGTTGCGATTTATTTTCCATTTTGTAAAAATATTTTTTAACCGAACGAAAAATAAATGCATATACCTATCAGACGTTGCTACATTTCTTGCGTGATAACCTTGACAACTACAATTTGACAGCGTTGGTGAAGTATTCATCTAACCTCAAATTTTAAACGGTCAACGGTCAGCCTCAAAAATTCTACTATCGTGAACATGCGCGGCACAGTTTTGAACAAAAAAACCAGGGCCAGGAGAACGTATTATTTGTTAAATGCTCTTATGTGTGGTTACTATGTACTAGCAAAGTCGACGGATGCACGTAAAGAGAGAAGATGGTGGGTAAAGCCCTGGAGAGCCAGAAGAACTGAAAGGGGCTCACTACATTTTCTTCAGCAAGAGCTTCGCTACGAAGACCCAGAGGAGTACAAAAATTTTTTGAGAATGGACGAGTCTGCCTTCACTTTACTTTTGAATAAAGTTGAAAACTCAATATCAAAAGCTGATACAGTAATGAGAAACAGCATATCGGCAGAGGATCGCTTAGTTGTTACTTTAAGATATTTGGCCACTGGTGAAAGTTATAAAAGCCTAAGTCAATCAACTAGGATTTCCCAACCATCATTAACCAACATAATTCCCGAAGTGTGTGATGCAATTTATTCTACCCTGAAAGAAGATTATCTGAAAGTCTGTATACACCTATTAAAGTCTTAGAACATGTTAATAAATGTTTTATTTCAGATGCCCACTTCAGTGAAAGAATGGAAGCGAATTTCTGAAGAGTTTTATATGGCATGGAATATTCCAAATACATTAGGTGCCTTAGATGGGAAACATATAGCCTTTCAAGCCCCAAAAAACGCAGGTTCTACGTTCTACAATTACAAAGAATTCAACAGCATTGTTTTATTGGCCCTTGTTGATGCTTCTTATGGATTTCTGTATATTGATGTAGGGGTCAATGGGAGAGTGTCAGATGGTGGGGTTTTCGAAAATTCTGAACTAGCATTTGGATTAAAACACAATTTGTTAAATTTACCAGCAGAATGCCCACTACCTGGAATGGAGAGGCGTGTGCCTCATGTTATTGTAGCCGATGCTGCGTTTCCATTAAAAAGAAACATAATGAAACCATTTCCTAATAGGAATTTAACATACCAAAAAAGAATATACAATTACCGCTTGAGTAGAGCTAGGAGAATAGTTGAAAATGCCTTTGGCATATTGGCCAATAGGTTTAGAGTGTTTCGAACCACGATAAACTTGCCTTATGATAAAGTTGTTAAAATAACTTTGGCTGCTTGTTCTCTACATAACTTTTTGCGAAAACAAAGCTGTAGATATAGGCACTACGATACCGAAGAATTTAATACAACACTGGGACATGACTTGGGATTTCAGTTTGCTGGAAACCGTTTTGGGGTTGAGGCTAATAGCATAAGAAAGGAATTTTTGGACTACTTCAATACGGTTGGTGCTGTACCATGGCAGATGCAAGATGCAAGTGTTGTATTAAATCAGAAGTCTCCTTTTCTTCTGAGAATTCGTTTTCTTCTGGCACCAACATACCTTCAGGTGATACGAGAAATTCTTCAATGTTTTCATCAACATTATCGAACAAGTGTCGTGGGATTCTTGTTCAGCAACATCCAGCGTTACAGTTTTCTTAAAATTTAAATTACTTATGCTGGTTTTCACAGGACCCATGTACTCTAAAAGAAACTGTAACTGATCAAAGGCCCACCAAGTCGACTCATGAAGGGGAACCCCTCCATCCTCTCCTGTTCCCGATCTTTTATTCGCCTTGAGCAACTTGATCTCTTTGCTCAGGGTACTTCTCAAACCCGCCACTTTTGTGGATACTTCCTTTACGGTCAGTTGTACCCCGAACTTTTTTGTTAGTATGGATGTTATGGAGGCCCACGCCTCAGTTCTTAAATTTTTATTGCTGTATTGAGGGCTCGTTACTTTCCATAAACATGGGTGGCTCTTATATAACTGAATTAAAAGGCTGACTGCTGCTCTTTTTTTCAAGAAATGTTTGTCATCCATTTCTACAAAAAATGTAGAATCTTGAAATATACGATATACGAACTATTAAACAACAAAGCTAACCTGCTAATAAAAATTACTTACCAGCATGTAATATATAATTAATTTAATACTTCACTTGGAATACTAAATAGTTACTGGTAAAAAAGATTGGAAATTGCATTAATTTGTTTGGTTATGTGTGTCACAACAATGTGTCAATCGCACTAGCACCACTTTACAGAACAGAGGCAAAAAAGTCCCTAGAAGTTACTAAAAATGGAAATAAATCCGTTTGTCTGACCTTGAAAAATTAGAACAGGATCAAAAAAATTAAATTGCATGCGATTTTAAATGCGTTACAATTTTATTTACAGGGTGGATATTACACATTGGCATTTAGACAATTTGCGTAGCACAAAAAAATGTTTGTAAAGAAAATCGCAACATCTAATACGAGCATTACAATACCCAGATTTTTCCAAAGAGTTTATTCTGACTACTGATGCCAGTAATTTCGCTATCGGATCCGTATTGAGTCAAGGGACAATACCCGACGACTTACCTATAGCTTACGCGAGTAGGACCTTGAACAAGCCCGAAGGTAATTATAGTACGACGGAGAAAGAATTACTAGCAATCGTATGGAGTGTAAAACATTTCCGCCCATATCTATATGGGTTTACATTTTAAAGTAATAACAAATCATACACCCTTACGTGGCTTTTTAACGTTAAAGATCCAGGATCGAGGCTGATTCGTGTTAAACGAATTAAAGTCATCCAATTTAAAGTTTCAATTAAATGATGTATATCATTCCAAATACGAAGGTAGGAATGTGTACCTATGTGAACTTAGCACCCGACTTTGAGATAAAAAAAATTAAATTACATTATTGGAAAGATAATCGTTTGTACCCGTTTGTACCACCTTTTTTTTCGTTTGTACCTCAAGGGTAAAAAAATTAGGGGGTGTCGAAAAATTGGTCAGCACCCCACTTCGTTTTTTTTAAATTTTTCAAATGGCATTTAAAAGAGCATCGTTTGTACCCGTTTGTACCACCTTTATTTTTGTTTGTACCTCAAGGGTAAAAAAATTAAAGGGTGTCAAAAAATTGGTCAGTACCCCACTTCATTTTTAAAAAAATTTTCCAATGGCATTTAAAAGAGCATCGTTTGTACCCGTTTGTACTACCTTTATTTTTGTTTGTACCTCAAGGGTAAAAAAAATAAAGGGTGTCAAAAAATTGGTCAGCACCCCACTTCATTTTTTTTTAAATTTTCCAATGGCATTTATAAGAGCATCGTTTGTACCCGTTTTTACTACCTTTATTTTTGTTTGTACCTCAAGGGTAAAAAAATTAAAGGGTGTCAAAAAATTGGTCAGCACCCCACTTCATTTTTTTTTAATTTTTCCAATGGCATTTAAAAGAGCATCGTTTGTACCCGTTTGTACTACCTTTATTTTTGTTTGTACCTCAAGGGTAAAAATATTAGGGGGTGTCGAAAAATTGGTCAGCACTCCAATTCATTTTTTTTTTTATTTTCCAATGGCATTTAAAAGAGCTTCGTTTGTACTTATTTGTACCACCTTTATTTTTGTTTGTACCTTAGGAGTTGAAAAGTTATTGGAAAATGTAAATTGTTTTTTAATTAAAAAATGTTTGTTGAATATTCATGGCAATCAGAATAAGACATGACAACATTGAGCGGAGAACAAATTCTACAGGAAAACGGTGGGGAACGGCTCTATCGGTAGACTGGAACTTTGATTATTGTTGCAGTGCACTGCCACTTCTACCGATTTATCGGCATATCTACCGAAATTGAACATTTTTTACCGACCTACCAAATCAATTTAAAATTTTACGATTTTTTTCAAACTTTACTTTTATTAAAAATTAATATAACCAAAGTAGTTTTTATTTGGAGCGGCTACTTAAGATTGTTTGAATTGCCGCCCTCGACGCGTCTTCGGGGCGCCGCCAGCCGCCGCTTTTGTTAGTTATATCTTTGACGCGTCGAGCGCCGTTTTTTTAGATACATTCCTTCTTAACGGTACGCCGCATTGGCTTTAACAATTGCCGTCTGATCCCTACTATTTAAAAATTCTTAGATGCCCGCCGCACCAATTGAATTTTCTTGTGCATGTCGAGTGGGCCAATAGCAAAAAGATGCGGCAAAAGTTAAAAGAAAAACTATTTTTAATAATTAAAATTTACCCTTCCCACTAACATTTCTACCAACGCCAAACTACCGAAGAATTTTTTCGATTTCGGTTTTGTCTTGTCTTTTTCATCATTTTATTTCGAACTTTGAAATGCAGTGCTGCATGGACAGACTTGTCAAGTAACTAATGCTCAATCGCACAACTTTTAATTTTTGTCGTAAAAATGCCTCGCTCAGCCAAAGTGTCTCATGACGAAATATATGAGAGTATTAAACAATTAAAACTTTTTAACAACAGTGGAAAATTATATGAATTTTCAAGCGAAATATGGAGTAGTGTTGTGGAATGTTTAAAAAAACAATTAACAAAAAAACACATATATTTATATATATCACAAAACAGAAATAACATTCAAAATCAGTTACGTGTTTTTCAAAATTGTGAACCACCAGTAGATGTAGAAGCGGAAATAAAAAATAGTGATAGTGATAGTGATATATCAAGTGGTTCTAATTGGTCACTTAAAGTACCAGACATTGATTTAGCGCAAATACGATGTAGGGTAATTCTTTTTAAGGAAGAATGGGACAAAATTGCACCTGAAAATGTTGTATATAAGGACAGAAATTATTTAACATTAAAAAGTAATTGGACAGATGCTATTAGCTTATTAATATGGAAGGAACTTAAACTACCTTGCTGTTTTTCGTTTAAAGTCGCTAAATGTAATCAAGTGATGGGTGACCTATTTTTAAAAATTATCGCGAAGTGCAGTGAATGTGACAATAAATTAAATATTTACAATTTAGATGGGCCTACTGAAGAAGGACTAAAATTATACATCTCTACATTTGATACGAAAGAGATAGTGCATATAAAAAAAAGACAATTGCGTGGAGTAAGAAGGGAATGCGTCGTAAAAGAGTTACAAGCAAAAAGTACATACGGCTGGATACGAGAAAAAGCAAATGAAGATATGGAATTCGGTGACATTGCTCCTTCACATATTTATAATGAAAATGTCTTGAGAAAAGCAAAACAACAATTTAGTGACAGACAATTTGAACATTTATCGGATCCAATATTAACTATTAGGAATTTAAAGTACAACAATACAGTGTTTTCACGTGCAATAAAACAAATCGGTGACGACGATGTCTTTATTATTTATTGGATTCCAGAACAATTACACTTATACAAACAATTTGTGAAGAAGAAACTTTTTGAAAGACAATCGTTGTCAATTGATGCAACTGGTTCTTTAATTCGAAAAATTAAAAAACCTGACGGTTCTAGCAAAACCATTTTGTTATACCAAGCAGTGGTTCCATTTCAAAAAAAAGTACTACCTGTTTTTCAGATGATTTCTGAGCGTCATGATGCAAACATAATAGCCTTTTGGATCAGAGAATGGTTACGTTTAACAATGATTTCTACACCAGGTAATGTTGTCATTGATTATTCTTTGGCATTATTAAATGCCGTTGTACTTGGATTCAATAACATGGACTTAAAAAGTTATTTAGAAAACTGTTTACAATTTTTAATTCAAAATAATTCTGATTACAAACCTAAATGTATTATACAAATTGATATAGCCCACTTTATCAAAATAATATGTAAAACCAAATGCTTCAAAACTAAACATTACCGTATTAAAGATTTTTTTGTAAGGTGTTTAAGCCTATTGACTCAATGCTCTACTATAAAGCAAT
The DNA here is from genome assembly GCA_918026865.1 of Phyllotreta striolata. NCBI lineage: Eukaryota > Metazoa > Arthropoda > Insecta > Coleoptera > Chrysomelidae > Phyllotreta > Phyllotreta striolata. The sequence continues at coordinate 6,769,135 of OU900098.1, read as the reverse complement.
TTAAAATTATATCTAAAGACATTGTTATCGTCGCAGTAACTGAAGAAGAATTATTTATTACGGAAACTGAAGATTTTGATAGTGTAGGAGCACAACAGAGATTAATAGAATTAATTAAAAACAATAGTAATATTTACAATTTAGAAAAAGATGTAGAAGTAAACGACATAGAAACCGAGCTTGATCTTGAAGTTGATTTTACAAGTAACAAAATGACAGAATTTTTAAAATATTTAGAAATACCGAGTTTGGATGTGTCAAATACAAGTAATATATCAATTTCAAAAAAACCAAACCCTTATTGGTGTCTAGAATTTGCTACTATTTTTATAAATTTGTGTAAACATTTTGCATTATGGACGTCAGTTATGACAGAAAATGGCAGAATACCAACGTCAGCTCATATTGAAGAGTATTTTCGCGAATTGAAAAATTTTGTTTTTAAAGGATCACATAATATATAAATTTTTAAATACACATATAAAGTCTTTAGAAGGAACTGCAAAAATTTTAAAAGCTTTAGATCTTAAATGTTGCGCCGGAAAAAGAAAATATGCTGAAATTAATCTAAAATTTTCAGACGATAAAGAAAATGTATGTACAGATGATGAGGTAATGGTAGAAAGTGAAAAAAGTGTTGAAAATATTTTTTTAAATGAAGTAGAAAATTGGAAAGGTAAAAATAACGATCTGATTGAAAAGCGCGGTAAATATTTAAGAAGTTGTCCAGATATTGAAAATTTACATTTAAAAAAAAAGTCATTGAAACCGTTAACCGTGTTAGAAAATGCATCTTTATTGGGCCCTCAATTAATCAATGGAAAATATATAACAGTTTTAAATACTTGTGCTTTCGATTCATTTGCTCAAGCGTTATTATGTAGTTACAGGGATTGGATTACTTACAACACATATGTACACAATTCTGATAACATTATGTTTCGTAAAAAAATTATCCACACTGGGAATAAATAAAAATATATATAAAGAAAGGAATAATTTACTAATCGATATTTTTGAGATAAAGGAAGGTATAATGAATTGCAATTGTAATATAAGTACATTGATATCTAATAATTTGCTTAAAAATGAATATTCTTATAAAATTATAAGCGAATGTAGAAACAGAAAATGTGGCAATACACGTAAAAAAGTGGAAACCGTTATTGAAATTAACTTAAACCCCTTTTATGATAGAGGCATGGATGCTTTAAAATATATATCAGAAATTGTGCTTTCAAAAAAAACGGAAATTTGTGAAAAATGTAAAGATGTAATGGAAACTATTATTGAATTAGGAAACCATTTAATTTTTGATTTGGAGCCGTTACAATGTACGGAAATAGCGAAAAGGTACAATCCTAATATACATTGGTCTGGAACGTTTACAATATCGCAAATTCCAACTGCTCTGGAATTTCAGAATAAGGAATTTAAACTTTCAGCTGTTATCGAATTTGTTGGTGAAACAAATGCAATTGGTCATTATATTTCATATGGACGAAGAATGCAAAATCGTTGGGAGAAATATAATGACTTGAACACCTCCAAAAAAGCAATTCCAGTAACATCAAGATGCTTACTAAAAAAAAGAAAAATTTGTCTCGCTTTATATGTTTTAAATTAGCTTTATAATTACTTTTATCGCAATTTTATTTGTTCTAATATTATTTCTGTTCAATTTTTATCTTTGGGATCTTATGATGTCTAGCTTATATACAATGTACAATGTACAATTTTGTTAACGTGTTTGTTAATTTTGTTTAATTTTGTTTAATTTTGTTCTTTGTTTGTAAGAGTTGAAGACTATGTTCATAATAAAAAAATAATTGTTTCAAACGTATCTATTTATTTTTTCATCAGTAAATACCTAAATTACCGTTGCTATAAATTTCATTAACCCTCTATGACTTTTTTACCCTTGAGGTACAAACAAAAATAAAGGTGGTACAAACAAGTACAAACGAAGCTCTTTTAAATGCCATTGGAAAATTTAAAAAAAAATGAAGTGGGGTGCTGACCAATTTTTCGACACCCTTTAATTTTTTTACCCTTGAGGTACAAACAAAAATAAAGGTGGTACAAACGGGTACAAACGATGCTCTTATAAATGCCATTTGAAAAATTAAAAAAAAATGAAGTGGGGTGCTGACCAATTTTTCGACACCCTTTAATTTTTTTACCCTTGAGGTACAAACGAAAAAAAAGGTGGTACAAACGGGTACAAACGATTATCTTTCCAATAATATATTTTTTTTTTATCTCAAAGTCGGGTGCTAAGTTCACATAGGTGGAATGTGTACTATTTATTTTTAAAAGATAATAATTTTGACATTATTTCGAATGAGAGCGTTTTTTCAGGATTTATGAATTTAAAAACTATATTGACTAACGAAAATTTCAATGACACAATTAATATGCCAAAACTACATTTTTCCACTGACAAACTAAGCTGGAAGAAAATCAGGTCCATGTTGAGATACATTTTCCGAAATAGCAACATCAAAATTAAGATTTACCTTGACATCCATATTTATCCGAAGGAAGAAGACATTCCTCAAATCCTTACAGAAAATCATTCACACCCCATTGCAGGACATTCAGGTTATCATCGTACATATAATAGAATAAAATTAAAATATCAATGGAGTAAAATGAAAACCGATATCAAAAATTTCATAAAATCTTGCCAGAGAGTCTTGCCATTAGAGTCTTGCCAGAGGAATAAATTGGTAAGAAAGAAAAATATAAAACCAATGGAATTCACGACAAGTTCTCAACCTGTCGAAAAAATATTTCTCGATATTGTAGGACCACTAACTTTGACCGAATCGGTAAACAAATTCATCCTAACTTTACAGGACGACTTATCAAAATATTCACAAGCATACGCTATTCCAAATCACGAAACTCAGACAATTGCTAATAAATTTGTTAAAAATTTCATTTGCAAATTCGGTATTCTTCAATATATATTAACAGACCAAGGAGAAGATTTTACTTCCAAACTCCTTGCCAATGTTTCCAAATTATTTAAAATCAAGAAAATTAATTGCACTGCATATCACCCCGAGAGTAACGGAGCCTTAGGGAGGTCACATGCAACTTTAGCCGATTACCTGAAACATTTCATTAATTCAGAACAAACAGACTGGGACAAATGGTTAGATTACGCCATGCTGTCCTACAACACAACAGTACATTCATCTACAAAATTCACACCTCACGAACTTCTCTTTGGAACAAAACCTATCTTACCTTCATCTATAACCCAATCACCCGAATTCAAGTATACATATGACGATTACGTTGACGAACTTAAAATGAAACTACAAAAAATCACATGAAATAGCAAAGAATAATCTAATCAAATCAAAAGAAATAAATAAAAGATACTATGAGATGAAATCCAGTAGTGTTAAATATGAATTAGGTCAAAAGGTTTATCTACACAACGAAGTGACAAAAAACCGTAAATCTAAGAAATTAATACAGAATTACACAGGATCATATCAAATTGTAGAAATGAATTCTCCCGTCAATGTAACCATACTAATTAATAAGAGAAAAGTAAAGGTTCACACAAATCAACTAAAACATGCTTTCATTTCAGGTCCTAATCGTTTGGTTGGCATCGTCGAATGGATCATATACCAATAAACCCATAATAAGATCTCCGGGAATCTACTTCGAACAAATCAAGTCAGTAAGATTACATGATGGTGATTGGAATCTAGTTACATATATTAATGTTCTCATTCGATGAAAAATTGAATTTAATTACGAAAACATATCAACAGACGAAAATCTTATGCTCAAAGGATGATACTATATCCTACCTAAATCTTTGCAGAACTTCACTAATCATTCTTGATAAAATTGTTCCTCATCTCATTCAAACGTAAAAATCATTCAAAACTTTAACTGTTCAAACTAGAGTCAAAAGAGCTTGGTTTAATTTATTCGGATCTGCGTTAAAAACAGTGTTCGGTACATTGGACCAAGATGATGCTACATATTATAACGAGGCAATAACGAAGTTCGATGAAAACGAAAAACATTATCTAAATTTGTTAGAGCAACAGGTTCAGGTTGTTAAATCGACAATCACAAATTTCAATCACACAGTTTCTGAATTTGACAGACATAATGAAATACTCAATTTAAACTTTCAGAAAATTTTAAATTTTACAGATGGTTTGACAAGGAAATATTTTAACTTAGAATTGAAACAAACTCTCGAAGAACATTTTAATTTGCTAACACTTCTCTCGACAGAACTTTAGAGTGAGTACGATACACTTATAAACGCTATACTTTTTGCAAAATCCAACAATCTACATCCTTCTATAATAACACCTATGCAACTGATCGAAGAACTTACGAGAATGATAACATATCTCAAGAATTATAATACATTCCCTCTTCCATTAGATTACAAGCAAGCAAATGCATACTTAGAAATTTGTTCTATAAAATATCATTTTTCAGAAGACAGAATAATTTACGTAGTTAGCGTCCCAATTGTCAATTCTATGTTATATTCATTGTACAATTTAATCCCTTTACCAATAAACAACGCCAAAACAAATAATTTTATATTTATATTGCCATCTCTAAAATATCTATTATTATCAAAAAATCGAAATACTTATACTGAACTTAAAGATATTAGTCTCTGTAAAGATATAAATTCAAACGAAATTATTTGCAAAATAAATGAACCTATATATTCCACCGCAATTAGACCAAATTTGGCATAAATTTAGTTTAGAAAATAGTTGTATATATATTTTTACCAAAATTAACAGATATCACCTTAAATTGTTTATCAAAACCTCCAATAAAATTGCATTTGGAAAATACAGGAGTTTTAACATTAGATGAAAATTGCAAACTCTATACAAGTTCAACTACATTACGAACAAATAGTCAAGCACAAAGAAGTACATTTCAATATTTTATACCTGATTTCGATATATTGTTCGACTGTTGTGATGAAAACTCGAAAGTAAAAACTAACGAAACCTTACATTTAAATTATTTGCGACCTGTTAATTTGGATAGAGATGCTCTAAATATAGTAAGTCATAAATTAGATTCTATTCAAAAATCCGCTGAAGATATTAAATCGGAGTCAGTGTTTTCGAAAATACATAAAAACAATTATTTCGTCTATTTCTTGTGTACTCTTCTAAAAGTAATTTTTATTTATATATTGTATAAATTGTATTAATTCATAAAAAACTTTTGTAAACTTAGAAGCGTAACCAATAAGTATAACCAACATAATCATAAACATTGTTGTCGTGCAATTACCAATTGTCTCACTTTTAATGTAAGAAATGAATCCGGAGAAACTAAAAGTGCAAACCGAACAATTAGTGAAACAGTGCGCGAAAATATATTTGCAGAATTTTAACGAAACACAAACTGAAAATTCACCTTTGAGACGTAGTTCACGAATAGCGCAATTGAAAGACAATTGATTAATTTATTTTTTCAATTTATATTATTTACATTCTTTATATTCCTTTTATTCTATTTTTGTATTTTTATTAGATTTTTGTATTCTTATTATTGAGATGTCAGATAACATTTTTAATAAATCCAAATACACAAAAAAAGTGTTATCTTTCCTCTTAAGGGGGAAGGTGTAATGTACCTCAACACTCAACACCCCGTATTAGTATTAGTTCATTAATCAGTAAGGATTAGAAATTCGAGAAACGCAATCTATAGACAATATTGACCAATTATAAACTAAATTAAATAAAAGTAACGACCCTAATGTTAATAAATAATGGTACTAAATTTCCTTAAGGTCCAAAGACTACTTTCTCGATGTTTCCGAAAAGTAATTACTGATTACATAATTTTTGTCTTTAGCTATAAATATAAGAATGTAATTCGTTAAAAAGATATATAGTTCCTATTTCGACTCCGACCTAACAGGGTCTATTACTAAATCTCAGAATAACTATTTTACTCTGATGTTCTATTTCTTATTTCAATATTAATTTAAGTTAAATAAAGTGTTTTATTAAGTGAAACAAAAGTGACTTTGAGTTTCTGCCTAATTTCCACGAAGGTCCATTACAAAAGATCAATTGATTGTATTCTGCAAGATATAAATTCAATGCATCCAGAAAAAAATGAAAGTCCTCAAGACTTTGGTTTGAAAATCCAAGATGCTAGGAGTGTTTTGTTTTCTAAAATTAATTTAAGTAATGATCGAAACGAAATAAAAATATTGAAAATACAACAATACGAAGACTTATGCCTTAAAACATTTATTAACGGGTTGAATTACCACATGCAATTGATAGTACGTTTAAAAGACCCACAATCACTCGAAGACGCTATGTCCCTCGCTCAAGAAGAAGCATATTTTATGCAATATACCCCATGAATCATATGGGTTATTCGTTACCTAATCAATATAACTATCAAAATTCGAATGGCAACCAAAACTACCCAGGTCGAGGTTTTGAAAGTCCCAGGCCAAAGTTTAATAACTCGGGAAATAACTCCCAAAATGTTCGAAACTTATTTAACACTTTCGCTGTGAACGACGCACATGCGCGTCCTCTGCAAATTTAATTTAATCAGTCAGTCGGTACGGTGTAAGCATTCGTGAAGGGCCGCTCTTTTAACAAACTTTTGTTCTGTGTTTTCCCATATAAAATGGAGAATAACCAACCGGGACCTTCAAGCGTCAAACGCCGTAGAGCATTTGAAGAAGAAACAGAGTCCGAGAGTGCAGAATCTGCAGAAGAAAACATGCATGACGATACATGGCAGAATGAGTGTAACGGCATGACAGAAATTCCTTTCTTGAACGAAAGTAATTATTACTGAGACCAGATAACGAAGAATCATATGATTATTTTCGCCTATTACTCGACAATAATTTACTAAATCAAATTGTCGCCGAAACCAATCAGTATGCGGAAGATTATTTTTTGTATACAGGGTGTTTGTAAATTACTTGTACATATTAAAACTGGTTAAACTATATGCTTAATAAAAACTATTGTATAAATTATTTTTTCAAAATAGCGTATAATTACCGAGTAATTAATTTTTGAAAATTATTGCTAAAAATGGTACACGCCTCTGAAATGTTGAGAGGATCAGTTACAATTTTAAAGCGATCAGCTGTGGATCGGCGGATTTCTTTCAACGTTGCCATTTGCCATGTTTTATTTGTTAATTTGAAAAATAAGACATTATTGGAGAATGTATTTCATTTTATTTAAAGGATTAGGGTTACTTTAGATACTAATAATCATACTAGTAATCAGTTAATAATTAAAAATTTAAGTATTTTTCATTTAATTCAGATGCAATCAATATTTCAATAATAATAATTCAATAATTACTCTAATTTCAAACAAATCCCTATCGAATCTCACGATCAACGAAGTTCAACCACGACGACCGAGTTTCTGTTCACAACTACGAAATACCTGTAGACGACGTCCCCAACGCGGATTTCAACCCAGGACATCCAGCCGTTCATCGCAGATACTTCCATCTCAAACCAACCAGGTCAACCAACCAAGCAGCAGAGCGCAACCTAAATGAAAACCGGACTAATTGTAATAATCCTTTTATTGTTATGCCACTGTACCCAAATTTAAAAAGTATTAGTAAAGAAACATCAGAAACCAAAGACATTAAGATGACAACCAAAGTGTCTCTAGAAATTGCCAAAGACATCCTAATTAGATTCGATAGTAGTAGAAATAAATTATTTGAGTTTACCGATAATTGCGATAAAGCAATGTCAATAGTCAAAGAAGAATATAAACCAATTTTATTTTGACTAATAGAAACTAAATTAACCGATAAAGCAAGGGTCTTAGTACGCAACAGATCGTTTTCTGAGTGGTCTGATTTAAAAAATTTCTGTTAGATGCATACGCGGAAAGACGAACCACAAGTCAGTGGCAACTCGAATTAAATTTCTGTCGCCAGGATCACAACGAGCCTGTTCTTTCGTATGCAAGTAAAATTGAAAATTGCTACATTAAATTATTTAATAGTTTAAATGATAATCTAGACAAGGGTAGTAGAGCCGCTTGCGCAGACTTACTAAAAGAACAAGCTCTGAATGTGTTTCTTTATGGGCTAGAAAAGGATCTAGTATCTTAGTCAAATCCCCAAAACCGTTAGAAGAAGCCGTTTCGATCGCACAAAGCGAAGAACAGGAATTAAAAGCAAAATCGGAAATTCTTAAATATCAAAATATTAATCAAACATCTGTTAAGCATTGTACTATCTGCAATAAACGTGGACATACAACCTTCAATTGCAGATATAACAGTAATAACAGTAATAATAAATTTCCTATAAACGTAAGATTCGATAACCAAAATAATCCGAAAGATCTTTCTATAATTCGCAAAATTTCACAAAACCAGAAAATTCATCTAATGGAAATTTCCAAACGAAATTTTGTAAATATTATAAGAATAAGGGACACCTTATCGAGGAATGCCGGAAAAGTAAATATAATAATAAAAAAACGTAATTCACAACAATTTAATCGGAATACGCATAAAAATCCTAATCAAAACTATAGTAACAATTCCAATCAAAATTTCATAAGTGGGTCAAACGAAGATCCAATCAATCACTCGAGTACGTCGAGACATTCACTCGAAGGGAACTTTGAACAAATGTCTTTAAACGAAGAAGGGTCTTGTCCTTTGGCTCAGACGAGAAGTGCCCGAATTATTCGAGCCGAATATCTCTAATTAATCTAGCAGTCACCACCTTTTTAAAACTGGATGTCATCCAACTTTATCAAAACCCTAATTCATTCTTACTAGATACGGGCGCAGAAATGTCCCTTATTAAACTAGGACAGTTGTATGATGACACTCCCTGTTTCGAAGACAAACAGATCACCCTCAAAGGTATTGACTCTATTAATTCTAACAAAATTCAAAAAACTATCTGCTACGTCTAAAAAAATCCTTTTTATAACACTATCTAATTTATTGCAAAAGGGGCGAAGCTAACAGAGATGGTTAATGCTCTGCAATTTGAAAAAATAATCTTGAAGTAATGTGGTTCAAACCGCGCTTGGGTCAAAGTTTTTTTTTTGTTTTTTTTTTTGGTTTATTTAATGTTTTTGTCTAAAAAAATGTTAATAAAAGCATTTAAAATAAGACAAGCTTAACCAGCGCAACTTGTAGATAAAATGGTAATGTAGCTCTTCGGAATGGTTCTTCTAGAACTTCTAACAACTGTTGAATTAAATTTAAAGCTGTGGCCTTATTTAAATTATTTATAAATTTTTCATTTAGCAAATCAAATGGGTTACTTGTATCTCGTATTTGCAAAAAATGTAAATTCTTAGCTCATATAGTAATGAAAAAAGATCGGATTAGCCATATTGCTATTAAATAGCAATCAGCTATTAAACAGGTAATCGGCAGAAATGCTGTGGTCTGTCTTATCGACGGTATAACGGATGTTACGGTACAAAATAGTGCTCGTGCAGGTCGTTACGAAACACCTGAAGCACTATACGAAGAATATCTGTCGACGCTCCGTGACGAAAAGAGCCTCGACCCAACAACAACGCCCATGAACAACGCAAAACGTTTGCCAAATGCGAGCGGAAGCACGCTAACAACACCAGTCAACAACACCCGCAGCAGCCGCAGAGACAAGAAGCGAGAGGTGTACAATGCTTCAACTGCAAGCAACTGGGACATTACCTGTCTGCATGCCCTAGGAAGCAAATCGAATGCCATTTATTGGCTCACGATGCCAGTAGATGTACTCGAGTGGTTGGAGCTACAAATGGCCGCAAGTCAAAATAACGACATGGGTGAGTGTTTCAACATTTCAAATTTTACAAATAATATTGATAATGGTGCTAATTAGACAAACACTTGTTATTTTATTAATTGTATAATTGATTGGGAAGCACTTTGGGATTACGTTGATTTTGGGTGCGGAGCGGTGACTATAAAACTGTCAGATGCCAATAATTTAAAATTAACGTGTCAACCATTCCAAGCTCGTTTGTTCGGCTATGCTGACGGTATAGTAAACGTAAACGCGAAAACAAAAATTAATTTAGAAGTAGATTTAGCATCGGCGGAGGTAGAAGCTTTGGTCGTACCGGACAATGCACAAAATGTACCACTTATCGTTGGACAACCTTTCATAAATAATAAAAACGTTATAATGATCATTCACGGTAATCAAATTCGACTACTCGATAGAAATAGACACAATAATTTGGTGTCGCCAATTAATCTATTACCTAAAAGAAAAGTAAATTTCTGGGCCAAGGAGACAACTGTAATCCCGTCCTATCACGTTGGGTACATTCCTGCTTACACCAATGGAGATGCCGACGATGTATTTGTCGAATTGCAGTATAGGGATTGGCCAGGGAAATTTCATGTCATCCCGCGTTTTGTTACAAACACTAGGCGAGAGGTTAATAATATACCCATTATCAGTGTTTCTGATCAAGAAATATGATATCATTATGGCAAAGTGGTCGCCCGAGGAAGAAGTGCTACGATCAAAATTATGCACCTTCAGTACAATGTCTAAAAACGCATGTTGAACCCTTGGCAGCATTCAATTAAAAGACATAAAGAAAAAAAAGAAAACTTGATGTCTACGTACAGAAAATTGAGGAGCCGACTAAAAGCGTCAAAACAAAAAATTCTACCGTAGGTAACTTTTTATTTTTTTAAATTAGGTATATTACATTATCTTTAAGTACCTATAAGATTTATTAATAATTATTTTGCCACGGAACAGCACCATTTGTTGCAAAGTATTGGGCAATATTATCCCTTACTACTTTGGCAGAAGTAAGTGTTTTTCTTGGCACGTTTTTAATTGGTTTCAATGAAATAAGTCCATCTTGATCGTTACGCCTGTAACGTTCTAAAATCTCCCCACAATAATCACTAATTTTATTACACATTTTAAATTCACTAATTGATTGTATTGAAGATTTGTTTACCTTTTGGAATAATTGAGGTAAATTACAAAAAGAGATTACAAAAAAAATTATTAAGCACTTTTTACCCCTTCTCTTCAAATAAGGGGTGGGGAAGGTTCAAACTTGTTAGTAACAAATGACATAACTTTTTTGATTTTTAACCGATTTCAATGATTTTGGCGTCATGTAAAAGAGCCTTTTCCGTTTAATCAGATCCATAACAAAAATATCAAAATTAAACAATTTTGTCACCGCTAGGGGGCGCTACGTCAAAAAGGCGGTTATTTTTTCATTTTTCTCGAAAATTTTAAATGTAATGGTGCATTTTTTTAATTCAGATGAAAAGAGAATAAAAAAATGAAGGGTCTAGTAAAAACCGCAAATCTAAATCTCAATTCTATTCCAAGATATAAATAATTAAAATTTACACTTTTTTTTAATTCTCTCTCCGTCTATATAAAAAAATGCTTCATTATACTTGAAATTTTCCAGAAAAGTGAAAAAATACAAATTTTTGACATAGAGCACATATAACAACATAAAAATACAATAACAGCTTACGGATCATAATAACGCAACTTTTGGATACACTATTCCGAAACCTTTTTCTGGCTGCTTTAGATTAGATTTGAAAATAAAGTAAGCCTTGGAAACAACAAAACTGTTTACTATGTCAAAATCCTACAATTTCCATGGCAGAATATTGTTTTACTGTGTTCGGAAGATTGTTTTAATTTGTTTTTTAAAAATGCCGTTGCCGCTTGAAGAATTATATGATGTAATTGCTATTTATTTTGAGTGTTTTCAAAATGGGACTATTGCTGCAAGGCAATACGCACTTCGATATCCTCAAAGACGTCGACCCTTCAGAAGATTATTTACCAATTTAGCGAATCGCCTTCGTACTACCGGAAGTCTCCTAAGACCCAAACCCCGCAGAATTCATACCGAAAGAACTGAGGAAAACGTGATTAACGTTTTAGCTTATGTAGCAGCTCAACCTCAGCTAAGTGTTCGGAGAATCTCGAGAGAGTTAGGACTTTCTAAATCCACTGTGTTCCGTATATTGAAAACTCGCGGGTAATTATCTTTTTCTGCTCATATATTGTTATGATTGTCATATTTATTATATTTGTCTTAGGTTGCATCCATATCATATTGTCCTCTACCAAGCTTTGTCCGACGAAGACTACGACAGAAGGTTAGATTACTGTCATTGGTTGAGCAACATGATATCGGAAGACAGAAACTTTTCATTTAAAATTCTGTGGACGGATGAAGCAACGTTTCATAGTAACGGAGGTGTTAACAGACACAATATGCACTACTGGTCAGACACTAATCCCCGTTGGATGCAGGAGGTGCAACATCAAGGAAGGTGGAGCGTGAATGTTTGGTGTGGCATTCTAGGCTCTGAAATTATAGGGCCCTTTATTTTTGATGAGCCTCTTAATGGACTAACATATTTAAATTTTCTGGAAAATCACCTACCAGATCTTTTAGACGACGTGCCATATGAAATCAGATTATCAATGTTTTTCCAACATGATGGCTGTCCTGCCCAGTGTAAATTTTAATTATTTATATCTTGGAATAGAATTGAGATTTAGATTTGCGGTTTTTACTAGACCCTTCATTTTTTTATTCTCTTTTCATCTGAATTAAAAAAATGCACCATTACATTTAAAATTTTCGAGAAAAATGAAAAAATAACCGCCTTTTTGACGTAGCGCCCCCTAGCGGTGACAAAATTGTTTAATTTTGATATTTTTGTTATGGATCTGATTAAACGGAAAAGGCTCTTTTACATGACGCCAAAATCATTGAAATCGGTTAAAAATCAAAAAAGTTATAAGTCATTTGTTACTAACAAGTTTGAACCTTCCCCCACCCCTTATTTGAAGAGTAGGGGTAAAAAGTGCTAAATAATTTTTTTTGTAATCTCCTTAAGATTTCAAAAAAAGTATTTTTAGGACACCTTTATTCTGTATTTTATGGAGATAATCACAGTATTATGTTGTCGTGTGTTCGTTGCGACCCCTAGCGGTCACCCTACAAACTTAAAAAATATTTCCAGCAATTTCTATTGGTCGTTTTTATTAAAAAAATTTTTACTCCAAACCTGTACGACTATTAGTTTCTGAGATACAGCCGGTTACCTCATCTGGTGGGACACCCGGTACAATTAAAACATTTTATATTTAAATTGGTGCAAATTGATTGCTTTTACAATGAATCATTACTGTTGTGTGCCGCAATGTACATCTTGGGTTAAAAGAAACGCTTAGTTGAGTTTCCACACCTTTCCTAAAAAAGGAAAGTCGAAAGTGATCGTAGAAACCAGGTTAGGGTTGAAGGAACTTGTTGATAGACGTTCGGTGTGGATTAAAAATCTAAAAATTGGAAAAAAAGTGTCGGAAAACATGCGTGTTTGTTCATTACATTTTAGGGAAAATGTTTTTTTACAAAAAGGTAAGTTTATAGTTTAGGAAAGGGTACTTAATTGCAAGCATTAAAAATCGTCTTTGTTATAAAGAGAGTCAAGCGAAGAACATTAAAAAGTTTTGCTGTTCCAACACAAAACTTGCCAGTTGCTTCTTGCGATCCCGAATCATCAACTTCCAGAGCTTGTAGAAGTACTTCTTCAATGGTATCTGAAGAAAAGTTAGAGACCACTGTGGTTCGCCCGGAATGTGAAAACAATCTAGCTTTTGAGGATGAGGATGAAGAAGATCGAGAAGCAGCTGAAACTTTAATAGCTTTGCTGAACTCTCATAATGTCCAAACCACAGAGAATCCTGAAGTGCCAAAGACAAGAAACAGTGTGGTACAAGTGAATATGCCAAAGATTCATGTGATATTATTGATACAGATGAAAAACTAAGAAACTTTACAGGTATTAATAATTTCGAAATATTTGACTCTGTTGTGGAATTATTTGAAAATTTTTATAAAGATAGGAGAACACACCGTTTAAGTGTAAAGCAGTGGGTAATGTTGGTTTTTACTAAATTTAAAACAAGTTTGACATATGTTACACTAGGTTGTTTATTTGGTATTAGTTCAAATTTGGCAAAAACTTATATATGTGAGATGATCTCTGATTTGGCTGCTGTTTTAAAGCCAGTAATTAATTTTGTAAAAAACATACCAGTAGCTTTTAATGCCTTCCAGGATGTAAGGGTAGTGTTAGACTGCATCGAAATATTTACCCAAAGTCCAAAATGTTTGTGTTGTAGAATTAGATTTTACTCACACTATAAATCCCATGTTACCGTTAAATTCATGACTGGAGTTTCTCCAGGTGGATTAATTACATTTGTCAGCAAGCCATATGGTGGGAGAGCATCAGATAAAACTATTTTTCAGGAAAGCGGTATTGTGTCTCTATTAGATCCTTATAGGGATGCAATTATGGTTGACAAAGGCTTTCTCATAGAGGATATATGTAATATACATAAAATAAAATTAATTCGACCACCTTTTTTAAGAAAAAAAGCACAACTAACAAAAGAGGAATTCATTTTAAACGCTAAAATTGCTTCTGCTAGAGTCCACATTGAAAGATCAAATCAATGATTAAACATTTTCAAAATACTTAGTGGCAAATTAGACTGGTCTCTCTTTTCTTTTATTGTAGACATATTTATTATTACCTCTGCTATTACTAATTTATCTTCAACAATTCTAGCAGATTCTAGGTTTTTATCAGAATAATAACACATATTTCAGTACAATAGCATTTTTATTGTAAAAATATTTTCATTCAACATTTCATTCATTTCAATTACTATTATTACACAAAATTTAAAAAAATTAGACCTTTTACTTACAGCACACTTGCAACATTTTTTCAAAATAATTGTGTTTTATGGTAGACAACATATTTAAAGTAAAGTCGAAATCAAAGTCAATATCCATTATTAAAACACTGTTATCAAACGACGCATATAATACAAAATATGTTTTTTGCAAATTTAAAACTGCCATGCCTGTCTGTATTTGAGCATAATATTTATGTTTTTTCTCAATTTGTAGTGTCCATTTTCCTGAATAATATATTTTATATTTTGCAAGGTTTCTAAAATTGTCTTCGTTTTCCTAAAAAATATATTGCTGTTAGAGGTTCTTTATTATGTATGTATACTAATGAAACAAGCAGAAGTTTTATTCAAAAAATTATTGACAACGATAGCGATAATTCTGAAGATGGAATTCCGCCTAAAAAAATTAAAATAATTGGCTCAGAAAGTATTTCAACGGTCCCAGAACAGAACGTTAGAAAGGAGTTAATTGATAATAAAACGGATAGTACAACCAGCAACCAATCATCAGCAACCAGCAGTTCAATTAATTCTCAACCGGAAAATTCATTTGCGGAACCAGAAATTTCTGACGCTACTTTATTGGCTGCAGATAGTTTTTTGCTCCATAACACGGGTAAGTAAAATTAATTATTTAAAATATTTTTTTATTTTTTAATTCGTTGCAAAATTTGAAAGTACTGTTATGAAAGCTATAACAAAAATATCGTTAACAGTAGACCAAAATTCTATCATGCTTAACGAAATTTATAAGAAAATTTTTACACGGGATGCTGATGATTTAACTCCACCCGCTAATTTACCTGAACGATTTCCTTTTGCGACCTTAGAAGAATTTGAAAAATTTGACAAGTTATTTTCGGACCAAACTTTGTGGGATTACATGGTAAGTACGTTAAAATACTTCTTAAAATGTCTGTCTTTCCCCTCTTTCGAAAGTTTTGCCTTTTTTTCTTTTTGGAAATAATTTTTTCAATTTAATTAATAACTTGTTAATTGTAGCGTTGCAGATTAGCAGCTGTGGGAGGATCTAGCCCGGAAAACATGGTCAGAAGAATATTAAAATATCTGTTGTCCAACGAAGTGGCCACATTATATAATTGGAAAGGACGAAATAAAATCAGTTTCGAAAAGCTGAATACTCGAAAATTAATTTCTGGTAAGTCCAAAAGTATAGTATAGGTATATATGTACGCAAGTACTCACTTATTACTCTTTGAATTTAATGTTACGTAGTTATTAATTGGTTTTTTTGTCAACAGCTGTTATAACGAAGACGTATGGGAGTGACTTCACCGAATTCAAATTAGCCAAGTGCTTCAAAGATTGGCTAAAATTCGCCAAAACTCGACTAAATAAACGAGGGAAGGAACAACGTGAAGAACTGTGTGAAAGTGTGAAAGATTTTTTTTATTTTGTCTTTTGTTTTTTTTTATTTTGTTTATTTTGTTTAACGTAATAAAAGAGTAAAAATGTAACTATAAAACAACGTTTTATTCTAACGTAACATCTACTACATTAAAACGTAAATATGTATCGTTATAATTGCATATAACAAAATGTAATTTCAACGTTATTTAACAACGTATGAAATACGTTATATTTTATTGCCATAGCTACTGAATTATAAATAAATACCTTTTAAACGTTTCACTATAACGTTAAATTTGGTACTACTTTTTAAGACAAAACACCGTTGATTCCCGCGATATTTATATGAAAAATAAACGTTCGGTTATTAACTATTTACTTTACGTTATTTTTGGGTTCGTGTGCCCATTGGGCCGGACCTAAATCCCATTGAAAATTTATGGTCACATGTCACCAGGGATTGGAGTAGTGACCTAAGAACTGGAGTTAGATAACGAGAAGTTGTGGAGGCGCGCTGGAATAATATAACTTCCGATTATTGCGCTACCTTAGTCAATTCAATGGGAAGGAGACTACAAAGTGTGATAGAAGCTGAGGGCTATTATACTAAGTATTAATACTTAGTGCATTTCTTTAATGTCCCCTCCCCTTTTATTTTTTAAACGGATCAACTTAGAAAATTGTGATAAGAAAAATTGTCATAAGAAATCTTATGATAAGGTGGGAACACCTGATGCTGTTAAAAATTGTACTCAACCAACTAATCAAAATATTGTATCTAACAATTTGACAGAAACGAGGTACTACATAGGGAGTGACAGTGAGACAAATAGTGACAGTGAAGAAGAGGAAGAAAACCTGCCAACGGAAGATGACAGTAATATTGAGACCGTCGGTTCAACAGAAGAAGATGAAAACAATTCGTTGGACATGTCGGGTTCTGCGGAAAGTGATGTAAACGAGAAAGAGACAGACCCTGAGGAAAAAGTAATTAAGAAAAATCAACGTTCACCGCCACATGTGAGAGTACTACATTTTCCGCCAATTATACCTTGCTCCTCGAATTCGGTACATCAAGCGTGATTCGCCTCATAAGCTCATTGATGTCCGGCCCTCTGGTGAGATACGTCTTACCGTCACGTACTACTATTGTGACGCTATCGTAACGCCCAGTGCGCCAATTAATTCTTACTACAAGAGTAGTTCAACGCCAACGCCAGAATTTATGATGATTCATTCGCCAAAATCTTTTCGAAATTTACACGCCTTTATGCTGTGGTAACGCCCCGTCGAAATCTGCCCACCTAAGCGCCTTACCGCCTCTGAGAAATCAGGTTCCAGTTGCTTTCAGTATCCGAATACGTCATTACTTCTTCGCCTCCATGAACGCCTCCGTAAAAACAAATCCTGCCGCCTGGGCCCCGATTCTTGAATCATAGGAACGATACTCCCATGAGAAAGTTGTGACGTATCTCTCACGAAATGTTATATGCCGTATTCTCGAGCCTCTCTCCGCTCCCATGGGAAATTCTGATGCTCTCAGCCACGGGAAACTGGAGAAATTTTAGGAAGACTTGCGCATTGGCAACAAATGGCAAACGTCAAACGTTTCAAAAGTATATTGTTAATGTTAACCTATAAATGGCGCTCCGTCTTAATCGTATTTTGATGGTAAAATACTAAATAGAGAGTTTATTAATCATTTCATAACATTTGTACAAAAGAAAAATAACCTAACAAAGGTTCACAAATTATGTACTTAGTCTACAAACAAATTAGTCGATACATTTGAATATTTATTTAATTAATTAATTTATTTAAAGTAATTAGTTTTTAATTTGTTTTGGATGTTTGTCTTGAAGGCTATTTAATTATCAGCAGTTAATCAAACATGCAGAACTTTTTATGAAGAATAACTTTTTTTCGTAAAATTAATAATAAAAAAGTTTTCCATATGATGCGAACTTAAGTAGACACACTGTATAATCGTTGCACCCCTTGTATCAGGGTTAATTCGATTTTTGTTCTTGAACATAGTCGAAGTGATATACAACTATATAGTTTTCGTTTTTTTTGTGTAATCCAAGTGATTGTGATAAAAATGAATGTTGACGAGGCATTATTTTTCCAAGTATTGAACGATGTCGAGGACGCTGCACAACAGGAAGAAGATCATGTGCCAAGAGTTTATTTTCCCAGGTTATCGGATGTAATGTTTATTAATTTATTTCGCCTCAGCAAAGACATTTTCGAAAATTTATTAATTGAATTAACAAACGCTGACCCACCACAAATTCATCGAATATCACAGCTAACATTAAACATTAAAAACAAAGATATTGTCACGAGTAGGAATATGGGTCAACACTGAGAGTATAATAAAACGAGACAACAACAATGTAAATATTGGCCAAATTATTATAAACAAACATTGTTGGATATTGTTTATAATAACACCACGCGCGAGGGCCGCACGCGAAGAAACATTCCGAAGTCCTCGCGCGTGGTCAGCAATATGATTCACATACATACTCTCAGGTGCGATCCAACGGGGTTCTTTCTGAGTAGACTTGGAGTGTGAAACAAGGTGGGCTGACATGCTCGTGGGTTGTCAGACCCTTGGCCCCCTTCTCGTCAAGCCACCCAGTGTAATATTGTTAGTCACAGTGTTTATCAAGTGTATATTGTGTCAACAATTGATTAAAAATAAAATGTGGATAAATAATTGTGGTCTATCCGAATTACTGTAACCTACCCGTACCCAGGCCCCAAGCTACGAGACCCCAAAGGAGAAAGGTAAACGCATTTGGTGTGACATGGTGGAGGCGCCCAGCTTCGTTCCTGGGGGTGATTCTCCATATTCATACCCGGTTGGTTACAGTAGGATAGACAAAGAAAAAGAAAATAATAAAAATGGAACAGGAATACGACAGTGGTATCGAAGAGGACAGGACCGACCTAGACGGAAAAGGGTCACATGAGGAGACCGTAAGATTTGGCCGTATTATGTGCGCAACACAGGTGTTCATACAAGTAGGACGTAGACACCTGTGCTAAATCTGTGCCATGGGCGAGGTAGATCTGGACATTGGGGAGTACGACCATTACAATAACCACTTCTCGGGGTCGTACGAAACGGTATTCGAACACTGCATTACGTGCGACGGATGAAGGGTACGGTTATACACGGTCTGCTTCATAAACTCATGTATAGTGTGCACGAATAAACCATAAGGACGCCGTGATGTGTGTGGGGTTCTGTAAGGCCGGACCAAAAGTACCACTGTGTAGTTGGACGTTGTGCGGAAAACGAGGGACGACAAAGTGTCGAGTGCGAGGGAACGCGAGTCGGGCGTGGTGTTCGAGGAGAATGGGAAGCAAGGAGGCTCGGAAGACGACGGGAAAAGAGGACGTCACCTCAGCACTGCGGACTCAGCCACTCGGGACAAGATAGGGACACAGGCGCAGGGAAGAAAGTCCTACTGGTCCTCGGGAGCCGCCGCGTGGAGATACAGGGGAAAGCCCGAACCAAGGGAGAGTAAAATAAGCTAAGTGACTAGATATAAGGATAGCATTAACACTTCGAAGTAGTAAAGTAGTAGGTGGTAGGAATTAGGGAAGAAATAAAATAAAAGGGGTAAATATGTAATAGTTAGGTAAGACAAATAGGGTGTTAGTCAATAAGAAAGAATAGGAGCTAATTGATATATCATTGGGGTAAGGGGAAGGCCCAAATCAAGATAACGATATTTTTTTTGTTAAAAATACTTATACCTGCTAGGAAAAACTCGAAAAATAAGAATACCTAAGTAAAAATAATTGGTAGGAATATTTGCGCAATTATGAAGAATTTTCGAAATTGTGGGGAATTTTATGAGAATTTACGAGATTAGTGATAAAATGGAAAAAAGAGCGAGAATAGCTATGTTTAGAGGGAGAGGAGAATCTGAAAGAAGGTACCAGGGGGTGTTGAAGATTCGCCTTCCCAGATTGATTTTTTTTATGTTGATGTTAAACTAGAATCTGGTGTCCTTTGAGACGCGATATTGAGAGGCGATATGAAGAATATGAGTATTTATAGTAGTGTATGAGAAGCGATTTTAAGCGTATGTAGAATATTTATGAAGTCACGTTAGGGGAGGAGAATTTGGAAGAAGACGCAAGGAATGCGTTGAAAATTTGCCTTACCAGGATGACGTGGAGAAAGAATTTAGTAAAGTGAACAAGGGGTTCACGCTGAGGGAGGGAAATTTGGAAGAGGACACCCTGAGAGTGTTGAAAATTTCCCTTACCCGAATTTTGAGTAAATGTTGCGAGCTATTACAAAGATAGATAGTGAATTTGTAGGTGAAATGAGGATAAATAGAAAGAAGTTGTAGGTAAATTGAGATTTTTTTGTGCGGTTGCGCGTAGAGCCAAAAAGCAGGTATAAGGGATATTGTGGGTTAGGTACGTTAGGTGAGACATGAAATTTACCTCTGTCCCCAATGGTAGAATCATAGAAATAAGATAGGGAAAAAGGGATGTAGAAAAATAATAGACAAGCAGATAGGAAAAATGTAGCCGAATACCGGCGTGGATATTTGGATATTTTTAAGTGATTATTTGCTCGATTTTTTTTTTAATTTCCAATTCAATTCTTGATGTTATTTTTGATTCAATGTTGGTATCAATTTTTTTATTTGATTTTTGGTCTAATTTTTTTTGAACTTTACTTGTGATGGAATTGCTAATGTCGAATTTATAGCTTAATATGTGAAGTTGACTTGTGTATATTTAATTTTGATTTACTTATTATTTGATAATTATTGTAATTATCCTTTCTGGGATTATAATTATTGTTTCTGGGGAGACTTGGAGTGTGAAACAAGGTGGGCTGACATGCTCGTGGGTTGTCAGACCCTTGGCCCCTTTTTCGTTAAGCCACCCAGTGTAATATTGTTAGTCACAGTGTTTATCAAGTGTATATTGTATCAACAATTGATTAAAAATAAAATGTGGATAAATAATTGTGGTCTATCCGAATTACTGTAACCTACCCGTACCCAAGGCCCCAAGCTACGAGACCCCAAAGGAGAAAGATAAACGCATTTGGCGTGACAATATGTTAATATTAAATGTATATTGTCCTATTACTATTGTATATCGTGTTTTTTTATTCTAATATGAAAATGTTTTATTTTAGTTACTTGTTACTTACTTTAGTTACTTTTAGTTACTTTTAGTTAATGTTTTACGCTAGTGGAAGCTACCAAAAGATATTAGGGTCCAATTTCTTCGCTGAAATCAGTCAATCAAGCGTTTGTCGGAGTATCAATGAAGTTACCGATCGATTGAATAGTCAGGCTGTACTAAGAAGTCATATAAAATTTCCTTAAAACATGAACGAAATGAATGAAAGAAGAGGAAGGTAATATAGATTTCTCTAAAACAATATAACGATTTCTTTAGTACAGTTGTGAGCTATCGTATTTATTTTCTTTATTATGTTTTTCAATGCTTCGGGGATTCCTGGTGGGATAGGCGTTATTGATTGTATCCATATAACCATCATTAAGCCGAAGGAAGAAGAGCACGTATATGTGAACAGGAAAAATGTTCATTCTTTGAATGTACAATTGGTAAATATTTTTTTCATTAATTAGTAGATGTGAGGACGTATAATAACGATTTAAAATTATTTTAGATATGTGATGAAAATTTGAAAATTATGCATATCAATGCAAGATTTCCTGGTAGTACTCATGATGCGTTTATATGGGGACAGTCAAATGTATTACAAACATTGGAACAAATATACAGGCAGAACCCTAATAATGTGTTTTTCCTTTTGGGCGACTCAGGTACACACTCATATAACTATTTTTTGTCGTTCTAATAGTTGTAGTATAAGAACATTTATTTGCAGCTTCGTATACTATACTTACTGTTTTTTAGGTTATCCTTTGCGTCCCTGGCTAATGACACCTGTTCGAAATCCTGCTCCTGGTAGTAATGAAGAACGGTTCAATAACCATTTTAAAACGGTTCGGGCTACAATCGAAAGGTGTAATGGGGTATTGAAGAATAGGTTCCGATGTTTATTAAAACATCGCTATCTTTATTACGAACCATTGAAGGCGGCAAGAATTGCGACGGCTTGTGCTGTATTGCACAATATTTGCATTCAACACCGCCTTCCGTAGCCCGAAGATTGCCATGACGTTCCAAATTTTGAACTAGACGTAGGGGAAGCGCCAATGGCAGATGAACAGGAAGCTGGTGAAAATCGGGATTTAGTGAAGGGAAGAGAAATTAGACAAAGAATTATTAACAACAACTTTAATTAATTTTTTAAATTTTGCCACCACGAATTGGCCATTCTTGCCACCCGACCACCCGACGTTCAGTCCACATACGTGAGGTGGCTATGTGGTATTTCTTTACTTCGATACGGTTTGTCTGTTCTTTTATTTCGTTTCTTTTCTTCTGCTGTTCTAAAAATTTCTCCGTTAGTTTAAGGGACTGCTCCAACCGCCGAGTTTTTGATACTCTCGGTTTTCTCACTGAACCTCGTGACGACGTTGAAGTTCCCCGGTGAGGCGTCGCCGAAGCTCCCGACGACGGTTCCTCCAACAATGCAGAGAATGCCATCTTTGTAGTTTCACCGCCTCCAAAATCGAAAATTATCTCGGTTTCCTCAATGTCCAGGCCGTCAGTCACTGTTGCAGACAACATCTCTGCAACCTCAACTTCGACCTGGGTAAGGTTTTTGGGAGCAGGTCCTCCACCCGTCCCCCTCGAATATTAGTTTATGGCGGCATTTTTAGCCAAAACATTTTTTTTATGTCTTGCCACGTCTGAAATGGAATGTAACAAATATTTTTTATTATATATGTTTAAATTAAAAATTGTTATCTCTTACCCTTCTCCACTTTGTCCAACATTTTTGCGCTCCATAAGGCACTGCATTCAATTTAAACGCAATCTCCTCCCAATTTCTCCGCGCTACGTCGTGTGTGAATGTCGGGGAGAATTTTCCCGACCGCAAATTCTCGTTTTCATTCACTAATGAAATATGAATTCTTTTTTGAACGTCGTTCATTTTAAGAACTTTAAGACCAAAATCGAAAAATACCAAAATTATTCAAAATACGAAGTGATCGCTACGATAAACTTTGCATACTGACGATTATCAATTCAAAATTTAGAAATGTTACTGTTGAATCGGGCGGCCTCGAATTCGGCACCAAAACTACCTGGCCCCTTAATCCCCAACACGAATTCGGCACTACGCTACGGATTACGACTAATGACTGTTTCCCGGTACTATAATTTTAAAATCTGCTACTTTAATTGCTTTGTCTTCCCTTTACATTATAATTGGTAATTGATCGGATAAATCCAAATCAATCAGAAGAGTTTTCACCCCTCTTGAAATTATTCTAAATATCTGCAGTTATATTCCAACAGTTGTACTGATAAGTTGAAAATTCGATAAAAATGGAAAGTCGTATAATTGAGAGTCAACGCGGGAAAGAGCTTTTAATAGTGGAATCGGCATCTTTTAAAAAAGCTAAAGTGTTAAAAAGTGGAGAAACGTTTTGGCGATGTATACAACAATCGTGCTCAGTTAAAGTGTTTACCATCGGAGCCGAAAATTTAATAACGCGGTGTCATTTACAACATTTTCATGACAAAAACATTAAACAGTTAAATCGCCAAGTCATAAGCAGCGACGCAAAAAGGAAGGCTACCGAAGAACCAGCTGAGAGGCCTTCAAAAATAATCCATTCGATGGTAAAGAAAAACCCTAGCAGTTTAGACACTCTTTCTGTGAGGGATATTTCGTTAATTCGAAACAACGTGTATTACAATCGAAGAAAGAGTCACCCAGGACTGCCACGTTCTACCAAAGCAACGATGGACGCATTAAAAACTTACAGAATCTACAGTGAAGGGAATCGGGCTTTCACCCTGTAGGAATTTTTGGCCGTTTCGAACTAACCAGATGCGGGAATTCTGAAAACTAAGGGAAGACAAAAGAATTCCAAGGAAAAGTATCAGGGCTTTTTGCTGTGCACCACTAACGAAGGTGGTCGTGTGCTTTTGAGTTGTGCTTGTGACTGTAAAATTTGTGCATTTTTTGTAATCGTTGGGTACTTTGTTTCTACGTAGAAAGCAGGGTGAGTCTATGTTTTTATCAACTCTCCGATCTACGGAGCAGTGCAAGGGGTTGGGCGGTTCTTGCCGAATAAGTGACCCGATTGATTTTATTTAACCAATAATTTGTAAAGTCCATTTCTTTGCGCACTGCTTCGTAGAATTTATCAACTGAGGGGCGTGCTCAATATAGTTAAATGAAGCATTTGTACCCGCAAGCTCTACGAAGTTCATAACGAGACAAAATTGACCGTTTCTGATTGGAAGTTGGGGCGTACGAAAACCTCTTTCGTGTTAACTGTTTTCCTATAAATGGCTGGTAATTGTCGCGAATCCCGCGGCATGACGAAAAGTTGATCAATTGGGTACTGGGTGAAAGTTATATTAATATTTTCGACCGTGCTGGTTTTCCTCTGGTTAAGCCGCGCTTCTGGGGGTCTACCATACCGCTTATGCCAACGAAATAGACCCAGGTGAGGCTTAATAGCTACGGCTATGCTACTGTTTGGTCTTCCCTTTGACTCTAACCTTTCTTCTCGTTTTGACTGTGGTGTGTTTGTGCGAGGGGCGAGTTCGTGACAATTACCGTGCGCCAAATAACCTTAGCTCTGCGTGCTCTCTGATGGAAAATCTGAAACTGACATTAGTCTGTTTGTTTTATTTAATTGCGGGTACATTCATATGGACGGTGTGGAGCACCCAACAATATCTTGATTTATATTTTGATTTATTTGTTTATTTATTTATTGATCTATTGGCTTATTGATTTATCGATTTATTTATTTATTTATTTATCCAGTTATTTATGATTGACTTGTATTCGTTAATGAGTGATTTATTTACTCATTAATCATTTTGGAAAGTACTACAGTACATTTGTTTCTTCGCTTTTTTAACTTATTTGTTTCCTCACGCTATCGGGGGCGTCCGATTTAATAATGGTTTATGAGGAGGGCGCGTACCTACGATTTTCGGTTTATTGGAGTTATTATTCCTTTAAAGTTCGCTGAATGGTTAAACTATTTGGCTTTGACCAATTGTCAGATGTCTTGTAGTATTTTCTGAGAGGGGTTTTTCTTGCGGGTTCTTTTCCCCTCTCCGCGTTTACGAACCCGCACTTCATGTAAACAAGCCCACAATAAAACGTTTTATTGGGCAAATTATTGCTTTTATTTCTCTTTTCCCTACTCCTTCTTCAAACGTTTCACGCCAATGAATCAACGAATTTGGGGCCGCTGTTAACTAGACGATCAGGTTAATTATCAATCGACACCAGTGATAGGTAAATATATCAGACAGGGAGATGAATAGGTAGGTTACATCACAACAGCATCAAAGAGGAAAATCTGGTATTCATCAATGATGAAAGCAAGAAGATAGTAGTTTTTTCCTGTACTACCAACATACGGTATTTATGTGACAGTGAAAAAATATATTTACACGGAACTTTCAGTTGTTGCACGAAATACTTTTTGCAACTATTTCATATCAATGGGCATTATATTCCCTTAGCGTTTTGTTTGCTTCCCGATAAAAAGCAGAAAACGTATGAAAATTTGTTTATTTGTTTAAAAGCGAAATGTGAAAGTGATGGTTTCAATCTAAACCCTAAAATGGTGGTAGCTGACTTTGAAAAGGCTATCCAAAACGCAGTTATTTGTGTGTGGAGAGATGCTAAATTGATTGGATGCCGCTTTCATCTATCCCAATCATGGTTTAGAAAAATTCAAAACCTGGGTTTAACTGCGGAATTTAAAGATAAAAATAACGAAATAGGTAAATGGCTGAAATTCAACCAGCGGACTACAGGATAACGGCCTTTTCTGACTACCCTGTGGAAAATTATATTGGATACCTTGAAAAGGTATTGCAAACTGATAAACGAATCTCCTGTAGCAAGAAACCGAAGAGTTAGTGCTAGTCTTTCTTCAGCAGGAATAGCTTTTCTGAAGGACGTGTCGTGTCGTTCTATTCTTGGTTTTACACAATTTAAGAGCAGATAGAAATCTTCTTCAGACATCCTCGTAAAATTCTGGAAATACCCGCTCGTTTTATCTGCCAGAAGATCTGTTATTAAACTTGTGCCATTTCGATTCAATTGTCTTCTATTAAGATATAATTGTGAAGTCCATCGTTTTGGTTTTTTCTTCTTTTTCTTACTTAACATATTGCTCAAAATTATAAAATACGCAGCGCATTCGCCGTCAGAACCTGAATCGGCCATATTTTAAAAGCAACTGAAAACAAGAATGCTCGCTACATTCATTGGATCGGTTCCGTACAGCTGTGCGTATCCGAGGCAAATGGGTCATCCTCGGGTTGCCTCATGCGTGTACGTGCTCATATGCGTACCCAGCTTTAGGGACAGAGGAGTTACATACTTAGAATTATACGTATTTTATATAAGAATGCATAAATGCATTCTTCTAATGTTTATCTTTGTTAACGTTGCATTTCCTTTCAGTTAGAAGCTTTTGTATTTTTAGAATCATTCTTTGTCTAACCACTTGATTGTAAACATTAAATAAAATAACAAAATAAAATTTATAATATTTTTTAAAAACGGATTTTCCGAATAAAAATCCTTAATTAGTTGTTCTTCTATTGTCCAATCGATTTTGTACAACAGTTTTTCGTCTAAAGCAACGCTATGGTGTAAACAAAACGAAAAATTTGGACTGTGGGATTTTAATTATTAAACAGTGATCTTTTTTAGGGGCATCTTCTGACGGAATCACAAATGACGACAGCCTAATTGAAATTAAATTCCCTTACGCTGCAAGAGATTTAAAAATCGAAGAAGCTGTTGATACAAAAGTCATAAAATTTCTTGAAAAAATTAGTGTAAATGGAACAACGGATTATTCTTTGAAAAAAAAAACCACGATTACTACTACCAAGTTCAAGGACAATTGGCAATTTGTAACAAACAGAAGTGCTACTTTGTAGTTTGGACTCCAAATGATTGTGTTACGTTTTCTGTTCATGCAGATACGAATTTTTTTGTCGCCCAAATGGTAAACAAATTGAATTTTTTTTATAATTGTTTATTGCCAGATATTATTGACACCCGTTACACTAGAGGCATGAACATAAAAGATCCTGCTTATATTGTACAAGCCCAAGAAAAAAGTAAAAGAAAAAATTAAATGACAAGTGATGATGTACATTTTACCTTTTATTTTACATTTTATAATATTCTTTTGTTTTCTAACTTATAAAAAAAATGTTATTTTGATAAAAATGTTCATATTTCTAATACATTTTATTTTTTTAAATTTTATGTCATACACTATCGAAATATTGCAATGATGCACATTCGTAGATAATACCTTACCTATGTATACTATTTTGAAACGTATCGGAAGCGAGAATGAAATATAAATATTCCGCGACCGAATTAGTCAACAGATTTATACTTTGCAATAATATCTTAATCCGTTCGGCAGTTTTGGAGCGAAAATGCACTGGAAGGGATACGGTTGTATCCGCCTACCGCGAGCACTCCTCTGTTCCCGACCCTGCAGAGATCCCCGAACGGTGTGTTGAGAACGGACTCTTATCATTTAAATGAATGGCAGAATCAGAATGGCATATCATTTAAAATGGTAACGGATTGCAATTCACTACGCCACACTCTAATGAAAAGGAATTTAGTTCCGCGAATTGCTACATGGTGGCTAACAATTCAAGAATTCGATTTTACAATTGAACACCGCCCCGGGACAAGAATGGTTCATGTGGACGCCTTAAGCAGACTTATGTTAGATACCCATACGACATAATTCTTTGCTTATTTAAATTCGCCTTCAACCCCAAGGAAAACCGGTGTTTATTTTACAATTGATTTTAGAATTTACTTAAATCGTTGAGGACGGAAACGACGTTTATTTCTTTTATTCGATAATATAATTAAGTCCCGAAGAAAACTTTTCACAATTTTTAAAATCTACAAACATTAAGGGGACATTCAGTTAAACAAAAGTATATTAAACTAACCATCGCGAAGTCTGCTAAACAGACATTCACGACCTCTCTAAAAAATCCCTAAGTCGATAACACTCGGGTTAAAAAGAATACAATTAATTTACAAGTAATTTGATTACAGACCAAGTACTTGAATAAAGATAATTAGTTAAGTGATAACGTGCGTTAGCTATTCTCCTGCTTGTTCGTTCCTAATAAAACTCATGTCGGTATACACGTACAAAATAATACCTGGTGTCAGAAGTCATTCCAACAGACTCCAACATAAAATTTGGAAATTCTTCTAAATATTGGTGGATTTTCATCCTTCGAGTGTCAAACAACCCGCTAAGAGAATAGTTCAACTTCACTTCAACGTCCTCCGATCAGGGTAGGTGACTTTCTTTATTTCGACTTTAGTGATTTTTAATCGTACAATAATTTACAAGATCAATTTGCAACTTAAACCAAATCCTCTTACCAATTTTTAATTCACAAATTCCAACTCATGAAATCGCAAACTCTAGCTACATAAAATCATAAATTACTATCTTTAATTATTACATTTGTGAATATTAACAAATTCAATCATATTTCTTAAATCATCATGGCTACAAACGATAACTTTACAAATTCAGACTCAGATTATCATTTTTGTGCTCTTTAATTCCGCGAACATTCGACGGAAAACGGTGTGATTATAACGAGTTCGTAACAAATTGCAATAACGCATTGGAATTAGCCTCACAAAATCAGAGAAAACCATTATTAGTATACATAATTTCAAAATTAATGGGCAATGTGCCAACGCAACTGCAAGAAAAAATTTACAGTAGTTCGGAAGAACTTAGGAAAATATTAAGTACATTTTATCAAGATAGGAAATACTATTTACAAGTAATGGAAGAATTAAATACAATTAAACAAGGATTAACAGAATCAGTGACTTCCTACTACGAACCTATTGACAAACTTACAGTTTAATTATTTAGCGCAGTGACTTACAAAAATAAAAAGGAACATGTAGGTAAATTAGAAACAATAAAAGACTTGGCCTTAAATCGAATTATCCATCATAGCATACCCAACATTTCATGTTTTCCAAGATCGCAAACTTTAATAAACGATCTACCTTATGCTCTAACCAAAGCCGTAGAAAAAGAACGAGCTTTAGGTATATCGGTAAGTGAATTTAATAGTAAAGCATCAAGAAGATACTGTAATTATTGCAAAAAATCAAGTCACAATACTAAGGACTGTTTTAAGAAAAACAGAAACCAAAATCATAATAACCATAATATTCAAATTAATCAAAATAATAATCCTAAATATAATGGACGACCTTCCAATTTCACAAACACTGACAAATTCTGCAAGTATTGTAAAAAACAAGGACATCTTATTCAGGAATGCAAGTTATGTTACCACTTCACCATTAGTATATTAGATTTTACTTTACCAACAATACCTCTTTTATTTAAGTTATTTCATAAATGTTATCATAAGTAGGACCCTTCTGAAGAAACCGACATCTTTCAACAAAAGAGTACCGCCATTAGATTCAAGTATCGTTTGTTATTAAACTAAAGTAATATTTGTAATTAGAATTAAGTAACTTTTGTAATTAAGACCAGCATATAAGATCTTTGTAACCCTTTGAAAATGTTCACTTTTAGTTGTATTTTCGATCGATGAAGATCGAGATATAAACGTGTAACCATTAGTTGTAAGTTTTTCACGAGTAAATATTTTTTAAAAACGTTCATTCGAACCTTTGAAAATTAACTGGCGCAGTCAGTAGGATTCGCCAACGGTACAAACGACAAAAATCGCGTTTTATCGGTCGCTATTAATCGTTCGTGGCGAAAAGAAAGGAGCATTGGAAGCAAGGACAAGCATCGCCTTCATCCAATCAACCAAGGGACCAATGAAGATCACTTGGGCATTATTAATGTAAGTCTAAATAGCTTTGTTTAATCCAAAAATCCAATTTTCACTTCCCGCTAAAGTGACACTAATTTAAAGAAAAGATTTAAACAAATTTTCGGTAAATCGTTTTAATAAATATTATTTAATGACAACAGTAGATAAAAATCAATTATTTGACAAAGAAATATTAGATAGTTTAAATAAAGTTTTAAAAGAAAATTCAGACGAAATGTCGACTACAAATTTTCAAATGTTAAAACTTAACGTAGACATTATTCAACCTTGTGATGGCAATCCCCATACGTTAGGGATCTTTATAGAAAGTTGTGAAAACCTCATAAGAATATTTTACGACAGAAATAACCCTCAATTAAATAATTTTTTATTGCGAGCTATAGTTGGTAAATTAGTTGGTAGAGCATTAATTCTAATAGGTTCAAGAACCGAATTGCAAACTTGGGACGATATAAAAACCGCTTTACAATTGTGCTTTGGTGATCAAAGAAATTTGGATTGTTTAATACAAGACTTACTAACGCTCACTCACCAAAAATTTGAAACACCTTATAATTTTGGCATGAGATGTCAGGATTCTTGTAGTTTGATAATTTCAAAATTAAATAGCATGAGTAATCTTACAGTCGAAGAAAAAACCATTCGATTAAAAAGCTACAATGATCTTGCTCTAAAAACGTTTATCCGCGAATTGCCAAACCACCTACAAAATAATATAAGACTTAGAAATCCGGATAGCCTAGAAAAAGCCATGTCACTCGTTATCGAAGAAGAAAATTTCCTCTACAGCCAAAATCGACATAATTACATTAACGTACAAAATTATAAACCATGTCAACGACTAACCCCAGGAAAAAGATCTTCCTCACTACAACAATCAAGACCACCAACTCTACCATTCATTTACAACAATTCACACAACCAAAATTTCCAAGACAACAATAATCCAAATTTTCAGCGTAATTTTGTAAGACCTCAGATGTCGAACAATCCTCAATTTACTCCTTTCCATCAAAACCAACAAAACAATTATTCACGACCCCAAAATTTCCAAAACCAAAACTTCCAAAACCAAATTTCCAAAATAAATTTAATCCCAGATACTCTAACGTCTCTCGACGATCCTTCAAACCTGAACCAATGGACACTTCCTCGAATAATATATCGGTAAGACCTCAACCAAACGAAATTCACAACCAAAATATCCAACACTTCGAAAATCAAAATAATTACAATAACGAAAGAAACCAAAACCCGGAGAATATATATAACGACTCAAATTTTCAAATTTCCAGCCATCTGTCAGAACAAACCTGATTAATCTAAATTTGATAAAAGCAAATTTACCCTACATCCACATACCATCATTAAACGCCAATTTCCTAATTGATACCGGAAGTACTCGTAGTCTTATGAACCCCAATCTAGCAAAAAAATATTATAATGATTATATGTACAAAGAGAATTTTAATATTCAAACAGCCCATAATATTTCATATCACGATGAAGTCGTAGAAATCCCAATTTTTGATATCTTTTAAACTGCAGAAACACATAAATTTTATTTTTTGATTTTAACAAAAAATACGATGGACTGATTGGTGTCGATTTGCTAAAACAATTAAAAGCTACTCTTAATTTGGACAAAAAACTGTTCCCCAAACTGCATTAACAATAATTTATGAACCCGAAGAACCAACGAAACCCAGAACTAATAAAACACTAACTAATCACACTATCATCATATCACCTAGAACAACTCAAATTATAAAACTACCAGTCGATGCAGAAAATGGAATAGGCATTTTAGATTACATTTATTTCGGCAAAAACGTTGAATCCCCGCGCGCTTTGGTTAAAAGAAAATTTCTTTGCTACCACTTGCATTACAAATTCTAGCGAAAATTCTGTCAAAATAACTGTCACAAGACCCTTTAAAATAGAAGTATTAGACACACTTGCTTCATGGAAAAACTGGACATTACCGAAACAAACGAAAACCCTATTGACATAGACGACATGTTAACACTTTCATTGCCGATCACGCCCCTCGGAGGTACTCACAGCCATGAGTCATGTGCCGATCACGCCTTCGGGCGTAAAGTTAAAAAAAAAACAAAAAATTAACAAAAAACTATTTTTTAATGAAATACTGCCATGAACAAAAATAACAAGAAGTTGTAAAAGTAGCTTTCATTATTCGGCACTGACAAGTAGTCTTCTGATATGAGCCTGGCAATGAAAGTGTTAAAAGATACGAAAAGTCCGTTTAGACCACTGTAATGACGAAGAAAGAAAAGCAATACATAATTTATGTTTCCAATTTCGCGATATTTTCTATAACGAACAAATACCTCTCACATTTACTAATCAAATCAGACACAATATCAAATTGACAGACGACTCACCAATATACACAAACACATATAGATTCCCCGAAATACACAAAACCGAAGATAGAGATCAAGTACAAAAGATGTTAAATCAAGGAATTATACAACATTCAAATTCACCTTGGTCTAGCCCCATTTGGGTTGTACCAAAAAAATTAGACGCATGTGGAAAACGAAAATGGAGACTCGTGATTAACTATAGGAAACTGAACGACAAAACAGTAGACGACAAGTATCCCTTACCAAATATAAGTGACATATTAGATAAATTAGGTAAAAGTCAATTTTTTACGACACTCGACTTAGCTAACGGTTTCCACCAAATCGAAATGAACCCTGACGACATACAAAAAACAGCATTTTCAACATTAAACGGGCATTACGAATTTAAACGCATGCCATTCGGTTTGAAAAACGCACCCGCGACGTTTCAACGCATAATGGACAATGTTTTAAAAGGACTTCAAAACGAAATATGTCTAATTTATTTAGACGACATTGTAATATTCAGGACATCATTACAAGA
The DNA here is from genome assembly GCA_918026865.1 of Phyllotreta striolata. NCBI lineage: Eukaryota > Metazoa > Arthropoda > Insecta > Coleoptera > Chrysomelidae > Phyllotreta > Phyllotreta striolata. Next base: position 6,735,979 of record OU900098.1, on the reverse strand, counting down.
ACACATCGAACGACTTAAATCTATATTTCAACGACTCAGACAATCGAATCTCAAAATTCAAGTAGATAAGAGTGAATTCCTTAGAAAAGAAGTAACCTACCTTGGGCACGTAATAACAACAGACGGGCTCAAACCAAACCCCGATAAAATAGAAGCTGTAAAGAAATTCCCAATACCAAAAACTCCCAAAGAAATTAAAAGCTTTTTAGTGCTCGTTGGATACTATAGAAAATTCATAAAAGACTTCGCGAAAATAACAAAACCCCTCACTAAATGTTTAAAGAAAAACGCTAAAATTATACATGATAAAGAATTCACCGACGCTTTTGAAAATTGCAAACAACTGTTGATAAATTCACCTCTTCTCCAATATCCCGACTTTACTAAACCGTTCATACTCACGACAGACGCTTCAAACGTAGCTTTAGGAGCAGTGCTTTCGCAAGGAACAATTGGATCTGGCAAACCCGTAGCTTTTGCCTCAAGAACACTAAACACATCTGAACAAAATTAGAGCACAATCGAAAAAGAACTTCTCGCAATTGTTTGGGCATGTAAATACTTTAGACCTTACCTATTCGGACGAAAATTTACAATATATACAGATCACAGACCCCTGATTTGGCTTTTCAACTTAAAAGAACCAAATTCTAAACTAATTAGATGGAGATTAAACCATAATTAAAATTGGAAGAATATGATTATCAAATATTTTACAAAAAAGGTAGCACAAATAACGCTGCAGACGATTTGTCAAGAATTACCATAAATGCTTTAGAAAATGAATCTTTAATCGACAATCCCTGAGATATTAATGAAGAATCCCTCGACTACTTGAGAAGAATAGCAGAAGCAATGTTTAGATCAGAAAAAGAAAATGAAACCGAATATAATTTTCCGAATTTATTCGAAGAGACACCAACAAACGAAGAAAACAGAGCCACACAAAGTCAACCAATAGAAGAAAATCTACCCATTGAAGATTTAACGGAGACGCAACATACAACAGCTACAGAAACAACAAACGATGGAATACAAATTTTAGACGAAATAATTAACAACAAAACAAATCAAATTCTCGTATTTCCACAAATATATCCGAATTTAAAATTAAACGATGATACTTATGAACATCACAAAATCACAACGATAAAAATACCCGAAAAGAACAATGACAAACTTATTTTCGAATTTTTAAGAGTTTATACGACAGCTAATAAAACTCATTATATGTGGTTACATTCTAAAAATCTTTACAGAAAATTTAATGACGTTTACTTAAAACATTTCTCTGAAAAAGGTCCAAAACTAATTAAATGTACTAAACGCGTAAATACAGTAAAAGACATAGAAGAACAAATTATATTAATACGAAATTATCATAACGATAAAAATAAATCATAGAATATAAAAATAAATCATAGATATCATACATAAAAATAATCATAGAGGAATAGTCGAAACACTAGAAAGAATAAAACAAAATTATTATTGGATTGGAATGAAAAATCCATCACCGATTATATAAATTCATGCGACATTTGCCAAAGAGCCAAATATGCTAGGAAAAATCCTTATTCCCCAATAATGCACACAGAAATATCATATATGAAAATATGAACATATGAAGGACATATGAAAATCATAAAAGCAAATTGGAACACGTATATAATAATGTTGGCAAAAATTTAGATATTCAAAAACAAACAGTAATTTCAAAAATTAACAAAGGTGGCGACGAAAACGACCAATTCAAAATAAGACAAATAGTCTACAAGAAAAATCCTGCTTCATAAAGAAATAAGAAACACAATAAATTCTTAGGGCCTTACGAAATTAATAAAATTCTAGATAAAAACAGAGTAGAAATTAAAAGCAAGAAAACAAAGAAACCCGAAATTTTACATATAAAAGAACTAATGCTCGTATTAGACGTTGCGATTTATTTTCCATTTTGTAAAAATATTTTTTAACCGAACGAAAAATAAATGCATATACCTATCAGACGTTGCTACATTTCTTGCGTGATAACCTTGACAACTACAAATTGACAGCGTTGGTGAAGTATTCATCTAACCTCAAATTTTAAACGGTCAACGGTCAGCCTCAAAAATTCTACTATCGTGAACATGCGCGGCACAGTTTTGAACAAAAAAACCAGGGCCAGGAGAACGTATTATTTGTTAAATGCTCTTATGTGTGGTTACTATGTACTAGCAAAGTCGACGGATGCACGTAAAGAGAGAAGATGGTGGGTAAAGCCCTGGAGAGCCAGAAGAACTGAAAGGGGCTCACTACATTTTCTTCAGCAAGAGCTTCGCTACGAAGACCCAGAGGAGTACAAGAATTTTTTGAGAATGGACGAGTCTGCCTTCACTTTACTTTTGAATAAAGTTGAAAACTCAATATCAAAAGCTGATACAGTAATGAGAAACAGCATATCGGCAGAGGATCGCTTAGTTGTTACTTTAAGATATTTGGCCACTGGTGAAAGTTATAAAAGCCTAAGTCAATCAACTAGGATTTCCCAACCATCATTAACCAACATAATTCCCGAAGTGTGTGATGCAATTTATTCTACCCTGAAAGAAGATTATCTGAAAGTCTGTATACACCTATTAAAGTCTTAGAACATGTTAATAAATGTTTTATTTCAGATGCCCACTTCAGTGAAAGAATGGAAGCGAATTTCTGAAGAGTTTTATATGGCATGGAATATTCCAAATACATTAGGTGCCTTAGATGGGAAACATATAGCCTTTCAAGCCCCAAAAAACGCAGGTTCTACGTTCTACAATTACAAAGAATTCAACAGCATTGTTTTATTGGCCCTTGTTGATGCTTCTTATGGATTTCTGTATATTGATGTAGGGGTCAATGGGAGAGTGTCAGATGGTGGGGTTTTCGAAAATTCTGAACTAGCATTTGGATTAAAACACAATTTGTTAAATTTACCAGCAGAATGCCCACTACCTGGAATGGAGAGGCGTGTGCCTCATGTTATTGTAGCCGATGCTGCGTTTCCATTAAAAAGAAACATAATGAAACCATTTCCTAATAGGAATTTAACATACCAAAAAAGAATATACAATTACCGCTTGAGTAGAGCTAGGAGAATAGTTGAAAATGCCTTTGGCATATTGGCCAATAGGTTTAGAGTGTTTCGAACCACGATAAACTTGCCTTATGATAAAGTTGTTAAAATAACTTTGGCTGCTTGTTCTCTACATAACTTTTTGCGAAAACAAAGCAGTAGATATAGGCACTACGATACCGAAGAATTTAATACAACACTGGGACATGACTTGGGATTTCAGTTTGCTGGAAACCGTTTTGGGGTTGAGGCTAATAGCATAAGAAAGGAATTTTTGGACTACTTCAATACGGTTGGTGCTGTACCATGGCAAGATGCAAGTGTTCGGGGAGGTGGAGGTTGATTTTTTTATGAACCCATCATTGTGTACCCAAGATTGTGTACGTGGAACTTGGTTTATTCAATTAAAGTACTAATCTGTATTTTTTTTTAATAAAGTGTTATTTATTAACTATTTTTCATATTGACCGATACATACTGAATATTACAACAAATTATTTTAGGTTATCTTCTTCACCCTGAAGTTCTTGAAGAATTCCTAATATTTGCAATTTTGCTCGCCTCCTAAGGAGCGCTGTCTTAATTAGCGCCAGTTCAGCAGCCACTGTTGCACCAAATGTTTCAATATCGGACGGCAGTGAAGAACTATTGGAACTATTATTCATGTTTTTGATTTCATTGTTGGCCTCTTTCATTATGTTTATAATTTCGTCATTGGAATGTGACAAGGGCCGTTTTCGATTTCTTTTCCCAGTTACTACCGGTGTTAAATTCTGTGGATTGTTTGCAGGTGTTGTTGACTTCGAGGATGACTGTAAATAGTGACTATCTGGTGAAATGCGATGGTGTGACACAGGTTGCGACATAATGCTTTCTGGTATTAAATCAGAAGTCTCCTTTTCTTCTGAGAATTCGTTTTCTTCTGGCACCAACATACCTTCAGGTGATACGAGAAATTCTTCAATGTTTTCATCAACATTATCGAACAATGTGTCGTGGGATTCTTGTTCAGCAACATCCAGCGTTACAGTTTTCTTAAAATTTAAATTACTTATGCTGGTTTTCACAGGACCCATGTACTCTAAAAGAAACTGTAACTGATCAAAGGCCCACCAAGTCGACTCATGAAGGGGAACCCCTCCATCCTCTCCTGTTCCCGATCTTTTATTCGCCTTGAGCAACTTGATCTCTTTGCTCAGGGTACTTCGCAAACCCGCCACTTTTGTGGATACTTCCTTTACGGTCAGTTGTACCCCGAACTTTTTTGTTAGTATGGATGTTATGGAGGCCCACGCCTCAGTTCTTAAATTTTTATTGCTGTATTGAGGGCTCGTTACTTTCCATAAACATGGGTGGCTCTTATATAACTGAATTAAAAGGCTGACTGCTGCTCTTTTTTTCAAGAAATGTTTGTCATCCATTTCTACAAAAAATGTAGAATCTTGAAATATACGATATACGAACTATTAAACAACAAAGCTAACCTGCTAATAAAAATTACTTACCAGCATGTAATATATAATTAATTTAATACTTCACTTGGAATACTAAATAGTTACTGGTAAAAAAGATTGGAAATTGCATTAATTTGTTTGGTTATGTGTGTCACAACAATGTGTCAATCGCACTAGCACCACTTTACAGAACAGAGGCAAAAAAGTCCCTAGAAGTTACTAAAAATGGAAATAAATCCGTTTGTCTGACCTTGAAAAATTAGAACAGGATCAAAAAAATTAAATTGCATGCGATTTTAAATGCGTTACAATTTTATTTACAGGGTGGATATTACACATTGGCATTTAGACAATTTGCGTTGCACAAAAAATGTTTGTAAAGAAAATCGCAACATCTAATACGAGCATAAGGAAACCAAACATTATTTCAGGTTCGTTATCTCCTGCAGAGGGATCGAACAACCAACCTTCCACGACCTAACCAACAATCCTGGCCTCCTACCACTAAAATTAGGATCCGCACAAAACGTAATAAATTTTTGGTCGTTTATACAAATATTCGACATTTCTAATATCATATCGAAAAAACAAAAATTATCATTGAAATTACAACAATTCCAAAACAACTTCTTCCACAATACAAAATTTAATTCAACAACGCAAACGGCTCTATTAACCGAATTTAGTAACGCATATGCCTTAGCAATAACCCTCGAAAACATAACAAATACTCAAATTAATCAATTAAACCCCTTAAATAATAATCAAATTAATCGGGAGCATAATAAAATGTATAACGGGAAATTTAGACGAAACAGACGCCGAAAAATACGATAAAGCCATTGAAACATTGTTAAACAATCAAAATAACATGAAAACAATAGAAAAAAACCAAATCACGCTTTTACAAAACTCCATAAAAATATTCAATTCAAGTACGACTATTTTAGAGCGAAATCAACGTAGAATAGGACAACAACTCAGAAAGTTCAGAAAAATAATAGAAAAGAATAATGAAACAAATTTGGAAATTATCAAATATATAACTGCAAATACTCGAATTTCAGAGATCACTATGACACTACAATTAATTTACGATATGTTAGAAAGATTAGAAACCGCTATTAGTTTTTCGAAATGTTTTCCACAATTCGATTGTTGAACCTAACGAATTGATAAAAGAAATCAAATCAATAGAAAATTATTTAAACCAAAATAAAATGCCATTTTTACCAGAACTAAAAAATATTCTACTCTTTGAAAAGGTCATGAAAATAAAAGGTTATAGCAAAAATAATCAAATAGTATTTATTCCCGAAATACCAATCGTAGAAAACGAAAACTACAATTATTCCCAATCACTTGTACCCTTTACCAACCCAAAAAAATCAATCTTTCCAAGTCATAATCCCAAACGCTAAATACCTTATCCTAAATGAACAAAACTATGCGATGACGAACAAAAAATGCCAGGAGGTGATTCCTCAAGAGTTTATCTGCGATGAAGAGATCCCACAAAAAATCGAAGAAGACCATGTCCCGTGTGAAGTCCAAATGCTGAGATACCTGTCAAATCTTACCACCTGCCGAACTACGACAGCAGAAATCTCTAAGGAGAAATTCCAGAAACTGGAGGACAATAAATGGATAATTGTACTACCCACCTTACAAAGTGTAACAGTGCAGTGCGATAAACAAAAAGACATCACAGCATTAAAAGGTACTTTCATTTTAGAATCCAAACCTTTGTGCATAATGAAAATTAAAAACTTTACAATCAGACTGTTTCAAAGTATAAAACTAATTTTAAGATGTTAGATTTACCAAAAATAAAAATTCCTGATATACACTATAATTCTTTCATAAAATTAAAACCTTTGAAATCAGATAATGTTAATTTAGTTGAATACTTGGATAATCGTGCCATATATTTTTATATTTCTTTGTATATTCTATATATGTTATACAATTTACATAAGCAAACGAAAAAAGTCAGTTTCTAGAAAAGAACCTGAAGAAATTGTGTTACGAAATACCGTTATTTCTCTCTAAGGGCGGAGGAGTTATGTTACCACTTCACCATTAGTATATTAGATTTTACTTTACCAACAATACCTCTTTTATTTAAGTTATTTCATAAATGTTATCATAAGTAGGACTTCTCTGAAGAAACCGACATCTTTCAACAAAAGAGTACCGCCATTAGATTCAGTAGTTGGGAAGAACTTAGGAAAATATTAAGAACATTTTATCAAGATAGGAAATACTATTTACAACTAATGGAAGAATTAAAAACATTAAAACAATGATTAACAGAATCAGTGACTTCCTACTACGAACCTATTGACAAACTTACAGTTTAATTATTTAGCGCAGTGACTTACAAAAATAAAAAGGAACATTTGGGTAAATTAGAAACAATTAAAGAATTGGCCTTAAGTCGAATTATCCATCTTAGCATACCCGACATTTCATGTTTTCCAAGATCGCAAACTTTAATAAACGATCTACCTGATGCTCTAACCAAAGCCGTAGAAGAAGAACGAGCTTTAGGTATATCTGTAAGCGAATTTAATAGTAAAGCAACAACAAGATACTGTAATTATTGAAAAAAATCAAGTCACATTACTAAGGACTGTTTAAAAAAAAAACAGAAACCAAAATCATAATAACCATAACATTCAAATTAATCAAAATAATAATCCTAAATATATTGGACGACCTTCCAATTTCACAAACACTGACAAATTCTGCAAGTATTGTAAAAAACAAGGACATCTTATTGAGGAATGCAAGTTATGTTACCACTTCACCATTAGTATATTAGATTTTACTTTACCAACAATACCTCTTTTATTTAAGTTATTTCATAAATGTTATCATAAGTAGGACCCTTCTGAAGAAACCGACATCTTTCAACAAAAGAGTACCGCCATTAGATTCAAGTATCGTTTGTTATTAAACTAAAGTAATATTTGTAATTAGAATTAAGTAACTTTTGTAATTAAGACCAGCATATAAGATCTATGTAACCCTTTGAAAATGTTCACTTTTAGTTGTATTTTCGATCGATGAAGATCGAGATATAAACGTGTAACCATTAGTTGTAAGTTTTTCACGAGTAAATATTTTTTAAAAACGTTCATTCGAACCTTTGAAAATTAACTGGCGCAGTCAGTAGGATTCGCCAACGGTACAAACGACAAAAATCGCGTTTTATCGGTCGCTATTAATCGTTCGTGGCGAAAAGAAAGGAGCATTGGAAGCAAGGACAAGCATCGCCTTCATCCAATCAACCAAGGGACCAATGAAGATCACTTGGGCATTATTAATGTAAGTCTAAATAGCTTTGTTTAATCCAAAAATCCAATTTTCACTTCCCGCTAAAGTGACACTAATTTAAAGAAAAGATTTAAACAAATTTTCGGTAAATCGTTTTAATAAATATTATTTAATGACAACAGTAGATAAAAATCAATTATTTGACAAAGAAATATTAGATAGTTTAAATAAAGTTTTAAAAGAAAATTCAGACGAAATGTCGACTACAAATTTTCAAATGTTAATCATGTTAATCTTAATCTTAATCAAATGTTATCATAAGTAGGACCCTTCTGAAGAAACCGACATCTTTCAACAAAAGAGTACCGCCATTAGATTCAAGTATCGTTTGTTATTAAACTAAAGTAATGTTTGTAATTAGAATTAAGTAACTTTTGTAATTAAGACCAGTAGATAAGATCTTTGTAACCCTTTGAAAATGTTCACTTTTAGTTGTATTTTCGATCGAAGAAGATCGAGATATAAATGTGTAACCATTAGTCGTAAGTTTTTCACGAAAAAATATTTTTTAAAAACGTTAATTCGAACCTTTGAAAATTAACTTGCAGAAAACGCGAATATAATAACAAAATGAAGAATCAACAAAATCAAAATTTATCGAACTCTCCTAACCCAACAACAACAACACATCAACAAGCACATTTAAACTCCTTGGACTACCAGGTATTAGCCGAACCTGTGGAGACCGACATTCAAACGGCTTAATTAATAACCTATACAATTATTCTGCCAATACCTACTCCAAGAAACATCCAATTATTTTTCCTAAAGGACACATGCTATCAAAACTCTTGATTTTTGCTGAGCATCGTAAACTATTGGACCTCAAGTAGTTTTGTCTAGTTTGAGGGAAAAATATTTGCTGTTAGATGGCAGAAATATGGCCAGGAAGATAACTCGTGAATGTATCACGTTTTAGATTCAATTGTAAATCAGTTCAACCTTTAAGGGGTGAATAACCTACTATTAGGATCACACCTTCCCGACCCTTTCTTCATTCTGGCGTAGACTAGGCAGGCCCGTTCAATTTAAAGGATAGTGTTACAAAAAATTATAAATTGGTAAAGCCGTATGTTTGCCTATTCGTAAGGATATTGAACTTCATTAATTTATAATTTATTAATTAATGTATATTATATTGTAAGCAATTATTAGTTTAAGTCAATGGCATTAATGATAAAACGTCCAGGCCCTAAAATTTAAGCCCAAATTAAATGTTGCTGATGCTACTACAATGAAGGAATTAGATTTTTGGCTAACGATATTCCCAGTGGAAAATATTGACTTGTTCCTAGAAGCCACCAATTCTGATCTCATCCGAGAAGAGACAAGAGTCTGCTCCAAAGCAGAATTTTTCAAAGTCATCGGACTTATTTATGCCATGAGCACATTTGTATTACCAAATCCACCAGCTTTTGGAGTCCGATTCGGGATGGGTTACCATAGATTTGAACGTATACTACAAGCCTTTTCTTTCGTCGCAGAAGACCCTGCGGATACTGATAAATGGAAATGCATAAGACCTTTTGTCGATATGTTACAAACCAAATGGAATGACGTTTTTACTCCTGGTTATAAAGTCTGCATTGATGAATCCATGTTCTCGTGGTATAGAAAAGGTAATCACGATCCGCAGGGCTTACCAGCTGTAATCAAAATCGCCCGGAAACCCAAAGGTGTTGGATGTGAGTGCAAAACACTAGCCGACGTTCAAACGAATATAATGATAAGGCTAGAAATAAATGAAGGAAAAAGTTCTATGGCTGGAAAAAAGTGGCAAAGGGAGTTTGGTGCTGGAACAGCAACGACATTGCGGTTGACGGAAAATTATCACGGATCTGGACGTATTGTAGTTGGTGATGCTTGGTTTGGTTCTGTAAAAACAGCAGTGGAACTATCCCGTCGAGGCTTGTACTTTCTAGGAATGGTAAAGGTTGCTACTAAAAATTACCCAATCAAATATTTAAAAGAAAATTGCCCTCAACAACGTGGTGCTACTGTGACGTGTAAAACAAGAATAGATGAAATGAAGTAGTTGCCGTTGCTTGGCGTGATGCTAAAACACACACATTTGTTGGAACATGTGGAACTACTCTTGAAGGCGCACCATGTGTAAAACGGAGAGTAGATCAAAATGGTCAAAAATATACAATTGAGGTTCCGAGGTTGAAACTTGTGGAGGAATATTATGAAGGTTCTCCGTCTATTGATATTCACAATCATTTGCGACAAGCAGGTTTAGCACTGAAACAAAGTTGGCTTACACATAATTGGAAGCACAGACTATATGCTTCTTTTCTTGGGATTGTAGAAACTAACGCATATTTAGCGTGGAAATATTAGTAGTTAAGTAATGAGAGGGCAAATGAGGAGGAATCGGAGGAACCGGTTTTACTTCCGGTTTCGCAACCTCCAAAACCGGTTCCTCCGATTCCTCCTCATTTGCCCTCTCATTACTTGATGGATAACCTTTCTCTTTTAAGTAGGTCACACAAAACCTGTTCCTAAGTAGGTCACACCAAACCGGTTCCTCCGATTCCTCCTCATTTGCTCTCTCATTACTTGATGGATAACCTTTCTCTTTTAAGTAGGTCACACAAAACCTGTTCCTAAGTAGGTCACCCAGTTTTAAGTAGGTCATACAAAACCGGTTCCTAAGTAGGTCACCCAGTTTTAAGTAAAACCGGTTCCTCCGATTCCTCCTCATTTGCTCTCTCATTACTTGATGGATAACCTTTCTCTTTTAAGTAGGTCACACAAAACCGGTTCCTCCGATTCCTCCTCATTTGCTCTTTCATTACTTGATGGATAACCTTTCTCTTTTAAGTAGGTCACACAAAACCGGTTCCTAAGTAGGTCACCCAGTTTTAAGTAAAACCGGTTCCTCCGATTTCTCCTCATTTGCTCTCTCGTTACTTGATGGACAACCTTTCTCTTTTAAGTAGGTCACCAGAGGTCATTAACCCTCCCTCAAGGTTAAAGGTTATTCAAGGTCAAAGGTTATTCGAGGTCAAAGGTTATTCAAGGTCAAAGGTTATTCGAGGTTAAAGGTTATTCAAGGTTAAAGGTTATTCAAGGTGAAAGGTTATTCAAGGTGAAAGGTTATTCAAGGTCAAAGGTTATTCAAGGTCAAAGATCTATCAAGGTTAAAGGTTATTCAAGATCAAGTTCAACCAAGGTTTAATATCATTCAAGATCAAAGATTGTTGGGTGTTAAAGCATAAAGAGGAGTAAAGAAAGAGTGTATACCGGACTATACTGCAAACGAGACTGATTATCATTTCCTTCGAAACGGAGAGTAAACCAGAGTAACGTATTATTGCATAACCACCAGACAATCATTAAATTGTAAAATTAAAACTTTTCAGACTAGTTAACCTTCGAAACGAAAAGTAAGCCGGAGGTATATATTTATATATTATGAGACTAATTATCATTTCCTTCGAAAAGGAGAGTAACACTTTCTACTGAGTAACACGAAGTTGTTGCGTAACCACCAGACAATCATTAAAATTGTAAAATTAACACTTGTCAAACGAGTTGACCATCAAAACGAAACGTAAACAAGAGTAACGTGTTATTAAAGTTTGCATAACCGCTTGGGTAATAATGGGATATATTAAATAAGGTTTACAATTGAATTTTTCAGTTTAACTCAAAATGCTGTGCAGTAATTGTAGTCGTAAGTTTTCAAACAAATACAATTTACATCGCCACCAGGTAAATTGTGGTGTAAAATGTGATAAATGTAATTGCGAGTTTTAAAAAAAATATCAATTACAACGTCACAGATGTGGTTTAAAAATTAAATGTGATAAGTGTAATTGTGAATTTTCAACAGACGCCAATTTACATCGTCATCAATTAAATTGTTATGAACTACCTAAAAAAAGATTAAAACCCATCAATGTTGAAGTGTTGGATAGTAACGTTAGTAAACTATCTCACGCATTTAAAAACCGAATAGCAAGTTACCGTTTTTCCATCAACAAGAAATCTATAGACTACAATGAATTTTTTGGAGAAATTAAAGTGAAAGTGTTGAAGAAAATTAGTGAATACCTACAAGTACACCGCACTCTTAAAATAAATATGGAAAGTTTTGGAATATATATCAAAACGGACACTTTTTTATCAGATGTCAAATCTATGAATACCTGCAACAAGATTGTAACCATTTCTACCGATTTGAATGGATTGTTTGAAGAATTTAAGGATGAAATTGCGAACAAAGCATCAGAATTTCAAGAAAAAGATTCCAACTGGGCCTTAAAGGAAATATTATTTTTGGATGTTAATATAAACCGATTTAACAGTATTTCAGCTTCATCGTTTATTCCATTACCAAAACAGATATCAAAAAAAAGAGCTGTTTTAAATTTAATGAATAATGATAACAAATGCTTTGCGTATTCAATTATCGCAGCAATATTTCCAACAAATGAAGATCCAAGAAATCCTGCATCATACCCACCATATGATACTTTATTAAATTTTACAGGAATAGAGTTTCCAGTAAAATTAACAGATATTAAAAAATTTGAAAGTATAAACAATATCTCTGTCAACGTTTACGGCATTGATTCATACTATGAAAAATCAAAAATTGTTTATGAAATTGTAGGACCTTTACATTTCACATCTCAGCGTAGAACAACACATGTAAACCTTTTATTAATTTCCAATAATGAAATAAATCATTACTGTTTAATCACCGACTTAGCCCAATTAATTAAAAGTCAAAAAACTAAACATAATGGAAAAATATATTTTTGCGATGGATGTCTTCAATCATTTTCTTCGACTGAAAAGTTAAAATTACACCAACAACATGATTGTGTTCACATATATACAAAATTACCATCATGTGATTTAATAATAAACAAGTGTGGTGAACTAATACCGGCTAACGTATTAAAATTTACAAACATTGAAAAACAACTAAAAGTGCCTTTTGTGATATATGCGGATTTTGAAAGTTTTCTAAAGCCCATAGACTATGCCAAACAATCAGCTGAACAATCGTTTTCCGTAAAAGTGTGTGAACATGAGCCGTACGCGTTTGCTTTTTACGTTAAATGTAGTTTTGATGATAATTTATCTAAACTTGAAATGTATAAAGGACCAGATGTTGCAAAAGTGTTTGTGCAAAAGTTGGATGAAACAGTTCGTAATATCTATAATCATTTAAAAATTATAAAAAAAAATGCTTCCATTAACTACAGAAGAAATGGAAACGTTTACAAATGCAAAAAATTGTTATATTTGTGACACCTCATTTGATAATTTTGATACAAAAGTAAGAGATCACTGTCATTTAACTGGAAAATATAGGGGTCCGGCTCACAACGCTTGCAATTTACATTATAAATTACCAACTTTTGTACCAGTATTTTTTCACAACCTCACAAATTACGATTGTCACCTATTTATCAAAGAATTATCAATAAATGAGGAACCCCTTTCTGCTATTGCTCAAACAAAAGAAAAATACATTTCATTTTCAAAAAGTATAGTGGTTGAAAGAATAAAGAAAAATAATGTGTACATGAAAATACAATTTATTGATTCGTTTCGATTTTTAGCAAGATCATTAGATAAACTTAGTTTAACATTAGAGTCAACTCAATGTGTGGAAATAAAAAAATATTTTAAAGAAAATTTTAATTTAATGAGAAAGAAAGGTGTTTTTCCATATTCATATGTTGATTCATATGAAAAATTAAATGATGAGCTTTTACCATGCAAGGAAAAATTCTATGATAAATTAAAAAATGAATCTATTTCTGATGAAGATTATAAACGAGCAAATAAAATTTGGAATACATTTAATTGTAACAATTTAGGTGAATACTCAATGTTATACTTAAAAACAGATGTTTTGTTATTGGCAGATGTTTTTGAAAATTTTAGAACAGTATGTTTAGATAAATATAAATTAGATCCAGCGCAATATCTTACAGCCCCATCCCTAAGTTGGGATGCAATGTTAAAACACACGCAAATAAAACTGCAATTGTTAACAGATGTTGACATGCTACATTTTTTTAAAAAAGGAATAAGAGGTGGGGTTGCACAATGTAGTAAAAGAAAAAAGCAGTTGCTAATAATAAATACTTAAAAAATTATGATCCTACCAAACCCAATAGTTATATAATGTATTTAGATGCGACAAATTTATATGGAGCTGCAATGAGTGATTATCTTCCTACAAGTGATTTTCGATGGTTATGTGAAAACGAAATTGAAAATTTTAATGTTTTTTCCATATTAGATGATTCACCTAAAGGATATGTGTTGGAAGTTGATTTGGAATATCCTTTAGATTTACACGATCTCCATAATGATTTACCGTTTTGCCCAGAAAATTTAATCCCACCAAATAGTAAATTTTCTAAACTTATACCTAATTTATACGATAAAACAAAATATATTATTCACTACAAAAATTTAAAACAATGTTTAAAAAATGGTTTAAATTTGAAAAAAATTCATAGGATAATCGAATTTTCACAATCACAATGGCTAAAGAAATACATAGAATTAAATACAACTCTTCGAAATAATTCAAAAAATGAATTTGAACGGGATTTATTCAAGTTATTAACAAATTCAATATTTGGAAAAACTATGGAAAATATAGAAAAAAGAAAAGATATTCGGTTGGTAACAAGATGGGAAAATAAAACAAAATCTCCAGGAGCTCGTGGATTAATAGCCAAACCAGAGTTTAATTCGTGTTCAATATTTTGTGACAACCTCGTAGCAATTCAATTAAATAAATTAAAAATGTATTATGATAAACCATCCTATGTAGGTTTTTCAATTTTAGATATTTCAAAAACAATAATTTACGATTTTTATTACAATTACATTAAGGGGAAATATGAATCTAATGCTAAGTTGTGTTATACAGACACGGACTCTTTAATTTTAGAAATATTTACAGAGGATTTTTACCAGGATATAAAGAATACTATTGAATTTTACGATACCTCTAATTATCCGGAAAATAATATTTACAATATTCCAAAAACGGTATCAACAATCGGTAAAATGAAAGATGAATTTGGTGGTGTTCCCATAGATTCTTTTTATGGTACAGGGGCTAAAGCATATTGTATAAAATTAAGTAAACCCTTAAAAAATTGTGATTTAATTAAAAAAGCTAAAGGAGTTTCTGGATCAGTTATTAAACATAATTTAGAATTAAATGACTATGTACAAATTGTAGAAAATGAAGGTGAGATTTTTAGAAAAATGTACATATTTGTTTCAGATTTACATACAATATTTACAGAGTTAAAAAATAAAATTGCACTTTCACATCATGATGATAAAAGACATGTGATGTACATGATGATAATACCAGGTGATGTAAATACTTTAGCATGGGGGCATTTTATAATTAATATTGATAATTTTGTAGATAGTGAAGAATCTAATTTAGAAGATTTAGATTTAAGTGATTTTATTGATGATATACTACCTTATTTATAAAAGTAGTTAAGACAATATGTATAACTTGGTTATAATAAAAATACATTAAAAATATTTTATTCGTTTATTATAAAATTTTCATATAAAAAAAATACATTTGACAGAGCACAAACACAATTATTAGATGTGTGACTAAAACATTTCGGTTCCATATGTCCAAGTGAGGGCGATTCTTCAAATTCATAGACCGGAACATTGCAATATTTTTTTATATAATCAGCTTTTTCAGCACCTTTTACGTACACCATCTCCACATTACTTGTTAATTGCTGCATTATGCTTGAAAAATGATGCATAGGTGTAAACCCAGAATTCCATTCGATGCAATGATGATTATTCATTAACCAAGTAGCTTGACGGTGTAATTCAGGAGAAAGCATTCTTAAAGGAAATGGTGATTTAAACACATAATGATTTATTTGATGTCCATTAAACGCCGCCAATTCTTTGATTATAAATTTATTGTTTTCAATTTTAAATCCTTGCACATCTATTACAAGTCTCATATTTTTAATTTTTTTAATAATTTTTCTACATATTTTCTTCTTTCCAAAAATTCAATGTCTTGCTTTAGTTTAAACAATTTGTCAACAAACTCACGCAACTGTTGCTCGTACATTGTAACATTTTTACAAAACTCTTTATTTAATACTGTTTTACAATTTTTGTGGAGGGGTTATAAGAAAATTCTTTTTCGTGTATTATAAGGCAATATGCTGAAGTATTGGTAGATGTGGCAACATCTGTCTCAAATTCAATTCTTAAGGCAACACTACCCGATTGAATCACCTCCTTTTGTCGAGAACAATCCACATGAACTAAAGGAGCTTTATCTTTAAATTCATTGGGAGTAAAAATAGGTTGATTCTGTGTTAACTGATAGTAGGATTCTTGAAAATTTGCAAACATTTCATAGACCGTCGCAAATCTATTTGAATCATAATTTAAATTTAAATCATGGTATGGAAACCGATCACTATTTAAGAATATTCTTAGATTATTAAGTTTGCAGTGATCAAATTTACTCATATCTTTGATCATTTTTCCTTTTCTATCTGTTTGAAAACCAATAATAACATGTCTAGGAGTTTCAATTTTTGAACTAGTTTTTACAGCCCAAGTATGTCTACTAGAATTATTTAATGATGGATATTCAATAGTTTGCCAAGAGCGAAATTTGATGGGTAATTCTTTATTACTTTTAGCAATGTTTGTTAATCTAAGTTGTTGACTTAAACTTGGTTTAATATGTGGTACGTTCCAAAACACTTTTGAAATAATAATTTTAGGTTTTTCACTTTCATCGATACTAATAATCGAATCAATATCATCAGCGGAACGAATTAAAACTAGTTCCTGTTTCATATTCATAATAATTTTTTTATAATCTTCAAAAAATCCTGATAAATGTTTCATGGGAATGCAAACGTTAAAATTACCATCAGCATCTACCAAAATTTTTTCATCTTTAATTTTTGGAAACCAGCCAGCATTTTGTAGAAGTACGCTTTCATTTTCATTTAAACTTAAATAATTTTTCATTGTTGTTGTCAAACCCAAATCTCTAACCGAATCAACAACAACCCCATTTAATTCATATCTCATTTCACGAAATAAAAATCCAATTCCATTATTAATAAATCTTAGGTTTTTTGGAATTTGATCGTTTTCTGTAAGTAATTTACCCTCAATATACAAATAACTATTTGAAGGTAATGTATAAGCGTCTAAATCTTGAATACAAATTCGTATTTCATCATTATAATTTACATTTCCCGTTATGTTTGGCTGATAGCTGTGAAATTGATATTCTTCAATACTAGTGTCATTGAAAGGTTGACTTGTCACATGTAAAATATCCATTTTAAACCAAAACTTTTAAGCCAAGAGAAATTAAAAAATTTTTATTTGTCGGTGTTATTACTCTGATTGATTTTGAATAACTACTTTTTTTATTGTAAAATTGCTTTATATAGTTAAATTTTAAGACCATAATTTTTTTATATGTAGAGTTAAAGTAATTTCTTCACCTTGAAAATTTATAAGCTCACCAGATTGATCTATAATTTTTACCGTAATATTGTTGATTGCTTTAACGCTAACTGGATAATACAAAACGTTTTGAGGAGTTTCAACTATTTTATACTCAAAAGGCACAGTCGGAAAAAATTGATGAATAATGTGAACAGGTTTACCATTTAAGTATGAACCCGCTGCTATACTACAGTCAATTCCAATAGAATTAACTTTTAAAATTTTTATAGGATGCTCAGAAATGTATGTTTTATCAGGATCAAGTCTTTCCAAATCAAATCCAAATACGGATCCAATAGAATTTACTTTATATTTAAAATAAATTATGCGGTTGCTTTTTATTGTTATTTTTGATGTATTTATATTGGGAATTATATCTATAACTGCATCACTATCAACAATTTTTACGTTATTTTTAATAAGTTGTATTATATCATTTAATTCATATGCTCCTACAGGCACTTTATATTCGTATACTTTGTCTCCGGGTTTACCCCAATAAAAAACATTATTTGTTTCATCTGTATTTGGTATTGTATTAAAACTATAAAAATTTACCAAACCTATTTCATAGTTATCTTCTAAATATATTGGATCATTAAAATCATAATTTAAAATGGAAGAATTTCCAGTTAAAGTGAAACTTAAAGACATAACTCAACAATAGTTTACTAAGAAATGAAAACAATTGTTAAAAATATTGATTATATAAGAAAAACAGAGAGTAATGTCCACACATGTATGAATTATTTTGAATTCGGTCGTAATTATAATATATGTTTACTTTTCCGTTACTATGAAAATAATCAACTAATTCTGTAGGTGGTTGTAAGTTGCCATAACTATCAAAATATATAATATTATTATTTTTCTTTGAATAAGCCACCCAATGAGTACCTTTACCAATATTTGAATCAAGATTTACTATTCCAGTTTCAAATTTATGTATATGTTTTGGTAAATTGTCTCTCATAAATACACCTCTAAAATATGGAATATTTTTAGAATATTTTTTTAAATCAACATCGTTTAGTGCTCTGCTAGGTAAAATTAGTTTTTTGAGTATGGTCTCAAATATAAACCCTTTCCTTTTTTTATTCCTCTTCCTTTTTTTATTCCTTTCCCTTTTTTTATTCCTTTTCCAGATTTTTCCATCATTAAATTATGACGTTTTTGCTCTTCAAGTTCTAATTTATTTGTTTTTGCATCATTTACGGCTTTTGCAATACTCGCCGCTCCTCCACCCACTGCACCGAGAGCGGCAAGGAGAGGTAATAAAAGTGGTAGAAATCCACCGGTTTTTGGAGGTTTAATAATTCTCTTTTTTTTCTTTTGTTTTAATCCCATGCCGAATTTTTGTTTACCTTTCATTGCTGACGTCACTAACCACGCCGCAGTTTTTTCAGCTAATTTAGAATCAGAATTGACAATGTTCCAGGCTTTATTTTCTAATACCTTATCTGCTTTATGTCTTTCTTCAAGATTACTACTTTTAGAATAAGCTATGTCGTGTTGTTTACATGCAGAATCTAATTGATTGATGCCTCTGTCCCCCCTAGTTAATCGTTTTTGTAATTTCGTGCCGGGTCCACAATAATTATAACCGGGTATATGTAGTTCAAACGGTAATTTATTAATCAAAGAGTTTAATAATCCTCTACCTTTTCGGTGTTCACGCCCACGTTTCAACATTGACTAGCATATATACAGGGTGTCCCAATAGTGCGGTAAAGCCCATTTACTCAGTTATTATAATAGATACGAAAAAATGATAAATAGGAAAAATATTAAGCACCTTTAGGCGCACAATTTAAAATTATTTCGAAATATACAGGGTGGCCCATAAATCGATGCCATACCAAACATACCTTTTTTTAAAGGCAATGATATATTTTTTATTTCATATTCGATTTCAGCTCGTATTCACGAGTTTCTCAATATAAGATTTCATATGACTATACTGAGTATTTAAAAAGTTATGGCCATTTTTATGTTCAAATCGACATGATTTCAAGGCCCTGTATATCAGAATCTGTATCAGATAAGGTGAATTTTTCTGTGTCAGCACTTTTTGAAAATGGCCTATTTTCACAAAAAATAGTTACATACTGACAAAATTACAATTTGTATACAGGGTGAGTCAAAACGCAAACATAATAATTACTCGCTTAATTTAAATGGAACACCCTATATTAATTATATCCAATGGGAAGTATATTTCTTACTGAATCTTTTTTCATAGCATTTCCCTATACCTAACTGACACCGTTTCTGAGATATTTTCAGTTTTATTAAAAAATGTCCAGTTTTTAATATTATAATTCCATTTTAATCTAATTACCAATGACGTCTTCGAACTTTTTTTGACAAATAATAGTAGAAAATTAAATATCGATTAATGATTAATCAAATTTCATTAGCAGGTATCCTAAATTTTTAGTTATTCTATAATTTACAGTGACACGAGTTCAATAAGTAAAATTCGCATAGTTCGTAGATGATGACGTCATAGAGGTAACTAGATTAAATTAAAATTATAATAATTTAAAGTTTAATTTAAAAATTACCAAATATTCCGGGTAGTTAATGATCGTTAATTAATCGATATTACATTTTCTACTATTATTTTGCAAAAAAAGGTCGACAACATCATTGGTAATTAGATCAAAATGAAATTATAACATCAAAAACTGGACATTTTTTAATAATACTGAAAATATCTCAGAAACGGTGACAGTTAGGTATAGGGAAATGTTACGAAAAAAGATTCAGTAAGAAATAGACTTCCCATTGGATATTATTAATATAGGGTGTTCCATTTAAATTAAGCGAGTAATTATTATATTTGCGTTTTGACTCACCCTGTATACAAATTGTAATTTTGTCAAAATGTAACTATTTTTTGTGAAAATAGACCATTTTCAAAAAGTGCTGACACAGAAAAATTCACATTATCTTATACAGATTCTGATATACAGGGCCTTGAAGTCATGAAGATTTGAACATAAAAATGGCCATAACTTTTTAAATACTCAGTATAGTAATATGAAATCTTATATTGAGAAACTCGTGAAAACGAGCTGAAATCGAATATGAAATAAAAAATATATCATTGCCTTTAAAAAAAGGTATGTTTGGTATGGCATCGATTTATGGGCCACCCTGTATATTTCGAAATAATTTTAAATTGTGCGCCTAAAGGTGCTTAACATTTTTCCTATTTACCATTTTTTCGTATCTATTATAATAACTGAGTAAATGGGCTTTACCGCACTATTGGGACACCCTGTATATGACACAACCCTATATTTATATAGTCAGTATCACAATGAAAAACAAACATTTACTACCAGTTAAAAATCACGATTTTTTAGTAAACGATATAAAGATTAATAAGCATGGTCCTCTATTCGGTGGTGAATGTAAACGGGGTTTAATTGTAGGTCCGAGCGCATCAGGAAAAACAAATGTTATAATATCATTACTTGAACACCCGAATGGATTGCGATTTGAAAATGTTTATTTATATTCAAAATCATTACAACAACCAAAATATAGATATTTAAAGACTTTATTACAACCTATTAAAGAAATTGGTTACGAAGAATTCGATAATTCGGATGATATTATTTCTCCTAAAAATATAAAAAATAATTCAATTATAATTTTTGATGACGTAGCCTCATGTGATCAGAATATTATACAAAAATACTTTTCTTTCGGTCGTCACAAACAAACAGATTGCTTTTATTTATGTCAAACATATTCATCTATTCCAAAGCAATTAATTCGAGATAATGCTAATTTTTTAATAATTTTTAAACAAGATTTAACAAATTTAAAACATGTTTATGACGATCATGTAAACATAGACATGTCTTTTCAAGAATTTAAAAATATTTGTTCTTATTGTTGGAAAAAAAAAATTGACTTTTTAACAATTGATAAAGATTGTCCCCTTTCAGCTGGAAAATATAGAAAAAATTTGGACACATTTATATAAATAGTTTCTTTGTAGAAAACAGTTAGTAGATATGAATCCACAAGTTACTAAACAGCTGTTAAAGGCTAGAAAAGATTTAAAAAAGAAATATAAAAATTTAAAGACAAATATAACCCAATCACAGATACATTTAGAAAAAAGTTATCAACCTATAACACAACCCATAAAAGAATTAGTTTCGGTTTTGGAAAAACAAGAACCATATGATATTAAACCGATTAAAAAATTGAGAAAATCTTTATTTTCAACACCTAACACTCAAAACACTCCACCTCAGAAAGAATCTAGTACTCCATCATTTTTAGGAGATGTTGAAACGTATGAATCCCATGGTGAAGTATCTCCAACAGATGAATACATAGATGATACAATTTCGCAATTTTATCAAACAATAACTAACCCCGAAGTATTGAGAGAATATTTTGAACAATTCAACTCACCATTACCTAGAGCATACATTGAAGATATGATTAGGGATGTTGATGGACATTTCGATCACGATTTAGGTGTTTATCATGACCCTACAACCGATAAGTTTTATATTGGTAATTCGGAAATAAATTTCAATGGCCCCGATTTAAAAATTAATAATTTGCAATATGAGGGAACT
Source organism: Phyllotreta striolata (assembly GCA_918026865.1). Taxonomy (NCBI): domain Eukaryota; kingdom Metazoa; phylum Arthropoda; class Insecta; order Coleoptera; family Chrysomelidae; genus Phyllotreta; species Phyllotreta striolata. The sequence continues at coordinate 6,713,942 of OU900098.1, read as the reverse complement.
CCTGGGCTTTATGAATTATTATTCAAGAAAAATCCCACGGGGTATAAGAAAAAAGACGTAGAAAATTTTGTTGATATAATTAGAAGAACAAATTTAATTCACACAGATTATGATCCTAATTTACCCATTAAAAAAAGTTATCCTCATGATATAAAAAATAAGTATGATTTTATAATTAAACCAACATTAGAAACTAAACCTGTTGATAGGAGACGATCAAATTCAGCTCCAAACAGTTTGCTAAAAGGTGTTTTAACCAGAAATATGAGAAGCAAAAGAGGAGGTGCATTAAAGAAATATTCAAAAAACAAAATTGATTACGTATATTTTGATGATTATAATGAATTAATAGATAGATTAAAATTACTAGTAGCTTCTGAAACAGCTGGTAATACTGGTGTTCAAAATGAAATTATTTCAATTATTGAAGAATTACGTGAGGGTGGGATAATTGAATAAATACTCGTGCAATCTAATAATGTACTTAGTTTAAAAATGCCACTTAATAAATTTGGTAGTCACTTCCTCGATGATGGTTCTTCTATTGCAAATGCTTCTACCACATCTCCTCCCACGTTTCCACCCACGTTTTACATTTGCAACAAACCAAAATTATTTACTAAATCAATAGTAACTCTTACAAGTACTAGAAAAGGAAACAATTTGATCAGTCCAGAAGATCATAAAATATGGGATTTAAACCGACAAGCATTTTTTCAATTTCCTTTTGATGCAATAATTTTAAAAATTAGAATAATTCCTATCGATGCAAGTATTTTATTAAATTATCAGCAGATTCAAAAAAATGATTTAATTAATAAAAAAATATATAAAGGCGATAAATTAACGTTATTTTCTACAGATGATTATGACGAGTACGCATGTATTCAGATTATTTTAAAAATATCAGTGGAATATGAGTAAATTTGATGTTGTAGAAGAATTGCATAAGCCGGCAAGACAAAAATATAAAAGAAGACATGTTATTATCAAAGGTTTACACGATTTAATTCAGGGTGATTTAGCTATAATGTCTCTTTATAATAAAGAGAATCAAGGATATAATTACATATTAGTTGTAATTAATGCATTTAGTAAATATGTATGGGCTGAACCTGTAAAACGAAAAACAGGTAGTGATGTTACAAAAGCGATGAATAAAATATTATTGCAAATGCCACCTGTTAAAAATTTACAAACCGATTTTGGAAAAGAATTTTACAATAATGATTTTCGAGAATTAATGAAAAAATATAATATTAATCACTACAGCACATTTTCCAATTTAAAAGCGAGTATAGTTGAAAGAGTTATTCGAACTCTAAAAACGATGCTTTGGAAACAATTTAGTTTACAAGGTTCTTACAAATGGTTAAAAATTCTTCCTGAAATTGTAGCCAAATATAATAATACAAGACATACAACTACAGGTGCTATACCTAGTAAAGTTACAGATAAAAACGCTGGTTATATTGTTGCTTTCAACCAATTAAAAACTATTGACCCTAAAAAACCGAAATTTAAAAACGGTGATTTTGTTCGTATAAGTAAGCATCGCCATACATTTACAAAAGGTTATACACCCAATTGGACAACCGAAGTTTTTAAAATTAAGAAAGTTAAATTAACCAACCCAACAACATATATTTTAGAAGATGATAAAAAAGAAGAAATTCAAGGTGGTTTTTATACAGAGGAATTACAAAAAGTAAAATATCCTGATGTTTATTTAATTGAAAAGGTGTTAAAAAGAAAAGGAAACAAACTTTATGTTAAGTGGTTGGGATTGAATTATAATTCTTGGATAAATAAAAAAGATGTAGTTTAATTTTTAATAAAAAGCTTATAAATCATAAAAATGTTTTATTTTTTTTAGTACATTATTTCTATGAACTAAATCTAATATAGGATTTAAAATAATTGAAGCTTCCGTAATGCGTGTTGAAAAACGTAAACGATCTAGTGCTATTGATTCCCATTCACTTTTTCGAGCAGCTCTGTATGCATAATTCCATGTATACATGTGATGATCTTGGTTCAAATTTTCATTAAATGTCACCTTTTTCATAAAAGCTCTGGATATAAATAAATCACCTCCATTATTATTCCATAAGTCACAGGATTTATATTTTTAATTGGTTCCATTATCATGAGAGAATTATTTATAACATCATTCCTTTTCCCCTCCTTCAATATTTGTAAAGTACTTAATATATGTTGATTTTTAAAATTTTCTTGATGATATTTTATTAATGGTAAAATTTTCCACATTTCTTCCAGTGATGAAGATCCTAACCAAATATTGGAATTGTTGGAACTTATTTTTAACACTTTAGATTTTTCAAAATTTTCAAAATGTAACACAAAACTTGTTGCTTCTATGGTAGAACAATAATTTGTTGAATACATAAAATCGTTAATCACATCTTTGTATGATAAAAATTCACCCCATTCTTTTTCGCTGAATTGTATGTTAGAGTTTTTATTTGAAGAAATTAGAACATATGGTGCCCAATTAAAATTAGGACATAAACACACAGAAATAAACTTGGATTTTGATGGATTTAGACTAAATCTTTGTTCACATATGTATTTATTGTTACAATTCATGATTAAAACTAAAGATATAACAAACATAAATACATTTATATTAATATTTCTTGAGTGGTGGGTTCTCCCCCTTCTTTTTCTACTTCTTCTCCTTCTTCTTTTTGGTCACACTCTCGATAATCAGGTTCTCGCAAAAACGTTGGTAAATATTTTTGAATACAATTTAAGTAACCTTTTAAATCAGCAGCTCGCATATTTGAAACAAAACATCCCAGACAAATTTTATTATTTGCATATGATGAACACATTTCATATCCTTTCCTGTATTTTCTTGATAAAGCAATTAACTCATCTTCGGTGTATGGTTGATACGATCGAACCCATCCGTAAACTTGTTCATGATCTGCTTCAAATTGTAAATTGTGAAATCTTTCTCGAAGATTTGTAATTCCACTGTTTAAATCAGAAATTTCTGTATAATTTACATATGCCATCCACATTATAACTATTGGAAACTGATAGTTTTTAGTATTCAATTTCTTAAATATAATACATATTTGTGTGGGGGGAAATTTTATTGTATTTTTTATGGTGGGGGTTTGAGAGTTAATGAGTAAACGGTTTATAATAGTTACCAAATATTTTTATTAAACTAATATTATTTTAATGTTTCAATATTTAAGTGATAATGGTGGTGACTATGGCGCTAGTGGTGGTAAAGGAGGCTGTAACAAAAGAAATTATTATAAACGATGTGAGTTATTAAAATAAAAATAATTTGCGTCTAATTGGAATAAAAACTTACATTATTGATTTGTTCTATATTCATAGAGTTGTTCAATCAACTCCTCCCTAATTTCATCAACTCCCCATGGACAATAACATACGTTAAAGTCTGGACACTCGCACTCTGTAGGAATGCGTGGATCAGCTCTAAAATCAATAAAATAAATATTTCATTGATAGATGTTTAAACCACTTACAATATAGTATCCTCATCAATTAAATAATTACTGAAAATAAAATAAATTTATAAAAAATATCCGAATGATTGTGTTTAACTTACTTGTTTTCATCCACCCACTCCAACTGGTCACCATAAAGTTCGAAAATGTTCATATGCATCTATAATAGAAACTATTAAATAAACTATATAAACCATGTATGTTTACTTACTGTGAAACTGTTTGATTGTGGAGATTATGTTCAGGGATATTTATACAGTGCCCTCTTAAAAAAATATTGAGAAAGTTCAATATTTTTATTTTATTTTTGAATAAAAAGTGTTACATATCTTTTCACCCAAACGTAATTTTGCTGGATTTTTATAATTAAATAATTAAAATAATTGAAATAATTGAAATAATTGACTTTACCTGTATTATTAACAACATCTTGTTTTGAAAGAAACGGATAATTAGTGTCAAAATGTTTTTTCGTGTGATTACTTAAGTTCAATATTTTTATTTTATTTTTGAATAAAAAGTGTTACATATCTTTTTACCCAAACGTAATTTTGCTGGATTTTTATAATTAAATAATTAAAATAATTGAAATAATTGAAATAATTGACTTTACCTGTATTATTAACAACATCTTGTTTTGAAAGAAACGGATAATTAGTGTCAAAATGTTTTTCGTGTGATTACTTAAATTTTAATAATTTTTGGTGGAGAAAGGTGGATATTACTATATATACTCAGATCAATTTTTAAAAATTTAGTTAAGATGAAAACATTTGTAAGAGATTTTAAAGATCCTATGTTACCAAAAAAGAATATACACATAATTTCTAATGAACTACTATCAACGACTATTGACAGTGATGTAGAAGTTGTCAGTGGATGTTTCGAAACAATAAAACCAATTGGTTTTACGTATTCCTATAATATTTCCAACGAAGAAACGGGAGAAACCGAGGAGCAACAACAAAAAGAGCAAGTTATTGAAACAAATATTAAACATGATGATGGTCTAAATCAACAAGTGAATGATACTAATGCTGGAAGTGATAGTTTTAAGCATGATACTTCTAGAATTACTGAGCAGAATTATCATATTGATGACAGTGACACTGAAAGTCAAATCGATGAAAAAACAAAACAATATGTAAAAGTAATGTATAACAGTATGGGTATTTTTGAACAGAAATTAAAACGATATATGGAAAAACGTGACAGATATGATAAAAAATGTCGAATGTATAGAAAAATTATTAAACGTTTTATAAATCATTGTCAAGACACTTTGTAAATACTATTATTAAAATTTTTATGAAATGTTATTGTGCAATTTTTGGAACTTAAAATAATAAAATCGTTAGATTTGGAACATTATGGAGTTTTCGATAGTATTTAAACACCATCATAAACAAAAATTAACACATTTTTACTAATAGTGATAATGGGAACACATATGTTAATTCTTCAAGCCATTTGGTTTAATTATTTTTATATTCACCACCCATATAATAGTAGAGAAGTGTTTATTTGTTTCGATAAAAATGGAACTAAAAATGAGAGCTGGCCGGATAATTGGAGTAGAATGATTAATTATTCACCAAATAATACACATCTTTATACTGTCAAATTACCACAAAATAGCACAGTCTTTAAATTACGAATTAGATTGAATAATGTAATGGAAGAGACAGATTGGCGAAATTTATACCCCTCCTTATTCAAAACGAAAGAAAATGCGTTGACAGTTAAAAATAATTCAATTCAGTGGTTGTCTTACTACAGTGCACTTGTTTTAACAATATTATTACTTGAAAAAATATTTTCAATCTGTGAATTTTGTTACAAATGTGTGCTGAAGAAGAGTTTTCAAATTCTTTCGACAGTAGATTAGCAAGTTTTAAAAAATGGAAAGGTGTTGTATCCCCAATCCAATTAGCATTAGCTGGTTTTTACTATACCGGAATTGAAGATTGTGTTAGATGTTTTTGTTGCGGTATTGAAGTTTTTAGATGGAAATTAACTGATGATGTGATTGATGACCACATAAAGTATAGTCCCTACTGCAGCTACGCTAAGATGTTGGAATCTTCTCATAAAAAAGTTGATAAAAGTGGTCTTAACCTTTTTTATATAAATATTTTTATACTCGTTGTAAATATAATAATGTTTGTAACTTAATATATATAAAAATAAAACATTAATACATATTTGAATTTTATTTAATGCAGTTCTCTGTAAAACCGATTTATTTAGAAAGAAGATAGTTGATACATTAGAATAGATTAAAATAGAGGATTAGTAGATTAGAACACTAGAATAGTGTAATAGTTGAATAGAGAGTAAAATAATTACTCTAGTTTACTCTCCTTTTCGAAGGAAATGATAATTAGTCTCATAATATATACCTCCGGCTTACTTTTCATTTCGAAGGTTAGCTAGTCTGAAAAGTTTTAATTTTACAATTTAATGATTGTCTGGTGGTTATGTAATAATACGTTACTCTGGTTTACTCCCATTTCGAAGGAAATCATAATCAGTCTCGTTTGCAGTATAGTCCGGTATACACTCTTTCTTTACTCCTCTTTATAATTTAACACCCAACAATCTTTGATCTTGAATGATATTAAACCTTGGTTGAACTTGATCTTGAATAACCTTTAACCTTGATAGATCTTTGACCTTGAATAACCTTTGACCTTGATAGCTCTTTGACCTTGAATAACCTTTGACCTCGAATAACCTTTGACCTTGATAGATCTTTGACCTTGAATAACCTTTGACCTTGAATAACCTTTGACCTCGAATAACCTTTAACCTTGAATAACCTTTAACCTCGAATAACCTTTGACCTTGAATAACCTTTGACCTCGAATAACCTTTGACCTTGAATAACCTTTAACCTTGAGGGAGGGTTAATGACCTCTGGTGACCTACTTAAAAGAGAAAGGTTGTCCATCAAGTAACGAGAGAGCAAATGAGGAGAAATCGGAGGAACCGGTTTTACTTAAAACTGGGTGACCTACTTAGGAACCGGTTTTGTATGACCTACTTAAAACTGGGTGACCTACTTAGGAACAGGTTTTGTGTGACCTACTTAAAAGAGAAAGGTTATCCATCAAGTAATGAGAGAGCAAATGAGGAGGAATCGGAGGAACCGGTTTTGTGTGACCTACTTAAAACTGGGTGACCTACTTAGAAACCGGTTTTGTGTGACCTACTTAAAAGAGAAAGGTTATCCATCAAGTAATGAGAGAGCAAATGAGGAGGAATCGGAGGAACCGGTTTTGTGTGACCTACTTAAAAGAGAAAGGTTATCCATCAAGTAATGAGAGAGCAAATGAGGAGGAATCGGAGGAATTCGGTTTTGGAGGTTGCGAAACCGGAAGTAAAACCGGTTCCTCCGATTCCTCCTCATTTGCCCTCTCATTACTTAACTACTAATATTTCAAGAATGATGCAAAAATGTCTCATAGCACTTTTACGAAGAATTTGGCTTATCAGATCTTGAACCATAATTGGGAAGCGGAAGAAAATGTCGAAAATGAAAATCCAAATAGTAGGCTACAAACAGCAGGGGATCGGCAAATTGAACAAACTGGTAACATACCTACGCAACACAGTTTAGTTCCTTTAAGCAGCATAGATGAAAGACGACGTGTTCAACGCAAGTGTGTCATTTGTTCTCGAATTCGAAAGAAACAACAAAAAGCAAGTTACTTTTGTGATTCTTGTGGCCAAAATGCTATTCTTTGTGCTCCTACTACTGGACGAAATTGTTTTGCGCACCATATAATACATGGATTACCGCAAAAATAATGGGTTAAGGGAAAATAAAGTAGAATACATAGTTAAGTTGTATTTAATTTATATCGACGTTCCAAGGGATAACGACAACGAAACAAGAGTTATCACATAGAAAGTCCTGCCAGTCCAATAAAATCCTGCCAGCTCAAGAAAAACAAAATGTGCGGAAGTCAACAGGCGAAACAAGTGAGAGAAGAGGTCATAATAGCGCAATCTGGGAATAGCGGCGGACAAACTAGTAATCCACAACAAAGCGCGACTAGTTTTTCCATAAAACAATTTGCGGAATTGGGAGTTTCAATCTTCGCAATTGGAGTCACCGTTTGGTGTATCTACTCGAGATGCAAGAAACATCTTCACAAGAACATCAGACGGGAGATAGCGGCCAGCCAGGAGTTAAAATAGGAAGCAACAGTTAGGACCAATCTACCAGTCTACCAATCGACCAAAGGCAAAGTGCATAGAACAATAATGTGCCGAATAGTGTCATGCCGACAACCGATGAACTAAGGTATTTATTAGAAGAATTAAGAGTATTTTATAGAAATTTAAATAAAGATCCGAAAGATAGGCGGAGAAATATTGATAAAGCTAAACGTTAAAAGTTAAACAAATATTGTCAGGATCGGTAGCGTCACTAGCAACGCCTCATCCGGGTTCAACGATCCGTCCACTACTTGGTGCCGAAGCACGTACACTGGGACGTGCTGCAGAAGCACGCATCGGCCTTGGTCCAGGGAAAAGGCAGAAGCAAGGCCGATGCGTAGAACTGCTATAAAGACGGTTTGTTGGCTCGGCGCGGGGAGTTACGCGTGGGACTCCAAGAACGGGAGTTACGGTCTCGTGACGAGAGACAAGCGCCTAAGAGTAAAGTACGCGACGTAACAGTAAAATGTACGTGTAGGGTGTACCAGTATAAGTGACAGAACCCCAACCGCAGACCCAGCTCAAGGTAGGTGTTAAAGATAGGTCTATTAGACGGGAGAAACGGAAATCTCCTTGTTCGATAGACTAAAGCGATAGAGACAAAGTGTCGAATAGCTTTAATCTGCACTAGCACCAATTGCGATCGGAGGTATAATACCCATCAATCGACAATGTCCGATGCTAGATCCACAGATTGTGGCAAGTTGCTTGTCGGTGACTTCTCCTCCATACGGGAGATTGCCAACCGACTGTGCCCGGGCGTAGGATCTCGAGTATGCGCAGATGACTTCGACAGTATTGTCGAAGCCACCTTTGCCCACCTCGGCTCCCCGCAACTCTCGAGGAGGGTTGCGTTTACCCCTTCACCCCAAGTGGCGGTCCAGATGGCCGACACAATCGCCTCCCTAACAAGGGCACTCGGCGAGCGTGTGGCCGCTGGAGCTTTGCCCGCTTCCACTGGAAGCCGACAGCAAACCACCACGGGGGCGATTAAGAGGTCCGGCGCCCCTGCCGTCAAGAAAGCCGGCAAAGGCTCCCCGGCACGGTCTGGCCCCGCGGGGGCTGGCGCCTCGTCCCAAAAGGACAAGGAGGTCGCCAGGTCCCCTGTGAAGACCGAAGTTCAATCCTTGAGATCCTGGCTCCTTACTAAGGGGCTCCGATCTCTTAAGTCCAGTAACTGGGGCATAATATGCCGCGTCGCTGGACGAACTGAACAGGAGTTTCGAGATTATGTCCAGGTGTTAAAGATAAGTCATATGTTGTACTCGGGGAATATTGGTGTCCAATAAAGTATTGTTATTTTGTACGACGTCGTGTTAATCCCTCACAAGCACTGGTGGGCCGTAGCCTCGTAAACCCCTAATTATCCAGGCCACCAGCTAAGAGTAAGCAGAATATAACCTGCGAATAGGAGTTAACAGATCAGGCCTTCTGTCTGGTTGAATATCAGGGCAAGACGAACCCTTAACGTGACATGGTGGAGGCGCCTAGCTTCGTTGCCGAGGGACAATTCCTCATAATTTCCCTAACAACGACCCAACAGTGCTGAAAAATAAGTTATATATTTGTGTAAAACCATATAGTTTACTTCACTACCTTGGCCAGCTAGAGCTAAGGAAAAATTAACTAAGGGGACAATAACGGGACGTCGCAGAAAAAGACCGATAATTATAATAAGGGTATACAGCGCAGGGCACTAATCCACGAGTATATCACAGAGTTCATTATACCAAATAAACGTGCTGACCATAGCATTAAGTAGTAGTAACAAATAAATATAAACACTCCATGACCTAGTCACGGTCAGCGACATCTCTCTTGTTTATATAACAATTCATAACAAGAAACACTACTAAGCTTTTATTTTAATGGTAAACACGGACGAACCGTGTCGGTAATTGACCCAACCAAAAACCTGATCCCGTCGTAAGTCCCGCGCGTAAGGGTAGATGCCGGGCCCAATAACAAGGAGTGAAGAGAAAAAAAGCAGCAGGAAATCCCTGTGAGACTAGTCGAAGGATTTGTGCCTTCCCATTCAAGCATCACCCCTGACGAGACGGTCGCCACCTCCACAGGATACAACTACACATCGGAATCCACAGCACGAAGAGAATAGGGGAAACAGGTCAAGAAGAGACACCGAAACAGAGGTGTCACGACAGGACACGCAACTAGACGGACAAGAAAACATAGACATCATCCAGCGAACCATGGCCGACCTGACAATAACAGAGGCACTGACCATTGAACAGAAACCCGTGCAACCTCATTTCATATCTCCTCAAACTTTCAACCCGGCAGCCGACGACATAATGACGTTTCTGGCAGGATATGAACGGACAGCAGCCGCGAACCGATGGAACAACCCCCTCAAGATCTTACACCTGGGATCGTTCTTGGAGGGAGCGGCAACATTTGGTATACACAATATATCCCGAAGAACGGAAACCATACATGGCGTGAGCTAAAAGAAGACTGTGAAAAGGAATTTAAGAGAGGAAACACACGAGAACGACTGGAAAACAGGCTACTGAACCGTAAATAAAGAAAAGGGGAATCAGTAATAGCGTATTTTTACGAGCTGATTCCGCTGTATTTCGAGTACGACCCAACGATGAACGCGAGGGAACTTAGAAAGTTTCTTATAAATGGACTGAACCCTTCCTTGAAAACGCTCTTCCAGATTGTAGACAAGGACACGGAATCAATGGATGAACTAAAGGACGCCATTCTAAAACTACAAGACATCATGGACAATAAAGAGGAAGAGGAAGAACCGAAGGAAGAACTAGACACAAAAAGGGCGAGTGGACATTCTACTTAAAAGAGAAAGGTTATCCATCAAGTAATGAGAGAGCAAATGAGGAGGAATCGGAGGAACCGGTTTTGTGTGACCTACTTAAAAGAGAAAGGTTATCCATCAAGTAATGAGAGAGCAAATGAGGAGGAATCGGAGGAATTCGGTTTTGGAGGTTGCGAAACCGGAAGTAAAACCGGTTCCTCCGATTCCTCCTCATTTGCCCTCTCATTACTTAACTACTAATATTTCAAGAATGATGCAAAAATGTCTCATAGCACTTTTACGAAGAATTTGGCTTATCAGATCTTGAACCATAATTGGGAAGCGGAAGAAAATGTCGAAAATGAAAATCCAAATAGTAGGCTACAAACAGCAGGGGATCGGCAAATTGAACAAACTGGTAACATACCTACGCAACACAGTTTAGTTCCTTTAAGCAGCATAGATGAAAGACGACGTGTTCAACGCAAGTGTGTCATTTGTTCTCGAATTCGAAAGAAACAACAAAAAGCAAGTTACTTTTGTGATTCTTGTGGCCAAAATGCTATTCTTTGTGCTCCTACTACTGGACGAAATTGTTTTGCGCACCATATAATACATGGATTACCGCAAAAATAATGGGTTAAGGGAAAATAAAGTAGAATACATAGTTAAGTTGTATTTAATTTATATCGACGTTCCAAGGGATAACGACAACGAAACAAGAGTTATCACATAGAAAGTCCTGCCAGTCCAATAAAATCCTGCCAGCTCAAGAAAAACAAAATGTGCGGAAGTCAACAGGCGAAACAAGTGAGAGAAGAGGTCATAATAGCGCAATCTGGGAATAGCGGCGGACAAACTAGTAATCCACAACAAAGCGCGACTAGTTTTTCCATAAAACAATTTGCGGAATTGGGAGTTTCAATCTTCGCAATTGGAGTCACCGTTTGGTGTATCTACTCGAGATGCAAGAAACATCTTCACAAGAACATCAGACGGGAGATAGCGGCCAGCCAGGAGTTAAAATAGGAAGCAACAGTTAGGACCAATCTACCAGTCTACCAATCGACCAAAGGCAAAGTGCATAGAACAATAATGTGCCGAATAGTGTCATGCCGACAACCGATGAACTAAGGTATTTATTAGAAGAATTAAGAGTATTTTATAGAAATTTAAATAAAGATCCGAAAGATAGGCGGAGAAATATTGATAAAGCTAAACGTTAAAAGTTAAACAAATATTGTCAGGATCGGTAGCGTCACTAGCAACGCCTCATCCGGGTTCAACGATCCGTCCACTACTTGGTGCCGAAGCACGTACACTGGGACGTGCTGCAGAAGCACGCATCGGCCTTGGTCCAGGGAAAAGGCAGAAGCAAGGCCGATGCGTAGAACTGCTATAAAGACGGTTTGTTGGCTCGGCGCGGGGAGTTACGCGTGGGACTCCAAGAACGGGAGTTACGGTCTCGTGACGAGAGACAAGCGCCTAAGAGTAAAGTACGCGACGTAACAGTAAAATGTACGTGTAGGGTGTACCAGTATAAGTGACAGAACCCCAACCGCAGACCCAGCTCAAGGTAGGTGTTAAAGATAGGTCTATTAGACGGGAGAAACGGAAATCTCCTTGTTCGATAGACTAAAGCGATAGAGACAAAGTGTCGAATAGCTTTAATCTGCACTAGCACCAATTGCGATCGGAGGTATAATACCCATCAATCGACAATGTCCGATGCTAGATCCACAGATTGTGGCAAGTTGCTTGTCGGTGACTTCTCCTCCATACGGGAGATTGCCAACCGACTGTGCCCGGGCGTAGGATCTCGAGTATGCGCAGATGACTTCGACAGTATTGTCGAAGCCACCTTTGCCCACCTCGGCTCCCCGCAACTCTCGAGGAGGGTTGCGTTTACCCCTTCACCCCAAGTGGCGGTCCAGATGGCCGACACAATCGCCTCCCTAACAAGGGCACTCGGCGAGCGTGTGGCCGCTGGAGCTTTGCCCGCTTCCACTGGAAGCCGACAGCAAACCACCACGGGGGCGATTAAGAGGTCCGGCGCCCCTGCCGTCAAGAAAGCCGGCAAAGGCTCCCCGGCACGGTCTGGCCCCGCGGGGGCTGGCGCCTCGTCCCAAAAGGACAAGGAGGTCGCCAGGTCCCCTGTGAAGACCGAAGTTCAATCCTTGAGATCCTGGCTCCTTACTAAGGGGCTCCGATCTCTTAAGTCCAGTAACTGGGGCATAATATGCCGCGTCGCTGGACGAACTGAACAGGAGTTTCGAGATTATGTCCAGGTGTTAAAGATAAGTCATATGTTGTACTCGGGGAATATTGGTGTCCAATAAAGTATTGTTATTTTGTACGACGTCGTGTTAATCCCTCACAAGCACTGGTGGGCCGTAGCCTCGTAAACCCCTAATTATCCAGGCCACCAGCTAAGAGTAAGCAGAATATAACCTGCGAATAGGAGTTAACAGATCAGGCCTTCTGTCTGGTTGAATATCAGGGCAAGACGAACCCTTAACGTGACATGGTGGAGGCGCCTAGCTTCGTTGCCGAGGGACAATTCCTCATAATTTCCCTAACAACGACCCAACAGTGCTGAAAAATAAGTTATATATTTGTGTAAAACCATATAGTTTACTTCACTACCTTGGCCAGCTAGAGCTAAGGAAAAATTAACTAAGGGGACAATAACGGGACGTCGCAGAAAAAGACCGATAATTATAATAAGGGTATACAGCGCAGGGCACTAATCCACGAGTATATCACAGAGTTCATTATACCAAATAAACGTGCTGACCATAGCATTAAGTAGTAGTAACAAATAAATATAAACACTCCATGACCTAGTCACGGTCAGCGACATCTCTCTTGTTTATATAACAATTCATAACAAGAAACACTACTAAGCTTTTATTTTAATGGTAAACACGGACGAACCGTGTCGGTAATTGACCCAACCAAAAACCTGATCCCGTCGTAAGTCCCGCGCGTAAGGGTAGATGCCGGGCCCAATAACAAGGAGTGAAGAGAAAAAAAGCAGCAGGAAATCCCTGTGAGACTAGTCGAAGGATTTGTGCCTTCCCATTCAAGCATCACCCCTGACGAGACGGTCGCCACCTCCACAGGATACAACTACACATCGGAATCCACAGCACGAAGAGAATAGGGGAAACAGGTCAAGAAGAGACACCGAAACAGAGGTGTCACGACAGGACACGCAACTAGACGGACAAGAAAACATAGACATCATCCAGCGAACCATGGCCGACCTGACAATAACAGAGGCACTGACCATTGAACAGAAACCCGTGCAACCTCATTTCATATCTCCTCAAACTTTCAACCCGGCAGCCGACGACATAATGACGTTTCTGGCAGGATATGAACGGACAGCAGCCGCGAACCGATGGAACAACCCCCTCAAGATCTTACACCTGGGATCGTTCTTGGAGGGAGCGGCAACATTTGGTATACACAATATATCCCGAAGAACGGAAACCATACATGGCGTGAGCTAAAAGAAGACTGTGAAAAGGAATTTAAGAGAGGAAACACACGAGAAAGACTGGAAAACAGGCTACTGAACCGTAAATAAAGAAAAGGGGAATCAGTAATAGCGTATTTTTACGAGCTGATTCCGCTGTATTTCGAGTACGACCCAACGATGAACGCGAGGGAACTTAGAAAGTTTCTTATAAATGGACTGAACCCTTCCTTGAAAACGCTCTTCCAGATTGTAGACAAGGACACGGAATCAATGGATGAACTAAAGGACGCCATTCTAAAACTACAAGACATCATGGACAATAAAGAGGAAGAGGAAGAACCGAAGGAAGAACTAGACACAAAAAGGGCGAGTGGACATTCTACTTAAAAGAGAAAGGTTATCCATCAAGTAATGAGAGAGCAATAGAGGAGGAATCGGAGGAACCGGTTTTGTGTGACCTACTTAAAAGAGAAAGGTTATCCATCAAGTAATGAGAGAGCAAATGAGGAGGAATCGGAGGAATTCGGTTTTGGAGGTTGCGAAACCGGAAGTAAAACCGGTTCCTCCGATTCCTCCTCATTTGCCCTCTCATTACTTAACTACTAATATTTCAAGAATGATGCAAAAATGTCTCATAGCACTTTTACGAAGAATTTGGCTTATCAGATCTTGAACCATAATTGGGAAGCGGAAGAAAATGTCGAAAATGAAAATCCAAATAGTAGGCTACAAACAGCAGGGGATCGGCAAATTGAACAAACTGGTAACATACCTACGCAACACAGTTTAGTTCCTTTAAGCAGCATAGATGAAAGACGACGTGTTCAACGCAAGTGTGTCATTTGTTCTCGAATTCGAAAGAAACAACAAAAAGCAAGTTACTTTTGTGATTCTTGTGGCCAAAATGCTATTCTTTGTGCTCCTACTACTGGACGAAATTGTTTTGCGCACCATATAATACATGGATTACCGCAAAAATAATGGGTTAAGGGAAAATAAAGTAGAATACATAGTTAAGTTGTATTTAATTTATATCGACGTTCCAAGGGATAACGACAACGAAACAAGAGTTATCACATAGAAAGTCCTGCCAGTCCAATAAAATCCTGCCAGCTCAAGAAAAACAAAATGTGCGGAAGTCAACAGGCGAAACAAGTGAGAGAAGAGGTCATAATAGCGCAATCTGGGAATAGCGGCGGACAAACTAGTAATCCACAACAAAGCGCGACTAGTTTTTCCATAAAACAATTTGCGGAATTGGGAGTTTCAATCTTCGCAATTGGAGTCACCGTTTGGTGTATCTACTCGAGATGCAAGAAACATCTTCACAAGAACATCAGACGGGAGATAGCGGCCAGCCAGGAGTTAAAATAGGAAGCAACAGTTAGGACCAATCTACCAGTCTACCAATCGACCAAAGGCAAAGTGCATAGAACAATAATGTGCCGAATAGTGTCATGCCGACAACCGATGAACTAAGGTATTTATTAGAAGAATTAAGAGTATTTTATAGAAATTTAAATAAAGATCCGAAAGATAGGCGGAGAAATATTGATAAAGCTAAACGTTAAAAGTTAAACAAATATTGTCAGGATCGGTAGCGTCACTAGCAACGCCTCATCCGGGTTCAACGATCCGTCCACTACTTGGTGCCGAAGCACGTACACTGGGACGTGCTGCAGAAGCACGCATCGGCCTTGGTCCAGGGAAAAGGCAGAAGCAAGGCCGATGCGTAGAACTGCTATAAAGACGGTTTGTTGGCTCGGCGCGGGGAGTTACGCGTGGGACTCCAAGAACGGGAGTTACGGTCTCGTGACGAGAGACAAGCGCCTAAGAGTAAAGTACGCGACGTAACAGTAAAATGTACGTGTAGGGTGTACCAGTATAAGTGACAGAACCCCAACCGCAGACCCAGCTCAAGGTAGGTGTTAAAGATAGGTCTATTAGACGGGAGAAACGGAAATCTCCTTGTTCGATAGACTAAAGCGATAGAGACAAAGTGTCGAATAGCTTTAATCTGCACTAGCACCAATTGCGATCGGAGGTATAATACCCATCAATCGACAATGTCCGATGCTAGATCCACAGATTGTGGCAAGTTGCTTGTCGGTGACTTCTCCTCCATACGGGAGATTGCCAACCGACTGTGCCCGGGCGTAGGATCTCGAGTATGCGCAGATGACTTCGACAGTATTGTCGAAGCCACCTTTGCCCACCTCGGCTCCCCGCAACTCTCGAGGAGGGTTGCGTTTACCCCTTCACCCCAAGTGGCGGTCCAGATGGCCGACACAATCGCCTCCCTAACAAGGGCACTCGGCGAGCGTGTGGCCGCTGGAGCTTTGCCCGCTTCCACTGGAAGCCGACAGCAAACCACCACGGGGGCGATTAAGAGGTCCGGCGCCCCTGCCGTCAAGAAAGCCGGCAAAGGCTCCCCGGCACGGTCTGGCCCCGCGGGGGCTGGCGCCTCGTCCCAAAAGGACAAGGAGGTCGCCAGGTCCCCTGTGAAGACCGAAGTTCAATCCTTGAGATCCTGGCTCCTTACTAAGGGGCTCCGATCTCTTAAGTCCAGTAACTGGGGCATAATATGCCGCGTCGCTGGACGAACTGAACAGGAGTTTCGAGATTATGTCCAGGTGTTAAAGATAAGTCATATGTTGTACTCGGGGAATATTGGTGTCCAATAAAGTATTGTTATTTTGTACGACGTCGTGTTAATCCCTCACAAGCACTGGTGGGCCGTAGCCTCGTAAACCCCTAATTATCCAGGCCACCAGCTAAGAGTAAGCAGAATATAACCTGCGAATAGGAGTTAACAGATCAGGCCTTCTGTCTGGTTGAATATCAGGGCAAGACGAACCCTTAACGTGACATGGTGGAGGCGCCTAGCTTCGTTGCCGAGGGACAATTCCTCATAATTTCCCTAACAACGACCCAACAGTGCTGAAAAATAAGTTATATATTTGTGTAAAACCATATAGTTTACTTCACTACCTTGGCCAGCTAGAGCTAAGGAAAAATTAACTAAGGGGACAATAACGGGACGTCGCAGAAAAAGACCGATAATTATAATAAGGGTATACAGCGCAGGGCACTAATCCACGAGTATATCACAGAGTTCATTATACCAAATAAACGTGCTGACCATAGCATTAAGTAGTAGTAACAAATAAATATAAACACTCCATGACCTAGTCACGGTCAGCGACATCTCTCTTGTTTATATAACAATTCATAACAAGAAACACTACTAAGCTTTTATTTTAATGGTAAACACGGACGAACCGTGTCGGTAATTGACCCAACCAAAAACCTGATCCCGTCGTAAGTCCCGCGCGTAAGGGTAGATGCCGGGCCCAATAACAAGGAGTGAAGAGAAAAAAAGCAGCAGGAAATCCCTGTGAGACTAGTCGAAGGATTTGTGCCTTCCCATTCAAGCATCACCCCTGACGAGACGGTCGCCACCTCCACAGGATACAACTACACATCGGAATCCACAGCACGAAGAGAATAGGGGAAACAGGTCAAGAAGAGACACCGAAACAGAGGTGTCACGACAGGACACGCAACTAGACGGACAAGAAAACATAGACATCATCCAGCGAACCATGGCCGACCTGACAATAACAGAGGCACTGACCATTGAACAGAAACCCGTGCAACCTCATTTCATATCTCCTCAAACTTTCAACCCGGCAGCCGACGACATAATGACGTTTCTGGCAGGATATGAACGGACAGCAGCCGCGAACCGATGGAACAACCCCCTCAAGATCTTACACCTGGGATCGTTCTTGGAGGGAGCGGCAACATTTGGTATACACAATATATCCCGAAGAACGGAAACCATACATGGCGTGAGCTAAAAGAAGACTGTGAAAAGGAATTTAAGAGAGGAAACACACGAGAAAGACTGGAAAACAGGCTACTGAACCGTAAATAAAGAAAAGGGGAATCAGTAATAGCGTATTTTTACGAGCTGATTCCGCTGTATTTCGAGTACGACCCAACGATGAACGCGAGGGAACTTAGAAAGTTTCTTATAAATGGACTGAACCCTTCCTTGAAAACGCTCTTCCAGATTGTAGACAAGGACACGGAATCAATGGATGAACTAAAGGACGCCATTCTAAAACTACAAGACATCATGGACAATAAAGAGGAAGAGGAAGAACCGAAGGAAGAACTAGACACAAAAAGGGCGAGTGGACATTCTACTTAAAAGAGAAAGGTTATCCATCAAGTAATGAGAGAGCAAATGAGGAGGAATCGGAGGAACCGGTTTTGTGTGACCTACTTAAAAGAGAAAGGTTATCCATCAAGTAATGAGAGAGCAAATGAGGAGGAATCGGAGGAATTCGGTTTTGGAGGTTGCGAAACCGGAAGTAAAACCGGTTCCTCCGATTCCTCCTCATTTGCCCTCTCATTACTTAACTACTAATATTTCAAGAATGATGCAAAAATGTCTCATAGCACTTTTACGAAGAATTTGGCTTATCAGATCTTGAACCATAATTGGGAAGCGGAAGAAAATGTCGAAAATGAAAATCCAAATAGTAGGCTACAAACAGCAGGGGATCGGCAAATTGAACAAACTGGTAACATACCTACGCAACACAGTTTAGTTCCTTTAAGCAGCATAGATGAAAGACGACGTGTTCAACGCAAGTGTGTCATTTGTTCTCGAATTCGAAAGAAACAACAAAAAGCAAGTTACTTTTGTGATTCTTGTGGCCAAAATGCTATTCTTTGTGCTCCTACTACTGGACGAAATTGTTTTGCGCACCATATAATACATGGATTACCGCAAAAATAATGGGTTAAGGGAAAATAAAGTAGAATACATAGTTAAGTTGTATTTAATTTATATCGACGTTCCAAGGGATAACGACAACGAAACAAGAGTTATCACATAGAAAGTCCTGCCAGTCCAATAAAATCCTGCCAGCTCAAGAAAAACAAAATGTGCGGAAGTCAACAGGCGAAACAAGTGAGAGAAGAGGTCATAATAGCGCAATCTGGGAATAGCGGCGGACAAACTAGTAATCCACAACAAAGCGCGACTAGTTTTTCCATAAAACAATTTGCGGAATTGGGAGTTTCAATCTTCGCAATTGGAGTCACCGTTTGGTGTATCTACTCGAGATGCAAGAAACATCTTCACAAGAACATCAGACGGGAGATAGCGGCCAGCCAGGAGTTAAAATAGGAAGCAACAGTTAGGACCAATCTACCAGTCTACCAATCGACCAAAGGCAAAGTGCATAGAACAATAATGTGCCGAATAGTGTCATGCCGACAACCGATGAACTAAGGTATTTATTAGAAGAATTAAGAGTATTTTATAGAAATTTAAATAAAGATCCGAAAGATAGGCGGAGAAATATTGATAAAGCTAAACGTTAAAAGTTAAACAAATATTGTCAGGATCGGTAGCGTCACTAGCAACGCCTCATCCGGGTTCAACGATCCGTCCACTACTTGGTGCCGAAGCACGTACACTGGGACGTGCTGCAGAAGCACGCATCGGCCTTGGTCCAGGGAAAAGGCAGAAGCAAGGCCGATGCGTAGAACTGCTATAAAGACGGTTTGTTGGCTCGGCGCGGGGAGTTACGCGTGGGACTCCAAGAACGGGAGTTACGGTCTCGTGACGAGAGACAAGCGCCTAAGAGTAAAGTACGCGACGTAACAGTAAAATGTACGTGTAGGGTGTACCAGTATAAGTGACAGAACCCCAACCGCAGACCCAGCTCAAGGTAGGTGTTAAAGATAGGTCTATTAGACGGGAGAAACGGAAATCTCCTTGTTCGATAGACTAAAGCGATAGAGACAAAGTGTCGAATAGCTTTAATCTGCACTAGCACCAATTGCGATCGGAGGTATAATACCCATCAATCGACAATGTCCGATGCTAGATCCACAGATTGTGGCAAGTTGCTTGTCGGTGACTTCTCCTCCATACGGGAGATTGCCAACCGACTGTGCCCGGGCGTAGGATCTCGAGTATGCGCAGATGACTTCGACAGTATTGTCGAAGCCACCTTTGCCCACCTCGGCTCCCCGCAACTCTCGAGGAGGGTTGCGTTTACCCCTTCACCCCAAGTGGCGGTCCAGATGGCCGACACAATCGCCTCCCTAACAAGGGCACTCGGCGAGCGTGTGGCCGCTGGAGCTTTGCCCGCTTCCACTGGAAGCCGACAGCAAACCACCACGGGGGCGATTAAGAGGTCCGGCGCCCCTGCCGTCAAGAAAGCCGGCAAAGGCTCCCCGGCACGGTCTGGCCCCGCGGGGGCTGGCGCCTCGTCCCAAAAGGACAAGGAGGTCGCCAGGTCCCCTGTGAAGACCGAAGTTCAATCCTTGAGATCCTGGCTCCTTACTAAGGGGCTCCGATCTCTTAAGTCCAGTAACTGGGGCATAATATGCCGCGTCGCTGGACGAACTGAACAGGAGTTTCGAGATTATGTCCAGGTGTTAAAGATAAGTCATATGTTGTACTCGGGGAATATTGGTGTCCAATAAAGTATTGTTATTTTGTACGACGTCGTGTTAATCCCTCACAAGCACTGGTGGGCCGTAGCCTCGTAAACCCCTAATTATCCAGGCCACCAGCTAAGAGTAAGCAGAATATAACCTGCGAATAGGAGTTAACAGATCAGGCCTTCTGTCTGGTTGAATATCAGGGCAAGACGAACCCTTAACGTGACATGGTGGAGGCGCCTAGCTTCGTTGCCGAGGGACAATTCCTCATAATTTCCCTAACAACGACCCAACAGTGCTGAAAAATAAGTTATATATTTGTGTAAAACCATATAGTTTACTTCACTACCTTGGCCAGCTAGAGCTAAGGAAAAATTAACTAAGGGGACAATAACGGGACGTCGCAGAAAAAGACCGATAATTATAATAAGGGTATACAGCGCAGGGCACTAATCCACGAGTATATCACAGAGTTCATTATACCAAATAAACGTGCTGACCATAGCATTAAGTAGTAGTAACAAATAAATATAAACACTCCATGACCTAGTCACGGTCAGCGACATCTCTCTTGTTTATATAACAATTCATAACAAGAAACACTACTAAGCTTTTATTTTAATGGTAAACACGGACGAACCGTGTCGGTAATTGACCCAACCAAAAACCTGATCCCGTCGTAAGTCCCGCGCGTAAGGGTAGATGCCGGGCCCAATAACAAGGAGTGAAGAGAAAAAAAGCAGCAGGAAATCCCTGTGAGACTAGTCGAAGGATTTGTGCCTTCCCTTTCAAGCATCACCCCTGACGAGACGGTCGCCACCTCCACAGGATACAACTACACATCGGAATCCACAGCACGAAGAGAATAGGGGAAACAGGTCAAGAAGAGACACCGAAACAGAGGTGTCACGACAGGACACGCAACTAGACGGACAAGAAAACATAGACATCATCCAGCGAACCATGGCCGACCTGACAATAACAGAGGCACTGACCATTGAACAGAAACCCGTGCAACCTCATTTCATATCTCCTCAAACTTTCAACCCGGCAGCCGACGACATAATGACGTTTCTGGCAGGATATGAACGGACAGCAGCCGCGAACCGATGGAACAACCCCCTCAAGATCTTACACCTGGGATCGTTCTTGGAGGGAGCGGCAACATTTGGTATACACAATATATCCCGAAGAACGGAAACCATACATGGCGTGAGCTAAAAGAAGACTGTGAAAAGGAATTTAAGAGAGGAAACACACGAGAAAGACTGGAAAACAGGCTACTGAACCGTAAATAAAGAAAAGGGGAATCAGTAATAGCGTATTTTTACGAGCTGATTCCGCTGTATTTCGAGTACGACCCAACGATGAACGCGAGGGAACTTAGAAAGTTTCTTATAAATGGACTGAACCCTTCCTTGAAAACGCTCTTCCAGATTGTAGACAAGGACACGGAATCAATGGATGAACTAAAGGACGCCATTCTAAAACTACAAGACATCATGGACAATAAAGAGGAAGAGGAAGAACCGAAGGAAGAACTAGACACAAAAAGGGCGAGTGGACATTCCTCGCCAAGGCCATGCTAGAAAACAGGAAAGGGGTGGAACACCGAAGTATAAACAACACAAGACAACAACCGGAGGAGGAAAGGAAAAATCCCTACGCCTACATGGGACAAACATACAATCCCGGAATATCCGCAGATGACCCCACCACACTTTAATTATGCGCAACCACCCCCTCCCTTACCATATTATGGATACCCGTTTTCCCCAATGTACGCACCCGGCGGAAGTAATTACCCATATCTTGGTTCATCAACTAATTATGATCAGCGGAACTCGAAACCGTGGAGACCAAGGAACCCGAATAAGCAGCGGGGGTCAAGAAACGAGTGGACGAGTGACGAGAGGCCGATCTGCTACAAGTGCGGAAAGCCGGGGCACATAGCGGTCGAGTGTCGCTCTAAGGGATCCCAGGCCCCAAAAGACGAAGGACAACGCCATTAGCTCCCGGGGTTGCCTTTCACTAAGAGAACAGGAAGAAAAAGCGCAGAAGATTCTAATAGTTAAGGGAATGGTAAATGGGACACTGGCCAATATAATAATCGACACAGGGTCAGAAGAAAATATCGGGAATGTACGAGTAACGAGTAAAGTAAAACGATATCAGCAATAGTAGTACAGAATGTACCAGCCTCGTTGTTGATCGGAATGAAAACACTACGGGAAATGGGAGCCGTCATTGACCTCATAAACGAGAAATTAATCCTTCACATAAACGGTCGGAGATGCGAGGTCACCATCCAGCCGACCACCAAGGGCAAGAGCAAACCAGGTACGAGGAGTATGCTGACTCCGATGGGCAACACCGACATCAACTATCAAAGAATCTACCACGAATCGTGTCTCCGCGCAATCGTACAAACACTCACACAACTAGTAACAACGGACACGACCCCACTGACAACAGAAGGTGTCGGTAGCCTAAGTTCAGTGGCGGAAGAAGCGAACAACGTCGCTACACCCCAGGATAATTCACGAACCGCCGCTAAAGGAAAGAAGGTGTCACTGATCGGCGATTATACCTGTCAACCAGGAACCAGTACGGAAGTGACGGTGAGGACAACAGGCGAGAGCGTAGGATTCCTACGTTTTTTGGGGAAAACCGACTAAAACCGATTTTCTCAAATGTTTATAAAAATTAAAAAATGTGTTTATAATTAAAAGAAAAATTAATAAAAAGGCTCAAATTCTTCTTTAAATATATGCTTACTACTTTTTTTTATATATTAAATGTAAGTTTTAACCAGGTCCAGTAATTAAAAAAATTATTAAATTTTACTAAAATTTAAAAATATTCACAAAATTCTTTTATTGAGCTTATTGTAATATAATGGTGATTTTTAAAGCAATAAAAAGAGTTTATAAAACCAATATGCATTTAAACACACTTTATACCTTAAATTCCCGAAAAAAAACAAAACCACGATTAAAATACCCAAATTAAAAATATCAATTTAAGTTTTAAGATGAATTGAATAGCAATTTTTTAGCTCAAATAGTTGTTTTTTATATGTTTTAAAATATAAAAATATTTTTATTTTCGTATAACATGTTAAATGGGCATAACGAACAATTTTTTTTTTGAAATTTAATAAAATATTTTAAGAAGCCGATTTTTAGCCGATTTTTCGGTCAAAATTTTGCCAAAAAACCGATTTTTTCCCGGCCTCTACTAATTATATATTAAATAACAATATTAAATAATTACAATTTATAATAAATTTTAAATTAAAATCCTTAGATATCTGGAATCGGAAAAAATCAAAATTATCAGGCGCGCAATATAAGAAAAATAGACTTCAGCGAGAAGACGCTCGACAAAAGCTATCAGGTTCTTTAGATAAATTCACTATTAAAACTATTAATCCTACTACGACTGCAACGGAAGAAAATCAAGACCTGGATCTCGAAACACAAAATTCATCTGGTGTATCCACAAACTCTACAATAGAAAATGAATCGAAAGAAAGTAATAAAATCGATTCCGATTCCGAAAAAATTGATTTTGATAATTTGATTAATTTGAAATGATACTATGCAATTAATTTTGAAAGACTTCCCAAAAAATGAGTCTGGACGTAAATTTTCTGATAATTATTATTATCGAACTTTATCAAACGGGGAAAAAATTTGCAGGAGTAATTTGCTTTATTCGAAAACTCAAAATTCAGTATTTTGTTACTTTTGCAAATTAATGTCTGACAATACTATACAACTTACTAGTGGTTGTAATGATTGGCAACACTTAAGCCACATATTAAAAGTTCACGAAACTAGTGTTGGGCACATAAAAAACAGTTCAAAATATAGCGAATTGAGAATGTCACTAAAAAAAATTGTACAATTGATGCAATGCAACAACGACTCTACGAAACCGAAAAAAAATATTGGCGATCGGTCGTGGAACGAATTATTTATATAATACAGTATTTATAAAGACAATGCTTGGCATTTAGAGGTTCATCTAAAAATCTTTTTCAAAACGACAACGGAAACTTTTTGCAATTAATAGAAACCATAGCTAAATTCGATCCAATAATGTCTGAACATTTACATCGCGTTCAAACGTCTGAGAAAAAGAATATTAGTCATTATTTAGGTGATCAGATTCAAAACGAAATAATTAGCATTATAAGTGATGCTATTAAGAAAAAGATTTTAGAAATGCTCCACTCTTCAAAATATTATTCAATCATTCTTGATACAACACCAGACATAAGCCATACTGAACATTTCTCGATTTATTGTGATAAACAAATCTTATGACAATGTTCAGACAATTTTTTATTGGGTTTCCTAAAAAATAAGGTTGCTGAATATTAACCAAAGACAGAAGAGGAATTGAAAAATATTATTACTAACGAATGTCAAAAAATTAGTAGAACTCATCGTAATTAATAATGTACGGCGGAACTTCTATCATTGTTTGGGACTGTTTAGCAGAAAATGGAAAACAATTTGAACATTTAATTAAATAAAAATAAATGTATGTCCTAAATAAGCTTGTCTTATTTTAAATACTTTTATTAACATTTTTTTAGACAAAAACATTAAATAAACCAAAAAAAAACTTTGACCCAAGCGCGGTTTGAACCACATTACTTCAAGATTATTTTTTCAAATTGCTAAGCGTTAACCATCTCTGTTAGCTCTGCCCCTTTTACAACAAATGAGATAGTGTTATAAAAAGGAATTATTTATGGCGTATGACCTTTTCAACTTAATTATACATTTTTTTAATAAACCAGAACGAATTTAAGAAAATGTAATGTCCATTTCGACATATTTTTTTACGATCTTTTCAAATCTGTTATTATTTTTTACGAAAGTTATTTGGTAAAAAAGTTAGCTTTCTTTTGGCACATTTGTACAGGAATCCCTATGTCGCATCTTATAAATAACACAGTGTATGTATATTTTATCGTAGATGACTATGAAAATTGTTGAAATCTATGGTAAATTGTTGGATGTTGCTGTAGACGAACACAATGAGTAAGCTAAAACTTTTAGAGCTCTCAGAGGATTCTGCTTTCAGAATTTTGTTAGATAGATTGTGTTACTAAGAGAAAAGCAGTTGCTAATAACAATAAAATTTATGATGCTACAAAACCCGATAGTTTTATAATGACGCAACAAATCTAACCGGTGTCAATCAGGTAAGTCGTTAAAACAAATAATAATAATTGAATATTTATGGTATTGTTTTAGAATGGATTTCCAAAATTGAGGGTCATTTACACTACATGTATTAAGAATGCAAGTGGGGGGGGGGGGGGGGAAATGAGGAACCGGTTTTGACCTTGAGGGTCATTTACAATGCATATATATGGAGGCGCAAGTGCGGAGCAAAATGAGCAACCGGTCTTTCAAGGTCAGCAACCATATACTAACTACTGGTGGGAATTGACATCCTAGGACCATTCCACAGGAGCCGAAATGGCAAAACGGTCATCGTGATGGCAACAGATTACGCCACAAGGTGGGTAGAGACACAAGTACTTCCAAATGCAAAGGCACACTTTAGGTCGGATCTAGTGACACAATTGTTGAAATTAATGGGGACGACAAGTACTTTCACGACGACATACCACCCTCAAGCCAACGGATTGACGGAACGGTTCAACAAAACGCTGGCAGACATGCTAGCAAAATACACGAACAAAGAACATACGGACTGGGACTAATACCTCAAATTAGTTACGTTCGCTTACAATACAGCGAAACAAGACACGACTAATTTCTCACCATTCATGTTGGTTTACGGACGATAACCAACATTACCAACGGAGGCCAGCCTCCTTACACCGACCACGAATCTGGACGTCATGCGGATGCGGGATAGAGCATTGGCGGTTAGAAATCAAGCGATTCAGGCCATCAATAAGAAACAATAAAAGGATAAACAACGACACGACGCTTGTCATCGGACATTGGAGTTCAAGGCAGGGGATCAAGTAAAGGTTTTCACCCCAGTACGGCAAGTCGAAAGAAGCGAAAAACTAATGCTACGGTGGTTCGGACCATATTATATTATGGAGAAAATAGAAGAAGTGAATTATCGCGTACGGAAGGGTCAACATAAAAACTGCGCACAGGAGGTGGTCCACGTCAGTCGAGTTTTGCCGTACGACGACCCATGGACTCCGGACGCGCAACTCGAAGACAACGAAGATTTAGCAGAAGAGGGCGAGGAACAATAGGACAGACTCCACCCCAACGGGTGGGCATCACCTCGATATGCGTGTATCCTACCCAGTCCCTGCCTACACATGCACATCCCTTAAACCCCAGCCATCGATTCCCACTAACCTGAAAACATGAAAGGCCTACTAGTAATTTGCATATGGACATGCGCCCGGAAAGTTGGAAGTAGACAATTAGAGGTAACAACGCATTTTGGGCATTTTGGAGAACGCTACCGGACGTGGTGGCATACGAATCTACCATACCCCTCGTATACGTGTCACAGTGGTACGAACCGGGGGAAGTCGATCCATCGAAACAGCCCCCCACATGCAGTAAAAAATCAGGGAAATCCAGAGAGTGCGACATTCTGACAGGACTAAGCCAGCTGCAACAAGCACATTACCGGGAGTTTCAGAACCTACAGGAAAGCTGGAGTCCTAAATTCATGAAAAATCAAACAAAGACCCAGTATCATCTAAGAAATAGACGTGCTCTAAGTTTTTTGGGCGACGGTTTGGCTTAGTGCTGCGGGGTGGCCACTCAACACAAATTGGACTCGCTAGTTATGGACGAAAACCAATTGACCAATCGGGTAGCGAGGATTAAGCAGATGCTATCCGCGACCCTAAACCAGATATTCAGGAATTCAGAGTAATTCGCAGAATATCAAAAGGGCATTGAAAAGGCATTTGACCAAACCCAGGGGCACATCAAGGATTTGGACAGACAACTTAACGACTTCAGGAACGTGGTAGAAAGGTCGAAAAACGAGTGGCAAAATGTAGTGGTCGACCTACTGGAAGTGCAGTATGATTTCCAGAAGAAACTAATAGCTCAAACGAGGGCTATTAATAGACAGTCAATCCTCGCATCTTGTAGACAGCACCAAATCCCGATCACGGTGATTAAATCGAATGTCCTTCGCCATGACCTGATGAAGTTGACGGACGAACTACAAAAGTTTGACCAGGCCCCAGCGATACCGATCAGTGATCTCTCGCGATATTACCAGTTACCGATTTGTGATTGTAGCTTCGCAGAAGATAAGATTGTGGTACACGTCTGCGTCCCAGTCGTCCAGACAAGTGATGAGTGGAAAGTGTACGAACTGATTACTACCAGCGTTGCCGTTTCGATACATATGTATCGGCTGTGCTGCGGGCTGGATAAAAAAATTATATACATTAATAAAAGGCGCGCGCCATCTGTATCTCGTTAGTTGAAGCGGTTTGCATGTTTAATTTTTCATTAGCTAGATGTCAGTAAAATCTCAATGTAAGTGCAATGGGGTTCCCGCCGTTCCCGGGTTTCGTCAGTTTCATGTTTGCTATTTTAGTTTCATTTTACTGATTTGCCAATTTTGCTATTTTATTCAATATTATCGTTGTAGTGTAAAGATTTCTTGTGTTTTGTGAATTTGTTTTATTAAGTAGACTAAACAGAATATTATAGAATTAATCGATGCCATGGACAAATAAGTAGGCATTAGTTTGCTGTTAGATTAGAATTTCGCAAGACAAATCTAATAAAAAAAATTATTACCATCAAGTCAAAGTACAGAAACTTTCAAAAAAGCTTCCGATGATGATCGTCAGCCTTCAACGTCAGCCAATAAGTGTAAATTAAAAAATGTAGTTGAAACGTTAACCAGCAATGAGGAGTATGAATATGAGGAGAGTGAGAAAGAAATGAGCTCAGAAAATTCAGATAAAAGTGATGAGGACAGTGAGATTATACCAAAAAAAAGAAAAAGATATATGAGACAAAATACTTGGACAATACTTGGAAATCATCCAACAAATATCTTGAGTAAAAAGGTTATGATTGCAGAACTAAAATTATGTATGATGGCAGTAGAACATAATCTTCCATTTCTTTTATTTGACCATCTGCCTCAATTATTGTCATTTTTAGACAGAGATTCGGAGATCCATTAAATCCATTAAATGTTCTAGAACCAAAGCTACCAGCATTGTTAATGACATGTTAGGCCCATATTTAAAATTTGTGATAAGTAAAATATTAAAAAAATCATTTTTTTCTTTAATTATTGACGAGACAACTGATGTGTCTGACAAAAAATGTTTAATATTATTGGTTCGATTATACTGTGTAGCCGAGGAATCTACCAAAGATTACTTTTTTGGTCTTGCCGAGTTACCCTCTTCCACTGCTGAGGGTATTTTTCTTAAGATTCAAGAAATTTTTGCTTCAAATGAGGTTCCTTTTAATAACCTAACAGGATTTGTGTCCGATAATGCCTCAGTCATGATGGGACATTTAACTGGGGTAAAAGCAAGGCTACTTAATCTTCAACCTCATCTTTTTACTATTGGTTGTTTGGCTTATTCTTTTCATTTAATAGCATCTAATGCTTGTGAAATGTTGCCAGATGAAATTGAAACATTGGCCAGAAACGTCTACAATTATTTTCCACATTCAGCAAAACGGCAATCTACCTTGACTGAATTTCAAAATTTTTGTAATATAAAGCCTCATAAACTTCTAAAATTATCGCAGACAAGAAGGTTAATCTTTAAATTCAGTCGTTGATCGAATTTTAGAACAAAGGGATGCCTTGATTTTATATTTCCAGAATGAGGTTCTTGTAGAAAATGTTTTTGGCGCAAAGCAAATTTTGTTGGATCTACAAAATTGTATCTTTAAAGTTTATTTCACATTTCACAGTCACATTTTAAAAATCATAACTAAAATTAACAAAGAGTTTCAAAGTAAACATGCTAGAATTCATAAAATATTACCAACAGTCAAATCTAATTTTAAAATGATACTAAAATTTTATTGACTCCACCCAACTAAATAATTTACTTGTAATGAAAGGGGCGAGAGAAGTAAATTTTCTTAATTGAAGAAATTAATATACTTGTTCTTTTTATTCTTAAAATAAGTTTAAAGTTATTCTCAGTTCAATGAATCAAAAAGTGATAATCAAGAAAATAATTTACTTATATGAAAAGTATCAAATGAATTTGATTTAAGTTATTGATTTACTTATTCGAATTAACTTTGTCTCAAGTTTATGATATACTTGAAAAGAGAGTATACCCCAGCCGACAATCCCCACTAATTTCTTTAACGTCTGTTGTGTTGTTTTAACAAAATTAAGAACGGACTTGTTTAGTTCGTAGGAATTAGGGATGAGATGTACTACATCGGTATTTGCGGTGTACGTTTTTGTATGGATAGTTTAGTGTATTTGATTTATGTAGCTATCTGTATTAAGTTATGGAGATTAAGGTCCGCTTGCCATTATGCTAATTTCAGTACTAATTTTAGTTCTAAAAATATTTTCTCTACAAATTAGATGCGCGCGCTGATTCAGTACTAAAAATTAGAGCTTGTTCTAATTTCTTGTTCTAAAAACCATGAAATGTGAAATGTCAAATAAAAGTGAGGTTATGCTTAGATTGTGTACGGTAAACTGGTGGAGATGTGGAGTCATAAACAAATAGAGAGTTTGATTGAACTTTATAAAGCAAATCCGTGTTTATATGTTCCAAAACATTCGATGTATAAAAACAGACATGCAAGAAATAAAGCATTGGAAGACATAAAGGCGGAATTATCCAAACTAGGTGCAGATGCATCTGTGGCAGAAATAAAAGCCAAATTTAGCAATTTACGGACAAACTTTTTACTACAGCATAGAAAATATTTGTCATCTGTAAAAAGCGGAGCTGGTAGCGATGATGTAAGTAATACCTCTATTACACTAGGTATGCCGTTTTCATGCCTATATTTGCCGGGCTAATTTGATGTTTTAAAACATTATAATAGTTCTTTTATAATTTTATTTTGTTAGATTGACAAACCTTCGCTATGGTATTACGAAAAAATGTTATTCGTAGCGGAGCATTGCATACCTAGATGCTCACAGGACAGTCTTCCGTCTTTACCAATCTTACCAGCCCATGACAATGTTAACATGGAGTGTTTAGACGAAAACGAATTTGATTATAGTCAAAATCAAGATGAGAACACTGAAAGTGAAATTTTTAAACTGGAAGATAATTATGAGTTGGTAATAAACTATCTGCAATTTTAGCTTGAAATTATAAATAACAGTTATTTTTTAATTCTATTCAGGAATGACAAGAGGACAGTGAGGACGTTGTGGAGCTGAATCAGACAAAGAGAATTAAAGTTCATAATGTTCAAATAATAAGACCTGATACAGCAACTCCGAGTTCTTCTTTATCACAGAATGTGTCAACCCCTTCAACAAGTAGAAACAGCAGCCATGGAAGTGATAGTATCACAAAAAGAATTAAAAAAAGGAGTAAACCTGACGATGGGAGATTTTTTTTAATCAAGCGACTGATGTTTTGTCAAGTTTAACAAATGCTCTAGCAAATGAAGAGCAGCAAAAAACTGTGGAGACTCCTCCGGCAACAAAAACTAATTTAAAAATATTTGCAGAATTTGTAGAGAGTCAATTAGAATTTTTGATGTCTGATGAAGAGACATTATTAGAAACACAACAACAAATAACAAATATTATTTGGGATGCCAGAAAAAAATGTTTCAGAAGTAAAAATTCATAAATCTGTATTTTGTGTTTTATTTAAATTTCAATAAACAAATTAAAATTTAAAATATTTTTAATAGAGATTTAATACCGCGAATTATAAGAAATTCCGGAATTAAAAGAAAACTAGCAGGTAAAAATATTGACAATGTTATATCGTTAGAAAGGCAATAAAATTTCCTACAAGATGGTGTACAAAAAAGTAGGTAGTTTCATTTAAAAAAATCAAGTTACCTTTAATTGAAATTTTGTAAATTTGCTTATCGATATCTAAGAACACAAACAGTATTCAATTCTGAATCCATGTCACACAGTAGTACATTTCATGTTTACTAATAACCCAGAGTCACGACCTTCTAAGTTTTACAAAAGCGGCAATATTCATTTTTTTTCAAACCTCTACTTTTTTCGAAAATGTCGAATTACCACTAAACGATTGGTTTTAGGTACAATGTATGGTACATAAAGTCACACTAAAATTCACTAAAGAATTCAAAAATGTTATAATATATAGGGGGTTCCATTAAAAAAAGGTGGTAACTTTAGTGAATTTCTAATACTGAGCCACCCTGTATATAGACGAAACTATTTTAATAATATGCAGTATTATTGTACCTACCTTTTGAAAAAAAAATCAAGTCGATATCTCAATTAGGTAAAAAGTTATGGGACTTTAACGCGACCCTGGGTCACCCTGTATAAAGATCTACATATAAATTTTTTACCTATTAAATCTCTGAATGGCAGCATTTTGCCAATTAACTGAACCACTGTCAGTTGAAATACTCTTTAAATTCATTTCTTATATTATGGGCTTTAGCCGTCGAACGATTACCTGCTTGATTACTTAATTTATTTGAAAACATAACGTGTGAATCATCTTGCTCTACATATGCTTTAACATTCTCTGAAACTAACAAATTATGCAACGCTAAACAAGCCAAAATAATTTTATCTACTTATCTGCATTTAAATTTATTGGATTAAGCAATACTCTAAACCTGTTAGCCAAGATACCAAATGAGCTTTCAATCATTCGACGTGCTCTAGAGAGTCGATAATTGAATATTTTTTGAGATTCTGACAATCCCCTGTTAGGATATGGTTTCATAATTCTACTGGTTAACGGAAATGCATCATCTGCAACTAATACAAAGGGAATTTTTGATGTACGACTGGGTAAAGCCCGATTTGGAGGTAAATTTAAAGAGTTATTTTCTAGGGCCCCACACAGATTACTTTCTCGGAAAACACCGCCATCACTTATGCGGCCATTTATTCCTACATTATAATAGGTAAATTTATAAGCCGAATCACACATAGCTAATAAAACAATAGAATGATCCCCTTTATAGTTGTAATAATATGAACCAGCAGATATTGGAGGTCTAAACATTATATGTTTTCCATCCAAAGCACCAATACAGTTGGGAAACTGCCACATTTCTTAAAATCCTTTAACAACATTTAACCATTCTTTACAAGACATTGGGGTCTAAAAATAATGCTAGTTATAGTTTTCATAATTTTATCTCGTGCTTAAATAAATTACCTTCAAAAAAATTTCTTTCAAACTGTCATATATAGCTTCACAAACCTCAGGTACAAACCTCGAAATGCTACTTTCATGTATTCGAGTTGAATACATTAATGATCTAAACGTTTGCCCAGTTGCCAAAAATCTTAATACAGTTTCCAACCTAAATAACAGAAGAAGTCATCAAATTTATACATCTAAATATAATATGATATTTATTATATGATATACAAACCTGCATCTTGCTGAAATACTTTCTCTAAATTGCGTATCCTGTTTTTTTATCTTATTCTCAACTAGTCCTAACAATTTTTCAAACAAAGTATTACTCATTCGTAAAAAGTTTTTATATGCCAAAGGGTCTTCGACTAATAATTCTTCATTCAACATATTTAATATTCCTTTGCCTAATCCTCTTCTCTCAATCCATTTTTTTCTCCATATACGCTTTTTTTTAAGAAGTGTTTGATTTCTTTTCTTAATTGCTAGCACCATTAAAACAATTAAAGTGGCTGCACATAATTTTAGCTTCTTTTTTGCCATCATTACTTACGTATTTCATTAAACACAAAAACCCTACTCCTAAGTTAGGTTATGTTATCAGTACAAAACAAAATACAAAATTGTTAGAACGCATGCCTACATACTAAATAAAATTAAGGCAGTTGCAAACACAAACTGTCACACACCCACATTTTTAATACTAAATCGTCTCGCGCAACTAACTAATATTTTTAGTACTAAAATCAGTACTGAAATTAGCATAATGGCAAGCGGACCTAAGAGAATGGAGATACAGTTTAATGATACAGGGTTGGGCAAAAGTCCGGAATAAAATTATTATCTGTTAAACCAGTAATTTAAAGCGGCTATAAACGCCGCTAAAAAGAAAAGCTGGAGGGAATACTGTGCCAGTGTAGAGAACTCATCAGAGGTATCGAGACTGGCCAAAGCACTCGGCAGAACAACCACTCCAAACCTGGGATGCTTGAAAAGACCGGATGGAGAATATACAGAAACAATGAAGGACTCACTGAATCTACTGATGGAAACACATTTCCCAGGATTCAGAGAAGACACCAACAACCTACCAACCGAGGAGACACAATACGGGGCTGAACGTAAGCCTAGGAATTGGACTCTGGCGGCAGAGGTTGTAAAGCCTAAAGGAGTCGAGTGGGCCGTAAGGACATTCGACAAATACAAGGCTCCTGGACCGGATGGAATCTATCCCATACTGTTACAGGAAGGACTCACGGACCTTTTAGGCCCGTTAACAAGAATACTGAGGGCTAGCATAGCCCACAGACACGTCCCCAGAGCGTGGAGTGAAAGTAGAATTACTTTCATACCAAAGCCTGGAAGAAACGGTCATCTACTGGCCAAAGACTTCCGTCCCATCAGCCTTTCCTCCTTCATCTTGAAGACTCTGGAAAGACTGGTGGATACGTATATCAAGCATAGGACTCTAGCAGCGCGCCCCCTGGCCCCCTCTCAGTACGCGTACAGAGCAGGGAGGTCCACGGAGACCGCCTTACACCACTTAGTGGGAAAGGTAGAGGCGCAACTAGAGTCTAAAGGATATGCAATAGGAGTATTTATGGACATTGCAGGGGCTTTTGATAGCACCTCTAATGTAGCCATAAAAAAAGCAATGGTCAGCAGAGGGATACCCGAAACCCTCACTGACTGGACGCAGGCCATGCTTAGAGGCAGGAAACTGTCAACAAGCATGGGAACCGACCAGGTAACAGGACGTCCAACCGGCGGGTGCCCGCAGGGAGGAGTACTCTCACCTCTGTTGTGGTGCTTAGTGGTGGATGAACTACTGGCAAAACTCACAGAAGCAGGACTCTCGGTATTCGGCTATGCAGATGACATAGCCATAATAGCCAGAGGAAACTTCCTACCAACACTCAGGGACATCATTATGAATGCCCTGAAAATCGTAGAGGACTGGTGCGCTGCTGTTGGCTTGATGGTAAACCCAGAAAAGACAGCAGCAGTAATCTTCACCCGGAAATACAAACTCCAACCAACAAAGCCGTTACAGCTTTGGGGGGTGGAGATCCCTTATTCCAATACAGTCAAATATCTGGGAGTCCACCTAGATACAAAACTGAATTGGAACACCCACCTCGAAACAAAGAGGAAAAAATTCTACAGCACAATGTGGGCTTGTAGAAGAGCCATAGGAAAAACCTGGGGATTAAAACCTAGGGTAACTCTTTGGCTATACCAAACGGTATTAATACCAAGATTCCTGTATGCTGCAGTAGTCTGGTGGCCCAGGGTAGAATTGGTGGGGAATCGGAACCTGTTAAGAAGCCTGCAAGGTAACTACCTGCGGGCTGCGACAGGGGCCATGAGAACCACACCAATTGACGCGCTAGAAATAGCGCTCAATATTCCACCCCTGGACCTAAAAGTGACAAATGTCGCCCGGCAGACAGCATACAGAATGAAATGTCAAGGGGAGTGGAAGGAAAATGGAACTGGACATACCAGGATACATGTCCTTCGAAACACACCTTTTACATTAAGACAAGACAGAACCTCTAAACAGGTTATGATTGAACACACCTATAGGGTAAAAATACCAACCAGAGAAGACTGGAAGGAACAAAAACCGTTGATGGAACATCAGGGCGAAAACTGGTACTCCGATGGCTCGGGGTGTGGGGACCGCCATGGATCGGGCATCTACGGGCAAAATACCAACTACAGGGAGAGCATATCCCTGGGTGAACATGCTTCGGTCTTCCAAGCCGAAGTATTTGCTATACTGAGATGTGCAGAGCATCTCATAAATAATGGAGCCACACATTCCCGAATAAATATTTATTCGGATAGCCGCGCTGCCCTAGAGGCACTGGCGAAAAACACCACGGTCTCCGCCGTGGTGCGGGACTGCATGCAGAACCTCGCCAGGTTAGGGGCTGAGAATGTAGTGACTCTAATTTGGATCCCTGGACATCAGGGAATAGAAGGCAATGAGGTAGCCGATAATCTAGCCAGAGAGGGGGCCATGGAGCAACCTGGTAGGCAGATAGTTGGAATGCCCTTTGCAGAAGGTAAACAATACCTAAACAAACTCCTAGAAAGGGAACATCTCGTTCGATGGAGGAACTCGACAGGCTGTAGGGTATCCAAACAGTTCATGGAAACACCCTCAAAAGAAAGGGCAACCGAGCTCTGGGCTATGGACCGTGACAGGCTGAGCAAAACGCTTGGACTACTCACAGGACACGTAGCACTCAGAGCGCACCTATACCGCCTTAAAATAGTAGAGCAGAAAACATGCCGTCTATGTGGGGAGGCTGAGGAGGACAGCATACACATACTGTGTCACTGTCCAGCATTATCCTTGCGCAGGTATAATACCTGGGGAAGGACCTCATTAGATCCTAGCGATCTCAAAAACACAAGGGCATCCGAACTGCTGAGGTTTGCAAATACTTGCGACCTCTGGCAGAATCAATGACCTTGGGAAACAGCGGGAAACTACAGAGGATCATTAGATCTAGGTGGTCACGGGGCTGGAAAGACCGCCCGCATAAAAACAACAACAACAACAACAAACCAGTAATTTAAACAAAAAACGCTGAAACACGTAAATTGATTTTATATTGGACGGATTTGTTGCCAATAAAATGATTTTTTTTCTTCAACCCCTTAGTTGCAACCCTACCCAACTTTATTTTTTCAAATGCAAAGGTATGTCGTGTGTAGGGTCATTGAAAAGCCCGTGAAAAATGGAATCTAAAACATACCTTTTTTTTTTATTTTTCTCATGTTGTTATTTGGAAATGAGCAAAAAATTTTTTTAAAAACAAATATGTTACAAATACTTTTTTAGTGGTATCGACGTGTGAATTAAGGCTTACTCTACTTAACAGGCTCCAAGGCAATGGTAAAACCTAATATCGGTAGCCTATCTTTAATTCTGAATGAACTTTTATTAAAAGCAGGCGAGCCTGGTCAGGCAGCACACCAAATTTTATTGATTTACCGTTTAAAACTGATAAGGCAATTTAGCAACAACATTCGTTGAAATTTATGTTTTAAGAAAAAACAAAAACATAAAATGGGTTTAAATCTAAGCCATTGTTGATCAGTGAACTTCAAAAAGGAAAACAGGTGTTGCATTTTTGTACAAGTTTTTTTTTACCAAAGGTTCGCCTGTTTTTATTAAAAAGTCATTCAGAATTAAAGATATGCTATCGATATTAAGTTTTACCAACGGCTGGGAGCCTGTCAAGTAGATGGTGAAGGGCATTTTCAACATTGCTACGTCGATAGCACTAAAAAGGTATTTGTAACTTTTTTGTTTTTAAAAGAAATTTTTGCTCATTTCCAAATAACAACATGAGAAAAATAAAAAAAAAAGGTATGTTTTAGATTCCATTTTTCACGGGCTTTTCAATGACCCTACACACGACATACCTTTGCATTTGAAAAAATAAAGTTGGGTAGGGTTGCAACTAAGGGGTTGAAGAAAAAAAAATCATTTTATTGGCAACAAATCCGTACAATATAAAATCAATTTACGTGTTTCGGCGTTTTTTGTTTAAATTACTGGTTCAAAAGATAATAATTTTATTCCGGACTTTTGCCCAACTCTGTATATTAGAAGAAATGGGATGTCCTCATTTAATTCCTAGATTTGAAGGTAAGTGCAACCTTTTATTTTACAAACCATTAAAGACAAAAATGACACGTGACAAAATGTTGGCGCCATATTAATGATGCCTATATTTCACGTTTTGTGATGCAAAATGGGATGGAAATTAAATTAAATTAATAGATAGATGTCATAAATATCTATACAAAATTGATTTTTTACAGATTTATCAAAATCAACAGACGAATCGTATTTAGAAAGGATCCGTTGGAGGAAGTTATTGAAGACTGGAAATGTGCTTCCGAATTTATAGAAAAGTGGCCCATTTTGAAGGATACCAGGTCAATAAGTTATGGTAAGATTTATTCCAAGTACCTATAGTTTTGCATAACAAAGTTTAAATAATTATTTTTAGATCGATGGACTTTGATTGACTCTTTCCTGGACGAGGTGTAAATCCTCTACAACATTGGAAAAATTTTTTCAAAAAAATTTTGGAAATAAAGCGCCCTTTGTTCAAGAACAAGGAAAATATCATTATTCAAATTGAGGAACTATAGAGACATTCGAAGAAGGTAAGTCAACTCATTTAGCCTAAAAAAATAATTATTTTAATTAAATGTAATGTAATTCATTTCAGATTCCAAATTCTGCAAAGAGTTGCAACTGCTAGGTCATTTACTAACAGCCACGGGACCAAAGGAAAAAATATATTTGTTTCAAATTATTGATTATTTATATCTAGTTGCTTAACATCAGTTATTACTAAGCTTCGTGTAAATAAATTATATATTCAATTAAAAATTACAATTTACTCAGTTCAAGTTTTTATTTACTTACATGTACCATATTAATTACTAAAATAAAGAATGATAAAATTTGATTCTAGTTTTACATTTCATTGTTTGTAGTATTCGTACTACTTAATTGAAGTATATTTTTCTTAATTTCAAGTGTATAGATCGAGTAAAGTTTTACTTCAGTTGAGCTAAGGTTATTGTTTGAAGTATATTAAATTATTGTCTGTAGTCTATATATCAATTAAATGATAAACTTAAGAGAAATATACAATAAACTTGCGGATATACAAACTTATCGTTTATTAGTTTTAAGTTTTATATACTTGTCTAAAGTATCAATTTCTCTGTGTGTGCCCTTATCCTTTACTATGTGATAATATTAAACAAGGTTAGAAGTAGTGTCTTAAAAGATGCAGCCTTCAGTCTGGTTGAATATCAGGGCAAGACGAACCCTTAACGTGACAATATTCTGCCAATATCTACTCCAAGAAACATCCAATGATTTTTCCTAAAGGACACATGCTATCAAAACTCTTGATTATTGCTGAGCATCGTAAACTAAATAGCTATTGGACCTCATGCAGTTTTGTCTAGTTTGAGGGAAAGATATTTGCTGTTAGATGGCAGAAATATGGCCAGGAAGATAACTCGTGAATGTATCACGGTGTAGATTCAATTGTAAATCAGTTCAACCTTTAAGGGGTGTATAACCTACTATTAGGATCACACCTTCCCGACCCTTTCTTCATTCTGGCGTAGACTAGGCAGGCCCCTTCAATTTAAAGGATATTGTTACAAAAAAATATAAATTGGTAAAGGCGTATGTTTGCCTATTTGTTTGCATGTCTA
The DNA here is from genome assembly GCA_918026865.1 of Phyllotreta striolata. NCBI lineage: Eukaryota > Metazoa > Arthropoda > Insecta > Coleoptera > Chrysomelidae > Phyllotreta > Phyllotreta striolata. Next base: position 6,674,844 of record OU900098.1, on the reverse strand, counting down.
CAAAAGTATTGCATTTGGAATTAGTGGGAGACCTCACCACAGTCTTTTATAGCCGTGCTGCGTAGATTTATTTCAAGACGTGGTAAACCGTCAATAATTTATTCTGATAACGAAACTAACTTCGTTGGTGCTAGCAATACTTAAGGCAAGCGTCTGATGAAATAACACATGAACTTATACAAGAAGGTTTAAATTTGAAGTTTATACCTGCAAGGTCTACTCACTTTGGAGGAATCTCATTAACTGCTCGTACTGACTTGGTGGTTATTAATAATGGTAGTTTAACAGCAGATAGGTACATAAGGGAGATCCTGCAAGAACATGTGATACCATTTGCCCCTTACATTGGTGAGAATTTTTTGTTTCAGAATTAGATCTAGGTTTTTTCAAAGTCAATTAGAGAATGCAGAGAAGAAACCAAAGGGAAGACGATATTCTCTTGAAGACAAGGTTTTGGCATTGGCTCTGTACAAACAAAGTCGAGTTGGATATGGATTTTTATTCAAATTATTTGCATTGCCATCAAGAAAAACAGTGATGAAACTACTCGGCAGAATCCCAAAAAGAGCAGATCTGCACTACGAGATTCTTACAGTTCTGAAAGCAGAAACAAAAAATTTTAAAAACCCCCTAGACAAATATTGTCTTCTAATGTCGAAATAAGCCTTCAACCAAATTTGCAGCCAAACCTATCAGAGGGCACTGTTGAAGGTTTTGAAGACTTTGGTTTCAGAAAAAGTGAAGAAATTGCTAATCATGCTCAGGTAAGAAGCTAATAATTTGTATAGGAATTTGTATAGGAATTTTTTTCTTAGGGTTTACCTGAAGATGAAGAAGAGCAGTGCCCTGAACAATTTTCGAAAATTCCTGAAAATCTGTCCAGCTCTATTAAAACAATAGAGGTTTTAAAATATGTGTTTGGATACTTGATCAAGAAAATTGGCAAACAGCCATGTGAATGTAAAGACTTGTTCCTTAAACAAACGAAATCTCAAGATTTTGAGCATGAAGAGTTTGTAAAGTTTAAAGAGTATAGGGCCCGAAAATATCATTAAAGTATGTAAGTTCATTATTTTTAGAAAAAATGAAATATGCTCTTTCTATCATCAAACATATTTTTAATAGAGATTTGCATAAAAAAATGTTATTAATCACACATTAACAGTGCTTTGTAATAAAAAGAAATATTTTTAAGTATTTCATCGAAGTTAATTTGTTCAATTATTGTGGACAATTAAACAAAATTATAAAAGGCGTGGATCAAAGGCCTGTTCCCAAAACTTCCTCCAAAATTTTTCAAATGGCCAAACAATTGCAGGTCAATACTATTAAAAGAAGAAAGGCCCAAGACAAAAATAGATTAATGTTAGAGTAGGGAGATATATCGCGTTTAACTATCGCTTACTATTGAGAAGTTAACTGAACTGGGGAGGGGTTAACGTAATAGTTGTTGCATACTTAAACTTGGATTTCGAGTCGAGAAACCCGATTCCGAAGGTTTACTGGAGTTTATTGAAAAGTTACAGTGTTGTTAAGTAGTTAACTACAAGTAGTTAAAATGTAGTTCAACTACTTTTAAAGTATTTAAATAACCAACTAACTACTTTTGTAAGTCCGGACTCTTAAATACATTTAAATACATTTTTGTAGTATTTAACTACATTATTTAAATACATTTTCAAATCATTTATTGTTTCTCTATTTGGTACCTGAATTGTTATTTACGATCAAAGTTTATATAAATTCCTTTGCTTTATTGGAAACGAAGTTATTTTAAATTAGAGTTAAATTCATGGAATTTTGTCGCTACGAACGCTAATAATACTAGGGAAAATAACTTTATGAGATGGGTTTATTTGCAATACTGACCAATAGCGTTACTATAGAGTGTGTTGATTCAACGAGCGAAATTCATAGATCAACAAAATCATTTTATCCTCAAAAAATATTAATTATTTAAATAGATACCTGAATTGTTGTTTCGATCTAATCTACAAAGCTTATATAGATTTCCTTGCCCGTATTGGAAACGAGCTTATTTTAAATTGAAAGTAAATGCCACAATTCGTGGAATTTTTTCCTTTCAAATTTAGTTTAAATACTTTTAACTACAATTCCGATAGTTAAATACGTAGTTAAATGCTTTAGAATAAAATGTATTCAACTATGTATTTAATTAGATTTTTTACAAGTAGTTATAATTGTAGTTGACTACATTATACAAAGTAGTTTTAACAACACTGAAAAGTTAACTATTGAAAGGTTAACTTTTAGTTATCGCAGAGTCGAGAAACCGGGCATTTGTAGGTATTATTAACTTTATTATAGTTAGTTCCTTATTATTTATTAGTCTTGTCTATGCATTGTAATATATTATTTTATTTGTATTTTTGTGTGTTTTTTTCTAATAATATACATTGTTCCTTCAAGGTTGGTTTAATATTGGCTGGAAAGCTTATGGTGACCTTATCGTGATAACAACTTTAAAAAATACATTTCAACGCTACTGTTAAGATAGATCTGCCAGAAGCATCACTTGCACATTATTAAATAACTTTAAAATGAGTAATTTAAAAAATGGCTAAATTGGAAATTCGCGCCAAAAAAACCATCAACCTTGCATTCCTACCTAAGAAACAGTTTCCTTTTAAAGTTTATGTCATATTTACTACACGTATTTCTTTCCACAATAATAGATGGCACTTTTACGTTAATTCATTTGGTAGTACATGAGTGTCCATTCTAAACCCCTTATAAATCTATTATCTATGATAGTGCACATCTTATGTTAAGTGGATCATGAGTAGAAAACTTTTATCTGCTGATGTTAAGAAATTGCTTGTTCGTGAAATTGAAGAAGGTGCAAGTGTTCGTGAGGTGGCATCGCGCTTTGGTGTTAGTAAATCCTGCGTCTCAACGATCCATAGAAAATGGAAGAGTACGGGAATGACAGAACGAAAAAAAGGAAGTGGCCGACCATTTAAAGTTGGAGAACGTGTTTGTCGAACATTAGTTCGTCAAATTAAAGCTGATGCCCGAAAAAACAGCACCGATGTGCGAAGGGCAGCCGCTGAAAATTATGGAGTTACCATCTCCACTTCGACGGCTCAGCGGATTATTCGGTATTATTTTTAATTTCCAGGTGGTTACAAGACTTATTTGGTAAATTTTAGACGTACTGGGCTTATCGCTGCTAAGCCTTCTAAAAAACTCCTATACTTCATCCATCGAAGCAATGGAATAACTAAAACAAGTTTAGACGCTGGATCAACGCGTGATCATCAGTGATTGGTCAGCGTAAGGTTTTTTATTTTACCCAATAGATGCGAATGTGCTTGATGATCACGCGTCTAACCTTGTTTTGCTTACACCGTTGGTTCGATGGATGAAGTATAATATCAAGGAAGAATGTCCAAGCTTGCTTGAAATTTGCCAGAGAACACCTTGATTGGTCAGTGGCTGACTGGGGTCGCGTCTTGTGGAGTGACGAAAGCAAATTTAATTTGTTTTCTAGCGATGGCATACGGTATGTTAGGAGACCTATTGGTTCTCGCAACAATCCCAAGTACCAAATACCTACGGTTAAGCATGGTGGAGGAAGCGTTATGGTTTGGGGTAAATTCCCTCATTTTGTCACATGTAAATTTTTAGTCATCCTAACATTATATATGCATATAGGTTGCTTCAGCAGAGATGGGGTAGGTCCACTGATAAGGATTGAGGGCATTATGAAGGCCGATATGTAAAAAAACATTCTCGAGTAACATATGTTACAAGGTAAACAATACCTAAACAAACTCCTAGAAAGGGAACATCTCGTTCGATGGAGGAACTCGACAGGCTGTAGGGTATCCAAACAGCTCATGGAAACACCCTCAAAAGAAAGGGCAACCGAGCTCTGGGCTATGGACCGTGACAGGCTGAGCAAAACGCTTGGACTACTCACAGGACACGTAGCACTCAGAGCGCACCTATACCGCCTCAAAATAGTAGAGCAGAAAACATGCCGTCTATGTGGGGAGGCTGATGAGGACAGCATACACATACTGTGTCACTGTCCAGCATTATCCTTGCGCAGGTATAATACCTGGGGAAGGACCTCATTAGATCCTAGCGATCTCAAAAACACAAGGGCATGGCAGAATCAGTGACCTTGGGAAACAGCGGGAAACTACAGAGGATCATTAGATCTAGGTGGTCACGGGGCTGGAAAGACCGCCCGCATAAAAACAACAACAACAACATATGTTACCATATGCCAAAGAAAGATGGCGGACGACTGGCTTTTCCAGGACGATAATGATCCTAAACATGCCTCAGAGCTTGCGAAGGAATGGATACATGTCAATGGGGCGAGAAAAATCGTCTGGCCATCGCAGAGTCCGGATTTGAATCCGATAGAACATCTGTGGGAGCATTTGGATCGGCAAATTCGGGCTCGAACATTTTCAAAAACCGGCGAAATTATGAAAGTGCTTCAGGAAGAGTGGGAACGAATTCCACTCAATATTTTAGAAAATTTGGTGGATTCCATGCCTCGAAGATGTGAGGCTGTCATTAAGGCAAAAGGTTATGCCACTAAATATTAAAAAATTGTTATTTTTACCTGTTTTTTTCGTTGATTTTAAAAGTGATTTTATTCTGACATATTTTCATTTAGACTTCTAACATATTTTTGACGAATTCAAACGAAACGCCCTTTTGTGGTTCAATTATAAAATAAATTAACTACAAACCAGAACAAGAACGAAACGAAAATATTGCACCTCTACCTTATGGAGTCCCTACCATCTTATGGAGTGTTTCTAAAGGCAATAACAAGTGTCCACTATTTTTTGACCGATACTGTATACAGGGTGTTTCACAACTTATCCGACAAATTCTAACCACATATGCACTGTTATGAAAGAAGTTGTTTTCTCAAAATTTCTATGGGGATACTTGAAAAACGAAGTACTCCAGTTCAGAATATTGATGAATGCGTGACCGAATCACATTGGCTGCCGATAATTTGAGGCTTCAGAATTAACAGGAAGAAGATGTATTACAATTAGTACGCCGAAATTGGATTAGACGCACCCATGCTTGCATTGCAGTAAATGGAAACAATTTTGAACATCTTGTATAAGTAATTGAACTATTAGGCCGGTCGTCCTTTGGATGCGTTTTCGTCCGAATTGCCTTCGTCAGAAATCGGACGAAGAAGTGCGAATCATCCCGTTTCATTGAAACCTATTGAAGCTCGTACACTGCGTCCGAACTGCTTCGTACGAATTCGGACGAAAACATGCGATGTGCGATCTATCCGAAACAAATGGGATTGTTCGCAGTTGTTATGACGAATTGATAGTCGATTTGTTGTAACAGACCGAGATGGATGTTGAAAAATTAATTACTTTCATTTATGAAAAAAAGCCTCTGTGGGATATGACCGACAAATCATATCACATGAGAGACATACAGAGAAAATTGTGGCAAGAAGTGGCAGTTGAAATGAATACTAAGGGTAAGTTAAATCAAATTTGGGTCTCAGGTATGATATATTTGCAAACAAACAAAATATTTGTCTTTGTTGTTTATAATGTAGCAAAGGCATATAAGGCTCAGTGAAATCCGAAATGTATTTGAATATTTTATTGATTTTAAATCATGCATTATACAATTCTTGAGATGAAAAATAAGTTTTAAATTTATCTCTGATATCATAAGCTGAACTGGTGCCTCTGTTTTCACCCAAGGTTCCAAATCTTCCCGTTCTTGAATGTGTTTGATCATGGATTTGCTCGAATGTACATGCTACTTGCTGCTCTCCTTCTCTATCAATTATAATGTTATGCAACAGGCATATGCATTTTATAAGTTTATCGGCAGATTCGGGATTTACTTCAATTGATTTTTGTAATAATCTCCATTTGCTACTCATAATTCCGAATGCACATTCAACAACTTGTCTTGCTCGAGACAAACGCTCATTAAAAATTATTTCTGAAGGTCCTAATTTTGATACCGGAAAAGGTCTCATTAAATAAGTTTTGAGTGGATAAGCTTCATCTCCCAAAAGAACATGAGGTACTTTAATATTTGTGCCCGGCAGTGGACAATGTCTTGTAACACCCAACCCTCCGTTTTCAAGCTTTTGGCAAAGATTAGAATGCGAAAAAATACCACCGTCACTTTCTTTACCGTACGCTCCCACATCAATTGTTATAAATTTGTAGTTTGGTCCAGCAAGAGCTTGTAAAACAATTGAGAAGTATTGTTTGTAGTTCCGATACATGCTTCCGGAGTGCTTCGGATTCTGTATGCGTATGTGTTTCCCATCTATGCATCCAACACAGTTTGGAAATTTCCACTTATTCCAAAATTCTTCAGATATAGACTCCATGTCTTCATTTTTCGGAAATGGCATATGTACAGTACCCAACTTGTCCCAAATAGCATCACACGTTTCATAAACAATTCTACCCACCGTGACGTCTGATATTCGAAACGAATACCCCAATGTCTTGAACGAGGAGCCCGTTGCCAAATACCTAAAAAAAACGTGATTAATTGTCACGATTTTTTTTTGTTTCAGTTGATGAAGTAAAAAAATAAATGGAGGGGGCTGCGAGACACTTTCCGAAAGGAATTCAACAAGTCGAAAAAACAGAAATCTGGAGATGGTGCAGAATCGGTAGTTACCTCCAAATGGCCATATTATAAAACACTGTTGTTTTTATCTAAAACTGTTGAACGACATAAACTGCATGGAAATATATCTCCGCAAAAGGAAAACAATAACAACTCTGATTCCGAGACAGAATCGACATTGAAAGCTGCAGACAATGCATACTCTCAATCAACCATTCAGGAGTCATCACAGCAAATTGTAAATACAGATATACACCAGCTATCCACATCTGGTAATAAGGTTACAAGTACATTGAGTACACGTAATAGTACAACTTTGCAATGTAAGAAAAACACAAACAATCGTCTAAAATATGCTAAGAATTCCGAGACAAATTCAATGGACGACAAGTTCCTCGAAATAGAAAAAGCCAAATTGGAAATATTGTCCCAACATAAAAATAGAGAGGACGGTGACAGTGAACGCCAATTTCTACTGAGTCTCCTGCCCTTTTTAAAGGCTGTACCTCAAAATCGACAAATGTTGGTGAGAAGTAAGTTGCAGCAAGTATTTCTTGAAGAACAATTATCTATAAGACACGCGCCCGGAGCAGCATATCGTTCCAATGAAACAATTACATCAACACCGTTGCCTTCTCCAATGTCTTACACGGACACCGATTCCTCCAGAGCGTCGTTCTATTGTAATGACTTAATATCAACACCACATCATTCTTCATCTTTGAAAAATACAGAATCTTCCGGGGTCTCACAATATTCAAGTGAAAGAAGAGAAGATGTTTCCTATCAATAGCCGTTGTCCGTTCAGAACTATATTTCTCACTTCAGCGCATAAAACAATGTATTTCTTTTCTTTGTATTTTTAAATAATAAAATTAAACTATTATTTTATTATCTCGATTTCTGTAAGACTTTTATTACAATTTTTTTTGGGAAATCAACTTCTCTCGTAACAGTGCATATGTGGATAAAATTTGTCTGATAAGTTGTGAAACACCCTGTATAGACCTTTTATTTTAGTCTTCTAAATATAGAGAATGACGAAATGGAGCGACTGAACTGTGATGCTATTATATGGCAGTTTGTCAATGCCAAATCAAGAAAAAAAAGTATTTAATTTTTTTCTGTATTTTTGTTTTATTGTTTATTTAGTTGTTGGTTTTGTGTTGATTTTGGAAATGTTATTTTTTTGATTTTTTTCCTTCGTTTTAAAAACTATATTGTGTGTTTGTTTGCAATAAATATTAATAAATAAAGTATGTGGTAACTATTAAAAAAGACAACAAATAGTAATGAAGGGGGCCCCTAAATCCTAGCGCCCAGGGCCCGAAGTTAGGTTAAACCGGCTCTGGGCGAGAGGGCAAGGACGCCATCTTGAGTAACGAACTTTTCTGGTATTTTTCTTAGTGCTTAGGCGTTTAAACAGTAAGTACCCATTTAATTATTGTGGCGATATAATATATTTCGGGATAAGGTGAACGCGGCGTATTTGGGAAATTTAAACAGAAAATTTAAAAGAAAAATCCGTTACCGACGAAAACGGGCCATTAATTTAATGGCGTAACTAACATTTTCTTATTGGCCCTTGGCGAATGGTGATAATTAGAATGGTAGATAAGATGGTGCTTGACGATTGATTGCTAATGAATGGTGATTGGTGAAAATTGCTAAATAGTAAATTAGGCAGAAGGTGATCGGTTTTAAAATGGCGAATTTTGGGGAAAGGCGCCTAACGGTTGGCGGGCCACCGCTGATGGTTTAGTTCAATCTCTGGCCAAAATTGAATTGACAAATATCAGCAATCGGTTAAATCACAGGTGCATTGGCGGCAAACGATGTTTCAGGATGCTTTGCAATTGCAACATGCGCCTTTTATTGGGCGAGTTCAATTGGCGATGTCTTCTCTGATCGTACGATTCGTGCGTCAGCTCTGACGTTGGTGCAGGGAGTGGGTATTTCAGTGGCGTAGGCGATTATAAATTATTTTTAGCCAATGGGAACCACCCATGAAATAGATCTAGAGGCTGAGCTAGATTACGAGATGGAAGAAGAAAGGCGATCGGAGGAGGCGGCAAATTCAAGACGGCGTAGTCTGAACCTGGCCGACTTCCCCGTTGACGAAGGCTCTGGTGGCCGGCGGAGACAACAGGCGGTCTTGGTTGTCCACGAAATGGCGAAGAAGACGGAGCACGTAATCGCTGGAAAAATCTTAGGCAAGAATTTGGTAAACAACTGAAAAAAACTGAGGGTCGATCGGGAGATGCAGCAAATGATACCGAAAACCACTGGCCGTACTTTCAGTCCTTAATGTTTCTTAAGGAACAATTTACACCTCGCAATTCTTCCAGCAATATTACTGTTCAAATTGATGAATCCCTGACACAGAACAGTACTGATCAGAATTTAGATATATCTGATGAAAGTGATGGTGATCAATCTTCATCTATTTTATTATCAAACGTTAATATTCGCAGTTCGTCGCCTACTACTTCATATACGGCAACACCTTCTCCAGACGCCCCTTCTACAAGTTCGTACCACGGTGAATCGGGATATACAATTACGAAAACGGGCTACAAAAAACGAATTACTCCGCAAACGCAAATCGGAAAAGAAATTATAGAGCTGGAGAAAAAAAATTAGCATTGAAAATGAATAGAGTTGGTCAGAATATAAATAACGATGAGGATGTGGGATTTTTTAATTTCCTTCTTCCCAACATTATCGCCCAGAGACAAATTTAGGTTTCGTATGAAAGTACAGCAAACGTTATTCGATATTATTTTCAATTCAGAAGAAAATACATCATTCGGCAACTCAACCGAATTAAATCATCAGTCTCCAACTACATCTAATTGGGCTAGAGAAACATTAAGAAATCAAGATTATCAGAGTCCTGTTCCAGTTTACCAACAGGATTTGAATTTGGATTCTTCAGTTGATTATTTAACAAATAGTACCTTGTAAGAATTTACATATAAAAAATAAAGGTTATTTGAAGTTCACTTACCTGATCGTTATTACAAGTTTTTCTTCACCTAGAATTGGGTTAGAATGATAATTATTATATTTTCCCAATTCAATCCTTGTTTTAATTCTATCATAAATATATTGAAATGTCGAATAATCCATTCTCATATACGCATGAAATCTATTCGGGTGATTTTTTATTTCTTGAAATAAATGATGGTATTCACCAAAAAGATGCCTTTTTGTTGGAATAGCTAGCATTCAACTTATTTGTTGTCCAGTAATTTAGAAGAAGATTGACACTTTTTAGACAAGACAGGTGTCAACGTCATTTTTACTTTTGTTTTTATGTTTTTGGTTGTAGTACGATAACCTAAGTTTTTGGTAATAATACACATGTTGTACGTAAAAGGGTTGTATTTATTTCTAATCACGAAGTTTGCTGGTTGAACGGGAAAAGGACACTGTGTACAAGTTTCTACAGGTTATGGGCCCAGTGAGAACAACAAGCAACATTCGGTTCGTGATATTCGGTTCGAATTAAAAACATTACAGAGAGTTTACGATTCCTGTGTTATTGCGGAGTGCATAAAGTTAAAATGGCGGAATCAAATAAAGGTTTTATTACTAAATTGAACAATGACAATTATTTTATGTGGAAATATAAAATGGAATTGCTGCTTATGAAAGAAAAACTATGGAGTGTTTTAAATGAGGCAAAACCGGAACCAACTCAGGATAATTCTAATGCGGATGCAATCAGTATGTGGCAAATGCGTGATGATCAGGCTCGTGCGTGGATTGGCTTATCTGTCGAAGATAGTCAATTGTGTCATGTTCGTAACAGGACTACAGCGAAGGATGCGTGGATGGCGTTGAAATCATTTCATGAAAAGGACTCAATGACCAATAAAATGAGCATTATTCGTCGGATTTGTGGACTAAAAATGAGCGAAGGTGGCAATGTGGAAGAGCATTTGAATGAACTTACGAATTTGTTTCAAAAACTGAGTGATTTAGGAGAGGGACAGTTGTCAACTACGTGGCATGTTGGTGTTATCGTTAGCAGTCTACCGCGCAGTTACGATAATTTAATTGTAGCACTCGAAGCACGACCAGAGGCAGATGTTACCTTGTCATTGGTTCAATCAAAGTTAATTACTGAATACCAGCGTCGAAAGGAAATGGACGCTAATAGTAACGGAAATATGGATTCAGCATTGAAAACTATCGTACAAAATAAAGGCAAAGTCAAATGTTTTTTCTGTAAGAAATCTGGTCACATAAAGTCCGATTGCACTAAATACAAATTGTGGAAGGACAAGCAGTCGAAGAGAGATGGTGCATCGACCAGTGATAAGGCAAATAAAGTGGAAGAAACTAATGAATTCTTATTTACAGTTTCATCTAAGGAAATTCATGATGGTTGGATCCTTGATTCGGGAGCTACAAAACACATTTCAAGCAACAAAAGTTTTTTCGTTTCGCTTGAATCTACGGAATATTCGAGTCTAAATGTAGCGAACGGTGAAAAAGTAGATGTCAAGGGAAAGGGCATTTGTCGTATCGAAGTGGTCAACAAGAATGGAGATATTACAGTAGTAACAGCAACAGATGTTTTATATGTGCCGAAAATTCAGGGAAATCTGTTGTCGGTCAAGAAGCTAATTGAAAAGGGCTATTCAGTTAATTTCAGTCCAGAAAATCAAACATGCGAAATTAAAATTGGGGACAAACAAGTTGCAGTCGCAGACGCAAAATCGAATTTGTTTCAATTGCGTCAACCGAACAAAACGTATATGGTGAGAGAACACAAAGAGAATTGTATTCATCGATGGCACCGTGTTCTTGGTCATCGTGATCCGAACGCGATTAAAGATATGTGTTCAAAAGGGTTGGTTGATGGCATGAAGATTGTCGATTGTGGCGTCAAGGCTAAGTGTGAAACTTGTTTAAAGGGTAAAACAACACGTTTACCATTTCCAAAGTCATCATTGACAAAAACCGGTGCATGTCTTGACCTTGTTCATACGGATGTTTGCGGTCCGATGCAAACGGTTTCGCCCAGCCGAAAGCGATATGTACTCACATTTATAGATGATTTTTCGCGTTACACAGTGATTTATTTATTAAGAAATAAATCAGATGTCAAAGAAAAAATAAAGGAGTACATAGCAATGGTGAAGAATAAATTTTCAACTAAACCAAAGGTAATAAGATCGGATCGAGGAGGAGAATACATGGCTAGGGACGTCGTTGAATTTTTGAAACGTGAAGGGCCGAACAAATTTTGGGCAGAGGCTGTTAATACTGCCAATTACGTTCAGAATCGTTTGCCAAGTCGGGCAATTGAAAGAACGCCATATGAAGCATGGAACAAAACAAAACCAGGTATTAAACACTTTTCAATTTTCGGTTCTAAATGTTATGTTTATGTTCCAGCCGAGAAACGTCGAAAATTGAATGATACCGCAGTACCAATGGTTTTTGTTGGCTATGACGAAAATTCAAAGGGATTCAGGTGCTTCGATTCAGCCAAAGACAAATTGGTGATCAGTCGAGATGTTCGTTTTATTGAAAATTCTGAGAATGAAATAAGGATCGATAAAACATCAGATGATACGAACGTTGAATCAAGTATCAGTGTCGAATTTAACATTGATAAATCAACGAACGGTAATGGCAACAGCGGAAATACGGCGACAAACGATTTTGAATCATTTGCTGATGGTCTGGTTCGGTTGTTCGATGAAGAATCTAACGATGGCAATACGAATAATGAGGGCCTTGCAGGTGATGAAGTGCCAGAGCGTCGAGTATCACAGCGTAAGAACAAGGGTGTAGCTGCACGGAGATTGATCGACGAGATAGATATGGTGTATAAAGTCGAAGAGCCGAAGAGTCTATCAGAAGCATTGTCAAGCGAAAATAAAGAAAAATGGGTAAAGGCAATGCAAGACGAAATGGACTCATTAAAGAAAAACGAAACTTGGCATTTGTGTAAATTGCCAGAAGATCGAAAGGCGATTGGCTGCAAATGGGTTTATAAGGTAAAAACTGATGCAGGAGGAAAAATTGATCGATACAAAGCACGGTTGGTCGCGCAGGGTTTCTCACAGAAGTATGGAACAGATTATGATCAGGTTTTTGCTCCTGTTGCAAGGCAGACAACGTTCAGGGTGCTACTATCGATTGCATCAAAAGAGAAGCTCATCGTACAGCACATGGACGCTAAAGCGGCATTTTTGAATGGGCAATTGAACGAGACAATATACATGAAACAGCCGCCTGGATTCGAGGAAAATAGTGAACTAGTTTGTTTATTAAAGAAAAGCTTGTATGGCCTGAAGCAAGCTGCAAAATCGTGGAACGATACTATCCATGAGGTATTAGTCGGTGCAAGTTTTCTGCAGAGTAGGGCGGATCAGTGTCTGTACTCACGAAAAAGGGATGGTGAGTGGATATTTCTGCTTATTTATGTCGACGATATAGTTGTGGCAGCGAAATCAGTCGAAGCTATGAGTGAGGTGAGAGAGGCCATTGTATCGGAGTTTGAACTACAGGATTTGGGAGAAATCAAATTTTACCTTGGGATGGAAGTCACCAGGGACAGGAATGACATATATCATTTGTGTCAGTCAAAGTATATTCAAAGAGTTGTTGCAGAATTTGGTCTTGAAGATGCGAAAATTTCAAATGTGCCAATGAATATAAATTATGGGAAGACAGATACGGATGATGTTTTGCTGACAAACACAAGTTATCAGAAGCTCATTGGGTGTCTACTTTACATATCAGTAAATACACGACCGGATATCTCAGCAAGTGTATCAATTTTGGCGCAACGAGTGCAGCAACCGCATCAAGGGGATTGGAATGAATTAAAGCGAGTATTAAGGTACCTGAAGGGTACTGCAAATTTGAAGTTGGCGTTGAATGGAAATGACAATTCGGAGGCGTTTTTCTACGGATATGCTGATGCAAATTGGGCTGAAGACAGAAGAAACCGTAAATCAAACACGGGTTACGTTTTTGTTTTGAATGGTGGAGTCGTCAGTTGGGCTTGTCGGAGGCAGAATTGCGTTGCATTGTCATCAACAGAGGCCGAGTTCATCGCTTTGTCGGAGGCATGTCAGGAGGCATTTTGGTTGCGAAGATTACTCAGTGATTTCCAGCAGCCGATTCAAGCATCAACAACAATTTATGAGGACAATCAAAGCTGTTTAAAACTCATCGAGGACGAGAAATTGTCAAATCGAACTAAGCACATTGACACTCGGGTTCATTTTGTCAAGGATTATGTGCAGCGACAATACATATCGTGCGTCTACTGTTCTACAGAGGATATGTTGGCTGACTTGTTGACGAAGCCATTACCACCTAAACGACATGGTATGTTGCGAGAACGAATGGGATTAAATGTAACAAATAATTGAATGAGGAGGAGTGTTGGAATAGCTAGCATTCAACTTATTTGTTGTCCAGTAATTTAGAAGAAGATTGACACTTTTTAGACAAGACAGGTGTCAACGTCATTTTTACTTTTGTTTTTATGTTTTTGGTTATAGTACGATAACCTAAGTTTTTGGTAATAATACACATGTTGTACGTAAAAGGGTTGTATTTATTTCTAATCACGAAGTTTGCTGGTTGAACGGGAAAAGGACACTGTGTACAAGTTTCTGCACTTTTTTGATTCAAGGGATGTACATTGTATTCTCTATTGGAACTACATGAAAGTAACCACCATTTTGTACTTAAAGACATAGAATCACTACTGGTATCACTATCGTCGTTAGTATTCATTATGAATATAGTTTTATATTTATGTCACAGGCTGTATGTGAAAAGCCGCCGTTTATACGCAGTCTACGCCGTATGTAAAAAAAAACAACTTCTACCAACAAAATATCTTAGAACACTGAAAGGAAAATCTTTTTGGTATGTTCTACTAATATCGCAGAACGTATCGACAGCGACATCGACTGAAACATCGAGGCATCTTCGGTATGTTCTTACCCTAAGGAGGCGAGTAGCAAGAAGGCGAATTCTGCACCACCTACTCCTCGTGATGGAGGCGGTTTCACGGAGGGAGAATACTCGACGTCGTCGAAAATTAATTGTCGTCGTCGGCGCTTCAACTATGGCGTTGGGGTTAGAAGTCATCGACCGGTTCGATCCAGGCGACCCGGACTCGAACGTGGACCGATGGCTGCATAAGATCGACCATCTGGGGGCGATTCACGGATGAATCACGGACCCATGATCGCAACGTAATTTTGCAGGCGAGACTGGACGGCTAGGCGAAGCGCTGGTTCCACCAGCGAGAGGAGTACGGCCTCTCGTGGGACCAGTGGAAGACGACCCTAAGAGAGGCATTTCCTAGGCGACGGGACTATGACGCGGTCTTAGGTGAATGTTTGGCTAGGCGAAAACAACCAAACGAAAGGACGACGGCGTATTACCACGCAAAACTGGCGCTTTGCGACAGAGCGAAGATCCGTGGGGCGGATGCGGTCTCGCTCATTATTCGAGGGCTAACAGAGGTGTTTCAGGCGAATGCTTACGCGGCGAGATTTGTTAGTACGGAGGCGCTGTACAACAAATTTCTAGCCGGCCTGGAAGATTATGCGAGCGGCTACAAGGCGGAGGCGACATTGGCGAACAGACGAGCGGGCGGATCTTATAGCGGCGTGGTTTCGGCAAGGGCAGGCTGCTCTTCGTCCGGAAACCTAACGCGCTGCTTTAACTGTCAACAGCTGGCGACTCATATAAGTAAGAACTGTGAACTGTCCATTGCCGCGCGTGGACATGTGTATGAGCTGCGGGAAGGTTGGACACGTGCGAGCTAATTGTCCGAAGCAGGCGAACGAGGCTATCTACTAGTGGAGCGGCACAACCTCAGGTGAGTTTATTGATTTCTCCGCTTAATTCTGGGTTCAAACATAAGGCGAAAATAAATGGCGAGGTAAATTTCGAATTGATTCTGGCGAATGAATCGTTCGAAACGCAGGCGTTAGTCACCCATGGCGATATGGGACTAATCGAGCTACTCTTGGGACAGGAGTTGATTGGCGCACTGGGAGTGACGATGGTGGTACGTGGCGGCAAAACGTACCTCACCAAAGAGCCAAACATCAACGAGCTTATGAGGCGGATCACTCTTACAGCCGTATGCATAGTCGTTCGCCAGCGACTCGCCAGAGCGTTCACCGGGAGAATCTCCGGCAATTCGCCGGCGACGGGACAGATTATTTTTTGCATTGCAGAGTCGATCTCCGCGCCGGCGAATCTCCGGCGAAACGCCAGAGAGGAAAGAGCGACCTTGAATGATTTAAGCACGCTTTTTTTGATGAGTTTACATGTTTATGAGATGTTTACAATATTATGATATAATTGTTTATATTGCTTTGTGAATAAACGTTGGTGTCAATTGTCTTAATAATTAAATAACAATGAATTAATTCGTAAAAATATGTAATTCGAATACACATGTTAAAAAATGATAAATTTTTCATGAAAGTATATTACTTGTTGTAAATGTACTTAGGTAGATATGTTTACAATAATTCTTTTAAATTTCCTCTCTCTTATGTAATAATTTATTTCTAATCCCTATTTAAAATACCCATAAACATCGACAAATATCTGTATACCTAAAAAAGATTAGGGTAAAAAGCACATGTAAATTGAAATAGATCCGTTAATGCCAAAGAGGTACCTGAGTAGACACAGAACAGAACTTTTATTTACATTATTTGTAAGAAACTACCCCATTCAAGTGGTTATGTGGACAGTTTCGTAATTAAAAGATAAATTTATCACTAATAATTCTGGACTAAACATTTTCAACACTTAAAACTGATAGAAGATGTAGTAATTTCCGAGGGATGAGTGTCAAAAAAAATATCCAGATCACCTACTTCACAAATCGACGTTCCTAATGAATATTTTCTGAGGGAAAGAATTTTAGTCTAAGTTGTGACAGTGATCGGAAAACATCATAAAAATGGCAGTGAAATATACTTCAAGCGAACGAGAAGCTTTCTTGCAAATTATTGCAAAATATCCTGTAATCGAGGAGAAAAGGACCGATGCTAATGCAATTGGAAAAAAAAGGAAGCTTGGGCAAAAATTGCTAATGAATTTAATGCCGCAAGTAATGTTAAGGTAAGTAACTAATAGTTTATAATTATCATGTATTCATAAATATTATGGGCATGTTGGTACGAAATTATTATATATTTTCTTTGAACTAAAATTCATTCAAATATACAAGAATTATGTATACTTTGAATGTAAATGATGTTAATTAAAACGTGTAATTGTATAGAGAACAATAACTCAACTGAAAAGACTTTGGGATAAGGTGAAAAGAGCCAGGAAAGTTGTCTTGGCGAATGAAAGGAGGGAACTCATGGCTACAGGAGGTGGAGAAGCGGTACCGGTACCTCCAACGGAAGGTGAAATAGACGGTCTTCTGCAACATCTGGATTTTGAAATAGACAATCCATTTGATTCTGACGGAATTAGTATGAGTCAAAATTTAGAAGGTAGGAGTCCCCGCTGCTAAATAAATATTAAAATTACAAAAATAAAGACTAACTTGGCTAAATTAATTTTTATTTTCAGTTGCAGAAGCCGTCGCTAAAGGAATTATCCTTGAAATCGAAGAAAATGCAGTAAGGGATAAGCGGCCGAAAGTTAATGTACCAGGTATTACTACTGTTTATGTTTTGTTATCTCTAATGCATGACTTGTTTTAATGATAAAACTAAAAAACAAACCACCAAACCTTTAGCTACTATAGTCACATATCTACTATATACCTTTGTATTAATTTCAGATGCGGCAAGTGGGACAAGTGGGACAAGTGGGACAACTCCCAAAAGAACAAAAAAGCGTCACATTAATCATTTGGATGCAATTACAAAGGCCCGATTGGAGTTGATTCAATCGGAAAGGACCAGCTCCTAATACTCCACCGTGTTAGGTTGGAGGAGGCGCAGTATCGTCGAGATGCTGCAAAAGTTATATTATTGCAAGAGGAAGAAAAATTAAAACAAATTAAGGAATGTAAAAATAGGTAGATAAGTTAAGTAGGAATAATAGATTTAAGAAATAGTTATGTAATTTATATTAATAAAACATTTTCAATTTTAATAGTATTAAAAATATTTTTAAAATACCAAATATTAAATTATTTTACAACCAGGAGACACCTATTATAAAATCAAATTTTGTACGTAAAAGACAGCAAAATTAAAAAAATATATTCTAAAAGTTTCTCCATCATTGGGTAATACAAGTTATATGAAATATTTATATACATATTTACGTAGATAAATAGATGATACTTAAAGGACAGAAAAAGTTGAAAAAATACGAACAGTTAAATCAAACATTGTTTTAAATATATTAAAATTCACACTACAAAATAAATATAAACATAATAATATAATATATAAAATGTACCTATAATAAAATTGTATACCTAATAAAAAAAACGTTGACAATGAAGTATTGAAAAATAAAAAAATAAAATTAAAAAAAATTAAAAAATAAAATATAACGCATCCCTTATCTACAGTCCGGTAGGTCAGAATACTGAATCAAGAAAAGTAATTAGCAACCAAATTATTTCGTACCATATTACCCCAACCTCGATTAACTGCATCACGCAATACAGGTATATCTACTTCAAGTTCATCTTCTGCAGGTTCGTACAATTCAATAATTTCACGTTGATTAGAAATGGCAATATTGTACAAAATTGCACAAGCGACAATGATGGAACAAGAAGTAGATGTCTTTGTAGCAAGTCCACGAGATAAACACGGAAAAACACGCTTTAAAACTCCAAAAAGTCGTTCCACGGAATTTCGCGTTTTTATCTGCGCTCGGTTATATCGAGTTTGGGCAGGAGTAGCAGGTTGGCGAAAAGGTGTTAATAAATATGGCAAACATGGATATCCACCATCACCAAGCAAATATCCAGGAAGTTCTATTCTTTCAAATTTGCCTTTTACTGAACTTCTGTTAAAAATATTGCTATCATGATAACTTCCTGGATATCTTGCAACAATATCCAATATTTCCAAATTAGGACCACCTACTACTTGTACATTGATTGAAAATGTCCTTTTCCTGTTTCTAAATAATTCAGCACGCGGACCTCCCGGACTCTTTATAGGAATATGAGTACAGTCTATGCACCCCGTTACTCTTGGAAAATTTCCTATTCTGCGAAACTCCCTTTGCATTTGTAGTACATTTTCTTCATTTTCCGGAAATTTGATGTACCTTTTACTATTGGCTGCAATTCTTCTCGAAACTTTTTTTATAATTCGACTTACAGTGGATTGGTGCAGACCCCTTAAATCTCCACACACGGTCTGTAATAAAATTGAGAATATAAAATATATATTGTATAATAATTGCACAATTAATTACTTGAAAACTGGCGCTTGCATAAAATCGCAATGTTAACAGCACCGCCAGTACTGTAGGAACAGGTAACCCTCTGTTGGTGGGTGCTTCCTCACCGTCAAACATTGGTAAAACCTCATTTCGAAAAACTTCTTTTGTGAACCGGTATCTTCCTTTAAACTCTAGTTCATTGAATTTTTCCAAGGGATTTTCCATATCACGGATATAACTATAAAAATAAATTGTTTTTATAGTACGAACTGATTTTTTACGCCAACGCATTTTTATTAAACGATTATACTTACCCACGAGGAATATGTGCATCTAAATCCCAGACATCCCTATTCGCATTGTATAACTCATCAACTTCACGAGCCATTTCTTAAAAATTGCAATTAATTTTAAAAACAAGTTTATTTTTATCGTTTTCAAAAAATAAATGCCAAATTACATACCTATATAGGAATATTTTTTTAAAAATACAAAACACCATACACCTATAAAACACTCTTTTTCAAAAGCTGAAAATGAACAAAATCTTAAAAAAAATAAACATCAACAAAGGTTGGTTAAGTACCTACATCCCACACCCCTTATTTTTTAACGCATCGTAAATAATACACGGTGCATGTCATCCAAAAAGTATAGAAACGGTTGATTTTCAGTTCATTTAAGGCCCAAATGTAAAATTAAAAAACACGTATCCAATATTTTTTAAGATCTATCAATTGATACCAACATCGAAACGCTACCCTATCCCCTTCAGGAGTGGCTGGGAAGTAACTTAAAAAAATTTAATGAAAACCTCTATTTTTTATTAAATATTCGGAATCTTGGCAACAAAATAGGCACCTTTTGTCCGAAACATTTTTCTAAATTATCAAAAAAAGGTGCTAAAATTTCGTTCGGAGATTTGCGGGAGATACTCTTGACCATCTCCGTCGTTTCGCCGGCGACTCGCCAAAATATAAACTACTGCGCCGGCGTGACTCTCTCGGCGACCGACTATGCATGGTAAATTTTAAGCGGCGACTGGCGACTCTCCGGCGATTACTATGAATACGGCTATTAATGTGCCGAGCTCGAGGTGTAGGGTGTTATTGGCGGAAGATGTAATACTATCGCCTGAGGCGGTGCACCAGGTGAAGGTGACTTTCTCAGGAGGCGTGAGAGGGGCGAAATATTACATGGGGCGAAAGGAAATTCCGATTGTGCGTTCAATAGTGATGATACCAGCGGGTCTAATAGGCGAACAACCCGGAACAATCAAGGTGGTTAATTTGGGCGATGAGGCAGTCAGCTGGACAAAGGGGAGACTTATAGGGCGAGCGGAAATCTGCCTATCGAGTAACCAAGTTGAAGAGGCGATTCAACGGACCGACGTTCAAGTAAGGAAAATTACAGTTAATTATAGGATAGATTTTGCATGCGTAAGAGTGGGTGATATTTCAGGCGAGGTGAAAACGGGATTATTTAATTTATTATTGCAACGATTTTCACGGTGTTTTTCTAAAGGCGATGAAGATTTAGGGCTAAACACATTAGGAAGTATGCAGATCAGGTTAACTACGGACACTCAGGGGTATTATCGTCCGTATAGGTTAACTCACCACGAACGGGAGAACGTTCGAGAAAAGGTGCGAACTCTATTGGCGGCTGGCGTAATAAGAGAGAGCGAATCTGCGTATGAGAGTCCTATCGTATTGATTCCTAAAAAGACTGGCGATATTAGAATGTGTGTAGACTGTCGGGCGTTAATGATAAAACGTCCAGGCGTCCTACCGGCAGGACACAGTGTCCTGCCGGTAGGACGTAAAATTTCCTATACGATTTCGAATAGAAGGGGTGCTGCCAGCAGGACGCGAATAGTCTTAAAAGATTCAGCACGAAAAGTTGCCTATTGTCACGAACGCCAATGGGTCGTGAGACGGTTAGGACACTCGAGTATTGAACCTGTGAGAATCGTTGCAAATAGTGCAACGATAGGTGAAATATTTCGAGGAATCATGTAAAACAGGATGCAACCAAACTCCACCGTCGATCGGACCACCGTGAGAACGGTGGACAAACGGGGGAGATTGGTTGGCATAAAAAGCCTAACCGCCTCGCGCTCGGGGAGATTCCTTATCCCGTACGATAAGGGACAGTACGCGTGATCTCTTGCGGGCCAAATCGAATTGTATAAGTAGTTCCGAGCGTGTGTTATAGTTCCACCGAGTTAAAGTGTAACGGTGTTGTAAGTGCTCGAAAGAGTAAAGAGATCTCGCCGGCCCTCGTGACGTGCCCCGAAGTCTGCTAGACCTTCTAGATGAGGTAGGGTAGTTTGTAGGGCTATTTGTAATCGCTTGGTGAGGTACAAGTACCTCACACTGTGTACTTAGGTTTAAGCAATATACTTGTTCGTTATTATCTCTCTGAGTATCATTCTCTGGGCCCCTAGTAGAACCCCCATTTTCAGAGTAGAGAGAAAGCCAAGACTTTACCGCTACGCCCCGTAGCAAAGAGGTTCCGCCGATAAAGGAATCGGCGAAGCACGAGTTGAACGACACGAATAAAAGGGCAAGTAGCCCCAACCATAGCAACTCGTGACATGGTGGAGGCGCCCAAATTCATAGCAACTCGTGACACTATCTAATGTGAAAATTTCATCCAAATTGGATTAGTAATAAAGAAGTTATGCAGGAGTGAAGGTTAAAACTTGTTTTGTCCTGAAGACCATTGCCGTACGTAACGATGAGTTTTAAAATAGGCGACCGCGTGGCTGCAAAAGCCACATTATTTGATTCCGATGCCGAAAAAAATTGGAGCAAATCCATTTTCGGTAGCAATTATAAAAATTCATATTGTTATGGAGTTGTTCAAAAAATATTAGGAAACACAGCCTGCGTTTTATGGGAAGTCGATAAAAGAAAAATGAATATTGAATTACGATTCCTTGAAGGTAATACTAATGATAAATCTAAAAATCAGTTCTGACTATAATTGACACTTTTTTTGTAGCATGTAGTACTCCTTCTAGTAAAAAGATTCGGCTTGATTCTATGATTGCTTTAAATGTACAGCAGCCCTCCACTTCTAGAAATGCTAAGGACATCTTTACAAGTGAGTCATCAAATACTTCTTCTGAAAGCGAATATGGCAATGAAGATGTTAATAATACTCAAGGTAATGCTCCAACAATGCATGAAAATGCTCGTAGTATTATTGCACATGAAACCACATGGGAGCTCGGAAAAGTAAGAATTGATCCTTTTAAAGATGTAAAATTTAAGCCCAAATTAAATGTTGCTGATGCTACTACAATGAAGGAATTAGATTTTTGGCTAACGATGTTCCCAGTGGAAAATATTGACTTGTTCCTAGAAGCCACCAATTCTGATCTCATCCGAGAAGAGACAAGAGTCTGCTCCAAAGCAGAATTTTTCAAAGTCATCGGACTTATTTATGCCATGAGCACATTTGTATTACCAAATAGACGTGATTACTGGTGCACCAAAGAGAACAACAGCTTATTCCCTCCACCAGCTTTTGGAGTCCGATTCGGGATGGGTTACCATAGATTTGAACGTATACTACAAGCCTTTTCTTTCGTCGCAGAAGACCCTGCGGATACTGATAAATGGAAATGCATAAGACCTTTTGTCGATATGTTACAAACCAAATGGAATGACGTTTTTACTCCTGGTTATAAAGTCTGCATTGATGAATCCATGTTCTCGTGGTATGGAAAAGGTAATCACGATCCGCAGGGCTTACCAGCTGTAATCAAAATCGCCCGGAAACCCAAAGGTGTTGGATGTGAGTGCAAAACACTAGCCGACGTTCAAACGAATATAATGATAAGGCTAGAAATAAATGAAGGAAAAAATTCTATGGCTGGAAAAAAGTGGCAAAGGGAGTTTGGTGCTGGAACAGCAACGACATTGCGGTTGACGGAAAATTATCACGGATCTGGACGTATTGTAGTTGGTGATGCTTGGTTTGGTTCTGTAAAAACAGCAGTGGAACTATCCCGTCGAGGCTTGTACTTTCTAGGAATGGTAAAGGTTGCTACTAAAAATTACCCAATCAAATATTTAAAAGAAAATTGCCCTCAACAACGTGGTGCTACTGTGACGTGTAAAACAAGAATAGATGACATTGAAGTAGTTGCCGTTGTTTGGCGTGATGCTAAAACACACACATTTGTTGGAACATGTGGAACTACTCTTGAAGGCGCACCATGTGTAAAACGGAGAGTAGATCAAAATGGTCAAAAATATACAATTGAGGTTCCGAGGTTGAAACTTGTGGAGGAATATTATGAAGGTTCTCCGTCTATTGATATTCACAATCATTTGCGACAAGCAGGTTTAGCACTGGAACAAAGTTGGCTTACACATAATTGGAAGCACAGACTATATGCTTCTTTTCTTGGGATTGTAGAAACTAACGCATATTTAGCGTGGAAATATTTCAAGAATGATGCAAAAATGTCTCATAGCACTTTTACGAAGAATTTGGCTTATCAGATCTTGAACCATAATTGGGAAGCGGAAGAAAATGTCGAAAATGAAAATCCAAATAGTAGGCTACAAACAGCAGGGGATCGGCAAATTGAACAAACTGGTAACATACCTACGCAACACAGTTTAGTTCCTTTAAGCAGCATAGATGAAAGACGACGTGTTCAACGCAAGTGTGTCATTTGTTCTCGAATTCGATAGAAACAACAAAAAGCAAGTTACTTTTGTGATTCTTGTGGCCAAAATGCTATTCTTTGTGCTCCTACTACTGGACGAAATTGTTTTGCGCACCATATAATACATGGATTACCGCAAAAATAATTTTTTGTGTTCTTAATTTTTTTCAATGTTCAATGTTCCTGCTTTAATGTTCTAATTTTTTTTATTTACCTAATACAGAATTTTGGTTTTGTTACTTTATGGGAGTTTTTTTATGAAGTTTTATCTCCTTCTAAATTTGTTTATTTCGATATTGTATGTTACGTACACTGCACATTATGGACAGTACAATAAATCTCATGTCCTACAAAAAATAATAACTTTTAATCTATTCATTGATTTTTGATTAATGTTTTAAAAATTGTTCGCAAAAATATTCCTGACGCCTATGGAAAATGTCGCCGTACTGCTGGAAGCTCATTGCGTCCTTCTGGAAGGACATTTAAATTAAAAAATAGCGTACTTCTGGCAGGACCAATTCGTTTGTCCAACTGTCCTTCCGGAAGGAGCTTCCAGCAGGACAGGGTGCTGGACGTTTTATCATTAAATACTATTACGGCGAAAGATAGCTATTCGCTACCTTTGAGATCAACTACCTCAGATCAACTAAGTAAACTTGCGAATAAAATCTTTTTCACGACATTAGACCTGACGCAAGGTTTTCACCAGGTGCCTGTGCACCCGGACTCTCTTGATAAAACGGCGTTTATCACACCAGACGGTCATTTTGAGTATGGCGGAATTTCGCAGTTTTGGCGAAACCATTGTCGAACCTTACTAAAAAGGATGTAGAATCACGATGGGCGGGCGAACAACAACGTGCGTTTAATCTGTCAAAGGCGAAATTAGCAGACAGACCAATTCTGGTGATATACGACAGTAAGGCGGCTATTGAACTTTACACGGATGCTAGTAAGTTGGGCATATCAGGTATCCTGTTGCAATCGGCGAATGGCGAATCTCTGAAGGTGGTAGAATATTTCAGTAGGGCGACTACGGCGCAGGAGCAAGTCTATCACAGCTACGAGCTGGAAACACTGGCGGTGGTGGAATCCATCCGGCGATTTCGAGTATACCTAGTGGGCATTCACTTCAAGGTGATAACAGACTGCGTGGCGGTCAGAGCGGCGTTGCTCAAAAAAGGATTTAGTACCTCGAATAGCTCGGTTGTGGTTGCGATCCAAGAGTACGATATGGAGATACAATATCGACCAGGCGTTCGTATACAACATTTCGATGCATTGAGCAGAAAACCTCCTGCCGAGACAATAGGCGTAAATATTGTCGAGATGGATGAAGGCGATTGGTTTCTTAGTAAACATACAACTACAGGATCACAAGACGCAGGAGATTGTTAAGTTGTTGGCGGCTGATAACACTCCGGCAAACGTCAAGGCGCATTATAAATTCAATCAAAGGCGGTGGCGAAATTTGGATTGTTGCGAAAACATCACGATGACATCGGTCATCCGGCGTTTAACCGGTGTTTGGTGTTAGTCGAAGAAACCTATTGGTTTCCTCGAATGCGGCGATTCGTTGAGAAATATGTGGCGTCATGTCTCAACTGTGGGTTTGCAAGGGTCAATACGGGCGTAGCGAAGGCTTTTTGCATCCTATTAGGCCACGGGCGATACCTTTCGATAGGGTACATGTCGATCATTTAGGTCCACTTCAAACTATACCACGGATGCGCGAGGTGTTCAGCGAATTCGGCTATCCTCGGCGATTGATCTCTGTCCAGGGCAAGGTGTTTGTCAGTTCAGAGTTCAGGGCGTTTTTGGTGGAAAAAGGCGTTAAGCATGTGGTGAATGCTGTGGCGACTCCTAGGGCGAATGGTTAGGTGGAAAGACCAAATAGGACAATAGTTGAGGCGTTGACTTCGACTGTGGAGAGCGAGTGGAGATGGGACGAGAAGCTGCCGGATGTTGTTTGGGGTTTGAATAACACCGTCAACTCTAGTATGCAATTCTCTCCTACTATTTCGTACTGCATGTTGAACTGTAAATTGTAAAGATAATCGTACGGCTTGCAGTACAGCCATTTTTTATCTACACTTTGCAACACATGATACTGCCGAAGTTTAGATTTTAATTTAGTTTTCGTTGAAAATATCTCGGGGTGCAGGTTTGTCTTCAATTTCAAAAGAAAAGCAGCTGTCGTTTTAGCTGCGGTATTAATAATAGATGATGAGGATGAACAAGTGAAAAAGAGAAAATAGTGTAAAAAGTGGTTAATGGATAGAAAAATATACTCACATTTGAGGTTGCTAAATGAATAAGTGCTTTAAATGAATTCTCTCTAAACAATCAAAAATCGTAACTGTTGCAGAAATACGCTCCACACGTTCCAACTTGCTTAAAATATCACCCCCGATACTACCGATGGGACTCGGTGTATATTTTTTTGGTAGTACATTAACTTGAGTAGATTTCAGAGAAAAATCATTTACAAAATTTTAGATAGCAATAACCACATTATTTTTTTGGCCACTTTATCTATAATTTTTTTTACCAGATTTTCGAAGATACAGTACTTTACATTCTTATCTGACCGCCCGTTGTACTAAATACTCGATTTTTAATAAATTAGCGTAAATAGAACAACAAATTTGTAAAAATTTACGTTCAACTTGTAATTGGTAAACCTATTGAAACTTTGATAAGGGCATTTGGAACGAAAAATTGCCAATTACCGACAATCGCTTTTGTTCGAAGTACTTAGGTACCCACTTAACATCGATCTATGTTTGTTTTTACTTACTATAGTCTATAAATAAAACCTGTTATATTTTAATATACACGTATATACCACAATGATGTCGGTTAAATGCGTTTATTTTTTATTAATTTTTACAATAAGACAAGCGTTCTGTGAGACCTCGAAAGTACGATGGTACGAAAGCCTCATTCAAGAAGGCATAGAAAAGGCCAAGAATTACCAATTACCAAGCGATGCGAAAATGTACGAGCCACGAGAAAACCAAAAAATAAACGGTAAGAGTACCGAATGAGAGCCTTCATCATTAAAACAAGAATGACATAATTAGAGAATAAAACTTATATTTTTGTATCCTCGGTGTCATCTCATTCTACCCTAGTACAGCTGGAAAGCGTTTTAAAAAATCAAGCACATAGCCATTTTATACGATAAAATTTACATTCATTTACTACTATTCCAGAATATGGATCTTATGACTACGTGATCATCGGAAGCGGTACCAGCGGAAGCATCATCGCCAGCAGACTATCAGAGATCGAAAATTGGAGTGTATTGGTACTAGAAGCGGGAAACTTTTCCGACAACGGCTTCGTTCAGTTTCCGAGGTACTTTCCCATGCACAGCTCCTCGCAGTACAGTTGGGGTTACGAATCGGTACCTCAGAGTACCGCTTGCTTAGGTAGACTGGTTCGAACAATCATTCCACAAATTTATCGCTTTATAACTTCCAGGTACTGTTAATAAGGTATGCAAGATCCATCAAGGGAAAGGCGTGGGCGGTACCAGTTTAATAAACGGGGTGCTTTACGTACGAGGACATCCCGATAACTACGACAATTGGGCTAAGATTGCTGAAGACCCGTCGTGGTCGTACCGCAATATATTAAAATACTTTAAAAAAACCGAAAAATTCCTCTGGACGAACAAGAAAGTACCAGTCGATTTACAATATCACGGTAACGAAGGTTTATTGCACGTTCAGCATAAAGTACCTAATTTTTTTCTCACCGACGTTTTTATCAACGCTAATAAAGAATTGGGCATCGGCGTTACAGATTACAACAGTCCCAAACAGCTCGGTAGTTCCGTATTGCAGCTCTACACCAAAAATGGCGCTAGAGAAGATATAGGGAGCGTTTTTGTAACACCATTTCTTAACAGGAAGAACTTAAAAGTATCAACAGAAAGCTACGTCACCAAAATTGGAATTAACCGGTTAACCAAAACGGCAAACACGGTGATATTTTCGAAAAAAGGCAACACTTTCAAAGCAACAGCTAAGAAAGAAATCATACTCGCAGCAGGCGCTGTATCAACACCACAAATACTCATGCTATCCGGAATAGGACCCAAAAATAGCTTGGAAAACCTGGGAATACCTCCAATACAAGACCTAAAAGTAGGAGGTAAACTAATGGATCATCCGACCAGCAAAGCATTAATATTTTCAACAAACGTTTCGCTACCTTCCGAAACTCTTCAGGAACAAATCCGAGATTATTTACAGGGAATAGGTACTCTAACAGCGCCCACTCTATCGCAAGCATTGGGATTTTACAGCTTAAATAACACCAACAACGTAGCGCCGAACGTAGAAATCATTTCGGATCTGACCCAACCCACGGAAATCGATAAAAAATTCAGCGGTTGGAGCGATGACACGTACAAAGCCTACTGGGGAAAGAACGAAAACTCCATAGGCTTCGCCATCATCAACGTAGCGCCGAAATCCTTCGGTACCATCAAACTAAAATCCCGCGATCCCTACGAACATCCTCTAATAGACTCCAAATTGCTATCCGACGAGAACAACGAAGATATCGACGTTATGTACGAAGCAATCAAGCTGGTTTTCAAACTAACCCAAACCCAGGCGTACAAACGGCTGAATTTGCGGTATTTGGGCGAACCGTTGACGCGTTGTAGGCACTTGAAATTCAAGACGAAAGAGTACTGGCGATGCTTCTTGAGGCAGACCACGCTTACTGGGTACCATCCGGTGGGGACGTGCCCGATGGGCGTCGATGCCGAGAAAGGGGCAGTCGTGGGATCCGATTTGAAGGTGATTGGGATCGAGAAATTGCGAATAGCCGACGCCAGCGTGTTTCCCACGCCGGTGGCCGGTCATCCGAGCGTAGCTTGTTTGATGGTGGGCGAGAAAGTGGCCGATGAGATAAAAAACGAGCACTTGGAGGTTTGCCCGAGGTACTGAAGAGTCGAGCAATTAGGTGTAAATGGATCGTTCTAAAGGACTGGCAGATTATTCGAATTGCAAAGTTCATTTACCATGTAATTTATCCAAATGCGTAATTAGAGAATAAATGTTCGGGTAAAATAAAAGACGTTCAGTAATTTAATCATGCTTGATATAGGTAGGTAAAAGTGGGTAGAGGGGAGAAAAAGAGGGTAGGAGGAGTAGAAGGTGGGGGGTAGCGTAGGATAGAGGAGTGTAGAAGGAGGTGGCGGGTATTAGGTAGGGGGTAGCGAGGGATAGGTGGGAGAAACGGGAGGCAGAAAGGCTTAGCGGAGTGTAGAAGAAGGTAGCGGAGGTTAGGGGGGCAGAGGATGGTAGAAGGGACAGCGGAGTGTTGATGGAGGTGGGTAGAGGAGTGTAGAAGGAGGTGGCGGGTATTAGGTAGAGGATAGCGGGGGGCAGAAAGGCTTAGCTTAGGGTAGAGAAAGGTAGATGAGGGTAGCGAAGGTTAGAAAGGCTTAGCTAAGGGTAGAAGAAGGTAGCGGATGGTAGAATAGGATAAACGAGGGTAGGTGGGGGCAGCGGATGGTAAAAGGAGCAGTGATTGTTTATAGAGGGTAGAAGGGGGTGGGTAGCGGAGGGTAGAGTAGTGAAATAGGAGGTAACGGGTATTAGGTAGGGAGTAGCGAGGGAAGAAAGGCTTAGCGGAGGGTAGAGGAAGGTAGTTGAGGTTAGCGAAGGTTAGAAAAGCTTAACTAAGCGTAGAAAAAGGTAGCGCATGGTAGAATAAGATAGACGGGGGTAGGTGGGAGCAGCGGAGGGTAGAAGGGACAGCGAAGGGTTGATTGAGGGTAGAAGGGACAGCGGAGTGTTGAGCGAGGGTGGAAGGGAGTAGCGGATGGTACAAGAGAGAGGGTAGACGGGGGTAGGTGGGGGCAGTGGATGGTAAAAGGAGCAGTGATTGTTGATAGAGGGTAGAAGGGGGTGGGTAGCGGAGGGTAGAAGGGGGTAGCGGATGGTACAAGAGTGAAGGAGGTAGCAGGTATTAGGTAGGTGGTAGCGAGGGGCAGGTGGGGGTAGCGGAGGGTAAAAGAGGTTCGAAGAGTATATCGTAGGGTAGAAGGGTTTAATTTAAAATAGTTACTGAGCATTTATATTGTTTTATAATGCAAAATTTCGTTTAATACTAAATCTAGTTAACTGAGCGTTTATATACAGTGCCTGTCTAAAGTAACGCACCCTCAATTATTTTTTGAATCGTTGGAGACATTTTACTAAATTTTTTCGTAAAAATTGCGTAAAAAAACTTGTAAACATACTATACAATATACATTTTATTTCCATATCAAAAAACTTTTTTTATAATTTTATACAAAAAATTTAGTCTGACATCTCCAATGGTACAAAAAATAATTGAGGGGGGAGGGGGTTACTTTACACACGCACTGTAGATATTTTTTATTGCAACTTTTATTAAAATATTGAAAGTAATTTACTATGCAAATTGAATAATTTGTGTTGCGATTTTTTTATAACCATTAGGCATTTATTATTTTTTTGCCGAACAAAATGCATTTTTCAGCTGAGCCTAAATGCTCACGCAATATAAATTAGTGATGGTATTAATTGATTCGAGTTCTTATAAACCGTAGGTAGACGATGTTAACACGTCGACTGTCCGTATTAATATTAATACGAGATAACTCGTAGTACGGCGTCCTGGGCAAGAAGACAATCTACGAGTAATCTCGTAGTTAGTAAAGAATCTATTGCTACTTCTACTATTTTGAGTGCTACTTCATTTAGAATACACATCAACTAGTATTTTTTGTAGTAGAACTAATTTCCGATTCATCGAAAATTATTTACCTTTTATTAATAAAAATAGTAAATGGGAGAGGTAAAATCTGGATTAAAAGAAATTCTAAACATATTCGTTTAGACGTTACGAGTTCTAAAATTCATAATTTCCAACATACATAAAATATAATTAAAGAAAATAAAAACAACTCCCCCGTTGAATTAATACCTTTCTATTGAAATTTACAGGAAATGTTTGCGTATAAAAATCGTAGTATATTTTATATCAAAAATATTATAAATAGGCCAAATTTCGTGATTTTTTTTAAATAAGTAACACTAATATCAAATATTCGTGCCGTACGCCATTTTAAATTCAGAGGAATGTTTTAATAATTATTATTTAGTAATCCAACGCAAATACAGAGTCTTCATAAATGATTGATTCCCACATGACCAAATTCGAAATTAACGTAGTAAATTTATAATGTTTATGTTGGTACCCAAAAAATTACTAAAAAAAAAGTTACTAGAATACTGTCATTAATGTCAAGTCTTGACGTTGATGAAACCTCGATGGAAATAACTTGTTTTGTTTATTTTTTTTAGTTTTTCCCGAAGAAAACTGTGTATCAACATAACCTTAAATTAATGATAGGTAAAAATAATGAGAGGCATTTCTTGAAAATAATAACAACACTGCACTTTGGGTTGCATTAATTTTTAGCTCAAGTGGGAATCAATCCTTTATGAAGACTCTGTATAACAATATAATAGCCTACAAAATCGAACTGACGAAAAACTTAAAAAAAAACAGTAATCTCTTAAAAATATTTGTTCTCGTTTGTAATATTTCCAAAGGATTAAACATTTCATAACCTTTACAATCGTTTCAAAAACCTTCATCGAGAAATAACTCCAAAGATCATATTCCAATCATAACTCGATATACTTTTTATATACATCATTTTTAAATAAAAATTTTTATATCACAATTTAATTCTATATCGTACAAAAATATGAGAGAGTATTCAGAGAATTTACAAAAAAAATATAAATGTGCGCGTTATTTATAGAAAAATAAAATTTATAGTACATTACAGGCAAGTGGAGTAGACGAAGAATATTTTTTTTAGGTTACCTCGCAGTTTCGATGACAGGCGCCAACTACGATTAAATTTCTCAACTGACAGCGTCAAACACAATGCAGGGTTGCCAATGTGTATTTAATATCAGTGAATATAACCAAAAAATTGGAATAGGAAAAAAAAATAATAGGGGGGGTAGGAAAGGGGTAGCTAGGTAGGGGTAGCGGAGCGTAAAAGGGGATAAGTCATTTTTAACAAAATAGGGTTATGTTGTTGTTTACACGCGTTATTGCCAAATGTTTAAATTCTTAATTGTTAAGTTTTAAGTTATGCTATTGTGGGATTTGGTTTATGCCGTTTGTGTCAAATCAGATAATTATAGTTGATTAAAATGCATTTTTAATTTAATGCATAGTTGCCACATTTAACATAAATAAACTACAATTTGTTGAAATATATTATTTAATTTATTTGTTGTTAATTGTAATCAGAAGTACTCAATTCAATTTTCAATTACTTTTTTTACAATTAACAACTAACTTTCCCTTAAATTAAATAAAAACTACAAATACTCGGCAACGCCGCGTTCGAAATCATTAGAACTCACTGTATTACGTAGATGCGCAGAAGGAGTTGCGCACTCTTACGGGTGTAAACTACAACATTGCCCAAAATGCAATTTACAGAATTTGGCAACGTTGCACAATTGTTAACGCTGTCAATGGGGAAAATTTGGCGGTAGTTAGCGCATGCGTACCAGTCCGTCACCAAAACTGCAAGATAACCTCTTTTTTTACTTTAATAATATAATAATGAGTCTAATAAAAATACTCTTGGTCTAGAAATAGGCAACAAAAGAGCAGTTCACCGCTTAAAACATTTCTTCATAAAAATCTGTTTAAAAAATTTACACAGCATACGAAACTGCTCAACATTAAAATACTACAAAACAAACGTAACGAACGAGATTTTAAAGAACAAAAAAAAAACACAAGCACACGCACCCGCGTGAACCTAGCAACCCCACCATCAAAAAAAATAAAAAATCATACATCATAATTTAGTGCTATTTTAGTGCTAATTTAGTGCCCACTTCCTAATTTTAGTGCTCGTCTGGTTGAGCAGAAAATTGCCATTGTAAATGGCGGTGTTAAGTTTATAAAGCTAGCACCCCCACATTTAAATATTTAAACAAAATTAAAAAATAATATATCGGAATTTAGTGCTATTTTAGTGCTTTCGAATGCACTACTCAGAATTTCATTTAAGTTAGTTAATCTTAAAGATATTTGATAAAAACGTATTGAAGTCAATAGAAAAACAGATAAGCATAGAAAAAATACATTAAAACATTGTAATTGGGAAACGATTTTGATCTCTATTTTTTCAATGATTTTAGTGCTTTTAAAGTAGTTAATGTCAGATTTTAGTGCTCACCCTTAAACCCAAAAAATCTAATTTTTACTATTTTGTATAGTCTGACCTCCAAGAGTAAAGTGTCATTAAAAATATAGACATAAAAATGATTTTTGTTAATATTCTTTGTTCTTTTTAGTGCTTTTAAGATAGCTAAAGTCAGATTTTAGTGCTCAACCCTTAAACCCAAAAAATCACATTTTTACTATTTTGTAGTCTGACATCCAAGAGTAAAGTATCATTAAAAATGTAGATAGAAAAATGATTTTTGTTTCATGTTCTTTGTTCATTTTAGTGCTTTGAGGATAGCTAAAGTCAGATTTTAGTGCTCAACTCTTAAACCAAAAAAATCACATTTTTACTCTTGGAGGTCAGACTACAAAATAGTAAAATGAGATTTTTTGGGTTTAAGGCTGAACACTAAAATCTGACATTAACTACTTTAAAAGCACTAAAATCATTGAAAAATTAGAGATCAAAATCGTTTCCCAATTACTATGTTTTAATGTATTTTTTCTATGTTTATCTGTTTTTCTATCGACTTCAATACGTTTTTATCAAATATCTTTAAGATTAATTAACTTAAATGAAATTCTGAGTAGTGCATTCGAAAGCACTAAAATAGTACTAAATTCCGATATACTATTTTTTAATTTTGTTTAAATATTTAAATGTGGCGGTGCTAGCTTTATAAACTTAGCACCGCCATTTTCAATCGCAATTTTCTGCTCAACCAGACGATCACTAAAATTAGGAAGTGGGCACTAAATTAGCACTAAAATAGCACTAAATTATGATGTATGATTTTTTATTTTTTTTATGGTGGGGGTGCTAGATTCACGCGGGTAACACACGCTAGCGGTGAACCGTCACGATTTAAATCTTAAGAAAAAAATGTACAAAAAAAAAGAACAGAGAGAGAATGAAGCTGTTACACTTCGAACTCCTCCAACGTTTTCGATAATCTATTATTGTCTATCTTTCTTCTTTGGCTACGCCTGACGGCGTCAGCCCTTCTGTAAGGTTCGCTCTTCAAACCGAGCAAGATGTCCTCCAACGCCCCATTGTACACTTCGTCCTGCTGGAGCAGCTTCTTCTCGTGCACCAGCCTTGTTTTTGTCTTTAATTCGTTTATCACAGCGTCCTGTACAATTTTTACCTTTTTGTAAAGAGATATTTTCGTTCTGGGTTGTTTGGTTTTTTTTTTTTTTTTTTATTCGTATATGCGTGGAAGAATTCGATTAAGTGAATATTTTTCGGATGTGCAATTTACAGGTGGCGACTAAATAGGAATTAGTTTCGTGTTGTGAATTTGCTAGAAAAGCGCAAGGTTAATGCTTTATCTTTTTCTTCAATATCTCGAATGGATTGTATAAAACGGTTGATTTATCAAGTAAACCTTGATTGGTGAATTTGACCCGTTGACTGCCACGGTAATTTTTGAGATTCCAAGTTTATTTGAATCATATTATACAGGGTGTTAATTAATTGAGTGCCGATACTTTAGGATGTGAATATTTGGATGATTTTAAGGAGAAAAGTTTATATCAATATATGTCCTAAACCTCTAGTTTTTGAGCTACAGGGTGTTTCAATTTTAGAAAAAAATTACTTTTTTTATCTAAAATTAGTTTTCTTATTACTCCAGATATTTTTTACGAAATTTCGGACGTGAACGTCACTGGTTATAGTAGAAAATTAATTTTTATTCCAAAAAAAATGTGTCCATGCATGGACCAAATTTCAAAAAAAATATCAAAAGCAGTCTCCGTGAACTTGGGAAAATTTTCTTTTGGTTTTTATTTTTTTACTCGAAAATGGTGCGTCGTACAAAAGTAGTCTTCGAACCGAATTTGCTCCAAAATAAATGAGGATTTTAAAAATAATTTTGTTTTTTACAAAAAAACAGTGGTGTGCCATTTTTTCTACAAATATATTCAGTTGAAGTCCCGTACGCACGTCACTGGTAAAAATTCAAAAAAATCTTCTTCTAAAAATGCTCTTTAATAATTAAAAAGTGTATTCAAAATTTCATAAAAATATCGGGAGTAATAAGAAAATTATGATAGAATTTTTTTTTTCTAAAACTATAACGACCCTGTAGCTCTAAAACTAATAGGTTTAGAACATATATTGACATAAACTTTTCTTCCTAAAATCACCCAAATATTCACATCCAAAGGTATCGGCACTCAATTTATTAACACCCTGTATTAATACGAGATAACTCGTATTCGGCGTCCCGGGCTAGAACGCAACAACAAGTTTCAACAATCAAACGAATTGTATTGAATAACCGAAAAGATAAAGTCGTTAACCCAAGCATGATAAATAATGTGTTAATTTCAGAAAGAGTTTCGAGTTATACTGTGATAAGAAATGGCAACATAGATATAGTATTTATTTTTTTTGTCTCTAAATATATACTCGACGTCGAGCGATAAACTAATCTTCGAGTATCTTAGCCAAAAAGTTTGGCAACTTTGGCGGCTGAAAAAATATGAAAATAACAAAAAAAAATAGTTTGTTCGATCAACGATGGCGCTAATTCTCATGCCAAAATAGTACGAATAAAAAAAATTTAGTCACAGTACGTACTTTTTTTTTTAGGTTAGGCGAGTCTGCGATCGGTGTTAATGGAATGCTGTTAGTGCTAAAACTACTCGTGAAAAACTAATTCGAACGATAAATTTTTTGTAAAATATTTTACATACTTTCGACTTGTTACAATATGTTTGACATATGTCAAACGCCATTGAATCATTTTTTTGACACATCGGAGTTTGCCGTACTCACGGTCGTTTATAAGAGGTCAAGAAACTCCTGGTGGAAGAGCCCTCTCGACAGAGGGCGCTTGTATCAGATAGTATTGCCTTTTTTATTTAATTATTTACGGGTTCATGCACCAATGGCATTTAAACGTAGTTTAATGCTAAACTCAAGTTATATTCAATTTTTATGTTGCACCACTTATATAAACTAAAGTTAACTTTTTAATAATTGCTTAAGATTAAACAGTAAATTTTGATGGTTTATGAACAGTTTAAACGAAAATAGAACTTACTATAGTATGCAACTAGTTAATTAGAAAGAAAATTAGCAATAAAATATCTTTTTGTAATATGGTTGGGGTTAGATT
The DNA here is from genome assembly GCA_918026865.1 of Phyllotreta striolata. NCBI lineage: Eukaryota > Metazoa > Arthropoda > Insecta > Coleoptera > Chrysomelidae > Phyllotreta > Phyllotreta striolata. The sequence continues at coordinate 6,638,733 of OU900098.1, read as the reverse complement.
TTTTCATAAGGTTGTTTCTTTATGGAATTTGACCATCATAAAACTACTTTTGTGTCCCTATAGGGCTGTTTGAAATAATTTTCGAAATTTTAGCTTTTTTTTTCTTGATAAATTTGAAAAATGTTTGGAACAAAACTTGCTAATTTTAATGCCAGAATTCCGAATTTTTAATAATAAATAGGAATTTCTATTTAAATTTTTAAAGCTACCCGCCACTCCTCCCTTAAGGGGTTTTATTCAGGATCTCTAACATTTCCAAATCATCATCAAAAATATCTTGATAATCTATGTTTATTTGTTCAATTTCCATCACAAGTAAATAATATCTGATGATTGATAATATACAATAAACAGAAAATAAACAATAAACCTCGATAACCTTAAAAATGTCTATTTCACAGAATACTTAGAATACAAAACTTAGAACCAAAATTCTGTGTTCTGTGGTATTTTTCCCTCAAACGACAAGTGTAACCAACATTAAATGTTCCAAATAAAAACCTCAAAAAATTAATGTCTTCACTTTTTTAAATGGTGCAATGTTAATGAACTTAAGCGAAGCTTTAAATTAAACGCCAATTTAATTAACATTCGTTTAATTCGAGTTTGGTGCAAGACCCCGTTAATGGATTAATAAGTGCAACACCCCCACTACCACAAAATGGCGTTTGACATACGGCAAATGTCATTATAAATTTTTTTTATATTCTTCCAATTTTCCGAATTTCAATTATAGGAACGCCGTATTCGTTTATTATGTAACTACATTTAACTGAAAACACGATAAATTAAGCGGCCTGATTAAAATAATAAACGAAACCTACAGTTTATAACCAAAGGGAAAATAACGTACTGGTTTCAATCAAGAAAAACTACAAAAATCAAATTCGACAAGCTTAAAGCAATAAATACAAAAATATAGGAAGAAAAGATAATAGAAAAAAAATAAATAGAAGCAAGCAGTAAAGCGATACAAAAGATATAAAAAAAACCTCTATAAATCCGAAACACGGTGAATTTAAAATAACTAAAACAAAATAAAAATAATAACAAAACGTACCTGCTGTTTTTTCTGGTTGATTTTATTCCTCTTTTGTACATCTTCGTTGGTTTTGTTATTCGCATTCTGCGCTGCGATTTCCAATCGCCTTCTTTGCTCATTCTCCTGATCCGCCGTCTGTCAAATAACAACATAATAAATTAACTCAGAAATCAATCGAACACAATAGGTTTATTCCTACAACAGTCAGAAATAGCCGGTGGTCGTCAGGAGTCTGCGCAGTCATAATTTAGGCTTTCGAACAAACTTCACAGACATCTCTGATTCTGACTTGGTTAACAATTTATTGTTCCAACAGTTCAAGGGACTGGTTTTGTAATAGTCAGAAAATTTTGCTGATAGTACAGAGATTTAGAATCCGGCGCAAGCGCATTTTCAATTCGGGTTTAATTTGTATTTCTGAATATAGGTTAATTATTAGGTTTTGTTGTTTGTTGTTTTTATTTGATATTTGGTTAATATGTAATAAATGTAAAGACTGTTCCATCAAAAAAACGGATAATTGATTACACCATTCAATGATAAACCGCGCATGCGAAATAGATGAGTCAGACACTTATTGGTAAAAAATCAGTGACTTTTTGTAGGAAGAAACCTAATAATATTACAATTGCGTTAATAAAGCTGCATTTAGACGATACAATAAAACGTAATGATTCGTCTGCAACGACAAGACGAAACCAATTTGTCGAAATTAGGGAATACCATTCACATCTTCCGTATTTTTACTCCAACCCAAACTTTGGATGGAATGCATAAAACGTAGTAGGTACAGTTGTATTAAAAAAAAAGGGTACTAGAAAGAGTACCAAAATAATAGAAAGTAAGTAATAGAAAGAGATATTAACGTCATCTTATTTGTGTAATCCGGCTGGGATTATTGGAGTTTATACAGTGTGTCTACTTAAGTTCGCACCATATGGAAAACTTTTATTATTAATTTTACGAAAAAAAGTTATTCTTCATAACAAGTTCTGCATGTTTTAAAACCTAAAATACAATCATCAGATATCTAATTTTTTCAGTCGTATACGAGGTTTGTCAGAAAATATGAATTTTGCTCAAAAGTAAAGTAAATCTATTTTTGAAAATATTGGAAATTGTTATCTGTTATCTCTTTATTCGTTAAAAATTTGATTACATTTACATCTCTTAGGCCGGTCGTCCTTTGGATGCGTTTTCGTCCGAATTATTTTCGTCAGAAATCGGAGGAATAATTTCGTCAGATTTCGCATATGTGGTATCGTCCACTAGACAAGTTTTCGCATTGTACGAAGTCAGTCGTATGTAGTGATTTATCAAATAAGCATACTATAATAATTATTAATAATATGGATCATTTTCTTTTGGAAAATAGTTATCTTGTTAGACGGCGATTAAAATTAAAAAGAAAAAAGTGTTGGGTTAATGACATATTAGCAAAACGAAAAGAATTCGGAGAATTTCATCATTTATATGATGATTTGAAGAAGGACGAGAAAAAGTTTTTTGATTACTATCGCATGAATCAGGATACATTTAACTATATTTTAGATGCCATAAGAGAACCAATAAAAAAAATGTCGAATTTCCGTGATACCATTTCACCAGAAGAACGATTGAGTGTAACTCTAAGGTAAGTTATAAAATAAATACAGTAGTTGCAACATTTTCAATTTTATTATTTAAAAATACAAAGAAAAGAAATACATTGTTTTATGCGCTGAAGTGAGAAATATAGTTCTGAACGGACAACGGTTGTTGATAGGAAACATCTTCTCTTCTTTCACTTGAATATTGTGAGACCCCGGAAGATTCTGTATTTTTCAAAGATGAAGAATGATGTGGTGTTGATATTAAGTCATTACAATAGAACGACGCTCTGGAGGAATCGGTGTCCGTGTAAGACATTGGAGAAGGCAACGGTGTTGATGTAATTGTTTCATTGGAACGATATGCTGCTCCGGGCGCGTGTCTTGTAGATAATTGTTCTTCTTCAAGAAATACTTGCTGCAACTTACTTCTCACCAACATTTGTCGATTTTGAGGTACAGCCTTTAAAAAGGGCAGGAGACTCAGTAGGAATTGGCGTTCACTGTCACCGTCCTCTCTATTTTTATGTTGGGACAATATTTCCAATTTGGCTTTTTCTATTTCGAGGAACTTGTCGTCCATTGAATTTGTCTCGGAATTCTTAGCATATTTTAGACGATTGTTTGTGTTTTTCTTACATTGCAAAGTTGTACTATTACGTGTACTCAATGTACTTGTAACCTTATTACCAGATGTGGATAGCTCGTGTATATCTGTATTTACAATTTGCTGTGATGACTCCTGAATGGTTGATTGAGAGTATGCATTGTCTGCAGCTTTCAATGTCGATTCTGTCTCGGAATCAGAGTTGTTATTGTTTTCCTTTTGCGGAGATATATTTCCATGCAGTTTACGTCGTTCAACAGTTTTAGATAAAAACAACAGTGTTTTATAATATGGCCATTTGGAGGTAACTACCGATTCTGCACCATCTCCAGATTTCTGTTTTTTCGACTTGTTGAATTCCTTTCGGAAAGTGTCTCGCAGCCCCCTCCATTTATTTTTTACTTCATCAACTGAAACAAAAAAAAATCGTGACAATTAATCACGTTTTTTTTTAGGTATTTGGCAACGGGCTCCTCGTTCAAGACATTGGGGTATTCGTTTCGAATATCAGACGTCACGGTGGGTAGAATTGTTTATGAAACGTGTGATGCTATTTGGGACAAGTTGGGTACTGTACATATGCCATTTCCGAAAAATGAAGACATGGAGTCTATATCTGAAGAATTTTGGAATAAGTGGAAATTTCCAAACTGTGTTGGATGCATAGATGGGAAACACATACGCATACAGAATCCGAAGCACTCCGGAAGCATGTATCGGAACTACAAACAATACTTCTCAATTGTTTTACAAGCTCTTGCTGGACCAAACTACAAATTTATAACAATTGATGTGGGAGCGTACGGTAAAGAAAGTGACGGTGGTATTTTTTCGCATTCTAATCTTTGCCAAATGCTTGAAAACGGAGGGTTGGGTGTTACAAGACATTGTCCACTGCCGGGCACAAATATTAAAGTACCTCATGTTCTTTTGGGAGATGAAGCTTATCCACTCAAAACTTATTTAATGAGACCTTTTCCAGTATCAAAATTAGGACCTTCAGAAATAATTTTTAATGAGCGTTTGTCTCGAGCAAGACAAGTTGTTGAATGTGCATTCGGAATTATGAGTAGCAAATGGAGATTATTACAAAAATCAATTGAAGTAAATCCCGAATCTGCCGATAAACTTATTAAATGCATATGCCTGTTGCATAACATTATAATTGATAGAGAAGGAGAGCAGCAAGTAGCATGTACATTCGAGCAAATCCATGATCAAACACATTCAAGAACGGGAAGATTTGGAACCTTGGGTGAAAACAGAGGCACCAGTTCAGCTTATGATATCAGAGATAAATTTAAAACTTATTTTTCATCTCAAGAATTGTATAATGCATGATTTAAAATCAATAAAATATTCAAATACATTTCGGATTTCACTGAGCCTTATATGCCTTTGCTACATTATAAACAACAAAGACAAATATTTTGTTTGTTTGCAAATATATCATACCTGAGACCCAAATTTGATTTAACTTACCCTTAGTATTCATTTCAACTGCCACTTCTTGCCACAATTTTCTCTGTATGTCTCTCATGTGATATGATTTGTCGGTCATATCCCACAGAGGCTTTTTTTCATAAATGAAAGTAATTAATTTTTCAACATCCATCTCGGTCTGTTACAACAAATCGACTATCAATTCGTCATAACAACTGCGAACAATCCCATTTGTTTCGGATAGATCGCACATCGCATGTTTTCGTCCGAATTCGTACGAAGCAGTTCGGACGCAGTGTACGAGCTTCAATAGGTTTCAATGAAACGGGATGATTCGCACTTCTTCGTCCGATTTCTGACGAAGGCAATTCGGATGAAAACGCATCCAAAGGACGACCGGCCTTAACCTCTATGTTGCATTAGTTTGATTATGCATTGAAATAAATGATAACAAAATAATTTATTTTACAATAATTATCGACTACATAAAAACATTAAAAAATGTAATTTTTAGTCCTGATCAACTTTTCTTAATAACAATTTTCGATATTTTCAAAAATAAAGGTACTTTACTCTTGAGCAAAAAACACATTCTTTTGACAAACCTCGTATTCGGATTAAAAAAATTGTTATCTGATGGTTGTATTTTAGGTTTTAAAACATGCAGAACTTTTTATGAAGAATAACTTTTTTCGTAAAATTAATAATAAAAAAGTTTTTCATATGGTGCGAACTTAAGTAGACACACTGTATATACTTTAAACTATATACTTTAAAACTTTAAACTTTATATAAATTATTATATAAATATAGATGGAGTTTATATATTGTACAATTTGTCAAAAATGAAAATAATTTAAATATCATTGGTCATTATTTCGTTTAATGTCATTTGAACCAGTGACGTGGACACCCGATATTCCTTTAAAAACCGTTAAAATATTCTTATACCGATAAATAATAATTAAATAACTGTAGCTACTTACTAGTAGCTACTTAAAAGTAAAAATTTGAAGAAACATTAACGTTAAATGAGCCTTAAAAATGTAAAAACGATTTATTTCGCTCCAATGCTGTTTAGGTACAAAACTTTACGCCACTGGCGATCATAAAGACAATTTGTTTACAACGTTGCCAGTGGGTCATAACAGATATGTCTTTCTCTCTCCCTCTCATTAGAAATTTTAAAACAATAACAGTCTACAAATATATGGGATTTATCGTAGAAACATTTGTCTCTTAGTTGTAATGTCTTTGGTCGATGCAGACAAATTGCTACGTTTTATACACTGTGCTTCATTCCAGATCGCAACATAGGTTATATAGGCCATGTGTGCGATAAAGACAACTTCTATTAGACACTTATAATGGAAAAGGAAAGGGTGACATTTGTGTCATTGCAACTTTTCATTCTGACAACAGTTATTTTATTAATATTTCTTTGTTCAACTCATAGAAATGACCATATTGCAAATCTGAAATGAACCATAGGGTATAGGCTATGGGTGCGATAAAGACAACTTCCATTAGACACTCATAAAGGAAAAGGAAAGAATGACATTTGTGTCATTGCAACTTTTCATTCTGACAACTGTTATTTTATTAGGTTTGTTCCTACAACAGTCAGAAATAGTCGGTGGTCGTCAGGAGTCTGCGCAGTAATAATTTAGGCGTTTCAACAGACATCTCTGATTCTGACTTGGTTAACAATTTATTGTTCCAGTTCAATGGACTGGTTTTGTGATAGTCAGAAAAATTTGTTGATAGTACAGAGATTTAGAATCCGGCGCAAGCGCATTTTTAATTCGCGTTTAATTCGTATTTCTGAATATAGGTTAATTATTAGGTTATGTTGCTTGTTGTTTTTGTTTGATACTTGATGAATATGTAATAAATGTAAAGACTGTTCCATCAAGAAATCTGAAATTTGATTACACCATTCAATGATAAACCGCGCATGCGAAATAGAAAAGTCAGAAACTTATTGGTAACAAATCAGTGACTTTTTGTAGGAACAAACCTATTAATCTTTCGTTGTTCAATTCATAGGAACGACCATGTTGCGGTCTGAATCGAAGCAATCTGTATTATGTATCGTCTAAACGGGGCTTTATCGTTACCTTAAAGGCTTTGGTGAATCGCACGAGCAACGAAAAGAAGGAATTTGCATCGGTCGTTCTCGGCGATTCGGCGAAGAATTCGACGCATTCTCTGAACGCCTCCAAAGCCGTTTTGGCGTCGCTTTTCAGTCTTCTCAATTTATCTTCGGCGTTCGCGAGGAAATCGCGAACGACCAGACTGTGATTTCCTCTACCTCGAATTTCCGCTTCCTTTCGAACGGTCTCCATGCCTTTCTCTAATTCGTTCACGTCCGTGTTGATGTTTTCAAGAGATACTATACGAAAAAAGAAAAAAAACTCATCGTTATTTAGTCGTACGATTCGTGTTATTAACACATACAGGGTGTTAATTAATTGAGAGCCGATACTTTAGGATGTGAATAATTGGGCGATTTTAAAAAGAAAAGTTTATATCGATATGTGTCCTAAACCCAGTGTTGTTTAGTAATTAATTACAAGTAATTGAAATAGTAATTGAATTACTTTTAGTGTAATTGAGGCGGTAATTAATTACAAGCTCCTCAATTGTAATTCATTTGTAATTCAATTACTCCGTTCGTTACAATTACAATTACATTTTACAATTACATTTCAATTACATTGGACAAAAAAGTGCTTATTTAATATTTTCAATACGTGGAAAGTTTAATTCCGATTGCAAATCCCTAGCCAGGCAGTCGGGGTATTAACCTGCTTGCCATGGATTAAAGTTTAAAGCATATTCTATAAGAATTATATCTTCTATTAATATCTTGTTTGCATGAAAAGGTTAATGAGGTTTTTAGGAATATGTACCTAAATAATTATTTAAAATGACACCAAAGCAAAGTAATTGTGATTGTAATTGTAATTGTAATTACATTCGCAATTTTTGTAATTGTAATTGCAATTAATTACAATTTGCCAAAAGTAATTGTAATTGTAATTAATTACATATTATAAAGTAATTTTAACATCACTGCCTAAACCTCTTAGTTTTCGAACTACAGGGTCGTTACAGTTTTAGAAAAAAAAAATTCTATCATAATTTTGTTATTACTCCGGATATTTTTATGAAATTTTGTATACATTTTTTAATTATTAAGGAGCATTTTTAGAAGCATAAGATTTTTTTGAAATTTTACCAGTGACGTGCGTACGGGGTTTCAACTGAATATATTTGTAGAAAAAATGGCACGCCACTGTTTTTTTGTAAAAACCAAAATTATTTTTAAAATCCTCATTTATTTTGGAGCAAATTCAGTTCGAAGACTTGCTTTCGTACGACGCACCATTTTCGAGTAAAAAAATAAAAACCAAAAGAAAATTTTCCCAAGTTCACCGAGACTGCTTTTGATATTTTTTTTGAAAATTGGTCCATGCATGGACACATTTTTTTTGGAATAAAAATTAATTTTCTACTATAACCAGTGACGTTCACGTCCGAAATTTCATAAAAATATCTGGAATAATAAGAAAACTATGATAAGAAAAGTAATTTTTTTTCTAAAATTGAAACACCCTGTAGATCGAAAACTAACAAGTTTAGGACATATATTGATATAAACTTTTCTTCTTAAAATCATCCAAATATTCACATCCTGAAGTATCGGCACTCAATTAATTGACACCCTGTATATAATGTATAAGGATGTTTCCAACGTTCTGAGAATTGGGCTCTAATTAAATTGTATAAAGTTAATTTTATTGGTTATAGACAAGTCTGGACGTGTTTGTGGCAATGTTGTTCGGTCTGTTTCGTCTGTATTTGAAAGGTCAAAAGAAAAAACTGTATTGTTAAAAGGAAAAGTAAGGGAAAAATGAAATTGATTCTGAAATGTCCTACATTCTAAGACAGTTCTAAATGATTATAGACAGTACTAAATGATTATAGACAGTACTAAATGTTTCTGGAGCGTTCTAAATGTTTCTGGAGCACTCTAAATGGTTCTGGAATATTCTAAATGATTTCAGACAGTTCTAAATGATTCTGGAGCGTCCTAAATGGCTCTGAAGCATTCTAAATGGTTCTGGAATATTTTAAATGATTCTAGACAGTTCTAAATGATTATAGTCAGTTGTAAACAGTTTAGGACTGTTGTAAATGGTTCTGAAGTGTTCTAAGTGGTTCCGAGGCTTTCTAAATGGTTCTGAAACGTCCTAAATGGTTCTGGAATGTTCTTAATGATTCTAGACATTTCTAAATAATGCAGGAGTCTTCTAAATGGTTCCGAAGCGTTCTAAATGGTTCTAAAATGTCCTAAATTCTAAGGCAGCTCTTAATGATTATATACAGTAGTAAATATTTCTGGAGCGTTCTAAATGTTTCTGGAACATTCTAAATGGTTATAGAATATTCTAAATGATTTCAGACAGTTCTTAATGATTCTGGAGCGTCCTAAATGGCTCTAAAGCATTCTAAATGGTTCTGGAATATATTAAATGATTCTCTAGACAGTTCTAAATGATTATAGCCAGTTGTAAACAGTTTAGGACTGTTGTAAGTGGTTCTGAAGTGTTCTAAGTGGTTCCGAGGCTTTCTAAATGGTTCTGAAACGTCCTAAATGGTTCTGGAATGTTCTAAATGATTCTAGACATTTCTAAATAATGCAGGAGTCTTCTAAATGGTTCCGAAGCGTTCTAAATGGTTCTGAAATGTCCTACATTCTAAGGCAGCTCTTAATGATTATATACAGTAGTAAATATTTCTGGAGCGTTCTAAATGTTTCTGGAACATTCTAAATGGTTATAGAATATTCTAAATGATTTCAGACAGTTCTTAATGATTCTGGAGCGTCCTAAATGGCTCTAAAGCATTCTAAATGGTTCTGGAATATATTAAATGATTCTCTAGACAGTTCTAAATGATTATAGCCAGTTCTAAACAGTTCAGGAGCGTTGTAAATGGTTCTGAAGCGTTCTAAATGATTCCTAAATGGTTCTGAAATGTCCTAAATTCTAAGACAGTTCTAAATGTTTCTGAAGCATTCTAAATGGTTCTGGAATATATTAAATGATTCTCTAGACAGTTCTAAATGATTATAGCCAGTTCTAAACAATTCAGGACCGTTCTAAATGGTTCTGAAATGATCTAAATGGTTCCGAAGCGATCTAAATGGTTCTGGATCATTCTAAATGATTCTGAAGCACTCTAAATGGCTCTGGAATATTCTAAGACAGTTCTAAATGATTATGGAACATTCGCGTTTTTACCCAATTCCCAAAAACAACTTTTTAAACATCCCTATCGCAGATAAATAAATATGCAACTGTTGCAACGTCGACATACCAACTGCCGCTTTCTCGATGTAATGCAGCTCGGAATCGAAGTTGAGCATCTCCGGAAATTTCTGTCTGATCGTGGCAACAATGTAATGCAAAAGGCACAATCGTTTATCGGTCGATTTCGTATCTAAGAGAGTATCGAGCGATTGCAATTTGAAACCGTATGCTGGTCCTCTTTTGCTGCTGTTCAAGTAATTACCGAACGCCAGGATGACTTCCAACACCGATCTGAGTTTCTTCGAATTCTTCACCGAATTCGATGCGGATATTATCGCGTGCACTTGCTGCAAAAAAAGAAACAATTTATTCGTTTAAGTGGTTGTTGTTTGGATTGCGAATTGTTGCGCATGCGCGACAATTTCGTGAAATTTCTCGGCTGACAGTGCTGTCAAAAACAGTGCATCGTTGCCAGTGCGTGTTTAATTTCAGTGAGTAAACAGAAATAATTGAAAATGATAAAAATTTGTCAAAAATATAAAGGGTATGTCACGACGAGTTAAAGCGTTACCCTTGATTTCAATAAAATAGAAAAAAATGGGTGGTTCCATTTTAACAAATGAAGAAATTTGATATTTTTGAAGTTCAACTTTTCACATTTTTTGTACACGCCCTGTATAAAATAAAAAGTTTTTTAACACATATTCAAATACCTTTGGCCTTGCTAGTAGCTTCCCTACAGAAACAATTTCCATATCTTTAAGGTGATCCTCGTAAAAAAATAATTTATAAGGACCTGCATCGGTTAAATTTTTCAAAAAAAAATTTTACTCAAAAAGTATGCATTTTTGAAAAAAGTGCCCTAAAATTTGACGTACATTTCGAAAATATATTAATTTACAGGGTGTTCCATTTGAAATAACGAATAATAATGAAAAGTTAATGCCTACTTCTGATACAACCAGACTGTCAAAATATTAAGAGGTATTTTTTAGGTATTTTTTTCAGTATTTTTAAGAGGTTCGTCTTATTGCATAACATAAAAATACCAAATATTATTTAAATCGGATAAGTAGATTCCTAATTACAGATGGTTTTAACTCGTCGTGGGACATCCGGTATATTTGGAATGTAATTTACTACAAATCGATAATTTCGTCTTGCAATTTTTCAAAATATATTAGGAATTCTATCCCCTTCTACCTCTTTCTACCCTACTCTACCCTCCTACACTTAAGCATCTATCTATTTTTGCTAGAAATAGAGCTGAGAAATTTCACGAAATTGGCGCACGCGCAACAGTTCGTAATCTAAACTAAAAAATAACCGAAAAGGGTTTAACGAACATATTAAATCGCTAAAACGGCTGTTAAATCGCTAACAGAGAGATAAGTTCTTATCTTATCAATCTGTTAACGTCATATTTCGGTATTTACCAATGTCAGTTTAATACTTAACAGTCGGATAAAAGTAAACTGAACAAAATCGAACTGATAACAGAAGTAACAGACTAATAATTTCAATCCAAATGTTGAAATTTTCAAAAGTTTTTACAATAATTTAGAAGTAACATTTTTTTTTACCTAATACAATGGAGCATTTAATTAAAATTTAAAATTTTAAGAAAACTGTATGTTTGCTATCAGTTAGTTCAAATATCGTGAAGAATAACAAAGATTGTTAACCGACAGTTAAATTTTATGAGACTGACACCTTTATTAAGTTTTTTATAACCAAATGGTTTTGTAACGAACGATTAAATATTTCCAAATGTTAAACATTGCAACGTTGCTTATTTGAATCTTAAAAAAGATAAAAATCAGGCTAGTTTTTTTGTCATTCTTCTTCTTCTAAATTGGGCCTCGACTTCAACGTTCAATATTCTAAACAGTTTTAAATGGTTCCGGAGCGCTTAATTGTTCTGAGAGTTTTAAAGGATGATGAAATGTTTTATGTTCATCTAGAACGTTTTAGACTGAATTAGACAGTTCCAAATGATTCTGGAGCGTTAAAAATGGTTATAGATCATTATTAATAATTCTGGAGTGCTCTAAATGAGTCTGGAGAGTTCTAAATAGTTCTGGAGCATTCTAAATAGTTCTAGACAGTTTTAAATAGTTCCGGAGCGTTCTTAATTGTTCAAGATAGTTCTAGATGATTTTGGTGCATTCTAATTGAGTCTGGAGAGTTTTAAAAGACGATGAAATCTAGAATGTTTTAGACTAAATTTAGACGGTTCCAAATGATTCTGAAGCATTAAAAATGGTTATAGACCATTCTTAATAATTCTGGAGTGTTCTAAATCAGTCTGGAGAGTTCTAAATAGTTCTGGAGCATTTTAAATAGTTCTAGACACTTTTAAATAGTTCCGGAGCGTTCTTAATTGTTCTAGATAGTTCCAGATGATTTTGGTGCATTCTAATTGAGTCTGGATAGTTTTAAAGGATGATGAAATCTAGAATGTTTTAGACTAAATTTAGACGGTTCCAAATAATTCTGGAACATTCAAAATGGTTATAGACCATTCTTAATGATTCTGGAGTACTCTAAATGAGTCTGGACAATTCTAAATAGTTCTGGAGCATTCTAAATAGTTCTAGACAGTTTTAAATAGTTCCGGAGCGTTCTTAATTGTTCAAGATAGTTCTAGATGATTTTGGTGCATTCTAATTGAATCTGGAGAGTTCTAAATGGTTCTGGACAGTTTTAAATGATTTTAGAGCGTTCTTTTAAATGATTCTGGAACGTTTTAAAGGGCAAATGGCAGAAGAATGACAAAAAACTACGGAAATACATAATCGTTGGTTACAAAACCAATTCGATTGATAAAAAAAAACTTCCGAATACGTGCGTAACTATTATCAGAGTTTGATAATCCTAAATAGTCGAATACGGGGGGGAAGCGTTAAATAGTCTCTCTGGATATTGATCGACTTACAGGCGAGACGAGGTGTATGCTATCGAAGAAATTCCCAATATAATTCATTATTCCCAATTTGGCCGATATCCTTTCGACTTTCGTCAATTGCAACAGAAACTTATCCTCTTCCGTTAGCAAATTGACGTTTTTCTTTTCGTTAACGTACTCCCTGTAGGCTTTCGTTTCTTGTTCGGTCGGTACCATTCGTTGAAGGAGTTCGACGTTTTCCAATGAAAGTTGTTTCAAATCTAACATATTGATGGCATTAATTACTTTATCTGGTGTCATTTCTAATTTACGCCTAGATATTGCTGAAACGAATAAAATTATTAATTTATTTTAAAGGCATTTTTTCTAAATAATACATTTTTTATGTCCGGTATCACCAACAACAAATAGCGTTATTCGACGATTAAATTGGCGTTTAAATTAACCAACGAAATTTGGATAGTTAAAGTTTTATTTGATGTTTTCTAACCTCAAATATTATTAATTTTTGATATCTAATAAGTGTTTTTCTGATTACCAATTTTTATTTTTATTTATTTATTGGTTATATTTTTAGTTCGTTTGAGAATAATGCAGGTTAAAGATAATACAAATATTATGTACTTTTTAAGTTATTTAAGTTGTTTTTAACTTATTTCGAAAGGCATGTTTAACAAGATAATTCATCTTACATTTTACATGAAAAATGGGACATATTAATTATTAATTAAAATTTGCATATTAATTAGAATTGTTTTAGAAAGAAGTCTTGTTATTAAATTTTCCTTCTCCTCTTCCAAGTAATTTTTGCTCCTTTCCCAATATTCACACGTCAAAGTGACAAAAACCTAACCTAAACAATTCAGTTCGAAATCTTCTTTTTTTTTTGAAAAGATTTGAATTCTAAAGGTTGATTTTACCAGAAATATTTGCTTAAACTGTTAAATAGCTAACTAAAGATTAAAAATGTTGGTGAAACATCAAAATATTTAACCGGAGCTTAAAAGTTATTCATCGAATAACTATTTGTAGATCTATTTATCGTCGATGAAATCGGACATTACCTATATTTCTTAATCTAGTGTGTTCCAACAATGTGACATTCTCTTGTTTCTTTCCTCGTTTGCTGGGGAAAGTGTGAAGTCCATCAGTTTCGTTAACTCCATTCGACATTAGATTCGTATTGCCTATTTTAAATCTACAAAAAAAAAACCAAACGCCAATCAATGAATCAACAATCAAAAAAACGCCAAATTCCAAAAAACCATAGACCTATTAAGTATGGACGCGGCACAATCGTTATTTTGAGGTTATTCAGCGTTCCCAATGATAAAGAGAGAGAGGTCCGTGAGAGATGGAGCTAGTTTGGGCTAAAAGTAGGCGGGACCAAAAAATATATAAAATATATACAGGGTGTGTGGAAAAAGGTGATTAATCTGTTAAATTATTTATACGCTTAATATTTAAATATTGTTTTTATCTTGGTATCCACTTGGACAGAAGAATGACCAGGAAGAAACATATTTTTTACAAGAGAAAGCAGTTAGGTCTTAAATTGCGAAATCTGTACTGGCTAATAGGTGGGATGTTCCAATTAACAATACAAAATAAGAACTGTATTTGCAAATGCGTGGGAATTTAGGCTCAGCTGAAAAATGCATTTTGCTCGGCAAAAAAATAATAAATCACAATACCCTCCGCTACCCTATTGGCTAATACCAATGAGCAAAATAAGTATGAGAAACGATCACTAAGGTTTTTGCACTAAAAGTTAGGTAATATTACGTATATGATACCAAATTTTTAACTTATATGTGAATGATACTTGAAAGTTTGATTCTTGTAGTAATTAAAAAGTATTTTCACCTTCCAAATATTCCTTTATGATTTATTTACTTTATGGTAAGTCAAAACGTTTCAGAAACTAAACTAATACTTGAATGGTACAACTCAAAGTTAACGGGACGTTTTCGTATAAAAACGGTGCAAAACTAAAGTAAGCAACACTTATTTGGTTTCGAAAAAAAATATTATAACGTTTTTTATACCTAGAAGTATATTTAATAGTTTTATATTCGTAAAATATACTTCAGTTTATACTTTGGCGTAAGTCACTTGTAAGTAAACTTTTAAGTTTCAAACACTTGTTTTAATTTCGATGAAATACCTATAAGTAGAATGTACTTATAGTATAATTTCTTTAAAGTATATTATTCCTGATAAAAGTACTATGAAGTAAAATGTACTTTAAAGTAAGGAGTTATAGCAAAATTTTACCACAAAGTATATTTCTCTAGAGAGGATGGCATACCGCCATATTTTTTACATATAAAAGGTAGCCATGGATTTGTCAATTTTTTTAGATATATTAATTAAGGTCGTAAGAGTCGTTATTTGAGTTTTTTAATTCAATTTTTTGTTATTATTATACTATAGATACTAATATTAGTTCTTAAACAGAAATTGTGTAATAAAAATTTAACTTATATTTTTGATTTTCACGATTTTTGATCTTTCGTATATCCAAAATTTACATTTTCGAAAGGCGCTTATAATTTTTCAAAGTACAACTTTCATATTTATCAGTAAAGTCTCTTGCGTTCTATTTTTTTATGCCAATATTAATGAAATATAATATACTTATATGAGTTAATCTAATAATATTCACTTCAACTTTTATAAACTCCATTCGTAGTATGATGGAATAAAGTTGAGAAATATAGAACGATATAACATTATAGGTATTTCGTTGTAAAAAACAAAGATGCAGATAAAAGTGAGGTATCCCCACATCAAGTTACTACAAAATAATAATCCCGTATTTTATTCGTAAATAATACGAATCTGCAACATATTTTAGTAGTGTAAAGGACGGTAAATTTTTCGTAAAATATACTCAAAAATCATTTCCCATTTTGGTAGAAATTTCGTTATTTTTACGTATTTAATACGTATCTGTTCCAAATGGCATATACTTTAAAGTAACTACTTTAGGTAGGAAACACTTAAATTTTACCAAAATTGTTCATTGGGGTTTTGTCTAAACCGCGTCCATAGTTAATAAGTCTATGCAAAAAAAACGCACCTTTCTTCGAAATCATTAAAATCGATGTAACCGTGCAATTTATCGTCGTCGAGTTCGTTGAAAATGGTCCCTCTGACTTGATTCGGTTTCAATGCGATCCAATTGACGGTCGGCAATTTGTATTTCGTTTGCACCTTTCGTTTGATCGTCATCGCCCCGTCGGGGGCCTGCATGAAACCGGCCGGAGGCGGCGGAATGTTACCGCTCGGTTTGAGCGGCAGCGGCGGCGGGCAAGGAGGCGGCGGCGGGGCGGCGGCGGCGGCGGTCGAAAGGGCGATGGGCGGGCACGGTGGCGGGCAGGGCGGCGGTGACGGCGTCGCCGTCGTTTCGGCCGGTCGCTTGGCCAAATCGGCTATTCCGGACACTGGAAAATTGGTAAATAAAAGATGTTACAATGGATCGAACGATTGTGTTCTATGTACAAAAAGTTCTGAGACACCTTGTATATGTTGCAGGTAAAGAAATAAACCTAGGTTTAGCCCGGGTTAAGTGGGAAATGCGAGTATACACTGTGTTATTTATGTACAAGATGCGACATTCATGTACAAATGTGTCAAAAGCAAGCTAACTTTTTTACCAAATAACGTTCATAAAACTTAATAACAGATTTGAAAAGATCGTAAAAAATAAGTGGAAATGGACATTAAATTTTCTTAAATTCGTTCTGGTTTATTAAAAAAATGTATAATTAAGTTAAAAAAAGTCATACGCCATAAATAAGTCCTTTTTATAACACTATCTAATTTGTTGTAAAAGGGGCAGAGCTAACAGAGATGGTTAACGCTTTGCAATTTGAAAAAATCATCTTGAAGTAATGTGGTTCAAACCGCGCTTGGGCAAAAGTTTTTTTTTTATTTTTTTGGTTTGGTTTTTCTGCTAAACAGTCCCAAACGATGATAAAAGTTCCGCCGTACATTATTAATTACGATTAGTTCTACTAATCATTATTAGTTCTACTAATTTTTTGACATTCGTTAGTAATAATATTTTACAATTCCTCTTCTGTCTTTGGTTGATTTTCAGCAACCTTATTTTTTAGGAAACCCAATAAAAAATTGTCTGTAAAACCATTTAATTAAATAAAAATTAATTTTTTCCCATTTAAGCATGTCTTAATTTAAATACTCTTATTTGACATTTTTTTAGATAAAAACAATAAAAAAACCAAAAAAAAAAAAAACAAAAACTTTGGTCCAAGCGCGGTTTGAACCACATAACTTCAAGATTATTTTTTCAAATTGCAAAGCGTTAACCATCTCTGTTAGCTCTGCCCCTTTTACAACAAATTAGATAGTGTTATAAAAAGGACTTATTTATGGCGTATGACTTTTTCAACTTAATTATACATTTTTTTAATAAACCAGAACGAATTTAAGAAAATTTAATGTCCATTTCGACTTATTTTTTACGATCTTTTCAAATCTGTTATTACTTTTTATGAACGTTATTTGATAAAAAATTTAGCTTGCTTTTGACACATTTGTACAGGAATCCCCATAGACAAAACCTATAGATGTTTTTCTTGAATTGGTGTTTCTGAGAATTATTTTTAGTTTCTTCGAATAAACAGATGGCGCTGGAGCTGCTTTCACAGCCAACAAAAGAGACATGGCAACACAGCGTCGTCGCAAAAAGTCAAAAGTGTCAAAATTTGAATGATAGTAATTTTGTAGTAATTAAGGAAATACCTATTTATTTAACCAGTTAAAAGTGCTTCGATAAATAATAAATATTTGTTATTTATTTCAGATGGTCGGCATTTATTGTGCAATTAGTAGTTGTTGGGGATCCACAGCTAGTAAACACACATTTCCAAATCCCAACAAAAATGTTGATTTCGTCCTAGTTTTTTAAAAACGTTTGGGTGACCTATATATTCCTATTAAAAATAAATGGTTGGGAAAGAATTTAAGCGGTGATTCCTAGTCAAACATTTTTTTAATATAAAAGTTCTTTTCTTTCGACAAGGAATAACCCATTAAATTCTTTCTCAACCATTTATTTACACCCTGTATTTACACAAACAAATCAAATATATAAAAAATAAATCTTTGGCAATATGGCAACGTTGTATTTAGTTCCTTCGAATTTGTAGATGTCGCTTCTTAGCTTTAAAATTATGACATTGAGTTATGCATCTATATTGTTTGATCTAGGGGAATCCCTATGTCGCATCTTATAAATAACACAGTGTATAAGGTAGGGTAAGGTAGAGTCGAGTTCATACAAGGACTGCAAATCAGAAGTCATCAGCTACTGCTGGACATGCTGCTATCATCACGACACAGGAATATGAAGGGACGCTGCGCGAGCTCGAGTTTATTCGTTAATTGCAATAATAATAATGGGCTCTGCCACATAAACAAGCAGCTCGAACGCCTGTCGGCGTTCTGCGCAAACGCAGTTAAGCGCCCAAAGCCTCGATCGCTGCGCGAGCTCGATTTTTTCACTGTGATAAACGATGGGCTCTGCCACATAGACCCGCAGCTCGGAGGTCTGACGGCCTCCTACACATAGACAGTTAAATAATTAAATAAAATAAGTTAAATAGTTAAAGCGAGCTCGACTAGATCGCTGTCATTAACGATGGGCTCTGTCGTATAGAATAAGTCCTTGGTATAACTATGTATTTCGACGAACAAATCCTCGAGATGATTATGGAATGGATAGAGGAGGTCATGAGAAGAAAGGAAGCAGAGGAACGGTAGAAGAATATCCATCAAACGACTGACGTTAGCCAGAAATAGCAGTACCAACTTGCGGTGAAGGGATCCAGGGCATTTCTTAGTGAGTATTATGCAACTTATGCCCATTTTCTACAAAGCATCACAAGCCTGATCATATGTAAGTTCACTTATAATGTAGGATAATGTTGTGATCACAGGAGTGTTTCCCCAAATATTCTGTGCCTTATCATGAGTGTGAAAAATTTCGAATTGGCAACGTTGTAAATTTCTAGTTCAAGACACCTCAAGATCGTTCAGTAGATAGTGAGTTGGTAGCAATGCTGTATTCTTTTGAGGTTAGATGTCCCCTAACCTCTAACCACACAAAACTTTTGATTGCTTAGACAATAGAATTTTTTCTTTCAATGACATCTACTTCATCTACGTTACGATTTATGATCCACATTTAAATTTTTGAAAAAGCAGCACAAAAGAAACAAAACTCAGTTATAAAGCAAAAGTTGATCACAAGTCATCAAAATTGGGTACCTTATCCTAGCCTTATCACAGGATAAGAATTTGTATTAGGGAAAAATATGTAGGAAAAACTTGTGATATATTTTTATCATGTGATTAGTTTTAATCATGTGATTCTTTGGAGAAAATGAGCAATAGAGTAGGGTGGTGTAAGTTTATTTGGGCATAACAGAAACCCAAAAAAACCTTCCCTACTCATGTTTTTTGGTTATTTCGCGCATCCGTAACATACACAAGTCATAGCATCAGATTGATTTATACTTCATCCATCGAACCAACGGAGTAACCAAAACAAGGTTAGACGCTGGATCATCAAGCACATTCGCATCTATTGGGTAAAATAAAAAAGCCTCCTTACGCTGACCAATCACTGATGATCACGCATTGATCCAGCGTCTAAACTTGTTTTAGTTACTCCATTGCTTCGATGGATGAAGTATAGGTTCCTTACTTGACGATCCTCGAGGTAAGCTACTCAAATGCTCCAACTCGGCCATTTTGGACTCGAACATCGATTGCCTGTTTTTCGACTCTTGCACGACCCGCCTCAACGTCGTCACCTCCTCGTCCGCCTTCTTCTTACCCTCCACCAATTCGTCCCTTTCCTGTCTCGCCTGTTTCAACTCCGTCTCCAAACCGGCGATTTTCTCCAAGGCGCTGTGCTCGACGTCCTGCAGCCTCTCGTGCATCTAAATCGAACCGCGTTCATCGAACGAAATCAACCGAATCTCCCGACGAAATTTTTTACCTGGGCGATTTCGTCCTCGAGATCGGTGACCTTCTCCAAAGCGGCCGTCTTCGTCTCGCTGTCCTCCATGAGGGCGGCCACGTCGAAGACGTTGTCCAAATAGGCGGATATCTGCACGTGCAGCTCCTCGCTCTCGGTGAACCGCAGCTTCTCCAAGTAATTGTCGAGCCCCAAGGCGGTGAATTCGTACTGGAGGTGCACCCGGAAGTTCATGTCTTCGACCGAATGTACGATGATGTTGACGAATTGCATGCAGGCCACCTTTGGAAACGATTGTGGATTAAGAGCTACCTCCCAATGAGCAAAATAAGTATGAGAAACGATCACTGAGGTTTTTGCACTAAAATTTAGGTAATATTACGTATATGATACCAAATTTTTAACTTATATGTGAATGATACTTGAAAGTTTGATTCTTGTAGTAATTAAAAAGTATTTTCACCTTCCAAATATTCCTTTATGATTTATTTACTTTATGGTAAGTCAAAACGTTTCAGAAACTAAACTAATACTTGAATGGTACAACTCAAAGTTAACGTTTTGGTATAAAAACGGTGCAAAACTATTTGATTTCCAAAATAATACTATAACGTTTTTTATACCTACAAGTATATTTAATAGTTTTATATTCGTAAAATATACTTCAGTTTATACTTTGGCGTAAGTTACTTGTAAGTAAACTTTTAAGTTTCAAACACTTGTTTTAATTTCGATGAAATACCTATAAGTAGAATGTACTTATAGTATAATTTCTTTAAAGTATATTATTCCTGATAAAAGTACTATGAAGTAAAATGTACTTTAAAGTAAGGAGTTATAGCAAAATTTTACCACAAAGTATATTTCTCTAGAGAGGATGGCATATCGCCATATTTTTTACATATAAAAGGTATCCGTGGATTTGTCAATTATTTTGATATTTTAATTAAGGCCGTAAAAGAGTCATTATTTGAGTTTTTTAATTCAATTTTTTGTTATTATTATATTATAGATACTAATATTAGTTCTTAAACAGAAATTGTGTAATCAAAATTTAAGTTATATTTTTGATTTTCACGATTTTTGATCTTTCGTATATCCTAAAATTACATTTTCGAAAGGCGCTTATAATTTTTCGAATTACAACTTTCATATTTATCAGTAAAGTCTCTTGCGTTCTATTTTTTTATGCCAATATAAATGAAATATAATAATATATATGAGTTAACCTAATAATATTCACTTCAACTTTTATAAACGCCATTCGTAGTATGATGTAATAAAGTTGAGAAATATAGAACGATATAACATTATTGGTATTTCGTTGTAAAAAACAAAGATGCAGATAAAAGTGAGATCCCCCCACATCAAGTTACTACAAAGTAATAATTCCGTATTTTATTCGTAAATAATACGAATCTGCAACGTATTTTAGTAGTGTAAAGGACGGTAAATTTTTCGTAAAATATACTAAAAAAACATTCCCCATTTTGGTAGAAATTTCGTAAATTTTACCAAAATTGTTCATTGGGAGAGAGGAACGTCGAGGAGAAGGGGGTGGAATAAATCATACCATAAATTCGATGTGGAAGACTTCGTAGTTGAGGAAATAATCCATGAGGGTTTGAAAGCGATGGGCCTCGTGGCAAACTTCCTTGAAATTATCGAAAGCGGACAGGATGATTTCGTGTCCGCCTTTGACTAGACATATGGCGGCTAGAAGTTCCAAAACCAAGGCCTTCGTTCTGAGGCTTTTGTGGATGAGGCTCAGCGATATGCAATTGATTGCCTCCCGATGTTGTATCACCATGTTAAAACCGTACTGCAAACCGTAAAAGTTGATTTATATAGGTGGAGCAATGAAATTGGTTTAGTTCTACAGTGCATTTCTTTAATGCCCCCCCCCCTTTTATTTTTTGAACGGATCAACTTAGAAAATTGAAATAATGAAATTAATGCATGATTACAATAGGTTTGTTCCTACAACAGTCAGAAATAGTCGGTGGTCGTCAGGAGTCTGCGCAGTAATAATTTAGGCGTTCCAACAAACTCCACAGACATCTCTGGTTCTGATTTGGTTAACAATTTATTGTTCCAAGAGTTCAAGGGACTGGTTTTGTGATAGTCAGAAAAATTTATTGATAGTACATAGATTTAGAATCCGGCGCAAGCGCATTTTTAATTTGGGTTTAATTTGTATTTCCGAACATTAATTAACGTTTAATTATTAGGTTATGGTGTTTATTGTTTTTGTTTGATACTTGGTGAATATGTAATAAATGTTAAGACTGTTCCATCAAGAAATCGGAAATTTGATTACACCATTCAATTATAAACCGCGCATGCGAAATAGAAGAGTCAGAAACTTATTGGTAACAAATCAGTGACTTTTTAAAGGAACAAACCTAATATTTTGGAGTAAAATTGACAGATTAAAAATTTCAAGATGGCGACTGGGCGCCATCTTGGGAAATAAATTTAAATGGAAAGGGGGGTCTTGTGACACATCATTTTGAAGCTCCTGACAAATACTCTACAACCCTGGAATATAAAGTCAATATCTGCACCTGCTACAAAATGGCAGACATTTAATAATTACCTGAATACATCGACGTTTAACGTCATAATTTGAGAAAATTGGCTGAGTTTAGTTAAAAAAAGCTCGAAATGGTTGCCTTGAACTTCTTGAAATAAGAACAGCCTAACCGAACATTTTTAAACATAGTAACGTCGATATTTCTACAAATATCTGTAATTATTTCTCGTATATCCAATATTAAAGCAGGTTCAGTTTCGTACACTTTTTGCTTCAAATAGTCCCATAAAAAAGTCTAAAGGTGTCAAATCTGGCGAGCGGGCTGGCCATTCCGTAGAACCTCGATGACCAATCCAACGACCAGGGAAAATAGCATCCAAATAGTTCATTACTTGTCTGGAGTAATGTGGTGGTGCTCCATCTTCAAATGGACGAGAATTGGCCATTTTAGAGTTAGTTCACGTGCTACCTAACTGCAATGAGAACTAAACAACCGAAAACTAAATGAAAATACTTTGAACACTAGGAAAATCGAAAACTAAAGAGAATATTTTGAACACTAGGAAAACCAAAAACTAAATGAGAATATTTTGACTAAACAATTAATGTTCGTTGTCGTACTTAAATTTTTTGGAATTTTTTTAACCAAAAATAACCTGTCAAACCTTATCGGTTTGTTGGGATTGCTATTTGGCATAGAAAAACAAATAATTCTAGAAAAATTGATATTAATTTGTTTGTATTCAGGTAATTATTAAATGTTCCGCCATTTTGTAATGGGTGCAAATATTGACTTTATATTCCAGGGTTGTACAGTATTTGTCAGGAGCTTCAAAATAATGTGTCACAAGACCCCCCTTTCCATTTAAATTTATTTCCCAAGATGGCGCCCAGTCGCCATCTTGAAATTTTCATCTGTAAATTTTACTCCAAAATATAGTAATCATGCATTAGTTTCATTATCCCAAATTTCAATTTTTTAAGTTGATCCGTTCAAAAAATAAAAGGGGGGCTGGGGGACATTAAAGAAATGCACTGTATGTATACTTTGTTGTTCATTATGGCTCTCATGCACATGATGCACACGTGGATGTCGTCTTTGGAATGGCCCATGTTCAATTTGGCGACGTGTTTCGATCTTCTTTTGATGTTCGGGCTGTCTTGCATGTCCAACGGAGCTCGAATGTAACCGTTGCTCTTCTCCAAATTATTTTGGCTGGTCTGGTTCCTTTCGTTGCCTCCCAGTTTCTCTTCGGAGGACGTTCGAGACTCCGCTATTCTCTGTTCGTGCCTCATCATGCCCAATCGGAAGCTGAGGTAATCGATGAGCACGTCCAAGCCGAGGTTCTCCTCGTTCAGAAATTCCCTAACCCATCTAACAAGCAAGTGTTATTCGTTATGAATATAAAGGGTGGCATATTAGTATGGGAAAGCTCGATGTATCTGGTATTGTAGAAGATATCAAAAAAAACTTCAGTACAAAAGTTGTAGTTCTTTTTAAGCTGTGTATTTTAAAATTAGTTACATTTATACAGAATGTCCCGTTTTTCTGTAGTAGATCAAACTTATACTTTTTTAAATGGAACGCCCTGTTTTTTATTTAAAAATTGAAATAAGCTCGTTTTCAGCTTTCCAAAAATATAATTTTGTATAACGTTATACTGAGTGGTTTAAAAGTTATGATCAGTTTTCTACGAAAATCGTACTAAGTTTACCACTCTGTAGAAACTAAATGGATTGAATTGAAAATAAATTTCAGGTTTTACAACAATGTAAATATACTGAAAATGTACAAAATGAATATTTTTTGTCAATTTTAATCATATTGCTTACAGGGTGGATCCAAACGCAAAAGTAACATTTTCTCCGTTATTTTAAATGGATCCCCCTGTATTTTATATCGTTAATAGGAAGTATTCTTAAAGTACTTTCATTCTTATTAATCATACCCTATACCTAAAGATTAATACTTTTAGAGATATTTCAATTAAAAAAATAGAACTTAAAATTGAAGGAAAAAATTAAGCTTTCTTTTTGATAATAACCAAAGTTCACATTAATGAAAGAAGTAAGAAATGTAAATTACACTATCTGGTAAAAATTGTTCTTTAATTGAACTAACCTATCACCAGATACTAATCGCTAATCGTGTAGGTACTAATAACTTTATTGTGTCTGTTGCGACTTATAACAATTGCTAATACCAATTATTAATAATAATTTGGTCCATTTTGTTCGTTTAGAACAGTTTTTTCACATTCTCGCTTTTCGTATGCCGCGGAACCTGTATAGTTGAAACAATCTAGACATTTTTCAAAGGATTTTTTGTTAGCTTGTATTCCTCCAGGATATCTCTCAAGGCAAATCCTTTTGGCAAACAAACAAATTCTCTAAACTTTCTCCCAATACCCAAATCATAACCATCAATAATTGTTCAATAGAAAAATTCATTTTGTATTCTAATTTTTACAAATTGTAGAGGCAATACCGACAAATAATATCAGATAGTATTTAATTGACGTTTTACTTCGATCAAAAAGAAACCTTTTTTTTTTCTTCAATTTTTCGACCAATTTTTTTTTAATTGGAATATCTCGAACAGTTTTAACTTTAGGTATAGGGAATGGTTATTAAGGATGAAAGTACTTCAAAAATACTTCCTGTTAACGATATAAAATATAGGGTGATCCATTTAAAATAACAGAGAAAATGTTACTTTTGCGTTTGGACCCACCCTGTAAACAGTGTGATTAAAATTGACGAAAAATATTCATTTTGTACATTTTTCAGGATATCTGCAATGTTGCAAAATTTAAAATTTATTTTCAATTCAATCCATTTAGTTTCTACAAAGTGGTAAACTTAGTACGATTTTCGTGAAAAGCTGAAAACGAGCTAAATTCAATTTTTAAATAAAAAACGGGACACTCTGTATAAATGTAACTAATTTTAAAATATGCAGTTTAAAAAGATCTATACAACTTTTGTAATGAAGTTTTTTTGACACCTTCTATAATAACAGACATATTGAGTTTTTCCATACTAATGTGCCACCCTGTATGTACTAAAATTGTGCGATTTACTTACTCTATGTGATTTGTACGTAACGATATTTCTAAATCTCTAAGAACTTGCGTCGAAGTCGAGTCCAGAACCATTTTTCGTTTCTGAAACATACACTGTAATTATTGAACCTTTCGAGAAAATAAATAAATACAAGGTTTGAAATTACTGTGTAAACGTATACGCTCTTCAGACGGCTCGTCAAGAATTGTTTGGATAACGGGAGGGTGTGACTGTGTTAAACAGCAGGGGGTTTGCACACAAATTATTGTTAAGACCCCCGTTTGTACGGTCGATTGATCTCTGTTTAACATGACATCATGGGGGTGAACGTTTTGGTTTTGTAAACAAAATCAAGATTGCAAAGACAAATGGTACAAGAAAAATATTTTTTCCACGTACAATTTGAGTTTTAAGGCCGCCAAAGTACGCCCTCAAATTCATAATTCGTGGGGTAATACAGGGTGTTCCAATTAAAAGTAGCCCCATTAATAAGCTTACAATTTTTATTATATAGTAAATCTATTATATTTTTTCCATTATTTTTTATATATTCCTAATCATAATAACATGCGGTTTTCTCAAATATGTTTTATTTTATTATAAGTTTTGTTACAGTGGTACAGAAATTATGCATTACCAATACAGGGTGTTTTATAAAATCTCCTCTTTTAAATTCACGCATTAACCTTTTTTTTTAAATGGAACACCCCTTATATATAGAGGTATTTTGAAAGATATACTCTTGTACTTTTCAAAAATGTGTTATTTGTACATATTATTCTACAAAAGAAGATGTCCTATTTCATGAAATTTGGTTAATGTGAATTTAAAAGAGGGGATTTTTATGAAACACTCTGTACTTGTGTCACTTATGTCACTTGTGTCAAAATTATTGTGTCACTGTAACAAAAAGTTATAGCAAAATAAAATATACCAGCGAAAACCGCATGTTTTTATGATTAGGCGTTTAAAAATTATTAGCTCACTAAAGGGGCTACTTTTGATTGGAACATCCTGTATAGAACTATTTTTCAAATTCAATTCTTTTCTCTCCAATTTGAAAAGATAAAAGTAGGATTTTAAAAATACTCATTAAAGTGCTCTAAAAGTATTCCGGTGCACTGGAAATACTTTATTTCATATTACCCGCCTTTAAAAAAGTGCAAATTATCCAAAAATATCTGAAAAAGGGAAAATACTGGCACCGCTGTCGCTAGTCAAATTTACAAAATTGTTCTGTGATTTGACATTTATGTCAGGCGACACCATAATTTACAGGAATCTATCATCATCATTTGCTAAAATACTTTAAATAGTTTTTTTTCAATTTAATACAACCTATGGATAAATATAAACTAGGAGACATAGTTCTGTAATAAGTATTTTTATCCTACTAAAATTATTTACACATCCGTTTGAGGAAACTCGAGTCTTACTGGAATTACATTTTACCATTTAAATAACATTGCAAATAAATAGCAGTTTTTGATTGCAATTTTCTTAAATATGTAATGAAGTAGGAGAGATTAAAAATAGGATATATCATTGCTTGGAGTCTCTACATTAGATACATAAGAAAGATTCAAATCAATTGATGAAGCCAAATTTGAATCTTACTGGAATTACTGAACCTATGTTTTCACATTTAAAAATACCCCGAAGTGGCGCCCTTAAGGGAGGAATTATTACGTGTAAAGTCGTAACTGCTCTGTGTAAACGTAGAAAATAATGCCGATTAAAGTTTTAGTTATGCTTCGGGGTGGACAAAGAAGTTTGTTGGTGCAATTAAAATTATAAAACAACCCTTTTGTATGGTATAACGTGAAAAAAAAAAACGTTTGGAATTGATCGGGAAATTAAACGGGTAGTTTCAACAACGTGTAATTTAAGTTATGAGCGTTTACGTTTGGCAATTAAATGGTAATTTATTCGAAGCGTCCTTAGAGGGTGGGAAAATTATTAGAATTAATTAACAATTATTATTCACTCGAATACTTACTCTGTGACTTCTGGATGCCTTGGGATCAAGGTATGTTCGTAATTTATTTAAATAATAAGAAGGAGGGTCCTTGGCTTGGACCATTTCCTAAAAAAAATAAAAAATTAAAATTGTATTTTTATCAATAAATTATGCAAATAAACAAGATTTGCAATCCGAAAATGGCATTTTAGAGTATTATATCACTGCATAACAAGGTAAAATTTGATTATAATAGTATTAATAAGCCTTTTCAGGTTTTTTATAATTATAAATGCCATACATTTAGTTTAATGGTAATTTATGTCATACATGGCTTCGTAAAATATTTACATGCTCGTTAGCAAAATATTATGATAATATAAATTATACAAATTTATACTAAACCGATCTTATGCACTTAAATATCATTATGCATACAAACATCAGGCAAGCCGCATTCTTCAGTTTCAAAACGAGATTAAATTTTAATCCTTAACGAGCCGAGATCAATTCCATCGGTGAGAAAATTTTAAAAATAGTAAACCGCCGTTGGATTTTTAAATGGTGAATTCAAACTTTAACCTGTGGGATTCGTTTAATAAAAAATTAAAAACAAATTGATATCCACTTGACCGTCAAAAACGATGATATAACGAATTTATTAGTCACGGCCCGGCGATTCGAATTATGAGTCAGTTATAATTTCGTATTTTTTTTTATTCGAATTTATAATTACGATATACAACGTAATAAATTTTTCAATATGTAAAATAACTGTTAAAATGTCCAATTAACCAACTAGACCGCACGAGTAAATACTAATCAACGATTCCTTCAATATTTATCTAAATTTATAACGTAAAATAAATTGGAAAATTTTAAATGGTTGTAAAATTGTGTTGGCAACGCTGCAATTAATGAGAATTAATTAAATTGTTTAGAAAACAACACTTTATAAGGTGGTTAAATGACATTCTTTGGATGTATAAATGACTCTTTCGAGATATTAAATGGACTTCTCTATGAAAATCCACTTCACTTGCTTTAATTCGAATCGAATTAAAAATGACGTTGTACTTATTTCGAAGAAGTTATATGGACGAGAAACTCATACAAATGCTTACCATATGCTTATTATTCCACTAGCGTCGTTAATGAACGTCTTTAAAAAGTCCAAGTGCAGCATCGGAAATGGATGAATGAAATGCATTTTTTGTTCGTTTTTTTTTTCAGAGGCGTACTCGTAAAAAATCGCAAGCAAATCGTATAAAAATCATTAAAATTTGGTATATGAATTAAGAAAATTGCGTTGAATTAAATGTGTCGTTCATTATAATAGTGAATAAACTCCTTGTTTTTAAGTTTCGAGAAACGAATGGTTTTAGTAATTGGCGTATATTAAAATATACACAAATATTTGTTAAATTTTTTATATGTATATACAATTATTTAGGACAAATCAATGATTATATTAACAGGTAGTAACTTAAACAAAAATTAAACATTTTTTAATTAAAGACGAAATATTTTTATTATCTGGAGTTACTTCACTGTTGAAATGACATATTCAAACATAAAATCATTTCGTTTAGTGTTTTAGTCATAATATTATTTCATCATCAAATCGCTCTTCAGCATAACGTGTGCTTGACCGAGTTGGAATATCTACTGGCAGATTTTTGTATGTGAATGATCTTTAAGGCGTTTTCTGTTAACTGTCGATTTTTGTACCAATGCGTAAAGATAAGAATTTTGCTGGTTAAAGTCTTTTAAATTCCAGAATGATTCAAACATTTCTTGTCTTTCACATTCTGTAAATACCGCAAAACACTCTTTAGGGCATCTACAGTCAATATTTTCGAAGGTTTTACCAATTTTTGCTTTTCCGAATCACTTTGCTTTCAGAATCACTAAAATCTTCTATATTCGACATAATGCTATGATTATACTACAAACAAAGTTATTTTAAAAATACTTTAAGAAAACTATCACGAAACGTGTACAAACTGTTCAACATAAGTCGCAATACAAGTGAATCAACTCCGGACTTACTTCATTATTAAAGTGACTTGTGACTTACTTCACTGTTTAAGTGAATAATAGTTAAAATCTGTTCCTCGACGAAACCAGTAACGACATTTATGGCGATATAGTAAAATAATTTAAAATGTTTTACTTTTATACTGAAAGATGTGATTAATTGAGAACCTATCATGCAATAAAATATGAATTTCAAAATTATGGTGTTACACCACTATTACTTTGATCGACGCAAATACTATCGAAGATTATTCAAAAAAAAATCCCAAACAGTTCGTAGACAATCCTGTGAATATCTGTTGCAAGTCCCTGTATATGGCATTTAAAGAATGTTGTTCTTCAACTACATTGAATGACAAACGAGTGGGAAGATTCAGATACGAAAAAAAAAGTTAACTTAAGCCGCATATACGATTATTTCGAATTTAATATTCGTTTATTGCACGTTCGAAGTTGCACGAAGCGATTCGATATACTCTAGCGATAAATTTAGAGCAATGAAAAAGTCGTATTTCGCAAACAATCAAACATTAAAAATTTTTGAAAGTGACTATCTCGAATAATAGGTACGCGTTTTATGGATAATAAAAATATGTATATGAAAGTAAAAATATCATTTTGTGACGAAATTCCGAATTGCTAATTCGAAGATTTGCTAAATGCGATAATAGAATAAGTTTTGATGTTCGATCAAAAAAAAAGTGATAAAAAATGACCAGATTAGGGAATAATGAAATTTTTAATTGTTATTGTTTTCATATTTCAACATCTTTAAAGTTTTATCTACAATAATAATAACAATCGTGGCATCATAATTTTATTTATTATACAAAAAAAACCTTTGTTTTTCAAATACTTTTTTAAAATACTGATGAGTAGATACTTTAATGCCCGGTTGCACCAATATATCCTTGTTATATTTTATCTTTAGTCTGACTTAAATATGTGATCAACTTAATTGAAATATGTTGCACGAAGTTCAAAATGGTTATTTTACCTACGATCCATTTTAACTTAGATAACATTTGGCAACGTAGCAATATTGTTGAAGAACTTTATAAAAAAAGGAGATAATAAAATTGTCATTTTAAGCATCGAAATTAAAAACAGCATATTAGTTGCTGAAGCCAGATATGGGACAGTGACAAAAGATCAAAAGTAGAAGTTGTGGTTTTGTTTTAACCTATCCTGTAACCTGTAACCTAGAAATTAGTACATTCATAATGAAATTTTGGATAAATTTAAATAAATGTAGGGACGTTCTTTTTGCAGACGAAAACTTTTAAAAAATTCTTCCTCTTAGAATTAATCAAATTAATTGGTTCTTATTCGAATTTGTCGTTGTAAAGGAACATCTACTACGTTATAATTTCTTCCTCTACATCATTTATTATATCTACATTATCCACAATATTTATATCTGCATTTATATATCCACAATTTTACAACTGTCCCGACAATTCTCAAATTTTTGAGCTTAAAATTTTCGTCATAAGTCATAGACATCAACGACCTATGATCTGGAAAGAGATTTTTAGTTGGTACAACAATCTAAAATTGATTTTAGACTTTAGGTCTGACTTGGGATAGGAATTCCTCATAGGATGCTTTGGTACAACTGGGCATTAGTCACTAGAAATGTATCGTTACTTGTTGAAACAAGCAATAAATATCGAACAGTCGACAAGGTAATAAATAACAATTAACCAAAATCGAAGGAAATGTCAAATAAACCCTCAAGTACGTCATTTCCTACCCTCGGAACCGCACCCTCGATAACCTAAATTGTCCGAAAATTACCGCTAAACGCCCCAAATTGACAATTCTGCGAACAGATGTCCAGATTTATAGCGTTGAAATTGCCTCTTTGTTCGCAACTACCTTTTCTAGGACTAGGTTAAATCCGATAAGAGCCGATTCGTGTGTATTTAGCCCGGTCAATCTAGACATTCGAGGGTACAAAAAATTCCCAAAAAAGCTGAAAATTGGTGAAATTGTTTAAAACATAATAATTAATAAAAATTTAAAAGCCCTCATCGATCCGATGCGTGGAAAAAAATTTACGTATGGTCAAAGGTTATAAAATTGGGCTTTTCGCGATTTTTAGCAAAAAGTTTAGCAAAAGTTTTATCATAAAATTAGTATAGAGAAAAATTGTAGATCGTTAAATTATCTTTTAAAAATACTTTAATACTTTTTTCCGTTTCAGAAATATAACGATCCATAATGTTGGCGTAGAAATTTAATATACGCATCTGATGATCGATCAAAAGTTTTGCAACATTTTGAAGCGTTATACAGGGTGTCCCACAATGAAAAGTAGCCCATTTAGTGAGTTGATAATTTTTAAACGTCTAAATCTTAAAGACATGCGGTTTTCGAAAATATTGTTAAAAATTTAACAATATTTGTTATATTGAAAATTTGTTATATTGAAATTGTTGTATTGAAAAATGTTATTATTGTTAAAAAGACACAAAAATGTTGTACCGCCTGTACAGGGTGTATCATAAAAATCCCTTCTATTAAATTCACATTAACCAAATTTTATGAAATAGGACATCTTCTTTTGTAGAAAAACATGGACAAAAAATACATTTTTGAAAAGTACAAGAGTATATCTTTCAAAATACCTCTGTATAATACGGGGAGTTCCATTTAAAAAAAATTGGTTAATGTGAATTTAAAACAGAAGATTTTAATAAAACACCCTCTATTGGTAATGCATAATTTCTGTATCACTCTAACAATTATAGGCGTTTAAAAATTATAAGCTCAATAGAGGGACTACTTTTCATTGGGACACCCTGTATTTCAGAAACAGTGGCTTTCAGAAAAAAAAATATTAATGTATTTTTGATAGATAATTACACGATCTACAATTTTTCTCTATACCTACTAATTTTGTGATAAAACTTCTCGTTTTCCTAAAAATCGCGAAAAGTCCAATTTTTCGACTATTGACCTTTCGTAAATTATTTTCCACACATCGTATGGATGAGGACTTTTTCAATTTTATTTATTATTATGTTTTAAACAATTTCACTAACTTTCAACTTTTTGGAAATTTTTTGACTTTCACTCTTATTATTATTAATTTGACCGGACTATATATTTCTTGTTGCAGCAAAATAGCCCGGGAAAGTTTAATAGATTGCCCCGCGTACAAAACAAATCGTTTTAAAATTTTGCAAATTTTATTGAAGTACCGTAATTCCTTGATTCCCCGAGTTTTCCCGAAATATGACCACAAGGTTATTTTTTATCTTTATCTTAAAAAGCTAATCAAAAAGTATGTCAAACGCATGACCACCTCGACGTGAAGCGGTTAAAATGAGTCACATCGAGTCCGCCTGGGCATAAATCGAGACAAATTCGCTTTTTTTTTTCACTATAGAAGTTATACAATGTATCGCTGTCACTTTCGAATTATTGTGTAATAAAAATGCGACGTCGAGCGAAATGAAATGATTAGATCGTTAAAAAGTGAATCTTGAGGAAACCAAAATGCGGTTGGGACGGCAATTGAGGTTTTTTTATGTGAGGATAAAACGAGGATGTTTCCGGTGAAATAATTATATCCACAATTTATACGTGATTGTGGATTAATGTTTGCGTCACATAATTGTGTCAAGTCCTTTATTTATAGTTCATTGAAGTTTTTTATTCCATTATCATTAATTTGGAATTAATTTAGATTAATTTTCTTGTAGAATTTACTCTCTTGGGATATACAGTGTGTATCTAAATAACACCGGAAAAATAGCTGTGAAGGAAGAACCCCCAAATGAGAACCACCTAAAATATTGTTTTATCCAGGCGCTGTTTAAAAGTTATATACAGTGTGTCCCAAAAACTTGTATACAAATGGGGAAAACTTTCATCTAACATTTCACAAAAAAATTACTCTTGATAAGATTCTCTGCATGACTTGTAGATCCACAATCAGGTATAAAATGTTTAAAAATTGCCTTCAATACAGGGAAAAGAAAAAAGAACGATTTGGATCGAGAGAAAAATATGCACAAACTGTAGTGGAGAGCAAAATGTTCATTGAAATTGTCATAAAGCATTTTGTACCTGATTATGGATCTACAAAGTCATGCAGAGAATTTTATCAAGAATTTTTTTTTGTGAAAATTAAGATAAGAACTTTTTGGGATACACTGTATACATTTTTTTTCACAAATTTTTTGACCAGCATCCCCAAATGGCAAAAACATGTTCAAACCCAAAGATAGTTTGATTTGTCCACCCCAGGTTAATTATTATTGCATTTTTAAAATTTTAGAAAATGTGAAGTTGGCACCCCCAAATACCAATTTCGTAATTTTTCCCCCCTATATTCGTTTGTCCAAATTGATACCGGATGTTTAGATTTTTAGAGATATTTAATTTTTCCCAAACCCCTAAATAATAACAAGAAGGTGGCCATATCCAACATTTATTGTACTATAAAAAAAATCCTTCTCTTTGAATTGTTATTTTTCAGTAGATTATTATGCCTATTGATGATTTTTTTATTGTAATAAAATCGACAGTGCTTCGATTGGGATAGTTATAACCGCCAACTTCATTTTATTTAAAATTTTAAATACTCACCATCAGTGTATAATTATTTTTTACTCAAATACCATGAGGGTTAGAGGTTTTTTGCAAGAGACAAAAAAATTTCGAAATGAATACAGCTTTTCATAAAAAAATGAGAGATCAGGGGCGGCGCTCAAAAAAAAATACGATGTCGTTTATGGTAGGGTTGGGGTGGTTTTTACCCTTATAGTATTTTATTTCATGTAATTTTTAAATAAAATAGCTACCTACCAAATGTTATGAAAAATCGAATGAAGCGTTTTTGAATCATTAGAAAAATTTGCAAATTTTTCTTTAACCTTTTAGGCTCCCTCACAGTCAAACGAAGCACTTTGGATATAACTAATTTTGGCTATAAAAAGGCATTGGTATAGGTATAGGTACCTTCTCCGAAGAATAAAAAAAGTCTTTTCTTTCTTTACTTCACCCGGTATAAATAATTTGGATGTATACAATTCACTCTCTTTTAAAATATGTAGGTAAATGACCGGTGAAATAATAATCCAAAATTATACGTGATTATTACGTCAAATAATTGTGTCACCATTTTCTTTTTGTAGTTCAATGAAGATTTGTATTTCATCATCCTTAATTCGAAAATAATTACACACCTTTGAACCGTTACTAAGTGTTATACCGAGTGTCTACAAAAATGAATGAAAAACTTTTCTCATTCACTAAATTGTGATATAATTCCAGTCATTCATACACAGATGAATTTCTTATAGATACACCACAATTGACTCTCTTGCTTAGATAAAATTAATTAACTCCTTAAGATACAGTGTGTCCCAAAAAGTTGTATAAAAATGGGGAAAAGTTTATCTTACATTTTACAAAAAAAAATTATTCTTGATAAAATTCTCTGTATGACTTATACAGGGAGAACAATAAATTATGATTTGGATCGAGAGATAAATACGCACAAACTGTTCATTGTGCATAATTATGCACAAATTATGCATAATTTTTTATTACTTAATGACAATTTCAATGAAGATTTTGCTCTCTACTACAGTTTGTGCAAAATTTTTCTCTCGATCCAAATCATTCTTTTTTCTTTTCCCTTTATTGAAGGCAATATTTTAAACATTTTATACCTGATTAAACCAGTGCTGAAGCATTTGAAAATTGCAAAAAGAGGAAAAAAATAATAGTAGGATGAAACCCATTGGAAAAGGAAGAGAATATAGAGAGTTTTTAAGGGTAGAAAACGGTTTATCTCGGTTTCCGGCAAAACTACAAGTCCTATGGAAAAACGTTAAATAGCAAAGTTTTAGGGAATAAAAATATGTACAACTTTTGTATTTACTTTTGTATTTTAAAAAATTCAAATTACCAAGTTTTTGGTATTTTATTTTTTTTATAATACAAACAAAAAAATTTTTCACGAAATGGTGAAAACTTACCTTTTTATGTCCCAAACACACTGTAATTATTTTGATTTAAAATATTTTTTTCACCTTATTTTGACTTAACATTAGGCTTAACATTTTGACTTAACAGGCTAGTGGCCTGTTTGTTCGTTGAAATCTCTACTTTTTGAGGGTGTTTAAAAAATTATCGACCCTGGTCTAGATTGTGGATCTATGTACAAGTCAAGCAGAGAATTTTATCAAGAATAATTTTTTTTGTGAAATGTAAGAAAAACTTTCTCCCCATTGGTATACAACTTTTTGGGACACACTGTAGAACCTTTAGAATTAGATTTTTACTTTTCAGACTATTATCTAAAAAGACATTAACATTAACAATTTTCCTACTTGCAGCGTTGCCAACGTCTCAAACTCAATAAAAAAAAAACATCGCAATGATTTCATACACTGGTACATCATGATGAAATAACTTGTAGTGGCTAAAACCCCTAATAATGTTAATGTAACGATTGAAAAAGCTAAAAATACCCGCCTTGATTCGGAAATAACGACCAGATATATCCGTCCACTCTGCGAGATTAAAATTAGAGCGGTATTGTACAGCGCGGATTGTTGTGCTTGTCAGTAAGTCAAGTATCATTAAAAAAATGCATTTAACAGGTCAATGTTCAGTACATAATGAATTTAAACGTGTGATTCATCGGCTTCGGCGGGGAAAACGCGGTTTAAAAATCCGTTTAAAAACGAAAATAATATCGGAAAGAAACTCACCTGATCACAGATAATATCCCATTTCTTTTCGGAATCGTAATTTTTCAGCAATTTCGCTTTGTCCGGTGGTAAATCCATAGAAGCCTGAAAATTAAATTAATTCTCGTGAAATATTTTCAGATGATCATAAAACAAAATAATGTAGACAAACTCGTCTAACTAATTATAATTAGCATAATGGTTGTAGCTGTTTTTTTATACCTTTTAATTACAGTAATAAGTTCAAAGCAAACCACTTATTACAACGTCAAGCTCCAGTGATGTAATTAATATTACAAACAACATTTTATTCTATACTATAGGTGTTATTTACTACGCAAATATTGAACAAATTCAATTTTAAAAATAAAAAGGACATGACGAATTAGAGCAATAAAGTTCGTGTATTTTAAGTTCTATTAAAATTGACGAGCAACTGGGAATTGGGACAGTAATTTTATCGCTTTTAATCCACAGCTTTTGTGGGCTTCATTACAATAATTTCGAATACTTGCACATACAGGGTGTTCCAAAAAGGTTTTGCCAAAATTTTAAGGAGATTATTGTGGTGAACAATTTTTGCAAAGATACCATTAGTCAATAATTGAGCCGTTTTGGTTCCAGAGTCATTTCTGTTTGAAAAGTTGTTCTTAACTTCTTGAATGTAAAAAACGTTAATATCTTATTATTTTTAATTACAAATACGTAGAATGAATCACAATAAGGATTCAAAATGGCGACCCTCTACTTCATTACATAAATTGATCATTGAATCTTGCAGCTGTTGGAAGATGTACAGAACTTGTTGTATATGAAAAGAAGCCATCTCACGTCCTAATAATTCTTCGTGAGCATCTACAGGAGTTTCGTACACCAAGGACTTCATTTAACCGCAGAGGAATAAATGCGATGGGGTTAAATCGGGACTTCGCGGTGGCCACCGAATAAGTCCTCCTCTTCCAATCCATTGCGCAGGAAATTGTTGGTTTAGATAATTCTGAACAGGACGAGCAAAATGTGCCGGTGCATCGTCATATTGGAACCACATTCTACCGTTTTTTTTTACATTCAAGAAGTTGAAAACAACTTTTTAAACAAAAATGACTTTAGAACCAAAACGGCTCATTTTTGACTAATTATATCTTTGCAAAAATTGTTCACCACAATAACCTCCTCAAGTTTGGCATAACATTTTTAAAACACCCTGTAAAGCAGATGTATTTACGTTAATTGTGCTCGTGATTTAAAATACGCCCCTGTGCAAATTTCGTCAAAATTAAGCACGAAAGGCGAGAGAGAGACGGCGATATGCTAACGTGTAAAAACACCATCTAAAGAAATTAAGTATCGAAGGGAAGGCGTTTACACAAAAGGGTCAGGCTAGGCTAGACAGGGTGCGGTATATGCTATACACACAGTAAAGTATATTTTTATAACAGAGCACTGATAGTACATCAAATGAAGTCGTCAGTATGAAACACGGCCCTATATTTCTAAGGTCTGGAAACTTCCTATGCTTGTGCATTAGAGAATGTGTCCCGTTGTTATTTGAGGACTTTTTAAGCTTCACTTTTTCGCCGCTTCGTGGCGAACGATCGGAGAATCAACTTATCTCAACCAATCAACGTCGCGTTACATATAAATCGCGGTTGTCAGACGACAGTTCAAGCTGTCAAAACTTTTAAATACGTCACAAGTCATTAACCAATCACAATTAAGAATTGATGGTAGAAATCGTTTTTAGCGACGTTGTCAATTATCTTCTTACTCTGAAAAAAATGGAGTTTGTACGTCAATGCTATAATTTATTTTTTGTATTTCTTGATGCAGTTATGATTTATTCGAAAAAAATAGAGCGAACTTATAATTGGTTAATAATATAATATAATATATACGAATTACTGTAAAGATCCTAAATTCTAAAATATTGTTTAGTAAAAATGGTAATGTGGCATCATCGAATGTTACTTTTGACTTTTAAACTTGTCAAATTAATAAAAACAAAAACTTAACCTCCAACTAAATCAACTTATACAATTTTAAAATGTCGCATCAGAAGGTAAATAAAACCTGTTTCATGTCGTTTTGTGAAAATTCTTCATTGTATTCTAAAAAAAGTGTTTATTTTTAGCCCAATAAACTTAAAACAAAGAAACTACAATAACATAACCCTAGATATGTCATCTGTCATTCGATGTTACATTTAACTTTTGTTCGTTTCTTCTATTCTTCCGAACATTTCGTTCAAATTCTTATGCCATCACTAATGATACAATCACGGCCCTATATTTCTAAGGTCTGGAAACTTCCTATGCTTGTGCATTAGAGAATGTGTCCCGTTATTTGAGGACTTTTTGAGCTTCACTTTTTCGCCGTTTCGTGGCGCGATCGGAGAATCAACTTATCTCAGCCAATCAGCGTCGTGCTACATATTAAATCGCGGTTGTCAGACGACAGTTCAAACTGTCAAAACTTTATTATTTGACATTTCGAGGAGAAAATGGAGAAATACATTAACCGAAGAAACGTGAAGCATGATGTTAATAACAAAATAATCGCTAATTTAAGTATACTTTTATATATTGTATCTATTTTTGGTTTGAATATAACCTTTCTTAATGCTAATTCTAAATAATTCGTACGCAAAAAATCGTGGTCCTTTACAACATCGCCTCCAAGCGGCCGTTCTAGGAACCCTGTTTTATCCTCAAATAACACGACACTTTTTCAACCTATGTTTCCAGACCTTGTAAATATACGACCGTGGTATGAAACAACGTGCTGTTGCGTGCGAAAAATTATAATACATTAAAATTACATCATAAATATTCTGACTTCAGTAATTTCGCACGAGTTGTAATTGAAGTGCTTTCGGAAAACTCCAATGTTGCAATTTCGAAGCGGAAATTGCTTTATGAGTGGAATACCGAGTAATTGCTCATCAAATAAATCAAACTGTAACCAAAAATTATTCGACTCTCTCTCTATTAAACCGCTTGAATTTTTACAGTAAACGGTTAGATTGGGGTAAGGACGGGCAAATATTTACGGGCGCTTATCATCCACAACATCCATTATAATTCGAGCATAAATAAAGGAGGAACTTTCTTTTTAGATAACGGTTTTCCATACAACTTTATGCAACTTATTTACGTATTCAAAGTTTGTTGAACTCATTGGGAACGCACGAGATATAATATACGTATAAACGCACCCAGCTAGGCCCAGAGACAAACGGCATAATATATAAATATAGTATTAATAATTGTCCAATGTCAACATCTGTGCGTTGTATACGATATAAGTAAATAGTAGATTGAATCGTGAATGGAACGTATTTTAAAGAGATTAATGTGTTTGATGCTTATTTCTTATACTTGTAGGTACATTTATATCGATATAGTTATATAGTATTAAAAAACGCCCATTGCATGAATATTAAATACAGGGTGTTTCATTGGAAAAGTGCAATATTTTAACCCTATACAGTGTGTGTCACGACGAGGGCCAGTATTAGTCGATGCGCTTTATTCAATGAAAATATTTTCAACTTTTCTTTACTTCCGGTTATACCGGAAGTGGACATCAACTTTGTTATTTTAAATGGGACACCCCATATATTAATATATTTTCGAAATGTACGCAAAATTTTAGAGTGCTTTTGTCTAAAAAACTTTTTTCAAAAATGCATACTTTTTGAGTTACTAATTTTTTTTTTGAAAAATTTGACCGATGAGGACCCTTATAAATTATTTTTTACGGGGATCCCTTTAAAGATATGGATACGGTTTCTGTAGGGTGGTCACTAGCAAGGTCAAAGGTATTTGAATCTGTGTTAAAAAACTTTTTATTTTATACAGGGTGTATACAAAACATGTGAAAAGTTGAACTTCAAAAATACTAAATTATTTTATTTTTTAAATGGAACCACCCGTTTTTTTCTATTTTATTGAAATCAGCGATAAAAAATTAGGGAAGTTCATGTTTACTTCCCTATACCTAAACCTAATAGGTTTGATGATATTAAAAATTTTACTTAAAACTTACTTTTCTGCCTTATTCTTAAATAATCCGTTTTTACAAGTTGGCTATGTAAATTGTTTGTAATTAATTGATTATTAATTTTGGTACTTGTGAGATATTTTTTTTTCTAAAAATGTAACACCCTGTAGCTCGAAAATTAAGAGGTTTACGACATAATATTTATATAAACTTTTCTTCTTAAGATCATCCAAATATTCACATCCTGAAGTATCGGCATTCAATTAACTAACACCCAGTATGTGTTATAAATTGATTTTTCGACATTCCAATGGAATATCGAGGAAGTTTATAAATTCCTATTTATATCCACGTGCATGTGTAATATTAATTTGCATTGTGCTTAATAGATAATATTTATTATTATAAAACTTTAAATTGTTAAAAATGTTAAAAGTATTGAATAGTTGCGAAACTATAACAAAAATTAGTCAGATACTTCTGATAAAATATATGTCAGAATAAGATAGAAGATATCGAATAAGATAAAATCGTATAAGCTTTTATAAAAATAAAACAATCATAATGCGTATACAAGTATAATCGCTAATAATAATAAAACCACACCCTACAAGCAGGTATAATAAAAAAAAACCGATTTAATCACATATTTCTAAGGATATGTTCACTCATCGGTTATCTAGTCACCGCGAACTGTAATTAGACGCAAACAGTGTTTATGTCTGCAGGATGAATTCATTTACAAAAGTCTTTAATAGTACCGATGGTATCAAATTCTAAACGAACATAAAAACATTGTTTTTCAAATAAAATTATACCAACCCTGCCATCATTCGGTATACGAGGGTGGTTTGAAAAGTCTGTGACTTTTAAAGGAAAACATTTTATTTTTCTACATAATCTCTTTTTAGATCGATACACTTAGTCCATCGTGTTTCTATAATTTTCTTATTCCTTCTAAATAATAGGATTTCCCAAGACCCTTAAAATAAGCCATTTCGGCGATGACCTTTTCATTCGACTCGAATCGTTTACCACCAAACCATTTCTTCAGGTTTTTGGAAACAAAAAATAGTCAGAGAGGGTTAAATCCGGAGAATAAGGTGAGTGGCGTAGCATCAGTTCGTAGCCCAATTGATGAAATTTTGCCATGCATGAAATTTTCAATTTTTGTGAATATTATAACAAAGTTAGCTGCTTTTAATGGCTGTTAAACATAAACTAATCATCACAGAATGTGTCAAAATTTGACAGTAATCTACCAATATACAGTGTGTCCACGGATGGGGTTGCCTATAGGAGAAAAATTTTTATTAAATTTATTTATTTATTTATTTTTATTAAAAATTTTTGCTTTTTTTAAAAATGAGAATAACACTGAAAAATCTTAGATTGGGTCTACAGGGTGTTGCCAAATTAAGAAAACATAAAAATACCTCAAGAGAGAAGTACCATTATTTTTTATTTTACACAAAATTTTTATAAAAGAAAGTTGTTTATAATCTAAAATAAAGCCTGAACACAAATTTTCAATAATAATGTAAGTTAATAAATAAATTCTTTCTTTATGTAAGATAATAAAAATTCTTTCGTTCTTTCTTGAAATTTTTTCCTGTTTCTTAATTTACTAACACCCTATACATCTTATTTAATGTTTTGATATGTGAATTTCATTTTCTCGACAAGTTAATTTTTTTATAAAGAATGGCTTTTCGTCGTAAAATTAATAATAACCATTTTTCTTATCTGGTCAACTTTATCTAGGGACACACAAAATTTGAATTTAAGTTTGCAAATTTGTATTCAGGCTTTGTTTTAGATTATAAACAACTTTCTTTCATAAAAATTTTGTGTAAAATAAAAAATAATGGTACTTCCCTCTTGAGGTATTTTCATGTTTTCTTAATTTGTCAACACCCTGTAGATCCAATCTAAGATTTTTCAGTGTTATTCTCATTTTTAAAAGAAGCAAAAATTTTTATAAACAATGACTTTTTGTCGTAAAATGAATAATAAAAATTTTTCTCCTATAGGCAACCCCATCCGTGGACACACTGTATAGTACTTGACGGAAAAGTGTCGATATTACAGATATTACAGTCGATATTACAGACTTATCAAACCACCCTTGTATCTACAGCAAACTTTTTTTTAATAAACTGCTCCACAAAAGTTAAGGAAGTTCGCAAATTTTGCGATTATTTTAAAAGTTACAGACTTTTTGATCACCAAATTTTCAAATATGCGAAATTAAACGTTTTCTCTCATATCTGAGTGGATTTTTCGTCCCTACCTCTACAATTCGTACTAAATTTGGCGATCAAAAAACCTGCAACTTTTAAATTAATCCCAACATTTGTGAACTTCCTTAACTTTTGTGGAGCAGTATAATTCCGAAGAGATATACCAACACCATTATTTCGTCTTTACCATTCACGAGACTATAAATTACTCGAAATTTTATGCAAATTTCCAATGCACATCGACGTCGATGTGCAAACGCAATACCTCGACTACTAAATATGAATAGATTTTCATTCGAATGGTATAAGCTCGTATAATGGTCGGGGCTTTTTTTTTTCGTGTCGTAAACCAGATTGCAAATGCCCCGAGCCTACGCAACTAGTTTGTTCTACGATTTGCCAATGATATGGTCGGTATTACATTCTTTCATATACGTGGGTTACAAGCGTTGTACAAGCGGTACAAGCGCGATCTTCCCTTCTGTAGAGATTACTTCGGATACACTAAATTCAGTGTTGTTAAGTAATTAATTACAAGTAATTGAAAAAGTAATTGAATTACTTTTATTGTAATTGAGGCGGTAATTAATTACAAGCTCCTCAATTGTAATTCATTTGTAATTCAATTACTCCTTTCGTTACAATTACAATTACATTTTACAATTACATTTCAATTACATTGGACACAAAAGTACTTATTTAATATTTTCAATACGTGGTAAGTTTAATTCCGATTGCAAATCCCTAAATAATTATTTAAAACTGACACCAAAGCAAAGTAATTGTGATTGTAATTGTATTTGTAACTTTAATTGTAATTGTAATTACATTCGCAAATTTTGTAATTGTAATTGCAATTAATTACAATTTGTCAAAAATAATTGTAATTGTAATTAATTACATATTATAAAGTAATTTTAACATCACTGACTAAATTGTATTACAAGTAGATATGCGCCTAGGTGCGCACCATCTACACTCAAAAATGTTTTGCATATTACATACAGGGTGGCACATTAGTATGGAAAAGTTGTATAGATCTTTTTAAACTGTCCCGTTTTAAACTGTCCTGTTTGTAGAGTGTCCCGTTTTTTATTTAAAAATTGAATTTAGCTCGTTTTCAGCTTTCCACAAAAATATAATTTTGTATAACGTTATACTGAGTGGTTTAAAAGTTATAACCACTTTTCCACGAAAATCGTAGCAAGTTTACCCCTTTGTAGAAACTAAATGGATTGAATTGAAAATAAATTTTAAATTTTGCAACATTGCAAATGTCCTGAAAATGTACAAAATGAATATTTTTCGTCAATTTTAATCATACTGCTTACAGGGTGGTTCCAAACGCAAAAGTAACATTTTCTCTGTTATTTTAAATGGATCACCCTATAGTTTATATCGTTAACAGGAAGTATTTTTGAAGTACTTTCATTCTTATTAACCATTCCATATATCTAAAGTTATAACTTTTCGAGATATTCCAATTAAAAAAAAACTAGAACGGAAAATTGAAGAAAAAAAAATAAGGTTTCTTTTTGATCGATGTACACGTTATAGAAAGAAGTAAGAAACGTCAATTAAATAATATCTGGTATTATTTGTCGGTATAGCCTCTACAATTTGTAAAAATTAGAATACAAAATGAATTTTTCTATTGAACAATTGTTGATGGTTATGATTTGGGTATTGGGAGAAAGTTTAGAGAATTTGTTTGTTTGCCAAAATGATTTGCCATGGGAGATATCCTGGAGGAATACAACCTAACAAAAAATCCTTTGAAAAATGTCTAGATTGTTT
The DNA here is from genome assembly GCA_918026865.1 of Phyllotreta striolata. Taxonomy (NCBI): domain Eukaryota; kingdom Metazoa; phylum Arthropoda; class Insecta; order Coleoptera; family Chrysomelidae; genus Phyllotreta; species Phyllotreta striolata. Next base: position 6,594,448 of record OU900098.1, on the reverse strand, counting down.
CAACTATACACAGGTTCCGCTGCATATGAAAAGCGAGAATGTGAAAAAACTGTTCTAAACGAACAAAATGAACCAAATTATTATTAATAATTGGTATTAGCAATTGTTAAAAGTCGCAACAGACACATTCAACATATTTATAGTACCTACACGATTTGCGATTAGTATCTGGTGATAGGTCAGTTCAATTAAAGAACAATTTTTATCAGATAGTGTAATTGACATTTCTTACTTCTTTTATTAATGTGAACTTCGGTTATTATCAAAAAGAAAGCTTAATTTTTTTTCTTCAATTTTAAGTTCTATAATTTTTTTTAATTGAAATATTTCGAAAAGTATTAACCTTAGGTATAGGAAATGATTAATAAGAATGAAAGTACTTTAAGAATACTTCCTATTAACGATATAAAATACAGGGAGATCCATTTTGACGAAAAATATTCATTTTGTACATTTTCAGGATATTTGCAATGTTGCAAAATTTTAAATTTATTTTCAATTCAATCCATTTAGTTTCTACAGAGTGGTAAACTTAGTACGATTTTCGAGGAAAAGTCATAACTTTTAAACCACTTAGTATAACGTTATACAAAATTATATTTTTGGAAAGCTGAAAACGAGCTTAATTCAATTTTTAAATAAAAAACAGGGTGTTTCATTTAAAAAAATATAAGTTTGATCTACTACGGAAAAACGGGACATTCTGTATAAATGTAACTAATTTTAAAATATGCAGCTTAAAAAGATCTACAACTTTTTTACTGAAGTTTTTTTGATATCTTCTACAATAACAGATATATTGAGCTTTTCCATAATAATGTGCCACCCTGTATGAAGTTGAAATGCCACTGGCCATTTATTTTTTGAAATATGTCTTTTGTTGACCTGTCTTTAAAGGGTGCAGGTAAATTATTCGAAAACAATTTTTCGAAACCAACAATTGTCTGAATAAACAATTATTCGAAGTTTTGTAATTAAAAAAATAAAAAAAATAGACTCAAATTTTATTTGATTTCGTAAAAAACTTTTTGGTATAACCCAGTTGAAATTAAAAAGATGGGCTACAGCATAGCATATCCTTTCCAATTAATATGCATAATTTTATATAATTAAAATAATCAAATTGAACTATGCTTTAAATAATTATATCCTAGATACAGAGTGTGTGAAGTTAAAAACCCAACTTCAGTTCTCAATAGTTCTGATTAGAGTTCTGAGTTCCTTTTAATGAGTATAGGAGTACTTTTATAAAAATTTAAAGAGTTCCGCTTTTTTAAACCAATAAAATAGCAATTAAAAATTGGGGTGCTAACTTCACATCTAATTTCGCGATGGAGGCGTTCTGATTAGCTTCTTCGTTGTATTTTATACACCTCTAGAGTTGCTGATATGTATTATTTTTTCAAAATTTAATTTTGCAAAATTAACGCCATAAAACCAAAAATTCAAAAAGACGAAAAAAAATTTTTTAATGTTAATAGTTCTGAATGTACTCATTGTTTAGCTTTTTAGATAAAAGTTCTGAGTAGTAATCGACGAGTTCTACAAGAAAGTTTTATGGTATTTTGCTAAAAAATCATTAGTTTAGGAGATATTCTCAAAAATCACTCCGATCAAAAAAAATTACAAGTCCAAGAATGAAATTTTTTTGAGAGTTCTCAGGAGTTCTGATAAAAGTTCTGAGTAGTATTCGACGAGTTCTACAAAAAAGTTTTATGGTATTTTGCGATATTTTCAATAATTAAAAAGTTATGGGACCTCATCTATGTATTCATTGATAACTGTTTATAAATAGTTTTTCTTGAAATTTTTAATTTTAATTTTTTTTAATAATCAGGAACTCTAGATATTTATAATACAAATACAATGAGTACATTCAGAACTATTAACATTAAAAATTTTTTTTTCGTCTTTTTGAATTTTTGGTTTTATGGCGTTAATTTTGCAAAATTAAATTTTGAAAAAATAATACATATCAGGAACTCTAGAGGTGTATAAAATACAACGAAGAAGCTAATCAGAACGCCTCCATCGCGAAATTAGATGTGAAGTTAGCACCCCAATTTTTAATTGCTATTTTATTGGTTTAAAAAAGCGGAACTCTTTAAATTTTTATAAAAGTACTCCTATACTCATTAAAAGGAACTCATAACTCTAATCAGAACTATTGAGAACTGAAGTTGGGTTTCTAACTTCACACACTCCTAGATACAGTATTGTATTATAATATGAATATTTTATAGTCATAAAAATAATATTAACATACCAATAAATTTTTTCTTCCATTTGCTTCCTATTTATTATCAACTTTATTATCAAATTTATTATCAACGGGAATTTCCTAATTTTAATTTTTTATTTATTTATATATAATTAAGGGTGCAATCTAGTTCTATTTAGGGTTGAACAAAATTGTCTATAAAAATATCTATATTTTTGAAAAATTGAGCATTCGAAAAATTGTGTTTCGAAAAACTGTATTCGAAGAATTGTTTTCGAATAATTTACCTAGACCCGTGTTTAAATTTTCACTTCTTTACATCCAAAATCTTTCAAACTGCTGCAAAAAATCATTTTTTTGATTTCAACTCTGACACTGTATTTTTTTAATTTCAATATTTTACTTAATCAAGTTGGGTCAGATCGTAATATTTTGAGGCCCTGAATCTTCCCCTTTACTTTTGGACCATTACTTACGGACCACCCTGTATATACACACTCAAAAATGTTTTGCATAAAAGAATAAACATTTAATACAGCGAATTATTTGCAAAATTACTCATCAAAATTAGTTTCCAAAAGACATAAAGACCATTTAAAATAAACAATAAAAACAATTCAACAAAAGACATTTTAAATAATAAATGGGCAGTGGCATTTCAACTATATAATATGCAAAACATTTTTGAGTGTGTGTACTAATATGCCACATCTACAGGGTGTCCCAAATCGAAAATAAAATCGTAACTACTTCCTCATACCTACTCAATAATTTCCTCCATCACTCCCTAACAGTCTGTATTTTAATAAAAAAAAATATGTATTAGTATACTTAAGATGGGACTTAGTAGCAGTATTGTGATATTTCTAAATATTTGTCCTATGCTATACAGTGCATTTCAAGGAAATTGTCCATTAGAGGTTACAGGAGATCCTGAAGAGTTAGAAATCTGAAAATTTAGGAATAAAGGATAATCAATGTTGAGTTTTTCTAAAATATTTTCAACCGTATGTGACTTCCGATTATACCGAAAGTAGATGTCAACTTCGTTATTTCAAACGGAAAGTACCATTTTTGACGTCATTTTTGGATTCTGTAGCTCTTTTTAATCAGACTTTGATATAACACCACATGCTTAAAATGGGCCACTTTTGAGTTATTTAATTTTTTTCGAATTTTTTTGGAAAAACGGTCGAATGCATTTTTTATAATATCTCTGGTAATAATGCACCTAGAAGTTTGAAATTTGGTATCGATAATGTCCAGACACAGTACTAAATAAAACTAAACTGAGTTTTTATGATCTATTTAAAGGGCGTTTAAAATTACCTGACAAACTTGGCTAACTTAAAGTGACCATAACTTTGTTATTTCAAATAGATCACCCTGTAATTTTAGGCATTGGACTATGGGGATTTTTAATCTCTTTCAATCAATGTATAGATTCCTTATACCTAAATCCAGTGGTCCAACATTATCTTTTACTCCTAAATTTTAAGATTTCTAACTCTTCAAAATCTCCTATAACTTCTAATGGACGGTTTCCTTGAAAAGCCCTGTATATAAGTGATGATGCGGTCAGTTTTCAAGTCGTTGGAGCATCGGATAATCAAAGTGGATCAAAGTGCAATTTACCAATTACTACTTCTTGTCGGTTATACGGACTGCACTCCATTAAATAATAGAGGTGATAAAATGAACAAATAAAACGTTCTTCGATGATAAGGGTTCAACGAAACTCAAATAAGATATGATGGTGAACAAGACTTTACTTAATAGTGAACTTGAAAAGTAAATAAATAAATAAAAGGCAATAAAAATATTAGATTAGATTGTAATAATTTGCAAAGAGTAAATAGATGTTAAAAATAAAACGACATAATATTTTATCAAGGTTAAAATTAAAGAATTAAAAGGATTTTATATACAAATCCAAAGTATTATAAAGTATAGGTATCTAGTTGAATTAACAGAAAAACATTCATGTAATATTGACGCGAATATCGATTGGATTAAACAATTTAAATTATGGCTGGAAAATAAAATACGTTAATTAAATTCTGGCCGTGCAATACGTTATTAACTATTTAAGTAGGATGTTTTTTAAATTCCAATAGATTAAAGAGAACGATGGAATTCGAGCAATTTACGTTGATATCGAACGAATCGAATTAACGTTACCGCATGAAGTATAGATAATGCATGAAAAAATCAATAAATATTAACTATTTCATGCATACTAAAATTAGATTTTTGTTATAATAGAATAGATAATATTAAAATAAATGTATAACGTACAAACTATGCAGAGTGTTCCAAAATAACATGCTAATATTTAAGCGGGTGAAGGGGGTTCTAAAAGTCTTAACTTTTGAGATACAGGATGTTAAAGTTTTAAGAAAAACATCATTTTTTTTTGTAATAATTGTGATACTATTGTAGATATCTTTATGAAATTTTGTACACGTCTTCTATATGAATTAAGATGCATTTTCTGATGTACAAATAATTTTATTATTTTCAACAGTGGCGTCCGTACGGGTTTTACGTTGAATATTTTTGGAGAAAAAAAATGGTACGCCACTGACTAATTTTGAAATAAAAATTATTTTCGGAATCCTCCTTCAATTTATAACAAATTTGATTACTTGACTTTTTTTTTGTAAACGACATCGTTTTGTATTTAAAAATTAATAAAAGCATTGCAATAATTTTTAAGTTTAGGACATACGTTCATGTTTTTTTTTTTATAAAATGGGTTCAAGAATCACCCTCTTAAATATTAGCATATCATTATAGAACACTCTGTATTTAGGTATTATACACCTTGCTCCATTTCCGATTGCAACATGGTCATTTCTATGAGTGGAACAAAGAAAGATTATTAAAATGACAGTTGTCAGAGTGAAAAGTTGCAATGACACAAATGTCACTCTTTCCTTTTCCTTTATAAGTGTCTAATTGAAGTTGTCTTTATCGCACCCATCGCCTATATAACCTATGTTGCGATCAAAAATGGAGCAACCTGTATATTTAGTGTATATAACAGTTCTAAAATGTACCAGTCTAACCAAATAACACAAGAAAACTCTTTATAGTGAACGGTTCCTGTACATTATTCATTCATAAAAAGCTATTCCACGAAATTGAATGAACGAAACTTGAAACAGTACCGTCTCCGGACATATTCATTTTATCCAGTAAATAAAATTTATTATACATATAGCAATCCATTCAACTAAACTCGATCATCAGATATGCGTATAAATATTAATTAGCTTCAACGTTGGTGGGATCATAATTGAATATAATATTCATTTGGTATCGAATAAACAAGCTTTTGCACTCAACTCGTCCCAATTAATCCGCATATATATTCAACATCAATAAACCGAAAGCGAGCCGGGGTAAACGACTCAAATTTACTCAAACACAATGTTAATACCATTTGCACTAAATTCTATTATTATCCTCTTTGTAACACGATATGTTTCTAAATTCGATTTAAAGCCATTCCTGTACCGGAGGAAGGTGCAGTTTAGTCGCCCCAACCGCCGTACACATGTGATGTATTGAGTTTATTTTTTTCCATTTTTATTTTCCCTTCTCGAGAACCCGGGGTACGAGCTCGTGTTTCAATATACCCGGTTCAATGACATAAAAAGCGCAAAATAAAAGTCCCATCCGATAGTTTCGAAATTAATAAGATGTCTGGAAGCCTTAAAAATTAGATTTATTGTACGGAATTTCAGGAAATTGATTAATCTCGACTGCAATCAATGCGCTATTGTTTATTGATATCGTCGCTGTATTATACTCGGAATTGTATCGGAAAAATTCTGTATTATAGTTTTTTTATCTTTTTAAAGTCATCTGCACGACGAAAACTATTGTTGAATATCAAGAACCGGAGAATTTTATTCCACAGTCCCCACTCTGTGGGTTTAATAAAAATAAATAAATACCACAGTCGTTTGTCGACTCAATTTTGAGCGTATATTGTGCATTATTTGAGTGTATTCGAGATGACCTTTTGACGATAACGTGGCCACCGAGCGTGACTGAAGGTTCTAATGCGAAACGCGAATATACCCACTACTAGTCCACTTTTAAAGCCTCCAAAAAAAAACATGGACATTTTTTAATAAAACTGAAAATATCTCAGAAACGGTGACAGTTAGGTATAGGGAAATGTTATGAAAAATGATTTAGTAAGAAATATGCTTTCAATTGGATATTATTAATATAGGGTGTTCCATTTAAATGAAGCGAGTAATTATTAAGTTTGCGTTTTGACTCACCCTGTATACAAATTGCAATTTTGTCAAAATGTAACTAATTTTTGTGAAAATAGACCATTTTCAAAAAGCGTTGACACAAAAAAATTCACATTATCTGATATACAGGGCCTTGAAGTCATGACGATTTGAACATAAAAATGGTTATAACTTTTTAAATACTCAGTATAGTCGTATTAAATCTTATATTGAGAAACTCGTGAAAACGAGCTGAAATCGAATATGAAAGAAAAAATATATATTCCACTTTTTAATTCAATTCAATTCAATTACTCATATTGTAATTTCATTTTAATCTAATTTCCAATAACTTCGTTGAACTTATTTTGCTAAATAATAGTAGAAAATTAAATATCGATTAATGATTAATCAAATATCATTAAGAAGGTACCCTAAATCTTTGATTTTTTTAAAATTTTAAGTTAGGCGAGTTCAATAAGTCAAATTCATAGGTCGTATTAGATGATGACGTCATAGAGGTAACTAGATTAAATTAAAATTATAATAATTTAGAATTTAATTTAAAAATTACCAAATATTTCGAGTAATTAATAATCATTAATTAATCGATCTTTAATTTTCTACTATTATTTAGCACAAAAAGTTCGACGACGTCATTGGTAATTAGATTAAAATGAAATTATAATATCAAAAACTGGACATTTTTTAATAAAACTGAAAATATCTCAGAAACGGTGACAGTTAGGTATAGGGAAATGTTATGAAAAATGATTTAGTAAGAAATAGGCTTTCAATTGGATATTATTAATATAGGGTGTTCCATTTAAATGAAGCGAGTAATTATTAAGTTTGCGTTTTGACTCACCCTGTATACAACTTGTAAGTTTGTCGAACGTAACTATTTATTTTGTGAAAATAGACCATTTTTAAAAAGTGATGATACAGAAAAAATCCCATTATCTAACACAGGTTCTGATATACAGGGCCCTTGAAGTTATGACGTTTTGAACATAAAAATGGTCATAACTTTTTAAATACTCAGTATAGTAATATGAAATTATTAAATAATTAAAATATATTATATTGAGAAACTCGTAAAAACGAGCTAAAATCGAATATGAAATAAAAAATATATCATTGCCTTTAAAAAAAGGTTAGTTTGGTATGGCTTCGACTTATGGACCACCCTGTATATTTCGAAAAAATTTTAAATTATGCACCTAAAGGTGCTTAACATTTTTCCCATTTACCATTTTTTCGTATCTATTATAATAACCGAGTAAATGAGCTTTACCGCACTATTGGGACACCCTGTATATCTACTAAATTCCTACGATGGCGAATTAAAATTCATAAAAAAATAACGATTTTTTTTTTCACGTATAGGTACTTCGATCCGCGAAGATTCGTCCTATATGTTACAGTTGTTAACTTCGAATTCACAGGCATTACATTAATTATTTCTAACGGTATTCACTTTATTATGAATTTGCAGTCACGGTTTGATAGATTTTCGACCAAACAGATGTGGGATGTTCGGCGTAATGAAAAATTTCGTTTCGATAAAACGATTTCGTTAAAAGCATTTTTCGAATTGCAAATATCGCTTTGAATACAGGGTGTTCCTAAACATTGTGCACATTACGGAAGAGGGTATTTTTATGGCTAATTCAATAACTATAAAAAAGTTTATATAAACATAGGTTTGCAAACGCTTCAGGGCTTTGAAATTTCGAGATTTTTCTTGTTTTTTTTTAGAATTTCTGCAGTTTTTTGAGATATTTAGCTTAAATTTGGAATCCACACACACTCAAAAATGCTTTGCATATTATAAATGAAGTTGAAATGCATATTTATTATTTGAAATGTCTTTTCACATCTGTGCATTCAAAATCTTTCAAACTGCTGCGAAAAATCATTTTTTTGATTTCAACTTTGACACTGTATCTTTTTTATTTTACAATATTTTACTCAATCAAATTGGGTCAGATCGTAATATTTTGAGTCCCAGAATCTTCCCCTTCACTTTTGGACCATTACTTACGGACCACCCTGTATGTACACTCTCAAAAATTGTTTTTGCATAAAAGAATAAACATTTAATACAACGAATTATTTGTAAAATTACTCATCAAAATTAGTTTCCAAAAGGCATAAAAATCATTTAAAATTATAACAATAAAAAAAATTTAACAAAAAACATTTTAAATAATAAATGGACAGTGGCTTTCAACCACATTATATGCAAAACATTTTTGTGTGTGTGTGGATTCAGTTATAGGGCAAATCTACATTATAGGGTATGTTATATGGTCCCCCTTTTGTCCAATGAACTTTTTTCTGTGCGCCGCTGGTAGATTCTAAAATATAAAATGAATTTTCTGTTTTGTTTAGAAACAAAACTATAACATTATAACAATTGCTAAAAGAGACCCCATTTTCTCAAATTATACCCTATATATCCTATTACCAAATTTGAGCTAAATATCTCAAAAACTGCAGGAGTTCTAAAGAAAAAAAAATCTTGAAATTTCAACACCCTGTAGATCGGTAACGAAGCGTCTGCTAAACCCACGTTTATGCAGTGTACTTTTAGTCATGAAATACCAAAGAATTACACTTCCGTGTGTACAAGATATTTAGCAACACCTTGTACAGTATACTTTGTAGAAAATTGAATACATTTTTTACAATAAGAAATTGAACGAATTTGAATCTCGAAACGAGCTTTTATTCCACAGCTGCGAGAATCGTCGAACAAATGCATTCGTCCTCCCTAGTTTCTAAACATACGAGGCGACAAATATAGAATTCAGGAGCAAAAATAAATGATCGTGACCGGCGAGCATAGAGTTTGGAAAACTAACACTCCATAAAAGCGGGGCCGGTAATAAACAAGCGGAATAAAATAAAATATATTCCCTCTGGAAATAGAAACCGACGACGCCCCAACGGGACACGTCCTTTGTTTACAAATTCGAATTGACTAAAGTAAATGAAATCTCCAACCAATTACCCCTACAATAATACAGCTGGATACTTATAACTGATTCAACGATTGCATTACATTTTCTACCTAATAAATCCATACGATTTTCGAATCATCGTCGAATTAAAAAAAATAAACGAAATTCGAGGTGTGTGAAGTTGGCACCGCAACTGTAGTTCTCAGTAGTTCTGAGTAGAGTTCTGGATTCCTTTTGGAGAGTTTAGGAGTTCTTTTGTACAAAAAATAATAGTTCTGGTGTTTCAACACATTATTTTTTTAAATAAAACATGCGGTGCTAACTTCAAACCTAAATTTACAATGGAATAGTTCTGATTAGTTTATTTGATGTATTTTGATGAGTTCTAGAGTTCCTGAATATTAAAAAATAATAATAATAAATTTCATAAATAAACAAGTATAAATTATAGTTAATCAATTAGATATATTATCTGACAACCCATAACTTTTTAATTATTGAAAAATTCGCAAAATACCATTAAAGTTTCAGAACTGCTATCAGAAGTCCTGAGAACTCTCAAACATTTTTCAAACTAGGACTTGTTTTTTTTTGTATCGAAGTGATTTTTAAGAATATCTCAAAAACTATTGTTTTAATCGCAAATAACCATTAAACCTAGTTTGAAAAATTTTTGAGAGTTCTCAGGAGTTCTGATAACAGTTCTGAATAGTATTCGACGAGTTCTACAATAAACTTTAATGGTATTTTGCGAATTTTTCAATAATTAAAAAGGTATGGGTTGTCTGATAATATATCTAATTGATTAACTATTTATACTTGTTTATAGATGAAATTTATAGATGAAACTCTAGAACTCATCAAAATACATCAAATAAACTAATCAGAACTATTCCATTGTAAATTTAGGTTTGAAGTTAGCACCGCATGTTTTATTTAAAAAAATAATGTGTTGAAACACCAGAACTATTATTTTTTGTACAAAAGAACTCCTAAACTATCCAAAAGGAATCCAGAACTCTAATCAGAACTACTGAGAACTACAGTTACGGTGCCAACTTCACACACCTCGAAATTCGAATCGTGGAAAAGGTTGATATGTTATTTTTTTTTTCATTTTACGTTTTAGCCGAGCTTTGTTCGAGAGAAAGGCGATTGTTATAAATGTGATTCTTCTTCTCTCTAAGGTCAAACAACACGTCGAGGGCCACAACCTCCCGGTAAAAGAGTTATGAACAAACAATCTCGAGCTTTAATAGGACGCGACGGCTACCCGCTGGTTATATTACCCCTCGTATATGCTTTTTAAAGAAGCTTTTCTCTTCCCTTCCATATTGTAGAATCTGCTACCTATACAGTATAATCGACTACCATGTTACTTTTTCAAAAACAATAACTATTAGTTTGATGCTAATCATATAGGGTTATCTTTACATACCAGGGTGTCCAGGAAATATACAGTGTGTCTACTTAAGTTCGCACCATATGGAAAACTTTTTTATTACTAATTTTACGAAAAAAAGTTATTCTTCATAAAAAGTTCTGCATGTTTTAAAACCTAAAATACAACCATCAGATAACAATTTTTTTAATCCGTATACGAGGTTTGTCAAAAAAATGTGTTTTGTACTCAAGAGGAAAGTACCTTTATTTTTGAAAATATCGGAAATTATTATTAAGAAAAGTTGATCAGGACTAAAAATTACATTTTTAATGTTTTTATGTAGTCGATAATTATTGTAAAATAAATTTTGTTATCATTTATTTCAAGGCATAATCAAACTAATGCAACATAGAAGTTAAGAGATGTAAATGTAATCAAATTTTTAACGAATAAAGAGATAACAGATAACAATTTCCAATATTTTCAAAAATAGATTTACTTTACTTTTGAGCAAAATTCATATTTTCTGACAAACCTCGTATACGACTGAAAAAATTAGATATCTGATGATTGTATTTTAGGTTTTAAAACATGCAGAACTTTTTATGAAGAATAACTTTTTTTTGTAAAATTAATAATAAAAAAGTTTTCCATATGGTGCGAACTTAAGTAGACACACTGTATTTCAAGCGTATAAATGACATCAAAATAAGGGTAGGGTAGTGTCAATCAAAATAAGGGTACACCTTCGTATAAATCTTGTTCATTTGAGCCCCCATTTTTGAGCTATAAGGGCCTTTAGAGTTGAAAGTTTTTATGTTTTATTTCCCAAATTATACATGGGAACAATATAAAATTTGTATAGTTTATTACCTAGACCCAATTGCTGTCCAATTTATAAAATAAATCCTACACTACTTCCCTGGAAGACAGTGGCGGCGTATTCCCAATGATTAACAATTCGTAACTTTTATGAGGACAATCTGCATCAAGTCAAATATATCGTAAATACAATCTTTATTCGATGAACTAACAAAAATGTACTCTTGTTTAAAGTCAATAAAATTAACGGTTTTAGAGAAATTTAAATTTTTAGATTAAGATGGTAGTTACGATAGGGGGAAGAAGTTAGTAAGAAGATGATAGTTTGAGCGTTTTCACACGGTGTAATATATTGCACCTATTAAATAAACAATAAATCGCAGCAATATTGTATTCAGATTAAAATACAAACGTTCGAATGCGTAGTTTTCACGCTCTTAGGGTTCCCTCAAAAATGAGAAAACAAAAACGGAGGCTCAAATGAACCAAATTTATATGAACTTATAGCGCAGTGTAAAGAATTAAAATAATATTAAAATAATATATTATTCTTTTAACTGTGCTTATAGATACCCTTATTTAATGTTATCTATAAACGCTTACGAATTATTAACATTTATTTTCTGGACACCCCGTATAAATAGTTATGTATCATCAATTTATCAATGAAAAATATAGTCAGTTTGAGTCAATTTTATTACGAATTAGGTAGGTAATTGATGAATTGTTTTGCTTGAATTTTTATCTCTTGTGCTTGTGTGAAACCCATGTGGCCTTCAAAGTCGGACGGTTCGGATGTATTTTTTTATTTTTTCAACCAAATCGGCGGGTGAGATGACTCATTTGAATATAGATATACCGGAGGTATTGTTTACATCGGACGAGGTAGAAATTTCCAGCCAAACGAGGAGGCTGTTTTTAATTTCAGGGTCAATTACCTTGGTTCGTTTCGATGGTATCGCACCTATCTACATATTTTTATTGTTTAGATTTGATTTATATTGCGGAAGTCGTTCGATTGGGTTATTGGATAGCCCGGACAGAAGTGTTATGGAGAATGTCAAGTGTAGTATTTCGCTCGCCGTGCATTTACTATAGAATTACATTTACAATAAAATTATTAAAACGTTTATCAAGCAGGCAGAAGTTTTGTAATTTATTCAGTTAATTTTCATGTTTTATGCTGTCGAATTGACAGATCGAAGAATCCTTTGGAGTTATGACATTGACATTTTGACGTTTTTTAATACTGTCATTTTGGTCATTTGTATGACAATTTTCTCGTAATTACCTCGTTAATTAATATAAATTTAATTACCTATGTAAAAATTGAAAAATATTCTCAATTAAATTTGCTTTTAGATGAACTTCTTGACAAAATAATAGAAGTTGTCAATAAGTTTTGTACCAACTTCACACTTGTTTAAATGTTGTCACAGCAACAATAATTTAATTGACCCAAATTGTATGCAACAAATATAAATGAATAAACCATTTTAACTAAATGCAAACATAATTATAGTTGAATTTAAAAACCATACGTCAAAAATGCATGCGTATTTTACTTAACAGACGGTTTTTTTACTTATTTACAAAAACTAATCCTCGCACAGAAATTACGCTTTCGATAATTCAAATGACTCACACTTATATACTATTTTTGTTATAAACTGTTGTAAATTATGACATCACTTCATCGTTTCTAATACGATTTGCGATGAAAAAAAATATAGATTAATCGTATTGTCAAACGGGAAAGGTCAGACAAGGACCGAAAGTTTAGAAGCAAAAAAAATGTAAATAAACTTACCAAAACTTTGGTGAATCTTCGCTCGAGCTCCGCCGGATCGGGCATGGGTTGTTTAGCTTTAGCTTTGATAGTACTTTGCCTAATGCTGGCCTGTCTTCCGTGCAGTTTCGAAGAAACGACGGTATCGGCCTCCGGCACCGAAGTCTCTTCTTTGGACACCGATATGCCCATTGTGGCCGGAACGAACTTTCCAACAATACACAAATCTATTATCACTAATTTACTAAATAACGATCATTTCGATGCGCGAAATCGACGGGAATGCAACCATTCGCATTTCAAAGCGTTGCGGTTTTTCGCATGGGAGCAACAGGTTTTTACTGAATCGGAAATAAATGAGTAACATCACCCAACTCGCAACGGCCTCGCAAAACTGTTTGGATTTCTTTCTCGGCGGAACGCAGAACGCACGGAGGAGTCGCTTTGTCGCTGTTTATTTACGGAGCATGCGCTTTCGTTCGATATTCGAAAACTATCGTGGTGGCTGGTTGTTCAGTCACGGTCACGGACAAAGCGGAAAGAGGAATGAAAGATGTCACTACTCACTTGTCATTCTTGTCATTGTCGAAATGAAAAGATTCTCTCTCGCGCTAAATAATTAACTTCGCGTTTTTATTGTTCACGTTTACTTTCTGTGCGAATTACTGTTAAAAAATTAATATAAAGTGAAAAAGTACAGTTGATTTGTTTATTGACCACCTAAGGCAAGAAAACTGCTTTATGCGACGCTACCGACACCTGTTTAAACGAATTTACAACTTACACAAGATTTCTTTGCGAATATCAACTAAAATAAAAATACTGCTATTTTTAATAGTTTATTTTAAAGTATGTGAAGCGTATAGATACGCGAATTTTTGATTTTATTTCTCGTTTTTCTATTATTTTTTAGTCGATTCTTCTTAGTACGTTGCGCTTGAAATTTGATCTACTATATTGAGGCTATTCAGTTACACAGTTTCCATGTATAAACAATTTGCTAAATATTATTTTTTTATTTTATCGTTCTCGTGAACCAAAATGTATTTTTTCAAAAAAAAGAAAAAAACCACAAATTGTCTGTTAAATCTTATTATTAAATAAAAATCGCATAAATAATAAAAGTAAACGTTTTAAAATAATTAAAAATAAAATAAATATGACATTAATATACTTCAGATGGTGATTAGACAAGTCATTTTGAACAAAAAATGTCCAATAACATTATTTCGAAAAGTATATACTTTCTCTTTTATTTAACATTTCGTAGTTTACGTAATTTTTTTCCAAAAAACCCAAAAAAATTTTTTTTTTCGTATAGTCACATTAATTTTGATCACATACCGTAACTTATCGAAAAAGTTTTATAAGCCATTTTTGGTTCAAAATGACTTGTATAATCACCTCCTGAAATTTGGCGGTTTTTATAGCAGACACCCTGTATAAATAGAGATAAAAATGCATTTCATAAATCCAGACCCTTCGGTAGAGTACCGTCTTTTTTGGCTTTGTTAAAATTACTGTAGAAATCCGAAAAATCAACATAAGCCTCTATTTTTTGATCGGGATCCACAGGATCGTCCCCTTCATCACTATCTCGTGTACTAGAAGAATCGCTAGTTTTCACCGTCGTACTAGTACTACTAACCACATCGCTTTTCATAGTACTCGATCTACTGCTGATCGTATTTTCCGCAACGATCGGATTGAAAGTAACCGATGGAGTCGTTGGAGTAGTTATCGCATTCGGTAGAGGAAAATTGAAATTCCTCAACACCAACGTGATATCTTCCCGTTTGGGCGAACAAGAATTGTTCAGGGAATTCGACATGTACCAATCGTGATGTAGACGTACCGCTTTGTCTACCACGGCTTGCGCTACGCCCGTCAGAGTGGCCTGTTCGCGAAACTGAAACGAATTTAAATCAATTTATTCATTCCGGATAGGATATTAATGCATTTATACACTGTGCTTCATTCCAGATCGCAACATAGGTTATACAGGGTGTTTCATTGGGAAAGGGCAATATTTTAACCCTATATAGAGGTCACCCAGGGGATTACAGTTTTGAGGGGTTAGGGTTTAGGGGTTAAGTTTTGAATTTTCTCATGTAGAAATGTAAAAATTGATTAATCAATGATTAATTATAAAATGAATTGAAATCATTTTAATTTTATTAAGTGCGGATCTGTAATGGTAATTTTTATTGGTTTATGTGAATGTTAATTCAAGTTCAATAGGTTCATTTCAGGAATTTCCATGAAAGTGTTAAGTAAACCTGGTTTTATTAAAGAAAAAATAATTAAAATTCCTGCAATTACATTTTACATGGACCAAAAATCTCATAATGTACATCTTAACGTTTAAATTTTGGTAGAAAAACGGCATGCGGAAAAATAAAAAGTTGATGGATACATTCAGTTTTTTATGCTCTTTCTAAATTTGAAATTCAAGTTTTAAAAATATGATGTATAGGGTATTGTGTTAGGGTCAATTGTAATGTGGCAATAAATTGTCCTAAAAGTATTGAATATCTATGCCAAATATCAAAAAAATATACCGAGTGATTCAAAAGTTATAGGTGTCGAAAGAAATGGGCCAAATTCAAAAAACACCCTGTAACTCGGTTATAAAGGGCGCAAGACCCATAGTACTCGTATATGGTTTTTTTTTGTAATCCCCTGGGTGACCTCTATATAGGGTTAAAATATTGTCCTTTCCCAATGAAACACCCTGTATAAGCTATAGGTGCGATAAAGACAACTTCCATTAGACACTTATGAAGGATAAAGAAAGAGTGACATTTGTGTCATTGCAACTTTTCACTCTGACAACTGCTATTTTATTATTCCTTCTTTGTTCAACTCATAAAAACGACCATGTTGCGGTCTGAATTGAAGCAATCGATATGTCTGGTTTCACCAAAACGACAAATAAGACCTTATTCGATGAATAAATTTAATTGTCCAATAAAAATACACAATTTTGTTTCACCAACAACAAACAGCGTTATTCAACGATTAAATTTGCGTTTAAATTAACCAACGAAATTTGGACAGTTAAAGTTTTATTTGATGTTTTCTAACTTCAAATAATTTTTATTCTAATTTATTGGTTGTATTTTTAGTTTGTTTAAGAATAATATGGATAACAGGTAACAGATAATACAAATATATGTTTTTTAAGTTAATTCAAAATTATTTATCTATTAGATTTTTAGCATCATCTTTTGCTTTAGCATCATCTTCATCTCAAATTTTGCTTCTTTCCCTTTTTCGATCCATTTCAAAATCACTCTCAAACTTAAACTCCAAATACAGGATGTCCCAATGAAAAGTAGCCCCTTTAGTGAGCTAATAACTTTTAATCGCTCAATTATAAAAACATGCTGATTTTGCAGATAAATTTTATTTTGCTACAATTTTTTGTTTCAGTGGCACAAAAATTTTGTATCGCCTGTACAGGGTGTTTCATAAAAATATCCTCTTTTAAATTCACATTAACCAAATTTTATAAAATAGGACATCTTCTTTTGTAGAATAACAAGTACAAATAATACATTTTTGAAAAGTAGAAGAGAGTAGTATCTTTCAAAATATCTCTACATATACGGGGTGTTCAATTTTGATAAAACCCCCTGCATTGGTAATTCATAATTTCTGTATCACTGTAACAAAACTTCGAATAAAATAGAACATATTTAAGAAAACCGCATGTTTTTATAATTAGGCGTTTGAAAAAATTATAAGCTCATTAAAGGGGCTACTTTTCATTGGGACATCCTGTATAATAAAATAACAATATTCACAAGTCACAGTGACCAAAACCAAAAAATAACCTGAACAATTCAGTTCGAAATCTCCTTTTTTTGGAAAGATTTGAATTCTAAAGTTTGGTTTGCCAGAAATATTTGTTTAAACTGTTAAAGAGCCAACCAAAGATTAAAAGTGTTGGTGAACCGTCAAAATATTTATGTGGAGTTTAAAAGTTATTCATCGACTAACTATTTATAGATTTATTTGTCGTTGGTGAAATCGGACATTACTTGATCGACGACACATTGGGCGATGTACTTGTTGACTTGATCGGTACCAGTGGCCTCGGCTATGGATTTATACAGCCCCGCGGACATTAGTAGAAGAAATCTCGACGATTCGTCCAAAGTTATACCGCCGTGAATGTCCGGTTGGGCTGTAATCGGTTCCTGGAGAGCCGACGAAAGGTCCTCGTAGTCTTTGTATCCCCCTTTTACGCTGTAATTTCCCAGGCAGCGCGTATTTTCTTGGTTACCCAATCTCGAACCTTAAAAAAAAACGAGCTTAATACACTCATAAGTACTGAAGTCCCTAGGTAGTATAAGTAGCGCAATCAAATAGGCCTACAAGGTAGAAAAAGATAGCTATCAAAATCTAGTAAAGTATGAAGTAAAGATAAATCTTTCAAACGCGTGCATTTAACCTAAATTTTAATCTAACATTTCTTTTGTGTCGGTTTATTGATTAACAATTGTGACGTCCAATGTAACATGTTTATACAAAATGTTACCTGTATAAATAGAGGTATGTGAAGTTGGCACCGCAACTTTAGTTCTCAGTAGTTCTGATTAGAGTTCTGGATTCCTTTTGGATAGTTTAGGAGTTCTTTTGTACCAAAAATAATAATTCTGGTGCTAACTTCAAACCTAAATTTACAATGGAATAGTTCTGATTAGTTTATTTGATGTATTTTGATGAGTTCTAGAGTTCCCGAATATTAAAAAATAATATTAATAATAATAAATTTCATCAATAAACAAGTATAAATAGTTAATCAATTAGATATATTATCAAACAACCCAACAACTTTTTAATTATTGAAAAATTCGCAAAATATCATTAAAGTTTCTTGTAGAACTCGTCGAATACTATTCAGAACTGTTATCAGAACTCCTGAGAACTCTCAAAAATTTTTCAAACTAGGACTTTGTATTTTTTTTGGCTCGAAGTGATTTTTGACTACAAGTCCTAGTTTGAAAAATTTTTGAGAGTTCTCAGGAGTTCTGATAGCAGTTCTGAATAGTATTCGACGAGTTCTACAAGAAACTTTAATGGTATTTTGCGAATTTTTTAATAATTAAAAAGTTATGGTTTGTCTGATAATATATCTAATTGATTAACTATTTATACTTGTTTATTGATGAAATATATTATTATTACTATTTTTTAATATTCAAGAACTCTAGAACTCATCAAAATACATTAAATAAACTAATCAGAACTATTCCATTGTAAATTTAGGTTTGAAGTAAGCACCGCATTTTTTAATTAAAAAAATAATGTGTTAAAACACCAGAACTATTATTTTTTGTACAAAAGAACTCCTAAACTATCCAAAAGGAATCCAGAACTCTACTCAGAACTACTGAGAACTACAGTTGCCGTGCCAACTTCACACACATTATAAATAGAGATAAAAATAAGCCCAAACATGGCTTACGATTGGTACTTATACTATCTATGGGCTTTAATAAATATTATTTAACTGACTTTTCCTTAAATTCTCGGCGTTGATTCCCAAATGGGACAGTCTCAACAGCTCGTCTTCGTTTTTCAAATCGTGATCGACGCTGAGCTGGACTACTTTTAGCACAGAATTGGGATCCGTTTGGCAGAGCAAAACCCTGCAGTTTCCCACATTGGCCACGTACAGTTTCTTGTCGTAAATCAAAGCCACCGCAGCAGCCGTTCCCGAGGATAGCTCGTCGTTGAGCTTGTTGATGGATTGCACGATATGCGGGACCTTTTTGTAGGCCTCGTACTGGCTGAGCCCGTTCGGTATGTCGCATATTAAACTCGTCCTCTCGGCCAGTAAATCGGCTATGCTCTGCATGTAGCCCTCCTCGACGGTCGCGAAGGCTTGGCTCAGGAACTCCTTGACCTCCTCGTCGGATTTGTCCACGATGTTGCCGGATTTGTCCAGTAATTTGGAGAAGTATATCTCGGCGGTCATGCGTTGGCAGCAGAAATCCGCCGCCATTTTCCCTTCGTGCCCATCGAACACCGAGTACCAATAGAAGGATTCGTTGAATTTGAAATGGCAGCTGCAGTCTTCGTAGCCGTGCTCCTCCTGCGGATTGCCGTCCTCCCTGTAAATCTGGTTCGTGGAGAATCCTATTCCTGTGTTCTTGCACACTGGCAAACAGTCGGTCC
Organism: Phyllotreta striolata; assembly: GCA_918026865.1. NCBI lineage: Eukaryota > Metazoa > Arthropoda > Insecta > Coleoptera > Chrysomelidae > Phyllotreta > Phyllotreta striolata. Next base: position 6,574,818 of record OU900098.1, on the reverse strand, counting down.
AATTTTGCGATGTCGAATGCGGAGATTTTAACGTTCCCATTTTAATTCTACGATGTCATTAAGTAAGGCATAAAATCGACGACTGAAATTGATATAAGGCACATTAATCACTACGATATTGTTGGTTAAATTTTAGTTTTAAATTTGTATAAGAAATAAATAATACAATATAACCTATAAAATGAAATGTCAATCAAAATCAAAAGTTATTTCTAACTGTCAATTGTCAGTTCGAATTCAAATTAACTACTAGTAGGCTATTTGCCTCACGTATGTCATTTTTTTTGTCCGTAGATCGTAAAAAAAATTTAAAAAAGACATAAATTTTAATCAAAAGCAACCTTTATTTAACGAATGTTGTACAGAATATGTTAATAGCGTTTACATTCGACAATTTAAAAAGTATTAAATTTACGTGAACGGTGTTTTAGCCACAATCGAAACATTAGCATAATAATAAATAGTGTGAAGTGACTGCGAAGCAGCTTCGTCGGTTTTTGACGTTGTTGATAACAGTTGTTCGTCGCAACCTGCTTGATAATTGTGATCGTTTTGAAACACTCGATTTTTCTGTGAAAAAATTCCAGTTTCATAAATAATCTGTTAGCTTAGAAATGGCAGTTTCAGTCAGGGGTATGTCCCGTCGATTAGGACACCTAAGCGGCGTTTTATCGACAGTAAAAACCACCCCTAGGACTTATTTTACGTACACCAACGAGCCCTCTCAGCCCATCAAAGGCAAGGAGCCTAAATGGACGACGGCAGAAGAAGCTTTCCAGGATTTAAAATCCGGTACGTGATTTAGATTTTGGACTAATATTTTACTCGTCCTTGAGCAGATGGATTAATTGTACTTTGACCATAGAAAATAAATATCTATTCATATAATTTTTATCAGTATTTTTAGGCATAATGTATCGGCGTTTTATCGGTATAATTAATTGCGTGCATTTCTATCTAAAATCTAAAGTAATAAGATGAGCAATATTTTTAGTGCTACATTGGATTTGATCTATTATTAAACAACTGGCTACATTTGAAGAAATGCATAGTCAAGGTTTAATTTAATGTATTTTAATGTATTTTCAACCAGTTTATTCACTCTCTAAATGGTTTTACCAATAACTGACATTCTTTCATTAAACTAGTTTGTAGACGTCCCATCGAATAGTTAATTACCAATGTATTTCGAAAACAAAATTTGAGTTCCCAGACAATAAATGTACAGGCACAAAGCAGTATAAATAATGTTGTGGTGAAACATTTTCATCATTTATCATTAACGGTCGATACAAAAAAATAACCATCATAATCCCCAGGTCATGCGATGTTTGTCAACTGAATTCATCAATAATTACCAAATCACCATGTACAAGGAGTTTCACAAATTGTTCTACATTAATAATAATGCATAGAAAGGTGGCTTGTTTTCCCCTCATTTTCACAGAGTAAATTAAAAACTCACTTGAAAAAACGTACAAACTAAAGTGAAATTAAGAGCGTTTGCAATATATTACAGGAATATATTACATTGCAGTTAAAATACAAATATTGCAGCAAAAAATTGCTACAATATATTGCACAGTGTGAAAACTACGCATTTGGACGTTTTTATTTTAACTGCAATGCAATATTTTTTTAGCAAAAAAATTGCAATAAATTGCAGTTTGAAAACGCTCTAGGCTGGTTCATAGAAAAAGAATTTTCGTGACGAAAAGTCGCACTCTGTGTTGTTTGAAACTTGAAACATTGCATTGCAAATGCAAATGTATTTAAATCGATGCAGGTGGAAAAACTTTATCAATCGTCTTATTGAATTGAAATTTGAAATTGGAAAATAAAAACGGTTCGAAGAATAGGCGGCATAAATAAATCGTAATTGTACATTTTCGGTGCCAAATTAAACGGTAAACACTGTTATTAATTAATTAATTTATTACACAAAAACATTAAATTTTAACATACAATTACATGGTTAATTATACCTCTTTGAGGACTATAATAGAAACTGATTAATACAAGATTCCTACAATTATTTAGCATTAACTATGTTAGATTATTTTTGTAAATATTGTAGCTCAATTCCCATTCAATTCAAAACAAAAGATTGGGCAATTAATTTTCATTGTAATTAATATTTTTGTTTTCGGATACCATTTTAATCACTAATTTGTTTTTTTCTTTGGACGATAAAGAAACGTTCAAAGTACGAATTGATTTAGGAAACAAATTTTATTATAGCAAACATAAATTCGAATTGTATCGCACTTAATGTAGATTTTTCCAATTATTATTACTTTCTAAACTGAATGAATCTTTTCTTGTTTTAACAGATATTTTTACTGTATATTGTATTTCGAATTCATGCAATTACTATAATATGTTGTTATTAACATTTGTTATCAATCTTTAACGACCACTTGCTTTCTTAAATTATTTATTTATTTTTCTTTTTACAAGGAGTTCATCGATTCTTCCAATAAATAACGAGCTTTTAATAATCGTGTGCAATTTACAATATACAGGGTGTACCTAAAAAACATCGAAAAAATTTAAGGGACGATTCATGGTTGATGAAAATTGAGATGGAAATGACAAAAAAAAAATGTTTTTCTTCGTTATTTTCCCTGTATATTAAGCTAAAGACACGAAACTTGGGGAATATTATTTGTCAATAAAACTACACATTTTAAAATGGTTTTAACCCTGAAGTGTGTTTAGAAGGGGTTGAAATAGTCAACCCACGAGATATTTTTTCTTACAACTTTTTTTTAGATAAATATTTTTGTTTTTAAAAAAGTATAGCCAAAAAAGCCCAATTCATTTACTAATTTTTTTATCTTTACAGTATTTTTGAGAGAAAAGATAAATGAATGTATTGTGAGCTTATAAATAGCACTTTATTGAACAAACCAAAAAGAAATTAGTTTTTTCAAAAAAATTTTTCCGAAGAACCCACCTAAATTTTCATCCCTTAAATTTTTTCGGTATTAATTAAATACACCCTGTAAAAGACAGTAAAAGTAAAAGCGAATACATTTTGGAAAATATTCTAAAATAGAACTCCTCATTAAATTTATACCAAGGTTTTTTTACGTAGATAACTTCGATTTTATCGAAATATATTCATTGAACATTTTCAATTTATTATGTAAAATGTACTATGTAAATACAGGTTGTCCCAATAAAAAGTAGAACCCATTTAATCACATTGAAACTGTTAAACGCCTAATCACAAAAACATGCGGTCTTCGCTGATGTTTTATATAATTTAGCTGATTAAATGCGGCCATTCATTTCATTGGGACACCCTGTATATTAAAAACCGTATGATATAGCGCGTTGTTTTTGTTTTCCACGGCTGATTTGCTTACGAAACCGTCGTAAGGATACTCTACTTTTGAAAATACACCGCATCTATTTATAAACCAAAATGTTTTTATTAAATTGATTGCAAATATTCAAGACATTCAAAAAAACTATTATTAGCCGCAAGGTGAGCGCCAAAATCAATTAAATTATCGCTCAAATCCCTGCTAAATATTGCGGAATTTAATCCAATCAAACGACCTGTTACATATTCGCATACAGGGTGGAAACACTAAATGGAATAAATTTATTATTTCGGTTACTGTACATATTAAAAGAAAAATCCGAAAAACGTCAAATTTTCTCTCCCCAAAATTGTAATTGTTTTTAAGTTTATTTCAATAATTAACATAGAAAATAAAATCATCTGATGGCTTAAATTCGATATAAAATACACTACGTATGCAATACCTATGTAATTGTTCACAATGTATAAAATATGAATCTTTTCGCCAAAATGGTTATTTATGCATTTTTATCAATCTAACCATTTTTCTTAATTGCAATTAGCGAAATTCAAATAAAAATTATAACACTGACAACTACTCTCACGCAGTTATAAATACAAACCAATTTGCTAAGGCCTTTTAAACAAACTAGTCTTATTATTAAGACAGAACAGGAAATAACATCTTATTTTTTATGTTAATATTTTAAATAGATAACATTTTCGGATAGAGACTGAAGAGATTTTTCAAACGATATATCACAAGCCTATACTTCCTTTTTAAAAAAATAAGGATTGTAACTGTCATTCGAAGAGGGTTGAAGATAGGGCTCACATTTTGACTTTGAGAAATATCAAATTATAATTAAAATTTGACCTATGTATTTCGGGATTTTCTTTAAATATGTAGGTATGCAGTAACCGAAATATTGGATTTATTCCATTTGGCGATTCCACCCTGAATATATGCAATTAAAATCCAACGGGATTGTTTCAATGGCGTCTGCAAAAGGAAGCAAAATTTCGCATTGAAAATCCACTAAATCTGTTACATCGCTTATAATTTTCTATTTCAGTGATGTTATTTTTACAATTTTTATCCGCTTATTTGCTCAGATTCGAAGCGAATTGTGTTCTTAATATTTGATTTATATGAGCACGTGATGTGGACACGTCAGAAATAACACAGAAAAAAAAACTAGATAACAATCGTATTTGTTTGTAATTTGCCGCAGGAAGGACGAGAATTTTATTTATTTACCCGAATAAAAATTGTTCCCTAATTACATAATTATATATTTTTTAAACTTTATTTATTAGGTGGCCAATTTTCATACTATAGTGTATTCACGCTAAAATGATTATGACGTCACATGATTTACATTAACAGCGTTGCCAAGTTGTAAAATTTTTCGTTAAATTTCCCAAGTATTAAAATCATTTTTAGTAATTTCCACGCAGCTCGAAATGTTCCTAGTGCCAAAACGTTAATTCTGCCATTTAACTAGGGGAATTTTACGGCGCATGGTTGAAATGCCGACGCGTTTTGACTAGATTTTGTTGTTTTTGTGACTATCCCAGTGATTTTTGCCTTTTTCTAGAGTTTTCTAAATGATTCTAGACAGTTCTAAATGGTTCTGGAGTGATTTAAATGGTTCTAGAGCGTTTTAAATGATTCTGGAGCCTTCCAAATGGTTCTAGAGAGTTCTAAATGATTCTGGAGTAATATGAACAGTTCTGCAGGGTTCTGGATGGTTCTAGGTAGTTTCTGGAGCGATATAAATTTTTCTAGATAATTCTAATTTTTTCTAGAGTCTTCCAAGTAGTTCTAGACGGTTCTAAATGATTCTGGAGTGTTATAAACAGTTCTAAATGTTTTGAAACAGTTCTAAACGGCTCTGGAGCATTCCACACGATTCGAGACAGTTCCAAGTGATTCTGGAGTTAAAAATGATTATGGAGCGTTCTAAATGATTCCAGACAGTTCTGAATGATTCTGTAGCGTTCAAAATGATTATGGACAGTTCCAAATGATTCTGGAGCGTTCTAAATGATTCTCGACGGTTCTAAATGGTTCTGACCGTTCTAAATGGTTCTGGAGTGATCTAAATGGTTCTAGAGCGTTTTAAATGATTCTATACAGTTCTGAAGCATTCTAAACGATTCAAAACAGTTCCAAATGATTCTGAAAGGTTCTAAATAATTATGGAGCGTTCTAAATGATTCCAGGCAGTTCTGAAATTATGACCAGTGATTTTTCCTTTTGTCCTGTGTTTTCTTTTAATTTACGAGTAGTTTTTGTTTCTCCCGCGTTTTTCTACGAGTTTATCATTTTCGTGCATAATAATTAAATTAATACTCATAAGCTCATATCTTCTCCCGATTTTAATTCTACTATTTGTTACTTTTTTAATTTGTAAACATTGAAAGTAAACACATAAACTTAAATTAAATATATCGGTAATATAAATGATTTCAATTACAACCCGGCAACGTTGCAACGGGCTGCCTGGTGACGTCGTTGTCATTTTAAAACGTATGAACTTTAGCATTCAAAAATTTTTACTAATCTTCAGATGAGAGTTTCGATAGATTTAAATTGTATTTTTCAATTCATACTATTACTTCACACTCTCCGTATATTTATACAGGGTGGCACATTATTATGGAAAATCTCAATATATCTGTTATTGTAGAAGATTGTCGAAAAAAAAACTTCATTACAAAAATTGTAGATCTTCTTAAGCTGCATATTTTAAAATTAGTTACATTTATACAGAGTGCTTCTTTTTCCCGTGGTAGATCAAACTTATACTTTTTTAACTGAAAAAAAAAAATATTGTTTAATTTTATACTGAGTGGTTTAAAAGTTATAACCACTTTTCCACGAAAATCGTACCAACAAAAGTTTACCACTCTGTAGAGACTAAATGAATTGAATTGAAAATAAACTTCATGTTTCACAACACTGAAAATATCCTGAAAATGTACAAGTTGAATATTTTTTTTTAATTTTAATTATACTGCTTACAGGACGGATAAAAACGCAAAAGTAACATTTTCTCCGTTATTTTAAATGGTCCACCCTATATTTTATATCGTTAACAGGATTAACAGGAAATATTTTTGAAGTATACATACTTTCATTCTTATATTATTCCCTATATCTAAAGTTGATACTTTTCGAGATATTTCAATTAAAAAAAAATAGAACGGAAAATTAAGTAAAAGTAGTAAAGCTAATAAACTAGCTTATTTTAATGCCCTTTACAACTCCTATCAGTTTGGACCAACAATTTTGAAACAACCTGTATATTATCTACTTTTCGAGATATTTCAATTAAAAAAAAATTTGAACGAAAAATTGAAGAAAAAAAATTATGTAAAGCTAATAAACTAGCTTATTTTAATGTCCTTTACAACCCCTATAAATTTGAACCAACAATTTTGAAACGCTCTGTATATTACCTACTTTTCGAGGTATTTTAATTAAAAAAAAATTAGAACTGAAAATTGACGAAAAAAAAAATATGTAAAGCTAATAAACTAGCTTATTTTAATGTCCTTTACAACCCCTATAAATTTGAACCAACAATTTTGAAACGCTCTGTATATTACCTACTTTTCGAGGTATTTTAATTAAAAAAAAATATGTAAAGCTAATAAACTAGCTTATTAATGCCCTTTACAACCTCTATCAATTAAGATCAACAATTATGAAACACCCTGTATATTACTTGTTTTTTTTATTATAGGAGACACGGTGTTCTCACAGGGAGCCGCCGCGACGCCCGTCCATCTTTTGAACGCCATGACGCAAGTGGGTAAAAATAAACAATTAAAGGACATCACCGTTTGTCACATGCACACAGAGGGCCCCGCCGCTTACACGGATCCCTCCTGCGAGGGTATATTCAGGTAAATATAAATTGTTCCTTCTTTTCTAATACTCTAATTCCAAAATAGTAGGCACTAAATTCTCGGGAATATTATCGCTTCTAAAAAGAAAACATTGTTGGCAGTTTGTGATTCTAGATAATTAAGGACGTTCCACTAGTAGGGTCTAATGAGTACTGACTTTTATTGAAATTATTCGGGACTTAAGAAAACGTTGAAAAATATATTAATAATTTGATAATTTGAATATATTAATTTGTGATTCTTTGGTTTATTTTTGTTAAGTGCATATAAACGTGGATTCGCAAAACGCTTCGTTACCGATCTACAGGGTATTGAAATTTCAATTTTTTTTGTTTTTTTTGTAGCTTCTGCACTTTATGAGTTATTTAGCTCAAATTTTGAATCTAGATTGCTTTATAGGGCACACATTATTGGATATATCAGATGGTTGTTGAATTCTCCAGGGCGATATTTTTTCAGGGGTCATGTACCCCTTTTTCCCCCCGAACTTTTTTGCTGTGCGCCGCTGGTAGATTCCAAAATACAAAATTAATTGTCTGTTTTGTTTAGAAACTTTTTTTATTTTTAAACTTTTTTCGTTTCTGTTATCGTTAACGAGAAAAAAAATTAAAAATGTTTGTCTGTATACAAATTATTGATTTTACAAAACAAAAACACTAAATAATAACTATTTAATTACATTATATTAAATGTTGAAAGTAACCCCATCCTACTCAAATTATGCTCTATACCCTACATCCTATACCTATTTTGAGGTAAATATCACAAAAACTGCAGGAGCTCTAAAAAAGAAACAAAAAAAATCTTGAAATTTCAACTTTTAGTCATAAAATAAGCCAAGGAATCACCCCCTTTGGGATGTACACGATATTTAGGAACACCTTGTATATATTTTATTTGTTCCAAATATTTCTAAGGTATTTGTTATAAAAATCAGTAAATATTGGTAAGTATAGTTGATTTGACTTCATTTTAATTGCTTATAAAATCTGGCAACACTATCTTTCTCAGTTGTCAAGTTTTAATATTTTGACGTTATATCCTAATGACTTCGCGATTAAAGATTGGCAGATTTGTTAAACCAAACCCCGTAAACACGGTACAATGTTGCCAAGTCATCTGTTATTTATCAGATGATGAGAAAACTTGAAATCTATATGAAAAATTTATAATAAAATGAATACCGCTTGTTATTCTCAGTTTCTCAAAAGAATCGTAAGAAAAGTACGATTGTTATTTAAACTAAAAGATTCGTTTGAACGTCAGTCAGAATAGTGCTCTTATACAGTATGTACGAACTGATCCGCTGCAAGCATATAATGAGAATAATGAGATAGCTAATTTAACTTTTGCTATGTAAGGAATAAAGAGAGCATACGAAATAATCACGCCCGCTATCCCCGCTATTCGCTAGTGGACGAAGCGAAGCGAATTGACGAATTCTAATATCGGCCGGCAACCGATAAACAAGTTTCTGTTCTTTACTATCTTATAGTATTGATTGAGATTCTAATTCTAACGCTTGCAGCGGAAGAATTCGTACACTCTGTATGTAAAACATCCAAATTTTAAAAGCTAATATTTTCAAATTTAATGCCGCAAGGACTATGAAGAAAAATTCCTACGTATAAAGGACACTTATAAGTATGTATATACAAAGTTTCGATTGAATTGTAAGAAAACTGATTTTCCCGTACGCCACTGGGGGAGACCTATTATCGCAAAAACTTCACAATTATCCACATAATCCACAATTATTCAAATAAAAGCCTATAAAACGCATAAAAACCCTATAAAAAGCATATAAAACCTATTTAATTGAGACTAAGGCAGAAATATAAGTTTTATACCAAATTTTTAATATCTTCAAACCTATTCAGTTTAGGTATAGGGAGGTAAACAAGAACTTCTCTTATTTTTGACCACTGATTTCAATAAAATAGAAAAAAAATGGGTGGTTCCATTTAAAAAAATGAAGAAATTTTATATTTTTGAAGTTCAACTTTACGCATGTTTTGTACACACCCTGTATAAAATAAAAAGTTTTTCAATGCAGGTTCAAATACTTCTGACCTTTCTAGTAGCCCCACTACAGAAACAATTTTCATATCTTTAAGGTGATCCCCGTAAAAAAATTATTTATAAGGGTCTGCATTGGTCAAATTTTTCAAACAAAAATTAATAACTAAAAAAAATATGCGTTTTTAAAAAATGTTTTTTTAGACGAAAGTATTCTAAAATTTTACGAAGATTTCTAACTAATATATTAATATACAGGGTGTTCCATTTGAAATAACAAAGTTGATGCCTACTTCCGGTATATCCGGAAGTGGTACGACTGTCAAAATATTTTTAATAACTTCGTTTTATTGCATAACATACACCGTGCTTCATTCGCGATTGCAACATGGGCATTTCTGTGAGTTGAACAAAGAAAGATTATTAAAATAACAGTTGTCAGAGTGAAAAGTTGCAATGACATAATGTCACTCTTTCCTTTTCCTTTATAAGTGTTCAATTGAAGTTGTCTTTGTTGCACCTGTAGCCTATGTAGCAATGAAAAATGGAGCAATCTGTATGTATACCAAATAATATTAAAATAGGATAAGTAGTTTCCAATATACAGATAGTTTTAACTCGTCGTGGGACACCCTGTATAGTGCCTACTATTTTGGAATTAGAGTATAACCCGGGATAACGCGGCGCAATTGAATCACAATGATGTTGTTTGTGTCGTTTTTCTAGACACAGAAAACGTCGATTTTTCTATTTAAATTTATTCATCAAGTTCAAACAATCGATCATATTCAAAACAATTTATTTGCTCGATTTTCCAGATCGTGTTCGTTCTTTATGGGAGGAAACGTGCGAAAGGCCGTCGCTGACGGTCGGGGGGACGCCATACCGATATTTTTATCAGAAATTCCGCTTTTATTCACCAAAAAAATCGTCAAGCCAGACATTGCAGTTATTCAGGTAAACGCCACGACGAATTTTACATGCTATAAAATTTACATCTAAACTCTATTCGTATTTCAAATACGATAACTATACGGACGCAGGTCAACTGGGAAAACATTTTATTAGCTGATTATAATTATTGAGATCGACCTGTCTCATGATAGGTTAATTGGGCCATTTTTTAATGGGTGCAGATATTGACTTTATATTCCAGGGTTGTAGAGTATTTCAGGAGCTTCAAAATGATGTATCACAAGACCCCCCTTTCCATTTAAATTTATTTCCCAAGATGGCGCCCAGTCGCCATCTTAAAATTTTCATCTGTCAATTTTACTCCAAAATGTAGTAATTATGCATTAGTTTCATTATCCCAAATTTCAATTTTCTAAGTTGATCCGTTCAAAAATTAAAAGGGGGGACATTAAAGAAATGCACTGTATAATTGAAAATGAACAGCTATCTGTGCCTGTATGTAGATACGTCATTTTTTGAAATGACAAATATTAATGTCATTATTCAGTAGGTACAAAGGTCGACAGCAAAAAGACACCCCCTCGAGCGACGTTCCTTATTCAACGCGCCCTACCACTTGATTTGATGGACCGCGTCTTGAGAGCGCATTGTAAAGCTGGCAACATTGCTTGTTATGGTCATTCAAATTCGAAACTCGCGAGGAGCGGGTCGTCGGTTTATTTCTTGGTGTCCTATTAAAAACTATCGGTTATCCGTTTTTCTACCTACACCTTCGATGCGGTATAATAGATAATATCGTTTAACGTGCTTAAATACATATATACAAGATATCCAAAGAATCAAAATTTTCTCGAATTTCAACTTCAATTCAAATTTGAACACAGGTAAAATAAATATTTAAAATGATTCTAATTATTTAATCTATATACTCGTATGTATTCTTAGGAAGATAGGTAATCACTTTGCCCAGTTGACCCTACCCAAAAAGGGGACAGGAAAGAGTCTTTACCCAGTTGACCTGCAGTATTGTAAAATAATTGACCATTTTGCTCAGTAGACCTACGACGAACTATACAGGGTGTTAATTAATGCAATGTACTTATTTTAATGGATGATTCTTGAGCTAATTTTGAGTCGAAAAGTTCATACAGAGTTGGGTAAAAGTCCAGAATAAACTTATTATCTTTTGAACCAGTAATTTAAACAAAAAACGCTGAAACACGTGAATTGATTTTATATTTGACGGATTTGTTGCCAATACAATGATTTTTTTTCTTCAACTCCTTAGTTGAAATCCTATCCAACTTTTTTTTTCAAATGCAAAGGTATGTCGTGTGTAGAGTCATTGAAAATCCCATGAAAAAGGGAATCTGAAACATACCTTTTTTTCCTTAAAGTTTTTTTGTTTCTTTAAGACTAGCAAATGTTGAAAATGTCCTCCACCATCTACTTGACAGGCTCCCAGGCGATGGTAAAACGTAATATCGATAGCATATCTTTAATTCTGATTGACTTTTTAATAAAAACAGGCGAACCTTTGGTAAAAAAAAACTTGGTACAAAAATGCAAAACCTTTTTTTCTTTTTGAAGTTCACTGATTAACAATTGCTTAGAATTTAACCCATTTTATGTTTTAGTTTTTTCTTAAAACATAAATTTCAACAAATATTGATGCTAAGTTGGCTTATCAGTTTTAAACGGCAAATTAATAAAATTTGGTGGGCTGACTGCCCAGGCTCGCCTGTTTTTAATAAAAAATCATTCAGAATTAAAGATAGGCTACCGATATTAGGTTTTTACCATCGCCTTAGAGCCTGTTAAGTAGAAGGTGGAGGACATTCCCAATATCTGCTACCTTAATTCACCCTTCGATAGCACTAAAAAGGTATTTGTAACATATTTGTTTTTAAAAGAATTTTTTGCTCATTTCTCAATAATCACATGAGAAAAAGAAAAAAAAAAGGTATGTTTCAGATTCCATTTTTCCCGGGCTTTTCAATGACCCTACACAGGACATACCTTTTTATTAAAAAAAAAAATGGATAGGATTGCAGCTAAGAGGTTGAAAAAAAAAATCATTTTATTGGCAACAAATCCGTCCAATATAAAATCAATTCACGCGTTTCGATGTTTTTTGATTAAATTACTGGTTCAACAGATAATAATTTTGCATTAATTATATTGCATTAACACCCTGTATAGCGCGTGATCAGTGCATTAGAACCACCTTCGTCCAATGTGACCGATTAGGCACCGATCACGCGCTACATGTTTGTGTTACATCGAATATCAATCGGAAAAAACTTCCTAATATTTTCTAAATTTCAACTCCAGATTGGCCCAAATGAGCGAGTCTAGTTCACTAGTAGATATAGCGTACATACACGCGCCATTTGAGCCCGTGTAGACTGGAAATTTAGAAGATACAGCAAAGATATACAGCAATTTTTCCCGTTTCTTACCAGCTAATGCAATTTCGCAGTCCAAATACGGACGATGTAAAACAAAGATTTAACGCGTGATCGGTGCTTAATCGGTGTCACGTGTTTCCCAATTCTCGCAACTTCTTGCACCATTGGTCGCAAATTGGTTCTAATGCTCAAATCACACGGTGATTATCGCATTTGAAATAAATAAATATCTTCTTATGTAGGTATCTCCTCCCGATCAACACGGTTTCTGCAGCTTGGGGACCAGCGTGGACTGCGTCAGGGCCGGGATGTCCCATTCGAAAATCATCGTCGGTAAGCCTCTTACTCCCGCAATGTAAAAATTGCCCTATCCAGACTCTCGCGAGGCGCCTCCCAAAGGCATGCCTGGCAAAAGTCGTTCCACACTCTCGATTTATTCAGTTGCTAATGCCCATTTTCACCAAAGGATCATGTGATTAAAACTAATCATATGATGAGAATATATCGCAAGTCTTTCATACATCGTTTCCCCAATACAAATCATTATCCTGTGACAAGGCTAGGATAAGGTACCCAATTTTGATCAGCTTTTGCTTTATAACCGAGTTTTGTTTCTTTTGTGTTGCTTTTTTTAATTTGAATATGGATCATAACGTAGATGAAGTAGTTGATGAAGTAGATGTTTTTGATGTTGTTGAAAATTATTAGAATAAGTGCGCCAAATATGGACCGGTCATGTAATATGGACCACCACCATTTAAAAAAGAACGTTCTTTATATCTGGATGTGGTCCATATTATGTTCACTTTCTGAAAGTTCATAAAAATGATATACTTTAGAAAATGTTGTTTATTTCAGATTTTGTTTTTTTTGGCGATTTTTATTATGAATTTTTCTTAACTGAATGGATCTTGAAGGGTCTTGAACTAGTAATTTACAATGTTGCCAGTTCAAAATTTTTCACACTCACGATAAGGCGCGGAATCTTTGGAGAAACGGTACTGTGATCACAAGCCTATCCTACCTCATAGGTGAACTTAGATAAGATCAGGCTTGTGATGCTTTGGAGGAAATGGGCATAAGTCTTCTACAAATTGCACGCGTCATTACTATGCAGCGAGAGCAAGGGTGTGATTGATTGTCTTGCCTCGCCTCCTTTGCGTCCTTTTAACTCGCGGCACGAGGATTATGGACAAAATTCCTACGTATATACAGTGTGTGTCACGACGAGGGCCCATTAGAAGTATCTGGAAAAGTAGTTGTAATTAAAATTTGAAAATTTGTGTACAAGTATTAGTCGATGCGCTCTATTCAATGAAAATATTTTCAACTTTTCTTTACTTCCGGTTATACCGGAAGTGGACAGCAACTTTGTTATTTTAAATGGGACACCCCATATGTTAATATATTTTCGAAATGTAGGCAAAATTTTAGAGTGCTTTTGTCTAAAAAAAATTTTTCAAAAATGCATACTTTTTGAGTTACAATTTTTTTTTTTTTTTTTTGAAAAATTTGACCGATGCAGACCCTTATAAATTATTTTTTTACGGGGATCCCTTTAAATATATGGATACGGTTTCTGTAGGGTGGCCACTAGCAAGGTCAAAGGTATTTGAATCTGTGTTAAAAAACTTTTTATTTTATACAGGGTGTATACAAAACATCTGAAAAGTTGAACTTTGTAAATTGTTTGTAATTAATTGATTATTAATTTTGGTACTTGTGAGATATTACATGGCCAACTTGTAAAACAGAGTTATTTAAGAATAAGGCAGAAAAGTAAGTTTTATGTAAAATATTCAATATCTTCAAAACTATTAGGTTTAGGTATAGGGAAGTAAACATGAACTTCCCTAATTTTTTACCGCTGATTTCAATAAAATAGAAAAAAATGGGTGGTTCTATTTAAAAAAATTAAATAATTTGGTATTTTTGAAGTTCAACTTTTCAGATGTTTTGTATACACCCTGTATAAAATAGAAAGTTTTTTAACACAGATTCAAATACCTTTGACCTTGCTAGTGGCCACCCTACAGAAACCGTATCCATATCTTTAAAGGGATCCCCGTAAAAAAATAATTTATAAGGGTCTGCATCGGTCAAATTTTCCAAAAAAAAAAATTAGTAGGTAACTCAAAAAGTATGCATTTTTGAAAAAAGTTTTTTAGACAAAAGCACTCTAAAATTTTGCGTGCATTTCGAAAATATATTAATATATGGGGTGTCCCATTTAAAATAACAAAGTTGATGTCCACTTCCGGTATAACCGGTAGTAAAAAAAGTTGACAATATTTTCATTGAATAGAGCCCATCGACTATTACTTGTACACAAATTTTCAAATTTTAATTACAGCTACTTTTCCAGATACTTCTAATGGGCCCTCGTCGTGACACACATCATGTCTCTGGGCACAGTATAATGCAGTAGGGAAACTTCGAATAAAACCCTATACTTTCTTGTCGTCGCTGTGCCATTCGCGCAGGTCTTAGGCGCATCGAAGCCCCGCCTCCAGCCAAAATTTCGCCAGAGCGGGGACAATTTAACAGTATTTGCGTAAGAGGCCGTCAGGTCTATGCGGCAGAGCCCATTATTGCAAGTACCAATAAGCAAACTCGAGCTCGCGCAGCGAACGAGAATCGTATATGCAACTGCCTGATAAGCGAGTCCCTACTGTATTATACTGTGCTGTGGGTCTCGCGCTTCGTGTGTCGAATTGGGCGAGCCACCCAAAATGAAAATGTCGCCCGTTCTTTAAGCTCAAGTCAACCCGAACATGCCGCGAACGTTCGGCGACGGCATCATCCACATCAGCCACATCGACTACGCCGTGAAAGTCGACGAGCGGCTGCCCACGCACGGCGGCAAGCCGCCCACCGACGTCGAGCTGCAAATCGGCAAGAACATCGCCGAGAATCTGGTCGAGGACGGGGCCACCTTGCAAATGGGTACGTTCATTTCGAATTATACCCCAAAATTCACCAATTCCAAATCGATCGATTTTCAGGCATCGGAAGCATCCCGGACGCCGTGCTGGCCGCATTAACGAACCACAAAGATCTCGGTATACATTCGGAAATGTTCGCCGGAGGAGTGATCGATTTGGTCAATCGCGGTTGCGTCACCAACAACAAGAAATCCATCCATCGAGGCCGGATCGTCGGATCGTTTTTGATCGGTACGCAAGATCTCTACGATTTCGTCGACAACAATCCCTTCATCGAGATGCTGGTGGTCGATTACGTGAACAACACGGGTAAGAATCCGTCCTCTTCGAATCGATTATTCTCGACGGGAACGTTGTCGTAGGTGTAATAGCGAGACAGCCGAAAATGACGGCGATCAATTCCTGCATCGAAGTGGATTTGACCGGTCAAATATCCTCCGATTCGATCGGCACGAGAATGTACTCGGGCTTCGGGGGTCAGGTCGATTTCATCCGAGGCGCCGCCGAGGGCTTGGACGGGAAAGGGAAGCCCATCATCGCTCTGCCTTCGACCACCAACAAAGGGGAATCGAAGATATCGCCGGTGCTCAAACAAGGTAAGCTCTAATGCCCGTATTCAGAGACGTCCCTTAAGTGTGAGTGGGCCCTCAAGGGTGAGTGTGAGTGAGCTTATCCGTTTCAGAGACCTCACTCATTGAGTGTGAGTGAGCAAAACTGACCCTCAACTTAAGTGTGGTTGATAGGTCCCTTGAGGGATGATTTTACTTGAAAAATTAAAAATTTGACACTATTGACATTGATATTTCCCAATGCGTCTATGTTTAGTAGCATATTAATAGAATTTTCACGTAAATTTCATGAAAATAAAGTAGTTCTTACAGTTGACAATATTTGTTTGTTCTCGAAGTTATATTACAAAGTAAGGAGAAAGTACCTATATGAAATCATTCAAAAGTTGCAAAATTATTAATGTTGTTATTTTATTTTACTACTTTTTTGTTAGTATTGATGAGATTTAACAATTTTTTACATTCTATTACACTATTTTCGGTTACAAGTTGAATCAAAAATAATTTCTAAATCGGTTGTCTTTACTTCGAAGTTACAACAGAAATGGTTGTTTAGTTTCGGTACAAAAATAATAGGGTTGTTATAGCAATAAAACATCTGTGTGAGATTTGGAATTTCCTAATTCCTAATCCTAATTTTCCTAATCCTAAATTCCTAATTCCAGTTTCAAATATGAGCGCAATCTTTGGCGCATGAGTACAAACACGTTTTGTATAATAGACCTATTCAGTTTAACATGTGCTGCGCGCGCATACTGTGGATAATTAGCTTGACATCTAAACGAACAAACGAACGCACCTCAGGTAAAATACGGTTCTGACAACCAGACAACGACAACTTAAGACATACTTCAGACGTCATTTGTCATTATCCAATAATCCGTCGGATTTAATTTGTAATGGACGCGATGACTCGATACAAATTTGTTTTTACTGCCCAGAAAGGGGATTAGGCTTAATATTTACATACAGGTCAACTCTAAGAAAGAGTAAGAGGGTTAGTACAAAGTTTCTCAAAATGCTTTTTGATCGGTTTGCTATAATATATATTTCAAAGAAATAATCCCATTGACCTATATAAAAAATTATAACCTTTATAAATAAATATACTAAATAATACAAAGAAATACTGTTAAAAAATAATACACACTAAACATAAACAAACATCAAACGGAAACAAGAAACAAAATAGGGTTAAGATTGAAGATGGTCTCTTCTTTTTTATATTTAAAACAGTTTTCATCTAAGAATCATTCAATGTGTCTGTCAATCAGCAATGAAATAGGCCAAATATCTCATCTCTCTTGCACTTATGTTTGCGCAGATTTTAAATGGTTCCACAGATTGCGCGTCAAACATATTTGCTTCTTTTATTCTCTTATGTTGATCAAATAACTCCATCACTCTCTTTCGTAAACTGAATAGGTCTATTATCGTAATTTGTCGCATCAATTTCGTTATGTTACCAACTTAAATTGAGTACTCAGCTGAAAGTTATCAGTATGAGTGAGGTTTATGAAACTCAAGTTGAGTGTGAGTGCCAAGGGTCCCTTACCTGAGTGACCCTCAGCCCTTATATCTTGAGGGACGACTCTGAATACGGGCATAAGGCTCTCCGTTGGAGATTTGCGGGGAGCTTACGATGGGTTGGTTTTGCAGGCGCGGGAGTGGTGACGACCAGGGCGCATGCGCACTACGTCGTCACGGAGCACGGGATTGCGTATTTGTTTGGGAAATCGCTAAGACAGAGGGCGCACGCGCTGATTAACGTCGCTCATCCGGATCATAGGGAGGCCTTGGAGAAGGCGGCGTTCGAACGGCTTAAAGTTATGCCATCCGCCTAAGTGTAGGTGTAGGTAACGAATTTTATGTTTATAGTTGGTACAAAACGAATATCATTGCACGTCACTACTGTCGTGTCATACTTGTCAATGATACAATAAAGGAAGATATGATATTGCGCATGTGGGCGTGACGTCACAGGTGAGAATCTTCGGAAAAATAACAAACATAACCTTATTCTTTGACATATATGTCTAATTCTTATTGCTTTTTTTCTTATTATTTATATTATTGGGATTACTATTTAAAATATTCTCGGGTTTTTTTATATTTAATCTTAAAAAAGTTGCTAAATTTCATTGCATATTCTATTTTTGTTTGAATTTTACTCACCAATGACGTCATTGCGCAAAGCGAACCGAATTGTGAATGCTTTCAATCATATCTTGTATACTTGTATCATAATACTTGTCGAGCGTTGTAGCCAACTTTTAAAAATAAATACACAAAATATACTGCTCCATAAAAGTTATGGAAGTTCGTAAATATTGAGATTAATTTAAAAGTTGCTGGTTTTTTGATCGCCAAATTTGTGAACACCCTTAACTTTTGTGGAGCAGTTTAGATTAAGCTTAATACCTGCTGAATTTAATTTAATTATAATATTTTCTCATAGTAGATTGGTAGGCACTGACGATCGGTACTTTTAATTTACAATTTCTTCTTCTTTTTTCTCGTTTACTAGCCTCAACTACTAAAGGCTATTCAGCCTAATAATCAAGAAATAAGAATTTTTTGCGTAGTTATCTTTTCCACATGTTAGAAATGATACAATTTGAGCTCTATAAATAATTCAGATTCAGAAGTTTTGTCAGAAATTTCACTATGTACTCTTTTAAGGGTTATTTGTACACTACATTTTTTACTCGCACTATTAAATATATTTCAAATGATAAAGGAATTTGTTGATTAATTATAGTAAGCCCCTAAATACTTCCCCCGTTTAGAAACGTGAAACAGGTACCCCTAATTTTCAATGTGTACTTGTCATTTTGCCATTTAACAATTTTAGAAAATTCTTAGATTTTGTAAACTCTATAAAAGTTCGGCAACACTGCTTACTTGTGACGTAGTAAATCATAGATGACGTGCATTGATATTTGTTTTGCACCGACTATACCTAACGATTTTTTTATATGTTTCTTCCTTTTTAGGGAAATATTTGGAAGTTAAACGATGCGTTGTCGGTGAATATTTAAAAGACTGAAGCTGGAGCCTTCTCGTTACCTCACATTTATTGCAATAAAGTTTTAATTTTATGAAAGTTTAAATTTTGTTGACACGCGACGTTTAACTTTCTCATATTGATAATAATTTTTAAATTTATTAGATTATACGTTTGGGTTATTAAAGGGTGTTTAATCATTCAATTAAGTAAATCGAATTGTGCACTTTTTATCTTCAGCTGCTTTTAACATTTTTATTTTATTATATAAATTTATTTATATAAAATACATACAATCGAAGAAAGTCAATAGGTTATTTTATTTTATAGTAAAATAGTAATAGGAAATAAATATAAAATGTTCGGAATAAGAGTGTTTTCGCACGGTGCAATATATTGCAACAATGCCGCAATAATGCAACAATATATTGCAGCAATAAATTGTATTACAGTTAAAATACAAACGTTCAAATGCGTAGTATGCTATACGACTTATTATCGCTTGTATAAAACCTGAAATGCAATTTAAACAGCAATATATTGCAATAAATTGCAGTAATACAGTGTTAGAAATTTTTTCGCGCATAATAGGAAAATCAATGTTAAATTCTTAGCCGGCTGAAATCCAATCTACCAGTGTACATTTCAATAGAACGTCGCGATCAATTCTAATAAATTTAATTGTTCTACTGGACCGCACGCCGCGATTTGTAGAGGTACAAAGTTATTTGTGTTAGGTATGAGGTACAAAATTATTTAGAAACTACAATTAATAGGTTTTTTGGGGATATTTCAAAAAAATGTGTGTATCGGTAGGTACAGTTTTGAAATAGCAACAAATCTTGTTAAAATAAGAAAAAATAATGAAAAAATAATTCAATTTTCTTAAAATTACACCTCAGCTCAGTAATATGAGATGACATCTGTATGACAGGTTTGGCTATTGTTTAGCAGAAAGCGGTGGACTATTTTTTAGAGTTCTTTTATTTTCTATTTTAAAATAATCTTTAAGTTTATTTTTGGAGTATTCTTTTTATTATTTTCTTAGAATTTACTTTCTTTTTCAAGCCATTGTGGCAAAAAGACATATCTACATAATTCTATTTTATTATTAGTGATATTTTTTCAATAAATTATCGTTTAAAAATTCTCAATTCTTTGTAATCGACTCGACGTTCACCCATCCGAACCCGTTTTGATACTGTCGAAGTGTCGAAACCGTCGAAATTATTTGATTTTTAATCTAACCAAGCCAAAGCGCGGTGTGAAGTCCAGTAGAACAATTAAATTTATTAGAATTGATTGCGACGTTCTATTGAAATGTACACTGGTAGATTGGATTTCAGCCGGCTAAGAATTTAACATTGATTTCCCTATTATGCGCGAAAAATTTTCCAACACGGTATATTGCATCGTGTGAAAACGCTCTAAAGGTTGTCGCCCATATGAATAATAATCCGTTGAAAAAATAAAGCGACAGCCTTTATAATTCTACGCAGTGACACATTAAAACACTCGCCGATAGATTGGTACTCTTATTAGTACCATATTAGTTACCTTGTATTTTATTTTAAAGTGGAAACACGTGAGAATTGTAAACGAATCATTATGTTATTGTTGATAGTATAGTTGAAGGACTGCTTTTGTAAAATTTACATATATTGAAATAAAAATTGATATAGTTGAGGTTTTATATTTGATTTAATGAGCAAATTGTTTTACAAAGAAAAAAATACTATTACATAGAAATATAACGAAGTGCATTACAGTTTACAATACCTATTACATTATATACTAAACGATTTACCTGAAGTGTCCATAACGACAAAATAACGCAAGTCACAAAACAAATTATTACGATTTCAATTTATCATATGTAGTCAGTCGACTGCCACATTTCAATGGATTTGTTCGCTATCACATCGGACGTTTCCTCGGTAATCTAAAAATATGTTTATGTAATGTAAATGTATTCGAAGAAATAATGGAATTAATTACGTTTTTAACGTGCTGCAAAGCCCCGGATATATTCGAACATTTAGACAATCTAGGTTTCAACGTTGTCAGAAGAACTACAGCTACACACACGAGAATTTTATTGGAACCGCCGCACAATTTATCCCAAATCCTGTAACACATAATGCGAAATATAACAATATACAGGGTGTGACACGAGGAGCTTAAAGTATCTGTATGTTGGAAAATACTTATCCGATTTTAATAAAATTTGGTATACATATCTTATGCAATAAGACGAAGTAGGCATCAACTTTGTTATTTCAAATGGAACACCCTGTATATTAATATATTTTGGAAATCTACGTGAAATTTTAGGGTACTTTTGTATAAAACACTTTTTTCAAAAATTCATACTTTCTGAGTTTGAATTTTGAGTTAATTTTTTTATTAGATCGAGGCAGTCCCTTATAAATTATTTTTTTTACGGGGAACCCCTTAAAGATATGGAAACGATTTCTGTACTGGGGGCTACTAGAAAGGTCAGAGGTATTTGAATCTGTGTTGAAAAACTTTATTTTATAAAGGGTGTGTACAAAAATTGTACAAAGTTGAACTTCAAAAATATCAAATTTCTTCATTTTTTAAATGAAACCAACCATTTTTTCTATTTTACAACTGGTGGTACAACTGTCAAAATATTTTTAATAACTTCGTCTTATTACATAACATATGTATACCAAATATTATTGAAATCGGATAAGTAGTTTCCTATATACAGATGATTTTAACTCGTCGTGACCAGGGTTGGCAGATCCAGGTTTTTTGCACCAACTTCTTTAAGGTATTTTTTAAAAAATTCAAATTATGCGAGTAATTATTATGTTTGCGTTTTGACTCACCCTATATACAAATTGCAATTTTGTCAAAATGTAACTAATTTTTGTGAAAATAGACCATTTTCAAAAAGTGCTGACACAGAAAAATTCACATTATCTAATACAGATTCTGATATACAGGGCCTTGAAGTCATGACGATTTGAATATAAGAATGGCCATAACTATTTAAATACTCAGTATAGTAATATGAAATCTTATATTGAGAAACTCGTGAAAACGAACTGAAATCGAATATAAAATAAAAAATATATCATTGCCTTTAAAAAAAGGTATGTTTGGTATGGCTTCGATTTATGGGCCACCCTGTATATTTCGAAATAATTTTAAATTGTGCGCCTAAAGGTGCTCAACATTTTTCCTATTTATCATTTTTTCGTATCTATTATAATAACTGAGTAAATGGGCTTTACCGCACTATTGGGACACTCTGTATATGTATAAACTAAAAATCTTAAAAAAACCTTAAAAAATCTAAAAATCTAAAAACCTACTTAAGGTAGACTGGGGCAAATCGGTTGTAAAATTTGAATAGTTCAAATTAAATCCTAAAATGTGGCTTTATTTTTTCTCTTATTAGAAATGCTGATACCACATTAAATTCACAACTTCCTAAACTAAAGAATCGAGGTATTAAAAAGTTTTACGTATTTTTTAAAATCTTGACAATATGTTACATTTACCCCGTAACAAACGTTTCTAAGGAAACAATACAATTATATAGAAAAACATATGGGGCAATTGTAAATACATATTTGGTTCCTCTAAAATTTGACATGCTGTTTATTTATTTATTTCAAAAAATAACAGAGCTACAAAATAATTAAGAAACAAAAAAAACAAACCCTGTCTAATGCCCAAAAGAAGTATAAAAATAATAAAAAACATTAACATAATAGGTAAAAATATTACATTTACCCCATTTTTACATTTGCCCCAGTCTACCATATAATCTTTTCAGGATTCTTACTTTTTTTCCAACTCTGCTCATGACACACCCTGTATACAAAAAATATATACATTTATTTATACCTCTCCAACGCCGACTTGTTCAAAACACCAGCGAAGCAACAATCAAACCATTTCGTCAACGGCAAATTATCCAAAATCCCGTTCCTGCTCAAATGCCTCCAATAATCCTGATCTTCTTTCGCCAATAAAACGTTCGTCCTTTCGACCAGCTTGCTGACGTTCGGTTCGAACTTCCGCACGTTCTCGTAGAAATTCCTCGACAACCAAAAAATATCGGCGTCGTCGTCGAAGAGCTCGATGAACGATTGCACGATGTAAGTGTAACCTCTTTCGATCGATAAATTCGCATCGATGGTGTAATTGCCGGTCTGCAACAGCCACATGGCGAGGAAAATTTGCTGTTTGGGCGTGCTCGAATCGATGATTCTCGTCACGATCAGGGCTTTGTAGAGGTCTTGGTATTCTTGCCTTCTTTGGTCCATAATAAACTTGTGCGAATCGACTTGGATGGGGATAACGCCTGTACGGAAGAGAGGTGATAGGCGGTATTTATAAAAAGAAACAAAGCCTTTCGCTTCAAAAAGTATTTATAAAAGGAAGCACAAGTGTTTGCTTCAAAAAATAAAGGAATTGCTAAACCTTTCGCTTCAAAAAGTATTTGTAAAAGGAAGCACAAGTGTTTGCTTCAAAAAATAAAGGAATTGCTTCAAAGTGTACAGTGCATTTCTTTAATTTCCCCCACCCCCTTTTATTTTTTGAACGTATCAACTTTGAAAATTGAAATTTGGGATAATGAAACTAATGCATGATTACTATATTTTGGAGTAAAATTGACAGATGAAAATTTCAAGATGGTGACTGGGCGCCATCTTGGGAAATAAATTTAAATGGAAAGGGGGGTCTTGTGATACATCATTTTGAAGCTCCTGACAAATACTCTTGATATTTAGATATTTAAATATCTGCACGTGCTACAAAATGGCGGACATTTAATAATTACCTGAATACATTGACGTTTAACGTCATAATTTGAGGATATAAGCTGAGTTCAGTTCAAAAAAAGCTCGAAATGGTTGCCTTGAACTTATTGATATAAGAACAGCCTATCCTAACATTTTCGAACATAGTAACGTCGATATTTCTACAAATATCTGTAATTATTTCT
Source organism: Phyllotreta striolata (assembly GCA_918026865.1). NCBI lineage: Eukaryota > Metazoa > Arthropoda > Insecta > Coleoptera > Chrysomelidae > Phyllotreta > Phyllotreta striolata. The sequence continues at coordinate 6,550,725 of OU900098.1, read as the reverse complement.
CGTTTATCCAATATTGAAGCAGGTTCAGTTTCGTAGACTTTTTATATTCCAGGGTTGTACAGTATTTGTCATGAGCTTCAAAATGATGTGTCACAAGACCCCCCCTTTCCATTTAAATTTATTTTTCAATATGGCGCCCAGTCACCATCTTGAAATTTTCATCTGTCAATTTTACTCCAAAATATAGTAATCATACATTAGTTTCATTATCCCAAATTTCAATTTTCTAAGTTGATTTGTTCAAAAAATTAAAGGGGGCACATTAAAGAAATGCACTATATGAGGAAAAAGGAAGAGAAGGAGGAGAGGTTTTGCTTCGAGGATCCTGGCTGTTGCTTTAAAGCAAAAAGGTTTTATGGTTTTAAAACCTTTGTATAAGGTTCTACACCATTTCCGACTGTATTTCAGAAAGAGTCAGGTTCATTTAGGAATGCGTCAATTGAATTTCAGATTAGTCACTTATATTTCGGAAAATATTGATTGTATTTCAAAAAAGTCATTTCGATTTCAGAAAGCATCAATTGTATGTATTTCAGAATAATAAATTTGATTTCAGAAACCGTCAGTTGTATTTCGGAATAGTCAGTTCGATTTCGGAAACGATCAACTGAATTTCAAAACAGTCAAATTCATTTCAGAAATCATCATTTGTATTTCGGAATTCTGCAATATCTACAGCTTTTCAATATCAATTTCAGAAAAAAATTATACCTAAAGGTATCAGTTCCAGAAGAATAATTTCGATTTCAGAAAAAAAATATTTCAATTCCGTAGAGAAGTTGTTTCAAGTGCGAAAAAATAATATAAATTGTGGATTGGAATTGAGTTTTTCTTCTTCGTTAATAATGGTAATAATAATTGTCTTATGATTTCTGCATTCCAAATAGGACTCTGAAATCCTTTTGACGGTTTCCGAAACAATTGACTATTCTGAAATTCAATTGATGATTTCTGAAATCAAATTGATTATTCAAAAATTTAATTGATGATATCTGAAATTAAATTGACTATTCTGAAATACAATTGATACTTTCCGAAATATATGTAAGTGACTATTCTTAAATTCAATTGACGTGCTCTGAAATACAACTGGAAAAGGTGTAGAACCTTTTTCTCTTATTTTTTGCCTCTACCTTTTACTTCAAAGTAAATACTTCATTTTTATAAATATAAAACCATATTCCATCTCGTTAGGCAATGACGTCACGAGCCAGCTTGTTGCTACGTTGCCGGGTTGTAATTGAAATCCTTTATATGACAGATATATTCTATTTAAGGTTATGTTTACTTCCATTGTTTAAAAATTACACCGAGAAAAGTCAGTTAAAAGATTGTCATTTCAAAAAAATTATATAGCTCCTAAAAAAGTTATTTTAGCTATAAATATTTTTCTTGTAAGCTTGAAAAAAGAAATTTCAGGGCATAAAAGCTCATCTTTTTAAAACCATCCGTTTATTTTAATAGGGCTCCTATTTAGCTCTTATTAGTTACTTTATTATCGTTAAAAGATGGAATTAAAATAAAATAGATGTCACGATTAATGTCGGTAACCTTTCAACAGATGCACGAAAAACTAAACGCACGTAGAAAACAAGAAATCAACGCAAAAACGCCTGAAAAAATCGCTAAGAAAATTGTAACGAAATTCATAAAAATTGTAATTGAAGCGTGTCAGCTGTCAACTAAAAAGCACGAAATTTTGAGACTAATGCATGACAACATCGCCTTGGACTTTCAACTACGCGTCGTTAAATTCCCCTAGTCAAATTTGAGAAATAACATTGGCACTAGGGAAATGTTAAACTGCGTGGAAATTACTAAAAATGACGTCATTGCCTAACGAGATGGTATATGGTTTATGGAGTAATATTGTATTTTACACCCGTACTCTGCGCAACACCTTCTGCGCATCGACGTAATCGAGTGGTTTTGACAGATTTCAAGCGCGCTGTTGCCAAATGCTGAATGTTTACATTTCTTCGTTATTATCGAGTTTTAGATTATTATGATTTTGTGTTAAGTTGGTTTATTTATAACTTTGGTGTTTGTGTCGTATTAGTGTAAATAAAAATAGTTCCATTTATTTTATTTCGCGCCGTTTTGGTTATTATCTATAGTTTTTTTAATGGCACCCAAGTTGATATTTTTACAATGTATAATACAGAGTGTTGATACAGTCATGTTGATACTTTTTTTTAACTGCGTATAGATCTTTTAATTCTAAGCAACTTTTTTAAGTTAATATTCTGGAAAATAAGAGAGCTTGTTTTTCAATTTTAAATAATTAAAAAGTTAGTTAATACGGCCCTGTTCATTAAAAGTTAAAGGAACTGCTCAAAAGTGTCGCCATTTTGATTTAAAACGCTTTGGAAAAACTCCATAAATAATCAGCATATCCACCAATTCATTATTTATATAAAGATGAGCCATTTTCAATTCAAAAATCGAGAAATTAATTTTTTGTCATTAATTATTTATTATTTTTTGACACCAGTATGGTAATAACAGATACGTATTCAAAAATATTCGAAATTTAAAATTTTAAAAATTTCCATCTTTTTTATTTTCAAAAATATTAAAAAAATAGTTGAAAAAGTTGCTTAGAATTAAAAGCAGTTAAAAAAAGTATCAACTTATGAGACACCCTGTATAAGTTATTTGCCAAATTAAACCAAACTTAAATTTAATAAATCATTTACCTAAATTAAATAATGCATCATAATTAAAATATTGTAATTAGAAGAACTCGATTTAATTCAATCGGATAAATATATTTTTTTATGTATCCTTAAATCAAATAAAACAAAACAATCATTACTCGGCAACACCGCGGTCCATATGGTTCAAAATGGCTTAAAAAAAGCTTGGTGACGTAATGCGAATAAGGTGTTGCGCAGAGTACGGGTGTAAACTACAACAGTACCAAAAATAATATTAAGAAACATTAGCTATAAATTACCGAGCAGTATTTTCCATATTAGATTCCTGTAAGTTGCTGGTAAGGAGAATCGTAAACAGAAATGTTTCAACTTGCATCTATCCAGCGTTTTTTCCTTCAATAAAATTTCCAACGATTTCTTCTCTTCGACACTTCTAAAACCAACTTTTTCGTAATAGGCCGATCGAAAGTTCCTTTCGTCCGCCATTTCCCCGCTTAATTACTAACTAAACTAAAATCGTAGATGTGTTTTAATATGTTTAATGTTTTAATAAACGTGGACCATGCCGTAAATGAACGTCCAACACAGAATGTACGTGAAGAAATGTCCGAAAATTCCGTTCAACAGGAGCGATTTCCTCGAAATGAAGTACTTTTTCCAAGAATCGATGCCCGCTTTGAATATCAACATAAACCAAAAGGTTGTAACTGCCAGTACGAAAAACAATGCGCCGTACAGACCGGTTAAACCAAGAACACCTAAAAAAGATTGTAAGAATGGGAGTTTTTTTTTTATATTAAAAGTAATTATTATTACCTGCAGTGCAACCGGACACTGCTGCTACAGATGTTCTGCAGTATTCGACAATCGACAGATTGGTTCTAATGGCTGGTTCACTGTACGCAACAAATTCGTTTTTTATTTTATTAGCCATTCTTGTATGAAAATCACTAAAAAATCAATTATAATTGTTCATTTCTTCCATAACCTATATCTTTAAATGACGTATGACGTGTTAGCATCTTCTTTTTTGCTAGTTTTTAATCATGAAGTTGTGGCTGCTGGACAATGTGAAAAGAGGAATGACAGATTTCACTTGTCATCTTGTCAATGTCGAAATATTCTCGATCGAGCTAAAATTAATGCGTCGCATCGTACGTTTTTATTTTAATTGTTCACGTTGACTTTCTGTGCTAATTACTGTTGAAATAATAATATAATATTGTGTAATATTACAATTGAGTTGTTGTTTGACCAATCGACATCCAAAGTTATTATGTAAAAAAAAAGAAGTAGAATATTTGTTTGACATTAATGACGTTTACAAACAATAACCTATAAATTGCCATGTAGACAAACAAAAATTAGTTTATATTTAAATAAAATAAATCTATAAAAGATTAAAGTATTATTACTTAGTAAAATGACGGGAGAGACTCTGCTTTCGAAGTACATTACAATTTTCTTTGTAGTTACTGGTTATTGGTAAGTGATTACAACTTTTATCATGTAGCTCTTTTGATTTCAAATATTTTTTTAGGATCGTTTCAATAACTACAGTTTTCGTGAATAAAACTCTACTGAGCCACATTGATTTGGATGCTCCTATGTTCATAAATTTTACCCAAACTTTAATCACCGTACTCATTTGTTACGGGAAAAAGAGATTGAGTAACGTCTATCCGAATAGGTTTAAATTTCCCGATGTTGACGTATGGGACACGTATACACTAAGAGCTGTAAGTTCTTTTACTTTAACAGAATCCATTTAAATGTACTTTTGAAATATTTTCAATAGGTTTTACCTCTATCTCTTCTTTTTACTTCGATGATATCGACCAACAACTTGTGCTTAAAATACGCTTCGGTGGCGTATTATTACATAGGAAGATCTCTTACGACCATATTTAATGTAGTTTTTACATTTTTAATATTAGGAGAGACGACTTCGAAAAGATGCATCGCTTGTTGCATTGTAATTATCAGTGGATTTTGGTTAGGAGTGGATCAAGAAAATTTGGCCGGTAAATCACTCGAATAACATTTTTCAACGAGTAACTAAATGATTGCAATTTTTTAGGAAGTTTATCTATACCGGGTTTTATATTCGGAATTCTCGGCTCTTTATCTCTCTCGTTGTTCTCCATATACACGAAGAAAGTTTTACCGAAAGTAAATGGAGAAATATGGGCGTTGTCTTACGCTAATAACGTTTATGCAACGATCCTTTTGCTTCCCCTTATGGTGGTTAATGGGGAAATTGGCCAGTTGTATCATTATAGCAGGTTTACTGAGGTGTTCTTTTGGGGCATTATCCTGGCCGGCGGTATTTGTGGATTCACCATTGGATTTTTCACGTCTCTACAAATTAAAGTTAGTATTTTATTAGCTGGTAAGGAGGTTTATTAATGGACAGGAGTACGGCTTTTTTTTAGTTTTCTCCGGTTCCTATTAAGGTCACAATTAATTTTTAAAGTTTGAAATTCGTCACAAGTCATTAACCAATCACATTAGGAATTGGTGTGGTAAAGATTGTTTTTACTTTTCGTTATCTCGAAAAGTATTAACTTTAGGTATAGGGAATGGTTAATAAGAATGAAAGTAATGTAAAAATACTTCCTGGTAAAGATATAAAATATAGGGTGATCCATTTAAAATAACGGAGCAAATGATACTTTTGCGTTTGGATCAACCCTGTAAGCAGTATGTTTAAAATTGAAGAAAAATATTAATTTTGTACATTTTCAGGATATTTGCAATGTTGTCAAACCTGAAATTTATTTTTAAATCAATCCATTTAGTTTCTACAGATTGGTAAACTTAATACGATTTTCGTGGAAAAGTGGTTATAACTTTTATATCACTCAGTATACTTCATTATACAATATTATATTTTTGGTAGGCTGAAAACGAGCTAATTTCAATTTTTGAATAAAAAAACAGGATGTTCCATTTAAAAAAGTATAAGTTTGGTCTACCTCGGAAAGACGGGACACTGTATAAATATAATTATTTTTAAAAAGTGCAGCTTAAAAAGATCTACAACTTATGTAATGAAGTTTTTTTGATATCTTCTACAATAACAGATATATTTAGCTTTTCCATACTAATGAGCCACGCTGTACGAAGAAATTTTAAATTATTTACTAAAAAATGTAATGTGACAACATCGAATATATACTTTTGACTTTTTAAACTTGTCAACATAATAAAAACAAAAACTTAACCTCCAACTAAATCAACTTATACAATATTAAAATGTCGCATCCGAAGGAAGTTTTTGGCCAAAAAAAACTTAAAACAAAGAAACTACAATAACATAAACCTAGATATGTCATCTGTCGTTTGATTTTATATTTCACTTTTGTTCGTTTCTTCTATTCTTTGGAACATTTCGTTCGAATTCTTATGCCACTAATGATACAATGTAACTCGTTCGTTTTGTGATTGGTTAGTGACTTTACACATCATCTGTCAAAATTTTAAATTTAAAACGGCTATATTTCCTAAAATATTGAATATTTTCCACAACTGAAAACTGCTTTGAGTTCTAATGACTTATTTCTATTCATATATCTGGTTAAAAACCGTATATACAGGGTGTTCCTAAACATCGTGTACATCCAAAAAGAGGTGATTCCTTGGCTTATTTTATGTTCATATTTATCATATTTATTTTAAAGTTCATATAAACATGGGTCCGCAAACGCTTCGTTACCGATCTACAGGGTGTTCAAATTTCAATTTTTTTGTTTGTTTTTATTTGTAGCTCCTGCACTTTTTGAGATATTTAGCTCAAATATTGAATCTAGATTACCTCTGTCAAGCTAGCAGGACCAAATCAGCAGAATCAGCAGGGTATAAATACAACGGCCAGAATTTGTGCTAATTTGTGCCATCCAAAACAAGCAGCTAAATAGATTAATTCCCATTGAAATAAGGGCGAATTATATTTATCACGATTGGGCTCACGAGTAAAGTACCCGTTTTCACGAGCAGAGTTCAATTTGTACCGGTACATTCAAAGCATACTAATTTATGCTTCACAAATATACACTCATGGATTTTGTACCTCCCATCCCTTCTCTGAAAAACCACCCCCGATAGCCGTTTGCACCAGCAGAATCAGTCAGTATTGGAAACCTTGAAACCTACTCGACTTAAGACTGCGTGCAAGTGTGCAAAGGATCTTTGTATTGTGAAGCAAGGCAATATTTTTACATTCATCTCTCATTATACAAATATTTTATATTATCGCTCGTAGTTTGCACTTTTCTCGACGACTTTATCTCAACGACTTTTCTCTATTCGACGCACTCATACGCACTATTGGAGTCTTCTACTAAGTTCTACAAGTTTTCTAAGTTCTACTAAGTTCTATAAGTTTTCGAAGTTTTTCACTAATCGCACTTTTACAAATGACAAATTGAATTCTGCTTGTGCAAACGGCTATCGGGGGTGGTTTTTCAGAGAAGGGATGGGAGGTACAAAATCCATGAGTGTATATTTATGAAGCACAAATTAGTATGCTTTGAATGTACCGGTACAAATTGAACTCTGCTCGTGAAAACGGGTACTTTACTCTTGAGCCCAATCGTGATAAATATAATTCGCCCTTATTTCAAGGGGCATTAATCTATTTAGCAGCTTGTTTTGGATGGCACAAATTAGCACAAATTCTGGCCGTTGTATTTATACCCTTTTTTTATTTTTTTATTTAATTTTTGTATGTGGTCCTGCTAGCTTAATATTAAGCTAGCAGTGCCACAATTTTTGTCAAAACGGCAGGTAGCACAAAATTTTTATTAGTGGCACAAATTAGCACAAAATAAGCACTAAATAATGCAATAGGTCCGAATTGATTCTGCTGATTTGGTCCTGCAAGCTTGACAGAGGTATCTAGATTGCTTTATACGGCACACATTATTGGGTATATCAGATGGTTGTTGAATGTACCCCTTTTTCCACCCGAACTTTTTTTCTGTGCGCCGCTGGTAGATTCAAAAATACAAAATTAATTGCCTGTTTTGTTTAGAAACTTCTTTTATTTTTAAACTTTTCGTTTCTGTGACCGTTATCGAGAAAAAAATTAAAAATGATTATCTGTACAAATGATTTATTTTACAATACAAAAATCCTAAATAATAATTATTAAATTACATTATAATAAATGTTGAAAGTGACCCCCTCCTACTCAAATTATGCTCTATACCCTATATCATATACCAAATTTAAGCTAAATATCTCAAAAACTGCCGGAGCTCTAAAATAAAAACAAAAAAAAATTCTTGAAATTTCAACACCCTGTAAATCAGTAACGAAGCATTTGCGAACCCATGTTTATATGAACTTTTATTCATAAATAAGCCAAGAAATCACCCCCTTTCGGATGTATGTACACGATGTTTAGGAACACACCCTGTACATCTTACATCGTACTCCTCTCCTTATGTTATAAATGTTTTTTAGTATACCTCTGCTCTGACCCATAACATATCCGGTACAGCTAAAGCCTGTGCTCAGACTGTTTTGGCTACGTATTGGTATCAGGAAGCGAAGTCTCTGCTCTGGTGGAGTTCGAACTTGATAGTCTTGCTCGGAAGTGCATGTTACACGTGGATTAAGCAAATCGATATGGAGAAAAGGCATCGATCGGATATTGTTTACCAAAGAGTGTAAAGTTAGTATTAGGGTAATGTTGTAGTTTACACCCGTACTCTGCGCAACACCTTCTGCGCACTATGTGTTCGAGATTTTTTTTTAATCTATTTTGAACCATATCGACCGCGGTGTTGCCGAGTAATGATTGTTTTATGTGATTTAAGGATAAGCTAAAAAATTTGTTTATCCGATTGATTTAAATTGAGTTCTTCCAATTACAATATATTAATTATCATGCATTATTTAATTTAGGTAAATGATTTAATAAATTTAAGTTTGATTTAACTTGGCGAATAACAAATTATACAGGGTGTCTCATAAGTTGATATTTTTAATTCTATGCAACTTTTTCAACTATTTTTTTTAATATTCTGGTAAATAAAGAAGATGGAAATTTTTAAAATTTCTTTAAATTCCGAATATTTTTCAATACGTTCCTGCCATTACCATACTGGTGTCAAAAAATAATAAATAATTAATGACAAAAAATTAATTTTTCGATTGTTGAATTGAAAATGGCTCATCTTTATACAAATAATGAATTGGTGGATATGCTGATTATTTATAGAGAGTTTTTCCAAAGCGTTTCCAATCAAAATGGCGACAATTTTGAGCAGTTCCTTTAACTTTTAATAAACAGAGCCGTATTAACTAACTTTTTAATACTTAAAAATTAAAAAAACATGCTCTCTTATTTTCCAGAATATTAAAAAAAATTACTTGAAAAAGTTGCTTAGAATTAAAAGATCTATACGCAGTTAAAAAAGTATCAACTTATCAGACACCCTGTATAATTTGGTATAATTTGGTATAATAAGACACCTTGTATTATATATACATTGTAAAAATATCAACTTGAGTGCTATTAAAAAAAAACTATAGGTATTAACCAAAACGGCGCGAAATAAAATAAAAGGAGCTATTTTTATTTACACTAATACGACACAAACACCAAAATTTAAATTAAACCAACTTGACACAAAATCATAATAATCTAAAACTCAATAATAACGAAGAAATGTAAACATTCAGCATATTGGCAACAGCGCGCTTGAAATCTGTCAAAACCACTCGATTACGTCGATGCGCAGAAGGTGTTGCGCAGAGTACGGGTGTAAAATACAACATTTCCTTTAGTATGATTTAGATATTGGTATTTATGTAAATATGGGAATGGTGAAATGTATTTTCTTTTCAGAAACATTCCTGCATTAGGCACCGTGTGATATATTATTGTTTTATTAACTTGACGTACAATGTTTCTTTTATCAAATCAGTTTTTTTATTTTATGTATAATGATGTTTATTTATTAAAAAATGCTTACAATAAAACCATAAAATCGGTAGGAGAGAAAATATGTCGTCTCTGATTAATATTTGTTGCTACTAATCATCATAGTCGCACGTTAAATAATTTTCCAAGGATACGAAGCGGATAAACGACTTATCGAGAATCGTTAGTGGAGATGAGTACTTTGGAGTATTTTTTCTAATTTTATTTATAAAACTAAGTATTCCTATGAAGTTGATGAAATTATTTATTTTTTCCGTTTTCTATTAAGGTCACAATTAATTTTTAAAATTTTAAATACGTCACAAGTCATTAACCAATCACAATTAAGAATTGGTGGTAAAAATCGTTTTTAGCGACGTTGTCAATTATCTTCTTACTCTGAAAAAAATGGCGTTTGTTTGTATGTCTATGCTATAATTTATTTTTTGTATTTCTTGTTGCAGTTATGATTTATTCGAAAAATATAGAGCGAACTTATAATTGTTAAATAATATAATATGCCTATCTTAAATTCTAAATTATTGTTTAGTAAAAATGATAATGTGGCATCATCGATTGTTACTTTTGACTTTTAAACTTGTCAAATTAATAAAAACAAAAACTTAACCTCCAACTTAATCAACTTATACAATTTTAAAATGTCTCATCAGAAGGTAGTTAAAACCTGTTTCATGTCGTTTTGTGAAAATTCTTCATTGCATTCTAAAAAAAAATGTTTATTTTTAGCCCAATAAACTTAAAACAAAGAAAATACAATAACATAAACCTAGATATGTCATCTGTCATTCGATGTTATATTTAACTTTTGTTCGTTTCTTCTATTCTTCCGAACAGTTCGTTCGAATTCTTACCCCACTAATGACATAATGTAACCCGTTCGTTTTGTGATTGGTTAGTGACTTTACACGTCACCTGTCAAAATTTTAAATTTAAAACGGCTATATTTCCTATAATATTAAATATTTTCAGCAACTGAAAACTAATTTGAGTTCTAATAACTTATTTCTATTCATATATCTCGTTAAAAACGATTCTTCTATTCTTCCGAACATTTCGTTCAAATTCTTATGCCATCACTAATGATACAATCACGGCCCTATATTTCTAAGGTCTGGAAACTTCCTAGCTTGTGCATTAGCTTCACTTTTTCGCCGCTTCGTGGCGAACGATCGGAGGACCAACTTATTTCAGCCAATCAGCGTCGCGTTACATATAAATCGCGGTTGTGTGAAACGACAGTTCAAGCTGTCAAAATTTCAAAAATTATTTTTTGACATTTCGAGGAGAAAATGGAAAAATACATAAATCGAAGATACGTGAGGCATTATATTAACAACAAAATCATCGTTGATTTAAGTATGTTTTTATATTTTGTATCTATTTTTAGTTTGAAAAAAACCTTTCTTAATGCTAATTCTATATAATTCGTACGCAAAAAACCGTGGTCCTTTACAACATCGCCTCCTAGCGGCCGTTTTAGGAACCCTGTTTTATCCTCAAATAACGGGACACTTTTTCAACACATGTTGACCTTAGAAATATAGGATCGTGGATACAATTTAACTCGTTCGTTTTGTGATTGGTTAGTGAATTTACATGTCACCTGTCAAAATTTTAAATTTTAAAATGGCTGTATTTCCTAAAATATTGAATATTTTAAACAACTGAAAACTGATTTGAGTTCTAATGACTTATTTCTATTCATATATCTAGTTAAAAACCGTATATCTCACATCGTACTCCTCTCCATTATACTTTTGCATTTCAGAATATTTCTACGATCAAATTTATGTATTGTTTCCCGAACATTTTACAATCTCATTTATCTCTAACCCTTCAATGGGGCGTGATTAACAACATTTCATCGACTTTCAACCCCTTTCGGGGAGCCGCTGTGCATAATCAGACAATCGATTCGTTCTTATCAAACACGATACGGTTTATCTCTCACCCGGACAGTATTTATTCAGATACCAACATATCAAGATATGCGTCAATATTGAAAAAACAGTAGTTACTCTGTATGTTGTTCGACAAATTGAGAATAGTGTGAAAAACCTTCGAATACGAACGTTTCAAGTGGCGTTTACATAAATGATTAGAATCGATTTTATTTATTAAAGGTGCTATAACGGATTCGTGATTGATTAACCGAGGGGTTACTTACAATATTTTTACAGTTGTGTCCACATTATTTAACAGATAGTTTAATACAAGTACGTTGAATTTCAACACCTAATTAACCGAATAGTAAATTATTTAACGAATCGCCGTCATAAATTTCCAACTAGTATAAACGATCGGTCTCGTTTTCTAGGTGAAATATTCCGATATTGTGAAAGTAGAGGATCAGTACTAACACTAAACGCCGATTTATAAACAGACAACGATTCGAAAATATATATATATCGAATATAAAAATGTTTGTTGTGACGTTAGGCGTAAATGTTTGGATCGTTTGATCCAAGACAGGCTCCTCTGGTCGATGAGAACGCGTTCGAATCCGATCCGATTTTATTATCGGGCACGAGAGAGACGCGCCCGGCGATTCTCCCGAGAAAAGATCTTTCGATCGAGAGCACAGAGCTGTTTAAATTGAAACTATCGCGGGTTTTATTCGCTTTCAATGGAAAGATAGATCATGATCGTCGGTGTTTGTTGGCGCGTTTGTTTGTTGATCGTCGTTTGCCGGTGTCGGAGCGTCCTCGATGAAGGTGAGATTTTTGCTATTCATTATTTTTTCTATTAATAAAGTGTTGGGTTAAAGTAATACGACGGGTTGGAGCTATTCGTATATAGGGTGTTAATTGATTGGGTGCCGATACTTTAGGATGTGAATATTTGGGTGATTTTAAGAAGATTAGTTTATATCAATACAGGGCTTTTCACAGTAACCGTCTTTTAATTAAAGTATGCATTTTTTGAAATAATGTTTTAGACAAAAGTACTCTTAAATTTAGCGTAGAATTTTTCAAAAATACATAACTCAAAAAAAAGAAAATTCATACCTTATTTAATAAGACTTCGATTATTTTAAAAACTACTGGATTTGGGTATAGGGAATATCCATATGGATCGAAAGGGCTTAAAAAACTGCATTGGTCACTGTTAAAAAATACAAGGTGATCCATTTGAAATAACAAAGTTATGGCAACTTTAATGTGGCCAAGTTTGTCAGACAATTTTAAACACCCTGTATATGGATTCTTAAAATACAGTTTAGTTTCATATAGTAGTATGTCTGGACATCATCGATACTTAATTCTAAGCTTCTGCATTATTAACAGAGATATCACAGAAAATACATTCGACTGTTTTTCCAAAAAATATTGAAAAAATTGTAATATCTTAAAAATGGTGCATTTTTGGCATATGGTGTTATTATCAAAGTCTAGTTAAAAAAGGCCATAGAATTCAAAAATAAAGTTAAAAATGGCACTTTTCATAAAAAATAACGAAGTTGGTGTCTACTTCCGGTATAACCGGAAGTGTAATCAAAATGAAAATATTTTAGATCAATTCAAATTATACAAAAAATGCTATAACCAAAATTTCAGATTCTTAAGTCTTTTCATTATTGAGATACTTCTAATGAACGGTTACCGTGAAAAGCCCTGTATACAGGTTGTTTTTTATGCTAATGAACATGCTAATGAAAGGGGTGATTCTTGGGCCCATTTTAAGAAAAATACTTTATATGAATCTATGTCCTAAACGTCTCAACTTTTGAGATATAGGGTGTTAAAGTTTTAATAAAAAAATCAATTTTTACTGTTATATTTCCATACGAATTTAAATATTTTTATGAAATTTGGTGTACGACGCATTAAAGAGCATTTTTTGACTTAAAAACATTATTTTATTTCTAACAGTGGCGTCCGTACTGGAATCCGTACTGGCCAAATATTTTTGAGGATAAAAGTGGTACGCCACTGCTTTCTCTTGAAATTATTGAAAAAAATCAAATCAAATACTTGAAAAATTATTTTTGGTGGCCCCGTTCAATTTCTTGACTTTTTTTCGTACGACTCACCGTTTCGCATAAAAAAAATTAAATGCATATGTTTATATCAAGTTTTTTTTAAATGGGTCCAAGAATCATCCCCTTCAGTATTATCATGTTTTTAAAAAACCCCCTGTATGTCCTAAACCTATTACTTTTCGAGCTACAGGGTGTTACATTAGAAAATATAATTTTTGTATAATAATTTTCTTATTACTCCAGATATTTTTATGAAATTTCGGACGTGGACGTCACTGGTAATAGCAGAAAATTAATTTTTGTTCCAAAAAAAGTGTTTTCATGCATGGTGGGCGTTTACCAAATTTCAACAAAATATCAAAAGCTGTCTCAAAATGAAATTGGAAAAAAATTGTTTTGGTTTTTATTTTTTTACCCGAAAATGGCGCGTTATACTTAAAGTCTTTGGATCGAATTTGTTCCAAAATTTTTAAGGATTTTAAAAATAATTTTGGCTTTTTAGAAAAAGCAGTGGCGTACCATTTTTTTTCAAACATATTCAGTTCAAATCCCGTGCGCACGTCACTGATAAAAATTAAAAAAAAATCTTTTGCCTCAAAAAAATGCTCCTTAATAATTAAAAAGTGTATACAAAGTTTCATAAAAATATCTGGAATGATAAGAAAATTATGATTATTTTTTTTCTCTAAAACTGTAACACCCTGTAGATCAAAAACTAAGAGGTTTAGGAAATACATTGGTATTAATAACTTTTTTTCTAAAAATCACCCAAATATTCACATTATAAAATATAGACACTCAACTAATTAACATCCTGTATGTATTAAAAATTAGGCATGGAAATTTTTTATAGAGTGGATAAGAACGATTATATTGGAAGTTATCAAGGGACACACTGTATATCTTTTATATCCTTTCAAAGCTGAAAACAACGATTTACGCTTAGAATATCTTTTAAATTAATAAATTTTTACGACACTCATTTAAGTAGATTTATTGTGCGGGGTTTACTTAATTAAATTAAACAAATTAAGTAAGTAATTAACTTTTAATTGGGTTTCCATTCCAAGTAATTAGGTTGTAATTTTGTTTCTTTTAAACCTTCCAGTCTATTTCAGTTATCATGGGACGTACTGTATATCTTTAGTTTGCTAAAAAAGCTGATTTCAAAGACTTAAAATCAAAAAGTACCTAGAAATAGTTCAACTTTATACATTTTTACGACTCTCATTTAAGTAGATTTATTGAACAGATTTACCTAATTAAGTTGAACAAATTAAGTAAGTAATTCACATTTTAATTAGGCTGTAATTTTGTTTCGTTAACCTTGTAATTTTCATCGCAGTCTAATTGAAATTGCAGTCATAAAAAACAATGAATTTGTGAAATTTTTGATGTTGTGCAGTAATTAATATTGTTTATATGCAACTTTTATAGTTGCTTATCGTGCGATTCTGTTACGTTTTTTTCTTTAAGGGAATATCGTTTTATGAACTACTAATAAAATGTTACGATGTTTGGTAAATATAAAATATAAATATATTTTATAAACATGCAAATAACACAGTTAAAATTAGAAATAATTCATTCTCGGGGTGACGATACGCTTTGTTTAAAGACACTTTATGGCGCTTTATAAGTATAAACATTTAAGATAATCACAATAAAGATGACTTTTAAATATGTATATACAGATTGATTCATATTAGTTTGCAATATGGCTTATATAGGCTATGGGTGCGATAAAGACAACTTCCATTAGACACTTATAAAGGAAAAGGAAAGATTGATATTGTGTCATTGCAAGTTTCTCACTCTAACCACTGTTATTTTAATAATCTTTCTTTGTTTCAACTCATTGAAATGACCATATTGCAAATTGAAATGCACTATATAGGGTGTCCAAATGAAAAGTAGCCCCTTTAATGAGCTTTTAATTTGTAAACGCATTATCGTAAAAACATGCGGTTTTCTCAGATATGTTTTATTTTATTATAAGTTTTGTTATTGTGATACAGAAATTATGCATTACCAACACAGGGTGTTTTATCAAAATCTCCTGTTTTAAATACAAAGTAACCATTTTTTTAATGGAACACCCCATATATGTAGAGATATTTTGAAAGATATACTCTTCTACTTTTTAAAAATGTGTTATTTGTACATGTTATTATACAAAAGAAGATGTACTATATCATAAAATTCAGTTAATGTGAATTTAAAAGAGGGAGATTTTTGAAACACCCTGTACAGACAATACAAAATGTTTGTGTCACTGTAACAAAAAGTTATAACAAAATAAGATATATCTTCGAAAACCGCATGTTTTTATGATTAGGCGTTTAAAAATTATTAGCTCATAAAAGAGGCTACTTTTTATTGGGACACCCTGTACTGTGGGTGCGATAAAGATAACTTATATTAGATACTGTTAAAGAAAAAAGAGTGATATTGTGTCATTGCAAGTTTCACACTCTAACCACTGTTATTTTAATAATATTTCTTTGTTCAACTCATAGAAATGACCATATTGCAAATCTGAAATGCACCATAGGGTATAGGCTATAGGTGCGATAAAGACAACTTCCATTAGACACTTATAAAGAAAAAAGAAAGCCTGATATTGTGTCATTGCAACTTTCTCACTCTAACCACCGTTATTTTAATATTATGTTTGTTTAACTCATAGAAACGACCATATTGCAAACTGAAATGCACCAAAGTGTATAAATTTACAATGCTGCTGGTCGTGCTAAAATAAACGATAAAGAGTTCAATTAAACAAGTCGATAAAAATTAGCCAAGTAATATTAGATTAGATGGAATTCAACAAACATATTTATCGATTGTGTTGTTATTTTTAGATATGTACAGTAGCAATTTGTTTGCCTATTAAACATATCACACCGTTGATAAGGGCTTATCGCAAACGAAATTCCTTCGATTTATTCAAATGATTTTATTTTTTCATTTACAGATTATTCCAACGACTATCCCTCTTTCGATCTTCAACCGCAAATTAAAACGATAAAAGTGAAGAGCGGCACGAGATATACTTTGAGATGCCACCATGACGATGTTCAATGGTTGTTTAAGGTAAAGTTTTTCCATAAAATAGCCACAATTGATAGATATCACCTTGCACTGGAAATACAAATATTTGTATATACAGGGTGTCTCTAAAAGATTTGGGCATATATGGCTTAACATACAGACACAGACTTCTGATGATAGACTCTGATATGTAGAGCTTGGAACATATGCAATTACATATGGGTTTATGCTCTATGAAAAAAATCAAAAATAACCAGATTAGGTATAAAATATTTTTTGAAATTTTTATTGAAACAAAAAGATAAGAGAAGATGAACATTAATTTTCTATGAACTGTGAACAGAACTTAATCATTTAGAACCCTCTAGAATCATTTAGAACTGTCATGATGAGTCATTTAGATCGCTCCAGAAGTATTTAAAACTGTCTAGAACTATTTAGATCGCTCCAGAATCGTTTAAAACTGTCTAGAATCATTTGGAACTGTCTAGAATCATTTACAGAACTGTCTAAAATCGTTTAGAAGGCTCCAGAATCATTTTGAATTATCTAGAACAATATATCTAATCATTTAGAACCGTCTAGAACTACTTGGAAGGCTCCAGAAACATTTAGAATTATCTAGAACAATATATATCGCTCCAGAACCGTTTAGAACTGTTTAGAATAATTTAAAACTACCTAGAACCATCTAGAACCCTGCAGAACTGTTCATAATACTCCAGAATCATTTAGAACTGTCTATAACCATTTGGAAGGCTCCAGAAACTTTTAGAATAATCTAGAACAATTTAGATCGCTCCAGAACCGTTTAGAACTGTTTCGAATCATTTAGAACTGTTTATGGAAACATTTAGAAATGTTTATAATACTCCAGAATCATTTAGAACCGTCTAGAACTACTTGGAAGGCTCCAGAAACATTTAGAATTATCTAGAACAATTTAGATCGCTCCAGAACCGTTTAGAACTGTTTCGAATCATTTAGAACTGTTTGGAAACATTTAGAAATGTTTATAATACTCCAGAATCATTTAGAACTGTCTAGAACCATTTGGAAGGCTCCAGAAACTTTTAGAATAATCTAGAACAATTTAGATCGCTCCAGAACCGTTTAGAACTGTTTCGAATCATTTAGAACTGTTTATGGAAACATTTAGAAATGTTTATAATACTCCAGAATCATTTAGAACCGTCTAGAACTACTTGGAAGGCTCCAGAAACATTTAAAATTATCTAGAACAATATATATATATCGCTCCAGAACCGTTTAGAACTGTTTAGAATAATTTAAAACTACCTAGAACCATCTAGAACCCTGCAGAACTGTTCATAATACTGGCAACTGATTGAAACTGTTTTATAATAGTCGCATCCGTGTGGGTACAGAAGTTTAATATTAGTTGTAAACTGGTTACAGACTAAACTAGATTAAAAATCTTTATTTCAAAACAGTTGCTCCGTGAGCGGTGGGCCTAATTTTACAAATAAACTGCTCCACAAAAGTTAAGGAAGTTAGCAAATTTTGCGATTATTTTAAAAGTTACAGACTTTTTGATCACCGAATTTTCAAATATGCGAAATTAAATGTTTTCTCTCATATCTAAGAGGAATTTTTGTTCCTACCTCTACAACTGATACTAAATTTGGCGATCAAAAAACCTGAAACTTTTAAATTAATCGCAATATTTGTGAACTTTCTTAACTTTTGTGGAGCAGTATATTTCGTTATATTAAATATTTATTCATTTATGCAAAACATTGTTGAGTATGTATTTAGTATGTAGAAACGTTATTTCTATTTTGCTCTACTGCAAGTACAATAATTTAGCGAATTCGAGTAAATATTTTGAGCGATTCTTTTGATGTGCGACGCGCCCCGTCGGCTTAAGCGCGAATATTTTTTGACATCTGCTTTCGATACCGATCGGTTGTTTAAATATTAAAACAAGCGATTAGCGTTCGAATTAATTCTGTTTTTGTTTACCAAATAAACGTCTTCGGAACAAGCAAACAAACCGCAAACGTATCGCCACTTTTCAGCTCCTGCATGGTGTGTTTGTATTTGAAATATTATTCGCGTTGCGTCGGAAGCCGGCCGGTTTATTTTAGGTTTTTTTTTTATGTAAACAGCTGTAAATTAGCAAAAAAAACCGATTACAAAATACACACACATGTTTTAGTGCGGATGGGGGAATGGACAGTTAGAATTTGTGTTCCGAGCGCGAAAACAAATTTTGCAGTTCTCACTATTCAGGATATGTTTCTAAATATACAGTGCATTTCTCTGCCCGCTCCCCCGGTCCCTCGGCGCCGATAAATTAATCAACGTTGCCAGACATTACAACTCGCTCTAACAAATACTCTACAACCCTGGAATATAAAGTCAATATCTGCACCCATTACAAAATGGCGGACATTTAATAATTACCTGAATAAATCGACGTTTAACGTCATAATTTGAGGATATAAGCTGAGTTCAGTTCAGAAAATGCTCGAAATGGTTTCCTTTAACTTCTTGATATAAGAACAGACTATCCCAACATTTTCGAACATAGTAACGTCGATATTTCTAAAAATATCTGTAATTATTTCTCGTATATCCAATATTGAAGCAGGTTCAGTTTCGTACACTTTTTGCTTTAAATAGCCCCATAAAAAAAGTCCAAAGGTGTCAAATCTGGCGAGCGGGCTGGCCATTCCGTAGGACCTCCACGACCAATCCAACAACCAGGAAAAATTGCATCCAAATAGTTCAATACTTGTCTGGAGTAATGTGGTGATGCTCCATCTTGTTGGAGTACAATATCCATATCCATATCGGTACCTAACTACAATGAGAACTAAACAACCGAAAACTAAATGAAAATATTTTGAACACTAGGAAAATCGAAAACTAAAGAGAATATTTTGAACACTAGGAAAACCAAAAACTAAATGAGAATATTTTGACTAAACAATTAATGTTCGTTGACGTACTAAAATTTTTTGGAATTTTTTTAACCAAAAATAACCTGTCAAACCTTATCGGTTTGTTGGGATTGCTATTTGGCATAGAAAAACAAATAATTCTAGAAAAATTGATATTAATTTGTTTGTATTCAGGTATTTATTAAATGTTCCGCCATTTTGTAATGGGTGCAGATATTGACTTTATATTCCAGGGTTGTACAGTAGCTTCAAAATGGTTCAGGAGCTTCAAAATGATGTTTCACAAGACCTCCTTTCCATTTAAATTTATTTCCCATGATGGCGCCCAGTCGCCATCTTGAAATATTCATCAGTCAATTTTACTCCAAAATATAGTAATCATGCATTAGTTTTGTTATCCTAAATTTCAATTTTCTAAGTTGATCCGCTCAAAAAATAAAAGGGGTGGGGACATTAAAGAAATGCACTGTATACAGTTAGTGCAAAACGAATATCAATGCACGTCACCTATAATTTATAACGTCACAAGTAGGCAGTGTTGCCGAACTTTTATAGAGTTTATAAAATCTAAGAATTTTCTAAAATTGTCAAATTGCAAAATGACAAGAACAAATTGAAAATTAGGGGTACCTGTTTCACGTTACTAAACGGCGATCGTATTCAGGAGCTCACTATAATTAATCATCAAATTCCTTTATCATCTGATATATATTTAACAGTGCTAGTAAAAAAATAGTGTAAAATAAACCCTCAAAAGAGTACATAGTGAAATTCCTGAGAAAACTTCTGGATCTGAATTATTTAGAGCTCAAATTGTGTCATTTCTAACATGTGGAAAAGATAACTATGCAAAAAATTCTTATTTGGTTATTGGGCTGAATAGCCTTTAGTAGTTGAGGCTAGTAAACTAGCAAAAAGGATTAATAAAATGCTTCTGGGGCGTTCTAGATTAATCAAGACAGTTCTAAATACTTCTGGAGCGGTCCAATATTGGTTCTACGCAGTTTTAAATGCTTCTGAGGCGTTCTAAATGATTTTAAACAGTTCTAATGATTCTGGAGCGTTCTAGATGGATCTAGACAGTTCTACAATATTCTAAACAGTTCTAAATGATTCTGAAGTGTTCTAAATGTTCTTTAACAGTTCTAAATGGTTCTATACTATTTAAACGTTTCTGGAGCGTTCTAGATTGATTTAGACCGCTCTAAATGATTCTAGACAGTTCTAAAGTAAATCCACCCTGTCAGCCATTACAAACTTTGGAAACGCAGCCAAAATGGACAAAAATTTTCGAATTTGAGATGTTTATTTTTATTACTAACTCGGAAACCAAAGACAAAACGTAAAATTTTTATTCTTTCGTCTACACTTATTTTCGTCTCCTCATTCATAATGCGAAAGAACGGGCGTCAATTTTGAGACACCTCGTAGATATAGCGAGAGATTGAAAATTTACAGTATATTAATTATTTCAGCCGTGCGATTCGAATTTCAGCGGCACGATAATTTGCGACGACAATCGAAAATGGAAGAAAATAGAAAACGTAACCAGCGGAAGGCTCCACATAGGCTCGGCTAGCCGAAAACACAAAGGTTTATACAGATGTCTACAACGCAACGGTACCGTCAGAAGGTTCAAACTAAACGTATACGGTAAGCGAATAACCCAAAACGATTCTCCCAATAGAATAAATATCTAATATAATATAATATCTAATATAATAGAATAAAATCTTAATACACCTATTCAGTTTTACCTGTGCTGCGCGCGCATACTGTGGATAATTAAATTGACATCTAAACGAACAAACGAACGCACCTCAGGTACAATACGGTTCTAACAACCAGACAACGACAACTTAAGACATACTTCAGACGTCCGATTCAAATTAGTTTTTACTGCCCAAAAAGGGGATTAGGCTTAATAATAATACAGGTCAAGTCTATAGACCTATTCAGTTTACGAAAGAGAGTGATGGAGTTATTTGATCAACATAAGAGAATAAAAGAAGCAAATATGTTTCACGCGCAATTTGTGGAACCATGTAAAATCTGCGCAAACATAAGTGCAAGAGAGATGAGATATTTGGCCTATTTCATTGCTGATTGACAGACCCATTGAATGATTCTTAGATGAAAACTGTTTTAAATATAAAAAAGAAGAGACCATCTTCAATCTTAACCCTATTTTGTTTCTTGTTTCCGTTTGATGTTTGTTTATGTTCAATGTGTATTATTTTTTAACAGTATTTCTTTGTATTATTTAGTATATTAAGTTATAAAGGTTATAATTTTTTATATAGGTCAATGGGATTATTTCTTTGATAACAAAGTTGCTGCTACTTTTCGATAGATGTGGCGACGCCGCAGCATTGAAAATATTTTAAATCGATAGAGCAGGACCAATTACCTAAATAACCAAATTTTCACGACAATCGTACGCTCCGTTTTCCCTAAACGCCTAACCTGCCATCGACCGTGGTATACCCTGTATATTATAGCAAAAAGCATTTTGAGAAACTTTGTACTAACCCTCTTACTCTTTCTTAGAGTTGACCTGTATGTAAATATTAAGCCTAATCCCCTTTCTGGGCAGTAAAAACAAATTTGTCGCGTCCATTACAAATTAAATCCGACGGATTATTGGATAATGACAAATGACGTCTGAAGTATGTCTTAAGTTGTCGTTGTCTGATTGTCAGAACCGTATTGTACCTGAGGTGTGTTTGTTTGTTCGTTTAGATGTCAAGTTAATTGCCAACAGTATGCGCGCGCAGCACAGGTTCAACTGAACAGGTCTATTACAAATCTCAATTTACCCGTTTTCATTTCAACACCAGAACCGCTCTACACCGGTTCCCCGCCGACGGTGAGCCCTCTGCAAATCTCCAACATAACCGGCCCCATCAACATGGAGTTCACGATCCAATGCCGCGTCACCAGCGAAGTACCACCCACGATAATATGGTTCAAAAGTTGCTACGGGCAAAAGTGCGACTTTCGCTACCACCAAACCTGCTACTGTCACATCAACACCTCCATATCGAACCACAACACGGGCACCACCTACCTCAGCAAGTACCTGATATTCGACGCGCGAGACGTGGACGCCGGCACGTACGTTTGCTTGGCCGTGAACCAGTTCGGAAAGGACGATCGGAACGTGACGGTGGCGGTTCCGGCCAAGGCCGACCGGGACGTCTACTCGTTGCTGTTTCTGGTACCGTTCGGGTTGCTGCTGGTGCCGCTGGTCGCTTGGCTTTGCTACTTCGAGAAGCGGAAGAGATCGCCGGAGGTGGTGGTGGTGGTGGATCAGCAGAAGCGGCTGATCAGACCGGTCGGGCCTGTCAACGAAATCGTTTAGGTCGATTGTCTAAAGACGGGTTGATGTGTGGGTGGTGAACATAGACCTATTAACTATGGACGCGGTTTAGACAAAGAGGTAGTGTTG
This sequence comes from Phyllotreta striolata, assembly GCA_918026865.1. NCBI lineage: Eukaryota > Metazoa > Arthropoda > Insecta > Coleoptera > Chrysomelidae > Phyllotreta > Phyllotreta striolata. The sequence goes on along the minus strand of OU900098.1, from coordinate 6,527,693 downwards.
TCGAGGAATGAGAGAGATGCAGCTAGTTTGGGCATATGGCAATGAGAGATTGGACAATGCATTAGCCAATAGTAAGAAAGCAAAAGACCACGTGAGTTACGTTTTCAGATATGCAAGGTAGCTGGGTTAGAAGAGGGCAGCTTATGGTAGATAGGGTTGAGGAGTGCAGCGGAGGGTATTGTTATTTATTATTTTTTTGCCAAGCAAAATGCATTTTTCAGCTGAGCCTAAATTCCCACGCATTAGCAAATACAGTTCTTATTTTGTATTGTTAATTGGAACATCCTACCTATTAGCCAGTACAGATTTCGCAATTTAAGACCTAACTGCTTTCTCTTGTAAAAAATATGTTTCTTCCTGGTCATTCTTCTGTCCAAGTGGATACCAAGATAAAAACAATATTTAAATATTAAGCGTATTAATAATTTAACAGATTAATAGCCTTTATTCACGCACCCTGTATATATTTTATTTTTTTTTGGTCCCGCCTACTTTTAGCCCAAACTAGCTCCATCTCTCACGGACCTCTCTCTCTATCATTGGGAACGCTGAATAACCTCAAAATACCGATTGTGCCGCGTCCATACTTAATAGGTCTATGGTGGTGAACCACTTTCGTGGGTCACGCTTACGAATGAAGTCGTGAAATACGCTTGCTTGCAGCCGTTTCGTGAAGGCATCGCGTGGTGTTTACGCTGGGCACGGATTTTTCGTGCAAATTGCTTCGCCTTTTCTGAAAAACGGATCAGTCTTCAATATGGCTTCGTCGGTAGCAGAAGGTTGTGCGATGGTGTGCGAAATATTAGGACATTTTCTCGTATCCCAACTTACCAATCGTACCGGAGTGATTAAAAAAAACGGAGACATCGCAGGTGGTGGGTGCGAGAATGGATTCAAAAGAAAAACCACACTTTAATACTGAGTACACTGGAAATGGTTCGTGAAATATCAAACAGGTTTGATTTGAGAGCTCACGATCGTGGCGCCTTTCGTATCAATTCGTTTCCATTTTTCTTCCACGATTGTGTCGTTGACATGACGCGTGTTCCACGAAAGCGTGGAACACGAACGTGGTTCACTACCCGTGTCAACCCGCCTTAATGTTGGGTTTATATTTTAGACGGTATTTTAGAGGGTTTATACTTGTGTAAATACTCGATCGTGCCGGTGGAATCGGTGAGGTTGTAGCGTAAAATGTTGTGATATTTTAAAGCCTTCGGTTTGTTGTGAAACGTAAGTCAAATACCTCGAATCGATGTTTGCATCTTTTAGTAATCGGCGAAGGCGATTTTTTGTGAGTGGTACATTTCAATTCAATCGAAAATTAGCAAATTTATTGGTTAAATTTAGTGGCCCGTATTCAGCGCTGCGAGTTTAACTTTAACGCGGCTTTAGAGGTAAACAAAGTCCATGGTTACTCCATAACAACAATAGGTTTGTTCCTACAACCAGTGATGTTAAAATTACTTTATAATATGTAATTAATTACAATTACAATTACTTTTGGCAATTTGTAATTAATTGCAATTACAATTACAAAATTTACGAATGTAATTACAATTACAATTAAAGTTGCAATTACAATCACAATTACTTTGCTTTGGTGTCAGTTTTAAATAATTATTTATGGATTTGTAATCGAAATTAAACTTTCCACGTATTGAAAATATTAAATAAGTACTTTTGTGCCCAATGTAATTGAAATGTAATTGTAAAATGTAATTGTAATTGTAACGAAAGAAGTAATTGAATTACAAATGAATTACAATTGAGGAGCTTGTAATTAATTACCGTCTCAATTACAATAAAAGTAATTCAATTACTTTTTCAATTACTTGTAATTAATTACTTAACAACACTGCCTACAACAGTCAAAAATAGCCGGTGGTCGTCAGGAGTCTGCGCAGTAATAATTTAGGCGTTCCAACAAAATTCACAGACATTTCTGATTCTGACTTGGTTAACAATTTGTTGTTCCAACAGTTCAAGGGACTGGTTTTGTGATAGTCAGAAAAACTTGTTGATAGTACAGAGATTTAGAATCCGGCGCAAGCGCATTTTTAATTAGGGTTTAATTTGAAAAGGGTTTAATTATTAGGTTTTGTTGATTGTTGTTTTTGTTTGATATTTGGTTAATATGTAATAAATGTAAAGAATGTTCCATTAAGAAATCGGAAATTTGATTACACCATTCAATCATAAACCGCGCATGCGAAATAGAAGAGTCAGAAACTTATTGGTAACAAATCAGTAACTTTTTGTAGGAACAAACCTAATGTATAACTGTCAAGTTACGGCGATATTCACTAATGTCTGTTAAATCGCTAACAAAGAGACATGTTATTATCAATCTGTTAACGTCATATTTTGGCATTTACCAATGTCAGTTTAATACTTAACAGTCAGATAAAAGTAACGGAGCAACATCGAACTGATAAAAGAAGTAACAGACTGATAACTTCTATTCAAATATCGAAATTTTCAAAGTTTTTACGACTATTTAACAGTGACATTAACATTATAATTTTCTACCAAATGGAGCAGATAAATAGAATAAAGTGTCACGAATTGTTCAATTCATCTTACGAAGATAGTGATATAAAAATAGATATTAATTAGATATAAATGTTGCGAAATAGAATTTAAAAATAGGTTCAGATTGAAGAAAGATCCGATTAGATGGAATCCGAATAACCGATGGAATGCGGATATTATAGTTATTTACTTTTTCAAAAATACAAATTTGAAATTTATACTAATTTTTGGTTATATGAGTTTCGCATAAAGTTAGGAACAGGAACTAACTTAACTTAATCTTGATTATTAAAAAAAACTGTTTACTACCAGTTACTTCAGATTTCAGATATCGTGGTGAATAACAATATATATTGTTAACCAGAGACTGACACCCGTATTCAGAAGTTTTTTTTTATAAACAAATGATTTTGTAACCAACGATTTTCGAATTTTATACGTGACAAAGTTGCTGTCATTCTTCTACCATTTAAAAGGTTCCAGAATCATCTAGAACGCTCCAGACTCATTTAGAACAATTCCGAATCATTAGAACTGTCTAGAACAATTTAGATCTCTCCAGATTCATTTAGAATGCTCTAGACTCATTTAGATCACTTCAGAACAATTCAGAACTGTCTAGAACCGTTTATAACCATTTATATAATCGTTGGTTACAAAACCATTTGGTTATAAAATACTTCTGAATATGGGTGGTGACAGTTATCAGATTGATAAGTCGAAATTGATGAATATAGGCGATTTAGTGAGGCGTCTTTAACTTTGAAAATGAGGCGCTGAATACCGGCCAATATTTTGTGTAGATTAATCGATGAGTGAAATATGATAAACTGTGATAAATTTTGTAAATACATTATTTAAAAAAAATGTTCAAAATATTTATTAAACTAACAGAGAACAACAACGAAAAATGTAATTAAAAATTAGAAAACTTATTTGTTAACGTTGTTGAAATATTCCAAAGAACCCTTCGGGTCTGGTTTTATGGTTTTGCTGCCTTTCTTCCAATTAGCAGGACATACTGCAAAAAACCAAAGTAAATAAATAATTATTATTACTACTCGACTAGTAAGTATACAAAAACAAAGTAAATAATTATAGAGGGTGGCCCAGAACTCACGCCCCACCGCGGGAAATGTCTTATGGAAACGACAATGGAGATTCCAAAACTGCAGTCGAAGATGTAAAAAAGTTATTCCTTTGGTAAATAAAGAGGTTTAAAATCGACTAATCACAATACCCAGTAGGAGTTCAAATCCACGAAAATGACATGAATTATCTGTAGACCAATTTGACATTATTGAAAGATTATAGATTCTATGTCATTTTCACTTTCAATGTTAACAAAAGCTGCTATTGATCAAAGATTTGCTTTTAAATCGATCATTCAGAAGCTCTGTCGTGCTGATACCAAACCTACAGAATTTTTTATTGCTTTAAAAGTGGTCTAAATCGAATGATCCATTTTTTGATCGATTTTAAAGCAAATCTTTGATCAATAATTACAGCTGCTTTTGGCAACTTTTGTTAACCTTGAAAGTGAAAAGAACATAGAATCTTTTAATAATGTCAAATTGGTGTATAGCTAATTCACGTCATTTTCATGGATTTGAATTCCTACTGGGATTGGTCAATTTTAAACCTCTTTATTTACCAAAGGAGTAACTTTTTTCATATTTTCGACTGCAGTTTTGACATCTCCCTATACAGGGTGTTTCCTAAACATGCGGCAAAAATTCAGGTGGTTGTTCCTTGGACTATTCTAAGAATATTTTGTCCTTTGATGATTTTTGAAAAACCTCTTTGTTTCGAAGATACGGGGGAAACAAAATTTTAGATAATAACATTTTATTATGAAAAATTACATGAAAATTTAACTTAACCTACAAAAACTGTTGAAAATGACCACCTCTAGCCAGCATACAAGCATCCAATCTTCTCCTCATCCCCTTCGTTCTCCTCAGTTTAATCTGTATTCCTTTACCATCTGAACTTACAATTTTAAGTCAAAAAACTGGCCGTTTTTAGTAATTGGAATGTTGTTAAACAAATTTAAAAATAAATTGTACCTACTTAGTAAACACAGTGCGGTACGCATTTTTATTTAAACTATTATTAATTTTAAAAATATGAAAAATTTTGTTCGCCCTGTATCTTCGAAACAAAGAGATTTTCCAAAAATCATCAAAGGACAAAACATTCTTAAAATAGTCCAAGGAACAACCCCCTGAATTTTTGCCGCATGTTTAGGAAACACCCTGTATATTATTCGACAATAGTAAGTACCTTCTCCGTGTTCATCGACGAATGCAATGGCTTCTATGATTCTTATGGCTTCATCTACGGACCTTCCGATGGGCAAATCGTTTACAGTTATATGCCTGAGGATTCCATTAGGATCGATGATGAACATTCCTCTTAAAGCTATACCTTCGTTTTCCAACAATACATCGTATTTTCTAGCAATGTTTTTATTTATATCGGATAGTAGAGGGTATCGGATGTTCCCTAGACCTCCATCCTAAACAAAAAAAACATATTCAGTATCGACTGTACACCCTGGTTCATTTCAGTTTGCAATATGGTTATTTCTATGAGTTGGACAAAGCAAGGTTATTAAAATAACAGAGGGTTAGAGTGTAAAAGTTGCAATGACACAAATGTCACTTGCTTTTTTCTTTATTAGTGTCTAATGGAATTTGTCTTTATCGCACCCATAGCATATACCCTATGGTGCATTTCAAATTGCAATATGGTCATTTCAATGAGTTGAACAAAGAAAGATTATTAAAATAACAGTGGTTAGAGTGAGAAAGATGCAATGATACAATAAGCCGTATTTATAATAAGAAGCATTTTGCTTGAAAAGAAAAGGATTTGCTTTTAAAAATGGAATCTAGGTTCTTAGGAACTCTTCACAGTCTATTCAAAAGTTACTCTACATTGAATTGACAGGGGACATTTACGTTAGAACTGTCTAGAATCATTTAGTACGCTCCAGAATCATTTAGAAATGTTTATAATCATTTAGAACTGTCTAGATCAATCTATAACGCTCCAGAATCATTAGGAACTGTCTAGAATAATTTAATTTAAAACTTCTACACTAGTTTAATCCAGAACGCCCCAGAATCATTTAGAACGCTCCAGAATCATTTAGAAATGTCTATAATCATTTATAACTGTCGAGATCAATCTATAACGCTCCAGAATCATTAGGAACTGTCTAGAATAATTTAATTTAAAACTTCTACACTAGTTTAATCCAGAACGCCCCAGAATCATTTAGAAATGTCCAGAATCATTTAGAACGCTCCAGAATCATTTAGAAATGTCCAAAATCATTTAGAACGCTCCAGAATCATTTAGAAATGTCCAAAATCATTTAGAACGCTTCAGAATCATTTAGAACTGTCTAGAACCATTTAGGAAGCTCCAGAATCATTTAGAACTGTCTAGAATAATTTAATTTAAAACTTCTACACTAGTTTAATCCAGAACGCCCCAGAATCGTTTAGAACTGTTTAGAATCATTTAGGACGCTCCAGACTCTTTTAGAACTGTTTAGAACCATTTAGACTACTTTGACGAAATCGCTGTGTCTAATGGAAGTCTAATCGCCTTCATAGCCCATAACCAATATTGCAAAAAACTAAAATGACTCAACCTGTATATAAAAATATTAAAATATTAACTTTTCTACTCGAGTTGATCCAGCCTAAATGGGAAAAGTGCGAGTCGATCGAGCAGCCGATAACTTCGGCATTTAAACTGTGAAAATCATCAATCCTTTCATCTAAACTAATAAGTTCTGTGGGACACACGAAAGTGCTAAAACAATTTGCTATTTTGATTTAAATTGCTCAAATGTCCGGTTTCACCAACGATAAATAAATCTATAAATAGTTATTCGATGAATAGGTTTTAAACTCCAGTTAAATATTTTGACTTTTCTGCAACACTTTTAATCTTTAGTTAGCTATTTAATAGCTGAAACAAATATTTCTGGTAAAACAACCGTTAGAATTTAAATCCTCCCAAAAAAGAAGATTACGAACTGAATTGTTTAGGTTATTTTTTGGTTTATGTCACTGTGACGTGTGAATATTGTAATTTTATTATAAAAATATATTTGGAGTTTGAGAATACGTGATTTTGAAATGGATCGAAAAAGTGAAAGAAGCAAAAATTACTTGGAAGAGGAGAAGGAAAATTTAATAACGATCCTTCTTTCTAAAACAATTCGAGGTCGTCTATAATGAAAATATTCATCAGATGATGTTGAAAATTATGATGAAGATGATGCTAAAAATTTAATAGACAAATTTTGAAATACCTAACTTAAAAAGTACATAATATTTGTATTATCTTTTACCTGTTTTCCATTATTCTCAAACTAAACATACAACCAATAAATTAAAATAAAAATTCACAATCAGAAAAACACCTATTAGATATTACAAATTAATTATTTGAGATTAGAAAAAATCAAATAAAACTTTAACTGTCCAAATTTCGTTAGTTAATTTAAACTCCAATTTAATCATCGAATAATTTCCATTTGAAACTACTATTTGTCGTTGGTGAAACTGGACATAAAATTGTAATTATCGAACTTACAAATCCAAGGGGTAGAAAAACAACACGACGAATTTCCCTTTGTAATCGGCCAATTTGATTTGCTTGAAGTCTTTATTTACGACCGCAATTCCACCGAAGTCCGGAGCCGGTTCTTGTACTCTAGGTTTTAGTAAAGTGGTTGCTGTAATGTTATTATTTAATGGGTTGCAATGGTTTATTAGAATGATTTATACTTGTACTTACATAGTACGAAGTTTCTAAATGCGGTCGTATTTGTCGGTGCAGTTTTTAGTAAATTGGGTACCTTAAAAAGTGGATTGTGAATTATTGTGAGTGTATCGTCTTATTGTAATACTTACCCGATTAATGAACGTTCTGAATAATCCAGCCATTTTGATAGGTTTAATTGGTAAGTAATTGATTTAGGTTTATAAATATTAAAATTTATAAAATTTTGTAAGTTACGATGAAATATCAATTTTTTTCTTCTTCTTCTTCTTGTCTTATGAACTGTCACTGTCATAGTGGTGACTGGTTTTGTGAGCTATTCAGTTCAAATAGATATTGGTAGCTGAAAAGATTGAAGAATTAAGGCCAGTCTTGTGTTTGCATAGTAGACGAAATTTTTGGTTTGCTTTTTTTATTTTTATATGCTTATGCATTAGAGATTGTGTCCCGTTATTTGAGGACTTTTTGAGCTTCACTTGAGCACCGCACCGTGGTGAACGATCGGAGGATAGACTTATCTCAGCCAATCAGCGTCGCGCTACATATAAATCGCGGTTGTGAAACGTCAGTTGAAGCTGTCAAAACTTTAAAAATTGTTTTTGACATTTCGAGGAGAAAATTGAGAAATACCCAAAGATACGTGAGGCATGATGTTAACAACAAAATCATCGCTATTTAAGTATATTTTTATATTTTGTATCTATTTTTATTTTAAATAAAACTTTTTTTAATGCTAATTCTAAATTTATATCATCCTAAAAATATTGACAATGTTATATCGTTAGAAAGGCAATAAAATTTTCTACAAGATGGTGTACAAAAAAGTAGGTAGTTTCATTTAAAAAAATCAAGTTACCTTTAATTGAAATTTTGTAAATTTGCTTATCGATATCTAAGAACACAAACAGTATTCAATTATGAATCCATGTCACACAGTAGTACATTTCATGTTTACTAATAACCCAGAGTCACGACCTTCTAAGTTTTACAAAAGCGGCAATATTCATTTTTTTTCAAACCTCTACTTTTGTCGAAAATTTCGAATTGCCACTAAACGATTGGTTATAGGTACAATGTATGGTACATAAAGTCACACTAAAATTCACTAAAGAATTCAAAAATGTTATAATATACAGGGGGTTCCATTAAAAAAAAGGTAACTTTAGTGAATTTCTAATACTAAGCCACCCTGTATATAGACGAAACAATTTTAATAATATGCAGTATTATTGTACCTACCTTTAAAAAAAATCAAGTCGATATCTCAATTAGGTAAAAAGTTATGGGACTTTAACGCGACCCTGGGTCACCCTGTATATTTTTTAAGATGTTAAACATTTTTTTACAACTTTTTTTGTAACAACTGAATTTCCGGGCGCATGTTTATAAAAACTTTTTACACATTTTTTAATAAGAAATCACCTTCTAAAATCTCCATCTCCGTCTATTTTATGAACACCCCGCATTACTAGACACAAATAATTTAAAATTTAACAATCAACCCTCGAAATTGAAGATCAGAAACCTCGTTGAAGAAAATTATAATTTATCTTCTGTAGATACTTACGTATAATAATATTCCAGCACATGCCCGGCGCCCGTGCCTTTCGAAGCACTGGAAGAAATATTCGAGCGGGAGACAGAGGCGAGAAAATATAAGAGGTAAGAAAAAGTTATTAACGTTAAAACGGCCGTTGAAAAGTGAACCGGCGAACAAAATGGCGATGGAGTTTATTCCGGCGTCCCGGGGGGCGCATTCGCGTCGCGAAATAGAAATGCATTTTCCTTATATAGTGTTTTTTATTATACGTCTATCGCTCGGATGCGGAAATACCGACAATCTCGGATATCGTTGGCATGGGGTTTTTGCTTTTTCTCCTATGTGTATATATATATTGCTTGAGTGAACTGTCGCTCGACGACGAATACCCTCGTAAATTTAAATGTAATGGGAAAATGGGATATCTTCGCAAAAGAATGTCTATAGATATTCCTATTGTTTTTTCTTAAATGGAATATGGAAGTTTTTTATCTACCAAATTAACGCCAAAATTAATTTAAACTTGGAATGCATCGTTACCAAAAGTTGACTTACCTATATACCTAATTGTAATTACCTAAAATTCTAACATTTTCACGACTGTGAAAAAATTGGATGGGATTTGACCAAGAAACAAACGGAAATATTAATTTATTATAGTGAAGAAAAAGCACTTGCCCGACATTTTAAAAATAGACACACAAATTAGATTAAGCTTAATACCGGCAGAATTTAATTTAATATTAACAAGGGATGATAGAAAATGTTAAAAAGCAGAATTAAATAATCCAAAAAAAAATACATATTCGGGTCGATTCTGTTTGTAAATAGCAATATGGTTATTGGTTATTATGCAAAGATATTGTTATCATAGCAATGTCCTAAGAAATAACCTATTCTGTTCGTGTAATTTGAACAATATGATCTGTCATTAGTAAAGATATCTTCTTATAAACCTTGCTATTTGAACAATGTCATTTTTGTAGTTGCTATTTGATAGCAATACGGCTAATCCGATCTTTTTTCATTACTAAATGAGCTAAGAGTTTACATTTTTTGTAAATACGAGATACAAGTAACCCCTTTGATTTGCTAAATGCAAAATTTATAAAACTTAAATAAGGCTAGAGCTTTAAATTTAATTCAACAGTTGTTAGAAGTTCTAGAAGAACCATTTCGAAGAGATACAACACCTTTTCATCTACAAGTTGCGCTAGTTCAGAAATGTATGATAAAAATAATTACTCATATTTTTTTAGGTTTTTTAAATATTTTTTAATTTTTTTAACTATTATTATTACAATTATTTCCATTTGTTCCTTGATTGTTTTCTTTGTTAGTCCTTTCATCATTTTATAAAAACGGTCTCCGCTTCCACCGCAGAAACACATGAAAAACTGCCTTCAATGGCGTCAATTGTAATGGTAAAATAATAAATTTTAGGGAGGATTCTTCTTTTTTCAGTTATATTCAGATAATTAAAGTGTTGTCAGCTTTATTTTTCACTAATAACAGCATATTTTTAGCAATATGGTTAAGCGTTAAAAATATAACCAACATTGCTAAACTAATCGAAACCGAATAAGAAAATGTTTGGCAATATTGTTATAACTTAAACATATAACAACATGGTTATCATAGCAAGATTCATAACAAGATCCAAACAGAATCGACCTGATTGTCAAAATTCAACGTTAAATATACCATATTCCATCTCGTTAGGCAATGACGTCACGAGCCAGCCTGTTGCAACGTTGCCGGGTTGTAATTGAAATCCTTTATATGACAGATATATTTTATTTTAGGTTATGTTTACTTTCATTGTTTACAAATTACACCGAGAAAAGTCAGTTAAAAGATTGTCATTTCAAAAAAAAAATAATATAACTCTAAAAAATGTTATTTTAGCTTTTAATTTTTTTCTTGTAAGTATGAAAAAAAAATGTCAGGGTAAAAAAGCTTGTTAATTTAACATTAACAAGGGATGATATAAAATGTTAAAAAGCAGAATTAAATCAAAAAAATGTATATTATCCGTATGCCTATTAACTAATAATCAAAATTCAACGTTTGTATATAAAATTATTATTATTTTCTTATAGTAGGTTGGTATGCACTGACTGTCAAGTTGCATTGTTGCCGTTGTCATCCGATCGATATTTTTATTTTTCAATTTCTTCTTCTTTTTTTCTAGTTTACTAGCCTCAACTACTAAAGGCTATTCAGCCGAATTATCAAGAAATAAGAATTTTTTGCTTAGTTATCATTTCCACATGTTAGAAATGACACAATTTGAGCTCTAAATAATTTAGATTTAAAAATTTTCTCAGAAATTTTACTATGTTCTCTTTTAAGGGTCAATTGTACACTAAATTTTCTACTTGCACTGTTAAATATATTTCATATGATAAAGAAATTTGATGTTTAATTATAGTAAGCCCCTGAATATGCCCGCCGTTTAAAAACGTGTGAAATAGGTACCCCTAATTTTCAATTTGTTCTTACCATTTTCGCATTTGACAATTTTAGAAAATTCTTAGATTTTGTAAACTCTATAAAAATTCGGCAACACTGCCTACTTGTGACGTAGTAAATTATTAGAGGTGACGTGCATTGATATTTGTTCTGCAGCATCTACTGTACACTTTCGCTACTCTTTTAATATATTTAATTTAGACACTCTGTATATTTACCGCAATTACATTACTCCACTAATCCCACCTACATATTCGTTAATAATATAAATTATTAACTACAAATGTACGAGTAAATATGTTACAAATTGTTCAAATTTATTGGTTATTGGCAGTGATGTTAAAATTACTTTATAATATGTAATTAATTACAATTACAATTACTTTTGGCAAACTGTAATTAATTGCAGTTACAATTACAAACTTTGCGAATGTAATTACAATTACAATTAAAGTTACAATTACAATCACAATTACTTTGCTTTGGTGGCATTTTAAATAATTATTTAGGTACATATTCCTAAAAACCTCATTAACCTTTTCATGGAAACAAGATATTAATAGAAGATATAATTCTTATAGAATATGCTTTAAACTTTAATCCAATCAGTTATATACCCCGACTGCCTGGCTAAGGATTTGCAATCGGAATTAAACTTTCCACGTATTGAAAATATTAAATAAGTACTTTTTTGTCCAATGTAATTGAAATGTAATTGTAAAATGTAATTATAATTGTAACGAACGGAGTAATTGAATTACAAATGAATTACAATTGAGGAGCTTGTAATTATAATTACCGCCTCAATTACACTAAAAGTAATTCAATTACTTTTTTAATTACTTATAATTAATTACTTAACAACACTGGTTATTGGTTATTGATGGTTAAATAGATTCGATAGGCAATTTAATGCTAAAATGACTGTTCTCAATAATATTTTTCTAATGCGTTTGTAATAACGGAGAGCGGTCGGTCCTGCGGGTATAAATCTGATGCAGGACTTGCAGGAGCAGGAGAGGGCGCTCGTCCGTCGGGGTTTTTAATAGAGGAAAGCGCAGATTAATCTGTCGGGCCTTTAGTGATCTTTCTTTTTAGAGTGCCTCGCTCGTATCTATTATGGATGACTTTCGTTGACGCGGTCCGTCGAGACTGCTTTAACGGTTAAAGCGAAAAAACCGATATTTTCGTTTTAGGCTCGACGCAGGCGACAGGGGGAGAGAAAAAAAAATACCGCTCTCCTGTTAAATGCGAATGTCGTGTTTCCGAGCGGTTAAATGCGTTAAAAATCGCAATAAAACGCGTCCGTGGACGTTGTAAAGGATAAAATCGATTCCGGAAGGTCGAGAATAGGAGAATATGCGATACCTTACAATATATTCTATTATTGGTAGGTATATATGGAGCTGATACTCTCATACTCGATTTCACCAACATGTTCTTAGGCATTTACGAAACATTAGAAATCCCTTACTAAGAAATACCTTGCTAAAAATTTGATTTTGACAATTTTTTGAATTTTATTGGTAGCATTGGCTAATTTTGACGTGTAAACCGAATAAGCGGAGATCGAAATTGAATATGTTGAGAGAAAAGAAGAGATTTTGATGATCCGGGCCATCTTTAAACTATGTTAGTTATTTTTAAATCTGCTGAAGATGTAGTCTGTAAATTAATAGAAAAATAGCCTTTCCGATTTGTAAAATATTTCTGCATCTTCTCCTCCAGGATAATGGATCTTTACATGCATGTGTACGGTCAATAGTTCCAAAAACTTCCTGTGTTTTAAATTAAAAATCATCTTTAAATATTTGTAATATCTGTAATGCCGTATTTTTATATATCGAAAAAAGCAAAAAAAAAATCAGTTTCGTCCAGTTTCTAAAAACTCTCCTCCCATTTTAAATTTTCATCTAAAGAGTGTAAAGACAGTCAAGACTTAAGTCACATGAAATGACATGAAAAGTATGGTTAAGTATTTCCTAAATGTTTTAGTCAAGCCCAGTGAGCTGTCCTAACTTTAGGCATTTCCTATTACTTTTAGGTATTACTTAGTGCATGGTGAAACGCAAATTGTACTTAGGAATTCCTAAATCAGGTTTAGGTATTACCTAACTTTAGGAACTGGTTGGTGAAATCGGGCATCAATGATTATATATACAGGGTGGCCCAGAACTCTCGTCTCACCGGAAAATGCCTTAGGCTACAGGTAGCATGCCATTTCTGACGAAAATTTGTTCTGACCACGGTCCTATATTTCTAAGGTCTGGAAACATAGGTCGAAAAAGTGTCCCGTTATTTGAGGATAAAACAGGGTTCCTAAAACGGCCGCTAGGAGGCGATGTTGTAAAGGACCACGGTTTTTTGCGTACGAATTAGAGAATTGGCATTAAGAAAGGTTTTATTCAAACTAAAAAATAGATACAAAATATAAAAATATACTTAAATCGGTGATGAATTTGTTGTTAACATCACACCTCACCTAATGTATTTCTCCATTTTCTCCTCGAAATGTCAAATAATAATTTTTGAAGTTTTGACAGCTTGAACTGTCGTCTGACAACCGCGATTTATATGTAACGCGACGCTGATTGGCTGAGATAAGTTGATTCTCCGATCATTAACCACAGTGCGTTGCTCAAGTGCAAAAAGTGCTCAAATAACGGGACACATTCTCTAATGCATAAGCATAGGCTGTTTCCAGACCTTTGAAATATACCACCGTGGTTTTGCTGACGAACAAACGCCCGAATTTGTACGAGGTTTTTGTCGTTGTTAGTAGGTTTGTTCCTACAAAAAGTCATTGATTTGTTACCAATATGTTTCTGACTCTTCTATTTTAGAATCAGAGATGTCTGTAGAGTTTGTTGGAACGCTTAAATTATGACTGCGCAGACTCCTGACGACCACCGGCTATTTCTGACTGTTGTAGCAACAAACCTAGTGTAAACACTCTCGTTACAAACTAGGATTTTGTTTTTTCGGACGATTCGTAAGAACCACAGAACATACATAAACAAGAAGGGACATCTCCGTGAGAATCTCGTAGACGTTCTAGAGCGCACTCTGAGAATAGTAGCTGTACTAAATTAATGGGTGTTGCCTACTAAAAGGGCCTACTAAAAGGATATCATGTAGAACTCTACACTAAAATTAGTAATATAGGTTTTTTATTCGATTTTTTCTGACTGTTAATATTATCCAATTTCTTGTAGAACTTGTACAATTTGTTACATTATTATAAAATGTATAGAATTTTGATATAGATAGTAAAATAAATTGTACAAGTTTTACAAAAAATTGGATAATATAAAAAGTAACTACTCTAATAAGATAAGTAAACACAAACACTTCTACGAATCAATACAAGGCGCCATTATTGTTTTTGAAATACGGCGTTGAGCGGGTTGCTTGCACTGGCCTGAAATAAACTACTGTTGCGCCATCTATCAATAGTGCCGAAACTAAATGAACGTCTAAAATTTCTCATAAGGCTGTCTAGGCCCTGGTCAGAACTCCTCAGAAGTCGTCAGAACAAATTTTCGTCAGAATTCGCATGCATAGTAACTGTAGCCTTATGGAAACTGCAATGGAGATGCCAAAACTGCAGCCCAAAACATGAAAAAGTTATTCCTTTGGTAAATAAAGAGATTTAAAATTGACCAATCCCAGTAGCAGCACAAACGCGAAAATGACGTGAATTAGCTATACACCAATTTGACATTATTGAAAGATTCTCCTTTTCACATTCAATGTTAACAGAAGCTGGCAAAATCAGCTGCGACTATTGATCAAAGATTTGCATTCAAATCGTTAAAAAAATGGATCATTCAATTCGAACCATTTTTGAAGCAATAACAAATTCTGTAGGTTTGGTATCAGCACGACAGAGCTCCTGAATGTTAGATTTAAAAGCAAATCTTTGATCAATAGTCGCAGCTAATTTTGGCAGATTTTGTCAACATTAAAATTGAAAGGACATAGAATCATTCAATAATATGAAATTGGCTAATTCTCGTAATTTTTGCGTATGTAAACTGCTACTGGAATTGGTCAATTTTAAACCTCTATATTTACCAAAAGAATAACTTTTTCATTTTTTCGGTTGCAGTTTTGACATCTCCATTGCCGTTTCCATAAGGCATTTCGCGCGGTTGCGTGAGTTTTGGGCCACCCTGTAGATATACTAATTAGATATAGTTATATGGAATTGAATATTATCACCTAAATATATTTCGGTGTATTAAATTAGCGCATCAAAAAGCTATTTGTTGATTTTTGCGATGAGTAAATTTCATATTACGGATGTTTTGATTTCGAATTATAACAAATTGTACCTAACAAAATTCATTAAACTAAATATCTAATAATAAGTAATTCTCTAAACATTTGGTTAAATTTAATGTACCTCATGTATTGAATCCAATTTTCACCGAACGCTATATTAAAAAAAATAATAGCGAATAATTCCTAAAACCGTCCCTGTACGTATGATATACCTCTCTCAATTTTAATTATAATTCCGCCAGCTCTCTCAGATTTACAGTCATTTAGGCGAGAACAAAATCGTGAACAGACATCATAGATACCCTTGACAAAACCCATTTCAGCGGAATCCGCCGAGTCGCGCACTAATCTGCGTACACAAAGTACACGAAGCCCCACTGTAAAAAATCCACTAAAATTTCCCTGAAAATTAAACCTTCTTTGACACATTTAATCTGAGCCTCGTTTCGGTATTATCGCCTCGAGATGGGGGAGATCGGGGCATTCAAAACCTCCTAATACATGTAGGTATACAGGTCGTACGAACTGATCCGCTGCAAGCATTAGAATTAGAATCTCAATCAATACTATAAGATAGTAAAGAACAGAAACTTGTTTATCGGTTGCCGGCCGATATTAGAATTCGTCAATTCGCTTCGCTTCGTCCACTAGCGAATAGCGGGGATAGCGGGCGTGATTATTTCGTATGCTCTCTTTATTCCTTACATAGGAAAAGTTCAATTAGCTGTCTCATAATTCTCATTTTATGCTTGCAGCGGATCAGTTTGTACAATCTGTATACATATGTATTGTAGGTGCAAAACAAATATCAATGCGCGTCACTACTGTCGTGTCATACTTGACAAGCGTTGTGACCAACTTTTAAAAATAAATACACAATAGATTAAGCTTAATACCTGCAGAATATAATTTAATATTATCAAGGGATGATAAAAAATGTTAAAAAGTAGAATTAAATCATCCAAAATAATATATATTGTCAAAATTCAACGTTTGTATATAAAATTATTATTTTCTTATAGTAAGTTGGTAGACACTGACTGTCAAGTTGCATAGTTGCCGTAATCCGATCGGTACTTTTAATTTTCAATTTCTTCTTTTTTCTAATTTACTAGCCTCAATTACTATGGCTATTCAGCCGAATAATTAAGAAATGAGAATTTTTTTGCATAGTTATCATTTCCATATGTAAGAAATGTAGAACAATTTGGGCTCTAAACAATTCAGATTCAGAAGTTTTCTCATAAATTTCACTACATACTCTTATAAAGGTTAATTTTACACTATTTTTTTACTTGCATGCACTGTTAAATATACGGCATGTCTGAGAAAGTTGGCAACATATGGGAAACTTTTTTGGGAAAGTTTTTGTAAATTTACGAATAACTTTTTTTTTCGTAAAATTACAAATAAAAAATTTTCCTATATGCTGCCATATGTTCCCAATTTAAGAAAATTCTTAGGTTTTGTATACTTCATAAAAGTTCGGCAACACTGCCTACTTGTGACGTAGTATTGATATTTGTTTCGCACCGACTGTAAGTTTTTTCTTATTTCTAGATATACAGGGTGTTTCCATAAATTTTGTTATAACCTCCTGTGGACAAAATTAACGCAACATCATAAATTTACCACATTTTTATGTTACTTTTTGTTTGAATTTATGATCCTATTTCAATGATTTTTTAATAGTGTTTAATAAACTCACAATTATTATAATCTTAATTTTACTTTACTTAATTTTACAGATTTTTATGGTTGGATTTTCCTCCTTTTAAGTTCGTTTAACTTTTAATGCATTTGTTATGTTAAACTATTTAAATTTATTAAATTACAATAATTGCATGACCTTCACTTAAATCTCCAGCTTAATTAACTTGCACTTAACTCCAAGTTTCACTTACCCATTTTATGTATTGCACCACTGTCACTTAGGGTCAACTTAGTAAAACTCCACTTAGCTCTGGCAACATTGCCTAGATCTAGTTTTATTTTGGTGTTTAATGTTGGTCAGTCTGCAAATTGGCCAACTTAACTTCACATTATACAGGGTGGCGCGCGGCGGACGCATGGATTTGAAGGGGGGATTGGTCCGTTCCTAATGGTACTAGAATAGGCAAGTACGAAAGAGGAGAAAGGGAAGTTTAAGTTTTAAACAAATTTAAACAAAGTATCGCCCAAATGGCGCCCCTCACACTCCGAAAATTGAGTGATTTTTTTCCTGTGGGGAAACCTGAAGTCAAAGGTTTATAATGATCGGCCTAAGACCCTGGAAGTCCTCAAAAACAACATTTGAGCTTAAATCGCCGAAATTCCTGTGGAAATGCTTGAAACAGGTGAAACTGCTTGAAATTAAGTACACGCTTTTGCTTTTGATAAAGACAACTTTCATTAGACACTTATAAAGGAAAAGGAAAGAATGACATTTGTGTCATTGCAACTGTTCACTCTGACAACTGTTATTTTATTAATCTTTCTTTGTTCCACTCATAGAAATGACCATGTTGCAATCGGAAATGGATCAAACGATATAAGGACCAACGCTACATATAAATCGCGGTTGTGAGATGACAGTTCAAGCTGTCAAAAACTTCAAAAAATATTTTTTGACATTTCGAGGAGAAAATGGAGAAATACATTAACCGAAGATACGTGAGGCAAGATGTTTACAACAAAATCATCGCCGATTTAAGTATATTTTTATACTTTGTGTCTATTTTTAGTTTGAATATAGGTAACCTTTCTTAATGCTAATTCTATATATTTCGTACGCAAAAAACCGTTGCACCTTTACAACATCGTCTCCTAGCGGCCGTTTTAGGAACCCTGTTTTATCCTCAAATAACGGGACACTTTTTCGACCTATGTTTCCATACCTTATGGGAAATATGGGGTCATGAATGGTACTTAGCTAGCTTTCAGCTGTCACCACCATGGCGCTGTGATCTTAACCCGAGTTGACTATTACAATACTTTTTCTACGATACATATGCATGCATCAGGTTTAATTTTCGACGCCATTACTCGTCGCGACGCTAACCGAACGGAATAAATCAACGAACAACTTCCGCAATTTCGCCGGCTAGTATATACCTATACCGGCGGGACCGAATTATTATTACGGCCATTTATTCGGCGTGAAAGCGGAGCATTTGTTTCGGCGCCATTACCGTTACTCAGCGGTTAAAAATGGAACGGGAATTAATAAAAATATGACGTTCTCGCTGCTCGCTTGTATATTGTATATATCCTCGTTTTTATTATGATGGAGAACGTGGTGCGGCTTATATCATCCGAAATCGCGCTTTATTCGCGCGAATCCGTCGGGTTAATACGTTCGGAGTAAAAATGTGTGTTCGCCATTTAGAATGGGCGCATCGAATATATACCGACGGGTAATTGGTCGATATATCACCTGAGAGTAACCTCAAGGGAGAGTTTCTAGCGCTCTTTTTCACTTATGATAACCGACGTATTTTCTAGCTGTATCATTACTACGATTTAAACTGCTCTTCTTAATTACACAATACTATAATAGCTGCGTTATTTCCTTCATCAACTATACACAAGTATCAAATACAACGCCGTATCGAAGACGTATAGTCATATGAGCGGCCAATAGACCTATTCAGTATACGAAAGAGAGTGATGGAGTTATTTGATCAACATATAAGAGAATAAAAGAAGCAAATATGTGGAACCATTTAAAATCTGCGCAAACATAAGTGCAAGAGAGATGAGATATTTGGCCTATTTCATTGCTGATTGACAGATCCATTGAATGATTCTTAGATGAAAACTGTTTTAAATATAAAAAAGAAGAGACCATTTTCAATCCTAACCCTATTTTGTTTCTTGTTTCCGTTTGATGTTTGTTTATGTTCAGTATGTATATTATTTTTTAACAGTATTTCTTTGTATTATTCAGTATATTTATTTATAAAGGATATAATTTTTTATATAGGTCAATGGGATTATTTCTTTGAAATATATATTATAGCAAACCGATCAAAAAGCATTTTTGCAAACTTTGTACTAACCCTCTTACTCTTTCTTAGACTTGACTTGTATGTAAATATTAAGCCTAATCTCCTTTCTGGGCAGTAAAAACAAATTTGTATCGAGTCATCGCGTCCATTACAAATTAAATCCGACGGATTATTGGATAATGACAAATGACGTCTGAAGTATGTCTTAAGTTGTCGTTGTCTGGTTGTCAGAACCGTATTGTACCTGAGGTGCGTTCGTTTGTTCGTTTAGATGTCAAGTTAATTGCCCTCAGTATGCGCGCGCAGCACAGGTTAAACTGAATAGGTCTATTTCGAGCGCTGCAATCATTAGAAAGAGACTATCAAAGTAAGGAACAGAAAATCAGTAGAACCGAGGAGAGGAGTGGCTTCGACGCGATGAATTGGCTTATGAATGCAGAGTTCGAAGGTTGCCGATCGGTGTGTTATACTATTATTTACCCGGAAATTTGGAATAAAACGCAAAATTCCTAATCTTCATTAATATTTGTGCCGTTCATTATAATAGTGAATTAACTCCTTGTTTTTAAGTTTCGAGAAACAAAGGGTTTTAGTAATTGGCTTATATTAAAATATACACAAATATTTGTTAAATTTTTTATATATGTATATAATTATTTAGGACAAATCAATGATTATATTAACAGGTAGTAACTTAAACAAAAATTAAACATTTTTTAATTAATGACGAAATATTTTTATTATCTGGAGTGACATATTCAAACATAAAATCATTTCGTTTAGTATTTTAGTCATAATATATTATTTCATCATCAAATCGCTCTTCAGCATAACGTGTGCTTGACCGAGTTGGAATATCTACTGGCAGATTTTTGTACGTGAATGATCTTTAGGGCGTTTTCTGTTAACTGTCGATTTTTGTACCAATGCGTAAAGATAAGAATTTTGCTGATTAAAGTCTTTTAAATTCCAGAATGATTCAAACATTTCTTGTCTTTCACATTCTGTAAATACCGTAAATCACTCTTTAGGGCATCTACAGTCAATATTTTAGAAGGTTTTACCAATTTTTGCTTTTCCGAATCACTTTGCTTTCGGAATTACTCAAATCTTCTATATTCGACATAATGCTATGATTATACTACAAAGTTATTTCAAAAATACTTTAAGAAAACTATCAGGAAACGTGTACAAACTGTTCAACATAAGTCGCAATACAAGTGAATCAACTCCGGACTTACTTCATTATTAAAGTGACTTGTGACTTACTTCACTGTTTAAGTGAATAATAGTTAAAATCTGTTCCTTGACGAAACCAGTAACGACATTTATGGCGATATAGTAAAATAATTTAAAATGTTTCACTTTTATACTGAAAGATGTGGAATCTTTCCACCACTATTACTATGATCGACACATTTCCTGAGTGTTCTTCAAAATATGTTCCTTTTAAAGCGACACACATAGTCATACGTCTTTTCCAATCATCAAAACATTTTTATATTTATTTTTTATATATTTTTTGGTACGGCTTTTAGCTCCTTCTGCGAGTTTTCTTTGATGGCATTTATGGAGTCAAAAAGGGATTCCCGAAGTGGCAATTTATTGAGTTTGCAAAACAAGAAAATGTCTGGCTATATCTGGCTATATCTGGTAATCTATTGAGAGTCCTTGTAATGTATAACCAACGGGAAAATTGGTCGAAATAATTACCTCGTAAAACGTTGAATATTCTTGTATAAATATTCTGAAAATGGACAAATTTGTCTAACACGTTGTTAAAAAATCGATGAATCGTTAAGTGATAAAAATATTTGAAATAAATCTTGTAAGTCCTCGACTATGTTATTTAATAAATCATTATACAGGATATTTCTGCAATAGAGAGAACAACAAAATATGACAAAAACTTAAATGCCATTTTATCGAAATTCTATCGAAAATGTTATCGAATGTCCTTGGTTATCGGTATACTAGGGTGTTAAAGATGGATTCTTGAAGAGGTATTTTTATTAATAATTTCATTAATGATGAAATTTGGTACACATACTAAGCAAATGAAATGTCTTACTGCACTATTCAATCAGCTTAAAAAAGTTGTCAAGGAATGGGTTAAATTGGGGGGTTCGTGGGGTAAATCAAACCTAACTTTTTTATTTTAATCTTTTCTATTGATTTGTTTAAGGAATATGAAAAAATGAAGTTTTCTACATAAAAACGGTATACTTGTTGATTTTCTGTAAAGTGAACCGTTTTCACGAAAAAAATGCCTTTTAAAATTCTGATACACAAAATTATTAAACTAATTGTCATCTTTACAAATCTAGGAATGAATTCTTTCAAAAACTTGACTCACATATTTAGAGATTCTCTACTTGATCTCAAAGTTTGACCTCTTATTTCAGAAACAATTGAGTATAATTGAGAAATTAAATAGTGAAAAAGGGACAAAAAAGTGCATCTTTTCTTATATGTGGTCTTATTTTATTTACCTGACTTTGAATAATTTGAAAATTTCTAATAAAAATTGAGCAATTGAATGCATATAAAATGTAGGAACTGGGGCCTGTTTCATATAACTAACAAGTCCTGTCGGACAAGTGTAGTCTAAATTCGACTGGGGTATTTGACAAGTTTGTGTTTCATAAAATTACACGAGTAGATTATTAATGACAAGTGACTAGCCTAATATTACAAGTCTGCTTTACAATTGTAGATAGGTTTGCGTTTCATAAAAAATAAATTAAACAACACTTGTCATTTATTCCTATCATATATTAGTGTAAAGCGACAGGGATTTGATTTCCTGTCACCATCCGATTTTCTTGTAAATTTAAAAGAAAATATGGTCAAGCGACAGTGAGGAGGAAGCTTAATGAGAGTTTAATAAAAGATTTCGAATGAATTCGATAAAAATGGAGGAAATAATAAAATCTATTGGTCCTCGTCTAATGTATAGAACCAACGTATAGAAATTAGGCATTGTCTTTGTTCGTTTCAATGCTCACATTTTATAGCTTTTGTAGAAGTGGGACTAAATTTTCCAAATAGAATGCCCTTTCTTTATTAAAATAATTGAATATTAAAAAAATATTCCTGCATTTTTAAAGTTTTTTGTCAATAAACGAAATTGTCTTGGTTCACATATAAAAATAGCCCCAACCAGAAAAAAAAAACAATTTCAAAGTAAAAGTTTCCCAATATCAAAAAACGAAGGTGGTGATATACATATGCTCCCCAGTATAGTAAGTACTATTTTTTTTTCTTTTTGGCTTAAGTCTGATGTTTAATTAAAATTACAGTTGTAGAAAAACAGATGCCAAAAATTTAATTCGACAAGTGTCGAAATTTATTTTATGAAACGAAATTTTTAAATACTTGTCAACCAACACTTGTAACTTGTCGACTTGTAACTTGTCAACTTGTCAGTTATACAGTGTGTCTACTTAAGTTCGCACCATATGGAAAACTTTTTTTATTATTAATTTTACGAAAAAAAGTTATTCTTCATAAAAAGTTCTGCAGGTTTTAAAACCTAAAATACAACCATCAGATAACAATTTTTTTAATCCGTATACGAGGTTTGTCAAAAAAAATGTGTTTTTTGCTCAAGAGTAAAGTACCTTTATTTTTGAAAATATCGGAAATTGTTATTAAGAAAAGTTGATCAGGACTAAAAATTACGTTCAAATATGTAATTACATCCAATTATAAGTAAGTAATCTATTTTTCTTCCTTAAACTATCAACACTTAGCCATGTTTTTATGTAGTCGATAATTATTGTAAAATAATTTATTTTGTTATCATTTATTTCAATGCATAATCAAACTAATGTAACATAAAGGTTAAGAGATGTAAATGTAATCAAATTTTTAACGAATAAAGAGATAACAGATAACAATTTCCAATATTTTCAAAAATAGATTTACTTTACTTTTGAGCAAAATTCATATTTTCTGACAAACCCCGTATACGACTGAAAAAATTAGATATCTGATGATTGTATTTTAGGTTTTAAAACATGCAGAACTTTTTATGAAGAATAACTTTTTTTCGTAAAATTAATAATAAAAAAGTTTTCCATATGGTGCGAACTTAAGTAGACACACTGTATGAAACAGACCCCTGGTGCAAATTTTCTCAAAAAACCATACTTAGTTACCTATAAAATGCCAAAAGAACTGACTTTCTAATCCTCAACCATATAAACTGCTCGTCAAATTTAATAACCCCACACTTACCTTCACGGCAATAATGCCGCATCAATGTATCGGATTAATTTTTACCTATATCGAGCCCTTTAACCGTATAATATAGAAAAATCTTTTTACCTCGAGAAAACTCCAATTAACCCTAACGGACGCCGACGAGGAAGGCGCGCAGCACGCGAGCCAATCGCCTTTATTTTTCCCCGATGGTTAAAAGCGAAAATCGCTCCGCGAGCTATCCAAAGGCAGCTCTTGGAAGTGACGGCGGTCAACGGCGGTATTGACCACCTCCCTTTCGGCTCTTTCGCCGCCGCCCCGGCCGCCGGTTCCCCCCATTTTCGCCCGCTCCCCCGATCCCTCGACGCCGATAAATTAATCAACGTTGCCAGACATTACAACTCGCTCTGTATACAGTGCATTTCTTTAATGTCCCTCTCCCCCTTTTATTTTTTGAACGGGTCAACTTTAGAAAATTGAAATTTGGGATAATGAAACTAATGTATGATTACTATATTTTGGAGTAAAATTGACAGATGAAAATTTCAAGATGGCGACTGGGCGCCATATTGAGAAATAAATTGGAATGGAAAGGGGGGTCTTGTGATACATTATTTTGAAGCTCCTGACAAATACTCTGCAACCCTGGAATATAAAGTCAATATCTGCACCTGCTACAAAATGGCGGACATTTAATAATTACCTGAATTCATCGACGTTTAACGTCATAATTTGAGGAAATAAGCTGAGTTCAGTTCAAACCATAGTCCTATTAACTATGGACGCGGTTTAGACAAAGAGGTAGTGTTGTCGATGAATGAGAGAGATGCAGCTAATTTGGGCATATGGCAATGAGAGATTGGACAATGCATTAGCCAATAGTAAGAAAGCAAAAGACCACGTGAGTTACGTTTTCAGATATGCAAGGTAGCTGGGGTAGAGGATGGTAGCTTATGGTAGAATAGGGTTGAGGAGTTATTATTTTTTTACCGAGCAAAATGCATTTTTCAGCTGAGCCTAAATTCCCACGCATTTGCAAATACAGTTCTTATTTTGTATTGTTATTTGGAACCTCCTACCAATTAGCCAGTACAGATTTCGCAATTTAAGACCTAACTGCTTTCTCTTGTAAAAAATATGTTTCTTCCAGGTCATTCTTCTGTCCAAGTGGATACCAAGATAAAAACAATATTTAAATATTAAGTGTATAAATAATTTTACAGCCTTTTTTTACGCACCCTGTATATATTTTATATTTTTTTTAGTCCCGCCTACTTTTAGCCCAAACTAGCTCCATCTCTCTATCGAATTCATATCCATATCGGTACCTAACTACAATGAGAACTAAACAACCGAAAACTAAATGAAAATACTTTGAACACTAGGAAAATCGAAAACTAAAGAAAATATTTTGAACACTAGGAAAGCCAAAAACTAAATGAGAATATTTTGACTAAACAATTAATGTTCGTTGTCGTACGTAATTTTTTTAGATTTTTTTTAACCAAAAATAACCTGTCAAACCTTATCGGTTTGTTGGGATTGCTATTTGGCATAGAAAAACAAATATTTCTAGAAAAATTGATATTAATTTGTTTGTATTCAGGTAATTATTAAATGTTCCGCCATTTTGTAATGGGTACAGATGTTGACTTTATATTCCAGGGTTGTACAAAAATAACCCTGGACAAATGTACAAAAACAACCCTGGAATATAGAGTCAATATCTGTACCCATTACAAAATGGCGGAACATTTAATAATTACCTGAACACAAACAAATTAATATCAATTTTTTTAGAAATATTGATTTTTTTATGCCAAATAGCAATCCCAACAAACCGATAAGGTTTGACAGGTTATTTTTGTCAGGAGCTTCAAAATGATGTGTCACAAGACCCTCCTTTCCATTCCAATTTATTTCTCAATATGGCGCCCAGTCGCCATCTTGAAATTTTCACCTGTTAATTTTACTCCAAAATATAGTAACCATGCATTAGTTTCATTATCCGAAGTTTCAATTTTCTAAGTTGATCCGTTCAAAAAATAAAAGGGAGGGGGGACATTAAAGAAATGCACTGTATACGAGCGGGATCCGCTTCGACGTGCTGATATATATATTTTTGTATCGGGAAATGCGCAATGCTCGCCGATTTATAAACATATATATATCTATAGGTATAACCTACGTGTGGGGTGGTATTTATTTTTATGAAGAAAAATGCCGTTGGGGTTGGTTAGAGGGGGGTCGGGACGGGTTGGAAAAAGTGATTGGGAGTTATCGATGAACTGGATTAAATTTTATAGTGTATACATTTATAATGTATAATGTATTGTCCGGTTTCACCAACAAAAAATTATACATTATTAGATGAGTAAATTTAACTGTCCAATAAAAATAGACAATTTTTCAATACTCTTTTAAGTTATATTTATCTATTAGATTTTTAGTATCATCTTCATCATTATCTACAACATTATCTGATATTTTCATTAAAGACAATCTCTAATCGAATTGTTTATCGATCGTTATTAAATTTTCCTTCTCCTTCTTCAATTGAAAATAATTATTACTTCCTTCCTCTTTTTGATCCATTTCAAAATCACTCTCACTCAAAATAAAGTAAAATAACAAAACTCGCATGTCAAAGTGACAAATATCGAACCTAAACCATTTAGTTCGAAATCTTTTTTTGGAAAGATTTGAATTCTAAAGGTTCATTTAATAGAAATATACTGCTCGACAAAAGTTAAGGAAGTTTGCAAATATTGAGATTAATATAAAAGTTGCAGGTTTTTTGATCGCCAAATTTAGTACGAATTGTAGAGGTAGGGACAAAATATCCACTCAGATATGAGAGAAAACATTTATTTTCGCATATTTGAAAATTTGGTGATCAAAAAGTCTGTAACTTTTAAAATAATCGTTAAATTTGCGAACTTTCTTACCTTTTGTGGAGCAGTTTATTTGTTTAAACTGTTAAATAGCTAACTAAAGATTAAAAGTTGTTGGTGAAACGTCAAAATATTTAACTGGAGTTTAAAAGTTATTTATCGAATAACTATTTATAGATTTATTTGTCGTTTATGAAACCGGGCATAAGAGTCATTAAAATTAGATTTAGGTATTTGTTATATATACAGGATGTTTCTGATAAAAGTGGTCAAATTTTCGAAGCAAGTAGAGAACCTCAAAATATGACAACAACTAAAATGTCATTTTATTGAAATGTCAAGTTTTTGAAAGAATTCATTCCTAGATTTTTAAAGATGACAATTAGTTTAATAATTTTGTGTATCAGAATTTAAAACTAATTTTTCATGAAAACGGTTCACTTTACGAAAAATCAACAAGTATACCTTTTTATGCAGAAAACTTCATTTTTTCATATTCTTTAAACAAATCAATAGAAAAGACTAAAATAAAAAAGTTAGGGTAGAATTACCCCACGAACCCCCTGTTTTAACCCACCCCTAGACAACTTTTTTAACCCAATTGAATAGTGCCGTAAGACATTTTATTGGCTTAGTATATGTACCAAATTTCATCATTTTACCTTTACTATTAAATGAAATTATTAATAAAAATACTTCTTCAAGAATCTATCTTTAACACCCTGTATAGTATTTATATCGATAACCAAAAACATTTCGATAAAATAACATTTAAGTTTTTGTCATATTTTAAGGTTTCATACTTGCAAAGTTTCATACTTACAAAGTTTGACCACTTATTTCAGAAACACCCTGTATAGTAGTTAGTAAAACTACCCCCAGAAACCCTTTTTGAATGATAATTTCTAAATAAAATGTCACATAAGATGTGAATATTTTGTTTGAAATTTTTCTTATGTATGGTAAAATAAATTTTACAGGTACCTAAAAAAATATTTATAGATTTTTTTTGTCTCTAACATCCGCAAATACATCCCCCATGCATTCTCTGCTCTACCTATACATGCATATTTTAATCGGCATTGACAAGTATCGCAATGATTTATCGACAAACCATCCCAAACAGACGACAACCCGAACGTATTGAAAAGAAACTAAAAAAACCATTTACCTATACCCGCTAGTCTCGGAACGCGTTTATCAAAAATCGATTTTTTTTCCGCTATCGCAATTCATCAAACCACCGAAGTTATCCATCACTTAACCGGATGCCTACACATCAGTGAATTATTTCCGTACGGTTTCCATCTTTCATCCAACACCAATGGAATATGTATTTCAAATTTCCACCGCAAAATTCCCCGAAATACCACTTCCATAATAACAGAAAAAATAGCATATTATAAGCAAGAATAGGTATAGTGTACTTATAACTGTGCATACTTCACACTCTATACCGTATATCCGATTCCGAATGCTACAACCAGTAGAAAGAGAGAAACGCTACAATCAGTCGAACTGTGGAGTTATTAAACTTAAATTCGATGAATAAGTTTCAAACTCTAGCATCAGTTAAATATTTTGACGTTTCACCAACACTTTTAATCTTTAGTTAGCTATTTAACAGTTTAAAGAAATATTTCTGATAAACCAGCAACCTTTAGAATTCAAATGTTTCCAATAAAAGAATATTTCGAACTGAATTGTTCAGGTTATTTTTTGGTTTTTGTCACTATGACGTGTGAATATTGTTATTTTATTATATTTATGCCCGATTTCACCAACCAGTTCCTAAAGTTAGGTAATACCTAAACCAGATTTAGGAATTCCTAAGTACAATTTGCGTAATTGTACCTAAAGTACCATGCACCATGCACTAAGTAATACCTAAAAGTGATAGGAAATACCTAAAGTTAGGACAGCTCACTGGGCTTGCCTAAAGTATTTAGGAAATACTTAACCATACTTTTCATGTGATTTCATGTGACTTAAGTCTTGACTGTCTTTAAGGCTCGTGTCGACTAGCAATAAAATTGCGAAAGTACTTGCGAGAGTGACTTCCAAAAGTATGTACACTTAAAGCAAAAATTGCAGCAAGTTACTGTCTGCAAGTATTTGCGAGAGGTATTTCTCGTTTTCTTGCGCAAGAAATGTCGGAAGCGTATACACGTATTCTTGCAGAAATATAATCAGAGCCAGTTTTGTGTATTACATAATTTTTTGAATATTTTGTTTCCTCTCAGGGTGAAATACCTTGGCAATACCAAAACATATTTAATATACATAATGTATTTTTTAATTAATAAATTAAATTTCTCTAAGTTAATTGTTTTATACTAGGCTTGGTTCCAATTTTTCTTAATTCTTGATGGAACTGGGTCCGTAAATTGTGCAATTTCCTCGAAATTTCACCTTCATTCGTTTTGAATACCGTCGCTAATTCTCTTATCGCTTTCTGTTTTTTTATTTTATTACGGTAATCTTTTCTTTTGACATCCCACAACTCGGGAAATAATTCCCATCGCGAAATTAAATCGATTACTTCTTCTCTCGACCAACACTTTTTGTCCGACATTGTTCTACTCTCACTAAAAATTTCCAATACCTTCTGGAAAGTTGAAAGTACTATCAGACACTTTATTATAAGCGTATACACGACTATACAGGCAAGTTGCCTGAAAGCGAATACTGCAAGAAATTTAACTTGCAGGTTCAGCTCTCAGACGTGTTTCGACACGATAATATGGGCGCTATCGCAAAAAATGTCGCAAGTTACTTGCTAATCGACACGAGCCTTAAAGGCTACATTAGGAATAACATATTACACTCTTTAGATGAAAATTTAAAATGGGAGGAGAGTTTTTAGAAACTGGACAAAACTGATTTTTTTTCGCCTTTTTCGATATATAAAAATACGGCATTACAAATATCAGAAAGAATAAAAGATGATTTTTAATTTTATACACAGGAAGTTTTTGGAACTATTGACCGTACATATGCATGTAAAGATCCATAGTCCTGGAGAAGAAGATGTAGAAATATTTTACAAATCGGAACGGTTATTTTTCTAATAATGTACAGACTACATCTTCAGCAGATTTAAAAATAACTAACATAGTTTAAAGATGGCCCGGATCATCAATATCTCTTCTTTTCTCTCAACATATTCAATTTCGATCTCCGCTTATTCGGTTTACACGTCAAATTAGCCAATGCTACCAATAAAATTCAAAAAATTGTCAAAATCAAATTTTTACCTAGATATTTCTTAGTAAGGGATTTCTAATGTTGGTGAAATTCGATTTAGGTAAGTATTCGATTTATGTAATTCCTACCTTAGGAATTACCTAGTTAGGAAATACCTAACAACATGTTGGTGAAATCGGCCATTAGAGTTTGAGTTTGAGAGTGATTTTGAAATGGATCGAAAAAGGAAAAAAAGCAAAAATTACTTGGAAGAGGAGAAGAAAAATTTAATAACGATCTTTCTTTCTAAAACAATTCGAGGTCGTCTATAATGAAAATCTTCATCAGATGATGCTGAAGATGATGATGATAAAGATGATGTTAAAAATCTAATATAGATAAATAATTTTGAAATAACATAAAAATTACATAATATTTGTATTATATGTTATCCAATATTCTCAAACAAAATAAAAATACAACCAATAAATTAAAATAAAAATTCACAATACTCACAGATGATTTTGGCAGTTTTTGTTAAAATTGATGTATAACTAATTCACGTCATTTTCGTGGATTTGAACTGCTACTGAGATTAGTCGATTTGAAACCTCTTTATTTACCAGAGGAATAACTTTTTCCTGCCTTCGTCTACAGTTTTGGCATTTCCTTTGTCGTTTTCATAAGGCATTTCGCAGTGGGGCGTGAGTTCTGGGCTACCCTGTATACAAAAAGGAGTATATACTTCATCCATCCAACCAACGCAGTAACCAAAACAAGGTTAGACGCCTGATCACCATGCACATTTGCATCTATTGGGCAAAACAAAAAAGCCTCCTTACGCTGGCCAATCACTGGTGATCACGCATTGATCCAGGCGTCTAACCTTGTTTTGGTTACTCCATTGGTTGAATAGATGAAGTATAGTTATATTGGTATTCGATACATTATAAAATCGAATCCCCACATACTTTTACAATGCATGTTACTTTGCATAGCATATTTCCATCCCGAATAAGCAGAGATTCCCCGAATATTCCGTACAAATCCTCCGGTCCGGTGATGTCGACCGGTCTAATAAAATCGTAGTTTATGTGTCGACCGTACGTGTATTACGTGCGGCTGTTTTGGCCATGTTGTAAATCCAACACACACACACACACACGCGCGCCTTCAAAGTAAATAGTGATGGATTATATCGCGTTGAAAACGCGCCGCGTTCTCTCTCGCTAACATCGACAGAAATGCCACGGCCGATGGAGAGCTCCAGCTCTACGGCTTGTCGTGGACACGCCGTTTGCGGAGAAATATGGTGCTCGTCGGATGGATAATCTGTCGGGGTCTCGGGGATATGTTTGTACGAGACGCGGGATATGATCGGGAAAGGGGTGGAGATTGAAGAGATTAGATGAAGGAGTTGGGATTAGGTTTAGGTAGGTGGCGAATGATGGTGGTAATTTTTGTTAAATTAACTTGGTGATTGGTGCAAATTGTCGTGGATTTTGGAATTTTTGAGTTAAGATGGCGGTATTTGAGAGGGATCGAAGGGAAGGGTATTTTTTTTGGAGGTTTATACGTATAGGTAAAATTTGTGGATTTTTGTCCGATTTATGTCCGGTTTCACCAACGACAAATAAGACCTTATTAGATGAATAAATTTTACTTGTGGATGACCTATAAAAATTCACAAATTTGTTTCATCAACAACAAATAGTGTTATGAGAAGATTAAATTGGCGATTAAATTAAGCAAAGAAATTTGGACAGTTAAAGAATTTTTATTGTATTTTTTTGGTTTGTTTGAGAATAACGGATAACAGATAAAAGATTTCATCAATCATTTTCATCAACAACAAATAGTGTTATGAGAAGATTAAATTGGCGATTAAATTAAGCAAAGAAATTTGGACAGTTAAAGAATTTTTATTGTATTTTTTTGGTTTGTTTGAGAATAATGGATAACAGATAAAAGATTTCATCAATCATTTTCATCAACAAAATAGTGTTATGAGAAGGTTAAATTGGCGATTAAATTAAGCAAAGAAATTTGGACAGTTAAAGAATTTTTATTGTATTTTATTGGTTTGTTTGAGAATAATGGATAACAGATAAAAGATTATACAAATATTATGTAGGGTACTTTTTAAATTATTTCAATTATTTATCTATTAGATTTTTAGCATCATCTTCATCATCATCATCTTCAACATCATCTGATGAAGATTTTCATTATAGACGACCTCGAATTGTTTTAGAAAGAAGTCTTGTTATTAAATTTTCCTTCTCCTCTTCCAAGTAATTTTTGCTTCTATCCCTTTTTCGATCTATGTCAAAATCACTCTCAAACTCGAACTCCATATATACAGGGTGTTTCATGAAGTTCTCCCGGCACTAAGGGATCTTGACCTTTAGGTTATTTCTAATAAAAAAGTTCATATGAACATGTGTCCGATTCGCTTTATTATAGTATATTATAGTATGTATAGTACATTAATAGAAAAATAGCTTTTCCGATTTCTAAATCTTTACATGCATGTGTACGGTCAATAGTTCCAAAAACTTTTTTGTGTTTCAAATTAAAAATCATCTTCAATTCTTTATAATATTTGTAATAATGCCTTATTTTTAAGGCAGTCAAAGTCTAAAAGACAGTCAAGTCTTAAGTCACATGAAATGACATGAAAATTATGGTTAAGTATTTCCTAAATGTTTTAGGCAAGCCCAGTGAGCTGTCCTAACTTTAGGCATTTCCTATTACCTTTAGGTATTACAAATTGTACTTAGCAATTCCTAAGGTCCTAAGGTTCCTAAGCAATTCCTAAATCAGGTTTAGGTATTATCTAACTTTAGGAACTGGTTGGTGAAATCGGGCATTAGATATCTTAAGAACAATTTTCTCAATTTTATACCGTTTTCTCCGACACATTACTTTATTTTCATTCAACTAATTACACAAATTGTCACATTATTTTACGATTTACAATTTACGTTTTTTTTTAATTTTTTTAACTTCATAATTACTATACTAATTGACCCACCAGTTATTTAATAAATACCACCAGGTAAATTAATGAATTTTTCAATACTATTTACCAGAAAACCTTTTCACATATTCTCCATTTTGCACCAATTTCTACAAGATAAATTACTTTTATTTTCACTCAAATTACAAGATTATTCAACGTATTTTATCATCAGCTAAATGAGCACTCAACTCAGATACTACACTCAATTTAAACGAAATATACTGAGTGACAAAAGTAAAAAAACACCAAAAAATAGTTGTTGAAATTTAACCATTTATTCTAGTTACATGTATAAGAGAAAAATAAACAAATGATTAAAATTAATTCATCAAATTAACAACAAAACTTAAAAAAAAATTAATAATGTGTTGCACCACCGTGGTGCTGTACACACTCTCTACAGTTTGAATGAAAAATAAAATTTGTTTCTTGGTGTTCTTTTACTTTTGTCATTCAGTATATTTTGTATAACTTCTCGTACAGATATAAAAACGAGTAATTATATGAGATTTAATTAATTAACCTAACTAGGACAAAAAAAGGGACGGGTAAACGAAATATTCGGAGTTTAATTGTTCAAAACGTCACCGAACCATAATCGATCCTTCCGCATGATGACTGATTACTTTTTAATTGAAGCCAAAAAGGTTGTTTGGTTTCCATCCCGAAACGAGCCTTAATACCGACCCCAACGCAATCACTTCTGTCAACTTATTGTTTGATCTATGAATGATGGTGTTTTACAGGTCCCTTGATCATTTGCAGCATGGGCTGGTGCATTATCCGGGAGCATCTTTGTTCTCTTTAAGTAAAAAAAAAAAACGTTCTCTCTTCGTAGCGCACGAGGGGGAGAGCGTTTTGTTCCATCGGCCTGTGCACATGTGGTCTGCTTTTCTAGAAATTAAATGACATATTTTGATTGCCAAATGCTCCCGCTCTATCTACGCGGGTAATCGCGATGTCTTTATCCGCTCCATTCTCGAGGGGCGTTTATCCGAATAAGCTCCGGATTAGCGAAGCTTTTATATCGACATTAGGTCTATACCTACAGGTTGTTAATTAATGCAATGTACTTATTTTAATGGGTAATTTTTGAGTCGAAAAGTTCATGTACTCCGAAGCTCGGTGTTTGATATACTTACCTACAGGGTTGTATTTTTATTTTGAAAATTTGAGATAAATACGCACAAACTGTTCATTATGCATAATTATGCACAAATTATGCATAATTTTTTACTACTTAATCTCAATTTTAATGAACATTTTGCTCTCCACTACAGTCCAAATCATTTTTTTTGTTTTCCCTGTATTGAATGCAATTTTTTAAACATTTTATACCTGATTGTGGATCTATAAGTCGTGCAGAGAATTTTATCAAGAACATTTTTTTTGTGAAATGTTAGATGAAAGTTTTCCCCATTTGTATAAAACTTTTTGGGACACACTGTAACTACAGGGTAGTGTTTTTATCTTGAAAAGTTGAAAAACCGTTTGCGATATTATATTATTGAGTTGTAGGATAACATATTATGGTATAAATACGCATGTACAATATCTTTGTACATAAAATGTCTTCTCCTTATTATGAATTTAGGTAAGTAAATAGTTTTTGTTCTGATGTTTCAGATGTAACAACTAGAGTTTTTAATTATTTTCATTAAAATGATAAGTTCTACGGCAAAAAGGCAAGAACCTTTTTTGTTTGAAATGAAATTGTTATCAATAATTTTTAAAGAGTTTCTAAAAAACAGTGGCGTACTACCTTTTTAGATAAAATTGTACCAAGACTTATCCTTATCTACGCCACTGGTTAAAATAAATCGAAAACCGAGCTTCGTAGGACATACCTTTGTATGAACTTTACGACCCAAAATTAGCCCAAGAATCCCGTTAAAATAAGTACATAGGATTATTTAAAACCCTGTATACAGGGTGTTGATACTTTATTTTTTAACTGATGCTTACCTATAGATCTTTTAATTTTAATTCTAAGCGATCTTTTCAAGTAATTTTTTTTTAATATTCTGGATAATAAGAGAGCATTTTTTTTTATTTTTAACTATTAAAACCTTATTTAATACGACCCTGTTCATTAAAAGTTAAAGGAACTGCTCAAAATTGTTGACATTTTGATTGATTGTCATTAATTATTTATTATAATTTTTTTGACACCTGTATGGTAATGGCAGGTACGTATTTGGAAAATATTCGAAATATAAAGAAATTTTAAGAATTTCCATCTTTTTCATTTTCCAGAATATTAAAAAAATTCACCTGAAAAAGTTGCTTAGAATTAAAAAATCTCTACGCAGTTTAAAAAAAAAAGTATCAACTTATGAGGCACCCTATAGAGAGGAAAAATCATTACCTGATCAAATTAAAAAAATTCCTCTATATTAAATACCCTCCAAACAAAATGATCAAATCAATTATAATGGGGTGAACCAGCTGGTGCGGGAACACGCGAAGTTCTGTCGATGCAGCGACAACTCCAGAGATAGCCGTAATAAAATGTTGGCATGTAGATGTCGGTCCGATATTACCATCGGGCATCTGATAATATAAATGAGTGTTAAATGCGACCATCGTGGGCACGTGCGGTTCGAGTCGAAAGAGCAGTTATACTTTTATTTTATTTTTTTTTTTCGGGTATATTTTTTAGGGGTGTCTCGCGCCCTGCACCGTTATGCACGGGTCATTTAATCGCCTCGAAAATTAGAACATCTCACACAGATGGTATATAAGGTGAAGGTAATCCCGCTTTAATATCTATACCATCAGAAGCAGAAGAGAATGGAGAGGAGTACGATGTGAGATGTACGGTTTTCAACCAGATGAATAGAAATAAGTTATTAGAACTCAAATCAGTTTTCAGTTGCTGAAAATATTCAATATTTTAGGCTCTTTTAAATTTAAAATTTTGACAGGTGACGTGTAAAGTCACTAACCAATCACAAAACGAACGAGTTATATTGTATCATTAGTGGTATAAGATTTCGAACGAAATGTTCGGGAGAATAGAAGAAACGAACAAAAGTGAAATGTAACATCAAATGAAAGATGACATATCTAGGGTTATGTTATTGTAGTTTCTTTGTTTTAAGTTTATTGGGCCAAAAATTAACACTTTTTTAGAATACAATGAAGAATTTTTACAAAACGGCTTGAAATAAGTTTCATCTACCTTCGGATGCGACATTTTAAAATTGTATAAGTTGATTTAGTTGGAGGTTAAGTTTTTGTTTTTATTAATTTGACAAGTTTAAAAAGTCAAAAGTATACATTCGATGTTGCCACATTACCATTTTTACTAAACAATAATTTAGAATTTAAGATATTTTCAGTACTTCCTAAATATAGACATATTATATTATTTAACAATTATAAGTTCGCTCTATATTTTTTGAATTAATCATAACTGTATCAAGAAATACAAAAAATAACTTGTAGCATAGACATACAAACAAACGCCTTTTTTCAAAGTAAGAAGAAAGTTGACAACGTTGCTAAAAACGATCTTTACTTTTCACTATGACAACTCTTATTTTATTAATCTTTCTTTGTTCAACTCATAGAAACGACCATGTTGCGGTCAGAATTAAATCAATCGGTGGATGCGAAATGCGAATTGCGAACATTATAATAAAAAATCGCAATTTTTAGAGGTATTTCATATCAAAACGAAGTTCGCAGGCCAATATGTCAATGTCAATCGAGTTCTCTTATCTTTAATGTCAACAATGTCAACAATGTCAACTTTTAACCTAAAATTTTTGATTGCTGCACAAATACCTGTAATATCGTATGTGTATTTACTTTTAATTACTTTTAATTTATTTACTTTCATTGTGAACAGTGAAATATTAAATACAAATTATAATGTGAATTAAAACTATTCTAAGTTTCCCGCCAACGAAGGTCAAAGATAACGCTAGCTTTTATAAGCAAGCGCAAAAAAATCACTGCAAATGTTCGTAAAAAGTTAAAACCACAGTCCTATATTTTAAAGGTCTGGAAATAGCTTATGCTTATGCATTAGAGAATGTGTCCCGTTATTTGAAGACTTTTTGAGCTTCACTTTTGTACCGCACCGTGGCGAACGATCGTAGAATCAACTTATCTCAGCCAATCAGCGTCGCGCTACATATGAATCGCGGTTGTGTGAAACGACAGTTCAAGCTGTCAAAACTTCAAAAATAATTTTTTGACATTTCGAGGAGAAAATGGTGAAATACATTAACCGAAGATACGTGAGGCATGATGTTTGCAACAAAATTATCGCTGATTTAAGTATACACTTTGCTCCATTTCCGATTACAACATGGTCATTTCTATGAGTGGAACAAAGAAAGATTATTAAAATGACAGTTATCAGAGTGAAAAGTTGCAATGATACAAATGTCACTCTTTCCTTTTCCTTTGTAAGTGTCTAATGAAAGTTGTCCTTAAATCGACCAATCAGAACAGAATTCGCAATTCGTATTTCGTATTTCGCAATTTACATCCTAATGAACTAAACTTTAACGTGATTTGGGACTTATGACGTATTTCAAACTTTATAAATTAAATGTGGTCTTAATACAAAACGTAAAAAATTAAAAATTTCACCAATGACTTCATAAAAAATACGTAGTTTTATAAACAAAAATTAAAAAAAAATTCGTACTCCTCTCCATTCTCGCATTAAATCGTCTTCGATTTAACGGTTCAATTAACGTTCGTTGGCGCGTCGAAAAAGAAACCTTTCCCGCATTCGCTTAACGGCTCCCATTCACGTTGAACTTCAATTTAGAGCATAAAGCGGCGACAAATTGGGTTTTTGCGTAATCTCGGAATTGTAGTTGCGCCATTTCGAAAATTGATCAACGACAATAGCCGCAGACGAAAATTCGAGGCCGGAGATCTTTCCCGACACTGGGTCGTAGAGCTTCAGAAATCCACGGAAAATCGGGATATTACATGAGTTTTAAATATACCAGAGGATGTAGAAAGAATGATTAATAATATCAACGATTTTAACAATTTAACAATTTTGGTTGATTCATGCAAAGGAACAGTAGTACTATTATTAACAATGGAAGAAATACTATCAGAAGTTTCAAATAAGTAATTTCCAATTTATATTATTCGATAGTTTTATCAATTGAGTTTTCAAAGAAATATATCAGAAATTGAGAAACAGTAAGCATTAAATAGCAGAAACATAAAATTTATCACAAATGGGAGAGAGAATTATCAAAGAAAAAAGTGAACAAACTATATTTCAATACGTTTTATATGATTTTGATAATTTCAAGTTTTCAAAGAAGTCTATAAATCAAGAAACGGTAGCAATATTATCATCATAAATAGAAGTAGAAAAAATCTATCAAAAGATCCAAATAAGTAATCCTATAATACTCCAATTTAAATTGATTTGACTGCAGTTTATAACAATTAACAGTCAGTGCAATTAACAGTTTTGAAATTAAGAAATTGGTGAATATGCCTTTGAGGAAAAATTGTAATGATACGCCGCTGGTTCGACCGTTGGCGCGAGAAAAGTGAGCGAAGTGGCGACGAATATTCGATTAAAGGAAGCGAATCGAAGGCGATGAAAGAAGACCGATTGGA
This sequence comes from Phyllotreta striolata, assembly GCA_918026865.1. Lineage (NCBI taxonomy): Eukaryota > Metazoa > Arthropoda > Insecta > Coleoptera > Chrysomelidae > Phyllotreta > Phyllotreta striolata. The sequence goes on along the minus strand of OU900098.1, from coordinate 6,489,134 downwards.
GCATTTTCATCAAATATGTTTGATCTCTCTTTTCGTTTTCGACTTTCAATGGAAAACTAAGACGGGCCGGGGCTCTTTGGCGAGCGAGAGCGCGATTCTTTTTGTCGCCGGTTAATCGAAACTTTAAACTAATCAGGGAAAATCGATTTTCGCTTATCGACGAAATTCGCGCGATATATGTATACAGGGCTTTTCAAAGGATATCGTCTATTAGAAGTTATAGAAGATCCTGGAGAAATAGAAATCTGAAAAATTATTATCAATGTTGTGAGTTTTTCTAAAATATTTTCATCATATGTGACATCCTGTAATATCGGATGTAGATATCAATTTCGTTATTTCAAATGGAAAGTACCATTTTCGACTTCAATTTTGGATTCTGTGGCTCTTTTTAAGTAGACTTTGATCCATGATATCTCTTTTAATAATGTACCTAGAAGCTTGAAATTTGGTATAGATAATGTCCAGACTGGACTAAAAGGCTGTACTAAAAGAAACTAAACTGAGTTTTCATGGTCCATTTACAGGGCGTTTAAAATTACCTGACAAACTTGGCTAACTTAAAGTGGCTATAACTTTGTTATTTCAAATGGATCAAATGGATTATTTCAAAAACGACTGGATTTGAGTATAGGGAATATTTATATGGATTGAAAGGAAATTTTTCGTTGGTTTTATTGACTTTATCGGGTTTGTATCCGGTCGTCCGATGTTTCGTATCATTATATTCCTTGGTAATTTCAGGTAATTTATCGATCCACATATTTACTAATTAACTAAACTAAAGTATTTGTACAATTTCGTTTACAAAGGTCTTATAACTCTTTCGGGAATAGCAGCTTTTTTATAGTAATAGTACTATAATGAGTAACTTTATATTTTTTAATTAAATTTTGAAATTTTGCATTATAAAATTCCTTTCCTTGATCGGTTTGAAGATTTTTTGGATGCCTTCCTGTACATGATAAAATATTCGTAAAATTTTTCGTTATTTCATCATCAGTTTTCGTTTTTAGTGCACGAGTTCAAAGAAATTTCGAAAAACAATCTATAACAACCATAATGTATTTATATCCTTTGTTTTCAAATGGATTATTTCAAAAACGACTGGATTTGAGTATAGGGAATGCCTATATGGATCGAAAGAACTTAAAATTCTCCATAGGCCAATGCCTAAAATTACAGGGGCGATCTATTTGAAATAACATAGCTACTTCAATTTAGCCAAGTTTGTCAAGTAATTTTAAACGCCCTGTAAATAGACCATGAAAACTAAGTTCAGTTTCATTTAGTACTATGTCTGGATATTATCGATACAAAATTTCAAACTTCTAGGTGCATTATTACTAGAGATATCATAGAAAATGTGTTCGACCGTTTTTCCCAAAAGTTTCGAAAAAAAAAATTAAATAGCTCAAAAGTGGCGCATTTTTGGCATATGCTGTTATTATCAAAGTCTGGTTAAAATTCAAAAATGAAGTCAAAAATGGTACTTTTCATTTGAAGTAACGAAGTTAACATCTACATCCGGTATAACCGGAAGTCACATATGGTTAAAAACATTTTAGAAAAACTCACAACATTGATTATTCTTTACTCCTAAATTTTGAGATTTCTAACTCTTCAGAATCTCCTATAACTTCTAATGAACGGTTTACTTGAAAAGCACAATCTTCTCGAGCTTTCATGTATACACTATTGGAAATAAATTAACGATTAATAGGGAAATCAATATAATCGTACCAAAAAGCTCGTAATGAAGTCCAGTAGAACAATTAAATTTATAACAATTTATCACGACGTTCTATTGAAATGTACACTGATCGACTGGATTTAGTCTTTTATAGACGGCTAAGAATTTAACGTTAATTTCTCTATTACGCCTAAATTTATTTCCAATACTGTATACTCATATAATGTATAAAATTTTCGTTCTGTTTTATTAGTCACTCGACGCATCTGGTGCGTCGCAGGAATTAATTCCCGAAAGCATTTGGCGCTATCTGATACAGATATAATTAAGGGCTAAAACGACTCGCCATTAATTCCCTAGCCCTACCTATTATTTAATCTATTTTCACCTAGCTTACGAAGTGGATTCTACGCGAAAAAAATTATAGACCTCTTCTACACGTTTCACTTAATTCCACCTCTGTTATTTAGGAGATGAAACGAGCCGATAACGAAGTCCGTTTTATTTCCTCGAATAAGAACCTTAAATTGCGCTCGTGGAAAATTCGAAACGCGCGAAAATCGTCCCCGCTCGCCCCCACGCGCTCTTTCCGCGCGACTTCCAGCCATTTCTTCTAATGAAAAGCTCACACGGAAAAAACGAGAGTAAAGTGCTCGAATAGTGAAATTCTGTGCAGCGAGCGCGAAAAATCCAACCGGGTAGAAAGAGCTCTCCTACGCGATTATCATGCGTTTAATTAATCCGTTATCGGTCGTAAGAGACCTATTCAGTTTACGAAAGAGAGTGATGGAGTTATTAGATCAACATAAGATAATAAAAGAAACAAATATGTTTCAGGCGCAATTTGTGGAACCATTTAAAATCTGCGCCAACATAAGTGCAAGAGAGATGAGATATTTGGCCTATTTCATTGCTGATTGACAGACACATTGAATGATTCTTAGATGAAAACTGTTTTAAATATAAAAAAGAAGAGACCATCTTCAATTATTACCCTATTTTGTTTCTTGTTTCCGTTTAATGTTTATTGTTTATGTTCAGTGTGTTTTATTTTTTAACAGTATTTTTTGTATTATTTAGTATATTTATTTATAAAGGTTATAATAAAATTTTTATTATTATTTAATAAAATTAAAATTTTTATTATTCATTTTAGGATAAAAAGTCATTGTTTATAAAAATTTTTGCTTCTTTTAAAAATGAGAATAACACTGAAAAATCTTAGATTGGATCTACAGGGTGTTGACAAATTAAGAAAACATGAAAATATCGCAGGAGGGAAGTAAGTACCATTATTTTTTATTTTACATAAAATTTTTATGAAAGAAAGTTGTTTATAATCTAAAATAAAGGCTGAATACAAATTTTCAAATTAAAATTCCAATTTTGTGTGTCCACGGATGGAGTTGACCAGAGAAGAAAATGATTATTAATTTTACGAAAAAAAAGTAATTCTTTAAAAAAAAAGAGAATTAAAAGACAGATTAAAAGCATTTTTTTGTAAATAATAATGTAAGATAATAAATAAATTTTTTCTTTATGTAAGATAATAAAATTTCTTTCGTTCTTTCTTGAAATTTTTTCCTGTTTCTTAATTTACTAACACCCTATACGTCTTATTTAATGTTTTGATATGTGAATTTCATAATTCGTAAAATTAATAATAACCATTTTTCTTATCTGGTCAACTTTATCTAGGAACACACAAAATTTGAATTTAAGTTTGCAAATTTGTATTCAGGCTTTATTTTAGATTATAAACAACTTTCATTCATAAAACTTTTATGTAAAATAAAAAATAATGGTACTTCCCTCTTGCGGTATTTTCATGTTTTCTTAATTTGTCAACTCCCTGTAGATCAAATCTAAGATTTTTCAGTGTTATTCTCATTTTTAAAAGAAGCAAAAATTTTAATAAACAATAACTTTTTATCGTAAAATGAATAATAAAAATTTTTCTCCTATAGGCAACCCCATCCGTGGACACACTGTATATTATAGCAAACCGATCAAAAAGCATTTTCGGAAACTTTGTACTAACCCTCTTACTCTTTCTTAGACTTGACCTGTATGTAAATATTAAGCCTAATCCCCTTTCTGAGTAGTAAAAACAAATTTGTATCGAGTCATCGCGTCCATTACAAATTAAATCCGATGGATTATTGGATAATGACAAATGACGTCTGAAGTATGTCTTAAGTTGTCGTTGTCTGATTGTCAGAACCGTATTGTACCTGAGGTGCGTTCGTTTGTTCGTTTAGATGTCAAGTTAATTGCCCTCAGTATGCGCGCGCAGCACAGGTTAAACTGAATAGGTCTATTAAGATTTTTTTCACCTTTTTTTCGGTGGATTTCCAGCCGCATAAATCAAGTGACCGGCGCGCCGGAACTGCCGATTAATTCGACGAAGACCCACCGGGTCCTTCATTTGCGTTAATTAATTACGCTAGATAATGGGAAATTTACATATGATAATGCCGGGTTTTACATAAACGAACGTTTAAATAAATCCATTTAATTTACAGATAGATAACATGCTATACATACTAAGCTATATAGCAGGTGATGGTCGCGTTGCTTAGAAATCGATTATAACGTTAATTATATTTTCCTAGGTGGTTTGGTTGGCCGTTAAAATTAAGGAATGAGTTTTAGGTAAATATATTTAATTTTCTCTCACAAAAATTATATACTCTCTTCGCTATTGGGAGATTAAGATAGTAACGAAACCTTCTTGAAACAATTAATTAACCATAGGCGTGCGAACAAATAAATAAAAAGTACTCAGTAGTAAATTAATAATTCGATATAAACAACAAACGACTACTTGAAATCATTACAAATTTATTAAATTAATTACATCTATACCCTAACATTATCTACTATTTTTCGCATATAAAGTTATACAGGATGTTAATTAATTGAGTGCTGATAATTCAAAATGTAAATATTTGGGTGATTTTAAGAAGAAAAGTTTATAATAATATATGTCCTATACCTCTTAATTTTCGAGCTATACAGGGTGTTACAGTTGTAGAAAAAAATTGTCTTTTATGTCATAATTTTCTTATTACTCCTGGTATTTTTATGAAATTTGTACACACTTTTTAATTATTAAGGGCGCCACTTCAGGGTATTTTTAAATGGGAAAACATAGGTTCAGTAATTCCAGTAAGATTCAAATTTGGCTTCATCAATTGATTTGAATCATTCTTATACCTAATATAGAGACTCTAAGCAATGATATCTCCTATTTTTAATCTCTCCTACTTCATTATATATATTTAAGAAAATTGAAATAAAAAACTGCCATTTATTTGCAATGCTATTTAAATGGATGTGTGAATAATTTTAGTATGATGAAAAATACTTATTACAGAACGATGTCTCCTAGTTTATATTGATCCACATCAGGCTGTATTAAATTGAAAAAACTAATTAAAGAATTTTAGCCAATGATGATGATAGATTCCTGAAAAATTATGGTGTCGCCTGACTTTTGTGAAAATAGACCATTTTCAAAAAGTGTTGACAGAAAAATTTACATTATCTGATACAGATTCTGATATACAGGGCCTTGAAATCATGTCGATTTGAACATAAAAATGGCCATAACTTTTTAAATACTCGGTATAGTCATATGAAATCTTATATTGAGAAACCCGTGAATACGAGCTGAAATCGAATATGAAATAAAAAATATATCATTGCCTTTAAAAAAAGGTATGTTTGGTATGGCTTCGATTTATGGGCCCACCCTGTATATTTCGAAATAATTTTAAATTGTGCGCCTAAAGGTGCTTAACATTTTTCCTATTTATAATTTTTTGTATCTATTATAATAACTGAGTAAATGGGCTTTACCGCACTATTGGGACACCCTGTAGATGTCAAATCACAGAACAATTTTGTAAATTTGAGTAGTGACAGCGGTGCCAGTAGTTTCCGTTTTACAGATATTTGTGGATAATTTGCACTTTTTTAAGGACAGGTAATATGAAATAAGGTATTTGTAGTACACCAGAATACTTTTAGAGCACTTTAATGAGTATTTTTAAAACCCTACTTTTATCTTTTCAAATTGAAGGGAAAAGAATTATATTTAAAATATTTTCAAAAGGATTTCATTTTATTGTTTTGTACGTTTGATTTTATTGAGGCAAGAGTTTATTTTTAATTTTTACCAGTGACGTCCGTACGGAGTTTGAACTGAATAAAAAAATAGTACGCCACTGTTTTTTGTAAAAACCAAAATTATATTTAAAATCTTCATTTATTTTGGAGCAAATTTGGTCTGAAGACTCACTTTCGTACGACGCACCATTTTCCCATAAAAATTTAAAAACCAAAACTTTTATCCCAATTAAGTTCATTTTGAGACTGCTTTTGATATTTTGTTGAAATTTGGTAAGCGTCCACCATGCATGGAAACAATTTTTTGTGGACAAAAAATAATTTTCTACCATTATTACCAGTGACGCCTATACGGCCGAAATTTCATAAAAATATCTGGAGTAACAAGAAAATTATGAAAGAAAAGTAATTTTTTTTCTAAAATTGTAACACCCTGTAGCTCGAAATCGACATATATTGATATAAACTTTTCTTCTTAAAATCATCCAAATATTCACATCTTGAAGTATCGGCACTCAATTAATTAACATCCTGTATACAATGTTCCATTACTTTCTCCTGATAGCGAACGGAGTATAAATACCTATAGTAACATAAAAAAATTTGTGTTAACATCGTCGAATTTACAAGGCATCCCCTAATATGATCGCTAACACCTATTGCTTATATTTAGGGGTAAACATCACGACATTTGCGGCAACAATCTACAGATAATTTCCAGTAGATATATAACATTGGTTTATTATGAAACGCGCCAAATTGGCTTGTTCGCGCGATCTATTGTGACATAAACAATGTTAACAGGCAGTTGCATAGTTGTAGTTCTACCTTATAATAAGTACATAGAGGTATCTATTACCATTTTGTTTCATCTAATTCGATTAGAGATACATATTTTTTTGGAATTATATTAGCGCGAATGGTCTACCAGTCTACCTTTCATGTTCATCTGCACGCGTTTATTAATGATGGTGTGTGTATACATGCGGAGACATTGTATCAAAGGAGAGAGAATTCGAAACCCTTAAGTATCGGATAACAATTATTAATTATATCGGTCTAAAATCCTCTTGTGTCCACGTGCTTTGTTAAGAACTACTAATAGTATTCGATGGGCGTCGTTTCATGTCGAAATTTTAGTGAAAATGGAGAGGAGTACTATTCTGTTTTATTTTTTTTTATAAAACTGCGTATCCTTATTAAGTCATTGGTGCAATTTTTAATTTTCTCTATTTCCTATTAAGGTCACAATTAATTTTTAAAGTTTGAAATACATCACAAGTCATTAACCAATCACATTAAAAATTGGTGGTAAAAATCGTTTTTAGCGACGTTGTCAAGTATCTTTCTTACTCTGAAAAAAAGATGTTTGTTTGTATGTCTATGCTATAATTTATTTTTTGTATTTTTTGATATACAATTATGATTTATTCGAAAAATTTAGAGCGAACTTGTAATTGTTAAATAATACAGGGTGTTCCTAAACATCGTGTACATCCGAAAGGGGGTGATTCCTTGGCTTATTTTATGACTAAAAATTCATATAAACGTGGGTTAGCAAACGCTTCGTTACCGATCTACAGGGTGTTGAAATTTCAAGATTTTTTTGGTTTTTTTCTTTGTAGTTCCTGCACTTTATGAGATATTTAGCTCAATAGCACAAATTAGGTATAGGTATAGGGTATAGTATAATTTGAGTAGGAGAGGGTCATTTTCAACATTTATTATAATGTAATTTAATAATTATTATTTAGGGTTTTTGTTTTGTACAGAAATGTAGTTTCTAAACAAAACAGACAATTAATTTTGTACTTTGGAATCTACTAGCAGCGCACAGCAAAAAAGTTCGGGGGAAAAATGGGCACATGATCCCTAAAAAAATACCACCCTGTAGAATTCAACAACCATCCGACATACCTAAGAATGTGTGCCCTACAAAGCAATCTAGATTCAAAATTTGAGCAAAATATCTCAAAAGGTACAGGAGCTACAAAGAAAAAACCAAAAAAATCTTGAAATTTCAACACCCTGTAAATCGGCAACGAAGCGTTTGCGGACCCACGTTTATATGAACTTTTAGTCATAAAATAAGTCAAAGAATCACCCCCTTTCGGATGTACACGATGTGTAGGAACACCCTGTATAGTATCCCTAATTTTTAGGAAGTACTGTAATATCTAAAATTCTAAATTATTGTTGAGTAAAAATGGTAATATGGGAACATCGAATGTATACTTGTGACATTTTAAACTTGCCAAATTAATAAAAACAAAAACTTAACCTCCAACTAAATCAACTTATTCAATTTTAAAATGTCGCATCTGAAGGTAGTTAAAACTTATTTCATGCCGTTTTGTGAAAATTTTTAATTGTATTCTAAAAAAGTGTTATTTTTTGGCCCAATAAACTTAAAACAAAGAAACTACAATAACATAACCCTAGATATGTCATCTGTAATTTGATTTTACATTTCACTTTTGTTCGTTTCTTCTATTCTTCCGAACATTTCTTTCGAATTCTTATGCCACTAATAATACAATGTAACTCGTTCGTTTTGTGATTGGTTAGTGACTTTACACGCCACGAATTAAAATTTTAAATTTAAAAAGGCTATATTTCCTAAAATATAGAATATTTTCATCAACTAAAATCTGCTTTGAGTTCTAATAACTTATTCCTATTTATAATATCTAAGTTAAAAACCGTATATCTCACATCGTAATCCTCTATATTATGGTTAAAGCTGTTGTAAATCAGTTGATTTATTCTTGTTATAATTTAGTTAGTACTACAAATAAATAACTGCATTTATATAGTGGCAATTAAACATCTTATACACTTCTAAAACCATCATTTAAAGAAACACTTTTTGTTCAAAGGGTTGAAACATTAGGGGTGCAAAATACAGCTATAGCACAATATATTTTCTCGCCTCTTACCTCTTATATACAATCACACAGTAGTAATTCGATTTGAGCTCTAATTATTCGTTTTATTCGCCCGAATCACAATCGAATATATAAGTTTTATTAACGTGTTTCCGATAGCATAATACACCGTATGCCGCCGGCCGGGGGGTGGGAGGGGCGGTTTACACCGATATAATAGCGAGCTCTCTTCAAAATCATAACAATAATTGCATTATTCCGTTTAGTTTACAACAACAGCCGACCGTCCATCTGAACGCCCCCTTTCGACGAATTTCACCCTCGAATCGCGCCCGACGGATCGGGGATACCCCGCGAGGTTATTTTTTTTTCTCCTCTCCTTTTCCAGCACCGGCGGAGTTGTATAATAATTAACGCACGTCGGAATCGTCGACGAAATTATTCTAGGTGTGTCGATCGCGTTTTGTGTTTGCCGAACGGGCTTTATGCCTGACGATTTGATTATAGAGATCAGGGTGAAGTTTAGTGAGAAAATTCCGCTATTCGAATCGTTGTTGCCTATGCGAAAACTCTTGGTTTTATTATATTTTTTATGGGAATACAATAAAAAGGGATTCGATATTTTATGAACACTCTATGGTGTATGTTCAGCTTGTGGTAATTACAGTCGGTGCAAAACAAATATCAATGCACGTCACTAACTGTCGTCAGCATGTCAAGTATTGTGACCAATTTAAAAAAATACACATAATAGATTAAACTTAAAACCTGCAGAATTTAATTTAATACTAACAAGGGATGATAGAAAATGTTAAAAAGCAGAATTAAATCATCCAAAAAAATATTCATTGTCAAAATTCAACGTTTGTATATAAAATTATTGATATTTTCTTATAGTAGGTTGGTAGTCACTGACTGTCAAGTTGCATAGTTGCCGTTGTCATCTGATGGGTACTTTTAATTTTAATTTTCTTCTTCTTTTTTTCTAGTTTACTAGCCTCAACTACTAAAGGTTATTCAGCCGAATAATCAAGAATTTAAATGAAATTTTTTGCGCAGTTATCTTATCCACATATTAAAAATGACGCAATTTGAGCTCTATAAATAATTCAGATTCAAAAGTTTTCTCAGAAATGTCACTATATATGTACCTACTCTTTTAAGGGTCAATTGTATACACTAAATTTTTTACTCGCACTGTTAAATGTATTTCAGATGATAAAAGAATTTGATGATTAATTACAATGAACCCCTGAATACGTCCGACGTTATTTAGAAACGTGAAACAGGTACCCCTAATTTTCAATTTGTTCTTGTCATTTCGACAATAATTTAAGAAAATTCTTAGATTTTGTAAACTCTATAAAAGTTCGGCAACACTGCCTACTTGTGACGTAGTAAACTATAGATGACGTGCATTGATATTTGTTTTGCACCGACTGTAAGTTTTTTCCCATTTCTAGATATACAGGGTGTTTTTCATAAATTTCATTATAAACTCCTGTGGACAAAATTAACGCAACATTTGAATGATGATTGATTTGAATGATTTTTTTAATAGTGTTTAATAAACTCTGTACAATTATTATAATTTTAATTTTACTTTATGATATAAAGTAACTCGTTAATTTTGTTTTCATTTATCAAAGCGAGCAGAAATTATATAGTTATATACATCAGATAACAAATAATGTATTTGAAATTAACACATCGTTTAAATGTAAGAAAAGCTCCATACTTTTCTAGCCTAATTAAAAACATTTAACAATGAATGTTTTGAATAATAAAGTCTATTAAAACATGTTACACTATAAAACGGCGTATCTCCTTTAATAATAGAAATAATGATGTAAACCAAAAAAGAAAATGTAGGCAATAGATGGACCTATCGTCTAATGTCAACTGCTATATATTCTGTTTGCTTATATACTCCACAGGGTGAAACGAATTTTCGGAAAAAAAACATTACATTTTTATTACACCCGGTATAAATTGAAAAGAAACATTTTATCATAAACAGCGAAAATTATGACATTGTCAAGGAACCAACCTATAATACAAAAAAAAATCATTCAAATCGGATCATAAATTCAAACAAAAAATAGCATAAAAAATGTGGCAAATTTATGATGAATTTATGAGTTTATGATATTTGAGCAAGGAACTGATGTGAGAAATATACTGCTCCACAAAAGTTAAGGAAGTTCACAAATATTAAGATTAATTTAAAAGTTGCAGGTTTTTTGATCGCCAAATTTAGTAGGAATTGTAGAGGTAGGGGCAAAAAATCCACTCAGATATGAGAGAAAACATTTAAATTCGCATAATTGAAAATTTGGTGATCAAAAAGTCTGTAACTTTGAAAATAAACGCAAAATTTGCGAACTTCCTTAACTTTTTTGTGGAGCAGTTTATTAAGCTTTTCAAATTCCAGCCCCAATAAAATTGGATAGAGTCAAGCTAGAGAACTGAAATTTCACGAAGGGATAGTCTGATGTCTTGTCTAGATGTCTTCAAAGCAGCACGATCCCCACTCATCTCCAAGGGGTTGAACCACCCCTTCAGACGAAACGACGCGTAAACACCCAGAAATACAGTCATTTTTCTATTTAAAGAAACTAAAAGGAACTGAGAGATAATTTTAAACTATCGTTTTTTATGCAATAATCCAAATAATCGTAATGGTTTATAATAAAACTGAATAATTCGAATTTTACTAGCGATTTACCGTATCTAATTAATGGCGAATGCGCGGCGCAAAACACGCATTTAGCATTATTCGATTTCCACAATGGGTCTAATTAAGCTGTCGTTATAACGGACAGTAAACCGAACCGGAGGAATAAATAAATTTCCATCCGGAATTCATATCGGTTATGGACGACCTCGTTCGTTGCGCGAATTAATAGACGTATATATACTCTCCATTAATCAGAATATAATTAGTGATGCTGATTGAAATTTGTAATATCGAAACCGTAATGTGCCAAACGATGAAAAGAAACTTTCATTATATACCATAATAAATAAAGCATCTAATAAAGTTCGAATTAACTTATCGATCGAGCCTCGTATACTGGGTGTACAAATAATTGGTCAAACTTTGGGATGTAAATAAAGAACATCAATGTATGACAAAAACTTAAAGGGTGTGATTTTATCAATGACCAAATTAATGCTATTTTTATTATCAAATGAATTAGATTTGTTCTCAGAGTGATAGATAACTTATTTATGTACATTAAATTATTTCAAAACGATTATCTGTAAATTGATATACAATCATCCGAACATGTAATTAGTTCTCTAATAATTAGTTTTATTCTCAGAATAATAGATCCGTTACCAACCTATTAAAATCAAATTATTTCAAATTTATTTATCTATACATTTATAGAGGGTGTTCCTAAACATCCTGTACATCCGAAAAGGGGAGATTCCTTGGTTTATTTTATGACTAAAAGTTCATATAAACGTGGGTCAGCAAACGCTTCGTTATCGATCTACAGGGTGTTGAAATTTCAAGATTTTTTTTTGTTTTTTTTTTAGAGCTCCTGCAGTTTTTCAGATATTTAGCTCAAAATAGGTATAGGATGTAGGGTATAGAGTATAATTTGAGTAGGAGGGGGTCACTTTCAACATTTATTATAATGTTATTTAATAATTATTATTTAGGGTTTTTGTTTTGTAAAATAAATCATTTGTACAGAAAATCATTTTTAATTTTTTTCTCGATAACGGCCACAAAAACGAAAAAAGTTTAAAAATAAAAAAAGTTTCTAAACAAAACAAACAATTAATTTTGTATTTTAGAATCTACCAGCGGCGCACAGCAAAAAAGTTCGGGGGGAAAAAGGGTACATGACTCCTGAAAAAATATCAGCCTGTAGAATTCCACAACCATCTGATATATCCAATAATATGTGCTCTATAAAGCAATCTAGAATTAAAATTTGAGCTAAGTATCTCAAAAAGTACAGGAGCTACAAAGAAAAAAAATGAAATTTCAACACCCTGTAAATCGGTATAACGAAGCGTTTGCGAACCTATGTTTATATGAACTTTTAGTCATAAAATAAATCAAGGAATCACCTCCTTTCGGATGTACATGATGTTTAGGAACACCCTGTATACAATCACCTGAAAACATATACAGGGTGGTCTGTAAGTAATGGTCTAAAAGTGAAGGGGAAAATACTCGGCCTCAAAATACTTGTCATTTTATCGAATTGTTAAGTTTTTGAAAGAATTCATTCCTGCAAGATTTTTAAAGACTATAGTTTAATAATTTTGTGTATTAGAATTTTAAAAGTCATTTTTCGTGAAAACGGTTCACATTACGGAAAATCAACAAGTATACCTTTTTTATGTAAAAATCTTCATTTCTTTACCTTTACTATTAATAAAATTATTAGTAAAAATATCTCTTAAAAATCCATCTTTAACACCCTGTATCGATGAATGTATTCGATGAAATGACATTTAAGCTTTTGTCATATTTTGTGGTTCTCTACTTGCTCCCAAAGTTTGACCACTTATTTCAGACACACCCTGTTAATCCACTAATTTTTACGATTTTTAATACTCACACCAATATCAAATTAAACGCTCGTAATTGATAAAAAAAAACATATAAATTAACTTTCATACCATCTGCTCCTCGGTGACAGACCTCTTGTATCCAATGGTTGAAGAGGGTCGTTCTCTCGCACCTAAATAAAAACCAATAAAGTTTAGAATTTAACACCCCTGTTTTTCTAAACAAACGAAAGAAAAGAAGGTTTCCAAATAAAAAAATTCACCGATTATCACCTCTCTAGCTGTAAAACGCTGCACGTTGTCAGCGGTAAAATCGTCCGGGACAATCGCCTTTGGGGCGCGTACCCTTAAGGGTGGGTATTCTTCGAAAGGGGGGGGCCTACCCGGCGAGTAATTTGCGGGGATGTAACTCAATAATGAAATATTCGAGCGGTAATTCTACACCGGCGCGTATAAAAGCCCTTAAAACGAGATCCCTTTTGTGCGAATCCACCCCGAAACTACTCGTATTTCATGGCTCTCATAATAGTTAAGTTTGCTCGATAAAAAACAAATTTAGGGCATTAAATGACAATATTAAAATCAGTATGTTATATCGAAATTTCCCGTTTATATGTATACATTAGGTACTCTACCCTTCTTGCTAAGGGTGTTTAATTTGAATATACAACTTTTATAGTACCTTCTCTTTTACTCCCTATTTTATATACAGTTTGTCCACGGATGGGGTTGCCTATAGGAGAAAAATTTTTATTATTCATTTTACGACAAAAAGTCATTGTTTATAAAAATTTTTGCTTCTTTTAAAAATGAGAATAACACTGAAAAATATTAGATTGGATCTACAGGGTGTTGCCAAATTAAGAAAACATGAAAATACCTCAAGAGGGAAGTACCATTATTTTTTATTTTACACAAAATTTTTATAAAAGAAAGTTGTTTATAATCTAACGTAAAGCCTGAATACAAATTTTCAAATTAAAATTCCAATTTTGTGTGTCCACGGATGGAGTTGACCAGAGGAGAAAATGATTATTAAAATTACTACCAAAGTAATTTTTTAATAAACAACTTTCTTTTATAAAAATTTTATTAACAATTCGTAACTTTTATGGGGACAATCTGTATTAGGCAATCATTTCGTAAATACATTTTTTAATCGATAAACCAACAAAAATGTACTCTAGTTTGAAGTCGAGAAAATTAACGATTTTAGAGAAATTTTAATTTTTATATTGAGATGATAGGAAGAGAGAGATTTTTGGATTAACAAAAATTCTGACCAAACTGCTATTATTTCTAACTATTTACTAAAAATATTGATAGACAACATTAGACACGATCTTAGAATTTCTTCAGATTGATTTACCACCTCTTTTAGATGAAATTCCACTAAATCAAGAGATGAATTAATGGACGGAATAATTTTTAATTGTGAAATCAAGAAATGCCTTTTAGGGAGTAAAGAAATATTCTCCTTATGTTTCATAAGTGTTTTCAATGACAGGGTTCTCATATCGAACATTTATTATATTCTTCTGCTTGACGACTATTAAAAGATTTTCTTTACATTCTGATTCAAAAATTAAAATTTCTCTTAAATCGTTAATTTTATCGACTTCAAACAAGAGCACATTTTTGTTAGTTCGTCGATTAAAGAATGTATTTACAATATATTTGCCTTATACAGATTGTCCCCATAAAAGTTACGAATTGTTAATCACTGGGATCACGCCGCCACTGTCTCTCTAATAGTAGAGTAGGATTCATTTTATCACCAAATTGGGCACAAGGGTGTAGGTAATAAACTACAAAAATTTTATATTGTTCCCATGTATGACTTGGAAATAAAACATAAAAATAAGTTTAAAATTTTCAACTTTAAAAGGCCTCTAGCTCAAAACTTTGAGCTTAAATTAACAAAATTCATATAAATTTGTACCCTTATTTTGATGTCATATACGCTCCCCAATTATTGACATTTATTTTCTGGACACCCTGTATATTATAGTTTATTATAAATGCGACAAAAATTCAAGCGCTTCTTCCTTGGACTATATTATAAGAAATTTTCGTCCTTCTTCTTGCCCGTCAAAACACCCTATATAATATAAAAAAACCCCTGTATAAAATTAAACTGTATCGTTTAATCAACACTAATTCATCCAACAAACTCGTCCCTCGCGGGTTGTCAAATCGCCACTATTAATTGCGGCTAATTACGTCGTAACGCAAATAGGGTTAATATTTTTAATTAAATTAATTGGGCGAATTAATTAAAATATTGCTGCTTTCGTACGTTCGGGAATCGCGCGAGGAATATCGCTGTTTGTTTTTTTATCCCGGAGAGTTTCCAATTCGTTGTTTACCGGTTAATGGATAAAAACGCGATTGAGCGACGAGATAAATCAAAGCGATTGGGAATTGTTGTTTGTGAAAAAACCGAAATTTACCGCGCGAGATACTTTTTAATAAGTATAATAAATATACAGTGCATTTCTTTATTGTCCCCCCCCCCCTTTTATTTTTTGAACGGATCAACTTTGAAAATTGAAATTTGGGAAAAAGAAACTAATGCATGATTACTATATTTTGGAGTAAAATTGACAGATGAAAATTTCAAGATGGCGACTGGGCGCCATATTGAGAAATAAATTTAAATGGAAAGGGGGGTCTTGTGACACATCATTTTGAAGCTCCTGACAAATAATGTACAACCCTGGAATATAAAGTCGATATCTGCACCCATTACTGATGGCGGAACATTTAATAATTACCTGAATACAAACAAATTAATATCAATTTTTCTAGAAATATTTTTTTCTATGCCAAATAGCAATCCCAGCAAACCGATAAGGTTTGACAGGTTATAAAAAAATTCTAAAAAATTTAAGTACGACAACGAACATTAATTGTTTAGTCAAAATATGCTCATTTTGTTTTTGGTTTTCCTAGTGTTCAAATTATTCTCTTTAGTTTTCGATTTTCCTAGTGTTCAAAGTATTTTCATTTAGTTTTCGGTTGTTTAGTTCTCATTATAGTTAGGTACCGATATGGATATGGATTCAATATGGATATTGTACTCCAACAAGATGGAGCACTACCACATTACTCCAGACAAGTAATGAACTATTTGGATGCTATTTTCCCTGGTCGTTGGATTGGTCGTCGAGGTCCTACGGAATGGCCAGCCCGCTCACCAGATTGACACCTTTAGACTTTTTTTATGGGGCTATTTGAAGCAAAAAGTGTATGAAACTGAACCTGCTTCAATATTGGATATACGAGAAATAATTACACATATTTGTAGAAATATCGACGTTACTATGTTCGAAAATGTTCGGATAGGCTGTTCTTATATCAAGAAGTTCAAGGCAACCATTTCGAGCATTTTTTTAACTAAACTCAGCTTATTTCCTCAAATTATGACGTTAAACGTCAATGTATTCATGTAATTATTAAATGTCCGCCATTTTGTAGCAGGTGCAGATATTGACTTTATATTCCAGGGTTGTACAGTATTTGTCAGGAGCTTCAAAATGATGTATCACAAGACCCCCCTTTCCATTTAAATTTATTTCCCAAGATGGCGCCCAGTCGCCATCTTGAAATTTTCATCTGTCAATTTTAACCAAAATATAGTAATCATGCATTAGTTTCATTATCCCAAATTTCAATTTTCTAAGTAGATCCCTTCAAAAAATAAAAGGCGGGGACATTAAAGAAATGCACTGTATAATAAATAACGAATTGGAATTTTTATAATAAAACGAATTGGATTTCGAGAGCGCACCTTTAAAGAATCCATTAGCACATCAAAGAGACGATTTTTAACGACGGTTTTCGAGCACATGGCCTTCTACTTGTCTTTCGGCGAGCCACTTACGGTCGAATATAACATAATTAAAATTACAATATACCCGCGGAAAACAAATAATGTAATTCCGAATTGTTATTAAAGGTTTTGTCGTGGGGCGGACGCCGGTTCGCTTTCGTTCCGTCATATTATTTGCTTGATTTATGTCGTTTTACGCCTTTACGATGAAGATCCAGCTGACGATACGATGCCTATCAGGTGGTATTATGGTAATTCCGCCGAAAAATGACCCGGCTATTTACATTTTTATTATAAAATTAAATTAAATGCGGTCAGAAGTTTAACAACCAAATCAAATGTTATTTCCTACGCTATAAGCATACGAGTTTCGTTGGATAACGTGAGGCGATTCTAATTGTAAGTTGTTTTGGGATCATTTTTAATTAACAAAAAAGCTTTCTGCACAAATGATGAAAATTATACAGAGTTGGGCAAAAGTCCGGAATAGAATTATTATCTTTTGAACCAGTAATTTAAGCAAAAAACGATGAAACAGGTGATTTGATTTTATATTGGACGGATTTGTTGCCAATAAAATGATTTTTTTTCTTCAACTCCTTAGCTGCAACCCAACCCAACATTTTTTCTCAAATGCAAAGGTGTTGTGTACAGTGAGGACCAAAAGTCTTTAACTTTTGAATGGTAAGAGCTTTTGTCGCGCAATTTGGGGTGTTTATATTGGAGTAAAAATACCATTTATTGGCGTAAAAATGACAGTTGAAACTTTCAAAATGACAGTTAGGCGCCATTTTGAATCTTTTTTTCTAATGGAAAGGGAGGTCAAGTGACACCTCGTTTTAAAGATAACTTCATTCTAGCTTAAGTCAACCAAATTTGAAAACATTTTAATAACGTATATTCACGTGAAGATCAATTTAGTTTTAACCCCCGGGCATATTGATACATTTAAAAATTAATTCTGAACGTACTATAAAATGTGTCAATTAATTGTTGCTATGGTTTCTTGGATCTAACATGAATGACATTTATTTGTCAAATTTAAAGTTGATTAAATTGACAATGGCTCGTCCTTTAAACGAAAAAACTGTCAATTTCATCAACTTTAAATTTGAGAAATAAATGTCATTCATGTTAGAGCCAAGAAACCATAGCAACAATTAATTGACACATTTTATAGTACGTTCAGAATTAATTTTTAAATGTATCAATATGCCCGGGGGTTAAAACTAAATTGGTCTTCACGTGAATATGCGTTATTAAAATGTTTTCAAATTTGGGGGTTGACTTAAGGATGAAAATACCTTTAAAACGAGGTGTCAGTTGACCCTCCTTTCTATAAGAAAAAAAGATTCAAAATGGCGCCGAACTGTCATTTTGAAAGTTTCAACTGTCATTTTTACGTCAAAAAATAGTATTTTTACTCCAATATAAACACCCCAAATTGCGCGACAAAAGCTCTTACCACTCAAAAGTTAAGGGGGGGGGCGACGGACTTTTGGTCCTCACCTATAAGGGTCATTGAAAAGCCGGTGAAAAATGAAATCTGAAACATACCTTTTTTTTTTCTTTTTCTCATTTTCTTATGACTTTTGCCCAACCCTGTAGAGGTGTCGTAAACATTTCCAAAATATTTTCATTATCGCGCAAACGGCATCGAAATTTTGCTATTGTTCTTAACGTAAAAGGGTTGTGGCATTTATATCAGATAAAATTTTTAATTAATATATTATATGATAAAATAATAACCGGTTGGTTCGGTGTAAAAACAGCGGCTGTCCCTAATTTTTTACCTAATATTCCCATCTTTAATACCAATGCATATAAAAACAATAATAATATCAAAATCGTATGGGAAATAAGTAGCATATACAGGATGTTAATTAATTAAGTGCCGATACTTTAGGATGTGAATATTTTAGTGATTTTAAGAAGAAAAGTTTTATCAATATGTCCTAAAACTTCTTAGTTTTCGAGCTAAAGGGTTACAATTTAAAAAAACAAGTTACTTTTCTATCATAATTTTCCTATTACTCCGGATATTTTTATGAAATTTTGTACACACTTTTTAATTATTACGGAGCATTTTTTGTGATAATAAATTTTAAAATTTTTTTACCATTAACGTCCGTACGGGGTTTTAACTGAATATATTTGAAGAAAAAGTGGTACGCCACTGTTTTTTCTAAAAACCAAAATTATTTTTAAAATCCTCATATATTTTGGAACAAATTTGGTCGGAAGACTTACTTTCGTACGACGCACCATTTTCGAGTAAAAAAATTAAAACCAAAACAATTTTTTCCTAAGTTCATTTTGAGATTGCTTTTGATATTTTGTTGAAAGTTGCTAGGCGCCCACCATCCATGAAAACACTTTTTTTGGGAGAGAAAAATTAATTTTTTACTATTACCAGTGACGTCCAAATCGAAAATTTCATAAAAATACCTGGAGTAATAAGTAAGAAAATTATGATTAACCTCTAAGAGGTTAAGAACATATATTGATATAAACTTTTCATCTTAAAATCAACCAATTATAACATCCTGAAATAATGACACTCAAATAATTAACACCCTGTATATTACCGACTAATTAACAAAAATTGAGTTGTCTTTTCGTAATGTATCTACTCCACTTTTTAATCCTCGTCAACGCCACTGCTAGTGCTATTATTAGACAGTTGGTCCTGTAATTAAATATTTAATAACTAATAAAGTTAGAGGCCACGTGAATGCCAAAATTACACGACCGATATCCATCTTGATTTCATATGATGTATATCTCGTAAGGCGGCAGGACGTGCAGAATTTCCGAACCACTTTTGACCAATTTAAACCACACTCCTTCCGATTAATTAATAATAGAATAGGTTATAAGCAGTGTAGGATTCGCCCGTTCTAACAACATCAAAATCCCACAAATTTGAAAGAGTTTTACAACCAAATTTAAAACACCCTATATCACCCATAAATTTTGTAATACACACAAAAAAAAGTTATTTTAGAAGAGTAATAGTAATTGATGCAATACGAGATGAAACTCCTTTATTCCGGTCCTGTGTTCCGTACTTAACGAGCAAAATGCACAATTGTATCCGTTCGAATTAAAACCCTAACAGTCATTAAAAGCGAAATCGTATATAACGCACAAAAGGGATGAAAAAAGCGCAATTAAAAAATTTCGAATGTAAGATATAGCGGCATCAATGAAAACAAAAAATATATACTTGAAACCCCCATTGTTCGGCCTGTAACAATGGAGAAAACCAATAGCCCGCAAATGAGTCGTTATATACTTTGAAATAGCGACGGCAATAATAATTATTCGGTATTATTTGGTTAGCTATAACCAGTGTTGTTAAGTAATTAATTACAAGTAATTGAAAAAGTAATTGAATTACTTTTATTGTAATTGAGGCGGTAATTAATTACAAGCTCCTCAATTGTAATTCATTTGTAATTCAATTACTCCTTTCGTTACAATTACAATTACATTTTACAATTACATTTCAATTACATTGGACACAAAAGTACTTATTTAATATTTTCAATACGTGGAAAGTTTAATTTCGATTGCAAATCCCTAAATAATTATTTAAAACTGACACCAAAGCAAAGTAATTGTGATTGTAATTGTAATTGTAATTGTAATTGTAACTTTAATTGTAATAGTAATTACATTCGTAAATTTTGTAATTGTAATTGCAATTAATTACAAATTGCCAAAAGTAATTGTAATTGTAATTAATTACATATTATAAAGTAATTTTAACATCACTGGCTATAATGGGGAAATTTATTTTTTTTATTTTAATCTAGGAGTTGAATTATCCTTTTATTAACTCATTAACTGCATGTCCGGACGAATAAAAGTATTTAAAATTGTTCCAAACAGTTCTGATTCATCGTGGAGTGTTTTAAATCGTTCTGAATGCTTCTAATCCACCGTGAATGGTTCTAAATAATTCTGGCCAGTTATTGTTCATTCTGAAGTGTTTTAAATTGGTTTGAGTATAGTTTAAGATTATCCAGAATATTTCTGATTTATTCTGGACAATTATAATTCGACTTAAAGCGTTCAAAATTGTTTCGAACAGTTCTAATTCACCGTGAATAATTCTAAATTGATCTGAGCAATTTTTCTTCATTATGAAGTGTTTTTAATAGCTTTATTAAGTAGTTCAAAATTATCCAGTATATTTCTGAATTGTTGTGGACAAATCCAGTTCGATTTAAAGCGATTTTTGGGATATTCTTCATTCTGAAGTGTCTTAAATTGCTGTGAATGGCTCAAATTTATCCAGATTATTTATGAATTGTTTTGGACAATTCCAGTTCGACTTAAAGCGTTCAATATTGTTCTGAACAGTTCTAATTTACCGTGTACTTTGAAATATGTTCTGAATAATTCTAATTCATCCAGAAGGATTCTAAATTATCCTGGGATATTCTTCATTCTGAAGTGTCTTAAATTGCTGTGAATGCTTCAAATTTATCCAGATTATTTATGAATTGTTTTGGACAATTCCAGTTTGACTTAAAGCGTTCAATATTGTTCTGAACAGTTCTAATTTACCGTGTACTTTGAAATATGTTCTAAATAATTCTAATTCATCCTGAAGGATTCTAAATTATCCTGGGATATTCTTCATTCTGAAGTGTCTTAAATTGCTGTGAATGCTTCAAATTTATCCAGATTATTTATGAATTGTTTTGGACAATTCCAGTTCGACTTAAAGCGTTCAATATTGTTCTGAACAGTTCTAAATTATCGTGAAGTATTTTAAATTATTCTGAATAATTCTAATTCAACATTTCAACATATTCTGAAATTTTTTAAATTGCTTTGAATGGTTCAAATTTACCCAATATATTTCTCAGTTTTTCTGGACAATTCCAGCTCGTCCTGATGAAGTGTTCAAAATTGATCTAAACAGTTCTAATTCATCTTGAATTGCTTTAGATTCTTCTGAATGATTATAATTCATATTATAGATTATATTTCTGAATTATTCTGGACAATTCCAGGTTTGATTTGTTTTTAATTTTAAAACAGTTTAAAATTTTTCTGAATGGTTCTAATTCATCCTGAATGGTTCTAAATTATACTGCATGGGCAATTCTATTTCATTCTGAAGTGTTTTAAATTGCTTTAAGTAGTTCAAATTTATCCAGTATATTTCTGAATTGTTCTGGACAATTCCAGGTTTGATTTGTTATAAATTCTAAAACTGTTTTAAATTTTTCTGAATGGTTCTAATTTGTCCTGAATGGTTCTAAATTGTTCTAAGCAATTCTACTTTATTCTGAAGTGTTTTAAATTTTGCTTCGAATAGGTTGTCCAAATTTATCAAGAATATTAATTTTTTAATTCTTTTGAACCATTCCAGTTCATGCTAAAGTATCCAAACTTGTTCTGAACAGTTTTAATTCATCTTGAAGGGTTATAAATTGTTCTAAACAGTTCCAATTCCTAATTGATGTTGAAACTTCTAATGAACCATTATTTCTATTCATATACCTAATATAGGCAGCTAAATAATTATTTTCCGGCAAATAAAAAAGATCTTTTATTTGATTCGGTATATAGGCATTAAGTACTCGCATTTAAGTAGATTTTAAGTACAACGGAACGATGGTCGGAGCGAAAATAAATTGGTATATTATTCGAATGAAAGGGCGCGTGTGCCATCGACCAGATAACCATCTCCAGATTGTATCTGTCCCTTTTTTAGGGAGTGCACGTCGACCTAGCCAAATACTAAGGGTCTATTAAATGATTATCTAAGCAAACAAAAATAATCTATTTAATTAGAAACGCGCGTTCGACGCCGGAAGTTCCGTTTTTCGGGGGTCGCGTGTGATGCGTGTGCAACGACAACGAAATATTCCTTGTTTGTCGGCGAATTGCTATTCGGATAATCGGATAAAAGGAAGAAAAAAAATTACTGGAAAATGGGCCACTTGTCGACTTCGATGAATGTTTAATTACGGGTACTCTACCTATAGAGGGTGTCCCAAAAAGTTGTATACAAATGGGCGAAAATTTTTATCTAACATTTATTCACAAAAAAAAATATTGTTGATAAAATTCTCTGCATGACTTGTAGATCCACAATCAGGTATAAAATGTTTAAAATATTGCCTTCAATCAGTGTTGTTAAGTAATTAATCACAAGTAATTGAAAAAGTAATTAAATTACTTTTATTGTAATTGAGGCGGTAATTAATTACATGCTCCTCAATTGTAATTCATTTATAATTCAATTACTCCTTTTGTTACAATTACTATTACATTTCAATTACATTTCAATTACATTGGACACAAAAGTACTTATTTAATATTTTCAATACGTGGAAAGTTTAATTCCGATTGCAAATCCCTAAATAATTATTTAAAACTGACACCAAAGCAAAGTAATTGTGAGTGTAATTGTAATTGTAATTGTAATTGTAACATTAATTGTAATTGTAATTACAGTCGAAAATTTTGTAATTGTAATTGCAATTAATTACAATTTGCCAAAAGTAATTGTAATTGTAATTAATTACATATTATAAAGTATTTTTAACATCACTGCCTTCAATACAGGGAAAACAAAAAAGAATGAATTGGACCGACGGAAAAATATGCCCAAACTGTATTGGAGAGCAAAATGTTCATTGAAATTGTGATTAAGTAGTAAAAAATTATACATAATTTGTGCATAATTATGCATAATGAACAGTTTGTGCGTATTTATTTCTCAGTCCAAATCATAATTTTTTGTTCTTCCTGTATTCTTGCATGCAATTTTTTAAACATTTTGTACCTGATTATGCATCTACAAGTCATGCAGAGAATTTTATAAAGAATATTTTTTTTGAGAAATGGAACTGTTCTTGACTGTTCCGAACTGTTTCTGACTGTTCCGAACCGTTTCGAACCGTTCCGAATCGTTCCGATTCGAACCGACTTTTTCCCCATCTGTATACAATTTTTTGGCACACACTGAATGCATATACAGGGTATTTTTTAATTAACATGCTAATATACTGAAGGCGGTGATTTTTGGGCCCATTTTAAGAAAAAAACTTCATTTGAACCTATGTCCTAAACGTCTTAATTTTTGAGTTATAAGGTGTTTAAGTTTTAAGAAAAAAAATCAATTTTTTACTATCATTTCAATGCCACTTTAAATATTTTTATGAAATTTGGTTTACGGCGTTTTAGCATTAAAGAGCATTTCTTGACGTAAAAAACATTTTTTTATTTTCAACAGTGGCGTCCGTACTGGACTCATGCTAACTATTTTTGAGTGTAAAAGTGGTACGCCACTGCTTTCTCTTGAAATAAAAATTATTTTTGTAGGCCCCGTTCAATTTTCAACAAATTTGATTTCTTGACTTTTTTTCATACGACTCACAGTTTCGCATAAAAAAAATAAATGCATTCACTTGTACACTACCGCTACATTAACCGCTGTGCTATAATTAAAAAAATAACAAATTTTAGGTTTAGGACATGTTTTCATATGAAGTTTTTTTCTTAAAATGGGTCCAAAATACACCCCCTTCAATACTAGCATATTATTAAAAAAACACCCTGTATACAGGGTGCTTCGAAATCGCTTCGAAAATTCGATGTAATAATTTCTAGCTAATGATCAGAACCGATCGATTTTTTTTAATCTGCGCGTTTAAAATAATAATAATACATCGCCCTGATTCGAATTGTATCGATAAGCGAATACATCAGCATTGTCCGATGAATGAGCGAACAGAAGGGCGTAATTCGAATCCCTATTAAAATAACATGACCGAATTCGAAACGATTGACGCAGAACCGGACTAAAACACTTTCGTTGAAAACCCTCTCAAAAATCTACAAAAATCGCCTTGCAATTCGCACAAATCATTCACAATCGAATAACGTTTTTATCGAAAAAACAATTAGCATAAAAATTTCGGATTTACATCAATTTCATTTTGTTCGATTATCGTCCGAATAAATCCCTCCTATTCCCGTCCTGCGATCGAAGACCGACAATCGCCCGGAGTATTGTGTTTCCCTATCGCAAGTACCAGATGGTCGAAGGGACATGATTAAAGTTAAAATTCGAATTAAAGGCAAATAGTTAATCTGTTAAAAGATTCGATAGTGACAGATAACATTAATCGCTGATGCGGAGGGCGCCACCGATGTTTTGAGCATCCCCCTGTGTTTGAGTGTTTGAGTGTGTTTGTCACAGAATGGTTTTTTTATTGATATATTGCGGGTTGTTAGGCCTTATTAAGGGCTTATAAATATTAGATCTGTTGTAGTTTTCCTGATGTAAATTGATGTATTGGCATAAGAAATAATATCCCAATACAATAGGTATTATTTATAAAAAGAAGCAAACCTTTTGCCTCAAAAAATGAAGGAATTGCTTTAAGCTATATGCATAAAAAGAAGAGAATGAAGAGAGGTTTTGCTTCGAGTATCCTGCTGCTGCTTTAAAGGAAAATGTTTTATGGTTTTAAAATCTTTGTATAAGTAAATGCTTCATTTTTATAAATTTGGACTAATGCTTCTAAGGTGCATCATTCTATTGACAATTAATAAAGACAAAAATATCTTTTGTAATCTATTTATTATAACAACAATTGTACTACACAATTATACATGTATTATAACTATAATTTTTTGGCGTAATAGGTAACCCGATGCTTACAAATCGAAATATGTACAAAATATATACCTACAGAAAAAAAAATACATTTAAGAAAAAAAAACTATGTACAATAACTTTATTATTATGTCACATTTTGCACAAATTACAAAAAATCACAATATATATTTTTTTATTTATTTTGAGCAGTTTCAAAGAGAAAAACGAAACGAAGCGATTTGTGATTTTTTGTACGATACATATAGAAAAACGAAGCGTTTTGTTGCACTAAACCCATTTTATTTTATATATACAAATCAAATATCACTTTCTCGGATTTTATCTATTAGGTATATTGGCATAACTTATCGGAACCAAGCCGATTCACACCAATCCGGACATGGGTGGCCTACTCACTGGACTCGACGGTAAACTATGCACCGCCGCCGCCACCGCCGCCTGGTGGTGATAGTACAAACTACTCGGATAACCGGGACTCGACACCACCGAACTGCCGCCCGCACCGGCGCTATCCCGCCCCTCCAGCGGATGGTGCAATCCCAGCGGGTGGTTCTGGTCGAACGGGTGCCTGATCGAACCGTTGGCCGATTCGTGGTACAAAATCGGCACTCGCACCAAACGTTGAGCCGCGTGCGCCATATTGGCCGCCTCCAACTCCGCCGCCAGCTGTCGCTTCCATTTGTTTCGGCGGTTTTGAAACCAGATTTTCACCTGGAAATTGAACGATCGTATAAAAACAATCCTTTTGGGTCGTGACAATCGAGTTTAAAAGTTGGGTTTTGTCCAAAATTTATCAATTTATGGTGAATGGTGATTGGTTCTTGGTAAATAGTTCGTTGTGAATGGTTTATGGTGAATGGTTCATGGTTTAAGATGAATGGTTCATGATGAATCATGGTGGTTCATGAACCATGATGGTTCATGGTTCATGTTCAGGGTGAAATGTTCAGGCTAATTGATTCATGATGAATGGTTCATGGTTCATGGTAAATGATTCGTTGTGCATGGTTTATGGTGAATGGTTTATGATGAATTGTTCATGTTGTATGGTTAATGATGAATCGTTCAGGGTGAATGGTTCATGCTAATTGATTCATGATGAATGGTTCATGGTTCATGGAAAATGATCCATTTTGAATGGTTTATGGTGAATGGTTCATGATGAATTGTTCATGGTGTATGGTTAATGATGAATCGTTCAGGGTGAATGGTTCATGTTAAATGATTCATGATGAATGGTTCATGGTTCATGGTTCATGGTTCATTTTAAATGCTTCGTTGTGAATGGTTTATGGTGAATACTTCATGATAAATCGTTCAGAATGAATGGTTCGTGCTAAATAATTCATGGCGAATGGTTCATAGCGAATAGTGAATAGTAAACGGTTAATGGTAAATAGTTCATGGAGAGTGGTTCATGGTGAATGATTCAGGGTGAATAGTTTATGTTATAAATGATTCACGGTAAATGGTAAATAGTTCAGGGTGAATAATAGATGTTATAAATGATTCATGGTAAATGGTGAATAGTTCAGGGAGAATAATTCATGTTATAAATGATTCATGGTAAATGGTGAATAGTTCAGGAAGAATAATTCATGTCATTAATGATTCATGGTAAATGGTGAATAGTTCAGGAAGAATAATTCATGTCATTAATGATTCATGGTAAATGGTGAATAGTTCAGGAAGAATAATTCATGTCATTAATGATTCATAGTAAATGGTGAATAGTTCAGGGAGAATAATTCATGTTATAAATGATTCATGGTAAATGGTGAATAGTTCAGGAAGAATAATTCATGTTATAAATGATTCATGGTAAATGGTGAATAGTTCAGGAAGAATAATTCATGTCATTAATGATTCATAGTAAATGGTGAATAGTTCAGGAAGAATAATTCATGTCATTAATGATACATAGTAAAAGGTGAATAGTTCAGGGAGAATAATTCATGTTATGAATGATTCATGGTAAATGGTGAATGGTTCATGGTTCATAGTCAATTTTGGACATCAACCAGGTTCACCTCTGCCCTCGATTGAAAATACAAATAAAAGAAACAAACCTGAGTTTCGGTGAGATGCAGACTGGCCGCCAGTCCGGCGCGCTCGGAGCTCGACAGGTACCGCTTCATGTCGAAGGTGCTCTCCAGCTGGAACACCTGCGACCTCGAGAACACCGTTCTCGTCTTCTTTTTCCTCTTGTTAGACATCGAATTGCCGGGACTCATGCCAGCGTTGTTGGCCTTCTTGTCCTTGTCGTTGTCGTAGTCGCTCTCCTCGTCCTCGACGTCCTCCTCGATGACGAGATTATCGTTGTCCCTGAAGGGGCTCTTCGAGCGCATGCTGAGGTAATTCTGGTCGAGGAAGGCCGGATGCGAGGCGGATATGATGGTGGAGTTGTTGGGGCTCGACGTCGGCGAACGCTGGTGGTCCGACGGCGAAGACGGTCTCGACGAGCGGCTCTCCTGGTTGTTGTTCAACGACTGTTGGTTGTCGCGCGGCGACGTTGGCGGGCTCGGTTCTTCCGTCGTCGAACCGCCTGGAATTAATTTTAACCTTCGATAATTCAAGATGATAGGTTTTGTTCCAGCCTCAGCATGTTTCGTGTTGTTACGAACATTGTGAGCGTGGGTAATGATTTTAAAATGTTCCAGCAGCGTGTTGTTTGGTGTTCTGAGTAAATGTTTGCTGTTTATAGGCAGAATTCGTTTTTTTTGTTTGGATCATGTTTGAGATATGTTAAACTGTTCTCGTTTGAAGTGAGAACATTTAGTACAATTCGAAAATAACTATGGTTATCTCAGTTTGTTGTTGGTTATAAACAATGATGTTAAAATTACTTAATAATATGTAATTAATTACAATTACAATTACTTTTGGCAAATTGTAATTAATTGCAATTACAATTACAAAATTTGCGAATGTAATTACAATTACAATTAAAGTTACAATTATAATTACAATTACAATCACAATTACTTTGCTTTGGTGTCAGTTTTAAATAATTATTTAGGGATTTGCAATCGAAATTAAACTTTCCACGTATTGAAAATATTAAATAAGTACTTTTGTGTCCAATGTAATTGAAATGTAATTGTAAAATGTAATTGTAATCGTAACGAAAGGAGTAATTGAATTACAAATGAATTACAATTGAGGAGCTTGTAATTAATTACCGCCTCAATTACAATAAAAGTAATTCAATTACTTTTTCAATTACTTGTAATTAATTACTTAACAACACTGATGATAGGTTTGTTCCAGCCTCAGCATGTTTCGTGTTGTTACGAACATTGTGAGCGTGGGTAATGATTTTAAAAATGTTCCAGCAGCGTGTTGTTTGGTGTTCTGAGTAAATATTTGCTTGTTATAGTCAGAATTCGTTTTTTTTGTTTGGATCATGTTTGAGATCTGTAAAACTGTTCTCGTTTGAAGTGAGTATATTTAGTACAATTCGAAAATAACTATGGTTATCTCAGTTTGTTGTTGGTTATAAATATTTGTTTAGTTACAATTAACTTTAAAACTATGGAAATTATTGACTTATTTGGAGCTATTATAGCGAAAGAAGTTATGATTAGTTACGATGAATTATCTGAAGACGATTTTGAAGAATTGTTGAAAGAAACGCAGATGCCAAAGAATAAAAATTATATCGTGGAGACAGTTCCTCAATATTCGGAAAATGAATTCAAAGAACATTTCCGTATTACAGGATACCCAACAACTGCTCGAGGTGTTCCAGCAAGAAATGTTCCAATCTTATAACGAACTTGTATATGTATATCAGGGTATGCGCAATACAATACTGATACAAACATAATTTGAACAAGCTGCTGGAACACACCTATAATTAGGAATATTAGGGCTAATTTATGCATATAATATACGAATAGCGGTTTCGGGCGAGCGTATAATCTCGGGTGGTCATCGAGCATCGGGGCATTTAAATTTTTTTAAATGGAATTGCTGTTTGTCTCTTTCGTACGGAGGACGAAATGCCATTAAATTGTGGCCGATAAGGATCGGACAAAGGAACAATTTTGGACGTTTCGTATGTGTTATTATCAAAAACCATTTGTCAGACGGGACATCTGGCGCCCAATGAACATGTTAATATATTTTTGCACGTTTTTGTGGTCCTGGCGTTACCGAATTCATTTCCATGCATTACACGTTTGTTTTTAAATATTTTTGGAGTTTCGAAAACAGGCGCGTTTTTGTTGAACTAATTACCAGTGTTGTTAAGTAATTAATTACAAGTAATTGAAAAAGTAATTGAATTACTTTTATTGTAATTGAGGCGGTAAGTAATTACAAGCTCCTCAATTGTAATTCATTTGTAATTCAATTACTCCTTTCGTTACAGTTACAGTTACGTTTTACAATTACATTTCGATTACATTGGACACAAAAGTACTTATTTAATATTTTCAATACGTGGAAAGTTTAATTACGATTGCAAATCCCTAAATAATTATTTAAAACTGACACCAAAGCAAAGTAATTGTGATTGTAATTGTAATTGTAATTACATTCGCAAATTTTGTAATTGTAATTGCAATTAATTACAAATTGCCAAAAGTAATTGTAATTGTAATTAATTACATAATGTAAAGTAATTTTAACATCACTGCTAATTACATAATTTTCTGTTACTTTATACCAAAGCAATTAACTCAATCGCACTGTTTTTTGATGGACCAATTTGGTAGAGTAAGTGCGCTATATATGGACCACCATAGGAATTTTTCTCAATAAAAAGTCGAATTTTAAATTTTAATCATCAGCTTTCCATCAGCTTTTGCATCAGAGAACAATTCCTTAACCATTTGGTTAAGAAAAACTCTTCAAAAAACAAAATCTTTGAAATGAACAACATTTTCTAAAGTCTATAATTTTTATGAACTTTCAGAAAGTGAACATAATATGGACCACATCCAGATTTTTCCATTTCTAGAATATAATTGACTAATTCATCTTCCAATTCACTCGGTAATGTTGATTGTCTTCCAAGTTTTTGGGTGGTGATATCATTAAGTGATTTGTTTTGAATGTATGTTTTGGAAGCATTCAAAAAGCCCATTTTCAATTCTCGTGCATTTTTAATTACCTCCGCCATTGCGTTTTTTATCCCATACTTGTCTGATCTTCTCTATTAATTTAGAAGCCATTCTAGAAGATAAAAATTAATTTTTAGCCACTCCATATTTAAAACGTGCCACTGGTCCATATTGTGATACTTACACATTTTGAGATTCTTTTTTTTTTTTAGAAAATTGGAATATTATAGAACATTAAAAGTTAATACAATTAATTGCAACATGACTCATCTTCATCGTGGTCTTATCACACTTTCACATAAAATACTATTTTTTGGATTAAAAAACTTCCAAACCTCGCTAAAAAATTAGAACTCGCCTTGCAGAAAACTAAAAAAAGGCTGTTGTAAATATATTCGTGCATCCTGGATCACTGCAAGCGACTGATGGATCAAGGAAGAACTGATGCTTAGTGTGTGATAATCATTTACTCGATATAAATCACATTCCTCTTAAAATAGCGGCGGCCCATATTATAAGACCAGTTCATATTTGGCGCACTTACTCTACTTTACAGGACGTTTCAAAAATTTAATGACCAAACAGGCACCTTTAGGTATTTTTTTTCGAACATTCTGTACACGGATTACCCGACACAACTTATCCGACAAATTCTAACCACATATGCACTGTTATGAAAGAAGTTGATTTCTCAAAATTTCTATGGGGATACTTGAAAAACGAAGTATACCGTACTCCAGTTCAGAATATTGAAGAATTGCGTGACCGAATCACAGTGACTGCCGATAATTTGAGGCTTCAGAATCACCAGGAAGGAGGTGTATTTCAATTATTGCGCCGAAATTGGATTAGACGCACCCAAGCTTGCATTGCAGTAAATGGGAACAATTTTGAACATCTTGTATAAGTAATTGAACTGTAAAACTATTATTTTATTATCTCGATTTCTGTAAGACTTTTATTACATCTTTTTTGGGAAATCAACTTCTTTCGTAACAGTGCATCTGTGGTTAAAATTTGTCGGATAAGTTGTGAAACACCCTGTATACGCTAGAAACCGAGACCTTCACCCGACGGGGCTTCCCGCCGGCCCTTCGCTATAATCTTTTCCTCTCCTAATTCCATCAGATTTTTTTCCGCCTCCTCTCCGACCTATCGAGTGTAGCGTTTCCGTCGACAATCTTTCCAGGCGTCGGCGTCGCGACGACAGATTTACCGGCGCATTATAAGACGTTTTCAAACAGCACACCAACGGTTTCCGAAGCCCCACGACCGAGAAGTTTGAGTTCTAATCGACGGCAAGCCCTCCAAATGCGGATTTCTAAAGTGGGCATTAAAACACGGTTTTCCAATTAGCCGGAATTTCGACTCGACTATCGGAAATCAATCCCGAAAAATCTACCAATACACTATTAACACGTCTTCGACAGATCGGTTGGTGAATAATATTAAATTTATATATATGTAGGTGTACTTCATGTTATAAATGATTCATGGTAAATGGTGAATAGTTCAGGAAGAATAATTCATGTTATAAATGATTCATGGTAAATGGTGAGTAGTTCAGGAAGAATAATTCATGTTATAAATGATTCATGGTAAATGGTGAATAGTTCAGGAAGAATAATTCATGTTATAAATGATTTATGGTAAATAGTGAATAGT
The DNA here is from genome assembly GCA_918026865.1 of Phyllotreta striolata. Taxonomy (NCBI): domain Eukaryota; kingdom Metazoa; phylum Arthropoda; class Insecta; order Coleoptera; family Chrysomelidae; genus Phyllotreta; species Phyllotreta striolata. Next base: position 6,456,655 of record OU900098.1, on the reverse strand, counting down.
TCAGGAAGAATAATTCATGTCATTAATGATTTATGGTAAATGGTGAATAGTTCAGGAAGAATAATTCATGTTATAAATGATTCATGGTAAATGGTGAATAGTTCAGGGAGAATAATTCATGTTATAAATGATTCATGGTAAATGGTAAATAGTTCAGGGAGAATAATTCATGTTATAAATGATTCATGGTGAATGGTTCATGGTTCATAGTCAATTTTGGACATCAACCAGGAAAAATCTACCAATACACTATTAACACGTCTTCGACAGATCGATTGGTGAATAATATTAAATTCATATGTAGGTGTACTTCATGTTATAAATGATTCATGGTAAATGGTGAATAGTTCAGGAAGAATAATTCATGTTATAAATGATTCATGGTAAATGGTGAATAGTTCGGGAAGAATAATTCATGTTATAAATGATTTATGGTAAATGGTGAATAGTTCAGGAAGAATAATTCATGTTATAAATGATTCATGGTAAATGGTGAATAGTTCGGGAAGAATAATTCATGTTATAAATGATTCATGGTAAATGGTGAATAGTTCAGGAAGAATAATTCATGTTATAAATGATTCATGGTAAATGGTAAATAGTTCAGGGAGAATAATTCATGTTATAAATGATTCATGGTGAATGGTTCATGGTTCATAGTCAATTTTGGACATCAACCAGGAAAAATCTACCAATACACTATAAACACGTCTTCAACAGATCGATTGGTGAATAATATTAAATTCATATGTAGGTGTACTGATTTCTAATCGCCTTATACACTTGATTATGCAATTCTTGTTCTCGCTAACTCCGCCAGGAAGCCGTTCGGCAATTTGCTGCAATTATTCGATTCGATTCTAGAGTTACCCAATCGCAGGAATTTACCGACATTCAATTAGCAGTAAATCGAGCAATCAAACTATCTTTGATAATTCAACGCTTTGCTCGCGCTGAATTCTCCGTTTGAAGCAAAAAATAGTAAGAGTACTCACCGTTAGGACTGGATTGTTCCTTGGGAATCTGAGAAGGTATCCTGCCCCAGTACCAAGGCAGGGTCCTGGGATCTGTCGGTGTGCCGCATAACGCAGCATATCGGCTGCTCGCTGCTGCTAATGCGCCGAAATGCGACATCAATCCTAATCTGAAACAAGCACGATTTACATTTCAATGGAAGCGAAGTATTTTTTTTACAGTTAGTCGAAAAAATTAACGTTGAAAAAGACGAGGCAAAAGCCTTCGAAATTGGCTTAACGATCATTACGGTTCCACGTACAATTGAACTCGGTATACTCCTTCTTAATTCCACAAAAGGAAAAATGTACGGCAGGTAAACAACCGACGGGATAATAAGATATTCGTGAAGGGATAAGCTTCCTCGAGGCGTCTTCTAATCGCCTCGAAAGCATCCTCAGTTATTCTCCCTCGTTTTTCTCCAGCAATCGCTACAAACTGTAGAGGTAGATATTTGAATCAATTCGCTAATTATTGATATTTAATTCATGTCCGATTTCACCAACGACAAATAAATCTATAAATATTTATTCGATGAATAACTTTAAAACTCCAGTTAAATGTTTTGGCGTTTCACGGTAATCTTTAGTTAGGTATTTAAGAGTTTTAGTAAATATTTCTGATACACCAAACTTTAGAATTGTGGCGTGTGAATATTGTTATTTTATTATATTTAGAGTTTGAGTTTGAGAGTGATTTTGAAATGGATCGAAAAAGGGAAAGAAGCAAAATTACTTGGAAGAGGAGAAGGAAAATTAAATAACGATACTTCTTTCTATAAAACAATTCGATGTCGTCTATAATGAAAATCTTCATCAGATAATGATGAAGATGATGCTAAAATCTAATAGATAAATAACTTTGAAACATAACTTAAGAATATTAAAAAAATGTGTATTTTTATTGGACAGTTAAATAGTATCCGAATAATGAATAATTTTCGTTCGTTTATCGTATAAGTTTTCGTTTAAGTTTATCGAATATGTTGAGTTTGAGAGTACGTGATTTTGAAATGGATTGAAAAAGGTAAAGAAGAAAAAATTACTTGGAAGAGGAGAAGGAAAATTTAATAACGATCCTTCTTTCTAAAACAATTCGAGGTCATCTATAATGAAAATCTTCATCAGATGATGTTGAAGATGACGATGAAGATAATGCTAAAAATCTAATAGATAAATAATTTTGAAATAACTTAAAAAGTACATAATATTTGTATTACCTTTAACCTGCATTATTCTCAAACAAACTAAAATTAATAAAAAATTCACAATCAGAAAAATACTTATTACATATTACAAATTAATATTATTTGACGTTACAAAACATCAAATAAAACTATTACAGTCCAAATTTCGTTAGTTAATTTAATCATCGAATAACGCTATTTGTTGTTGGTGAAACAAAATTGTGTATTTTTATTGGACAATTAAATTTATTCATCGAATAAAGTCTTATTTCTCTTTGATGAAACCGGACATCAGTAGTATTAACTTAAACATCTTCAATGAAACCAATAACCCAATCTATGTAAAGGTTTATATTCCACTAGGTTAGAGCTGGTAACACAAACACTTTTCTGATCTCTCGAGTATACAATATAGTGGAAGAAAAAAAATTTCGTTATGGTTGCATCGGTTCATTCCTTCAAACTAAAATGCAAATCGACCGAAACCGACATCCATTACGCCATTACGCCGAGTTCTTTTATATCTCTACCGAGACGAATTTCGTTTTATTCGCCATTCCGTGCCTCGTCTATATCAACATTTCGCTCCGGATACTTTTCGCTCGAAACTTTGTTTACTGATCATGTAGCAATATCGGAGCCACTTAAACGCCGCCGACTAAGCTTCTTAGGGAATACTCCCGCGGAAGTCTTGAACTTTTCTTCCGCTCGACGGGAGTTCTCTTCAGAGATGGAAACACTTAACTCGATGCAAATTTAATGCCGAGATAGAGCAAGTTAGCGCAGATTGCCACGGGGGAGTTGGGAAATATGATGGAGAGGGTCGAACTTCTGCCCGACGGGCGCACGTTGAATAAACTCCAATGTATAATATTACGATGAAATGATTTTTTTTTTTAGGTTACCTGGATAACACTCCGCCGTCGGCGGCGCCAGCCAGGCCGGTTTCGAGGACGCCGCCTCCGCCGTGGACGGTTCCCATGAAGCCGTTCTTCTTCACCGTCGGATCGGCTCTGCTCAATATGCTGGAGATGGAGAAGTTGGTGGAGCCGCCGGCTGATTTGGCCTTCGCCTCCTTGTCGGTTCTGTCGTTGTCGTCGTCGACGGTTTTGATGAGGGGATAGGCGGCGTGGGGGCCGTGGTTGATCAAGCGATAGGTGTCCGGTTCCGGGGAAGCGTTCCTGCTGGACGATTCCGGGCTGGAGACGACGTTGATTTCGGGGTCTCGATTCGGCGACGACATTCCTGCGATATCGGGATTGGGTGGTTTTTAATTGTTGCTTTAATTTTTTTATTGGATTCGATTGTAATTTACAGGGTGTCTCAAAATTGACGTCTGTTGTTTATGAATAAGGAGGCGAAAATAAGTGTAAACGGATGAATAACAATTTTGCGTTTTGTGTTTAGTTTCGGAGTTATTGATAAAAACAAGCATCTCGAATTCAATCTGAAAATGTTGTTAAAAATGAAGTAAGCTTAAATCGAATGATTTTATTATGATGATTTTTGAAAATTTATAATTAGTACCTATAGGTATAAATGTCAATATTTAATATCCTCACTCAATATCTTCACTTTGAACATATCAACGAATTCTCGATTGGATAATAACGTTCCATTTTTTTAACCGTATAAAATATAATTATACCTATACATTTATTACATAACTAATTAAAAATTTTGAAAATAATCATAGCAACCTATGCCAATCATTCGTTTTAAGCTTACTTCATTTTTAATAACGTTTTTCGTTTGAATTTTAGATGTTTGTTTTTATCAATAATTCCGAAACTAAAGAAAAAAGCAAAATTTTTATTCTTTCGTTTACGCTTATTTTGATTTTCTAATTTATAAACCGAGAGGACGGGCGTCAATTTTGAGACACCCTGTAAAAATTATTTTTTTCACCTGCAGAATGGTTAACATTTCTGCTTTGGCCCAAACCATTAAAATAAAATTCTATATTTATATATTGTGTGTAGGTTTATTCATTCTATTCCAATACCGACTTTAATAAAATATTTAAATCTAATACAAAATTTGTTTAGTAATTCAATAGATGCATATAATACAGGGTGTCCCATAATTCCGTGGAAATAGAGCTTATACTGTGTGTTGGTAGGATAAAAATAAGTCAATTGAGCCAAAATTATCTATATCCAAAGTGCATAATTTGCCTGTGAGGGAGCCTCAAATTTAAAAGAAAATTTTCAAAAATTTCTAATAACTCAAAAACGCTTCATTAGATTTTCATAAAATTTGGTATGTAGCTATTTTAATTGAAGAGCCATTGTTTAAAGCAAAAATTACACGAAGTGAAATCCTATAAGGGTAAAAACCACCCCATCTCTTCCATAAACTATATAGTATTTTTTTTGAGCGCCGTGTGGTCTCCCAATTTTTTTATGAAAAATATATATTTAATTTTTTTTAAGAAAAAGCTGTATTTATTTGGAACATTTTTGTCTCTTGCAAAAAACCTCTAACTCTCATGGTATTTGAGTAAAAAAATTATTATGCACTGATGGTTAGTGATTTAAAATTTTCAATAAAACTAAATTGGCGGTTATCTACTATCCCAACACGAGCGTTGTCGATTTTAACGTTATTACATTAAAAAAATCATCAATAGGTATCTGTATTGAGTGAAAAATAACAACAAGGAGGTGGCCAATATCGAACATTTATTGTAAGAAAAATCCTTCTCTTTAAATTGTTATTTTTCAGTTAATTATTATGCCTGTTGATGATTTTTTATTGTAATAACGTTAAAATGTATAAATTGTATATTTTATAGATGTTGTAATAAGTATTTACAGAAGATGATAAAAAATATAAGAATAGTTAAATTATTAATTTACATGGTAAACTATTTTTATTTCATTCTCCATAAAAAGAGTATGAACATATTTAATATTAGAATATATCAAATACGATGTAAATACCGTTTCAACACTTATTTAATACCAATACAACATTTTTAACAATCCCTAATCATCTAATATTTACGAACAAAATTTCATCTAAATAATAATTCAATTAAATAAATTTAATACATAAGATTTCATACGAATCAAACCAATTATTGAGTTATTCCAATAACAACTTCCCCACGTTACTATATAAGGGTTAAAACCCGTATTTACCTACAGAAAAAAAAATAACAAAATTATTACCAATATCGTTGATAGCAAACACAATTTCAAACAATCACTGTCGAACAACAAACAAAATTCACTCGAATTATCGAAATAAAAAAAAAGATATCCACAACGCACCAGCACCGAACCGTCGCGAATTTTTCGCAAACAATAAAATATATATCCAGCGCCCCGATAGCTGGACTATGACAGAATAGGTTGTAAGTATTTAGATTGAGTTTCGGCGGACCCGACTAAGGGCTGGCGATAACCGGGACACACCCCTCAGCGCGGCCAGAAACACCCCCTGGATCTAATCGTCTCTCGCTTTCGACCGCTCACCCCTCGCATTTCCCGTCTCCTTTTCGCGATTCTCTAACGGTTTTGTGATACTTCTGTAACGTGTCGCTATGTGTAAATGTGCCCCGAAAGGGATGGGGGTTGGTAACGTGTGTCTCTGACGCGCTGTGCAAAACCAGCGGCGCCCCTAAACCAACTAAATTTAACCCCCATTTTACTCTGTATAAATTTGTATAATAATTCAATAGAGTCATCGAAATAGGTGATGAAATTAAAATATAACGATAACAAAAAATTCGAATGGGTTTCGTGGCGGTGAGTACAAGCGAAAACGGTTCGTTCTGCAACCCTTCACCGCCGCTTGGAGGGCAGAAGAGGGAACGGGGAGGCGGCGAACCACCCCCCATTTAAACTGTTGTTTCTTAGTAGTTGATTCCGTCACGAGGAAGTGCTTTCTGGAGAAGAGTAAACGTCGAGGTAATCTCGTATGTTAACAAATGATTTCGGGGTAATTTGGCTGAATGATTTGACGTTGGGCGTGTCTTTAGGGGGACGCCGTTCGGTTAATTAGACACTGCGTGGCGAGAAAACCTTCGAATTTATCGGACCGGATTTTTCTGGATCACTAAAGTCGACGTTAAAAATTACTGAAGGAATAACTGATGTTGTAATTGTAAGTGGCAAAAGTTGAGTGGAGGATATTTAGAGAGAAAAAAATATTACATAAGAGTTCTTTTTATGATTCTTCAATCACTATGTGATTGTTTGCATCTAAAGCGTAACATTTTGTCTATGTACTCTTATTATATCTTGTTGTTATTTCTTTAATATCTTTAATTTGAATAAATTGTTTCTGTACAAACATGTACAGGGTGTTAATTAATAAGTGCGACAAATTTCAGAGGGTGGTTCTGCATAATAGACTAATGATATTTTGCTATATAAAGATATGTCAAATGCTTAGTTTTTGAGATACAGGGTGTTAAAGTTTCTTGTTTAAAAACCGAAGATTAATTTATTTCTCTGAAACCAGAGGAGATATTCAAATGAAATTTGGTGGGTTTTGAGAGGTAATTATTACGCTTTTTTTGACATAAAATTGAAAATTTTATGTTCATCATTGACGCGCATACGGGTAATAATATTTTTTTTTAAAGAAAAAAATAATATTGGTGCGCTCCTTAGACATTTTTAATCAAAATTCTATTATGAATGAATTCCTCGTTCAATTTGTGACAAAAAAACTCTCTTGCGTTTTTTTCGTACAGACCGCTGTTTTCGAGTAAAAAAATAAAACATTTTGACGTGTATTTTTCATTTCCTCAATACATGTTATCTAGTAGTGAAGAAACTTTTTAACACCCCGTATCTCGAAAACGAAGAATTTGCAGACATATTTATAAAGCAAAATATTATTATTTTGTCAAGCAAAATCACCCCCTGAAATTTGTTGCACTTATTAATTAACACCCTGTGTACAGGGTGTCTCATAAGTTGACACTTTTTTTTAACTGCGATTAGATTTTTTAATTAAAAGCAACTTTTTCAAGTAAAATTTTTGAATATTCTGGAAAATAAGAGAGCATTTTTTTGTCAATTTTTAATTATTAAAAAGTTAGTTAATACGGTCCTGTTCATTAAAAGTTAAAGGAACTGCTCAAAATTGTCGCCATTTTGATTGGAAACGCTTTGGAAACATTCTCCATAAATAATCAGCATGTCTACCAATTCATTATTTGTATAAAAATAAGCCATTTTTAATTCAACAATCGAAAAATTAATTTTTTGTCATTCATTATTTATTATTTTTTGACACCTATATGGTAATGGCAGGGGCGTATTGGAAAATTTTCGAAATTTAAAGAAATTTTAAAAATTTCCATCTTTTTTATTTTCCAGAATCCAGAATATTAAAAAAATTTACTTGAAAAAGTTGCTTAAAATTAAAAGCCCTACACGCAGTTAAAAAAAAAAGTATCAACTTATTAGACACCCTGCATAGAATTGTAGAGTACACTAAATATGTTATACATATAATAAATTTTATTTAAGATACACCAATGATTGGTAAGATTAATTCAGCCTGGATATATCGGCAAAATGAACCGACTCCACGAATCTGGAATCGTCGGTGTCCCACCCGAAGAAAAAAAAACAAAAAAAAAGAAAACCGTTTATTCCGCCAAACTCCGGAATCCATCCAGAAACCGCCGGATCGATATAGAAACACCCGACGGAGAAACAAACATAGCGCTTGGCGCGCCGCAGACAAAGACAGCCGCACACCTCCAGCGGTGGCATGTTAACAAAATCTGGAACACAATGAAGGCTATAGCCATTTATCGCTCGGCTATACTGATCATTTCGCGATATTCGCCCGGTACAAAGACGACAAATGCACCGTTCATAAAGCAACAAATATCGACTTGAAAACCTCCAAGGACGCCGATTGGAGGCCGGCGAATCGGCGCGACGCCGAGGGAGCGACGACGCCGACGTCGGATTGGCCGGCGCCGGTGGTGGGGGCGAGCGGGAAAACCGGTCCGTCGGAGCGGATAATTGAACCGAGGGGGAGAGAGATGAGAGAAGAAGAAGAAGATGAAAAAAAAACGAGTAAATCCAGATGTTTTTCGCTCGGCGTTCTTTTGGACTTTCGGCGTGGGATGTTCGATGCTCTCGATTCGGTTTATGTGCTATTTTCGATTTACGGTTTAATTCGATGATGGCAGCAGCGGGTTTGTAAACGGGGTCGTTTCTATTCCGATTATTCCAGTATTTATATTTTTATTAAAATTATAGGTACCCTAAATCAGAAAATTAGATAGCGTTGCCTTTAACAATTAAGTAGATAGGGTGTTAAATTGATTGAGTATTTGGGTGATTTTAAGAAGAAAAGTTTATATTAATATACAGGGTGTTAATTAATGCAATGTACTTATTTTAACGGATGATTCTTGGGCTAATTTTGAGTCGAAAAGTTTATATAAAGGTATGTCCTACGAAGGTCGGTTTTCGATATAGAGGGGTTGTAAAGTTTTATTTTTAATTAGGTTTTTTTCATAAATTTGAAAAACCGTTTGCGATATTACATAGAATTCTACCATATTATGGTATAATTACACATTTTGTAAACAGAAAATATTTTTTTTTATTTTAACCAATGACGTAGATATGAGTAGATCTTGGTACAATTTTATGTAAAAAAGTAGTACGCCACTGTTTTTTAGAAACTTTCTTTAAAAATTATTGATAACCATTTCATTTTAAACAAAAAAAAGTGTCTTGCGTTTTTTCCGTAGAACTTATCATTTTAAAGAAAATAATTAAAAACTCTAGTTGTTACATCTAAAACATCACACCAAAAACTATCTACTTACCTAAATTCATAATAAGAAGAAGACATTTTATGTACATAGATATTGTACATGCGTATTTATACCATAATATGTTATCCTAGAATTCAATAATGTAATATCGCAAATGGTTTTTCAAATTTTCAAAATAAAAATACAACCCTGTATAGGTATATCGAAAAATGAGCTTCGAATGACAAATCTTTAGGTACTTATATGAACTTTTCGACTCAAAATTAGCTCAAGAATCACTCATTAAAATATAAGTACATTGCATTAATTAATGCCATTAATTAATGCCACCATGTATGTCCTAAACGTCTTAGTTTTCGAGCTACAGGATGTTACAATTTAAAAAAAATAATTTTTCTATCATAATTTTCTCATTACTCCAGATGTTTTCATGAAATTTCGAACGTGTACGTCACTGGTAATTGTAGAAAATTAATTTTTATCCAAAAAAAAAGTTGTTTCTATACACGGTGAGCGCCTACCAAATTGCAACAAAATATCTCAAAAGCTGTCTCAAAATGAACTTAAAAAGTGTTTTGGTTTTTATTTATTTTTTCGCGAAAATGATGCGTCCTACGAAAGTAAGCCTACAGAATGAATTTGCTCAAAAATAAATGAGGATTTTAAAAATAATTTTGGTTTTTAGAAAAAACAGTGGCGTACCATTTTTTCTTCAAACATATTCAGTTCAAGCTCCATACGGTCGTCACTATGGAAAACATTTTAAAAAATCTCTTGCCTCAAAAATGCTACTTAATAATTAAAAAGTGTGTACAAAATTTCATACAAATATCCGGAGTAATAAGAAAATTATGATAGAAATGTAATTTTTTTAAATTGTAACACCCTGTAGCTCAAAAACTAAGATGTTTAGGACATATATTGATATAAACTTTAAAGTAAAGAAATTCCTAAGTATACTTAAAATCATCCAAATATTCACATCCTGAAGTATCGGCATACAATTAATTAACACCCTGTACATTTACGTGGAGGCATTCGCATGTAAACCCAGCTGGTTTTCAGCATTTTACCCGACTTATTCAAAAACTTTTGCGACGGAAAAATAATAGGAAACGGAATCCTCCCCGGGGAATTAGTATAATCTCATCTGTTACACAATGCTAATGGACCTTTCATATTCGACGGCACAAAAACGGGTACTTACCTGTTAAGAAAGTGTAAATGCCGACGCAAACGTTCGGTTTTCGAGAAGAGAGCACTTCTTTTTAATCGCTTAATCCCCTAGCTCATTGTCACCCCATCCAAGCCGAACTAAAATGTGTCCATTTCGTCGGGTCCTATACCAATGGGTACATGGGTGCAACAATTTACAATTTTCTACTAAATTATCATACACAAAACCATCATCTAATAAACCTTATTGCACCATAACATCCTCATCCATAAGTGTACGAGTATATCTAATAATTATTAATTCTCACAATCAAATAAATATTACGATTTGAATAATGAAATTTCTATAAGGAAATAATCGTTCCCTTGTTGAAATTGGATGCGCTACTGTTAAAGTAAAGTACGCACATCTACACTTCAATATAATCGCTTAATCTTCTTCGCACAATGGTAAGTTGTTAACAAGCCAGGCGTGCATAAGAGATCGTTAGTTAGGAAAACACGTCCATTGTCGCCTTTTGTGCGATAAATGAGGTATTAAGTACACCTTGAGAGAGTCGAGGATCGGGGTCCACTTTGCGACAAATTGCCGAACGTGAGTTTTATTTATTTTTTTTTTTTTTCAAAAACGAATCGAATTCCAAGTACGGGGGCTTAGTCGCTTTTGCTCGAATTTAATGCCTTGAAACGTTGCTTGTACAACTAGTCGAACGCATGAATTTTTGAGTGGAGGATTCAAGCGTTTATTTAATGGAGAGGAGTCCCAAATAGCAATTTTAGTAGTCGATACGTAATTACGACGATGAAGTCGACTTTAAAGTCGTAGTTACGTTAGGCGATTACTACTTAATAACTACACTATCACGTAGATGCGACTAAAATGGGGAAGATTTTCTCCGTAATTTTTACTACATAGTTACTTAAATAACTACGTAATGGCAACCACGTAGTTCCGTGGCAACAACGTTGAATTTCCGTAAATATTACTTCAAAGTAACTGCGATGAAGATTTTTTCCGATTTTCTTTCTTTCTTTCTCTTCAACAATTTACCATATTGCTATACTATACTAACTCTTCCAGCACTTTATAAAAATGGTTTGTAAGTACAGAAACATGGACGGCATTAATAAATGCGTCTATACTAACCTAGAAATTATTGCTACACGGTTTTAAACGTTTTCCGATTTTAAAATTTAAAACGAATCTCAGTTTATTGATAAAGTTTGTCATGTTAGTTCTATAAAACAAAAGCGCCTGTCCAGAAATTGGTTTTATATCAATTGAGAAAAACAAAAAAAAATAAAAAAAAATTTAAAAATGATTTTTTATAAATTATCTCTTCTATTTATTACTATTATATTATAGTTAAATGTCTTAATCAGTTTAGTCAGCCTGGAAATGTAGAAAACATTGAACGAAAAATGGAATTAACAAACATTGACAATATGGCCGCGATTTTTTACTGTAAAATATGGCGAATATTCGAAGAAATGACTTTGTAGTAACGGTTCCTACTTTACGCAACTTTAAAGTAATGATTACTTATTAGAGAGTCAATGTAACTTCAAATTTCTACAACAAAGTTACCAGTTAGTTGCAGTTACTACGGAGTAGCGAATTTGGTAACAAAAACTACATTTTTACGTCTACGGTTACTTAAAAATAACTAAATTTTCCGGTAGTCATGTTTAGTTTCAGAAACGTAACTATAACTTCAAAATATATTCTAAAGTAATTATTACTTTCTAGTCATATTTTAGTAACTTGCCCAAGTAGTAGTTACTAACATTTATTACCAAAAAGTAGAATATACTTCAAAGAATATTAGAACGTTGTATATTACATACTTCTACTACATAAATGACAAATAAGTTATGAAACCATAAAGTAACTTTTAAAGTTAATGTGACCTAACTGTTACTCCAAAAAAAGACAGTATTGTAGTTTTTCCTTTTAATGCAACAATTTTAGGAAATACTTGGTTAAATTTACCATCAATAAGTTTCGGCGACTTAAATCCAGTTTTTACTACTAAAATTGCTACTTGGGGTATGACTTTTATTTTTTATTTATTTTTATAAAACTAGGTGTTCTTATGAAGTCATTGGTGGAATTTTGAATTTTTTACGTTTTCTATTAATGCCACAATTGATTTTTAAAGTTTGAAATACGTGAAATACCAATCACAATTAAGAATTGGTGGTTAAGATGGTTTTTTTGCGACGTTGTCAAGTATCTTCTTACTCTGAAAAAATGGCGTTTTTTTGAATGTCTATGATATAATTTATTTTTTGTATTTATTGATACAGTTATGATTTATTCGAAAAATACAGGGTGTTCCTAAACATCGTGTACATCCGAAAGTTGCGAAAGTTCCGAAGGTTCATATAAAAATAGATCCGCAAACGCTTCGTTACCGATCTACAGGGTGTTGAAATTTCAATTTTTTTTGTTTTTTCTTTGTAGCTACTGCACTTTTTCAGATATTTAGCTCAAATTTTGAATCTAGATTGCTTTATAGAGCACACATTTTGGGTATATCAGATGGTTGTTGAATGTACCCCTTTTTCCACCCGAACTTTTTTGCTGTGCGCCGCTGGTAGATTCTAAAATACAAAATTAATTGCCTGTTTTGTTTAGAAACTTTTTTTAAAAACCCTAAATAATAATTATTAAATAACATTATAATAAATGTTAAAAGTGACCCCCTCCTATTCAAATTTCACTATATATACCCTATATCCTATACCTAATTTAAGCTAAATATCTCAAAAACTGCAGGAGCTTTAAAAAAGAAACAAAAAAAATCTTGAAATTTCAACACCCTGTAGATCGGTAACGAAGCGTTTGCTAACCCACGTTTATATGAACTTTTATTCATAAATAAGCCAAGGAATCACTCCCATTCGGATGTACACGATGTTTAGGAACACCCTGTATATCTCACATCGTAACAAAATATGCCTATATTTATACGAAGTACTGTAAATATCTTAAATTCTAAATTATTGTTTAGTAAAAATTGTAATGTGGCAACATCGTATACTTTTGACTTTTTAAACCTGTCAAATTAATAAAAACAAAAACTTAACCTTCAACTAAATCAACTTATACAATTTTAAAATGTTGCATCCGAAGGTAGTTAAAACTTGTTTCATGCCGTTTTGTGAAAATTCTTCATTGTATTCTAAAAAAGTGTTATTTTTTGGTCCAATAAACTTAAAACAAGGAAACTACAATAACATAACCCTAGATATGTCATCTGTAATTTGATTTTACATTTCACTTTTGTTCGCTTCTTCTATTCTTCCGAACAGTTCGTTCGAATTCTTACCCCTCTAATGACATAATGTAACCCGTTCGTTTTGTGATTGGTTAGTGACTTTACACGTCACCTGTCAAAATTTTAAATTTAAAACGGCTATATTTCCTACAATATTGAATATTTTCAGCAACTGAAAACTAATTTGAGTTCTAATAACTTATTTCTATTCATATATCTCGTTAAAAATCTCACATCGTACTCCTCTCCATTTTATGAATATAAAAAAAAAACACGCTTGCGCATTCAACTACATTATCGACAATTCGATTTTATATCTCTTGTATACGTTACTATAAACGAGCCAAGTTTCCGAGCCAATTTTCCGAACAAACTATCGGGTATATCGAGACGATATAATCGATAGAAAACGGATAGTTAGGAAGCCTGGGCTCTTCGCGGTTTTAATCAATTACCGCTGATTGAGCCCAATTGCTGCAGGTCAGCACCAAAGCGGAATTGGCTACCGATCCGGTTCGCCTTAAATGTTTAGCCATTAACGGCGGAGCAGCAGCGCTCAATGAGGCCTTTATGCCGGAGCGCACGATCGGGCGCCGGGAGAATATCTCCTAATTGAAAATTCCCGGCCCGCGGACGGAAGTTCAATGAGTATACGGGAAAAGCAGAAAAGACCATCGACCATTAACTCCAATTACCCGACGAAATTCCGAATTGGAGTTGATGCTTTAATTGCGTTCCGCTTTAATTTTAAACTATATATATATACAAGGTGTTCCAAAAAGGTTGTGCCAAACTTAAGGAGGTTATAGAGGGCATTGTGGTGAACGATTTTTGCGAAGATACAATTAGTCAATAAATGAGCCGTTTTGGTTCCAGAGTTATTTTTGTTTAAAAAGTTGTTCTTAACTTCTTGAATGTAGAAAACGTCAATATCTTATAATTTTTAATTATAAATAGGTAGAATGAATCACAATAAAGATTCAAAATGGCGACCCTCTACTTCATTACATAAATTGATCCTCTGATTCATTAAATCTCGCAACTGTTGGAAGATGTGCAGAACTTGTTGTATATGAAAAGAAGCCATCTCACTTCCTAATAATTCTTCTTGAGGAGGAAAAAATCCAATGGGGTTAAATCGGAACTTCGCAGTGGCCACCGAATAGGTCCTCCTCTTCCAATCCATCGCGCAGGAAATTCTTGGTTTAGATAATTCTGAACAGGGCGAGAAAAATTTGCCGGTGCACCATCATGTTGAACCACATTTTACCGTTTTTTACATTCAATAAGTTAAGAACAACTTTTTAAACAAAAATGACTCTAGAGCCAAAACGGCTCATATTTGACTAGGGGTATCTTTGCAATAATTGTTCACCACAATGTCCCCTATAACCTCCTTAAGTTTCTTCTTCTTCTTTCCTTTTAAGTCCTATTGGACTATTAGCCCAGCATAACTGGTAAAACTGGCCTTAGTCTCGCTCTAGGCAATTCAGCCAGTTTTGAAGATACAGGTTGTTCCATTTTTGATCGCAACATAGGTTATATAGGCCATGAGTGCGACAAAGACAACTTCCATTAGACACTTATAAAGGAAAAGGAAAGAATGACATTTGTGTCATTGCAACTTTTCACTCTGTTATTTTATTAATCTTTCTTTGTTCCACTCATAGAAATGACCATGTTGCAATCGGAAATGGAGCAAACGATATATTATTTGGCGAATCGGCACTAGACTGTTAATAGAGGATAGACAAAAACAACACAGGAGGTACCTCCTTAAGTTTGGCACAACCTTTTTGAAACACTCTGTATACGAAAAAAAAAACTTATGCAGATGTATCGCCTGTATCAGTTGTCATATCCATGTCACTTAGTAAAGGCTTAGTTCTGATGATAAAATTAATATGTATATATGTCCAGTAATCCCGTTTCCGTTTCCACTTAAGTCTATTGTAGAAACGACGAAAGTGGAAAAAATACGGGGGGCAGATGTTAGTCGCCATCTCGCATTATCGTGGGGATCCAAAATGCATAAATACTCCTATTTTCGCTATTCGAATTTTTCGCTCAAGTTGCTCGTCAGCATGCTTCAAGGAAGATCGCGAGATTTTATAAAGGAGGCGCCGAAAACAATCCGTTTCGGGTCTTCGAATGAGGTTTAACCAGCCGGAAAAAACAAACGTTTGTTCTATATGCTAGCTACTAGTTAAAAATGCACTGGCGTAGTTTTACAAAAAAATGTTAAAATATAAAAAATTTGGGTATCTTCTGTATGAAGATGGTATAGAGAATGCACACACGAAACTAATCTTTATATCGAGGTAGATTAAACGCAGAATTTAAGATGGACTAGATTAGTTATAGGTTTAATACATCGATTAAATGGTCCATAAAAAGGGTTAGTACTTTAAGGGATGAAAAGAAACCCTTTTGGTACCGCTATGAGTAGTTTATTCCGCTTGTATAAGCACGAACCATCATGCGAATTTTAGTTTGAAAGAAAATCGCAAACGTTTGATGGCCGGTCGACGGGTTGGTTGTGTTTTAAGTTCGATTTCTTTCAGGTAATGGGAAGTAAACCGGCGGGATTAAAAAGATTATGGTAAACGGCGCATTTTTCGGTAGTTTTAACGTTATAGGTTCTTTTACGGCGCCACGGGAATCAGACTGTCTGATGCCAGTTTATCGAAATGGTATATCTTTTTGTGCGAGCGTAATTTTCCTTGTAACACGATAACATATACAGGGTGGTACATTATATAGTATGGAAAAGCTCAATATATCTGTTATTATATAAGATATCAAAAAAACTTCATTACAAAAGTTGTAGATCTTTTTAAGTTGCATATTTTGAAATTAGTTACATCTATATAAAGTGTCCCGTTTTTCCGTAGTAGATCAAACTTATTTTTTTTAAGGAACACCCTGTTTTTTATTTAAAAATTAAATTTAGCTCGTTTTCAGCTTTCCAAAAATATAATTTTGTATAACGTTATACTGAGTGGTTTAAAAGTAATGACCACTTTTAAAGGAAAATCGTACTAAGTTTACCACTCTATAGAAACTAAATGATAGAATTGAAAATAAATTTCAGTTTTCAGAAAATTGCAAATATCCTGAAAATGTATAAAATGAATATTTTTCATCATATTTAATCATACTGCTTACAGGGTGAATCCAAACGAAGAAGTAACATTTTATCCGTAATTTTAAATGGATCACCCTATATTTTATATCGTTAACAGGAAGTATTTTTAAAGTACTTTCATTCTTAATAACCATTCCCTATACCTAAAGTTACTTTTCGAGATATTTCAATTAAAAAAATTAGAACTTAAAATTGAAGAAATAAAATTAAGGTTTCTTTTTAATCGAAGCACACATTAAAGATATAAGTAAGAAATGTCAATTAAACACTATCTGGTATTATTTGATTGTATTGCCTCTACAATTTGTAAAAATTAGAATACAAAATGAATTTTTCTATTAATTAATTATGGATGGTTATGATTTGGGTATTGGTAGAAAGTTTGGAGAATTTGTTATCCTGGAGGAACACAACCTAAAAAAATTCTTTTAAAAATGTCTAGATCGTTTCAATCATGCGGCTTCCGGGGCATACGAAAAACCAGAATGTGAAAAAAACTATTCTAAATGAACAAAATGCACCAAATTATTATTAATACTTGGTATTAGTAATTGTTATAAGTCGCAATAGACACATTAAAGTTATTAGTATCTACAGGATTAGCGATTGAAAGAATATGAAAAATCCCGAAAAATATCAAAATTAAGTACAGGTAAGGTTTGTTAGGTAATAGACAATTTTTACCAGATAGTGTTTAATTTGACATTTCTTACTTCTTTCATTAATGTGAACTTCGGTTATTATAAAAAAGAAAGCTTAATTTTTTTCAATTTTCTGTTCTCGTTTTTTTTAATTGAAATATATTGAAAAGTAGTAACTTTAGGTATAGGGAATGGTTAATAAGAATGAAAGTACTTTAAAAATACTTCCTGTTAACGATATAAAATATAGGTTGATCCATTTAAAATAACGGAGAAAATACTACTTTTGCGTTTGAATCCACCCTGTAAGCAGTATGAATAAAATTGACAAAAAATATTTATTTTGTACATTTTCAGGATATTTGCAATTTTGTGAAATCGAAATTTATTTTCAATTCAATCCATTTAGTTTCTACAAAGTGGTAAACTTAGTACTTAGTTCATGGAAAAGTGTTCATAACTTTTAAACCACTTAGTATAACATTATGCAATATTATATTTTTGGATAGCTGAAAACGAGATAATTATAATTTACAAATAAAAAACAGGATGTTATAAAAAAGTTTAAATTTGATCTACTACGGAAAAACAGGACACTCTGTATAAATGTAACTAATTTTAAAATATACAGCTTAAAAAGATCTACAACTTTTGTAATGAAGCTTTTTTGATATCTTCTACAATAATAGATATATATTAAACTTTTCCATATTAATGTCTATGATATAATTTATTTTTTGTATTTATTGATACAGTTATGATTTATTCGAAAAATACAGGGTGTTCCTAAACATCGTGTACATCCGAAAGTTCCGAAAGTTCCGAAAGTTGACTAAAGGTTCATATAAACATAGATCCGCAAACGCTTCATTACCGATCTACAGGGTGTTGAAATTTCATTTTTTTTTGTTTTTTCTTTGTAGCTACTGCACTTTTCCAGATATTTAGCTCAAATTTTGAATCTAGATTGCTTTTATAGAGCACACATTTTGGGTATATCAGATGGTTGTTGAATCTATCCCTTTTTACACCCGAACTTTTTTGCTGTGCGCCGCTGGTAGATTCTAAAATACAAAATTAATTGCCTGTTTTGTTTAGAAACTTTTTTTAAAAACCTTAAATAATAATTATTAAATAACATTATAATAAATGTTGAAAGTGACCCCCTCTTACTCAAATTTCACTCTATACCCTATATCCTATACCTAATTTGAGCTAAATATCTCAAAAACTGCAGGAGCTTTAAAAAAGAAACAAAAAAAATCTTGAAATTTCAACACCCTGTAGATCGGTAACGAAGCGTTTGCTAACCCACGTATACTCTGTATAAATGTAACTAATTTTAAAATATACAGCTTAAAAAGATCTACAACTTTTGTAATAAAGCTTTTTTGATATCTTCTACAATAACAGATATATATTAAACTTTTCCATATTAATGTGCGACACTGTATGTGCCTAATATAGGTATTTCCGTTTGTTTAAAAGAGTCGTTTGAATTTATAAAGATGATGGAACCCGCCACTGCCAATCATCCCTTCTCCTCGGTCTAATCATTTTAATTTAGACAGGAGAGCTTCTTAACGTCCGTAATTTAGCAAAGGAGAAGGCGAATAAACGAGAAGACGAAGATGATCTCTCATCGCTTTTCGACCGGGAGGCTTCTCTCGCGCGCCCATTCAGCGATGATCAAAGACTTTTCTCAAACGGACGACGATTCCCTGTTAATTTTACTTTTGATGTCTCGGTCTTTAGTTAAAGTTGACGGGCAACTTTGGAAAAGATATCTCGAAAATCGGCTCCTTTAAATTTTCGTTTCATCGAACTCATCTTGGCTTGGCCGGAGCCGGGCCGAAAACGGCGGAACGCTCCGAGGGAGTTGTTTTTGAATTAATTCTCCGGCCAGTTTCCGGAGCGAAACGCCCGCTTATTTGCTTTATTCAGGTAGGAGGTATATATGATTTTACAGCCGATGTTTTTGTGCGACTGGAATTAATTAAACATACACTTACAGGGCGTTAATGAATGAGTCTTAAAAACTCTTATGTATGTGATAATATTTATGGAATACAGAGGTGTCCCATGACCAGTTAAAACTATCTGTATATAGGAAACTACTTATTCGATTTAATTAATATTTGGTATAAATATGTTATGCAATAAGACGAAGTTATTAAATTATTTTGACAGTCCTACCACTTCCGGATATACCGGAAGTAGACATCAACTTTGTTATATCAAAAGGAATACCTTGTATACTAATGTATTTTCGAAATTTACGTAAAATTTTTGGGTACTTTAGTCTAAAACACTTTTTTCAAAAATTCATATTTTTTCAGTAATTAATTTTTGTTTAAAAAATTAGACCAATGCAGACACTCATAAATTATATTATTACAGGGATCTCCTTAAAGATATGGAATCGGTTTTTATAGGGGGCTACTAGCAAGGTCAAAGGTATTTGAATCTATGTTAAAAAACTTTTATACAGGGTGTGTACAAAAAATGTGAAAATTTCAACTTCAAAAATATCAAATTTCTTAATTTTTTTAAATGGAAGCAGCATTTTTTTCTATTTTATTGAAATCAGCGATCAAAAATAAGGAAAGTTCATGTATAGGTACTTCCCTATACCTAAACCTAATAGTTTTAAAAATATTAAAAATTTTACATAACACTTACATTTTTGCATTGCATTCTCAATTAAATAGGTTTTATAAGTTGGCCATATAAATTTCTCTTGAATAATTAATTTTAGTATTTGTACGATATTACAATCCATGTATAGAACATTTTTTTGTTCAAAATTAATTGTATATTCACCTCCTGAAGTTTGGCGGAAGTTTTTATAGGAAACACCCTGTATAAAAAAGAATTTTAGTGAATCTTTAGGGAATCTTATAGAATAGGTAAGGAATTTTAAAGAATCTGTACACCAGATTCCAGATTTTAATCTGGATTTTAAACAGGACTTTTTACACAGAATTTTTCTTTTTAAAATTAAAAATAGTTATTTTTTATAGACACACTATACAGGGTGTTTTTTAATAACATGCTAATATACTGAAGGGGTGATTCTAGGACCCATTTTAAGAAAAAGAACTTCATATGAACCTATGTCCTAAACGTCTTAACTTTTGAGACAGAGGGTGTTAGAGTTTTAAGAATAAAATCAATTTTTTACTGTCATTTCCAAACCATTTTAAATATTTTTATGAAATTTGGTGTACGGCGTTAATGTATTAAAGTACATTTTTTTATCCAAAAACTTTTTTATTTCCAACATTAGTGTCCGTACTGGACTTAGGCCAAATATTTTTGAAGCTAAAAGTGGTACGCCACTGCTTTCTCTTGAAATAAAAATTATTTTTGGAGGCCACGTTCAATTTAGAATAAATTTGATTTCTTGACTTTTTTTTACATTCATGCATTTATTTGTACGCTGCCGCTACATAAGCCTCTGTGCTATAATTAAAAAATAATAAATTTTAGGTTTACGACATATTTTCACATGAAATTTTTTTCTTAAAATAATTACAAACACCCTGTATAAATAAAAATTCACCTCTACAACAGACTAGATACATACATAAATAATAATCGGCGTATGATCTACCATAAAGTACAAAATATTCAAGTTAAACACTCAGCTATAGAGTATTTTAAATTTATATACACACTCTAAACTCCTCTTTCGATCCTCGCCAGCGCTCTTCCGAATACTTAACTTTAATACCTCTAATCTTCGAGAGTACGGCTCTTATAGCACCTCAAGTGGCTCTCGATTGTAACAAAGTGAATACAAAAGAGTCGCTTCGAGCGCTCCGCGGGAATTCCCGCGAAACCTACTTATACTTGCACTACGAAAAGCGCCGCATGCGACTATACAGGGTGGCCCAGAAACTCACGCAACACCGGGGAAATGCCTTATGGAAACGACAATGGAGATGGAGATGGAGATGGAGATGATGGAGATGATGGAGATGATGGAGATGATGGAGATGATGGAGATGATGGAGATGATGGAGATGATGGAGATGATGGAGATGATGGAGATGATGGAGATGATGGAGATGATGGAGATGATGGAGATGATGGAGATGATGGAGATGATGGAGATGATGGAGATGATGGAGATGATGGAGATTATAGAGATGATGGAGATGATGGAGATGATGGAGATGATGGAGATGATGGAGATGATGGAGATGATGGAGATGATGGAGATGATGGAGATGATGGAGATGATGGAGATGATGGAGATGATGGAGATGATGGAGATGATGGAGATGATGGAGATGATGGAGATGATGGAGATGATGGAGATGATGGAGATTATGGAGATGATGGAGATTATGGAGATTATGGAGATTATGGAGATTATGGAGATTATGGAGATTATGGAGATTATGGAGATTATGGAGATTATGGAGATTATGGAGATTTTGGAGATGGAGATGGAGATGCCAAAACTGCACTCGACAACCTGAAAAAGTTATTCCTTTCATCCATTATTTAAAATGGACCAATCCCAGTAGAGGTTCAAATCCACAAAAATGATGTCAATGAGCTATACACCAATTTGACATTATTGAAAGATTCTAGATTCTATGTCCTTTTCACTTTTATAAGGTTAACAAAAGCTGCAAAAATTAGCTGCGACTATTGATCAAAGATTTGCATTCAAATCGATCAAAAAATGGATCATTCGTTTCGAACCACCTTTGAATCAATAAAAAATTCTGTAGGTTTGTTATCAGCACGACAAAGCTCCTAAATGATCGATTTGGAAGCAAATCTTTGATCAATAGTCGTAGCTGATTTTGGCAGCTTTCCTAACCTTGTAAAAGAAAAGAACATACAGGTTGCTCCATTTTTGATCGCAACATAGGTTATATAGGCCATGGGTGCGATAAAGACAACTTCCATTAGACACTTATAAAGGAAAAGGAAAGAATGACATTTGTATCATTGCAACTTTTCACTCTGACAACTGTCATTTTAATAATCTTTCTCTGTTCCACTCATAGAAATGACCATGTTGCAATCGGAAATGGAGCAAACGATATAATCTTTTAATAATGAAATAAAGGAATAACTTTTTCATGTTTTCGTCTGCAGTTTTGTCATCACCATTGTCGCTTCCATAGGGCATTTTCCGGTGGTGCGTGAGTTCTGGACCACCCCGTATAATATTGGATGATTGGTTAAGTAATTCGTATGCGCAAAAATTAATCAACTCGCAAATCTGCGATGTAATAGCCTGACCGGGGGGGTTCGGAGAGTTCTAATTACGGAAGCACGACGCAGCATGGTAGATAAAACTATAATCTGAAGGAGGTCTTTAGATTTGCGGAATATAAAAGAGAGATTACTCGGTCAAATGTCAAAGAAGCGCTTCGATGTTTCGAGACTGATTAAAAAGCGACATCAAAGCCCTTTTTCAATGGGAGTAAACGACAATCACGGCTCACAATCGCTCCCCAATTTACCGGTATTGTTGTCTTTTTTCAATCGATATCTACTCTTATTTTTGAGTTTCATTTGTTAGTATTTTCAATTTGGCGAAGGAGGGTGCACAATGGAGCAGTGCTGATGGTGCCCGTCGAAGGGCGAGCGATGTTTCAATTGGCCGATTGGATGGTTAAAAAGCGTCTTTGTTTCGTCTTCTGCAGCTTTATTTTTACACCAGAAGCCTCCAGTTATCAATAATTGGTTCGAAATTCCGGGCTTTTGTATCGGCGAAACTTCCAGCAATTATCCGGATTTATTTTTCCATCGGGCGTTCGTTGTTTTATTCAAATGCTTATACCGACAAAAAAAAAACCGATTTAATTTTCGAATTTAATTTTTAAAACAAATATTTCCGAGTAAATACTTTTATTGTACTCCGGTTTAATTAATTCGTGTATGGGTATCTACGTATAAAAATGATTTTGCTCTATTAAAATGGATAAAATTTGAGTCGATTATTGTGTATATTATATCGGGAATTTTGTATTTTGAGAAACGAGATTTTTTTTTTTAAAACAAATTCGTTATATCTCGACGTACAGCCGATATTAAATTTCTGAAAAAAAAAAGGTATAGGAAATAAAAACGGGGATTCAAAGAAGGCACTTCCATCAAATATCAATATCGTGATTTCATACGCCGTCAGACATTCGGTTTGAGGTTCTTTATAAACACCGAAAATTTCGAAAAGCGCATTTGGTTCGGAAATTCATATTCAGATGATGTATATACCGGACGAATAAAGGTGATTGCTTAACGAAAAAAAAAGAGAACGTTTTGAATAAGCATAGGCGGAGTTTCATCGAATTATTTACACCTTAAAATACATAAAATAATCTTGAAATTACAACACCCTGTAGAGTAGAGAAGTAATTAAACCCTTAAGAAACTCACCTTTTTTGGTACCTTATAGATATAAATTTTTATAGTGATGAAATGAACCAAAAAAAAACAACACATTTTTCATGTGTAAATAAAATTTAGAAACACCCTTTATATCATCTATATGGAATAAGTAGATTAGAGAAAAATAAATCGTTATTTTGTACTTTAATAATGTGCTTTAATAACGATTAGTTTTTTTTTGGGAACGGGGTAAATGGTTTAAAGAGATTCGGCGCTTATGAAGGCCTAACGTTTTCCATTTAAGCCGAAAAATCCGGCGGAGTCGAAGAAAAAAGTCCGGGGATATAAAGCCTAAAAGCATAACAATGCGTGAATATTGATTAGACTACGCGGATGTGTGTAAAAGAGAATGGACGTGATGCCTACAGGCGGAAATCTCGGAAAATTTCCCTATACTGGATTTTTGTTTTTTTTTTTTTTTTTCTCCAGTCATTTGTTAATAATACTTGTACGATTTGTAGTTGATATACAGGGTGTTAATTAATGCAATGTACTTATTTTAACGGGTGATTCTTGGACTAATTTTGAGTCGAAAAGTTCATATAAAGGTATGTTCTCCGAAGCTTGATTTTCGATATACAAGGGTTGTAAAGTTTTATTTTTATTTAGGTTTTTTTCATAAATTTGAAAAAACGTTTGCGATATTACATTGAATTCTAGGATAACATATTATGGAATAAATACGCATTTTTTAAACACAAAATATTCTTTTTATTTTAACCAGTGGCGTAGATATGGGTAAGTCTTGGTACAATTTTATCTAAAAAAGTAGTACTATTATTTAGAAATTTTCTTTAAAAAATATTAATAACCATTGCATTTTAAACAAGAAAAGTGTCTTGCGTTTTTGCCGTTTTAAAGAAAATAATTAAAATCTCTAGTTGTTACATCTAAAACATCACTACAAAATATACTTACCTAAATTTATAATAAAAAAAGAAGACATTTTATGTACATAGATATTGTACAGGGTGGTCCTCTAAGAACGGCTCTCGGCCATATCTCGCAAACTAATTGTCGTAGAGACTTGCGGTAAAAAATCTTATGACTAAATCGGCCAAAAGAAAATGCTGGAAATAATTTTTAGGTCTCTAAAATGGGCGCTAGGGGAAGTAACCGCCATCTTGATTTTTAAAAAACATTTTTTTTCTAAATTTTCCTAAACAAAGGTATCAAAAATGTGTTTTATTTTGATAGTTAGGACAATTTAGATTATTTTTTATTATATATTTTTGACTCAATCTTTTAAAATAAAGTGGTAGTGGTGGTTTGAATATTTTGACAAATAAATGTTAATCACTTTTAAACGGCTGAACCGATTTTCAAAAAAATGAAATTGTTAAAAAGAGCTTTCTTTGGTCTATAATTTACACTATATAAGATATTATTTTAATTGCATGCTTGGCCAGAAGATGGCGTTTTTCGACATAACTTTAAAAAAACCGATTTTCTCAAAAAATTTAAATGCAACAAAAACCTTTTTCTTTTGAGAAAAATAGTCAAAAAATTGCCAAACAAGCCTGTGAAAACCGCATCTCGATATCCCCTTCCTAACCTAAAATATATCTAAAAAAAGAAAAAAAAAATCAAGAAAATGGATAATTTTTGGTGCACTACTAATATAAAAGCCTCTAATTAGCGTTGTTCCATCCACAAAAATAGCCAATTTATTAATAGTCGCGATCTGAATTGAAGCAATCTGTATAGAAGAGCCCGGCGAAAATTTCTCAAATAATGAGAAAACTAAATCGAAACGACAATTTGCAGTCGAGCCAATATATCGGATGTCGGAAAAGCGCCGCGCTCATCAGAGAGAGGCTACAGCTATTATAGCTCGGGATTCATCCGAAATTTACGCGAATCTAGAAGGCGTAAGTAATCCTTTCAGTATAGCAAAAGAGAACAAAAGACGGCGCCCAATCAGGAGCGACTCTCCCAACAAAGTAGCGTCTGGCGTCGAGCTTTGTTACCGAACAATAGAATGCTGGTAAACGATGCTCGCTTGTTTACCGTTTTGTGTGTACAAAGTTATTATATCGCGAGAGATATCTCTTTCTCTCTCTTTCTCTCTATATAAATCTGCGACGGGTCCCCTCCGGCCAGAAAGGCCCAATTAAATAATTTTAGTTTCGTGTTTTTTTATTGGAACATTATTCCAACTTTTCTTTTCGAACGCTCGACGATGGGACGTTGATTAGTACACTCGGAAAAAAAACGCTCTACACTTCGCCTGTTCAATTTGTTTGCTAATATATAGGGTGGTTCAGAATTGAGGACTTAATATTGATTTATTATACATGGTGTTTCAAAAATGGTAGGTCATAAATTATACAACATATTCTAGGGTGAACATTAACTCAACTATTTTTTTTTTCTAAAAATTGATAATTGATTGAATAGAATGGAAATATAATTATTGAATGAATATTAATTAGCTTGGTGTTTTTAAATATCATACTTGAAGATTGGTTATAAATTGATTAATTTTGTGGATGGAACAACGTTAATTAGAGGCTTTTATAATGGGAGTGTAGCAAAAATATACCCAATTTTTTGATTTTTTCTTTTTTTAGATATACAGGGTGGTCAAGAACTTACGCTCCACCGGGAAATGCCTTATGCAAACGACAATGGAGATGCCAAAACTGCAGTCGAAAACATGAAAAAGTTTTTACTTTGGTAAATAAAGAGGTTTAAAATCGACCAATCCCAGTAGGAGTTCAAATCCACGAAAATGACGTGAATTAGCTATACACCAATTTGACATTATCGAAAGATTCTATGTCATTTTCACTTTCAAGGTTAACAAAACCTGCCAAAATCAGTTATGACTCTTGATCAAAGATGATTTGCTTCCAAATTGATAAAAAATTGATCATTCGATTCGAGCCACTTTCGAAACAATAAAAAATTCTGTAGGTTTGGTATCAGCACGACGAAGCTCCTGAATGATCGATTTAAAAGCAAATCTTTGATCAATAGTCGCAGCCATAGACCTATTAACTATGGACGCGGTTTAGACAAAGAGGTAGTGTTGTCGATGAATGAGAGAGATGCAGCTAGTTTGGGCATATGGCAATGAGAGATTGGACAATGCATTAGCCAATAGTAAGAAAGCAAAAGACAACGAGAGTAACGTTTTCAGATATGCAAGGTAGCTGGGGTAGAGGAGGGCAGCTTATGGTAGAATAGGGTTGAGGAGTGCAGCGGAGGATATTGTGATTTATTATTTTTTTGCCGAGCAAAATGCATATTTCAGCTGGGCCTAAATTCCCACGCATTTGCAAATATAGTTCTTATTTTGTATTGTTAATTGGAACATCCTACCTATTAGCCATTACAGATTTCGCATTTTAAGACCTAACTGCTTTCTCTTGTAAAAAATATGTTTCTTCCAGGTCATTCTTCTGTCCAAGTGGATACCAAGATAAAAACAATATTTAAATATTAAGCGTATAAATAATTTAACAGATTAATAGCCTTTTTTCACGCACCCTGTATATATTTTATATTTTTTTGGTCCCGCCTACTTTTAGCCCAAACTAACTCCATCTCTCACGGACCTCTCTCTCTCTATCATTGGGAACGCTGAATAACCTCAAAATACCGATTGTGCCGCGTCCATACTTAATAGGTCTATGGTCGCAGCTAATTTTGGCAGATTTTGTCAACATTAAAAGTGAAAGGACATAGAATCATTCAATAATATGAAATTGGCTAATTCTCGTAATTTTTGCGTATGTAAACTGCTACTGGAATTGGTCAATTTTAAATCTCTATATTTATAATAACCTCTATAAAATAATATCTTCTATAGTGTAAATTATAGACCGAAGAAAGCACTTTCCAACAATTTCATTTTTATGAAAATCCTTTCAGCCGTTTAAAAGTTAATTAATATATTAATATTTATTTGTCACAATATTCAAACAACACTCACTACTTAATTTTAAAACAGAGTCAAAATTATAAAACAGAAAAAATCGCAATTATCTCAACTGTCAAAATTAAATAAATTTTTGATACCTTTATTAAGGAAAATTTTGAAAAAAATTACTTTTAAAAATCAATATTACGGATACTCCCCCTACCAGCCATTTTAGATACTTAAAAACTTACTGTCTTTTTCAATACATTTCAATATTCTCAAAAAAGTTGTTTAATTTTTGATGAAGAAAAAAGAAATCTAGAAAAATTAGTTAAAAAAATAAAAATTTAAGGGATTTCCATATAAAATTTTCTTTGCTCTAAATTTTAGGTTAGGAACAAGATATCGAGATCCGGTTTTCGCGAGCTTGTTTAGGCATCATTTAGCTACTTATTCATGAAAAAAAAATCATCGAAATGCATTTAATTTTTTTGAGAAAATTGACCAAATATACACGTGAATCTAACAAAACTTTATATGTATAATACAACTTTTGTAGTCCAAGAGTAGCTCTTTTCAACTAGCCCAAGTTTCTTTAAATCGGCTCAGCCATTTCGAAAATGCAGGGTGTTTGTTAGGGAAACATTTCAATAACACTCACCACTTAATTTTTAGGGATGCAGCAAAAATTGTGAAACAAAAAAGGTTCATATTATACTCGACTTTAAATATCTGCTATTTTTTTGTTAGGTTAATAAAGCGGAATTTACAGAAATATCACTTTTTTTGTTTCAAAATTGCAATTACATTATTGCAGCCAGCGTTTGAGAAACTTGAAAATATTTTCAATTTTTTTCTCTTTGCCGTTTTATTAATTACTTTTTTACCGCAATCCTCTACGATGCATAGTTTCCCAGATAGGTACAGTACTTTACATTCTTATCCGACCACCCTGTAGACATCTACATAAAAAACTTATCACGAAGTTCGAGCTGTTCCATTAAGCATTTTTCAACCAACAACTTTCGAATTACTCGACTATCTATCACACATAAACTCGATAGAAAAAGTAGCGGTAAGCGACCCGACGCCGCCGCCGCCGCCGCCGCCGCCGGGCGAAATTCGCGTAGGCGGCGGTGGGAGGGGGGCAGGTAATTAGCGCCCCGTCCGGGAGGGTTTCGAAAAGACGATTCGAAAGCGCCCGGTTTAGAAAGCACAAAGAGAACCGAGAATCGCGGAGAGAGCAGAGAGAGAATTCCTCTCTTTTCGCTAAATTCATTTCTCGCCCGTAGTCATCGGATTTCTGAGATTCATCGTCTGACAACTGCGACGACGACGTACTAATTAATGAATTAATGTAGCTCCTCTTCTAAACAATGTTTATGTCGCGGTATAATTAGAGGAGTCGCCGCCGACGGATCATCGTCATCTTGCCGGATGAGAGGCTCAGAGGCGGTGCGGAATTTTACATTTTAATGTTTTAATTTCGATTTTTATTATGTCCGGTTTTACCAACGGCTGCAAATAAATCTATAAA
Source organism: Phyllotreta striolata (assembly GCA_918026865.1). NCBI lineage: Eukaryota > Metazoa > Arthropoda > Insecta > Coleoptera > Chrysomelidae > Phyllotreta > Phyllotreta striolata. The sequence continues at coordinate 6,427,615 of OU900098.1, read as the reverse complement.
TGGTTATTCGATGAATAACTTTTAAACTCCAGTTAAATATAATAAATTTTCACCAACTCTTTTAATCTTTAGTTAGCTATTTAACAGTTTAAGCAAATGTTTCTGGTGAACCAACCTTTAGAATTCAAATATTTCCAAAGAAAGAAGATTTCGAACTGAATTGTTTAGGTTATTTTTTGGTTTTTGTCACTGTGACGTGTGAATATTGTTATTTTATTATATTTGAAGTTTGAGTTTGAGAGTGATTTTGAAATGGATCGAAAAGGAAAAAGAAGCAAAAATTACTTGGAAGATGAGAATTTAAGGAAAATTTAATAACGATCTTTCTTTCTAAACCAATTCGAGGTCGTCTAGAATGAAAATCTTCATCTTCAATCAGATGGTGTTGAAGATGATGATGAAGATAATGCTAAAAATCTAATAGATAAATAGATAGATCTAATAGATAAAATTTTGAAATAACTTAAAAAGTACATAATATTTGTATTATCTTTAACCTGCATTATTCTCAAACAAACTAAAAATACAACCAAATATTTAATACAAAAATTCACAATCAGAAAAACACTTATTAGATATTATAAATTAATGTTATTTGAGGTTAGAAAACGGTTGTTGATGAAACAAAATTGTGTATTTTTATTGGATAGTTACATTTATTCATCGAATAAGGTCTTAGGTCTTTCGTGATTATGTAAAATTAATTGAAAATATTCATCACAAATGTAGAATATTGTGGATTATTAGAATCATCTCTCTAAAGAAACCCCTAAAACTTATTCCACCCTTACCACCCTTATTCACTCATACAGTGTGATAATTTGAAAACATATTATTTCAAAAACCACTGGATTTGGGTATAGGGAATACCTACCTATATGTATCGAATGGGCTTAAAAATCCATAGTCTACAGTCCATCCATAGTCCAATGCTTAAAAATACAGGGTGATCCATTTAAAATAACAAAGTTATGACCACTTTAAGTTAGCCAAGTTTGTCAGGTAATTTTAAACGCCCTGTAAATAGACCAAGAAAACTCAGTTTAGTTTCATTTAGTACTGTGTCTGAATATTATCTATAACAAATTTCAAACTTCTAGGTGCATTATTACCAGAGATATCATAGATCAAAGTCTAGTTAAAAAGAGCCACAGAATCCAAAAATTAAGTCAAAAATGGTACTTACAAACGTTATTGAAATAACGAAGTTGACATCTACTTCCGGTATAACTGCAACTCACATATGGTTGAAAATATTTTAGAAAAACTAACAACATTGATTATTCTTTACTCCTAAATTTTCAGATTTCTAACCCTTCAGAATCTCCTATTACTTCTAATGGACGGTTTCCTAGAATAGCCCTGTATACAATTCACAATTCAAAAGAAGACATATTATTTTTTGTTACAAAAACCTTTTAACGAACCTACATAATATATGCACGTCACTGATCATCCCTTAACCGGATCTCCACCTTTCACAGAGAATTGCCAACGCAAGAGGGCCAAATTGGGCCTAAGCAGAAGTTATACATAAAGCGTAAAGAACGAATTAAGAGATATTTTACTTAAAGCGCGAAAGGGCGCGAACGCTAGGGGTGTATAATACACGAAACGTCTAAGCCACTCCGCTTTGCTAATTAGAAAATGCTGTCTAATTATAATTCATTTTGTCGTCGTTTGTTAACATAAACATGGTACACGTGAAGGGACTTTTCTGATTATATCTCTATATACGTGCTATAGAAGTATATCTAAAAGGGGTAGTACCTACACGAATTATCTACCCCTCACCGAATAATTATTTCTAATACATTTAGAATTAGTAAACAACCCCTTATTCCAGTATAATTTTAGAATACTATCTACTAATAATTACTAAAGATATTGAAGATGTTAATAATAAAATTTTTGGTACTCAATATCTGATGATGATATTAGGTTTGTTCCTACAAAAAGTCACTGATTTGTTACCAATAAGTTTCTGACTCTTCTATTTCGCATGCGCGGTTTATGATTGAATGGTGTAATCAAATTTCCGATTTCTTGATGGAACAGTCTTTACATTTATTACATATTCACCAAGTATCAAACAAAAACAACAAACAACATAACCTAATAATTAACCAATATTCAGAAATACGAATTAAACGCGAATTAAAAATGCGCTTGCGCCGGATTCTAAATCTCTGTACTATCAACAAATTTTTCTGACTATCACAAAACCAGTCCCTTGAACTGTTGGAACAATAAATTGTTAACCAAGTCAGAATCAGAGATGTCTGTGGAGTTTGTTGGAACGCATAAATTATTACTGCGCAGACTCCTGACGACCACCGACTATTTCTGACTGTTGTAGGAACAAACCTATTATATTATCGTGTGATGCACCACAGATTATTCGAATCAAACCGCCCCCCATACCGCCCGCCCCGCCAAAAATCCGCACACGACAAAATATATATAACGAGTTATTAGCGCCACCGGCCATGGCGGTATTTTAATTAATTAATGAATAATTAACCCGAGGGCGGAGCGCAATCTCAGATGAGGCTAATTGAAGTCGGCGCTGCCGGGGGGGAGGGGGGGCGAGGTGGGGAAGGGGCCGCTGACGCCCAATTACCATTTTAACTCGCCGCCGGAGCGCCCCGACGCTCCCCGGCTCCGGTGTAAGTAGACGACAATAATAGTTTTGAATTTAGCCTCGGTTGGCACTTTGCGTGAAAGCTCTACGGTGGATTTCCAGGGGCGTGCGCTCGGTTTTACCCAAAACGAATATCGTCTACTCGCATCAATACATTCGTGACGTCACGTCCGTTTTTTACCATTTGTAATGCCGTATTTTTATATATCGAAAAAGGCGAAAAAAAATCAGTTTCGTCCAGTTTCTAAAAACTCTCCTCCCATTTTAACTTTTCATCTAAATAGTGTAAAGACAGTCAAGTCTTAAGTCACATGAAATGACATGAAAAGTATGGTTAAGAATTTCCTAAATGTCTTAGGCAAGCCCAGTGAGCTGTCCTAACTTTAGCCATTTCCTATTACCTTTAGGTATTACTTAGTGCATGGTGAAACGCAAATTGTACTTAGGAATTCCTAAATCTGGTTTAGGTATTACCTAACTTTAGGAACTGGTTGGTGAAATCGGGCATTAGTCTCGCTAAGTTTTCAGCCAGTTTTGAAGATACAGGTTGTTCCATTTTTGATCGCAACATAGGTTATATAGGCCATGGGTGCAATAAAGACAACTTCCATTAGAAAGTTACAAAGGAAAAGGTAAGATTGACATTTGTGTCATTTCAACTTTCCAGTCTGACAACTGTCATTTTAATAATCTTTCTTTGTTCCACTCATAGAAATGACCATGTTGCAATCGGAAATGGAGCAAGGTGTATGTATTAATGCATATAAAAACACAGTGCCAAAATTAAGGAGGTTATAGGGGAGATTGTGGTGAACAATTTTTGCAAAGATACAATAGTTAAAAATGAACCTTTTTGGCTTCAGTCATTTTTGTTTAAAAAGTTGTTCTTAACTTGTTGAATGTAATAAACGGTAAAATGTGGTTCCAACATGATGGTGCACCAGCAAATTTTTCTCGCCTTGTTCAGAATTATCTAAACCAAGAATTTCCTGCACGATGGATTTGGAAGAGGAGGACCTATTCGGTGGCCACTGCGAAGTTCCGATTTAACCCCATTGGATTTTTTCCTTTGGGGTTACATGAAGTCGTTGGTGTACGAAACTCCTGTAGATGCTCAAGAAGAATTATTAGGAAGTGAGATGGCTTCTTTTCATATACAACAAGTTCGGTACATCTTCCAACAGTTGCGAGATTCAATGAATCAGAGGATCAATTTATGTAATGAAGTAGAGAGTCGCCATTTTGAATCCTTATTGTGATTCATTCTACGTATTTGTAATTAAAAATAATAATATATTGACGTTTTTTACATTCAAGAAGTTGAGAACAACTTTTTAAACAAAAATAACTCTGGAACCAAAACGGCTCATTTATTGACTAATGGTATCTTCGCAAAAATTGTTCACCACAATCTTCTTGATAACCTCCTTAAGTTTAGCACAACCTTTTTGAAACACTCTATAGTGTACTCAATAATTCAGTTCGTAACGTCACAGCCTTTAGAGTTAGAGCGAACGACTTTATTCTAGCGGTGTTAGTGGAGATGTCGAGATGTAAGAAGAGCAGATAAATAACGGTGCGGGTGATAAAACAAGCACGACCATCATTTTATTCGGTGTAATGCGTAGGAAAAAGGCAGACCGTTCATTTGTTTTGTCAACGTCGGGTGATTTAGTTAGAGGCGCAGCCGGCTCAACGCGCACATCAAAAGTCTATTAGGGATTTTTACGGTTTACAGTGGTCCTGCCGATTCCTGCTCGTTTCCCATTTGAAATAGTCCGGAAGCTTCGCGTCAAAATCGCCTTACCAAAATTAGCATTCGTATAGGAAGAGAACGCTTTAATAAAATTAGTCATCTATTGGATAATTAACGAGTATATTTCTCTCAAACGCAGATGTTTCCTGAAATAGAGAGAGTATAATCAGAGAATATATATAGGGTGTTCCTAAACATAGTGTACATCCGAAAAATGGGTGATTCATTGGTTAATTTTAAGACTAAAAGTTCTTATAAACGTGGGTTCCCAAACGCTTTGTATCCGATCTACAAGGTGCTGAAATTTCAAATTTTTTTTGGGTTTTTCTTTGTAGCTTCTGCACTTTATGAGATATTTAGCTCAAATTTTGAATCTAGATTGCTTTATAGGGCACACATTATTTGGTATATCAGATGGTTGTTGAATTCTACAGGGTGATATTTTTTCAGGGGTCATGTACCCTTTTTTCCCACCGAACTTTTTTGCTGCGCACCGCTGGTAAATTCTAAAATACAAAATTAATTGTCTGTTTTGTTTAGAAACTTTTTTTATTTTTAAACTTTTTTCGTTCCTGTGGCCGTTATCGAGAAAAAAAATTAAAAATGATTTTCTGTACAAATGATTTATTTTACAAATAAAAAACCCTAAATAATAATTATTAAAGTTCATTTTAATAAATGTTGAAAGTGACCCCCACCTCCTCAAATTATACTCTTTACCCTATACATATACTATACCTAATTTGAGCTAAATATCTCAAAAACTGCAGGATCTCTAAACAAAAAACAAAAAAGGTAAAGAAGCCGGTAAAGATGACTTTTTTCAACTTAATTATACATTTTTGTATTAAACCTGAACGAATTTAAGCAAATTTAATGTCCATTTCGACTTATTTTTTGACGATCTTTTCAAATCTGTCATTATTTTTTACGAACGTTATTTGATAAAAAATTAGCTTGCTTTTGACACTTTTGTACAGGAATCCCTACGTCGCATCATATAAATAACACAGTGTATACAGGGTGTTCCAAAATTCCGTGTACATAGAGCTACTGTGTGTTGGTGGGATAAAAATAAGTCGATTGAGCCAAAATTATCTATATCCAAAGTGCATCGTTTGTCTATGAGGGAGCCTCAAAGTTATAAGAAAATTTTCAAAAATTTTTAATAACTCAAAAACGCTTTGTACGATTTTCATAAAATTTGGTACGTAGCTATTTTAATAGAAAAGCCATTGTTTAAAGCAAAAATTACACAAAGTAAAATCCTATAAGGGTAAAAACCACCTCATCCCTACCATAAACGGCATCGTATTTTTTTGAGCGCTGCCCTGTGATCTCTAATTTTTTTTACGAAAAAGCTGTATTCATTTGGAACATTTTTTGTCTCTTGCAAAAAACCTCTAACTCTCATGGTATTTGAGTAAAAAAATAATTATGCACTGATGGTTGGTGATTAAAAATTTTCAATAAAACTAAGTTAGCGGTTATAACTATCCCAAGCACTGTCAATTTTATCGCTATTATACAATAAAAAAATCATCAATAGGAATAATTATCTACTGAAAAATTACAATTCAAGGAGAAGGATTTTTCTTACAGTAAATGTTTGATATGGCCACCTCCTTGTTGTCGTATATTTTATGTTTAAATATTACCTCAAATCAGCTCACTGACTAAATATACAGTGCATTTCTTTAATGTCCCCCCCCCTTTTATTTTTTGAACGGATCAACTTAGAAAACTGAAATTTGGGATAATGAAACTAATGCATGATTACTATATTTTGGAGTAAAATTGACAGATGAAAATTTCAAGATGGCGACTGGGCGCCATCTTGGGAAATAAATTTAAATGGAAAGGGGTGTCTTGTGATACATCATTTTGAAGCTCCTGACAAATACTCTACAACCCTGAAATATAAAGTCAATATCTGCACCTGCTACAAAATGGCGGAACATTTAATAATTACCTGAATACAAACAAAATAATATCAATTTTTCTAGAAATATTTGTTTTTCTATGGCAAACAGCAATCGCAGCAAACCGATAAGGTTTGACAGGTTATTTTTGGTTAAAAAAATTTCAAAAAATTTAAGTACGACAACGAACATTAATTGTTTAGTCAAAATATGCTCATTTAGTTTTTGGTTTTCCTAGTGTTCAAAATATTCTCTTTAGTTTTCGATTTTCCTATGTGTTTAAAGTATTTTCATTTAGTTTTCGGTTGTTTAGTTCTCATTGCAGTTAGGTAGCACGTCAACTAACTCTAAAATGGCCAATTCTCGTCCATTGGAAGATGGAGCACCACCACATTACTCCAGACAAGTAATGAACTATTTGGATGCTATTTTCCCTGGTCGTTGGATCGTTGGATTGGTCGTCGAGGTCCTACGGAATGGATTTGACCAGAATTTGACCAGATTTGACACCTTTAGACTTTTTTTTATGGGGCTATTTGAAGCAAAATGTGTACGAAACTAAACCTGCTTCAATATTGGATATACGAGAAATAATTACAGATATTTGTAAAAATATCGACGTTACTATGTTCGAAAATGTTCGGATAGGCTGTTCTTGTATCAAGAAGTTCAAGGCAACCATTTCGAGCTTTTTTTGAACAGAACTCAGCTTATTTCCTCAAATTATGACGTTAAACGTCGATTTATTCAGGTAATTATTAAATGTCCGCCATTTTGTAGCAGGTGCAGATATTGACTTTATATTCCAGGGTTGTAGAGTATTTGTCAGGAGCTTTAAAATGATGTATCACAAGACCCCCCTTTCTATTTAAATTTATTTTCCAAGATGGCGCCCAGTCGCCATCTTGAAATTTTCGTCTGTCAATTTTACTCCAAAATATAGTAATCATGCATTAGTTTCATTATCCCAAATTTCAATTTTCTAAGTTGATCCGTTCAAAAAATAAAAGGGGGGGGGACATTAAAGAAATGCACTGTATATAATGGTATAATGGTATATCTGGTATAATGTTGATGGCTACCGGACTATAAATATAGAGCGTCGCGTCGAGCAGGAATCGCGCTGGTCCCCTTTCCCGGACTATTAGGATAAAGGTAGTAAATACTGCGGGGCTCTATTAACTCTAACTACCGCAGTGATCACCCTTGAGGGAGAGGGTGTAGCCCGGCGACATGTGAGATAATAGGGGTTGGAAAATAACCTCGTCGGAGTTATAATAGGTGACAAACTTTCGTTTTATCAACGGAGAGTGCCGGTCGTGATTTTAAATCGGGGCATCGGGAGGGGGGCGAGCGCGAGGGACGGGAATCGAACCGGACGGGGTATATCAAAGGGAAAATTAGAAAATGGCATTAAGTTGTTGACGACCGGTGTCGGATAATACTCTATTAGATGGATGGAATTAGGTGTATTTTTTTTTATTTATTTTGATAGGAAGTTCCAAAACAATAACTATCACGATATCGACTATGCACATACTTAAAAATGTTTTGCATATTATACCAGGGTGTTTCTGAAATATGTGGTCAAACTTTGGGAGCAAGTAGAGAAGCTCAAATATGATAAAAATGTAATTGTCATTTTATTGAAAATGTAGAAATTTGGTACACTTACTAAGCAAATGAAATGTCTTACGGCACTATTCGAACGGGTTAAAAAAGTTGTGCAGGGGTGGGTTAAAATGGGGGGTTCGTGGGGTAATTCTAACCTAACTTTTTTATTTTAACCTTTTCTATTGATTTGTTTAAAGAATATGAAAAAATGAAGTTTTCTACATAAAAAAGGTATACTTGTTGATTTTCCGTAGACTGAACCGTTTTCACGAAAAATGACTTTTAAAATTCTGATACACAAAATTATTAAACTATATAATTTTCATTTTTAAAAATCTAGGAATGAATTCCTTCAAAAACTTGACATTTCGATAAAATGACATTTAAGTTTTTATCATATTTTGAGGTTCCCTACTTGCTCCCAAAGTTTGACTACTTATTTCAGAAACACCCTGTATAGTTGAAATGTCACTGCCCATTTACTATTTAAAATGTCTTTTGTTAATTTTTATTATTAATTTTAAATGATTTTTATGCCTTTTGGAAACTAATTTTGTTGAGTAATTTTACAAATAATTCATTGTATTAAATGTTTATTCTTTTATGCAAAACATTCTTGACAGTGTATATACAGGGTGGTTCTTAAGTAATGGTCCAAAAGTGAAAGGGAAGATTCTGGGCCCCAAAATAATGCGATCTGACCCAAGTTGCTTTAGTAAAATATTGAAAATAAAAAAGATGCAGTGTCAAAGTTGAAATAAAAATATATATTTTTCGCAGCATTTTGAAAGATTTTGGATCTAACAGAAGTGAAAATTTGAAGACAGGTTTAAATGCATTAGAAATCATAATATGATGAAAGCAATTTAACAAAAGACATTTCAAATAATAAATGGCCAGTGGTATTTCAACTTCATATACAGGGTAATATAGTATGGATCTTACGTCCTTTATAACCTAGTTACAGGGCGTTTTTTGAATTTAACCCATTTCTTTTAAGGCTTATAACTTTTGAATCACGCAGTATAATTATTTGATATTTTGCATAGATAATCTACACCTTCAGAACAACTACAAAAAAAATTAAAATCCAGGTCCGGCTTAATAAAAATTATTAATGTTTGTCTAACCCTAGAACAACACCCTGTACAACGAATTTTTAAATATTGAATTTCAAATTTGGAAAGAGCACAAAAAACTGAATACAATCATCAACTTTTTACTTTTGCCCACGTCATTTTACTACCAACGTTTTAACGTTAAAATGTACATTAAGAGAATTTTTAGGGGCTTTAATTATTTTTTCTTTGTTAAACTTAAGTTTACTCAACTTTTTCATGGAAATTTCTTTAATAAACCGAATGAATTTGAATCCAGATTCACAAAAATCATTATTACAGATCCGTCCGTCATTAAGAAAATTCAAATGATTCAAATTCATTTAATAATTAACCATTAGTTATTCAATTTTTAAAATTTTTTTAATTGCGACAATTTTCGTAATAATTGGTCATTTTGGACCGATTTTTTAATTACTTCGCGGTTGTTCTTCATTTCCCTGCAAGCATCCTGTATTTTTCTGATGAACTCATTCCTATAGTATTTAGGTACTTTTGAAAAATACACTTTCGATTTTAGATGACCCCAGACATAATAATCCATGGGAGTAAAATCTGGTGACCTTGCAGGCCAAATATGACCAATGATTACGAAAATTGATTACGAAAATTACGAATATATGGTTTTTCTGTGATCCCCTCGCTAACCTCCAAATAGGGTAAAAATATTCCCGTCTCGCAATGAATCACCCTGTATAATATGCAAAACATTTTTGAGTATGTGTAGACTACTTCATGCCATAGTATAACAACCAGAGAAGTGAGAATCATCCCTCTATTGAATTTTTCGCAACAACAAACCTCGCCTCCCGGACTTTAATTCGACCGGGTAACAATTAATCCGGTGGAAAAAGAAAAAAAAAAAATATATACACGTTATATCTGCCTCCGGGTGCGTTTGGCGATCGTACAATAGGGACGGTTCTCGTATCGTTGCGATATCACAATACCACTTAGGTAACGAAATGATTCTTACTACCTACGCGTGTGCTTATCCCTCTTTTAGAGAAACACTGGCCATCCTAATTGGACCCACTCACCGTCTATTATATCTCTTTATACACGTGGCTCATTCAATGGAGTTCGCCTTTCGACCAGCAGGGGTGGATTCTAATCGAATTTAACATATTAACATATTAAATTTTAGATATAAGTAAAAAACTGTATGTATAAAGGAACATAGTCATTTATTTATTTATTAGTAATACCACAAAAGTAGTACAAAACTGTATGGTCTATAGGTTTGTACAGAAAGTATCTTCTAATATGTTTGTTTCCAATATTGTTTGTTTTTTAAATACCTAAACCAAAACATCTTCAATATTGAGTGCAAAAAATGTATCTATACTATTGGTCTTAAAGAAATAAACTGTTCCACAAAAGTTAAGGAAGTTCGCAAATTTTGCGATTATTTTAAAAGTTACAGACTTTTTGATCACCAAATTTTCAAATATGAGAAATTAAATGTTTTCTTTCATGTCTGAGTGGATTTTTTGTCCCTACCTCTACAACTCATACTAAATTTGGCGATCAAAAACCTGCAACTTTTAAATTAATCTCAATATTTGTGAACTTCCTTAACTTTTGTGGAGCAGTATATTTTTTAAATACGAGCATTTCTAAAAAATTTAAGCATTTACCTTTGCTTGGTAAGCCCTAGATTGAATTGATCTAAAAATTAGGGAAATAAATACTGTTAAAATGGTGAAGTGGCGATTCGAAAATCTTGTGGAGTTGTTTTGTTGTAGTGCCGTCCCTGCGCCGTTCCTTGCCCGAGTCCATTTATGAAATTGTATTATATTCAAGGGCTTTTATAATAACGAGCTTATCTTTTGTGTAGTGTTAATGGTAAATATGTCTACGTTCTGTATAATTTCCAGCTTTGTGGTCAGATCAAGTTAACAGTGACGTTTTGAGTATCGCACGGGTGCTTTTTTTTATTTCAAATATTGCTGAATATGGTGTTTTCTTGGTTTTCTGCGGGGAAATGATGGGAAAATCAATTTGTTATCGTCGATGTAATGTTTGTATGTACAGTTGGTGCAAAACAAATATCAATGCAGGTAACTACTGTCGTCATACTTGCTAAACATTGTGACCAACTTTTAAAAATAAATACACAAAATAGAGTAAGCTTAATAGCTGCAGAATTTAATTTAATATTAACAATGGACGATAGAAAATGTTATAAAGCATAATTATATCATCCAAAAATATATCTATTGTCAAAATTCAACGTTTCTATATAAAATTATTATTATTTTCCCTTAGTAAGGTTGGTAGGTACTGACTGTCAAGTTGCAAAGTTGCCGTTGTCATCTGATCGGTACTTTTAATTTTCAATTTCTTCTTCTTTTTTTCTAGTTTACTAATCTAAAGGCTATTCAGCCGAATAATCAAGAAATAAGAATTTTTTGCGTAGTTATCTTTTCCACATGTTAGAAATGGCACAATTTAAGCTCTAAATAATTCAGATTCAGAATAGTTTTCTCAGAAATTTCCCCATGTACTCTTTTAAGGGTCAATTGTACACTAATTTTTTTACTTGCACTGTTAAATATATTTCAGATGATAAAGGAATTTGATGATTAATAGAACACATCCGCAATTTAGAAAACTAAAACAGGTACCCCTAATTTTCAATTTGTTCTCGTTATTTTGCCATTTGACAATTTTAGAAAATTCGTCAATTTTGTAAATATAAAAGTTCGGCAACACTGCCTACTTGTGACGTAGTAAATTATATAGGTGACGTGCATTGATATTTGTTTTGCACCAACAATATCTCAATTTTTGCTCATTATATATTATAATTAAAATCGGCTCTTTAAAGGCCATTAATTTCTATAGATATAACATATCAAATAAAACTGTTAAACAAGGCATTATTATCGATTTATTATTCAACGATTATAATTATAATACAATTTTAAATAAAGCCCTTCGTTAGTTAATTTCAGCGTATACAATCAGCACGCTTCAGCGGAAAACATTCGAAATACTTTGCAATTATTATTTTAATTTCGTTTATATCTTCACAGTTTGTTTTAATTCGAACCGGAATTATTTTCGCTCGTTCCGGCCTTTATTCCCATTAAAATGGGCGGTGTGGATTTTTTTTTGTTAATTTCCATCGACAACGTCCAAATCAAAATCGCGCCCTTTCGACACCACTTTTTACATACAGGGTGGAAACACCAAATGGAATAAATTAATTATTTAATATATTACTGTACATATTTATAAAATATCCCGAAACAGTTCAAATTTTAATTATAAATTGACATTCCTCAACGTCAAAATGTGAGCCCTATCTTCAACCCCCTTCGAAGGACAGTCACAACCCTTATTTTTCATAATAGGAAGAATAGGCTTGATGCGATATATCGTTTGAAAGGCTTCTTCATTCTTTATATAAAAATGTTATTGTTGTCCAGTTTATTTCAAAAATTAACATAAAAAAATAAAATCTTATTTCTCTTTTTAGCCTTAAAGATAAGACTAGTTTACTTAAAAGGCCTTAGCAAATTGGTTTGTAACTAAATATAACTGAGTGAGACTAGTTGACAGTGTTATAATTTTTGTTTAAATTTCGTTAATTGGAATTCAGAAAAATGGTTTAGATTAACAGAAATGCATAAAATTACAGTTTTGGTGAGGAGATTCATATTTTTTTACATTGTGAACTATCATGTATTACATACTGAATGTATTATATCGAATTTAAGCCATCAGACGATTTTATTTTTATGTTAATTTTTGAAATAAACTTGAAAACAGTAACAATTTTTGGATAGATAATGAAGAGACCTTTTGAAACGATATATCACAAATCTATTTTTCCCATTTAAAAAAATAAGGGTTGTATCTGTCCTTCGAAAGAAGTTGAAGATAGGGCTCACATTTTGACTTTGAAGAATGTCAATTTATAATTGCAACCGAAATATTAAATTTATTCTATTTGGAGTTTCCACCCTGCATATAAAAATTAACCCGTCGAACATCGCCCGATTCGGAATAACCGAAACTTCCACGTCACTGAGACCATTTCCATGTTTCTCTTCGTCCCAATTAAGCGAAACTTTCTGGCTCGATTCCAATGGAGTAGTTTGCCACAAGAGAAAACGCAAAAAGTTCCCTAGGTCGGTAAGTAAGGAGCCATTTAGGCGTGTCGGCAAGTGCGGAGGAAGTTGTAGAATAGAGTAAAATTTTATTACGCTCCTTTTACAGGACCGGAAAACTCTACACTATAACACAATAACGAATCTCGCCCTCTATAGATCAACTAATAATAACAATTTTGAGGTGTGTTATATCTGCTTTATTTATTGGTAGATAAATAGATTTATTTACTGTGAGTTGGTGAGTTTCGGTTGGATTGATGAAAAGATATATCGCTTGGGAATTTTGTGTATTAATGGAATTGAAGTCGGACCTGCTCTTGCATGTTTCCCGAAGCTTTCTTGTCGAACATCGAGCACCGAAAAGGTTGGTTAACTTCAATGATTTCGTTAGTCGAACACATTTTCTTTGTCTCGTTTTCGACAGAACGAAAAAGCACCGAGCAAAATGTATAATTGGCTTCCGTAATCGAATTAAAGTGGTAATTTTGAATATACAGGGTGAGTCATGAGGAATCGTACATACTTTAACAGTGTATAGAGGCATTTATGGTGAATATCTTACGACCATTAAAAGTTCCATCCGCCTCTTCTCTAATGAGATACAGGGTGATTTATGAATTTTGACGAAATTTTCTTTTGTTTATATCTTTATGGTGGTTTTTTCGATTTGGTTTATTTTTTGGTAAAAGTATACATTTTGAACCAGCAACACACTGGCATATTCATAATTAAAACAATTCAGGACCGTCTTCAAAAAAAAAGAGGTAAATATTTCCAAACTTAATACTTCACCCTGTATACACTTTTTTTTTAATTTTCATTTCGTTAATGTATAGAAGGTATAAGAAACTCATAAAGCCTGAGCATCGGAAATTTTTGCCACACTTTGTTTAAATTTGCAATTATCAATTAACTTTTAAGAAAAATTACACATTTATGATAACCGAATAATTTACATTAAAATAATATTTTCTCTCCTACATATTTTAATGAAAATTAATAAAAACGACTAATTACATATTCCTTTCTATGAAAAAGTCCTAAAATTACAAAATTTACAAAAGATTTATAAAAGATTTACTTTAAAATTGAGCAAAAAATGGATCATTCGATTCGAAACACTTTTGAAGCAATAAAGAATTCTGTAGGTTTATTATCAGCACGACGAAGCTCCTAAATGATCGATTTGAAAGCAAATCTTTGATCAATAGTCACAGCTGATTTTGACAGCTTTTGTTAACCTTGAAAGTGAAAATGACATAGAATCTTTTAATAATGTCAAATTGGTGTATAGCTAATTCACCTCATTTTCGTGGATTTGAATTCCTACTGGGATTGGTCAATTTTAAACCTCTTTATTTACCAAAGGAATAACTTTTTCATGTTTTTGGCTTCAGTTTTGGCATCTCCATTGTCATTTCCATAGGGCATTTCCCGGTAGGGCGTGAGTTCTGGGCCACCCTGTATAGAATTGTTAATAATGGAGAGTAATAATAATTTTCTGAGAAAACAATAATTTCCATAACTAATCATTCTTTTCGGAGAAAAGCGCATTAAAAAGAAAAATAATATTTAAAGTCTGCGCCAGAGTCCAGCCACTTACTGCAGTGTTATACAGTAAAAAGAAAAATATATTATGCTTAGAAATTTGACAACGAATCGCTACCATCAAAATTCCAAGTTCAATAATTGTTTCCGGGCGGTTGGAAGTGGAATTTTACGCTGTACTTTTATAATCTTCAATAAAATCACCCAAATTTCCATAAAAAAAAATCCTTACGAAAGCTAATTAATTACCAGAGAACATCATAATGTTTCGCAGGAACAATGCGCCCGCTCAATCGGAAAAATATAAACCGTAACAAATTCCGAAATGTCTTCAATGGAAAGGTAATGGATACCTTCTGAATAATTTATCCCTTCGAAACAAATAATCGTCAAAACGTATTCCACGGCGTCTAATCGCAACAATGGATCCTCCTATTATGAGTGCCCGGGCAACTTTTGATTGTAATTTCATACAAAGTACTAAATGTATGCGAATGTGTGCATACGGAATACGGTCGTTTCGAGTTTTAACAGCGGAATAAAACCATTGGCGCGCGCCCTTCTTTCAATTTCTTACCGTACACCAGTGATGTTAAAATTACTTTATAATATGTAATTAATTACAATTACAATTACTTTTGGCAAATTGTAATTAATTGCAATTACAATTACAAAATTTGCGAATGTAATTACAATTAAAATTAATGTTACAATTACAATTACAATTACAATTACAATTACAATCACAATTACTTTGCTTTGGTGTCATTTTAAATAATTATTTAGGTACATATTCCTAAAAACCTCATTAACCTTTTCAGGGAAACAAGATATTAATAGAATATATAATTCTTATAGAATATGCTTTAAACTTTAATCCAAGCAGTTATATACCCCGACTGCCTGGCTAGGGATTTGCAATCGGAATTAAACTTTCCACGTATTGAAAATATTAAATAAGTACTTTTTTGTCCAATGGTAATTGAAATGTAATCGTAAAATGTAATTATAATTGTAACGAACGGAGTAATTGAATTACAAATGAATTACAATTGAGGAGCTTGTAATTAATTACCGCCTCAATTACACTAAAAGTAATTCAATTACTTTTTCAATTACTTGTAATTAATTACTTAACAACACTGCCGTACACCATAGACCTATTAACTATGGACGCGGTTTAGACAAAGAGGTAGTGTTGTCGATGAATGAGAGAGATGCAGCTAGTTTGGGCATATGGCAATGAGAGATTGGACAATGCATTAGCCAATAGTAAGAAAGCAAAAGACCACGTGAGTTACGTTTTCAGAAATGCAATGTAGCTGGGGTAGAGGAGGGTAGCTTATGGTAGAATAGGGTTGAGGAGTGCAGCGGAGGGAGTTGTGATTTATTATTTTTTTGCCGAGCAAAATTCATTTTTCAGTTGAGCCTAAATTCCCACGCATTTGCAAATACAGTTCTTATTTTGTATTGTTAATTGGAACATCCTACCTATTAGCCAGTACAGATTTCGCAATTTAAGACCTAACTGCTTTCTCTTGTAGAAAATATGTTTCTTCCTGGTCATTCTTCTGTCCAAGTGGATACCAAGATAAAAACAATATTTAAATATTAAGCGTATTAATAATTTAACAGATTAATTGCCTTTTTTTACGCACCCTGTATATATTTTATATATTTTTTGGTCCTGCCTACTTTTAGCCCAAACTAGCTCCATCTCTCACGGACCTCTCTCTCTATCATTTGGAACGCTGAATAACCTCAAAATACCGATTGTGCCGCGTCCATACTTAATAGATCTATGCCGTACACCGAAATAAAGGCCTACAGCAAAATTAATTACCGCACAAAAATACTTCGAAAAAAAAAATGCTTTTTTTCGGTGTTATTTCACGCGGAACGATCCGGGATATGTACAGAAAACGTTCCTTTGATGCGGACCCGGCCGGGTCAGAATTCATCGTGGGATACTCCCATTGTCGGGCCCCTTTTTCGTTATTCTTTTTTACTTGTTTTGTTGATATTATAAGCGACACCCCGTCGCGCGGTAATCTTCCCCGGTAATAATCGGCTTTTCGCTGCGAATTCGGCCGGATTTTCTCGACGCGTCCGCATTCATCCCGAATTCGGCCGGAAAAAAAGCGTAATGCTCGCCTTAATTAATTACAAAAAAATCCATTAGATAGACTTTTGAAAAAAAAACCGCCGGATATTTCTATCGAAAATGTTCGCCGGGGAATAAAGGAATAATCAATAGGAATAAAGGATAATCAATGTTATGAGTTTTTCTAAAATAGAATCAGAATAATTAGGTACTAACAGCCACTTAATTCAACTCGCAATCTATAGGAAATTAATGAAATGTTATTTTATTAGTTTATTATTATTTTGATTTTTTATTGATTTTGAGAAAATTCATATTTCGTCCATTAGAAGTTATAGGAGATCCTAAAGGAGTTATATAAAAATCTAAAAATTTAGGAATAAAGGATAATCAATGTTGTGAGTTTTTCTAAAATATTTTCAACCATATGTGACTTCTGGTTATATCGGAAGTAGATGTTAACTTCGTTATTTCAAATGGAAAGTACCATTTTCGACTTCATTTTAGGATTCTGTGGCACTTTTTAACCAGACTTTGATTATAACACCATATGCCCAAAATGCTCCACTTTTGAGTTATTTCATTTTTTTCGAAATTTTTTTGGAATGCATTTTCTAGGATACCTATCTCTGTTAGTAATGCACCTAGAAGTTTGAAATTTGGTATCGATAATGTCCAGATACAGTACTAAATGAAACTAAACTGAATTCGGCCGGAAATAAAGCGTAATGCTCGCCTTAATTAATTACAAAAAAATCCATTAGATAGACTTGAAAAAAAAACCGCCGGATATTTCTATCGAAAATGTTCGCCGGGTAATAATGCGAATTTCGCTCGCACGATAAATGTTCAAAACGAATTGAGGGATTTTTCATTAAGCGATTATTAAATATTACAAAGAACAAAGTAAATAATATTCTGTTTGGATTGAAAAATTGGTGAATTATTCGTGAGAGATGTAGCAAAACGTTTTTCGTACGCCCTTTCGAAGGGAAGGCAAAAATCAGCCATCTTTGATATCAGAGAGTCCAAATAAGAGGGTAGTTCCCTAATCTTTTACTAATTCACCCTATTAGGAAGTAAACCTACACCCTTAAAGGTAGATATATATATTTTCCCCCTTATATAGCGTCGCTTCGCGCATCTTTTCTGCTTATAGGCCCTTTTCACGTGCTTTCATTAAATCCACACTCATATACAGGGTGTCCCAATGAAAAGTAACCCCTTTAATGAGCTTATAATTTTTAAACGCCTAATAACATGCGGTTTTATCAAAGATGTTTTAATTTTTTAGAAGTTTTGTTACAGTGATACAGAAATTATGCATTACCAATACAGGGTGTTTTATCAAAATCTCCTCTTTTAAATGGTAATTTGTAGAGGTATTTTGAAAGATATACTCTTCTACTTTTCAAAAATGTATTTATTTGCACACGTTATTCTATACAAAAAAAAGATATCCTATTTCATAAAAATTGGTTAAAGTGGATTTAAAAGAGGGGATTTTTATGAAACACCCTGTACAGGCGGTACAAAATTTTTGTGTCACTGTAACAAACAGTTGTAACATCTGCGAAAACCGCATGTTTTAGTTCAGTGAAGGGGTTACTTTTCATTGGGCCACCCTGTATGTATTAAACTACTTTATTAGGAAATTTCATCATCTCGGGCTTGCGGTCGGCGGTAAGAAGTATTTAGGTAAGTAACTTTCGGGATATATATTCGCTATATAGAGGTGGGAACGTAATTAGAAGAAAGTGGGTTAGCTCGAGAGAGCATCAGGGTGAATGTTTGATACATTTCCGTACATCAACGGCGAGTAAATAATCCAATAGGATTTTCGAAATCATAAAAATCGTTATACACGCAGTATAAAAATACTGGCGTATGTGCCAATGGGAGAGCGCGAGCGAAAGTACATATAAAGCCACAAAGGGAATCAGCACATTTCAATGTAAAAACCTTTAGCGGGAGCGGCCGTGACAGCGGCGTAAAGCTCCTAAGCCGCCGGCGGCTTTAGAGAAGAAAGACTGCTAATAGAGCTTTCCGAAGCTTTCACCGGCTGGCGTTGAAACCCAATTCATGATCCAATAACAAAAGACAACTATATTACCGACCGCTCGGACAAAGAACGTCGACCGCCGTCCCACCCGCCGCCGCCGCCGCCGCCGCCGGGAGGGCCGCCTCCACGACTCTCCACCTTTCCACCGGCCGCCGGGGGGAAAAAAAGAGATTGGATCTCCGCGGATTTTTCGGCAATATAACTTCTCTACGTATAAAGCGATTTTCCACGTTAACCTCGCGGTGACGTCACATACCGGATTAGCTTGAACGCAGTATACCTATGATTAGGTATTTTACAAAGACATTATAATTAAAGGACCAAATTGTTTACATTTTTTTTGGTAAATTATTACACCCTGTATTATCGCAGGTTGCGTCGTTTTCGGTTTTATTTGTCTGTAAAAATTATTTGAAAAAAATTCCTTTAAAAAGGCAATTTGATGTATCCTATAACTTCAATTTTATATTATAAAATGAAACAGTATGTTTTTAATAAAATTGTTCTTTAAAATTTTAAGTATATGTATGGTAAAAATTAAAAAAAAAAACAAAATTTATTCAAAGAAATATTACGATTGTAAACATTTACGAAAATACGGCAACGTTGCGACCTAATTTACGAATTTAACCTATTTTGAAAAATGACAGGTGTCAGGTGTCATCGCAACGTTGCCAGTAAGATCTAACCGCTATTTTTTGTTTGTATATGCATTTTTTTGATTTATTCCAAGTTTTTTTAATAACTTTTGTTAAAAATATAAACAATAATGATGCATACGTGTGTAGTGTGCAAAAAAGTGGATCATTTAAATCCAAATTTGTCTTTTCATCTGTAAGTAAGGTTAAGTTTTATTGGTTTTCATTTGAACCAGTGACTTGGGGCATCCGATATTCTTTTAAAAATCGTTAAATTATTCTTATACCGATAAATAATTATTGAATAACATATAGTAGCTACTTAAAAGTAAAAACTTGTATAGAAAAATTAATTTTAAAATGAGTCTTAAAAATGTAAAAATTATTTATTTCGTTACAATGCTGTTTGGTTCAAAACTTTACATCACTGGTTTCATCTTTCTCTCTCCCACTTTAGAAATTTTAAAACTTTTAATTCTATCTTTTAATCTTTTCGATCTTTTCGATTCGATCTTTTAATTCTAAGCAACTTTTTCAAGTAAATTTTTTAATATTCTGAAAAATAAGAGAGCCTGCTTTTTTTCAATTTTTAATTATTAAAAAGTTATATTCAATACAGCCCTGTTCATTAAAAATTGTCGCCATTTTGATTGGAAACGCTTTGGAAAAACTCTCCATAAATAATCAGAATGTCCACCAATTCATTATTTGTATAAAACATGAGCCATTTTCAATTCAAAAATGGAAAAATTATTTTTTTGTCATTAATTATTTGAAAAAAAAAGAAAGAAATTTGAAAAATTTCCATCTTTTTTATTTTCCAGAATATTAAAAAAAAGTACTTGAAAAAGTTTCTTGTAAGTAAAAGATCTAAACGCAGTTAAAAAAAAAAGTATCAACTTATGACACATCACCCTGTATATGGGATTTATCACAGAAACGTTTTATGGAGTTTTATGGAATTTTAGCATTACTTTTCGCATCATATCCATTAGGAAATCGAAGCACGTTTAATGTAAATACATACCTACGAACGGGATAGAGGTAAACTAATCGGGCGCGCCGGGACGCCGACGTCGCGGCGACATCGAATGTATATCCGCCCGTTATTATTATATTATACCGGCGTCCCGGTCGGTGTGATTTCTTTGGGGAAATTACAAGTTTTGATTATGTTCGGTGGCCGCGCTGTTTGAATATCAAACGCGCACGAATATATTATTATATCATGCGGGAGTTGGGATTTTAACGCTCCGCTTATTTCGATATTTAGACAGGACTTATTTTACACTTCGGTTGGTCCGACGAGAACGGGGACGGGGGAGTCGGGTTACGTGCAATTTGATTTATATCGGTCTTTTATTGTGGATGTAATTACTATTATGGTAAACAGAATAATTAGGTACTAACAGCCAGTTAATTTAACTCGCCATCTACAGGGTGTTTCACAACTTATCCGACGAATTTGAACCACATGTGCACTGTTACGAGAGAAGTTAATTTCCCAAAAAAAAATGTAATAAAAGTTTTACAGAAATCGAAATAATAAAATAATAGTTTAACAGTTCAATTACTTATACAAGATGTTCAAAATTGTTCACATTTACTGCAATGCAAGCTTGGGTGCTTGTTTTTTTATTTTAACGATTGTTTTGGTGCAACATTTGCTATACAGTAAAGTATTAAGGCAAAAATGAACGCAAAATGCACTATTTATTTTTCAATTTTTTATTGAAACTCGGGTTTATAATTTAATTACTGTAGGACTTACATTTTTTTTTGGGATTATTACATTACATTTTTTGAGAAATCAACTTCTTTCTCTTTGAGAAATCTCAACGTTTCAATAAAAAATTAAAAAATAAATACTGCAAAACAATGGTTTATAAAACAAAAAAAACAAACACCCAAGCTTGCATTGCAGTAAATGGGAACAATTTTGAACATCTTGTATAAGTAATTGAACTGTTAAACTATTATTTTATTATCTCGATTTCTGTAAGACTTTTATTACGTTTTTTTTTTTGAAATTAACTTCTCTCGTAACAGTGCATATGTGGTTAAAATTTGTCGGATAAGTTGTGAAACACCCTGTATAGGAAATTATTTTAAATGTTATTTTATTAGTTTATTATTTTTTTGATTTTTTATTGATTTTGAGAAAACTGATATTTCGTCCATGAGAAGTTATAGGAGATCCTGAAGAGTTAGAAATCTGAAAATTTAGGAATAAAGGATAATCAATGTTATGAGTTTTTCTAAAATATTTTCAACCATATGTGACTTCTGGTTATATCGGAAGTAGATGTAAACTTCGTTATTTCAAATGGAAAGTATCATTTTTGACTTCATTTTAGGATTCTGTGGCAATTTTTAACCAGATTTTGATTATAACACCATATGCCCCAAATGCTCCACTTTTGAGTTATTTCATTATTTTCGAATTTTTTTTTGGAATGCATTTTCTAGGATACCTATCTCTGTTAGTAATGCACCTAGAAGTTTGAAATTTGGTATCGATATTGTTCAAACACAGTACTAAAAGAGACTAAACTGAGTTTTCATGGTCTATTTACAGGGCATTTAAAATTACCTGATGACAAACTTGGCTAAATTAGTGGTCATAACTTTGTTATTTCAAATGGATCACCCTTTATTTTTAGACATAGAGCAACGGACAATTTTGAGCTCTTTAGGTCGATATAGGTATTCCCTATACTCAAATACAGTTGTTTGATAACCCAAATAAACTTTTCTAATTTGTCTAATCTAACTTTTCTAATTATAAGAAGCAGAATAATTACTCTAGATACATTTAATTCAAATTAAAAACTATAATTAGAGAATTGTTATCTTGTTATTTTATTTTTTTGAATACACATCTAGCATCTTTATAAAATATGTTTATTTTGACCTTATTGTAAGAAGAAAATTCACATAGAAGTTCTATGATAGGACATACAAAATACAATTTTCAAATTTGCCAATAATTAATATTTTGTTCACCTGTGTTGCGTTTTAAGTTATAGATAAACGACTAAACCTAGGTTTACCCAGGTAAACTGCAAAATAGGGAAGGGTAGGGTAGGTTTCACGTGACACAACGGGAACCTATGAAACCTACTCTACTCAAGGTTTAGTCGTTTATCTATAACTTTACCCGTAAAATACATTTTCTATCATAATTTTCTTATTACTCCATATACAGTGTGTCTACTCAAGTTCGCACCATATGGAAAACTTTTTTATTATTAATTTTACGAAAAAAAGTTATTCTTTATAAAAAGTTCTGCATGTTTTAAAACCTAAAATACAATCATCATATAACAATTTTTTTAATCCGTATACGAGGTTTGTCAAAAAAATGTGTTTTTTGCTTAAGAGTAAAGTACCTTTATTTTTGAAAATATCGGAAATTGTTATTAAGAAAAGTTGATCAGGACTAAAAATTACATTTTTTAATGTTTTTATGTAGTCGATAATTATTGTAAAATAAATTATTTTGTTATCATTTATTTCAATGCATAATCGAACTAATGCAACATAGAGGTTAAGAGATGTAAATGTAATCAAATTTTTAACGAATAAAGAGATAACAGATAACAATTTCCAATATTTTCAAAAATAGATTTACTTAACTCTTGAGCAAAATTCATATTTTCTAACAAACCTCGTATACGACTAAAAAATTAGATATCTGATGATTGTATTTTAGGTTTTAAAACATGCAAAACTTTTTATGAAGAATAACTTTTTTTCGTAAAATTAATAATAAAAAAGTTTTCCATATGGTGCGAACTTAAGTAGACACGCTGTATTTTTATGAAATGTTGTACACTTTTTAATTAATATTAATAAATATTAATTAAGGAGCATTTTTTGAGGTAAAAGATTATTTTCAATTTTTACCAGTGACGTCCGTATACCAATTTCGCGTAAAAAATAAAAACCAAAACAATTTTTTCCCAAGTTCATTTTGAGACTGCATTCGATATTTTGTTAAAATTTGGTAGGCGTCCACCATCCATGAAAATACTTTTTTTTGATAAAAAATAATGTTCTACTATTAGCAGTGTCTTCCACGTCCACGTCCACAAAATTTTTTTTCTAAAACTGTAACAACCTGTGGCTCGAAAACTAATAGGATTAGAACATATATATTGATATAAACTTTTCTTTATAATATCATCCAAATATTCACATCCTCAAGTATCGCGGCATTCAATTAATTAACACCCTGTATATACATTTACTAAAAAGAATCTCTATTTGAAATGATGTAATTAACATTAATTTATTTCGTAAAGAGTCGAATGAAAAGGCATTT
Source organism: Phyllotreta striolata (assembly GCA_918026865.1). Taxonomy (NCBI): domain Eukaryota; kingdom Metazoa; phylum Arthropoda; class Insecta; order Coleoptera; family Chrysomelidae; genus Phyllotreta; species Phyllotreta striolata. Next base: position 6,403,758 of record OU900098.1, on the reverse strand, counting down.
GTTTGGCTGAAAATGCCTCCTCTTTTGATGTACATTTAAAAGTCGATGCTCTACTCATTAATTATATTTGCTAATAGTTTTTGAAGGAATACAAAGTAAGGAAAAAGCGAAGAAAAAATAAAAGTCTCGTAAAGGATTTAAAAACGAAGATTATATAAGCTTGTTCATAATTAAAAAGGGCTTTTATAATACTTTATAAGATTTGTTATTAGGAAAAATTTGTAAAAAGATTGCAAAGGAATTAGGTTTTTGTTTTGAATTATTAATTCCACCGAAAGAGTAAGTACAAAATGTTATTAATTAGTATCTACATATTTATTAAATATTGTATACATAGATATTAATTTCTACATTAACACATCGCGTATAAATACAATTTTTTATATTCGTTAATTTTAATTCATCCATTATTAAATCAAACGAACAGCTCGATATATAATCAACGTTGAATTAAACTATAGGTAATCAACGTTGTTGCTAATTTAATTATTGATATTGTGCATTTTTTGCCCCTTTGTAGTATTAATTACTTTCCGCGTCTGCCATTAACGCCCGGACGGATCGAACGCCGATGCAAAAAAGAACAAAAACAATTTTTCCCCGACAAACTGGCGGATTGAAATCAAATAAAAAAAAATAACAGAAACATATAACGCAGCCAGTGTTTTACTTAGAATAAAATCCGATATTTTCCGGGTACACCTGAACTACCCCCGCATTAATCTTTGTATACAGGGTGTCCCACGACGAGTTAAAACTACCTGTATATTGGAAACTACTTTCTGGAAATCAACTTCTCTCTCTTTGAGAAATCTCTTTTGAAAAATGTAATAAAAGTCCTACAGAAATAAAATTATAAACCCGAGTTTCAATAAAAAATTGAAAAATAAATACTGCATTTTGTGTTCATAATTTTGCTTTAATACTTTACTGTAGCAAATGTTGCACCAAAACAATGGTTAAAACAAGCACCCAAACTTGCATTGCAGAAAATGGGAACAATTTTGAACATCTTGTATAAGTAATTGAACTGTTAAACTATTATTTTATTATCTCGATTTCTGTAAGACTTTTATTACATTTTTTTGGCAAAGTAACTTCTCTCGTAACAGTGCATATGTGGTTAAAATTTGTCGGATAAGTTGTGAAACACCCTGTATATTAATATATTTTCAAAATCTACGTAAAATTTTAGGGTACTTTTGTCTAAAACACTTTTTTCAAAAACGGATATTTTATGAAGTATTAATTTTTGTTTGAAAAATTTGACCAATGCAGACGCTTATAAATTATTTTTTTACTGGGAAACTTACTTTTCGGCCTTATTCCTAAATAACTCGGTTTTACAAGTTGGCCATGTAATATCGTACAAGTACCAAAATTAATAATCAATTAATCAAGAAGAATTTACATGGCCAACTTATAAAACCTATTTTATTTGGAATAAGGCAGAAATGTAAATGCTATGTAAAATTTTTAATATCTTCAAAACTATTAAGTTTAGATATAGGGAAGTAAACATAAACTTCCCTTATTTTTGACCGCTGATTTCATTAAAACAGAAAAAAATGTGTCGTTTCATTTAAAAAAATTAGGAAATTTGATATTTTTGAAGTTTTCGCATGTTTTGTACACACCCTGTATAAAATAAAAAGTTATTTAACGCAGGTTCAAATACCTCTGACCTTTCTAGTAGCCACCCTACAGAAACAATTTCCATATCTTTATGGGGATCCCCGTCAAAAAATTGTTTATAAGGGTCTGCATCGGTCAAATTTTCCAAAAAAAAATTATTAACTTAAAAAATATGCATTTTTGAAAAAAGTGTTTTAGACAAAAGTACCCTAAAATTTTACGTAGATTTCGAAAATATATTAATATACAGGGTGTTCCATTTAAAATAACAAAGTTGATGCCTACTTCCGATATATCCGGAAGTTATTGCATAACATATACATACCAAATATTATTTAAATTGGATAAGTAGTTTCCAATATACAGATAGTTTTAACTTGTCGTGGGACACCCTGTATACACGGAGTATTTTTTCATCGAATCCACAATTTATAGATAATACTTCTCCGAAGGGGAGCCTCCGATTCGGAACGAATCGAAAGTTCTCCCGGTCTCTCCTCCCTTGATGTCGGGCATCAGGCAAAGGAACGAAACGACCTGCAGAAATAACGAATGACAAACTTTTGATGCTTATTTACATAAAACAAATGGCGGCGTTCGTCCACACGAAAACTTGGCTAATATTTCAAGTTTGCTTCGTCTTGTTCTTCGCACCTATAGCGCGCTAGGTGTATTTCCCCAGGGAAACGGCGAATTCGATGAAATTTGGACCAAGATAATAGTCCGTATATTTATAAAAATGAAGCGTTTACTTTGAAGTTAAAGGTAGAGGTAAAATGTAAGAGGAAAAGGCTTTAAAACTTTAAACAAAGGTTTTAAAACTATACAAACATTTTGTTTTAAAGCATATTTATAAAAATGAAGCGTTTACTTTAAAGTTAAAGGTAGAAACTTTAAACAATGGTTTTAAAACTATACAAACCTTTTGCTTTAAAGCATATTTATAAAAATGAAGCGTTTACTTTGAAGTTAAAGGTAGAGGTAAAATGTAAGAGGAAAAGGCTTTAAAACTTTAAACAAAGGTTTTAAAACTATACAAACATTTTGTTTTAAAGCATATTTATAAAAATAAAGCGTTTACTTTAAAGTTAAAGGTAGAAACTTTAAACAATGGTTTTAAAACTATACAAACCTTTTGCTTTAAAGCATATTTATAAAAATAAAGCGTTTACTTTGAAGTTAAAGGTAGAAACTTTAAACAAAGGTTTTAAAACTATACAAACCTTTTGCTTTAAAGAATATTTATAAAAATAAAGCGTTTACTTTGAAGTTAAAGGTAGAGGTAAAATGTAAGAGGAAAAGGCTTTAAAACCTTAAACAAAGGTTTTAAAAAACTATACAAACCTTTTGCTTTAAAGCAACAGCGAGATCCTCGAAGCAAAATCTCTCTTCCTTGATTTCCTTTTATGCATTTATCTTGAAGCAATTTCTTCATTGTTTGAAGCAATGGTTCTTTTTTTAACTGCGGCCTATTATCTTTAATTTCGTTTACAAATGTTATAAACTACTCACTAATAAATTAAGCTATTTCTTGTTTTAAATTGGGATGAATCAAATTAAAGAATGTCTGTGGAAAGGATTAATTTAAAGGGCAGTAATAGCTTAAAAATAGTTTGAGAAGTTCTATTAGGGAAAAATTAATGTTAAGGGATGCAAGTACAGTCGGTGCAAAACAAATATCAATGCACGTCACTACTGTCGTGTCATACTTGCCAAGCATTGTGACCAACTTTTAAAAATAATTAAACAAAATAGAATAAGCTTAATACCTGCAGAATTTAATTTAATATTAACAAGGGATAATAGATAATGTTAAAAAGCAGAATTAAATCCAAAAAATATATATTGTCAAAATTCAACGTTTGTTTATAAAATTATTATTATTTTCTTATAGTAGGTTGGTAGGCACTGACTGTCAAATTGCATAGTTGCCGTTGTCATTCGATCGGTACTTTTCATTTTAAATTCCTTCTTCTTTTTTCTAGTTTACTAGCCTCAACTAATCTAAAGGCTATTCAGCCGAATACTCATAAATAAGAATTTTTTGTGTAGTAATTAAAACCTACATGTTAGAAATGACACAATTTGAGGTCTAAATAATTTAGACACAGAAGTTTTCTCAGAAATTTCACTATATACTCTTTTAAGGGTCAATTGTACACTAAATTTTTTACTCGTACTACTGTTAAATATATTCCAGATGATAAAGAAATTTGATGATTAATTATTAGTGAGCCCCCGAATACGTCCACCATTTAGAAACGTGAAACAGGTACCCCTGTTTCCATTTTGTTCTTTTCATTTTTCCATTTGAGAATTTTAGAAAATTCTTAGATTTTGGAAACTCTATAAAAGTTCAGCAACACAGCCTACTTGTGACGTAGTAAATTATGGGTGACGTGTATTGATATATTTGTTTTGCACCAACAGTATATGATAATTATTAGACATTTGCATCAGAAATTTGTTTCACTCTGTATACACACCAAATTTGAAAAAAATCCACCCTTTAGTATAAAGTATGTGAAAGGGTCAGTGGACTGTAAATTCAAGTTGGAACATCCCGTGGAATCTCGGAAAAATATCGAGTATTCGATATTATTATGGTGCAACTGAGGCTCACCGGGCGACTTCCCGGCTCCTCTCGTTGACAACCTATCGCACTTCTGTATTTCTACAGATCTGATTTGTATCTTAATTTAAAAATGTCAATTCTTCGTTCCGACGACACGATTCGACGCCCCGGCAAAAAACGAATGGAACTTTTCCCTTTCGCTATCCCTCCGTAGCGCATCTCGAAAAGACAAAAAGTCGATTCGGCCGTCTTGGCGCGTTCGATTTAAAATTAGCATTTTCATGCAATTATCGATGATTATTTTTTCGCCTCGTCGCCGTTCTGAGAAATATTGTACAGCTTGGCACATTAGTATGAAAAAGCTCAATATATCTGTTATTGTAGAAGATATCAAAAAAAGTCATTACAAAAGTTGTAGATCTTTTTAAACTGTACATTTTAAAATTAGTTACATTCATACAGAGTGTCCCGTTTTTCCGTAGTAGATCAAACTTATACTTTTTTAAATTGAACACCCTGTTTTTTATTTAAAAATTGAATTTAGCTCTTTTTCAGCTTTCCAAAAATATAATTTTGTATAACGTTGTACTGAGTGGTTTAAAAGTTATGACCACTTTTCCACGAAAATCGTACTAAGTTTACCACTCTGTAGAAACTAAATGGATTGAATTGAAAATAAATTTCAGGTTTTACAACATTGCAAATATCCTGAAAATGTACAAAATGAATATTTTTTGTCAATTTTAATCATACTGCTTACAGGGAGAATCCAAACGCAAAAGTAGCATTTTCTCTGTTAATTTAAATGGATCACCCTATATTTTATATCGTTAACAGAAAGTATTTTTAAAGTACTTTCATTCTCAATAACCATTCCCTATACCTAAAGTTAACACTTTTCGAGATAATTCACTTAATCACTAATTCACTTAAAATGTACAGTTTAAAAAGATCTACAACTTTTGTAATGACGTTTTTTTAGATATCTTCTACAATAACAGATATATTGAGCTTTTTCATACTAATGTGTCACCCTGTATATGAGTAATGATGGAAATGGGCGAGAAGAATTTGAGGTGTGCGTCCCGAAATAGTAGCGATTTAGTGCCGGGGCTCCTCCGGTCAATAAGTGGATTAAAACGACCACTCAATTACGAGACTTTTGAAATACGATGGTAATCTATATAAAAGACAAAAGGCCACTCCAATAAAGCGTTAATTAGATTAGACTTTTAATTTTCCCGCTCGGACACGCGACATGTTTACAGTCCGTGGGCTACGTTGATAATTCTATACCAGATTTTCATTTAAATAAGAATTAAAATGCTTTTGAAAAAAAGGCTTTTAAAATGCTTTTAAAAATATTTGAATAATCCGTTTCAATTTTTTATTCGATCCTTTCGCCTATTTTTTACTAAAGGGTGGATTTTTTTGCAAAAATAGTACAATTTTTTAGAAAACTTCTGAATCTGAATTATATTTAGAGCCCAAATTGAATCATTTCTAACATGTGAAAAAGTTAACTAGGCAAAAAATTCTTATTTCTTGATTATTCGACTGGATAGCCTTAGTTGAGGCTAGTAAACTAGCAAAAAGAAGAAGAAATTGCAAATTGAAAGTACCGATCGGATGATAACGGCAACAATGCAACTTGACAGTGCCTACCAACCTACTATAAAAAAATAATAATAATTTTATACACAAACGTTGAATTTTGACAATATATATTTTTTTTGGATGATTTAATTCTGCTTTTTACCATTTTCTATCATCCTTTGAGAATAAATAATTGAATTCTGCTGGTATTAAGCTTATTCTATTTTGTGCATTAATTTTTAAAAGTTGGGCACAATGCTTTTCAGGTATGACGACATATAGTGATGTGCATTGATATTTGTTTTGCACCGACTGTAGTAAATTTAATTGTACATCAAAATATGATAAGAATATTCTAGATTTAACTTATGCAATATACTACCAGATTAAACTTTTTTTCTGTTATTATTAGTCACTTTCTATACTTTACAGACAAACTGAATACTTTAGGAATATTTCGCATCCCAAACTAAGCTTACAATTTACATTTGAGATAATTTTCTAGGTTTCTGTCTCACTCTGTATAAACGTGATGCATAGGCTCAGGTACTAAAAATTCGGTAAGTCCGGCACGCGAAACAGAATTTTTATGAAAAGAGCCACTTTCGAGCTATCTTTTTACGATTATCACGAGAGGGCCTTATCACGCGATGTGCGAGTTAATTCTTATTGTGTCCGAACAAAACGTTAATTTTCGACGGATTCGCGCGATTGGTCGAACGCTCTTTTTAGCCTAATGGATCGGCACGGAACGAGCCAATCACGAAACAACTTTAGATATCGCTAGACCGGCGATTATCGGATTTTTTTTTTCCCCAACCGGACTTTTGCGCGCCCGACGATTTTTTTCTACATCTCTTTATCTGCTCGCGTAAAACGCGAAATACGCTCTCGCCCGACCTGGATTCTTGGCGTTTTATACAGGGTGATTCTGAAATAAGTGGTCGTTTTTTCGAATTGTCCTTGGTTATTAGTATACGGGGTGTTAAAGATGGATTTTCGAAGGAGGTATTTTTATTAATAATTCCATTAGTAGTAAAGATGAAATGGGGAAATTTGGTACACATACTAAGCAAATAAAATGCCTTAGGGTACCATATAATCGGGTTAAAAAAGTTTTCAAGGGGTGGGTTAAATGAGGGGTCGTGTGGTAATTCTTTTTTATTGTAACCTTTTCTTATGATTTGTTTAAATAATATGAAAAATTGATGTTTTCTACATAAAAAGGTACACTTGATGGTTTTCTGTAAAGTGAACCGTTTATACAAAAAATTACTTTTAAAATTCTGGTGCACGTTAAAATTATTATTTTTAAACTATCTTCATCTATAAAAATTAAGTAGGAAGGCATTCTGTCAAAAATTTGGTTTTTATGGTTTTCTCGATTAAGTATTTCTCAGAAGCGTCACTGACTGTCAAGTTTTCATATTATCTTCATCTTCATCTTTCATATTACTTCATTTTTTCATATTGTTTAAACAAATCATTAGAAAAGGTAAAAATAAAAAAGTTACGTTAGAATTACCCTACGAACCCCCCATTTTAACCCACCCCTGGACAATATTTTTAACCCAATTGAATAGTGCCGTAAGACATTTCATTTGCTTAGTATATGTACCAAATTTCATCATTTTATCATTACTATTAATGGAATTATTAATAAATATACCTCTTCAAGAATCCATCTTTAACACCCTGTATGCTAATAACCAAGAACATTTCGAAAAAATGAAATTTATGTTTTTGTAATATTGTGATGTTCTCTACTTGCTCCCAAAGTTTGACCACTTATTTCAGAATTACCCTTTATATTTTTTCATTAAGGCTGCCAAAGCACGCCCTCAAATTCATATCATTCATGGGGTAATATAGAACTATTTTTGGTCAAATTATTCCACAATAGATGGAATGAGATTAGTTTAACTCACTAGTAGATGTTCCGTGTTTGATTATACTTGACATAAAATCAAACGTACAAGAAAGTAAAATAAGAAATCCTTTTCAAAATATTTTAAATATAATTCTTTTCGCTGCAATTTGAAAAGATAAAAGTAGGGTTTTAAAAATACTCATTAAAGTGCTCTAAAAGTATCCCTAATTTCATATTACCTGCCCTTAAAAAATTGCAAATTATCCAAAAATATCTGAAAAACGGAAACTACTGGCATCGCTGTCGCTAGTCAAATTTACAAAATTGTTCTGTGATTTGACATTTATGTCAGGCGACACCATAATTTATAGGAATCTATCATCATCATTTGCTAAAATGCTTTAATAGTTTTTTTTTCAATTTAATACAACCTGTGGATCAATATAAACTAGGAGACATCGTTCTGTAATAAGTATTTTTCATCCTACTAAAATTATTCACACATCCATTCGAGGAAACTCGAGTCTTACTAGAATTACATTTTGCCATTTAAATAGCATTTCAAATAAATGACAGTTTTTGATTACAATTTTCTTAAATATTTAATGAAGTAGGAGAGATTCAAAATAGGAGATATCATTACTAGGAGTCTCTATATTAGATATAAGAAAGATTCAAATCAATTGATGAAGCCAAATTTGAATCTTACTGGAATTACTGAACCAATGTTTTCACATTTAAAAATACCCTGAAGTGGCGCCCTTAACTATTAGCATTTTTTGGTGTATTTTCTGCGTGAGCCAGCACGAGGGTGAGGTTATTCAGAGGCAATTCACTTAATGACTCAAGTTTATTAGATGTTGTAGTTATTAAAGTGTGTAATTATAAACGCAAAATACTTTTTAATTAACCACAGCAACAAATTTATTCTATAATGGCATTAGTCGCATCGATCTATTATGAAAATTACTCAATTATCGGTTCGATTCCGCCCATCGCGTGTAAAATTTGTTTAATGAACTAAAACCCGGTATTATCGATAATTGCAGCGTACTTTTTGCTATTCGTTTTACATCGTAATTACTCTATTTAGAGCAGCTATTCACTCCGGGAAATAAGGGAAAATTAACCGTGTTCCGTCCCGATTAATCAATTAAATGTATGCAAATCGCTCCAGAAGTCACAACAAACAAACTATAATTATTTAACGTACGAGCAGATATTAATATTGATCCGAATATACCGAGTGAGTTTGCCATTTTCACTCATTCATCTCAAAATCAGTAATTTTTATTAAATCAATTTCTATGAAGGGTGTTAATTAATTGAGTGCTGATACTTCAGGATGTGAATATTTGGATGATTTTAAGAAGAAAAGTTTACATCAATATATGTCCTAATTTAAACCTCTTAGTTTTCAAGCTACAGGGTGTTACAATTTTAGAAAAAAAATGACAGTTCTGTGATGTTCTTATTACTACAGATATTTTTATGAAATTTTGTACACGATTTTTAATTATTAAGGATAATTTTTTGAAGCAAAATATTTTTTTTAATTTATTACCAATGACTACCGTACGTTGGTTTGAACTGAGTCTCTTAAAAAAATGGTACGCCGCTGCTTTTTGTAAAATGCAAAATTATTTTTAAATCCTCATTTATTTTGGAGCAAATTCAGTAGAAACCAAAACCTTTTTTCCCAAGTTCATTGTGACTGCTTTTGATAATTTCTGAAAATTTGGTTACAGGCGCTCACCATGCATGGAAACACTTTTTTTTTTTGGGGACACAAATTAATTTTCTACTATTACCAGTGACGTCCACGTTCGAAATTTCATAAAAACATTTGGAGTAATAAGAAAATTATGATAGAAAAGTAATTTTATTAACTATTAATTATTAAATTTTTTGTATTAACCACTTATTAAAGATTACATTGATACAAATAGAGAATTGCAAGGCATTTCTTATCGACTGTTTCATTTTTTTTTGGTGGAGCGATAGATTAAATTTTAAGGGTGCATATTAAGAGTTTATTTTTTTTTAATTAAAACAATCTTAATACAAGCTCCTTTTTAACCCCATATTAAATATTACAGCGATGCAAATAGAGCATTTGTTAGCTAGTATAAAGAGCGTTTCTGATTCACCATCATCAGGTTAGGCTTACTATTTATATTAAACTTGTTCTTTTATTTTGTATATCTATCTATCTATTGTATTTATTGTACCTTTTGTTCTATTTATTTATTTATTTCTTTACTCCTTCATGCGATATACTAATTTTAAGAGTTCGTAAAAGTGCATAACTTTTTTTATTTAAATCAATGTCAATATTATAATTTCTCGTTATTAACCCCTTATTAAGTGACACAAATAGTCATTTCCTATAGACTGTTTATCTTGTTATATATCTTTTGGTGGTGCGATAGATTATTAAATTTAAAGGGTGCATATTAAGAGTTTATTTTTTTTAATTACAACAATCTTAATACAAGCTCCTTTTTAACCCCGTAATAAATATTACAGCGACGCAAATAGAGCATTTGTTAGCTAGTATAAAGAGCGTTTCTGATTCACCATCATCAGGTTAGGCTTACTATTTATATTTATCTTGTTCTTTTATATTGTATCTATCTATTGCATTTATTGTACCTTTTGTTCTATTTATTTATTTATTTCTTTACTGCTTCATGCGATATACTAAATTTTAAGGGTGCGTAAAAGTGTATAACTTTTTTATTTAAAACAATCTCAATATTTTATCTCAATTAGGAATAAACCTAATAGGTTTGTTCCTACAAAAAGTCACTGATATGTTACCAATAAGTTTCTGACTCTTCTATTTCGCATGCGCGGTTTATCATTGAATGGTGTAATCAAATTTCCGATTTCTTGATGGAACAGTCTTTACATTTATTACATATTCACCAAATATCAAACAAAAACAACAAACAACAAAACCTAATAATTAACCTATATTCATAAATACAAATTAAACCCAAATTAAAAATGCGCTTGCGCCGGATTCTAAATATCTGTACTATCATCAAATTTTTCTGACTATCACAAAACCAGTCCCTTGAACTGTTGGAACAATAAATTGTTAACCAAGTCAGAATCAGAGATGTCTGTGGATTTTGTTGGAACGCCTAAATTATTACTGCGCAGACTCCTGACGACCACCGACTATTTCTGACTGTTGTAGGAACAAACCTATTATAACTTCTCGTTATTAACCCCTTATTAAGTGACACAAATAGTCATTTCCTATCGACTGTTTATCTAGTTTTCTATCTTTTGGTGGTGCGATATAGATTAAATTTAAAGGGTGCGTCATTTAATGGACCTCATTAAGGGCGAACTCTCGTCGATTTAACCCCGTGATTTCGGGAGTCGGTCGTGCGGTCGACGAAGCATCAAACCGAAGTATTCTCGCGAGGATGGGCTGACTTATTACGAGCATTAGCACCGTCTGTTAAGGCGCACATCTGTTAATTCTTTTGCACCCCAGCCTATTTAAGGCTACATATATAACGGGAATATTACTGCCAGAGCGGGCCAGTGGTGTTCCCCGTTTCGAAAATTGATCGGTTCAATTCGAATCGAATCGCCCAGTGCGTTGTTTATTCACTCGTTTAATTAGAATGTAAAGGCGCGGGGACACTTATCAAGTAGCTAAAGCAAGTAGCTAAAGCAAGTTACTAAATAAAGTAACTAAATTTGGTTACTTGTATAGTGTGAACAACTTAATTTAGCAACTTGTGCAAGTACTTAAAGGAGCTGGGACACGTATCAAGTAGCTAAAGCAAGTTACTAAAACGAGTAACTAAATTTAGTTATTTGTATAGTGTGGATAACTTGATTTAGTAACTTGTGCAAGTACTTAAAGGAGCTGGGACACGTATCAAGTAGCTAAAGCAGGTTACTAAAACAAATAACTAAATTTAGTTATTTGTATAGTGTGGATAACTTGATTTAGCAACTTGTGCAAGTACTTAAAGGAGCTGGGACACGTATCAAGTAGCTAAAGCAAGTTACTAAAACGAGTAACTAAATTTAGTTATTTGTATAGTGTGGATAACTTGATTTAGCAACTTGTGCAAGTACTTAAAGGAGCTGGGACACGTATCAAGTAGCTAAAGCAAGTTACTAAAACGAGTAACTAAATTTAGTTACTTGTATAGTGTGGATAACTTGATTTAGTAACTTGTGCAAGTACTTAAAGGAGCTGGGACACGTATCAAGTAGCTAAAGCAAGTTACTAAAACGAGTAACTAAATTTAGTTACTTGTATAGTGTGGATAACTTGATTTAGTAACTTGTGCAAGTACTTAAAGGAGCTGGGACACGTATCAAGTAGCTAAAGCAAGTTACTAAAACGAGTAACTAAATTTAGTTACTTGTATAGTGTTGATAACTTGATTTAGTAACTTGTGCAAGTACTTAAAGGAGCTGGGACACGTATCAAGTAGCTAAAGCAAGTTACTAAATAAAGTAACTAAATTTGGTTACTTGTATAGTGTGAACAACTTAATTTAGCAACTTGTGCAAGTACTTAAAGGAGCTGGGACACGTATCAAGTAGCTAAAGCAAGTTACTAAAACGAGTAACTAAATTTAATTACTTGTATGTTGTGGACAACTTGATTTAGTAGTTTAATAAATTAGGTACTTGTACAAGTTACTAAATCAAGTTGTCCACACTATACAAGTAACTAACAAGTAACTACAAGTAACAAGTACAAGTACCATGCAAGTAACTACAAGTAACTAAATTTTGTTACTTGATTTAGTAACTTGATGTAGCTAATTGACGCGTGTATCCGCGCCCAGTATTTTTTCTAATACCGATTTCTTTGTTGTTTTTATAGCTTTGTTCATTTCTCATAAAGCGATGAATTGTAACTTGTAACCTGTGAATGTAACTTGCTTTAGCTACTTGATATGTGTGTTGATAAGTTGAAATGCCACTGGTCATTTATTAATTGATATGTCTTTTGTCTTTTGTCTTTTGTTAAATTGTTTTTATCATATTATCATTTCTCATGCATTGAAACACCTGTCTTCAAATTTTCACTTCTGTACATCCAAAATCTTTCAAACTGCTGCGAAAAATCATATTTTTTTTATTTCAACATTGACACTCTGTATCTTTTTTATTTTCAATATTTTACTGAAGCAAGTTGGGTAAGATTGTAATATTTTGAACCCAGAATCTTCCCTTTCACAGTTTGGACCATTACTTACGGACCACTCTGTATATACACTATCAAAAATATTTTGCATGAAAGAATAAACATTTAATACAACGAATTATTTGTAAAATTACTCATCAAAATTAGTTTCCAAAAGGCATAAAAATCATTTAAAATTGACAATAAAAATAAATTAACAACATACATTTTAACTAATAAAAGAGCAGTGCCATTTCAACTATACAGGGTGTTTCTAAAATAAGTGGCAAAACTTTGGGAGCAAGTAGGGAACCTCAAAATATGATAAAAACTTAAATGTCATTTTATCGAAATGTCAAGTTTTTGAAGGAATTCATTTCTAGATTTTTAAAAATGACAATTAGTTTAATAATTTTGTGTATCAGAATTTTAAAAGTCATTTTTCGTGAAAACGGTTCACTCTACGGAAAATCAACAAGTCTGTATGTAGAAAACTTCAATTTTTTAGATTCTTTAAACAAATTAATAGAAAAGGTTAAAATAAAAAAGTTAGGTTAGAATTACCCCACGAACCCCCCATTTTAACCCACCCCTGCACAACTTTTTTAACCCGATCGAATAGTGCCGTAAGATATTTCATTTGCTTAGTATATGTACCAAATTTCATCATTTTACCTTTACTATCAATTAAATTATTAATAAAAATACCTTTTCAAGAATCCATCTTTAACACCCTGTATACCGATAACCAAGGACATTTCGATAAAATGACATTTAAGTTTTTGTCATATTTTGAGGTTCTCTATACTTCCTCCCAAAGTTTTTACTATACAATAAATATGCAAAACATTTTTGAGTATGTATATATTAAAGATTATCCGAGGTATTATCTAATAATTGGAGAATTTTTTCTAGAGGAAGATACGCCGCTGTTAATCCTCCCAAATAGGTACCTAATTCCTTTAACCTTTGCCTCGCAAAAATCCACTCCAAAATAACTTCCCTTTTCGTGCGCTCCCATAATCTACCCTTATATAAAGAACATTTTATATAAACTCCTCTCCGGCTACCCTCTCGCACTATTATCGGATCCGTCCGATGGTAAATATAAAGTGATACATGTAATTAAAATGTACGTCGTGTTTTGACGGGCCCACCCCAGCCGTTATTTTGACAAGAAATATATTAGGCCTCATTAATTCTATTCAATTTGCTGCGCATCTATTCCGGTTGGTTGGGGTTATTTTTTTACGTTAGACGAGTGCATGGAATATCTATCGCATTATTGCATGTTTTTTTTATTTATTTATTCGAGAAAAATTATCCAGATATCCACCGGATAATGATAATTAATACCCGAATGCGATTCGAGCACAATGCCTTGTATTATAGCAGAATGGAATTAGTTAATAGATTGATAGAAGCGATCAGGCACAAAGGAACCCTTTCATGAATCGATGATTTCTAATCGGCTGTATCGAATCCCTAAATCGTCTCCAGTATATTGTAATCGCCAGGCGGAATAGAGATTGATACACGAAGTTTCGATTTCTTGTCGGGATTCGGGATTACCTTTCGAATAGACAATTCAATTTTTACCGCCCCTTTACCGGTTTCGTGAAATTATAGGGGATGAATAAATTATTTACGCCTTTGGGTTTTTAATATGTTAATCAATTGAAAAAATCTGAAGCCTAATTTGGAGCATCCAGCGCAATCTATTCCACTCGCTTGGAATCGCGAGGGTCACATACCCCTCGATACTTCAGTAAAATGAGTTCTGATGCGAGCTCTATTCAATAGATGGCGCAAGGAGTTCGAATACAAATTTATGTGATAATAGTTTTCTGTTTTAGTTTAAGAAATATGCCACAGGTGGTAGTATTGATAGCGTTTTTTGGTAATTAACTCGATTTTTTACGATGCTAATTTTATGGTGGCATCCCTGATTATCTGACAGGTGATGTTTTATTAATGCATAGTTAATTATTCCAATTAATAGAAGCTTATGGAGTTTTATGGTTCTATTTTGATATTAGGGTAATAAAAAATGTATTAAAAAAGTTACTAATAAGCTTAATAAATAAAAGAAAATAGTAAAATTTGTATAGGTTTCATATGTATATAGGTAACCACAAAGCGACCTCTATTTCCGGAACGCATATACACCGGCATGACGGAAAGAAAATCAAACAAAAACCACGAAAATTATATTTATGGATTATGAAAGCCATCCTAAAGTATATATCCACGTCCAATTACCTCCAGCAGTTTAGAAAGTCGCGCTGCAGTAATTTGGCAATTTGTTAGTCGTTAAAATTCCCAGCTGTCTGGATCTGTCATTTGACGGTTGGCTGGTTCAGAAGTCGGCCGCAAACATGTGTCGTCGACTCGCGTAAATGAGATATTCAAATTCGAAAATAAACGCGTTCTCTATTAATAGGTCGACGAATTCGGATGAATTAGTTATGCTCTTGTTTCCATGTATTTTTTATTGTATATCCGATGCTGATGGTTATGATTCACTTACTTGGCAGTTGACGTGTTAAAAGTGTAAAGTCGAAATTTGAAATGACAGCCACGGCCTACTAGTAATAATAGAGAACGATTATTTTATCAATAGGATAGAAATTGTTGGTGCAAAACAAATATCAATGCACGTCACCTCTAATAATTTACTATGTCACAAGTAGGCAGTGTTGCCGAACTTTTATAGAGTTTAAAAAATCTAAGAATTTTCTAAAATTGTCAAATGGCAAAATGACAATAACAAACTGCAACAATTGCATAACAATTGCAAATTAGAGGTACCTGTTTTACGTTTTTAAACGGTGAAGTATTCAAGGGCTCACTATAATTAATCATAAAATTCTTTTATTATCTGAAATATTTTTAACATGTGCGAGTAAAAAATTTAGTTTATACTTTGACCCTTAAATGAGTACATACTGAAATTTCTGAGAAAACTTCTGAATCTGAATTATTTAGAGCTCATATTGTGTCATTTCTAACACGTGGAAAAGATAACAACGCAAAAAATTCTTATTTCTTGATTATTCGGCTGAATAGCCTTTAGTAGTTGAAGCTAGTAAATTAGAAAAAGAAGAAGAAATGAAAATTAAAAGTACTGATCGAATGACAACGGCAACAATGCAACTTGACAGTCAGTACCTACCAACCTTACTAAGGGAAAATAATAATAATTTTATATAAAAACGTTGAATTTTGAAAATAGATATATTTTTGGATGATATAATTATGCTTTATAACATTTTCTATCGTCCATTGTTAATATTAAATTAAATTCTGCAGCTATTAAGCTTAATCTATTTTGTGTATTTATTTTTAAAAGTTGGGCACAATGCTTATCAAGTATGACGACAGTAGTGACGTGCATTGATATTTGTTTTGCACCAACAATATTATTAATAAGAAACATTATACCAAATTAAAAAAATAAAGTAACAAAAATTACTAAAATGAGAAAAATAATTGCAACAACTACAACTTGTTACACTAAATTAGTTATGATCTTGTTTCCATACATTTTTATGTATTGTATCCGTTGGTAATGATTAACTTATTATTTGTCAGTAGCTATAAAGATGAAACTATTTTAATATTGCCAAGAAACATTGTACAAACTTATAAGAATAATGTAAAACTAATGTGTCAAAAATAATTGCAACAGGTATAACTTTCCATGCCTATAATATGTAGAATTTCCTTTATTAGAATTGAGTTATTTTGGGTACACAAAAAAATCAATTCGAAACTAACACACTTAATTAAAAGAACATGTGTCATTTCCTTAAATGCATTCATCTGTCACTGAAAGATACCGAAACATCCATTTCACCGACACCCCTATTGCATGTAAAAACAGTGGCGTAGATGAAAAAACAATTCTTATTTCTCACATAAATAAATACAAATAAATAGTTTCTTTAACAGACATATGATTTTATTGCCTCTATTACGCTTCTAGATTACAAATACTAGGATTTGTATTAAAATTACAACATTCTCCTTAATATATTTAATAAGTATACAGGGTGTTTTTAATAACATGCTAATATTGAAGGGGGTGATTCTTGGGACCATTTTAAGAAAAAAATTACTTTTTTTACTGTCATTTCCATATCACTTTAAATATTTTTATGAAATTTGGTGTACGGCGTTTATGCATTAAAGATCATTTTTTGACCTAAAAACCATTATATTATTTCCAACAGTGGCCTCCGTACTGGATTCAGGCCAAATATTTTTGAGGGTAAAAGTGCTACGCCACTGCTTTCTGCTACAATAAAAATTATTTTTGGTGGCCCCGTTCAATTTCTTGACTTTTTTTTCTTGATGTTTCGCATAAAAAAAATAAATAAATTCATTTGTACGCTAAATTAGGTAATAATAAATTTTATGTTATTATTGTTTAGTTTTATATCTTAAATTAGGTCTAAGAATCACCCCCTTCAGTATTAGCATGTTATTGAAAAACACCCTGTACATTTGTAATATTATTTAATTGTTGCACCCGCCGCTGGTGCGGAGTATCCTCCCGGTCTATCGTCGTATTTAATTAAAAATCGGCAGATAATCAATCAAGTCGAGGGTGGTCGAGAGACAGATCCAGAACGACTCCTAATTAACTAATTAGTGTAGTTCGCACCGTCGAATTTCACGGTCCGCACACTCTTCAATGATATACCTTCCTGCCTTTTTGCTATTGATATTTCACCGATTCGCCGACTCGACTCGACTCCACTCGACGTCCCTCTCTTCTTCTTTTTATTAGGTATCTATAGGACACACGGAAAAAATTATCTAATTATATTCGATTCGGTGCTGATGGGAAAAAAAAACCACGATGTAATCGAAATTTAGTTGGTATAAAACCTACTCGATAATGCCCTAGTCTTAGTAGAAGTAATTAATCAATCCAATTATCAAAGATTTGTTGGCGAGCTCGAAATATTTAAAAAATATAAAGTAAAGTTGAGTAGGAATAGCTAATAATTTCAATAATTTTTTGTTAATAATTCTTCTGTTGTGGAAGATGCTTAATTTTTAAATTTATGTGAATCTCTCTGAGTGCTCTTTGAGTTAATTATAATCTATGATATTGTAAATAGGACATATTTTTTATATAGGGTGATTAATAAAAATGGTAAATCTTAGAAAAAGAATAATAATTGAACTCTTTAAAATACGTTTGATCCATCAGAATGTTCTAAATACAGGGTGTTAATTAATTGAGTGCCGATACTTTTGAATGTGAATATTTGAACGTGGAAATTTCGGACGTGGATGTCCATGCATGGTGGGTACCTAACAAATTTCAAAAAAATATCAAGAGCAGTCTCAAATGAACTTGGGAAAAAATTTTTTGGTTTTTATTTTTTTACGCGAAAATGGTGCGTCGTACGAAAGTAAGTCTACGGACAGAATTTGCTCCAAAATAAATGATAATATATAATCTATATTCATCAATAAATATATATCTCAATCAATTATCTATTATCTATTATTTATTATCAATATATCTATAATCAATAACTAAATTCTTTTACCTCAAAAAATGCTCCTTAATAATTAAATAAGTGAATACAAAATTTCATAGTATCTACAAAATATGTATCTGGAGTAATAAGAAAATTATGATAGAAAAGTTATTTGTTTTTTAAAACTGTAACACGAATGTCTTATCTCTATGTATCTCGAAAACTAAAAGATTGAGTACATATATTGATATAAACTTTTCTTCTTAAAATCATCCAAATATTCACATCCTGAAGTATAGGCACTCAATTAATTAACACTGTACGTTTTGAACATTGAGGACAAATTGCTGAAATGTTTTTATAATTGAAATTTATTTGTATTCGGATATTTTCATTTTAAAATATATGTTAATTTTTCATGATTTTTGTAGTACCTACCTAAACACCAATTTTTAGATAATTTTAAAAATAACTTAGTCGATTTATAAAATGACTATAAAATATTTTATAAGTATATCTAAAAATCTCCTCATCTAAAAATTACACTAAATTGCAAAATACATATATTTAATTTTAAAGTAGGTAAATTTTTTACTAGTTATAAACTTGTTAAAAAATAAAAGGTAAATTCATTACAGGAACACAAAATACCTATTGTATTAAAAATGTCAAAAATACTCGCTGCATGTAAATACAATTGTTATGTTTTTCACATAGAATTCACAACTTGCTTATGCTTGAAAAATATAGTAATACGAAAAATGAACCGAATATGCCCTTGCTACTATAAGAGATACAAGACAATTTATATAAACAAGGAAATCGTGCAAGGAACATAATAATACTGGAGCATTTTCGCATCAATTTTACGAGCCAACGTTTTAAAAATTAAACGAATTCCGAAAGAAAAATCACCAAATCAAACCGTGACGGCGGGCCATTCGTACGGCTCATCTATTATTTACCTAACAGCTCGTTTCGCGTAAATACATATTATCCTCATTCGCACATGTACGATTTTTATTCGGAAGACGCCGCCGCCGCCGCCGCCTCCACCTCCTCCGCCGTCCATCATCCCCCGTTTCGACGATGATATTTTCGCGAATTACCTTTTCCGAGATAACGGCGGCCGCATCCATAAAACATCGAGATATTACGACGTACCCCGTAAACTCTGATTTCGACGGTGAGGGGGGGGGGCGCCGCGACGGCGAGAGGGGACGTCGCGACCGCGGCGCCTCGTCAAATATTTATCAAACAATCATCATCCGGCCATCAGGCAACATGGCCGACCGCCACGCGGGAATCTAACAAACTGCCAACTGTTATGAACCGCTTAAATATTTTATGCTTGAATAGAGAGTCCTCTTTAAATTTGTTTTTGGGAAATCGAAGATCTACTTAGGCTCCGCTTCGAGCTCTAAGGTTTTTACTGTCGCTTATATACGACGCGTTTAATTTTGTATTTTTTTTTTACTGCATATTGCTCCCTATTTTCTTATATTATACACTATTCTTTTTCGTACCTGTTGTACTAAAGAGAATACAAAAATCTATACAAAAAAAAACATGTGGGTTCCTACATTATAGCTAGGTTGTCAAATTTTAAAATATTCTAATTTTTGACAATGTAGTTGGTAAGAATATGACATACGTCAAACGTTCACTGTCATGCCAAATATAACACCTATACAGTGAGAACCAAAAGTCCGTCGCCCCCCCTTTAACTTTTGAATGGTAAGAGCTTTTATCGCGCAATTTGGGGGTGTTTATATTGGAGTAAAAATACTATTTTTTGACGTAAAAATGACAGTTGAAACTTTCAAAATGACAGTTAGGCGCCATTTTGAATCTTTTTTTCTTATGGAAAGGGGGTCAAGTGATACCTTGTTTTAAAGGTAATTTCATCGTTAAGTCAACCCCCAAATTTGAGAACATTTTAATAACGTATATTCACGTGAAGATCAATTTAGTTTTAACCCCCGGGCATATTGATACATTTGAGAATTAATTCTGAGCGTACTATAAAATGTGTCAATTAATTGTTGCTATGGTTTCTTGGCTCTGACATAAATGACATTTATTTGTCAAATTTAATGTTGATGAAAGTGACAATGGCTCGTCCTTTAAACGAAAAAACTGTCACTTTTATTAACTTTAAATTTGTTAAATAAATGTCAGAGCCTAAACCATAGCAACAATTAATTGACACATTTTATAGCACGCTCAGAATTAATTCTTAAATGTAATATGCCCGGGGGTTAAAACTAAATTGATCTTCACGTGAATATACGTTATTAAAATGTTTTCAAATTTGAGGGTTGACTTAAGGATGAAATTACCTTTAAAACGAGGTATCAGCACTTGACCCTCTTTCCATAAGAAAAAAATATTCAAAATGGCGCCTAACTGTCATTTTGAAAGTTTCAACTGTCATTTTTACGTCAAAAAATAGTATTTTTACTCCAATATGAACACCCCAAATTGCGCGACAAAAGCTCTTACCACTCAAAAATTAAAGGGGGGCGACGGACTTTTGGTCCTCACTGTATATACAAAACCTAATCGCTATTAATGGACTATTGCTCCCTATTTTTTATAGGTTTCCAAAATGACATGCTAATAATTAAGGAGGTGATTCCTGGGCCTATTTTAAGGAAAAAACTTCATATGAACCTTTGTCCTAAATGTCCTAACTTTTTAGAAACAGGGTGTTAAAGTTATAAAGTTTTAAGAACAAAATCATTTTTTTGTAATAACTGGGATACTATTGTAGATATCTTTATGAAATTTGGCACAAGTCTTGTATGAATCAAGATGCATTTTCCGATGTACAAATAATTTTATTATTTTTATCAGTGGCGTCCGTACGGGTTTTGCATTGAATATTTTTGGAGAAAAAAATGGTACACCAATGGTTATATTGAAATAAAAATTATTTTCGGAATCCTCATTCAGTTTAGAACAAATTTGATTTCTTGACTTTTTCTTGTTAAACTCATCGTTTTGCATTAAAAAAAATTAAATGCATTCATTTGTACACTGCCGCTAAAATTAAAAAATAATAAATTTTTGGTTTAGGACTTAGGTTCATGTGAAGTTTTTTTCTTAAAATGGACCCAAGAATCACCCCCTTAAATATTAGCATGTCATTCTGGAACACCCTCTATACCTTTTGCAGTAAAGACGATCCAAAAATCTGCAAAAAAGACCTGGACATTACAGGGTGTCAATAATGAAATTAATAATAATTTGACATACGTCAAACGTCAACTGTCATTCCAATTTGACTATAGCTGAAAGGTAACCCATATGTATATAAGAAAGAATAAAGTGATGCCTACTTAGTCCAGACCAATTATAATAAAAATCTATTTTAAGGGTATTCCACAACGAGTGAATTAATTAATTCGAAAAAAAATGTCCTACTGGTTTTTAAAAATAAACCGAACGGTCCATTAATTATAAGCGAGAGAAGCGCGCCTATTCCTTCCATCCTACGTACAAATAGGTTTGTCAGGCATAAATAATGTGGAATATTTAGAATGCTTTAAAACATAATTATACGGATTATGTTCGCGGAGACATTTTAAAACAAATGGTTTTAGGAAGGCGCGTTTCAATAGCGTTTCTTATCGTACAGTAATTATCCGCTACTAAACGTATACCATGAAGTAATTAGATTCGTTAATTATTTCTAATTAATAAAGCAAATAGGCCGTATTTATAAAAAGAAGCATAACTTTTTGCTTTCAAAAAATAAATGAATTGCTTCAAGGTAAATGCATAAAAAGAAGAGAAGGAAGAGAGGTTTTGCTTCGAGGACACCGCTGTTGCTTTAAAGCAAAAGGTTTCATGGTTTTAAGACCTTTTTTTAAGGTCTTTTTAAGGTCTATTTATAAAAATGAAGCATTTACTTTAAGGTAAAAGGCAAAAGCAAAAAGTAAAAGGTTTTAAAACTTTAAACAAAGGTTTTAAAACCATAAAACCTTTTGCTATAAAGCAACAGCAGTGTCCTCGAAGCAAAACTCATCTTCCTTCACTTCTGTTTTGCATATACTTTGAAGCAATTCCTTCATTTTTTGGCAAGCAAAAGGTTATGCTTCTTCTTATATACAGTGCATTTCTTTAATCCCCCCCCCCTTTTATTTTTTGAACGGATCAACTTCGAAAATTGAAATTTGGGATAATGAAACTAATGCATGATTACTATATTTTGGAGTAAAATTGACAGACGAAAATTTCAAGATGGCGACTGGGCGCCATCTTGGAAAATAAATTTAAATGGAAAGGGGGGTCTTGTGATACCTCATTTTGAAGCTCCTGACAAATACTCTACAACCCTGGAATATAAAGTCAATATCTGCACCTGCTACAAAATGGCGGACATTTAATAATTACCTGAATAAATCGACGTTTAACGTCATAATTTGAGGAAATAAGCTGAGTTCTGTTCAAAAAAAGCTCGAAATGGTTACCTTGAACTTCTTGATACAAGAACAGCCTATCCGAACATTTTCGAACATAGTAACGTCGATATTTTTACAAATATCTGTAATTATTTCTCGTATATCCAATATTGAAGCAGGTTTAGTTTCGTACACATTTTGCTTCAAATAGCCCCATAAAAAAAGTCTAAAGGTGTCAAATCTGGTCAAATTCTGGTCAAATCCATTCCGTAGGACCTCGACGACCAATCCAACGACCAGGGAAAATAGCATCCAAATAGTTCATTACTTGTCTGGAGTAATGGGGAATGGGGTGGTGCTCCATCTTCCAATGGACGAGAATTGGCCATTTTAGAGTTAGTTCACGTGCTACCTAACTGCAATGAGAACTAAACAACCGAAAACTAAATGAAAATACTTTGAACACTAGGAAAATCGAAAACTAAAGAGAATATTTTGAACACTAGGAAAACCAAAAACTAAATGAGCATATTTTGACTAAACAATTAATGTTCGTTGTCGTACTTAAATTTTTTGGAATTTTTTTAACCAAAAATAACCTGTCAAACCTTATCGGTTTGCTGGGATTGCTATTTGCCATAGAAAAACAAATATTTCTAGAAAAATTGATATTATTTTGTTTGTATTCAGGTAATTATTAAATGTTCCGCCATTTTGTAGCAGGTGCAGATATTGACTTTATATTTCAGGGTTGTAGAGTATTTGTCAGGAGCTTCAAAATGATGTATCACAAGACCCCCCTTTCCATTTAAATTTATTTCCCAAGATGGCGCCCAGTCGCCATCTTGAAATTTTCATCTGTCAATTTTACTTCAAAATATAGTAATCATGCATTAGTTTCATTATCCCAAATTTCAATTTTCTAAGTAGATCCGTTCAAAAAATAAAACGGGGGGGGGCATTAAAGAAATGCACTGTATAAGCACTATTGTATGGGGACACCCCGTACAATCGCCGGGTCCATTTCGAAAAATATATTTTATTAGACAATCGACACATTTATAAGATCGTTCGGCTATCAGTGATGCCGTTTCGAAAATTCGTATATAATTAATTTAATAACCGACGGTCTTTGAGGTCGACCAGCGCCAGTTACTTTGATGTCGTTTTTGATCTAAAATAACGATATTCGAAATACGAAACAGATTTTTAGTTGGAGGCGTTGAACGTACGACAAGTTTACGGATGCATAATTAATATTTAAATGTACCGGGTGGTGCGGTAATATGTTTCAAACGAGCGTTGAAAGTCGGAGATATTGTGGAAATTTAGCGAGCGTATGGCAACATTGTAAATTTATGGATGGATATCTGTCATTGTGACATTGGCTTTTGACGTATTGTATTGACGTTCGTACGTTTTAAAATGACAATGACGTCATTTTTAGTAATTTCCAAGCAGTTCAAAATTTCCCTTGTTTCGTTGTTATTTTCCGTTGTTGCCATATCGTTAGTCTCAAAATTGCGCCTTTTGTAGTTGACATCACGTTTTGATTACAATTTGATGTTTTTGTGACTTCCCCATGCGATTTCTGTCTTTTTCTGAAGTATTCTGAATGCATCTAAATGGAAGAGTTTTAAATGGTTCTGGAGCGTTCTAAATGATTCTAGACAGTTGTAAATGATTCTGGAGCGTTCTAAATGATTCTAGACAGTTCGAAATGATTCTGAAGCGTTCTAGTGGTTCTAGACAGTTCTAATTAATTCTGGAGCGTTCTAAATAATTCTAAACAGTTCCAAATGATTCTGGACCATTCTAAATGGTTCTAAACAGTGCCAAATGATTCTGGAGCTTTCTAAATGGTACTAGACTTTTTTAAATTATTCTGGAGAGTTCTAAATGGTTCTAGACAACTTCTAAATAATTCTGGAGCGTTCTAAATGTTTCTAAACAGTTCTAAATGATTCTACACAGTTCTAAATGATTCTGGAGCGGTCTAAATCATTCTAGACAGTTCAAATCGATTTTGGAGCGTTCTAAATGATTCTAAACAGTTCCAAATGATTATGGACCTTTTTAAATGGTTCTAAACAGTGTCAAATGATTCTGGAACGTTCTTAATGGTACTAGACAATTTTAAATTATTCTGGAGAGTTCTAAATGGTTTTAGACAACTTCTAAATGATTCTAAAGCGTTTTAAATTCTTCTAAATAGTTCTAAATAAATCTATACAGTTCTAAATGATTCTGGAGCAGTCTAAATGATTCTAGACAGTTCTAACTGATTTGGGATTTGCCTTTCTTCGGGTTGTTTTTTTTAAGTCTACGAGTATAGTTATTGTGTTTTTCAATCTACAATGTGAACTTACAATCTTGGACATCTCGGTATCATGCTTCTAATATAAAAATCTGTCTTTTTGTTCCCACAGTAATTTTTCCGGTTGTACTTGTATTGTCAACATATAATTTTTATCCATTTATTGTAACAACTAAGTTTTGTAAAAATATTTTCTGCCAGGATTCCGAATCTTCAAAAAATAGGGATTTCCATTAAAATTTTTAAAGTTACCATCCGTAACCCCCTCAAGGGGTGGGGTAGCTATTTGATATTGGTATCAATGAAGAGCCCTTGAAAAATTATTGGAAACGTGTTTTTTCAATTTGGGGCTTAATTTATAAGTATTATAATGCAATATAATTTCAGAATTGAATTTCACGCTTTGGGAAAAAACTTATAAAATATGTTGGTTTATTTTTGGGTAAAAAAGATATTTTTTAAAGTACCGTTTTCCAGTCCATTACACCTATCATTGCCTCAATTTTGGGACATGCTGTATAAATATATTTTTACTTATTATCTACGAGTATGTACAAGTACATACAATATTTATACATATTGTTCAAGACTCTAATTAATGTCAGCAGAGAGCTTAATTTTCAGAGAGGAAAAGAAAAGCAATTTCCCCACGAGTAATAATTTCCTCAATCAGTTGAAGGTGCTTCATTAAGTGAAACTACACCCTGTAGATTCGAGGACGTTTTCGCCGGAAATTAGAATTGTTAGAAGTGAAGATATTTTAATGGTCGCTAGTTAGTCGGCTGCAAATGATTTGGGGACATATTTACTGCTCGATATTTATAAGCGCACAAACGAAACATCTCGGCACTAAACATGTCTACTTATCATACGAAAACGTATCGTGGAAATTAATGAAAATATGAATTTCCAGATGTTTGATGTTAGTTCGAACGCGGCTAAAACGAGATCTTTAGACTAATCGTTTCCAAATCGTCGGTTGTATTTAATGTTTAGTTGGATTTATTTTATATAAGTCATCAGAAAATCGAGTTTTGATCTCTTGCCAATATTGCCTTAATATTTCTCTCTATGATTTTCCGCGAAAAATCGCTAAAACGGCGCGACGGTAGGTTATACATAATTAATTCGAATACGCTCGCTAAATCTGCAAATAAGAACGACTGTTTTTCGTACTTTTTTAATTTTAATTGGCAACTACATTGTATACGCGCGTCAGGGACTCATGACTAAACAATAAAAAAGAAATTGAAAAATATCACCGTTAACTTTTAATGAGCTAATTTATCGAGCCCCGCGATTAATTTCCTTCCACTGTTTTTTTCGACAATATCGTTAGAAACGTCTATATTTTAATTAAAACGCCACGAGAAAACCCCCATTATTATCTTTTATATACCTACCTAGGGTGTTTCTGAAATAAGTAAGTGATCAAACTTAATAGAGAACCTCAAAATATGAAAAAAACTTAAATGTCATTTTATCGAAATGTCAAGTTTTTGAAAGAATTCATTCCTAGATTTTTAAAATGGTTTAATAATTAGTTAAATAAATTTGTGTATCAGAATTTTAAGAGCCATTTTTCGTGAAAACGGTTTACTTTACAGAAAATCAACAAGTACACCCTCTTTATGTAGTAAACTTTATTTTTTCATATTCTTTAAACAAATCAAAAGAAAAGGGTAAAATAAAAAAAATTGATTTACCCCTGCACAATTACCCCACAAACCCCCCGTTTTAAGCTACCCCTGGACAACTTTTTTAACCCGATTGAATAATGTCGTAAGACATTTCATTTGCTTAGTATGTGTACCAAATTTCATCATTTTACCTTCACTATTGATGAAATTTTTAATAAAAATACCTCTTTTTGGTTCAATTTAATGTATAATTTAATAATAATAATTACCAAATATTGTATATATAATTATGAAATCTAAAATAGCTAATATACAGGGTGTGTCTTAAATAAGTGGTAAAACTTTGGGAGAAAATAGAGATCCTCAAAATATGAAAATAAATTATGTAATGTCATTTTATCGAAATGTCAAGTTTTTGAAAAAATTAATTCCTAGATTTTTAAAGATGACAATAGTTTAATAATTTTATGTCCCATATATCAGAATTTTAAAACTCATTTTTCGTGAAAACGGTTCACATTACGGAAAATCAACAAGTACACTTTCTTTATGTAGAAAACTTCATTTTTTTTATATTCTTTAAACAAACCAATAGGAAAGGTTAAAATAAAAAAATAGCTTAGAATGACCCTACGAACCCCC
Source organism: Phyllotreta striolata (assembly GCA_918026865.1). Taxonomy (NCBI): domain Eukaryota; kingdom Metazoa; phylum Arthropoda; class Insecta; order Coleoptera; family Chrysomelidae; genus Phyllotreta; species Phyllotreta striolata. The sequence continues at coordinate 6,376,397 of OU900098.1, read as the reverse complement.
TCCCCCCTTTTAACCCACCCCTGGTCAATTTTTAACCCGATTGAATAGTGCCATATAACATTTTATTTGCATAGTATGTGTACCAAATTTCATCATTTTACCTATGCAATTAAATTAATTATTAATAAAAATACCTCTTCAAGAGTCGATCTTTAACACTCTGTATAGCGATAACCAAGGACATTTCGATAAAATGATATTTAACTTTTTTCATATTTTGAGTTTCTCCACTTGCTCCCAAAGTTTGACTACATATTTTAAAAACACCCTGTATAAATACAAGAATAATCCAGAGAATTGACAAATTTTCCATATACGCCTGTTCATCTCAAACAGGTGTTAATACAATTGTAAATCCGGAACGAACACACATCTGTGGTATAGAATATAAAATAAATACAACCGAAAACCTCCGACCGGATACCATTAAAACAAGATAAAGAAATCAATAAAGTCAAATAAAAAAACCGATCAATTTTACACTATACTCCACATCTGAAAGTTTTCAATAACAACACGACAATGAAATTAATCCATCAATCAATAATCGAAACCAATCAGAATTACAACAATATTATAATTGCTGTTTCTCACCTCCTGGTGCACGTGGTAATTTTAATAAAAAATAATTTAATTTCTCATTGAAATTTTTATACAACCTACAGGGCTTTTCAAGGAAACCGTCCATTAGAAGTTATAGGAGATCCTGAAGGTTGGAAATCTGAAAATTTAGGAGTAAAGGATAATTAAGTTTTCATAAAATATTTTCAACCATATGTGACATCCTGTTATATCGGATGTAGATGTCAACTTCGTTATTTCAAATGAAAAGTACCATTTTTGACTTCATTTTTGTATTATTAGGCTCTTTTTAACCAGACTTTGACAACAGCAATTATGCCAAAAATGTACCATTTTTAAGTTATTTTATTATTTTCAAAATTTTTTGGAAAAACGGTCGAATGTTTTTTTTTATATTTTTGTTAATAATGCACCTAGAAGTTTGAAATTTGATATCAATAATGCCTAAATAATACAGGGTGATCTATTTGAAATAACAAAGTTATGGCAACTTTAAGTTAGTCAGACAATTTTAAACGACCTGTAAATAAACCATGAAAACTCAGTTTAGTTTCTTTTAGTACTGTGTCTGGATATTATCGATACCAAATTTCAAACTTATAGGTGCATTATTACCAGAGATATCATAGAAAATGCATTCAACCGTTTTTCCAAAAAATTTCGAAAAAAATTAAATAACTCAAAAGTGGCGCATTTTTGGCATATGGTTTTATTATCACAGTTCTATTTAAAAAGTGCCAAAGAATCCAAAAATGAAGTCAAAAATGGTACTTAACATTTGAAATAACGAAGTTGACATCTACTTCCGGTACCACCAGAAGTCACATATAATTGAAAATATTTCAGAAAAACTCACAACATCGATTATCCTTTACTCCTAAATTTTCAAATTTCAAACTCTTCAGGATCTCCTAATATAACTTCTATACTGAACGGTTTCCTTGAAAAGCCCTGTATACTCCTTATATTACTTACCTCTGTACACGTGTTAGTTATAAACATACATATAATATATCCTTCGCACCCGACTGACAAATATCTTCAGTGCAACCAACTAATGTAGGTAATCTGTTTTTACACTCTCGAAAAGCTAATTTGTCTCTTACAAATTGGATAGTCAGTTTTACATCCTGTCTGACATGCCTCCATGCAATACACTGTATAAATAACATTTGGTCGAGCAATATAGGAAGAAAATTAATTGGAAAATTACTCGAGTTTTCAACCTAGTCAATATAACCCATATTTATAAAAATGAAGCATTTACTTATTGGATATTCAACTTCAACTAATACATTTATTTGTTTACCGGTCAGTAAAAGACCACTTTGTGTATGACAGTTGACAGATGATGTGTCTGGCAACTTCTTGTTTTTGTTTAGTTTTGTTTTGTTGATGTTTCTTTTCTTTCTGCCGTTGCAGTTTAACGAGTTGTAATTTAAAAGCTCTATATAAAGTTCTATACCGTGTTGGAAAATTTTTCGCGCATAATAGGGAAATCAATGTTAAATTATTAGCCGGCTGAAATCCAGTATACCAGTGTACATTTCAATAGAACGTCGCGATCAATTCTAATAAATTTAATTGTTCTACTGGACTTCGCACCGCGCTTTGGCTTGGTTAGATTAAAAATCAAATAATTTCGACGGTTTCGACACTTCGACAGTATCAAAACGGGTTGGGATGGGTGAACGTCGAGTCGATTACAAAGAATTGAGAATTTTTAAACGATAATTTATTGAAAAAATATCACTAATAATAAAATAGAATTATGTAGATATGTCTTTTTGCCACAATGGCTTGAAAAAGAAAGTAAATTCTAAGAAAATAATAAAAAGAATACTCCAAAAATAAACTTAAAGATTATTTTAAAATAGAAAATAAAAGAACTCTAAAAAATAGTCCACCGCTTTCTGCTAAACAATAGCCAAACATGTCATACAGATGTCATCTCATATTACTGAGCTGAGGTGTAATTTTAAGAAAATTGAATTTTTTTTTTCCTTATTTTTCCTTATTTTAACAAGATTTGTTGCTATTTCAAAACTGTACCTACCGATACACACATTTTTTTGAAATATCCCCAAAAAACCTATTAATTGTAGTTTCTAAATAATTTTGTACCTCATACCTAACACAAATAACTTTGTACCTCTACAAATCGCGGCGTGCGGTCCAGTAGAACAATTAAATTTATTAGAATTGATCGCGACGTTCTATTGAAATGTACACTGGTAGATTGGATTTTAGCCGGCTAAGAATTTAACATTGATTTCCCTATTATGCGCGAAAAATTTTCCAACACGGTATATCAAATAAAGTCTAACAAAGTAAAAGGTAGAAGGAAAAGATAAGATAAAAAGGTTTTAAAACCATAAAACCTTTTGCTTTAAAGCAACAGCAGGATCCTCGAAGCAAAACCACTCTTCCTTCTCTTCTTTTTATGCATTTATCTTGAAGCATTTTTTTCATTTTTTAAAGCAAAAGGTTATGCTTCTTTTTATAAATACGACCTAATGTATTGCTAATTTAAAACGCTTACTGCAAAGTGATAGACCTGCTATACTAAAAAAAATAAATTTTATATCATTTGTGATGAAGTGATTGATGAATAAACCTGTATCAATCTACATTCTTGTTGGTAATTTCAATTCAAACTCGCTTATAGAGAGGGGCCCGGCTCTTGCAGGTGCCCCAAACACCAAGTTAAACGGGTATCCGTTACAGTTAATTGCTTTTTTGACTATATCACTGGAAACCTTTTATTGGCACTGATTGATTTCCTCTATCCGTCCGCCGCCGATATTTCGTCAATTGCGCTGCCATTTAAACGATTCGCTTTATATTTTTAATTCGGCATCAACGAAATGGTGTTGAAATTTACCCCCGTTTATTTTTCGACTCGCTTCTTCCTAATTCGATTTGTACGATTGAATTTTGATTGGAATTTTACCGTTGATTTAATAGCGTTTGTTGCTAGGTATTTTATACAACAGTTTGCGGAATAAATCAAACGGCACCAAATCCGGTGAACGTGCCGGCCTCTATCGATTCGGTTCTTTCTTATTATATAATCGTCGATAATTTATTCCGGGGACACTGAATCATTGATTAGGCTATCTGCGCCATTACAGCCAATGCAAACAAAGCGAAACTAAGGCAAATCGGAGTGAAAACGAGCCTTTAGTTAACCGTAGGGTTTAAACTCGAATCGATGATTCTCCAAAGAGGTCGGGGGGGAACTCGCCATACAAAGAGATGAGAACATTGGTGGAGAGGAGAACATCGTTTTTGAAGCGCGATTATAATCGAAATAGACAAATCGATCAATTAAACAATTGCAATGTTGCCAAATTCTTAACATACAGTGTGTTCACGGATGGGGTTGCCTATAGGAGAAAAATTTTTATTATTCATTTTACGACAAAAAGTCATTGTTTATAAAAATTTTCGCTTCTTTTAAAAATGAGAATAACACTGAAAAATATTAGATTGGATCTACAGGGTGTTGCCAAATTATGAAAACATGAAAATACCTCAAGAGAGAAGTACCATTATTTTTTATTTTAAACAAAATGTTTATAAAAGAAAGTTGTTTATAATCTAAAATAAAGCCTGAATACAAATTTGCAAACTTAAATTCAAATTTTGTGTGTTCCTAGATAAAGTTGACCAGATAAGAAAAATGGTTATTATTAATTTTACGAATTATGAAATTCACATATCAAAACATTAAATAAGACGTATAGGGTGTTAGTAAATTAAGAAACAGGAAAAAATTTCAAGAAAGAACGAAAGAAATTTTATTATCTTACATAAAGAAAGAATTTATTTATTATCTTACATTATTATTTACAAAAAAATGCTTTTAATCTCTCTTTTAATGCTCTTTTTTATAAAGAATTACTTTTTTTTCGTAAAATTAATAATCATTTTCTCCTCTGGTCAACTCCATCCGTGGACACATAAAATTGGAATTTTAATTTGAAAATTTGTATTCAGCCTTTATTTTAGATTATAAACAACTTTCTTTTATAAAAATTTTGTGTAAAATAAAAAATAATGGTACTTCCCTCTTGAGGTATTTTCATATTTTCTTAAATTGACAACACCCTGTAGATCCAATCTAAGATTTTTCAGTGTTATTCTCATTTTTAAAAGAAGCAAAAATTTTTATAAACAATGACTTTTTGTCGTAAAATGAATAATAAAAATTTGTCTCCTATAGGCAACCCAATCCGTGGACACACTGTATAAGGCGATTCCTGCACTTTTATTTTATACAGATAAGTACATATTTGTTTGCAAGATGATCGTTGCAATCGAGACTAATGGAAATTGTCTTTGTTGCAACCAATTGTACTTTGATACCAAAAAGATCATTCGATATAGATATGAAGAATATGTAAAAAACCATATAAGTGAAGATAATACTTTTAACAATGAAGTTAACGAAATAATAAAAGTATTCTTCGATGGTGCTACGCCTATGGGAATACCTCCACGCGCCGTGTACGCACTAAGAGAGTGTATAGAGGAAGAGTGGACCGCACTAGAGTGTTAGCAAATAGACCAAAGGCTGATTCCATTACGGCCCCTATTATGTCCTGATTGAAATGAAATTGACACATCTGCTACTTAGAGGATCGCCGGTTTGCGAGAGATTGCGGATAGAGATCGAAATTGCGCCGGGGGGGCCGTCGGGACGTCGATGTATATACACGGACGGATCATTTGGTGCGGTTCGCGCCCTGAGATTTTTTTTTTATACAGTGTGTCTACTTAAGTTCGCACCATATGGAAAACTTTTTTTATTATTAATTTTACGAAAAAAGTTATTCTTCATAAAAAGTTTTGTATGTTTTATAACCTAAAATACAACCATCAGATAAATTTTTTTTTAATCCGTATACGAGGTTTGTCAAAAAAATGTGTTTTTTGCTCAAGAGTAATGTACCTTTATTTTTGAAAATATCGGAAATTGTTATTAAGAAAAGTTGATCAGGACTAAAAATTACGTTCAAATATGTAATTACATCCAATTATAAGTAAGTAATCTATTTTTCTTCTTTCAACTATCAACACCTAGCAATGTTTTTATGTAGTCGATAATTATTGTAAAATAAATTATTTTGTTATCATTTTTTTCAATGCATAATCAAACTAATGCAACATAGAGGTTAAGAGATGTAAATGTAATCAAATTTTTAACGAATAAAGAGATAACAGATAACAATTTCCAATATTTTCAAAAATAGATTTACTTTACTTTTGAGCAAAATTCATATTTTCTGACAAACCTCGTATACGACTGAAAAAATTAGATATCTGATGATTGTATTTTAAGTTTTAAAACATGCAGAACTTTTTATGAATAATAACTTTTTTTCGTAAAATTAATAATAAAAAAGTTTTCCATATGGTGCGAACTTAAGTAGACACACTGTATATTCCTCGTCCGTCTCATGACGCGTTATTTTATTTCGAAGGAGGGCTTTTAGTGTATACAGGAGGTGCCAAGAAAATTGATGGATGTTTGTCGAGATTTCTGTTTATAATTTCACTATAAGAATATAAAAGAATTGTTTGTGGGTTAATGGATAATTAATGATTTGCACATAATAATTTTTGAGATAAGTAAGATGAATTTAAAAGAAGTTTTTTTGGGATGTAATCATCAAAATGTGGATTTCAAGTGTCGGATCATGCAGGCTATTCCTTTCAAATTCTTTGCTATTTTGCTATTCTTAATAAAAATAGTGTAGATACTTATGTGGCAGATATTTTTTCAAATCATGTGATAAATTATAGGATTTTCTAGAACTGTTCGACCCCTTATTAGCAGATATTCATTCAGACAGCAATCCTATAAGAACTATTTATATTAGGACTGTCAAAAATCATTTAGAACTGATTCAGGTCCAAGATAAACTAGAAAAGGTCCCATAGGACCATCATTTAGAACGCTTTCGGAAATATTTAGAACTGTTTCAGAACTATTTAAAATTTTATCCAGGGTAAATTGTAGGGAGGTTCAAAAAACCAAAAATGTCCCGGCGCTTTCGGGACTATTTAGATCTTTATTTCCTTTTAGATTATTTTTGAATTTTTTAATTGAAAAATCAATTTAGTGAACTTCGCCAAAAAAATCTTCAAATATTGCTAATACCTACATAGGTTATATAAATAATCGGTATACAGGGTGTTAAAGATGGATTCTTGAATTTAAGAGGTATTTTTATTAATAATTTCATTAATAGTAAAGGTAAAATGATGAAATTTAATACACATACTAAGCAAATGAAATGTTATCTGGAACTATTTAATCGGGTTAAAAAAGTTGTCCAGGTGTGGGTAAAAATGGGAGGTTCGTGAGGTAAGTCATTTCTATTGATTTGTTTAAAGAATATAAAAAATGAAGTTTTTTACATAAAAAGGTATACTTGTTATCTTTTCGGTGGATAGATGGTCTTTAAAGTGGACCGTTTTCTTTAAAATGACTTTTAAAATTCATATTTTTAAACTAATTTTCATTTTTAAAAATCTAGAGATGAATTCCTTCAAAAACTTGACATTTCAATAGAATGTCATTTAATTTTTTGTCATATTTTGAGGTTCTCTACTTGTTCCCAATGTTTAACCACTTATTTCAGAAACACTCTGTATATTATTTTAGATTTCATAATTCTATATGTATACAATATTTTGTTAATTATTATTAAATTATATACATTATACATTAAATTGAACCAAATAAGTCATATAAAAATGTTGTTATGAAAAAGTTTCATCTAATACTATTTAACTAACTAAATTGAGGAAAGCATCAACTTTTATTTAAACATAAAACCATAATTCGCATAAAAGTAGAATTTAACGTCCCCTTTAACAGTTTATATTAAAACAGCAATAACAGTAAACCGAGTCGATAAGCAACGAAAATCGCGACCCTTAAAAACGAATAACACGACAATAAGTCCTTAATTAACCGGCCGCCCATTTACACGACTACTAAATTTAAATTGTTGCAGTAACAACCTTTTGTATATACACGACGATCTCGCGCAAACGTTCCCCGGCAATCACGGCCCGCTAATTTCCCGGCACTCGTTCTTTCCCTTATTACAAATCATATTCATAATCGCCAGCCAAATAGCGCTGTGCGCCCTTTCGAACGAGGCCACACCTCCGGCCGCTTCCCGCCCAATGCTCACTCAGCACCGCCGGCCAATCGCCCGGCGCCCGTCCCCGCCTCGACGCCGTCGAACAACGCCATTCCGTCTGAACTCCAAACTCCAACACCGACCGGGAATCCCACTCGACCAGCACCACAGATAGAGACTCGTCTCACACCGGCAGCATCACCGAGACGCGATGTCGAAGACGTAGTCGCGCCACCTGCAAGAATAATGACAATGTTAACGATGGAGAGAATCGCGAGCAACGCCGGCCAGCTCCACCAGCAGGACGACCAGGACAAGCCGCAGGCGTTCCGGCGGAAGGCCAAGAGGAAAGTGGACGATTCGCGGGACGCCGAGATGTGCGAGCGCTCCGACGACGAGGAGGACCTCAACGTGCTGGACGTGGAGAACGAGGACGACGATGAGGATGACGACGACGGGCTGTGTCCCGTCGATTTGACGCGACGCCAGGAGGCGTTCGACGGCTTCGACGGCTTCGGCAAGGCCGGGTCGAATCACAGTGATTGTTCGAGTTGCAAGGACCAAGGGGCGAAGAGTCCGAAAAGTGTTTGTAGTGATAGGAGCCGATCGAGGAGTCCGAGGGACCAGAGTCCGTCGGTAGTGCCTATAGCGAATAGACGGTTAGCGTTTTCCGTGGAGAATATTTTAGATCCGAATAAGTTCACCGGGCGACAGACTGTTTATAGTGATGGGTTTTGCTGTTGGAAGCCTATGGAGGGGTCTAGGGGGTCCACTGATTACGAAGGAAGCGATACGGGTAAGCATCTATATGATGAATTCCTTATGCAGATTGCTCCATTGCAACATAGGCTGTGGGTGCAATAAAGACAACTTCAATTAGACACTTTTAGAGGAAAAAGAAAGAGTGTAATTATGTCATTGCAACTTTTCACCCTGACAACTCTTATTTTACTAATCTTTGTTCAACTCATAGAAATTCCCATATTGCAATCGCGAATGAAGCACAGTGTATATATTCTCATAATGATGGAGAAGTTGTAAAAGAGAACGATAATGAAAGTAATAAAGTAATAAACATATCTAAAGTCATTCTGTTGAAATAATTCTATATTTTTATAACAATACAATCAGATCAATTTTTTAAAGTAATTGTATACCTACCTACTTGCTTATCTGAAGATTTATTCTTATACACCATCTTCTACTAACTACTATAACCTTCTTCCTTCTTCTAATGAATAGTTCCTTGTTAATTTCTTTTCTTATTCATCGCAGTCCTTTTAACTGTTTGTATTTCATCTGCAATTGCACCATTATAGATGGATCATATTCTTCCTTTTTGTTTTACTGATACCTTCATCGGAAGATGCAATGAAATAAGAATATTATACTCTTATTCAAAGTGATAAAATTGATGCAAAATAAATTTGTTATGTTTCAATATTAATAACAGTTTAAACTCAATTGACAATAACTTATCTTTAGGTATTTATATTATCTTAAAATAACACTGATGTTAAAATTATTGTTGAAAATGTGATGACAACAAAAGAAGATATAACCAATATATAACCGTAATAGAAGGTTGCTTATACATTTTCTGGATCTAAGTACGGGTGTAAATCATCACGCCTGTCATATCAAATGGATTTTAACGTTACTTATAACCATCAGGACACTTCCCATGATTTCTATATTCTTGGATTTGAGTATATTTTTGGGGTCATTTAAATAAATTAGATTAGTCAAATCAATCACTCCAAATCCAAAAGGAATGAAATTAACATATCTGGATAGAGACAATGATAACTATTATAATACCGTTTGCATATTGTAGATAGATATTAAAAATTTTATTTATATAACTTTTTACCAATTATATTCTTCTCAAATCTAACTTCTTCATCAGTTCAATACATTTATAAAGTAAAAGATTTTGGCGGTAATTTGTAAATGAAGTAAATGGCAATGGATTATAATGCAAAAATCAAAAATGCTTGTAGGTATTCTTTTTATTTTGAATACCAGCTCAATAATTAACCCAAATTTCATTAATATTTTAGTAATACCTCTTTCAATTTATGAAACTGACGTGTATACACGTTCCTAAAAATTAATTAATAACTAAATTAACGTGGCGTAAAATGATTATTAATTTTCCATACGAAAAAAAAAATTCCCGGGTATATTAGAGGCTCAATTAGAAAACCATCGGAGCGTTCAAATATTTTAATAAACTAGAGCTCGGCATTTATATAAGAACCGCTAATGGCAAAGCAAAGCAAAGCGAGCGTTCGTTTTCATAATTAATACATCTGCTTAGAGAAATAGCTGCGAAACCAAAGGATTAATTACAAAGTTCACGGCTTGCTAACGAGCCCTGAGGCAATTAAACTGAGGCTGTTAATTACATGTCCCGCTTCCGTTATTCCAAGGATTGCATTGTTTCCATTCTCGAGACACCGCCGCAGACGAAGTTAGACGGAGAAACTCCGCGAAGACGAAATCGGCCCCGCGCGATCCCTCCGCGCCATTCTCTCTGATGCGAGAGGAATATTCGCGTTCCTTTAAAGGTGTACATTTCGAAGGGGAAAATCGAGATTATGCGACTCACGAACCCTTTCTCGCTTTTTGGACTAATTTCGCAACGGCGCTCCGCCGACCGGATTCCGCCTTGTTTATTTGAAGTTAGATTAACTTCGCGGAGGATTTAAGATAACAATGCCGCAGCAAACGTTTGTAGATTTCCGCGTTAATTCAATCATCTCCGATGTTCTATACAAGCATCAGTTTTTAACGATTTTAAAGATAATAACAGTAAATTTGTTATACAAAATCATGATTTTGGCATAGACATCCAGAAGTTGGAAACTTCCATCGAGAATAAGGCGATGAGACTCGTTAATTTCGGAATCAAGAACAAATTAATCGATTCGGAATATTCCGACATTCATGAACAGTCTGTAAATGTATTTGCGAAATATTTTAAAGAAGATTTTGCAGCGATTATTTATCAGGTTTGTCTTATACTCATAACTAAGCACTGGATAAATTAATAAACCAATTTAATTTTTTAGAGTGAAGATGATTTCGACAGCCAGAACGTAGTCCATAATTACCCGATTATAATTAAAAGAGGTATATGTTTATTATATGTATATAATATAGTATGTTTATCAATATTTTATTGTTTCAGGAGAAGAATATTTGGTATTTTTTGAAAAAATACAATTTACGTCGACAAATACTTTTTTAAAAGGCTTTCAAGTGGTTTTTGCATTATTTTTCATTTTAAACGTTGAATATCCTAAAGAAGCCTCATGCACGTACGAAATGGTACAAAGGTATCATATGAAAATCCACCCCGATAAAGGCTCTAAGGCACAGAAGCCAAGCTTAACAAAAAAAAAAGTTATTACGTTTATGACGAAATTAAGAGAAATTTGTAGAGAGTGAATAGAGAGAGAAATTGTAGTAGAGAAATTTGTAGTACATATGTATGTACCTACCTACCATTTTTTTAAGTTTTTGTTCCTGTGTTCTTATGTTATACGTTTATTTTTGTTCAATAAATTTGTATTTTACATAATGTATTTTATTTTACTAATGAAAGGTACACTTCATTTAATAATTTTTACATTTATACTTTTACAACTATTGAATCATTTCATTAAAATTTTTTTACCCATCTATATTCTGATTTAGATCGCAGAAATTGGGATATAAGCTTGCAGTTTGTAAACTTTATCCTATTTTTTCAACCATTTGTTAATTTCACACTATTTTTGGGAAATTCGGCTTTTGAGCTTTTGGGAAATTACATATTCGGTTTTTCAATTCATATGTAAATTTAAACTCCATATGTAAACGAAGTTTCACGTACTCTGTACTATTACACCTCGTATGTATTCAGAATTTACATCTCACTGGTAAATTTACGTATGAATTGTAATTTTACATTACATATGTAATTCAGCTTTTACATTAAAAATGTGACTTTCCACTCCGTATGTATTTTTCAACATTAACTGTAAAATTACCTGAAAGTTGCTGGCATTAAAGATGCCCTGAACTTTCAGGTAAAATTACACAAAAATTTTTTAGAGTGCACCAGTAATTCATTATAGATTCGTAAAATTTGTGGAATCGATCTGTACGGGGTATAAAAAAAACGAAACCACATCAGTCCGTCGGCGTCGCGACGCTTAATCCCGATAAATCGGAGGCGGCGTGACGGCTGACAGTAGCGCCACCGCAGCGCATTGTTTTAGCGGTGAGCCAGGCAAATGAATGCGGTTAACACGTTTGTCGCTCGTTACTCGTATTGATTTCACGCAGGCGGGGGGTCGACGGCGATGTTCTCGAATTACCGGCGCTTAATCATACTGAGCCCCGGATTTGTCGAGTATTAAACGCCGCCGCCGGAGGCCGGAGCGCGCCTCCGTTCCTTCCGGGTATATCAACTGGCTGATACGCCATATACTCTGCTGTCAACGATGACGAAAATGTATATGTTTTTGTATTTCAAATTTATCGGGTTTCTTATAGGAAATTAACCTGTTAATAATTTCATTTTCTTTCATTTATCTATGATCAACTCTTCCGTAATTGTTGGGATTCTCTAGTAGGTATTGCTATTAAAGGTTAAAAGCTATTGGTTTGTCGTAGGTAAAGACCACCAATCAGAGGACGATTAACAATTTCATTTTCTTTCATTTATCTACGACCATCTCTTCCGTAATTGTTGGGATTCTAGTATTGCGATTAAAGGTTAAAAGCGAGTGGTTTGTTGAAGGTAAAGAGGACGGTGACGTCCAAAATGCATACCTTTTTGTATTTCAAATTTATTGAGTTTCTTATAGGAAATTAACCTGTTAACAATTTCAACTTCTTCCATTTAAGGTTAAAAGGTTAAAAGCGAGTGGTTTGTTACAGGTAATGACCACCAGTAGGAGGACAAATTTATCGAGTTTCTTATAGAAAATTAACCTGTTAACAATTTCATCTTCTTCCATTTATCTAGGACTAACTCTTCCGTAATTTTTGGAATTCTAGTATTGCGATTAAAGGTTCTTAACAATTTCATCTTCTTCCATTTATCTACGACCAATTCTTTCATAATTGTTGGGATTCTAATATTGCGATGAAAGGTTAAAAAGCGAATAGTGTGTTGCAGGTAATGACCACCAATCAGAGGACGATGACGTCCAAAATGTATACCTTTTTGTATTCCAAATTTGTTAAGTTTCTTAAAGAAAATTAACCTAGTAACAATTTCATCTTCTTCCGTTTATCTACGACTAACTCTTTCGTAATTTTTGAGATTCTAGTATTGCCATTAAAGGTTAAAAGGTGGTTTGCTACAGGTAAAGACCACCAATCGGAGGACGATGACGTCCAAAATCTATAACTTTTTGTATTCCAAATTTATCGAATTTCTTATAGAAAATTCACCTGTTAACAATTTCATCTTCTTCCATTTATCTACGACCAACTCTTCCGTTATTGTTGTGATTCTAGTATTGCGATTAAAGGTTAAAAGCGAGCGGTTTATTGCAGTTAAAGACCACCAAACGAAGAACAATGACGTCCAAAATGTATACCTTTTTGTATTCCATTTTTATAGAGTTTTTATAGATAATTCACCTGTTAACATCTTCTTCCATTTATCTACGATTAACTCTTCCGTCATTGTTGGGATTTTAGTATTGCGATTAAAGGTTAAAAGCGAGTGGTTTGTTACAGGTAAAGACCACCAATCAGAGGACGATGATGTCCAAAATGTATACCTTTTTGTATTCCAAATTTATCGAGTTTCTTATAGGAAATTAACCTGTTAACAATTTCATTTTCTTCCATTTATCTACGACCAACTCTTCCGTAACTGTTGGAATTCTAGTATTGGGATTAAAGATTAAAAGCGAGTGGTTTGTTACAGGTAAAGACCACCAATCAGAGGACGATGATGTCCAAAATGTATACCTTTTTGTATTCCAAATTTAGCGAGTTTCTTATAGGAAATTAACCTGTTAACAATTTCATTTTCTTCCATTTATCTACAAACAACTCTTCCGTAACTGTTGAAATTCTAGTATTGCGATTAAAGGTTTAAAAGCGAGCGGTTTATTGCAGTTAAAGACCACCAATCGGAGGACAATGACGTCCAAAATGTATACCTTTTTGTACTCCAATTTTATAGAGTTTTTTTATAGAAAATTAATCTGTTAACAATTTCATCTTCTTCCATTTATCTACGACCAACTCTTCCGTAATTGTTGGAATTCTAGTATTGCGATTAAAGGTTAAAAGCAAGCGGTTTATTGCAGTTAAAGGCCACCAAACGAAGGACGATGACGTCCAAAATGTATACCTTTTTGTATTCCAAATTTATCAAGTTTCTTATAGGAAATTAACCTGTTAACAATTTCATTTTCTTCCATTTATCTACGACCAATTGTTCCGTAATTGTTGGGATTTTAGTATTGCGATTAAAGGTTAAAAGCGAGTGGTTTGTTAGAGGTAAAGACCACCAATCAGAGGACGATGATGTCCAAAATGTATACCTTTTTGTATTCCAAATTTATCGAGTTTCTTATAGGAAATTAACCTGTTAACAATTTCATTTTCTTCCATTTATCTACGACCAACTCTTCCGTAACTGTTGGAATTCTAGTATTGGGATTAAAGATTAAAAGCGAGTGGTTTGTTACAGGTAAAGACCACCAATCAGAGGACGATGATGTCCAAAATGTATACCTTTTTGTATTCCAAATTTAGCGAGTTTCTTATAGGAAATTAACCTGTTAACAATTTCATTTTCTTCCATTTATCTACAAACAACTCTTCCGTAACTGTTGAAATTCTAGTATTGCGATTAAAGGTTTAAAAGCGAGCGGTTTATTGCAGTTAAAGACCACCAATCGGAGGACAATGACGTCCAAAATGTATACCTTTTTGTACTCCAATTTTATAGAGTTTTTTATAGAAAATTAATCTGTTAACAATTTCATCTTCTTCCATTTATCTACGACCAACTCTTCCGTTATTGTTGGGATTCTAGTATTGCGATTAAAGGTTAAAAGCAAGCGGTTTATTGCAGTTAAAGACCACCAAACGAAGGACGATGACGTCCAAAATGTATACCTTTTTGTATTCCAAATTTATCAAGTTTCTTATAGGAAATTAACCTGTTAACAATTTCATTTTCTTCCATTTATCTACGACCAATTGTTCCGTAATTGTTGAGATTCTAGTATTGCGATTAAAGATTAAAAGCGAGTGGTTTGTTACAGGTAAAGACCACCAATCAGAGGACGATGATGTCCAAAATGTATACCTCTTTGTATTCGAAATTTAGCGAGTTTCTTATAGAAAATTAACCTGTTAACAACTTCATCTTCTTTCATTTATCTTCGACCAACTCTTCCGTAACTATTGGAATTCTACCGTAACTGTTGGAATTCTAGTATAGCTATTAAAGGTTAAAAGCGAGTTGTTTTTGTTGCAGGTAAAGACCACCAATCGGAGGACGACGACGACCTCCACAGCGACATCAGCGAGGACGCCAAAGACCCGTCGAAGAAAAAAAAGGGCGACAGCAAATCGCAGAATTCGGGGAAGCCGCGCCGGGCGCGCACCGCCTTCACCTACGAGCAACTGGTGGCGTTGGAGAACAAGTTCAAGACCACCAGGTACCTGAGCGTGTGCGAGCGCCTCAACCTGGCCATCAGCCTCAGCCTGACGGAGACGCAGGTGAAGATCTGGTTCCAGAACAGGCGGACCAAGTGGAAGAAACAGAATCCCGGCATGGACGTGAACTCGCCGACGGTGCCGCCGCCGAACGTCGGCTCCGGCGGGTCTTTTCCTGGGTTCCATCATGCTCACAATGGACTGTTGTATGGGCATCACGTGCCCTACGGCGGTGTTTATCCTCTGCAAACGTCCACCTCGGGCGGTTATACGCCCTACTTCCATTTGGCCAATCACGGCCACAATTTGGGCTCTTGAATGTAATGTACAGGGCGTCGATATCGGAACGGGGTTTGAATCATTTTACTTGGTTGAATTTACCTTGGACCGATTCGACGGTGATGTATTTATATGTGCCATAAGACTGTATATATTTTATTCTTTAATCTATAGGGAGATTGCACACTTAACCATTTACGTGTAATTTTTTTTGATATAGCTCAGCGTAGGAATCGTTCCTCTGCAAAATTTAGTGTAACATAGCCCAGAAATGATAGATTTTAGATATTTATGAACTGTATATTATAAATGGATTGTAAATAAACGCCTCTATCAGTACTTTTAGAATGTATTTATTTCAACTTTTTTTACCACATCAAAAAGTAGGTTAAAAAAATATAAATTTAGCATAAGAAATCTCAACAAAAAAGGCGATAATGTATCCAAAGACTTCCCCTGCTAACAGAAGAGCCGTTTGTACTTACAACCAGGTAGGTAATAATTCACATTCGTTTATTTTTCCGCTCCGAAAACAAACTAATTCTCTTCTGTTTCCTCTTATCCTTCGGCAAACAAAACAAACAGTAAATCAAGCAGTCATCATCGGACATTCGGTCGAGGGCGCTCTTCCAAAAACAATTTAGTCGCGTTCACACCTCCCGAAATTATCTTTAGTCGCGGCGATTTCCACAAAAATAAAATACATTTCAAAAAATCCATTTAGTATTGTTCGCAAAAATTTTACTCGATAATTTATGGGGAATTGGGCATTAAAAATAGGGGAAGTAGTAATGAGGATATAAAAAGAAAAATACCAAACAAATATGTTTATTAACCTTTTTTATCGTTTTATCTTTTTTTATGGATATATCAAAAACTTGATATGCCAAGAAGAGGTCCTATAGGTTCTATAGGTTCCTAAAGAACCTGTTCTACAGGGTGTTCTAAAATGACATGCTAATATTTAAAGGGGTGATTCCTGGACATATTTTAAGCAAAAAAACTTCATATGAACCAATTTCCTAAATGTCTTAACTTTTGAGATACAAGGTGTTTGTTTTGAAAGTTTTGAAAGAAAAAAATTATTTTTTTGTAATAACTGTGTAGATATCTTTATGAAATTAAGCACACGTCTTCTATGAATCAAGATACATTTTCTAATGTACAAATAACTTTATTATTTTTAGCAGTGGCGTCCTTACGGGTTTTGCGGGTTAATATTGAAATAAAAATTATTTTCGGAATCCTCATTAAATTTAGAACAACTTTTCTCCATACGACTCACCGTTTTGCATTAAACAAAATAAATGCATTAATTTGTACGTGACCGCTACATTTTAGCCGCTGTACTAAAATTAAAAAATAATAAATTTTAAAAATGGCCCCAAGAATCACCCCCTCAAATAGTTGCATGCCATTATGGAGCACCCTGTATATAGACCTATACTGACCTCGAAGAAGAAGATCTTTTCTTATCCTTTCTTACCCTTCTTAGCCTATTTTTCACTTGTAACACTATTTGTTACCAGAACCGGATTTTCCATTAGGCAACTGCCTCCCCCTCTATCCAGAAAAAAAAAACATATTTTGCATGGGAATTTAAAAGAGATACCTGGAGACATGCATTACCTATACCTAGGGGTTGAAACATGGTTAATCCGGCCCTGTTTTTACCCTCCTCAATCACTTCACAATTTTCTTCATTCTGACAATAATATAACTTTTAAGCAACACCTCGCGGACTATTAACCCAAAAAAAAAAAAAAACAGATAATAAGAACGTAACTTTTCCGTTTTTCCGTCGGCACTTTTATGATGCGAGCACCAGATGCGGCACAGTCGAAGCTCGAACGCTAATTTGCTTTGATATTCAATACCCGTGTTTCGGAATCGTAAGGCCGCAAATGCGTACAACCTCTATATTAACAGAAAAAAGCCCACCGTCGAAACACATGTACACCTCAGCGGAGTTTTTAATTTAAAAAGAGCCCCGCGTGTCGGCGACAATGAGGGAAGTCCCCGTCAGAAAGCAGGAAAGACACCTCCTAAAAAAAAACCTCGAAAATTTTGTAATTACTTATAAATATCGGTGTATGGATATAGGTACACTAATTTTATACAGGTTGTCTCGAAATGTCTGTTACTGTGAGTTATAAGATAAGATTCACATGTCCGGTTGCACCAAAGACAAATAAGGCATATAAAAATAAAATTAAAATAAAAATAAATTGGCATATAAATGAACCAACGAAATTTGGATAGTTAAAGTTTTATTTGATGTTTTCTAACCTCAAATAATATTAATTTGTAATCTCCAATAAGTGTTTTTCTGATTGCGAATTTTTATTTTAATTTATTGGTTGTATTTTTAGTTTGTTTGAGAAAAATAGATAACAGATAAAAGATAATACAAATGAAGGGTACAGGGGAAGAACGACATTAGTCCATGTAAAAGATTATCGAGAAAAATTAAAATATAAGTTTACCTATTCGTTAGAAATTGAAATTAAAGGTATATTTTAGCTGTTGTTTTGCGAACATTTTTTACCATTTAACGATTCGATTATCTGATAGTAACTACAAAATGCTATAATAATAAACTGTGTTCTTAGTTTTGCAAAAAAATGGACTATTGTCGTTTTTCCCCTGTAGCCTTCAAATATAATGTATCTACTTTTCAAGTTATTTCAAATTTATTTATCTATTAGATTTTTAGCATCGTCTTCATCATCATCTTCAATATCATCTGATGAAGATTTTCATTATAGACGACCTCGAAATGTTTGAGAAAGAAGAATCGTTATTAAATTTTCCTTCTCCTCATCTAAGTAATTTTTGCTTCTTTCCCTTTTTCGATCCATCTCAAAATCACTCTCAAACTCCAAATATAATCAAATAACAATATTCATACGTCAAACTAAATCAATTCGAAATCTTCTTTTTTCGGAAAGATTTGAATTCTAACGGTTGGTTTACCAGAAATATTTGTTTTAACTGTTAAATAGCTAACTATAAAGATTAAAAGTGTTGGTAAAACGTCAAAATATTTAACTGGAGTTTAAAAGTTATTCATCAAATAACTATTTATAGATTTATTTGTCGTTGGTGAAACCGAACATGAATAATATATACGCATCCATTTTTTTGGTTTAATTCAAATAGTTCAATTTATTATCAAAATTGAATGTATATAAGGAACTGTCTGGATACTTAATATGATATACAGTGTGTCCACGGA
Source organism: Phyllotreta striolata (assembly GCA_918026865.1). Lineage (NCBI taxonomy): Eukaryota > Metazoa > Arthropoda > Insecta > Coleoptera > Chrysomelidae > Phyllotreta > Phyllotreta striolata. The sequence continues at coordinate 6,357,446 of OU900098.1, read as the reverse complement.
TGGGGTTGCCTATAGGAGAAAAATTTTTATTATTCATTTTACGACAAAAAGTTATTGTTTATAAAAATTTTTGCTTCTTTTAAAAATGAGAATAACACTGAAAAATCTTGGATTGGATCTACAGGGTGTGGCCAAATTAAGAAAACATGAAAATACCTCAAGAGAGAAGTACCATTATTTTTTATTTTACACAAAATGTTTATAAAAGAAAGTTGTTTATAATCTAAAATAAAGCCTGAATACAAATTTGCGAACTTAAATTCAAATTTTGTGTGTCCCTAGATAAAGTTGACCAAAAAAAATCGATTATAGCGAACTAATACCTAATGCATCTCTAAGCTAATCCCAAAATTTCAGCTTTCTCCTAATCTAATTACCGCAGTAATCAACATTTAAATGGAGCTATGTTTTGAATAAAAAATTAAATAAAATAATGAATTTCTCGAAAAGCGCTAAAGATAGGTATAGGGAAGTATTATACAATAATAATCAGAAAGCAATAGCGGAGCAAAAAATGTAAAAATATACAGGGTGTCTCATTTAAAATAACAAAGTTGCTGCTACTTTTCGATAGAAGTGGCAACGCCGCAGCTTTGAAAATATTTTAAATCGATAGAGCAGGACCAATTACCTAAATAACCAAATTTTCACGACAATCGTACGCTCCGTTTTCCCTAAACGCCTAACCTGTCATCGACCGTGGTATACCCTGTATAAGGAACTGTCTGGATATACTTAATATGATATATGAACCGTCTCAAACTACATTTAGGACTGATAATGAGTTTTTATTACGTACATAGATGTATATCCCGGCCCCTCAGGTGTTGATACGCGATACTGACGACGACACGCATTATCGGCCAAGTTACGAGCATCCTGTATAATTGGAAATTCGATACCGAATCAATTTTCTCGTAATATAAATCATAATTTAAAATCTCCTATGACACGACGTATACAGGGTGTTCCTGAACGTGTGGAATAAAATCTCTCGGATCCATGTAGAAGATGAAAAAATAAGATCAGAAGTTCCTATAAAGCTTTTCTCTACAGACCCTCCCTACGAAGATATGAGTTCTAGAAGTGCACCGATGGAAATTGGTTTTCCTTAAATATTTTCTAAAGCATTTGATATATAAGGTTTGTTCCTACAACAGTCAGAAATAGCCGGTGGTCGTCAGGAGTCTGCGCAGTCCATAATTTAGGCGTTTCAACAAACTCCACAGACATCTCTGATTCTGACTTGGTTAACAATTTATTGTTCCAACAGTTCAAGGGCCTGGTTTTGTCAGATAGTCAGAAAAATTTGCTGATAGTACAGAGATTTAGAATCCGGCGCAAGCGCATTTTTAATTTGGGTTTAATTTGTATTTCCGAACATAGGTTAATTATTAGGTTATGTTGTTTATTGTTTTTGTTTGATACTTGGTGAATATGTAATAAATGTTAAGACTGTTCCATCAAGAAATCGGAAATTTGATTACACCATTCAATCATAAACCGCGCATGCGAAATAGAAAAGTCAGAAACTTATTGGTAACAAATCAGTGAACTTTTGTAGAAACGAACCTATTATTTAACAAAAATCTAATATGATGGACACTAGTAAGGACCTCACAAAACAGTGTCCTTAAAACATATTTAGCTAATGTTTAAGGTTAAGGTCTTTAATGTTTAATGCTAAGCTTACACTTTATTGCCTAAATTTTTAACACTCTGTATGATAAAGACTCAAAAAAACATAAATCTGGGTTAATTTTATCGACAATTGAGAGGACCTTCTGCCAGATTTATGTTCTTTAAGTCTTTTTCATACAGGGTGTTGAAAATTTAGACATATCTTCGTAGGTAGGGCTTGTAGGAAAAAACTTCATAGGAACTTCTCAACTTATTTTTTCATCTTCTACATGGATCCGAGAGATTGTCCACACTTTCAGGGACACCCTGTATATTCGCGAGATTTTAGGAAAGCTTTCGCGCCCATTATTGGCTCATTAGATGCTTGTTTTTAATTTTTCGGGCGCAATTAACTCGGTTTTCTAACGCGAAAAAACTAGTTGGAGAGTTTCGATTATTTAAGTTGTTTTATAAATGCGGGGCGTATATAGAGCGTTCGGGCGGCGTGTATTGGAAAACGAAAGTGGATGACGAAGAGAGTTCGGTTTAGAGAGACTCCCCGGGATAAATCTGGCCTCTTGTATAATTCAATTTCATGGTTGAATCCCTCCGTTCGCTGGACGATCAGCGCTCCATCGCCGAGGCCTCTGCATTCGTATCGATTGCACTGATTTACCGAGCGAATACTACTAAAAATAAACTCGCACGGTATAAAATATTTATACGATTACGCTCGTTAATAGATGATTCGAAAGTGTAGTTTGCAGTGGATTAAATTAGTTATTCTGTGGGATAAAAAGTGTCGGATTATATCTGTGATGGGATGGTGCAGTCGGCGCGAATCCGTATAAAGTAGCTCTCGTGCCACGTTTTGGGCTGTATACAAAGAATCCCTAACTACACGCACCGTCAACCGACCTTAACAAAACCCGATTTATATTTAATACGATAATATTAAATAATCTAGCGGAAAATTGTGAAAAAATTAAGAGGAAAGCGTGTCACTGCTGTCGCCCGAAAATACGGCTTGATTAATAAATAATTTACGAAAATTTGCAATAATCGTTCAAGTGCGTACTGTACCTACAAAGACATTACAACTAAGAGGCTAAATGTTTCTATGATAAATCCCATATATTTGTGAACTATTATTGTTTTAAAATTTCTAAATAGTGCGAGAGAGAAAGATCTGCACTGGCAACGTTGTAACCAAAGTGTCTTTATAATCGCCAGTGGCGTAAAGTTTTTAACCTAAACAGCATTGTAAGGAAATAAATCATTTTACATTTTTAAGGCTCATTTTAACGTTAATTTTTCCTTAAGTTTTTACTTTTAAGTAGCTACTATTTATAAGTTATTCAACAATTATTTATCGATATAAAAATAATTTAAACGATTTTTAAAAGAATATCGGGTGCCCCAGCACGTCACTAACTTAACTAATAACTTAACCTTACTTACCGATGAAAAGACAAATCTGGATTTAAATGATCCACTTTTTTGCACACTACACACGTATGTACCATTATTGTTTATATTTTTAACAAAAGTTAAAAAAAAAAACTTGGAATAAATCAAAAAATGCATACAAACACAAAATAACTGTTAGACCTTACTGGCAACGTGGCGATGACGTCTGTCATTTGTCAAAATAGGTATTTTGGTCGCAATGTTGCCGTATTTACATAGATGTTCACAATCTTAATATTTCTTTAAATGAATATTGATTTTTTTTTAATTTTTACCTTACTTAATTTTAAAGAATAATTTCATTAAAAACATGTTGTTTTATTATACAGGGTGTTCCTAAACATCGTGTATATCCGAAAGAAGGTGATTCCTTGGCTTATTTTATGACTAAAAGTTCATATAAACTTGCGTTCGCAAACGCTTCGTTACCGATCTACAGGGTGTTGAAATTTCTATTTTTTTTTGTTTTTATTTGTAGCTCCTGCACTTTATGAGATAGTTAACTCAAATTTTGAATCTAGATTGCTTTATAGGGCACACATTATTGGGTATATCAGATGGTTGTTGAATTCTACGGGTCATATACCCTTTTTTCCCCCCGAACTTTTTTTCTGTGCGCCGCTGGTAGATTCTAAAATACAAAATTAATTGTCCGTTTTATTTGGTGAAACTTCTTTATTTTTAAACATTTTTCGTTACTGTGACCGTTGTCTGGAAAAAAATTAAAAATCATTTTCTGTGCAAATGATGTATTTTACAAAACACAATCCCCAAACAATAATTATTAAATTACATTATAATAAATGTTAAAAGTGACCCCATCCTACTCAAATTATTTTCTATACCCTATATCCTATACCTTGAGCTAAATATCACAAAAACTGCAGGAGCTCTAAAAAAGAAACTAAAAAAAAATATTGAAATTTCAACACCCTGTATAATATAAAATTGTAGTTACAGGATACACCCAATTTCATTTTTTAAGGATTTTTTTTCCAAATAAATATTACAGACAAATAAAAACCGACAACGACGCAAATTGCGATAATACAGGGTGTGTGTTAGAGCGAATGCATAAATGTAATAATTTACCAAAAAAATGTAAACAATTTGGTTTCTAGTTATAATGACTTTGGATTTGATTAATAATTTCCGAAAATTCGCAATATTCCTTTCCGTGCGAACTGTATATAAGTTAAGTAAGTTATATTCGACACCATTTCAGATAAACGCCTATTTAGGCGAGCGTGAAATCGAAATCGAAAGGTTCCGCGCATTTTCCCGCTAATCTTCGGAACGGTTTTTTCTCCCGATTTTCCCTTTTTCTTGTTTCCTCGGGAAAGCCATTAAAAATTCAAGCGGGCGAGACGGCGGAGAGATGGGCTCGAAATCAGAGGTCAGAACCCCAATCGCATGAGATAAAGATGAAGGCGTGAAATTCAGTTTCCCTTTTTTTTATCTATACACACGCTCGCCTTCCATTTTCACCGCGGTTGAAAATTGAATATAACATTTCTCAACTAATACTGCGTTTTTTGTATACCTGAGCTCCGAAATTATACCGAAATTATATATCCGAAATACTTTTATTGGGTGATACTTTACCCTAAATCTCTTACCGGAATTCCACACCGATAAATTTTATAACAATACCTGATTGAGTACCTGAACACTTAATTTCTACAAATTGAGAAATTTGAAAATCTGAATGATGTAGATATGTAATAATTTTAAATGTGAAAAACTTCTAAATAAAAATTTAGAAGAATATTTAGAAGAAAATTTATAAAAACTGTAAAATTTATATAAGACGAGTGTAGAGTGTAGAGTGTAGAGTGTAGAGTGTAGAGTGTAGAGTGTAGAGTGTAGAGTGTAGAGTGTAGAGTGTAGAGTGTAGAGTGTAGAGTGTAGAGTGTAGAGTGTAGAGTGTAGAGTGTAGAGTGTAGAGTGTAGAGTGTAGAGTGTAGAGTGTAGAGTGTAGAGTGTAGAGTGTAGAGTGTAGAGTGTAGAGTGTAGAGTGTAGAGTGTAGAGTGTAGAGTGTAGAGTGTAGAGTGTAGAGTGTAGAGTGTAGAGTGTAGAGTGTAGAGTGTAGAGTGTAGAGTGTAGAGTGTAGAGTGTAGAGTGTAGAGTGTAGAGTGTAGAGTGTAGAGTGTAGAGTGTAGAGTGTAGAGTGTAGAGTGTAGAGTGTAGAGTGTAGAGTGTAGAGTGTAGAGTGTAGAGTGTAGAGTGTAGAATGTATAATGTAGACTTGTTAAATATAAAATGAAGAGTGTAGAGTGTAAGAGTAGAGTGTAGATGAGTATTTGATGAATGTAGATGAGTGTAGATGAGTGTAGATGAGTGTAGATGAGTGTAAATGAGTGTATGTGAGTGTAGATGAGTGCTGATGAGTGTAGATGAGTGTAGATGAGTGTTGATGAGTGTTGATGAGTGTAGATGAGTGTAGATGAAAGTGTAGATGAATGTAGATGAGTTTAGATGAGTTTAGATGAGTGTAGATGAGTGTAGATGAGTGTAGATGAGTGTAGATGAGTGTAGATGAGGGTAGATGAGCATAGACGAGTATAGATGAGTATAGATGAGTGTAGGTGAGTGTAGATGAGTGTAGATGAGTGTAGATGAGGGTAGATGAAAGTGTAGATGAATGTATATGAGTTTAGATGAGTGTAGATAAGTGTAGATGAGTGTAGATGAGTGTAGATGAGGGTAGATGAACATAGACGAGTATAGATGAGTATAGATGAGTATAGATGAGTGTAGGTGAGTGTAGATGAGTGTAGATGAGTGTAGAGGGTAGAGATATTAAGTATAGAGTAATGTGAGGATTACCTACGAATCATTAGTGTAGTATGCAGGTAGCAAAATTTTTGGCGCCCTGTTCTTCAATACAGCTTTTTTTAAATTATTTTTACTTACATATCTCCCAAAAAAGTGGCATCTATGTTAGGTATATTTTAAATGATTTATATCATTGACTATAATCAGGGCTATATGCCTATATCCCATGAGATCTTTGGAACTTATATACACTTTAGAAGAAATATTTACAAAAACTTTTTATTTTGTTATTTGCTGGATAAAATCTTTTGTTAAAAAATATGTATAATATATTACCTACAGTATAAAACGAAATAGTTACGGGAATAAATATGTGCTTGACAATCGAATTATAAATCGATAAAATCTCGCCTTGGCGCTCATTTATCCCATTGTCGTAATCCTCAGTTTTGAATAGTGTCCACTTGTGTGAAGTCACCATATGCAGGATGAGATGAGAAAGGCCGAGGAAGAGGGCAAACCGTCCAAGCCCGGCTCAGAGTTCGAAGTTCCATCCCTTCGACCTCGATCCCCGTCGGGCGCCCGCGCACCCTCTTTCGCACTTAAGCCCTCGGCTATCAAACCGATCCAGAATTAAATAACAAAGGATTCGCTCAGACAGTTGACAACTTTAAATTGGTTTTCATTGATCGTTATTTAAATGTAAATTGCCGAGTTGCAGTCAAAGTATTAAGCAATTATGCAAATGCGCCACGTTAAACGCGCGATTTTATGGTGTTTTAGTCGGTTTCCATATAAACTCGATGGCCATAATAAGACGGTCACATCCCTAACCAGTCATTCATAAATTCGAAAATTTTTGACGCCAACATTGATAATTATCTGGTCACTATTTAAGTAAACGAGGCAGAAAAAATTAGATTGAAAAATAGAGGTAACATGGCGGATTCAATCAGGCGCCTAGAGCTTAGGCAAATATATTTTAAAAAAGAATTTAATTATATAGAATTGGTAGAGTGTAGATATGGTAAAAATATAACATTATTTAATATTACGTATGAAAATTTTGTTGATATTGTATGAAAAAAACTGTGACAACTGCTTCCTGGTTTCTCGCTATTTGCTATTATTCGCTGGGAAAATGAGATAAATACTGTTTTCTGATCTCTCTTTAATCGAAATCGTCTACAAATTTTACTACGAGCGATAGTACACCGTTGCCAAATTTGTAAGAATTTATCTATTACAGGAATTTTGAAATATACTGCTCCACAAAAGTTAAGGAAGTTCATAAATATTGAGATTAATTTAATAGTTGCAGGTTTTTTGATCGCCAAATTTAGTATGAGTTGTAGAAGGAGTGGGCAAAAAATCCACTCTAATATGAGGAAAATCATTTAATTTATCATATTTGAAAATTTGGTGATCAAAAAGTCTGTATCTTTTAAAATAATCGCAAAATTTGCGAACTTCCTTAACTTTTGTGGAGCAGTTTATATAATTCGTCACATTTTGAAAATTATATTTCTTAAACTGGCAATTTATTATATGTTGTGGGTGTATTTTGAAGAATGTAAATAACATTAGTTTTTATTATTAAGACGATTACACAATAAGGATATAAAAATTAAAAATATACCTATAGCAGAAGGAAATTATAAAAAATAACTCGGCAACGTGCAATATTTTACCTCTATTTTCTGTTAGACTGTGACCTATTGTTGGTACCCTAAAATTTTGTAAACAGTTTCATCTGTTGTAGTTATACAGGTTGTTCCTAAACATCATGTACATCAGAAAGGGGGTGATTCCTTGGCTTATTTTATGACTAAAAGTTCATAACGTTGGTCTACAGACTCTTCTTTACCGATCTACAGGGTGTTAAAATTTCAAGATTTTTTTGTTTTTTCTTTGTAGCTCCTGCAGTTTTTAAGATATTTAGCTCAAATTAGGTAATAGGATATAGGGTATAGAGTATAATTTGAGTAGGATGCGATCACTTTCAACATTTTTTATAATGTACTTTAATAATTATTATTTAGGATTTTTGATTTGAAAAATAAATCATTTGTACAGAAAATCATTTTTAATTTTTTTTCTCGGTAACGATCACAGAAACGAAAAATGTTTGAAAATAAAAAAAGTTTCTAAACAAAACAAACAATTAATTTTGTATTTTAGAATCTTCCAGCGGCGCACAGCAAAAAAAAATCGGAGTGAAAAAGGGTACATGACCCCTGAAATAATATCACCCTGTAGAATTCAACAACCATCTGACATACCCAATAATGTGTGCCCTATAAATCAATCTAGATTCAAAATTTGAGCTAAATAACTCATAAAGCGCAGGAGCTACAAAACAAAAACTTGAAATTTCAACACCCTGTAGATCGGTAACGATTTGCGAACCCACGTTTATATGAACTTTTAGTCATAAAATAAGCCAAGCAATCATCCCCTTTCGGATGTACACGATGTTTAGGAACACCCAGTATATCTAAGAAGACGGTATATTGCCGGGACAATTATCCGGTTAATCCTCGAAGATGGAAAAACCGGCAGTAGGATAGGAGGAGTAAAAAAATAAAATTAGTCAAGTTACACGCTTCCATAACGCAAGTAATTCGACATACCGGAGTCATAATAAGGTCCCCATTGTATTCTTTTGTCGACGATCCGGGGCCCAACAATGGCCCAGATGAAATAAACGACGTACGGTCGTCGAGTCTAATGCCAACCATTAATAAATTACACACACGACACCCTCGGGACGTTAAGCGATTGTATTCCGTTATTAGCGACGTAATGACATCTATTTATATTATAATTGCGGAATTTTAAATGCCACTCGCCCGTTTATGGATCAGAATATCGACGTTAATACAACGAATTTATTTCCAACGAGGTCTCCGGTGATCAACACATCACATATATCCTGGATAAACTATTCCTGTTTTTTCAACTGCGAGTAAGTAAACAATGTCAAATTGGTAGTAAAAAAATGTTACATTGAGATTCACTGTATAAAGAAAGTACTACAAGAGTACTTATATTTTCTCTACAATGGAGAGAAGTACGACTATTTTTTAATTTTTTTTTACAAAACTACCTATTCTTATTAAGTCAATTGGTTAAATTTTTTATTTTCTTCGTTTCCTGTTAAGGTCACAATTAATTTTTAAAGTTTGAAATACGTCACATGTCATTGACCAACCACATTAAAAATTGGTGGTAAAAATCGTTTTTACTTTTCGTTATCTCGAAAAGTATATTAACTTCAGGTACAGGGAATGATTAATAAGAATGAAAGTACTTTAAAAATAGTTCCTGGTAACAATATAAAATATAGGGAGATCCAGTTAAAATAACGGAGAATATGTTACTTTCGCGTTTGGATCCACCCTGTAAGCAGTATGATTAAAATTGAAGAAAAATGTTCATTTTGTACATTTTCAGGATATTTGCACTGTTGTCAAACCTGAAATTTATTTTCAAGTCAATCCATTTAGTTTCTACAGAGTGGTAAACTTAGTACAATTTTCATGGAAAAGTGGTCATATTTTTTAAATCACTCAGTATAACATTATACAATATTATATTTTTGGAAAGCTGAAAACGAGCTAATTTCCATTTTTAAATAAAAAAACAGGGTGTTCCATTTAAAAAAGTATAAGTTCGAAAAGACGGGTCATTCCGTATAAATGTAATTAATTTTAAAATGTGCAGCATAAAAAGATCTACAACTTTTGTAATGAAGTTTTTTTTGATATCTTTTACAATAACAGATATATTGAGATTATCCATACTAATGTGCCATCCTGTATATAGAAGAAATTTTAAATTGTTATTTACTAAAAATGGGAATGTGGCAACATCGAATGTATACTTTTGACTTTTTAAACTTGTCAAATAAATAAAAATAAAAACTTAACCTCCAACTAAATCAACTTATACAATTTTAAAATGTCGCATCAAAAGGTAGTTGAAATGTGTTTCATGCCGTTATGTGAAAATTCTTCATTGTATTCTAAAAAAGTGTGTATTTTTGGTTCAAAAAAAAATTAAAAAAAAGAAACTACAATAACATAACCCTAGATATGTCATCTGTCATATGATTTTACATTTCACTTTTGTTCGTTTCTTCTATTCTTTCGAACATTTCGTTGGAATTCTTATGCCACTAATGATAGAATGCAAATCGTTCGTTTTGTGATTGGTTAGTGACTTTATACGTCACCTGTCAAAATTTTAAATTTAAAATGGCTATATTTCCTAAAACATTGAATATTTCCAGCAACTGAAAACTGCTTTGAGTTCTAATAACCTATTTCTATTCATATATCTGGTTTAAAACCGTATATCTCACATCGTACTCCTCTCCACATTTAGTCTCCAATTTGGTGAACTTGAAAAGTTGCTATAACCAGCATTAGTGCAACTGGTTTAAACATTAAATCGTCACAAATGGCCCTTAAACAGGTAATTACTTTGTAAAAAAATTACCGCGAATTCTGGCTCTCCAAAAAAAAAAAACCTCCTTCTCCATTATTCACGTCGGCTCCGTGCGAGCGTTTTGTAATACAAACGATTGGAGTTTGGAGTAAAAAAAAATAAATAAAGCGACGAACACGCAAACTTCACATCCGAGTAAACTATATAGCGAGATCGTCAATAATAAATGGCGTTGTAGAGGGAAGCATCCGCGCTGCTTTTAAGCTAAATAATTAACCAGGCCTTAGTCGAGTATCCTCGCAGGTGCCCTTCGAAAGGAAGGCGTTCGCGCATCGACGTCGTCCGGGGCGCCGCGACGCCGGAGCCTCTCCTCGTAGATTGTTACCCGTTATGTGCGAATGCATTATTTAAGGCGGCGTTAGACGCGTTGAATATTAAAACGAGGTGTTTTAAGTGATTGGGATGATTACTTCGCAGCTGTGATACGGCCCGAATTTATCGCTTAAATTGATGGACAGCTCATCGATGATGATGGGGATTTTCTAACGAGCAATCGACGAATTAATTAACTTATTTTTCAGTTAACTTTTTATACAGGGTGTCTACTATAAAAACCGCCAAACTTTAGGAGGTGATTATACAAGTAATTTTGAACAAAAAATGTCCTATAACACTTTTTTGAAAAGTCGATAGTTTCTTTTTTATTTAGCATTTCATTATTTTAAATTTTTTTTTTGGTTTTTTTCCAAAAAGACCGAAATATCACATTTATTCGTATAGTCACATTAATTTTGATCATATACCGTAAAAGTGCATTAAATTTGCTATAAAAATAGTATTTATCAGACTTAAAAAAAATTAATACCGGGTGTTATAAAAGATTTAATTGTTATGAAATGAAGTATGAAATGAACAAAATTATATGTATCTTTTAATGGTCGTAAAGCCAACAATTTTATAAAATTCATAAGTTTTTTTTTTGGTAAAAACTACTATATTTAATAAGCTTTTAAGAGGTGTACTCAGATATTGAGTAAAATTGTTTTTTTGTAGAAATTTTAAAGGTATAGGTTATAAAATACAAAGTTGTTCAAACAAGAATATCCCGAAAATAAAAATCTAATAAATTTATATAATATATTATTTTTAATTATATGAAGATTAGTCTAGAATCTCGAATATCTGGAATGTACAGGGTGGTCAAATAAGGACGGCACTCGGCCATATCTCGCAAACTAATTGTCGTATAGAGACTTGCGATAAAAAATTTTATTACCAAATCGGCAAAAAAAAGCTGGAAATAATTTTGAAGTCTCTAAAGTGGTCGCTAGGGGGAGTATCCGCCATCTTGATTTTTAAGTCATTTTTTTCAAAATGTTCCTTAATAAAGGTATCTTTTATTTTGATAGTTGAGATAATTTCAATTATTTTTTGTTATACATGGTGTTAATTTTAATGGTTGATTCTTTTGAGTTAATTTTAAGTCGAAAAGTTTATATAGAGATATCTCCTCCGAAGCTCGGTTTTCGATGTATCTACCTACAGGGTTGTATTTTTATTTTGAAAATTTGAAAAACCGTTTACGATATTACATTATTGAATGCTATGATAACATATTATGGTATAAATACGCATGTATAATATGTATGTACATAAAATGTCTTATTTTTATTATAACTTAAGGTAAAAGTAGATAGTTTTTGGCGTGATGTTATAGATGTAACAACTAGAGTTTTTAATTATTTTCTTTAAAATGATAAGTTCTACGGCAAAAACACAAGAAACTTTTTTTTGTTTAAAATGAAATGGTTATCAATAATTTTTAATGAAAGTTTCCAAAAAAACAGTGGCGTACTACTTTTTAATAGATAAAATTGTACCAAGACCTACCCATATCATCGTCATTGGCTAAAATAAAAAAAATATTTACTGTTTAAAAAATGCGTATTTATACCATAATATGTTATCCTAGAATTCAATGTAATATCGCAAACGGTTTTTCAAATTTATGAAAAAAACCTAAATAAAAATAAAACAACCCCTGTATATCGAAAACCGATCTTCGGAGGACATACCTTTATATGAACTTTTCGACTTAAAATTAGCCCAAGAATCACCCGTTAAAATAAGTACATTGCATTAATTAACACCCTGTATATTTTTGACTCTATCTTTTAAAATAAATTGGTGAGGGTTGTTTGAATATTGCGACAAATAAATGTTAATAACTTTTAAACGGCTAAACGAATTTTCATAAAAATGAAATCGTTGAAAAGGGCTTTCTTCGATCTATAATTTACCCTATATAAAATATTATTGCAAATATTTGTCTGGCCACAAGAGGGCGTTTTCCGACATCACCTCAAAAAACACCGATTTTTTTCCCAAAAAAATTAAATGTCAAACAATTCCCAAACAAGCCTGTAAAAACCGCATCTCGATATTCCCTTCCTAATCTACGAAAGTTTACCCTAAGAATTTACATCTTTTTGTCACATTCTCTCCTTTATTTCTACTACCATTTTCTGGTAAAAATTACTTATATTTTGATAATATAAGAGGAATAAAATTAAACGTGATTCAATGTTAAATAATGGCGAATATAATTTACATCCGATTTTAATGTAGGCGTAATAATTTGGCAAAACGAGCCGGAAATTGTACCGACATTAATCCGCTAAAATAGTCGAAATAGTTTGTTGTGCGAACTAATTCATCGAATCCACGTAATTAAATCCGACAACGATCGAATTTGTTTACAACCGAATTCCGCAATTACTGCGATAAAATCAATGATGTGGCAGTTTTGTTGTGAATTATTAAGCCGTGTAAATAACGCCCGACGATTCGCATCGACCCCGATATAATCCCCCGAAAACTATGGCATGAAGCAATTAAAAAACACACGACGGTTCTTCTTATTCGATTAAAATCGCTTGATTAGCTCATACATAGAGAAGCGAAACGAAGGAAAGCGTTTCGCAGATCGAAAATGGGGGTGTGCATGGATGTCGCGGGGATGAAAACGGAAGAGAAAACCGGGCGTGTACAATTTCACACATCGCTCCGGCCGGCTCCGGCGAAAAAGGATCGCTCGCTAATCTCTTAACAAGCACACACAAGGACAAAAACAATTCCAATCCTCTACCCTACTCTAATCTATTAGATTTCACATGACGTAGCGACACTTTTTTAAGCCGGCGATTACGAGGCCTAACCGTCATCGGTTGCGAGCCTAATGGGAAAACTAAAACTTCAAAGAATTTGTAGTATACAGGGTGTTCCTAAACATCGTGTACTACAACCGAAAGGGGGGGATTCCTTGGTTTATTTTATGACTAAAAGTTCATATAAACGTGGGTTCGCAAACGCTTCGTTATACCGATTTACAGGGTGTTGAAGTTTTTTTTGTCTCTTTTTTAAAGCTCATTCATGCAGTTTTTGAGATATTTAGCTCAAATTAGGTATACGATATAGGGTAAGGAGTATAATTTAAGTAGGATGGGGCCATTTTCAACATTTATGTAATGTAATTAATTAGTTATTATTTAGGGTTTTTGTATTGTAAAATAAATCGTTTGTACAGAAAATCATTATTAATTTTTTTCTCGATAACGGTCACAGAAACGAAAAAAGTTTAATAAATAAATTTCTAAACAAAACAGGTAATTCATTTTGTATTTTAGATTTTAGTCATAAAATAAGTCAAGGAATCACCCCTTTCGGATGTACACGATGTTTAGGAACACCCTGTATATAGAGGAGATGATGAGAGTTTGATATTGACTCGTTTTATTCCATGATAAGTAGAGTTGAAAATTACACACTGGTACCAATAAAGATGGCAACAGAAGTCCCATTAACATTCCATCATTTTGCATTAAATATTGATACAGTCGGTGCAAAACAAATATCAATGCATGTCACTACTGTCGTCATACTTGACAAGCATTGTGACCTACTTTTAAAAATTAAATACACAAAATTGATTAGGCTTAATACCTGCAGAATTTAATTTAATATTAAGGCCGCCAAAGTACGCCCTCAAATTCATAAATCGTGGGGTAATATAGAACAATTTTTGGTTAAATTTTTCCACAATAGATTAGTTTAAATTCGAGTCTTACAAGAATTACGTTTTGCCATTTAAATAACATAAATGGCAGTTTTTGATTGCAATTTTCTTAAATATTTAATGAAGTAGGAGAGATTCAAAATAGGAGATATCATTGCTTGGATTCTCTATATTAGATATAAGAAAGATTCAAATCAATTGATGAAGCCAAATTTGAATCTTACTGGAATTACCGAACCTTCGTTTTCCCATTTAAAAATACCCTGAAGCGGCGACCTTAAGGGTCAATTGCGTACTAATTTTTTTACTATGTAGCTCTGTTAAATATATTTCAGATGAAAAAGAATTTGATGATTAATTATAGTGAACCCCTGAATAGGACTGCCGTTTAGAAATGCGAAACAGATACCCCATAATTTTCAATTTGTTGTTGTCATTTTGCCATTTGACAATTTTAGAAAATTCGTCAATTTTGTATAAACTCTATAAAAGTTCGGCAACACTGCCTACTCGTGACGTAGTAAATCATAGTTGACGTGCATTTAAATTTGTTTTGCACCAACAATATGTGCAGTTCAACTTTGTTAAGTGAAAAGTTATACCTAATTAATTGTATATTATAAGTAAATTCGTTTATGTTACAAGTTTCATATCGTTTTAAAGTGCCGGCGGCAAACGAACACAAATCTTTCGAGATTACTAATAACGGAGGTGCAAAACCTGCAATTTGCATAATTTATGAATGCAAAGTAGGTGTCTAATAATAATTCTCCTCGGTCGGTTGTTCGATATCAAATGTCCGCCTAGTATCTACCCCGAAACGGCGGTGGCCAATTTATCGAGTGACAAGCGGTCCTTCGCCCTGAAATATGATGTGGCGACAATATCACACTGGGGACTTCATTAATGTCTTGTAAAGTGTCTCCCAAATAATATTAATAGTAATCTTCCGCGGTGGTTGAACCGCACCCCGCGAGATTCGGAGGAACATAATCATTGCACCAACGAAAAAATACAACTTTTTTATACTTCCTTTTGTAGCGATAGTCCTAAATGTAAAAGTGTTGTAAAATTTGTATAGATTGAATGCACCCCTGAATCTGGTGTTTTAACTATAATGTATAATTTTGAAATTTTCTACATCGTTTCTACGAGTGCATATACAGGGTGTTAATTATAATTGAGTGCCGATACTTTAGGATGTGATTATTTGGATGATTTTAAGAAGAAAAGTTTATTTCAATATATGTCTTAAACTTCTTAGTTTTCGAGTTACAGGGTGTTACAGTAAAAAAAAACTTTTCTATCGTAATTTTCTTACTATTCTAGATATTTTTATGAAATTTTGGACGTGGACGTCACTGGTAATAGTAGAAATTTAATTTTTATCTCCAAAAAAAGTGTTTCCTTCCATGGACCAAATTTCAACAAAACATCAAAAGCAGCCTCAAAATGAACTTGGGAAAAAATTGTTTTTTATTTTTTAGTCGGACTGAATTTGCTCCAAAACAAATAAGGATTTTAAAAATAATTTTGGTTTTTAAAAAAAGCAGTGGCGTACCATTTTTTCTTCAAACATATTCAGTTCAAACCTCGTACGGACGTCACTGGTGAAAATTTAAAAAAAATCTTATGCCTCAACTTATGCCTGCTCCTTTAACTTAAAATGCATGGCATACAAAATTTCATAAAAATATCTGGAGTAATAAGATCATTATGATAGAACAGTTTTTTTTCTAAAATTTTAACACCCATAGCTCGAAAACTAAGAGGGTTCTGAGATGCATTTTGATATAAACTTTTGATATATTCACATCTTGAAGTATTGGCATTCAATTAATTAAAACCATATATATTTCTATAATTATTTTTATACTAACTGAATCCCTACTTTGTAAAAGTCAAAAATTAATATAATAAAGACTGTTTCCCAACTACTGATAATGTTATATCTTTATTGGTACTAAGAAAATTATTCATTTCGTGCAAATTAATATCGTTATGAAATTAACTCAATTTAACTACAATTCTGCCCCTTTTTCTGGTGTAATAGTAAACTAGTCAGTGCAATTGACGAACGCAAAAACCATATCTAAAAACCAGCAATCTGTCGTCCCTCTGCGGCTCGGCGACGAAATCTCCGGTATTACCGAAGGTGTTACGGGGGATTCGAATATAATGAATAAAATGCCTCCCGCGGATTCCTGCGGGACCTCCAACCCGTGATAAATGGTCAGGCGAAAAAAGACAAGCCACACACACACACACACACATACATTCGATAATTGGAACGCGCGGAATTAATAAGCTGGGGTGCGCTTTCAAATCAGATACTATTAGTCACGTTTGTGACGATGTATACTATAATGTGGTGGATTATTAAGAAGGGTCCACATTTAATAACATGTTGTGTAACATTGCTATTTAACATGTTACTTGGTAGATGTAAAAAAATCCGGAACACGTCCATGTTATAAATTTATAAGCATAAGTAAAGCACTTTTTTTGCTTTTCCGCGATCTTGATGATATGGGAAGTTAAAAAACAAATATTGCAAGTGTGGACGCGTTGTTTTTATGCTATACAATAGCAATGTTGACTAGCATCTTTTGATCTTTACCGACTGAAAGTGGATAGCATCTAGCAAGTTATATAGCAGAGAAATTTGGGAAAAATATAGTTATAAAAAGTGCTATATAGCAAGGTTGGACCCTGCTTTATACTTGTAAAATACTAGCAACATTGTACTATAGTCTATAGTTCATTCATTGAAGACGAGAGTTTTAGGACGAGACGAGAGTTTCGGATTAAGAATTTACCTATAATGAATAGCAAAATAAATGGTATATACAGTTGGTGCAAAACAAATATCATTGCATGTGATTACTGTCGTCATACTTGCCAAGCATTGTGGCCAACTAATAAAAATAAATACACAAAATAGATTAAGCCTGCAACGTGCAGAATTTAATTTAATATTAATATTTAATATCAAGGGATGATAGAAAATGTTAAAAAGCAGAATTAAATAAATCTCTAAATAATTCGAATTCAGAAGTTTCTTAGAAAGTTCACTATGTACTCTTTTAAGGGTCAAATTGTACACTAATTTGATTAATTAATTGTTAATTAAATGTTAAATTTCAGATGATAAAGGAAGTCGATGATTAATTTCAGGTGAGCCCCTAATTACGTCCGTCGTTTAGAAACCTAAAACAGAGGTGCCCCTAATTTTCAATTCATTTCAATTTTGCCATTTGACAATTTTAGAAAATTCTTAGAATTTGTAAATTTTATAAATGTTCGGCAACACTGCCTACTTGTGACGTAGTAAATTATAGTTGACATACATTGATATTTGTTTTGCACCAACAATACCTCCAAATTTCACCTGTTTCTATGAACTGGTCAAACTAATCATGAATTAAATCGAAAATAATCCGCCTATATTTAAATTGTACAAATCAGTGTTAACGCTACAAAGTCATAAAACTGAAATCATAAATTGTTATAGAAATAATTCATTTCACATAACACCCTAAAGTTACAAGAAATTAATCAACCAATAGATGCAATTGACCCGAATTCTAGAAGAAACTGACAATATACACTCATTAGCAGTAAATAATCTTTTAATCCGAAACCCGCGTAAGTTCAATGAATAGACTATTAATGAATATTTTACGATATCGCGACGTCATCGCTGGGTTATCGTGAACGATAGCTATACAGGGTGTTTCACAACTTATCCGACAAATTCTAACCACATATGCACTGTTATGAAAGAAGTTAATTTCCCAAAAAAAAAAAATGTAATAAAAGTCTTACAGAAATCGAGATAATAAAATAATAGTTGAACAGTTCAATTACTTATACAAGATGTTCAAAATTGTTCCCATTTACTGCAATGCAAGCTTGGGTGCTTGTTTTTTTTTTAACCATTGTTTTGGTGCAACATTTGCTATACAGTAAAGTGTTAAGGCAAAATTATGAACGCAAAATGCAGTATTTATTTTTCAATTTTTTATTGAAACTCGGGTTTATAATTTTATTTCTGTAGGACTTTTATTACATTTTTTTGAGATTTCTCAAAGAGAGAGAAGTTGATTTCTCAAAAAAAATGTAATAAAAGTCCTACAGAAATAAAATTAAAAAATAAACCCGAGTTTCAATAAAAAATTGAAAAATAAATACTGTATTTTGCGTTCATAATTTTGCCTTAATACTTTACTATAGCAAATGTTGCACCAAAACAATCGTTAAAATAAAAAAAAACAAGTACCCAAGCTTGCATTGCAATAAATGGGAACAATTTTGAACATCTTGTATAAGTAATTGAACTGTAAAACTATTATTTTATTATCTCGATTTCTGTAAGACTTTTATTACATTTTTTTTGGGAAATTAACTTCTCTCGTAACAGTGCATATGTGGTTAAAATTTGTCGGATAAGTTGTAAAACACCCTGTATATTTGAAATATCCACAGTCTCGCAAATGAATAAATAACAAACGCGAGGTTCAACCAATCGTTGCCGGCGCAGTTATTAGAATAATCCGTAACCAAATAGACATCCAATAACCATAATTCGAGAGCACCAATCAATAAACACCGACCGTATACGCCCGGCCATATTTGATGGATTATTAAACGCATCAATTAAAATTTTGTTTATGGAGGTTGATCAATTCATCCGCTAATTAGTAATCATGTAAAGTGATTTGTCTGAACCCCGGTTTCTCTCCCGTATATAGTATAGTAATATCGGTTACTCGATGAACGATTATAATTAAGCGTTAATTACACTAAATTAACGTGTAATATATCACCGCCGATATACTCGTAGAGTATAAGTGCGCCAAATATGGATCGGTCTTATAATATCATAGACCTATTAAGTATGGGCACAATCGTTATTTTGAGGTTATTCAGCGTTCCCAATGATAGAGAGAGAGGTCCGTGAGAGATGGGGCTAGTTTGGGCTAAAAGTAGGCGGGACCAAAAAATATATAAAATATATATAGGGTGTGTGAAAAAAGGCGATTAACCTGTTAAATTATTTATACGCTTAATATTTAAATACTGTTTTTATCTTGGTATCCACTTAGACAGATGAATGACCTGGAAGAAACATATTTTTTACAAGAGAAAGCAGTTAGGTCTTAAATTGCGAAATCTGTACTGGCTAATAGGTAGGAGGTTCCAAATAACAATACAAAATAAGAACTGTATTTGCAAATGCGTGGGAATTTAGACTCAGCTGAAAAATGCATTTTGCTCGGTAAAAAAAAATAAATCCTCAACCCTATTCTACCATAAGCTACCCTCCTCCACCCCAGCTACCTTGCATTTCTGAAAACGTAACTCACGTGGTCTTTTGCTTTCTTACTATTGGCTAATGCATTGTCCAATCTCTCATTGCCATATGCCCAAACTAGCTGCATCTCTCTCATTCATCGACAACACTACCTCTTTGTCTAAACCGCGTCCATAGTTAATAGGTCTATGTATAATATGGACCAACTTATATGGACGGACCTATAATATGGACTATTTTAAGAAGAATATTCTTTATATCGAGTAAATGATCATTACGCAATAAGCATCACTACTCGTTTGCAGTGATCCAGAATACACGAATATATTTACGACAGCCTATTTTAGTTTTCTTCAACGCGCGATCTAATTTTCTAGTGAACTTTGGAAGTTTTTTAATCCAAAAAAATACTATTTTATGTGAAAGTGGATAAAACCAGGAGAAAGGTGAGTCAATGTTGTAATTAATTGTATTAACTTTTAATATTCTATAATATTCCAATTTTCTGAAAAATAAAATAATCTCAAAATGTGTAAGTATCAAAATATGGACCAGTGGCACGTTTTAAATATGGAGTGGCTAAAAATTAATTTTTATCTTCTAGAATGGCTTCTAAATTAATAGAGAAGACCAGACAAGCATATGATAAAAACGCAATGGCGGAGACAATTAAAAATGCACGAGAAAAGAAAATGGCCTTTTTGAATGTTATCAAAATATACACCCAAAACAAATCATTTAAGGATATCACCACCCAAAAACTTTGGGAGACATTCAACATTACCGAGTGAATTGAAAATCTGGATATGGTCCATATTATGTTCACTTTCTGAAAGTTCACAAAAATTATATACTTTAGAAAATGTTGTTTATTTCAAAGATTTTGTTTTTTTGGAGAATTTAAATTATTATGACTTTTTCTTAAGGGCGCCACTTCGGGGTATTTTTAAATGGGAAAACATAGGTTCAATAATTTCAGTAAGATTCAAATTTGGCTTCATCAATTGATTTGAATCATTCTTATACCTAATATAGAGACTCCAAGCAATGATATCTCCTATTTTTAATCTCTCCTACTTCATTATATATTTAAGAAAATTGAAATCAAAAACTGCCATTTATTTGCAATGTTATATTTAAATGGCAAAACGTAATTTATGTAAGACTCGAGTTTCCTCGAACGGATGTGTGAATAATTTTAGTATGATGAAAAATACTTATTACAGAACGATGTCTCCTAGTTTATATTGATCCACAGGTTGTATTATTATATAAAAAAAAAAACTAATTAAAGTATTTTAGCAAATGATGATGATAGATTCCTGTAAATTATGGTGTCGCCTGACATAAATGTCAAATCACAGAACAATTTTGTAAATTTGACAAACGACAGCAGTGCCAGTAGTTTCCGTTTTTCGGATAATTTGCAGTTTTTTAAAGACAAGTAATATGAAATAAGGTATTTTCAGTGCACCGGAATACTTTTAGAGCACTTTAATGAGTATTTTTAAAACCCTACTTTTATCTTTTCAAATTGCAGGAAAAAGAATTGAATTTAAAAAATTCTGAAAATGATTTCTTATTTTACTTTCTTGTACGTTTGATTTTATGTCAAGTGTAATCAAACACAGAATATCTACTAGTGAGTTAAACTAATCTCATTCCATCTATTGTGGAAAAATGTAACCAAAAATAGTTCTATATTACCCCACGAATTATGAATTTGAGGGCGTGCTTTGGCGGCCTTAACTAAATGGTTAAGGAATTGTTTAATATAAATAAATCTGGTGGTCATGTAAATAAAGGTTATGGTGGTCCATACATGGCGCACTTACTCTATACATTAGCACCTAATTAAATTAGCACAAATTTTCTTACGAATCACCCCGTATACATATAGAGCACCTATACAGCGTGCCCCAGGAGTCGGAACCGCAGAGGACGAAGCGAAAGAGCGCCCTCTCTCTACCCAATACACCGCATCCTCTCTCCATTTCCTCGCGTCTCAGACGCATTAAACATTCACACTGCAGGCTAGGATTGCTTACACCAGCCGCCTCCGAAACGACCGCCACGACCGCCCCCGCGTGCCCGACGCCCACTTAAAATCATCCACCGCCGCCTGGAACTTTTCGCACGTCAAAATTGATACCGGGCGGCGCCCAAAAGCCTACTCTAATTAATTTCGAATTAATCAATTCCGAAGTTCAGATTTAATATGATGGAAAAGACGAATTTGTTACTACGTGAATTAGTTGCAGGGAAAAGTGCAACTAGTCAACCGTAAGTCACCCCCGAACCTTTTTTTTGTTTCCCGGTAAGGATGCACCCCGTGCTCGTGTATACAGGGTGGCACAAAACACACGCCTCACCGGGAAATGCCTTATGAAAACGACAATGGAGATGACAAAACTGCAGATGAAGACGTGAAGAAGTTTTTATTTTGGTAAATAAAGAGATTTAAATTTGATCAATCCTAGTAGGAGTTGACATTTTAGAAAGATTCTATGTCATTTTCAATTATAATGTTAATAAAAGCTGTCCAAATCAGCTGTGACTATTGATCAAAGATTTGCATCCAAATGGATCATTCAGGAGCTTTCTGTCGTGCTGATACCAAAACTACAGAATTTTTTATTGCTTCAAAACGAATCGAATAATCCATTTTGTGATCAATTTGGAAGCAAATCATTGACCAATAGTAGCAGCTGATTCTGGCAGCTTTTATTAACATTGAAATTGAAAAGAACATAGAATCTTCCAATAATGTCAAATTGGTCTATAGCTCATTCACATCATTTGCGTGGATTTGAACTCCTATATATACTTGGATTGATCAAATTTAAATCTCTTCATTTACCAAAGGAGCAACTTCTTCACATCTTCGTCTGCAATTTTGTCATCTCCATTGTCGTTTCCACGAGACCTTTCCCGATGAGGGCGTGAGTTCCGGACCATCCTGTATAGAGACCAGGTAATTCGGAAAACGTATGAGCAATAAAAGAGCCCTAAGCATTTAGTCTGGATGCTCGACTGGATAATAATTGGAACGCGGTTGGTTACATCTTCGGTGATCCGTATGAAAATAACGACGACGGCGGCGCCGCCTCCGCCCGGCGTCGTTCGCCGTTCGGCGGGTCATGTAAACGCTAACGCAGGTGCACCAACTTAAACGACGCCGACGATATTCTATGCTACACATCGCGATTCTCTCGACCATGCACGTATCAAATTTTAGGGGTCGGTTTGAGAATTCAATTTGCAACACTGTAGAGGGGTAGGTGTGTTGGAAAGGGGCGATTTTTTACGCAGATAAATGGTTAGATCAGATTAGTGACTCTCTTGGGTATGTAGTTGACTCTTTTCGGTGCGGAATTGACTCTCTTGGGTTTATACGGACTCTTTTCGGTGCGGAATTGACTCTCTTGGGTTGATTACTGACTCTTTTGAATATAGAATTGAATAGCTTGGGTGGAAAAATGACTCTCCTGGGTAAATAATTGATTCTTTTGACGTTTTTAGTTGTATAAGTGACTTTTTGAGTGACAAAATTGACTCACTTCGATACATGGTTGACTGTGTTATAGTTAACTGACTCTTTTGCACATAGAATTGACTATCTTGGTTAGATAATTGACTCTCCTTTGTAAATGATTGATTCTTTGAACCTGTTGTTGACGTTTTTAGATGCATAAATGATTTTTTTGGGTATGTTATTAACTCGTTTGGTTTCAGAACTGATTATCTTGGATAGTTAATTAATTATTTTAGGCAGATGTTGACGTTTTTAAATGTATAGGTAGTGACTTTTTTAGGTATGTAATTGACTCTTTTGTATACATAACTGACTATCTTGGGTAGATAATTGAATCTCTTAGGTAAATAATTGATTCTTTTAGGTATCAGATATTGACGTTTTTAAATGTATTAATGACTTATTGGGTATGAAATTGACTCTTTTCGGTACATAATTGACTAACTTGTACAGATAATTGACTCTCTTGGGTAAATCATTGATTCTTTTAGGCAGATGTTGACGTTTTTAAATGCATTAAGTGACTTTTGAGGGTAATGTAATTGACTCTTTTGGATACATAACTGACCATCTTGGGTAGATAAGTGACTTTCATTGGTAAATAATTGATTCTTATTTGCAGGCAGATGTTAAAATTTTTAGATGCTAAAGTGACTTTTTTGGGTATGTAATTAACTCTTTTATGAACAGAACTGGTTATCTTGGATAGTTAATTGATTCTTTTGGGTAGATGATGACGTTCTTAGATGTATAAGTGACTTTTTGGGTATGTAATTGACTCTTTTGTGTATATAACTGATTATCTTGGACAGATAATTGACTCTCTAGGTAGATAATTGATTCTTTTTGGAACGTGTGAAAGTTCTTAGATGCATAAGTGACTTTTTTGGGTATGTAATAACTGACCCTATAGTCAATAAATTACCTTTAAAAAAGATAAAAAAACCCTTTGCAAGTGTACCTTTATTATTGATCAACATTTTTGTATGATTTGTTGGATAATACTGACTCAATGGCCAGCGCAGTCTCCTCTGATTCAAGTTCCATTTATTCGAATATTTGCACGAAGGTGCGCCCATGGAATTCACCTACCTATTACTAACGTTTCCTTTTGCTTGCTCGTTGGGCTAACTAGTTTGATGTGTGTTGATATAAGGATGCAACAATTGTCGTGGAAACCTAAACATGCCATATTCGTTCTTTCGAAGGGGACAGACGAAACAAGGAAATTACATCGAACACGGGAAGACTGATTGGTATCACAAACGATCAAATGCATGTACGGTGAAATTCTAATTTGACAAAAGAAATATAAATTTTCGGTAATTAAAATTAAAATAATAGTTTAATCTCGTTATGTTTCTGAACGATTTCGATATTTGCACTTGACTAGTACCTACATGAATTTATCAATTTTACTGTATACAGGCTGGAAACGCCAAATGGAATAAATTATAGTACATATTTATAGAAAATCTAGAAACACAATGTCAAAATGTGAGCCCTATCTTCAGCCCCCTTCGGAATTTCGACCCCCTTTTTAAATGGGAAGTACAGTTGAAATTTCATTTTTTTTTGTTTTTTCTTTGTAGCTCTTGCACTTTATGAGATAATTAGCTCAATTTTTAAATCTAGATTGATTTATAGGGCACACAATATTGGGTATATCAGATGGTTGTTGAATTCTACAGGGTGATAATTTTTCAGGGGTCATATACCCTTTTTCCCCCCGAACTTATTTGATGTGCGCCGCTGGTAGATTCTAAAATACAAAATTAATTGTCTGTTTTGTTTAAAAACTTTTTTTTGTTTTCTCTTTTTTGTCTCTTGATTCTCTATCCAAAAATGTTATTGTTTTCCAGTTTATTTCAAAAATTAACATTAAAAAAAATAAAATCTTATTTCTCGTTTTAGCCTTAATAATAAGACTAGTTTGTTTAATAGGAACAAATTGGGTTGTAACTATAACTGCGTTAGAGTACTTCTCAGTGATATAATTTTTGTTTGAATTTCGTTAATTGCAATTTGTATTTTTTAAATTGTGAACAATTAGGTATTACATACTGAGTGTATTATATCGAATTTAAGCCATTAGATGATTTTACTTTTTATGTTAATTTTTGAAATGATCTTGAAAAAAATAACATTTTGTGATAGAGAATAAAGAGACCTTTCCAACGATATATCACAAGCCTATACTTCCTATTTAAAAAAATCGGGATTGTAACTGTCCTTCGAAGGGGGTTGAAGATAGGGCTCACATTTTGACATTGAAGGATGTCAAATTATAGTTAATTGAAAATTGAAATTTGACGTTTTTCGGAATTTTCTGTATACAGGTGTTCTTAAACATCGTGTACATACGAAAGGGGGGGTCACTTTCAACATTTGTTATAAAGTAGTTTAATAATTATTATTAAATTTAGCGTTTTTGTATTGTAAAATAAATCATTTGTAGAAGAAAATATTTATTAATTTTTTTCTCGATAACGGTCACAGTAACGAAAAATGTTTAAAAATAAAAAAGTTTCTAAACAAAACCGACATTTAATTTTGTATTTTAGAATCTATCAGCGGCGCACAGCAAAAAAGTTCGGTGGGAAAAACGGGTACATGGCCCCTGAAATAATATCACCCTGTAGAATTCAACAACCATCTAACATACCCAATAATGTGTGCCCTATAAAGCAATCTAGATTCAAAATTTGAGCTAAATATCTCATAAAGTGCAGGAGCAGAAACCAAACAAGAAGAGCAAGTCACAAGAAGACCAAAGAAGTTTCTTTTTACAAAGAAAAAACCAAAAAAAATCTTGAAATTTCAACACCCTGTAGATTGATAACGAATCGTTTGCTAACCCACGTTTATATGAACTTTTAGTCATAAAATAAGCCAAGGAACACCCCCTTTCGATTTTACACGATGTTTAGGAACACCCTGTATATGTACAGTAACCGAAATAATGAATTTATTCCATTTGGCGTTTCCACCCTGTATATAGGTATTGTAAAAAACAACGTTCACAACGCTCCGGAACAATAACAACAAACCCGCAAAAATATTACAACGAATTCGATAATTCATTTATGAGATTTTAATTATTCCGAAAACCGCGACGGAATATTTTCCTTTGCGCTACATTTAATTCCGGTATATGTAATAAATATCGGCGCCCGGAACAATGCCGGCATTAAATTTCATTGTTTTCGTCGGTCGGCGTATTAAAAATATTATAAACCGGCCGGGGCGTCGCCTGCATTAATGTTATGATGTTTTTCCGATGAAAAATTCACGCGGCCGCTATTTAGTTTGAATTAATAATTTAAATATTCGATAAAATTGCTTTTTATTGGTGCATTTTAATGGACTGCTCGCTGATTTCAAATTAGCGGTGAAACCAAAATAATTTTTCGTTATAAATGCTGGATTTTAAAATTTTGGTGGAATTTCAATAAGACTTCTCCAATTTTGTAATATCTGCACAAATTGCGTGGTAATTAGTGTCACTTAAATCCCAGCAAACAGACGCTTAATAATAAATAGGGAATTTAATTCTTCAGTGAAAATTATAACGTTCAAACGGCACTAATTTGCCTCAATTTTATTACGATAAAAGCTTTCGTCATTCGTATAAAAACCATTTAGAAATGAAACGCTCATAAAATGCAATTGCGAGCGCTCTTCAAAATACATAACAGTGCTTCTCAAGGAAACCGTCCATTAGAAGTTATAGGAGATCTTGAAGAGTTAGAAATCTGAAAATTTAGGAGTAAAGGATAATCAATATTGTGAGTTTTTCTAAAATATTTTCAACCGTATGTAACTTCCGGTTATACCGCCATGTTTTACTCCTAAATTTTCACCATTCATATTCAACAAACTTGGCTAATTTAAAGTGGCCATAACTTTGTTATTTCAAATGGATCACCCTGTATTTTTAAGCGTTGACTATGGAGATTTTTAAGCCCTTTCGATCCATATACAGGGTGGCACATTAGTATGGAAAAGCTCAATATATCTCTGTTATTACAGAAGATATCAAAAAAAAAAACTTCATTACAAAAGTTGTAGATATTTTTAAACTGCACATTTTAAAATTAGTTAAATTTTTACAGAGTGTCCCGTTTTTCCGTAGTAGATTAAACTTATACTTTTTTAAATGGAAGTTCGTTTGCAGCTTTCCAAAAATATAATTTTGTATAACGTTATACTGAGGGGTTTAAAAGTTATGACC
The DNA here is from genome assembly GCA_918026865.1 of Phyllotreta striolata. NCBI lineage: Eukaryota > Metazoa > Arthropoda > Insecta > Coleoptera > Chrysomelidae > Phyllotreta > Phyllotreta striolata. The sequence continues at coordinate 6,329,964 of OU900098.1, read as the reverse complement.
ACTTTTAAAAGAAAATCGTACGTAAGTAAGTTTACCACTCTGTAGAAACTAAATGGATTGAATTGAAAATAAATTTCAGGTTTCACAACATTGCAAATATCTTGAAAATGTACAAAATGAATATTTTTTGTCAATTTTAATCATACTGCTTACAGGGCGGATCCAAACGCAAAAGTAACATTTTCTCTGTAAATTTAAATGGATCACCCTATGTTTTATATCTTTAACAGGAAGTATTTTTGAAGTACTTTCATTCTTAATAACCATTCCCTATACCAAAAGTTAACACTTTTCGAGATATTTCAATTAAAAAAAACTAGAACGGAATACTGAAGAAAAAAAGATGAAGGTTTCTTTTTGATCGAAGTACTATCTACAACTTTTGTAATGAAGTTTTTTTGATATCTTTTACAATAACAGATATATTGAGCTTTTCCATACTAATGTGCCACCCTGTATGTATTCCCTATACCCAAATCCAGTGGTTCTTGAAATAATTGTACAAGAATATCCTTTACTCCTAAATTTTCAGATTTCTAACTCTTCAGAAACTCCTATATAACTTCTAATGGGCGGTTTCCTTAAAAATCCCTGTATAACACTACTAAAACCTTCATAAAAACAGGGTATTTCTATAAATACCCGTAAATTCAATTCCTCACAAACAATCGTATGTATATAAACACAATTCCTAACAATTTCCAACTCCATATAGTAATCGACTTGTCGACCCTTTTTTTTTTTTCATAAACACCCAGCTTTAAACATTCCCCCCAGAAAGGCCGGATTCGATTGTTGTCCGGACTTGTTCGCTTTTTCGTCGGTGCGGTGTTTGCACGATGTTACGATCAGAAATTGATCTCCATTTCCCCCGCAAATACATTTATTTCGCTCAGATGGATCAGTCGGCGCGCCGCCAGCGGGACTCGAATCCACCGGGGGATTTCGGCTCTTCGACCGTATGCGGTCCTTACACGTGCTGCTGATCGAAATGTACTAATGCGGTACAATTTCGGGTGGTTTTTTTTATACAGTGAGAACCAAAAGTCCGTCGCCCCCTCCCCTTTAACTTTTGAATACAGGGCTTTTCGTCCATTAGAAGTATCTCAATAATGAAAAGACTTAAAAATCTGAAATTTTGGTTATAGTATTTTTTGGATAATTTGAATTGATCTAAAATATTTTTAGCTTAAAAAACTACATCGGTCACTGTTAAGGAATACACGGTGATCCATTTGAAATAACAAAGTTATGACCACTTTAATTTGGCCAAGTTTGTCGGACAATTTTAAACGTCCTGTACATGGATTCTGAAAATACAGTTTAGTTTCATTTAGTAGTATGTCTGGACATCATCGATACTCAATTTCAAGCTTCTAGCTGCATTATTAACAGAGATATCACAGAAAATACATTCGACTGTTTTTCCAAAAAAATATCAAAAAAATTGTAATATCTTAAAAATGGTGCATTTTTGGCATATGGTGTTATTATCAAAGTCTAGTTAAAAAAGGCCATAGAATTCAAAAATGAAGTAAAAATGGCACTTTTCATATAAAATAACGAAGTTGGTGTCAACTTCCGGTATAACCGGAAGTGTAATCAAAATGAAAATATTTTAGATCAATTCATATTATCCAAAAAATACTATAACCAAAATTTCAGATTTTTAAGTCTTTTCATTATTGAGATACTTCTAATGGACGGTTACCGTGAAAAGCCCTGTATAAGAGCTTTTATCGCGCAATTTGGGGTGTTTATATTGGATTAAAAATACTATTTGTTGACGTAAAAATGACCGCAGAAACTTTCAAAATGACAGTTAGGCGCCATTTTGAATCTTTTCTTCTTATGGAACGGGAAGGTCAAGTGACGCATCGTTTTAAAGGTAATTTCATTTTTAAGTAAATCCCCAAATTTGAAAACATTTTAATAACGCGTATTCACGTGAAGATCAATTTAGTTTTAACCCCCGGGCATATTGATACATTTATAAATTAATTCTGAACGTATTATAAAATGTGTCAATTAATTGTTGCTATGGTTTCTTGGCTCTGACATGCATGACATATATTTGTCAAATTTAAAGTTGATGAAATTGACAATGGCTCGTCCTTTAAACGAAAAAACTGCCAATTTCATCAACATTAAATTTGCCAAATAAATGTCAGAGTCAAGAAACCATAGCAACAATTAATTGAAACATTTTAAAGTACGTTCAGAATTAATTTTTAAATGTATCAATATGCCCGGGGGTTAAAACTAAATTGGTCTTCACGTGAATACGCGTTATTAAAATGTTTTCAAATTTAGGGATTGACTTAAGAATGAAATTACCTTTAAAACGTGATGTCACTTGACCCCCATTTCCATAAGAAAAAAGATTCAAAATGGCGCCTAACTGTCATTTTGAAAGTTTCTGCTGTCATTTTTACGTCAAAAATAGTATTTTTACTCCAATAAACACCCCAAATTTCGCGACAAAAGCTATTACCATTCAAAAGTTAAAGGGGGGGCGACGGACTTTTGGTCCTCACTGTATACTATATAGCACGGTATTCGGTAAAGGATCTAATGAGTTCTGTACTTGGCTCTGTTGAGTAGATAAATGACGCTTTTGGGGAGAAAAATAGGATGGGATTGAGTCTGTTTAAGTGTACAGATAAGTGTAAATTTGTACGCAATATTGTGTAAGTGCAGTGCAATAAAGACAACTTCAATTAGTCGCTTATTAAAGAAAAAGAAAGAGTCATATTGTAGGATTGCAACTGTTTCATTCTAACAACTGCTATTTTAACAATCTTTCTTCGTTCAATTCTTAGGATTGTTCATTATTGCAAAAAAATTGCAGTTACCCATACAGGGTGAACCTCAAAATATGATAAAAATGTAAATGTCATTTAATCGAAATGTCAAGTTTTTGAAAGCTTTTCATTACTAAATTTTTAAAGATGACAATAGTTTAATAATTTTATGTATCAGAATTTTAAAAGTTATTTTTCGTGAAAACGATTTACTTTACGGAAAATCAACAAGTGTACCTTTTTTATATAGAAATCTTCATCTTTTCTTATTCTTTAAACAAATCAATAGAAAAGGTTAAAATAAAAAAGTTATGTTAGAATTACCCCACGATCCCCCCATTTTAACCCACCCCAGGACAATTTTTTTAATCCGATTGAATAGTGCTGTGAGATATTTCTTTTGCTTAGTATGTGTACCAAATTTTATCATCTTACCTTTGCTATTAATGAAATTATTAATAAAAATTCCTCTTCAAGAATCCATCATAAACACCCTGTATACAGATAACCAACGATATTTCGATAAAATGACATTTAAGTTTTTGTCATATTTTGAGTTCTTCTACTTGCTCACAAAGTTTGACCACTTATTTCAGAAACACCCTGTATATCTAATTTTATTGTAAGTGATATCTCATCATATTCTATTTTCTAAAAGAGACAGTAATGTGTATATTTTACAAAATAAAACAAACATGGTGTTTCTATCTCAAATAGTACTCGAGATAACTTTGAGATTTTTTATCAAATTCCACTAAAATTAATAGGTAATTTGTAAAAAATTAAGCGATTTTTAAAATATTTCTAATCATTGGAAAATTGTGGAGGTTTTTCTACAAAATGAAACACATTTCTTGTATTTATACAGGGTGTACCAATGAAAAGTAGCTCCTTTAGAGAGCAATAATTTTTAAACGCTTAATCATAAAAACATGCGGTTTTCGCAGCTATATTTTATTTTGCTATAACTTTCTTTACAGTGACATAAAAATTTTGTATCGCCTGTACAGAGTGTTTCATAAAAATCCCCTCTTTTAAATTCACATTAACCAAATTTTATGAAATAGGACATCTTCTTTTGTAGAATAACAAGTACAAATAATACATTTTTAAAAAGTATAGAAGAGTATATCTTGCAGAATACCTCTAAATATACGGGGTGTTCCATTTAAAAAAATTGTTACTGTGAATTTAAAAGAGATTTTGATAAAACCCCCTGTATTGGTAATGCATAATTTCTGTATCACTGTAACAAAAATTTACAAACTTACAATAAAACAAAACATATATTAGAAAACCGAAATGTTTTTATGATTAGCGCTAAAACTAGAAAATGAAGTACCTAATTTTTAAAAAATTTCGATTTTTCACAAATAGTAAAGAAATATTTTTTCTAGAAAAATAAGTTATTTAACTGATGCTTATATTTCAATTAGTTTTCGAGATAATTAAGATTTTTTTATGAAACTTCTCGAAAACTAGTTCGATACAAACCATCAAAAACTCAAAATAACTCCAAAAATAAAGCAATTTTTAAAAATTTTGAATAACTTAAAATTGTAGAAAAACATGTTTTCTACAATTAGTTAAACGGTTTGTTTTTATATTAATTAATTTTCGAAATAATAGAGATTTTTCATCAAACTGCATTATAACTAGTATTTTCCACAAAAGCCATAAAAAAACTCAAAATATCTCAAAAACTGGACTACCTCATATAATTTGCCCTTTATTATGCATTAATGCCTTTCTTAAATATGGGTAAAAGTACTCCAGGAACCCACCCTGCATAAACGATAGATCTAAAATAGATGACCCACAACTAAAAAAATCATCTATATATACAATTAAAAATGATTCATTCAAATTCGACTAATTCGACACAACAAACAAATCCCTCGACGGTTTTGTATTTAAAACCAGTACTCTCAGGAATTATTTGCAGCATTCGCATCGGTTCCATTCGCAGAAAACCCTCTCCATAGCCGTAATCCGAAATTCAATGAAAATAAAAGACTCCCCGAACGACAATATTAGAAACAATTGTGTCTTTAAAGATAAGTACAATAAAAAAAAAAACAAGGGCAAAAGAAAGAAGGGCTTCCTCGTCTTGGTCGCTCGTTCATAGCGCCGTCCTCGTCTTTCTCTAGCGCATCGCTACCGTATATCGATCGTCGGCCGAGTTTATCCTAATAGGATTTCCTAGTAGTTGATTACCATTTCAATAGAGGGATTTGTCATTTTCAATTAAAGTTGAGTCCCGAATCTCGCAGTTAGTCTCTGCGAACGGTGCTTTTAGCGACTAAACCAAAGGTCCTGCTCGCGCGCCTCCTTTTCCACCGGAACTACTTAGAAGCCGATGGAGGGCCCCGGCCGGTTTCATTCCACCAAAAGACGATTTAACACTGTCTTCGTTTACTAATCTATCGTAATAACAATTAGCACGAAAAATACAAAACCTGCCGTTTTATCAGAGTAGTAAATATCGATGGTATTGTACACCTATACGTAATAAACTTTTAATTAATTAACAATTTAATAATTAATTTGGTACGATTAAATTAGTAAATATGTTTAAAGGAATAGTTAATTAAATGAATCGACTATATAACAGGGTAATTTTTTAGCAACTGCATCTGTTTGTATACAGATAATTACTTATTCAAAAATCTATTAATTGTATTGATTTAATTCGGAGGCCCACTGGAATTCCGCACCAAAAGTTACCTGCATGCTGCTCTAATCCCATGCAGTAATTCCCCACACTACTTTCCACTCTCCATTTTAATATCTACTCTCTCTCCTCTCTCCTCAATCTCCTCACTCTCCTCACTCTATCCCTCTTCTCGCTATCGTCGCTCTCCTCAACATCCTCAACTTCCTCATTCTTCTTACTCTTCCCACTCTCTTCACTCTCCTCATTCTACTCATTCTACTCACTCTCCTCACTTTCCTCACTCTCCTCACTCTCCTCACTCTCCTCACTCTCCTCACTCTCCTCACTCTCCTCACTCTCCTCACTCTCCTCACTCATCCTCACTCATCCTCACTCTCCTCACTCTCCTCACTCTCCTCACTCTCCTCACTCTCCTCACTCTCCTCACTCTCCTCACTCTCCTCACTCATCCTCACTCTCCTCACTCTCCTCACTCTCCTCACTCTCCTCACTCTCCTCACTCTCCTCACTCTCCTCACTCTCCTCACTCTCCTCACTCTCCTCACTCTCCTCACTCTCCTCACTCTCCGCACTCTCTTCACTCTCCTCACTCTCCTCACTCTCCTCACTCTCCTCACTCTCCTCACTCTCCTCACTCTCCTCACTCTCCTCACTCTCCTCACTCTCCTCACTCTCCTCACTCTCCTCACTCTCCTCTACTCTCCTCTACTCTCCTCTACTCTCCTCTACTCTCCTCTACTCTCCTCTACTCTCCTCTACTCTCCTCTACTCTCCTCTACTCTCCTCTACTCTCCTCTACTCTCCTCTACTCTGCTCTACTCTGCTCTCTACTTTAACCCTACATTGAAATGATTTTTAAAACAATACCATTGAATGTTAGCTTGCACTTTTTAAAACGTCTTGTCCTATGTAAAATTTAAACTAATTTTCTCCGTTTATTAAAAATATTACATACACATATTTCCAAGTTTGTAGAAATTAAATAAAAAAATTTTAATTCAGTTTCAATTCTAATCTATTGTTATATTTTATAGATGGGGAATTCTGGCATTCTGGGATTAAAGGTATACGACCTAATATTTAAATTTTATTATATTTATATTATTATTCGGCGTAGTTTTCTATACTGAATTATAGAAAAAAAATCGATGAAAAATCTGGTGATACCCCACTGAAAAGCGCTACAAAGTCGCGCACATGTGTGACTAATGGCAGAAGACGAGCGACCAATTTCACCAAAGTGACGGCGCATTAGGGCTTTCCACTTTGATCATATCTCATTATTTTTGATTCATTAACAACAGATTCGGTTATTTGCGAAATTTAACTACTGGGCGCTTGTACTGCGCAAACGAACCCCTCCGTGTAGACGGGTAAGAACTTTCATTCATAATAAATTTCGACCAACAGATAAAAAAGCGCCTAAAGCAATTTATAGATACCTACAATGTTCAAAAATAACGAGTCAGAAAAAATAATTAATAAAATGAAACTGTGTACAGGGTGTCTCGTAAGTTGATACTTTTTTTTAACTGCGTTATATAGATATTTTAATTCTAAGCAACTTTTTTAAGTAAATTTTTTTAATATTCTGGAAAATAAAAAAGATGGAAAATTTCTTTAATTTCGTATTCTCCAATACGTACCTGCCATTACCATACAGGTGTCAAAAAATAGTAAATAATAAATGACAAAAAATTAATTTTTCAATTGTTGAATTGCAGTATTGTTAAGTAGTTAACTACAAGTAGTTAAAATTGTAGTTCAACTAATTTTAATGTATTTAAATAACCAACTAACTTCTTTTGTAAGTCCGGATACTTAAATATATTTAACTACATTTTTTTGTAGTATTTAACTAGATCATTTAGGTACCTGAATTGTTGAAATTGCTCAATTGTTGAAATTGCTGAATTGTTGAAATTGTTGAATTTACGATCAAAGTTTAATTTTAAATACATTTAATTCAAATTTAGTTTTAAATACATTTAACTACAATTCCGATATATTTAAATACGTCGTTAAATACTTAATAAAATATATTTAACTAGGTATTTAATTACATTTTTTACAAGTAGTAATTGTAGTTATCTACATTATACAAAGTATAGTTTAACAACATTGTTGAATTGAAAATAGCTCATCCTTAATATTTAACAGGACCGTATTAAATAACTTTTTAATAATTAAAAATTAAAAAAAAAAGCTCTCTCATTTTCCACAATATTAAAAAATGTACTTGAACAAGTTGCTTAGAATCAAAAGAGCTATACCCAGTTAAAAAAAGTATCAACTTACGAAACACCCTGTATTATACAAATTTGTTCGGCAAAAGTGTTTCGTCGAAAGAGTTTATAATAAACTAATTACCAATTACCGGAACGTTATATGAATAATGAAAATCGTGAAGCGTCAAAACGCCAGTATAATTGCCCCAACGACGATCAGGAATTAATGGGAAGGGATTAAATAACTCGCTAATGATTAATCGCCGGAGCAATTGTAGTGACAAACGCCCGGTGGGTGGTTGGCGAAGCGACGCGAAAACGAGCCGAGAGGGCGGCGGCGGCGGCGGCGGCGGCGGCGGCGGGGCGGCCGTATATCCCGCGGAGGCGGCACAACGCGATTGCCACGCGACCCGTGTAACAGAGCGGAACTAAACTAAATTGAGATCGTATTAGAACCGGAGAGGTCTTATTGCGCATATAATAGACGCTGTTTGTGCAGTTTAACCACTTCCTGGAGGAGGTGGAGGCGAAGCGCCCCCGGAATTAGCATTTTAGGCGTTCAATTTCGGATTTCTGCGATTCTGTTTGTGTTCGAGTGTGTATAAAGGAGTTCAACTCTCTCGCTCTCTTCCTTGCCGATGGTTTGGGGATTTCGATTTCGAGTACTGAGTGTATATATATATTCTCCCGCGAAAGGGGATAAAGAAACTTGGCTTATATGCAAATTGCTCCTATACCAAACAGACTTATTTTTATTCCCTTTAAATTTTATATACCTCTCTTCCTATACTGTATATACCTACGTATAAAGTGCATACCGTGTTGGAAAATTTTTCGCGCATAATAGGGAAATCAATGTTAAATTCTTAGCCGGCTAAAATCCAGTCTACCAGTATACATTTCAATAGAACGTCGCGATCAATTCTAATAAATTTAATTGTTCTACTATACTTCACACCGCGCTTTGGCTTGGTTAGATTAAAAATCAAATAATTTCGACGGTGTCAAAACGGGTTCGGATGGGTGAACGTCGAGTCGATTACAAAGAATTGAGAATTTTTAAACGATAATTTATTGAAAAAATATCACTAATAATAAAATAGAATTATGTAGATATGTCTTTTTGCCACAATGGCTTGAAAAAGAAAGTAAATTCTAAGAAAATAATAAAAAGAATACTCCAAAAATAAACTTATAGATTATTTTAAAATAGAAAATAAAAGAACTCTAAAAAATAGTCCACCGCTTTCTGCTAAACAATAGCCAAACCTGTCATACAGATGTCATCTCATATTACTGAGCTGAGGTGTAATTTTAAGAAAATTGAATTATTTTTTCCTTATTTTTCCTTATTTTAACAAGATTTGTTGCTATTTCAAAACTGTACCTACCGATACACACATTTTTTGAAATATCCCCAAAAAACCTATTAATTATAGTTTCTAAATAATTTTGTACCTCATACTTAACGCAAATAACTTTGTACCTCTACAAATCGCGGCGTGCGATCCAGTAGAACAATTAAATTTATTAGAATTCATCGCGACGTTCTATTGAAATGTACACTGGTAGATTGGATTTCAGCCGGCTAAGAATTTAACATTGATTTCCCTATTATGCGCGAAAAATTTTCTAACACTGTATAGTATATTTTATTTCCGCCAGATGAGAGCTTTTTTTTTTGGCGCGCTCGGATAAAGCCACTTTTGAAATAAATTGGCACGTCTATGGTGCGCAAGATTTTCGAAAATAACCGGAAAATTAAGCGCATCGCGTCCGATGATTGTTTAAACAATGGTCGGCACTCTATTCGGATCAAGACATATTGTCGCGTCTGTTTCGCTTTAGTTCCGCCGAAAGGATGTCTCACCGCATTAATTTATACCTCCGAAATAACCCTCTAATGAATAGATGTCTTTATATTTAAATGCTTCCTGTCCACGAAAATTGCTAATATTTCAGGACGTAATTAGAACGTTTTCTCGCTGTTAAAAGATGCAAAAATTTTATATTTTTGATGTTATACAATATGATTGGAATTAATTATAATAAATTTAGGTCGCAAAAACATTCCAAACCCGCGGGGAAAAACATACAGGGCGCATTTAGAAAAGTTGATGATGGTTCTGTAAAAACGAAACGTCTAAGATGAAACATACAGTTGGTGCAAAACAAATATCAATGTCATCTAGCATGTCATCTATGATTTACTACGTCACAAGTAGGCAGTGTTGTCGAATTTTTATAGAGTTTACAAGATTTAAGAATTTTCTAAAATTGTCAAATGGCAAAATGCATGACGAGAACAAATTGAAAATTAAAAGTACCTGTTTCTAAAGTACCACGTTTCTAAAGGGGCTCATTATATTTATTCATTAAATTCCCTTATTATCAGAAATATTTTTAACACTGCGAATAACAAATTTAGTGTACCTTAATTATCGTTTAAAAAAGTACTTAGGGAAATTTCTGAGAAAACTTCTGATTCTAAATTATTTAGAGCTCAAATTGTGTCATTTCTAATATGTGGAAAAGTTAACTACGCAAAAAATTCTCATTTCTTGATTATTCGACTAAATAGCATTTATTAGTTTAGGCTAGTAAACTAGAAAATAGAAGAAGTAATTGAATATTAAAAGTATCGATCGGATGACAATGGCAACTATGCAACTTGACAGTCAGTGCCTACCAACCTACTATAAGAAAATAATAATAATTTTATATACAAACCTTGAATTTTAACAATATATTTTTTTTGATGATTCAATTTTGCTTTTTAACATTTTCTATCATCCACTCTTAAATTAAATTCTGCAGGTATTAATCTGTGTATTTATTTTTAAAAGTTGGTCACATTGCTTGGCAAGTATGACGACAGTAATGACGTGCATTAATATTTGTTTTGCACCGAATATGCCATCTCCAAGTTTATTAAAACGCTTAGGTAAACTTAGGTAAACTTTTTCTCTATCAAATTAACATTAATTACCATTTTGAAAAATAACTTAAAACCAAAAATGAATATTCAGAATCCGTTTGAACCACTTTAAAGTCCTCCCATCTTTTTCCCCATTAAATTGTATCTGTATCTTTTATTTTTCAAGTATTATAGCTATTCCTCCTTTGCTTCGTGACATATAGGTATAGTTATAAATTTATTTGGCTCCCTCTGTATATAAATTTCGATACTTGATTACCACGATACAATAAGAGAAGATGTGATATTGCGCATGTGGACGTGACGTAACAGGTGAAAATCTTCGAAAAAATAACAAACATAACCTTATTCTTTGACATATATGTCAAATTCTTATTTCTTTTTTCTTGTTATTTATATTATTGGAATTACTATTTAAAATATTCTCGAGTTTTTTAATATTTAATCTTAAAAAAGGTGCTAAATTTTTTAGCTAAATTTGCTGAGGTTTCTAAATTTGTTAAGTAGTGTTGTTAAGTAATTAATTACAAGTAATTGAAAAAGTAATTGAATTACTTTTATTGTAATTGAGGCGGTAATTAATTACAAGCTCCTCAATTGTAATTCATTTGTAATTCAATTACTCCTTTCGTTACAATTACAATTACATTTTACAATTACATTTCAATTACATTGGACACAAACGTACTTATTTAATATTTTCAATACGTGGAAAGTTTAATTCCGATTGCAAATCCCTAAATAATTACTTAACTTAAAACTGACACCAAAGCAAAGTAATTGTGATTGTAATTGTAACTTTAATTATAATTGTAATTACATTCGCAAATTTTGTAATTGTAATTGCAATTAATTACAATTTGCCAAAAGTAATTGTAATTGTAATTAATTACATATTATAAAGTAATTTTAACATCACTGCTTGTATCATACTTGATTACTGTATTGTTATTAGCTCCACACGAATTAATAAATTATCAGTTAAACCTTATACAGCATGATACGGAATAACGCTATTACCAGCCCTCGTATAAGCGCCGGGCACCAAATAATAAACTAATAACCCTTCGATTTGAAAACCACTAACAATTACAAATTGAATCGAAAAACGCCGCCCCTTCGACGTGTATATGCAAGCGAGCCGAACAAAAAAAAATATAAATATATACCCGAGAGCAAACACCAGCATCAGCATCAGCATCAGCGGGGCCCCGGTCGGACCCAATAAAGAAATTGTTTGCACAAGTCGCATTAAAAACGAATTAATCCATTTTCGGCGTATCGGCCGCGATGCGAACGCGGCCGGGGCGCGCAATTATTTGGCCATTTTCCACCCCTAATCAATCTCTATCATTTCGTCGATCGCTCCGGCCACCCTCCGGGGGCGCGGCGCGCACACAAAAGGACCCGCTTCCCCGGACGCCCGAGAGGATCTTTATTAATTTAACTCCGGTTATCGTTTATGTGTTAACATATTTATTATTTTTGGAGGGGCGAGTTAGCGGGGGTAGCTCGGTCGCGGCCAGATAACTGCGCATTGTTATTCTCGTTCCACTAGGGGTAAATTATCGCTGATAAAAATTGATGCAATGAGCGAAAAAAAAATGCGTTACTATTATTATATTTTACGGCAAATATTTAATTATTATTTGTTTTTTATTAATGTCCGGTTTTACCAACGACGAATAAATGTATAAATAGTTATTCGATGAATAACTTTTAAACTCCAGTTAAATATTTTGACGTTTCACCAACAATTTTAATTTTTAGTTAGCTATTTAAAAGTTTAAACAAATATTTCTGGTAAAACAGCCTTTAGAATTCAAATCTTTATAAACAAAGAAGATTTCGAACTGAATTGTTCAGGTTAGTTTTGGATTTTTGTGACTTGTGAATAATTTTATTACAGTGTGTCCACGGATGGGGTTGCCTATAGGAGAAAAATTTTCATTATTCATTTTACGAGTCAAAGTCATTGTTTATAAAAAATTTTGCTTCTTTTAAAAATGAGAATAACACTGAAAAATCTTAGATTGCATCTACGCATCTAGGGTTTTGCCAAATTAAGAAAACATGAAAATACCTCAAGAGAGAAGTACCATTATTTTTTATTTTACACAAAATTTTTATGAAAGAAAGTTGTTTATAATCTAAAATAAAGCCTAAATACAAATTTTCAATTTAAAATTCCAATTTTGTGTGTCTCTAGATAAAGTTGACCAGATAAGAAAAATGATTATTATTATGTATAGGGTGTTAGTAAATTAAGAAACAGGAAAAAATTTCAAGAAAGAAAGAATTTATTATCTTACATTATTATTTACAAAAAAATGCTTTTAATCCAAAGTAAAGCCTAAACACAAATGTTCAAATAAAAAATACAATTTTAGGCTTTATTTTAGATTGTAAACAACTTTCTTTTATAAAAATTTTGTGTAAAATAAAAAATAATGGTACTTCTCTCTTGAGGTATTTTCATGTTTTCTTAATTTGACAACACCCTGTAGATCTAATCTAAGATTTTTCAGTGTTATTCTCATTTTTTAAAGAAGCAAAAATTTTTATAAACAATGACTTTTTGTCGTAAAATGAATAATAAAAATTTTTCTCCTATACGCAACCCCATCCGTGGACACACTGTATATTTGGTGATTGAGTTTGAGAGTGATTTTGAAATGGATCGAAAAAGGGAAAAAAGCATAAATTATTTGGAAGAGGAGAATGAAAATTTAATAACAAGTCGTCTATAATGAAGATCTTCATCAGATGACGTTTAAGATGAAGATAATGCTAAAAATCTACTAAATAAATAATTTTGAAATAACCATGTATCAGAAACAAATTAGTATGTTGTCTATGGAAATAACTTAAAAAGTAAATATACTGCTCCACAAAAGTTAAGGAAGTTCACAAATATTGAGATTAATTTAAAAGTTGCAGGTTTTTTGATCGCCAATTATTCTCAAACAAACTAAAAATACAATCAATAAATTAAAATAAAAATTTGCAATCCAGAAACACACTTATTAGATATTACAAATTAATATTATTTAAGGTTAGAACACATGAAATAAAACTTTAACTATCCAAATTTCGTTAGTTAATTTAAACTCCAATTTAATCGTCGAATAACGCTATTTGTTGTTGGTAAAACAAAATTGTGTTTTTTTATTGGACAGTTAAATTTATTCATCGAATTATAAGAGAATTATTTAGGCACTCATAGTACATTTTTGGTATATAGAGTAGGTGCAATTAGTTAAACTATTTAGGACGAATAGACCGCGCTTCGAATCCGAAACACTTAATTTCCATTATCTCCTCCGTTCCGTTTCCGCAAAGGAATTATCCAATGGCGTCTCCTTAATTCGAATAACTCCCGTTTAAAATTTTAAATTCCCGTCCGAATCCACAACGAACGCCGGTATGCGGCTCATTCCAAAACGAGTATAATATAATACATTCATGTTTACCCTGCCATGACGTCACGAACAAGAGAAATATCACAACGTTGCCACATTGTAACTTTTAACCCAGTATCAAAGACATTTCATTAAAAAATACTTTTCCTCATCGAATTCATCATCGGTTTATAGAAACACTATAGAGATACACCCAATTAGTAAGATACAAAGACATTACAACTAAGAGACTAAATGTTTCTATGATAAATCCCATATAAACTGCTCCACAAAAGTTAAGGAAGTTCGCAAATTTTGCGATTATTTTAAAAGTTACAGACATTTTGATCGCCAAATTATCAAATATGCGAAATTAAATGTATTATCTCATAGTTGAGTGGATTTTTTCCCTACCACTACAACTCATACTAAATTTGGCCATCAAAAAACCTGCAACTTTTAAATTAACCTCAATATTTGTGAACTACCTTAACTTTTGTGGAGCAGTATATTTGCGGACTGTTTTATTGTTTTAAAATTTCTAATGAGTGGGAGAGAGAAAGACATATTTGTTATGACCCACTATCAACGTTGTAACCAAAGTGTCTTTATGATCGCCAGTGGCGTAAAGTTTTGAACCAAACGGCATTGTAACGAAATAAATCATTATCACATTTTTAAGGCTCATTTTAACGTTAATTTTTTTTCAAGCTTCTACTTTTTAGGTACTTAGCTACTATAAATTATTCAATAATTATTTATCGATATAAGAATAATTTAATAATTTTTATAAGAATATCGGGTGCCCCACGTCACTGGTTCAAATGAAAACAAATATAACTTAACCTAACTTACCAATGAAAAGACAAATCTGGATTTAAATGATCTACTTTTTTGCACACTACACACGCGTGTACCATTATTATTTATATTTTTTACAAAAGTTATTACAGAAAACTTGGAATAAATCAGAAAAATGCATACAAATACAAAATAACTGTTAGATATTACTGGTAACGATGCGATGACGTCTGTCATTTGTCAAAATAGGTTAAATTCTTGATTTAGGTCTCAACGTTGCCGTATTTACGTTGATGTCTACAATCTTAATATTTCTTTAAATTTTTTAATTTTTACCTTATATTAAACATTTTCAGGAATAATTTTATTAAAAACATAATAGTCCATATTTATAAAAATGAAGCATTTACTTTGAAGTAAAAGGTAGAAGAAAAAGATAATAGAAAAAGGTTTTAAAACCATAAAACAGCAGGATCCTCAAAGCAAAACCAGAGAATAGCGAACAAAGAGAAGCGATTTTGAAAATTTTTGTAAATCTTATAAATAAATAAATTATAAAATAATAAACAAATCTTTTAATTTTATACTTATATTTGTATAAACATAACTAATTATAAGAAATTATATTTTGGTTCCGCAATCTCGTCATTACTATTTACCCGAACTATCCCAATATAAATAAATCACATTGTAACATTTGCACGTGGACTATAACATTTATTTCGAAATTCTAGTTCGCTCAGTGTAGAAAACGCATGTTTTTTCAGTGTATTAAGTTGTCTGAAAAGTGGTCGCACGATATCAAAGGGACCGACAGCTAGTGTCGCTTCTCTGTGTTCGCTATTCTCTGGCAAAACCTCTCTATCTTCTCTTTTTTTATGCATATACCTAAGAAGCAATTCCTTCATTTTTTGAAACAAAATGTTATGCTTCTTTTTATAAATACGGCATTTTGTTTTATTTTATAATATAAAATTGTAGTTATATTATACGATACATCAAATTTCATTTTTTTAAAGAAATTTTTTCAAATAATTGTTACAGACAAATAAAACCAACAACGACCCATCCTGCAATAATACAGGGTGTGAGTTTGGGCGAATGCATAAATGTAATGATTTACCACGAAAAAATGTAAACAACTTGGTCTCTAAGCTTAGTTATAATAATGTCTTCGGTAGGACATAATTTTGATAGAAATCGTCCCGATCCTTCGGCACGCGAATTACAATAACATGAAATGTTCAAGATGGAAGTTAAGTGAGGTGACGAAACCGCGAACAAAGTCCGCTCTCTCCGATGGTCTTGATGCAATAGATATCGCGGAAAATTCTCTCCGTGTGCCGTGTGTCGCGCGATTTCTCCATGGTTACCGGGACAATGGTGTTTATTTGTCCTGCGAGACCGCTAACAACGTGGAGAGGGTCTGATAAGGAAGAGATGATATTGTATACGAAATAACTGCACCCTCTCGTCCCCGTTGATACGTGTTTTTCGCAGGGTCGAACTCGGTAAATATATACTGAGTGACAAAAGTAAAAGAACACCAAGAAGCAAATTTTATTTTTCATTCAAACTGTAGAGAGTGTGTACAGCATCACGGTGGTGCAACACATTATTATTTTTTTTTATTAAATTCCGGAATTAAAAGAAAACTAGCAGGTAAAAATATTGACAATGTTATATCTTTAGAAAGGCAATAAAATTTCCTACAAGATGGTGTACAAAAAAGTAGGTAGTTTCATTTAAAAAAATCAAGTTACCTTTAATTGAAATTTTGTAAATTTGCTTATCGATATCTAAGAACACAAACAGTATTCAATTATGAATCCATGTCACACAGTAGTACATTTCATGTTTACTAATAACCCAGAGTCACCACCTTCTAAGTTTTACAAAAGCGGCAATATTCATTTTTTTTTCAAACCTCTACTTTTTTCGAAAATTTCGAATTGCCACTAAACGATTGGTTTTAGGTACAATGTATGGTACATAAAGTCACACTAAAATTCACTAAAGAATTCAAAAATGTTATAATATACAGGGGGTTCCATTAAAAAAAAGGTAACTTTAGTGAATTTCTAATACTGATCCACCCAGTATATAGACGAAATTATTTTAATAATATGCAGTATTATTGTACCTACCTTTTGAAAAAAAAATCAAGTCGATATCTCAATTAGGTAAAAAGTTATGGGACTTTAACGCGACCCTGGGTCACCCTGTATGTACCTATATCACGTTTTCTTTATGTATCGTGTATTATACTAGATTTTATAAGGGGTTTATTCATTTTGTGGAATAGTGAATTTTATTTTATCGATAATATGGTAAAAATGTTAAGGTAAACAGTGTGGTATCACGACGAGGGCTCATTAGAAGTATCTGGAAAAGTAGTTGTAATTAAAATTTGAAAATTTGTGTATAAGTATTAGTCGATGCGCTCTATTCAATGAAAATATTTTCAACTTTTCTTTAGTTCCGATTATACCGGAAGTGGACATCAACTTTGTTATTTTAAATGAGACACCCCATATATTAATATATTTTCGAAATGTACGCACAATTTTCAGAGTGCTTTTGTCTAAAAAACTTTTTTCAAAAATGCATACTTTTTGATCTACTAATTTTTTTTTGAAAAATTTGACCGATGCAGACCGTTATAAATTATTTTTTTACGGGGATCCCTTTAAAGATATGGATACGGTTTCTGATATAGGTCAAAAGTATTTGAATCTGTGTTAAAAAACTTTTTATTTTATACAGGGTGTATACAAAACATGTGAAAAGTTGAACTTCAAAAATACCAAATTATTTTATTTTTTTAAATGGAACCACCCATTTTTTTCTATTTTATTGAAATCAGCGGTAAAAAATAAGGGAAGTTCATGTTTACTTCCCCGTACCTAAACCTAATAGGTTTGATGATATTAAAAATTTTACTTAAAACTTACTTTTCTGCCTTATTCTTAAATAATCCGCTTTTACAAGTTGGTCATGTAAATTGTTTGTAATTAATTGATTATTAATTTTGGTACTTGTGAGATATTACATGGCCAACTTGTAAAACAGAGTTATTTAAGAATAAGGCAGAAAAGTAAGATTTATGTAAAATATTCAATATCTTCAAAACTATTAGGTTTAGGTATAGGGAAGTAAACATGAACTTCCCTAATTTTTTACCGCTGATTTCAATAAAATAGAAAAAAGTGGGTGGTTCCATTTAAAAAAATGAAAATAATTTGTATTTTTGATGTTCAACTTTTCACTTTCTTTATGCACACCCTGTATACAAATAGGAGTTTTTCAAGACAGGTTCAAATACCTCTGACCCTTCTATTAGCCACCCTACAAAAACTGTTTTCATATCTTTAAAGGGATCACCGTGAAAATAATTTATAAGGTTCCCGGTCAAATTTTTCAAAAAAAAATTAGTAACTCAAAAAGTATTCATTTTTGAAAAAAGTGTTTTAGACAAAAGTACCCTAAAATTTTACGTAGATTTCGAAAATATATTAATAAACAGGGTGTTCCATTTAAAATAACAAAGTTGATGCATACTTCCGGTATAACCGGAAGTAAAGAAAAGTTGAAAATATTTTCATTGAATAGAGCGCATCGACTAATACTTGTACACAAATTTTCAAATTTTAATTACAACTACTTTTTCAGATACTTCTAATGGGCCCTCGTCGTGACACACACTATACATATTTAATGGGAATATGCGAAGGATCCGGATCTGCGAAATCCGTTTTGATTATACAGTAGCTTTTTTTTTTGTTTTTCCGGAGTTTCCGAGTGTTTTTCATTCGTCGGTAACCGATGAGGCTATTAAATGGTTTCGGTGTCTTTTTGATGGAGCCCGTTTTATATCGCCATTGTGGGGGAAAATTGCCTCTTTTCACATAACAAGCGTATTTCCTGATACTTAAATTTGATTTATCGCCGACTCGAAATGATCTCTTTTATGCGCTCTATATCGACAGATCCGCCTATAGGTCTTTGTAAATATTGAAACTGGTCGTTTAATGCAGAATCCACGATTCCGGTATTTCTTTGTTAACTATTTTTTTATTACTTTTTGTACATACCTTCATACACATACTCAAAAATGTTTTGCATATTATTGTATAGTTGAAATGTCACTGCCCATTTATTATTTAAAATGTCTTTTGTTAAATTGTTTTTATTGTTACTTTTAAATTATGTTTATACCTTTTGGAAACTAATGTTGAATAGTAATTTTACAAATAATTCGTTGTATTAAATATTTATTCTTTTTATGCAAAGCATTTTTAAAAGTGTATATACAAGGTGGTTCGTAAGTAATGGTCCAAAAGTGAAGGGGAAACCCTTCTTGCTTTAGTAAAATGTTGAAATTAAAAAAGATACAGAGTGACAAAGTTGAAATCAAAAAAATGATTTTTCGCAGCAGTTCGAAAGATTTTGGATGTACAGAAGTGAAAACTTGAAGACAGGTGTTTCAATGCATCATAATCTGATAAAAACAATTTACCAAAAGACATTTCAAATAATAAATGCAAAACATGCCAAGCATTGTGGCGAACTTTTAAAAATAAATATACAAAATAAATTAAACTTAATACTTGTAGAATTTAATTTAATATTAACAAGAGATGGTAGAAAATGTTAAAAACCAGAATTAAATCATCCAAAAATATATATTTTTTCAAATTCAACGTTTGTATATATTTTTTTTAATATTTTATTATAGTAGGTTGGTAGGCACTGACTGTCAAGTTGCATAGTTGCCGTTGTCATCCGATCGGTACTTTTCATTTTCATTTTCTTCTTTTTTTTTCTAGTTTACTAGTCTCAACTACTAAAGCTAATTCAGCCGAATGACACAATTTGAGCTCTATAAATAATTTAGATTCAGAAGTTTTCTCAAAATTTCACTATGTTACTCTTGTAAGAGTCAATTGTCCACTAAATTTACTCACATATTTCAGATGATAAAGGAATTTGATGATTAATTATAGTGATCCCCTAAATCCGTCCGCCGTTTAAAAACTTGAAGCAAGTACCCCTAATTTTCAGGGTGGAGGACACTTGGTCGCCGCGGTTAATTTTACCCAAATTTAATCCTTTCTCGATTCGAAAGGTACAGGTCACTTGGTCGCCAATACTGGATTAACGGTTTCTAGGAAGGACTGATAGGGATATCTACATTTTTAAAATTCTCTGGTAAAGTTAGTATTTGAATTTCGTCGTACAAATTAATAAGGATGTTTATGTTAACGATTCGCATATTATTTTATTTTCTTGCGAATCAAATTTGACATATTTGTGCTCTCGTGACACAATTTATTGCGACGGCACATTTGATTATTGTCCCTTATTTTTTGTGCAATTTTTTACTATACACGCTATTGACAATGGCCATTAGCATATTTTCTCCTACAAAACTGCATTTAAAATATTAAAGGAGTATTGCTGTAACAATTTAAATTTAATTTGGAATCCATCAAAAGTAGTTTGTGGTTTTGAAAAAGCCCTACACAATTACTACAATTCAAATTACACCATACAAATTCATTACATATTCGGCTTTTTATTTTTAGAGAGTAATGAAGTTGCAGATTGCTTTAGCCTAGATTTAATTCCTATAATGCCAACCGATGAACGGTTACTTTCATATACTCTTTATATGATTAATACATAATATACTAACGACTCTTCTGACTTCCCACCTTCAATGTGTTGACTAGACAAAGTGTATACATTTTTTAATACTAATACTTATTAAATATATTTTAACATTTAAAACTGCATTTTGTTCATATTCTCTGAGCTATCTGTGTAGGTATCTAGAAGGTAACTAGAAGATCTCAGTCAAAATTATAGATGATTATAAAATGTACAATCTTGTCTAATCCGATTAGAATTATTTTTAATAAGATTTGACCGCGGCGACCAAGTGACCCATTAAATTTTAAAACTGGCGACCAAGTGACCGGTAGGATTATGGAACCCCGCAGACAAAATTGACCGCGGCGACCAAGTGACCAACACCGAATTTTCAATTTGTTCTCGTCATTTTGCCATTTGACAATTTTAGAAAATTCTTAGATTTTCTAAACTCTATAAATGTTCGGCAACACTGCCTAATTGTGACGTAGTAAATCATAGGTGACGTTCATTGATTTTGCACCGACTGTATAAAAAGATTTAAATCCGTTTTGAACCTCACGGATGTTTTAAATGTTTACAATAATTACATAGAAAAAAAAACAAATTTTATTTAAACGCATTAATCATTTAACAACCCTCTAAAAAGCAATTTCTGGATTGGCCGGCAACCCTCGAAAATGGCACCCTTCCCTAACCGTACGGTTATTATTACTCCGACACCACCCATCACTTTACGCGGACTATAAATTAGCTGTTAAATGATCTCGAACTATAGTTATGCCTATTGTTTTCTCGAATTTAAATTGCCTTATAAATATGAGATTATCTCGCATTTGATCGGTTTTATGGCCGTAAACCGGGGATTTTCGGTACTGATGTCGCGCACATCTGGCATCTCGGGAATCGCCGTTTTCTCTTATTATGTGCAAAATTTTCCTGCATGTATACACAATATTGTGCAGTTACAGGCTTTATGTAAAAATGATTATTGAACTTTTGTTTGTACCAGATAATGGTATAAATAAAAGATATGTTGTTCCGGAATATGGAACATCAAGTATAGTAGGTATGTATAGGTATTTTAATTATGGAATTATTGGCAATTTTGTTTTGTCGCAAATACAGTATGTTAATTAATTGAGTGACAATACTTCAGGATGTGAATATTTGGGTGATTTTAAGAAGAAAAGTTTTTATCAAAATATGTCCTAAAACTCTTAGTTTTCGAGCTACAGGGTGATACAATTAAAAAAAAAACTTTTCTATTATAATTTTCTTATTAGGTATAGGTATAATTTTCTTATCAGATACTTTTTATGAAATTTCGGACGTGGACGTCACTGGTAATAATAGAAAATTAATTTTTGTCCCAAAAAAAGTGTTTCCATGCATGGACCAAATTTCAACAAATTATCAGAAGCAGCCTCAAAATGAACTTGGGAAAAATTGATTTGGTTTATATTTTTTTAAATGGTGCCGAAAATGGTGCCTTGTACGAAAGTTAGTCTTCAGACAGAATTTGCTCCAAAATAAATGAGGATTTAAAAATAATTTTGGTTTTTAGAAAAAACTGTGGCGTACCATTTTTTCTCCAAACATATTCAGTTCAAACCCCGTACGGACGTCACTGGTAAACATTTAAAAAAATCTTTTGATAAAAAAATTTCATAAAAATATTTGGACTAATAAGAAAATTATGATATTTTTTTTTTCTAAAACTGTAACATCCTGTAGCTCGAAATCTCAAAATTTCAACAAAATTTCATAAAAATATCTGGAGTAATAAAAAATGATAGAAAAGTCATTTTTTTCTAAAATTTTAACGCACCCTGTAGCTCAAAAACTACGAGGTTTAGGTGTTTAGGACATATTGATGTAAACTTTTCTTCTTAAAATCATCCAAATATTCACATCCTAAAGAATCGGCATTCAATTAACACCTTGTATACCTCACCCAACATAGTTTGGCATTGATCAATTGGTACCAACTCATCTGTCAAAGATTCCTAGATTTCCGGTGGTGTAAAGTGGATATACAGGGTATCCTGTGACTCGATGAACATAGCTTTTAGTAGGGTATTCCTTGGTTAATTTTTAATCGCAATTGCCTTATAAACTTTTGTCCAAAAGTCAATACGATACTTCTATTTCTCCTTAACTTCGTTCAATTGCTTATCTAATGCAATTAACAACTGCCAAGCTACAATGAATGAGGTACAGTTTATATGCGAGAAGAAAAAATTCTCACTTGTCATGAAAGGAATTATTTTCAAGTCGTGATTTTTTTTCCTCGCTAAAAACCGCGAATCACGCGTTTGCACATATTTAAAAAAAACCTCTCGTTCGAAGGAACTTCGGCTAAATCAAGCGAAAGCGCCGTCGCCTTTATCCGAAAAAATAAGTTAAAAAGTTTCCAAAGCTGAACAAACTGATATTTAAACATCTCTCCCTTCATCTAATTTAACGGAGTTGGTAAACTCAAACAATAAAATTTGCCCCACTCGAAATATTCTCCCGCTTATTATTGCGAAAAAAAAATCACCGGCGTCGCCGGAACTTTTTAATCGACCTTTCGCCTAATAAATTATCCAATAATTAATCCAGTAAACACCTATAAATCATACAAAACCGGAGAGAATTATAACGCCAAAAAATTTTAATCGCTTAATACAAATAACTTATACAGGGTGTTCGCAATTTTTAACGCATAATAAAATGATCTGGAATTTTGGAAGTATAGAAGCTTCCACACTCTGTATATTTGGAGCTTTTTAAAGAAGATAAAGCACGGCACTGTTGTAGTAAAATAAAGAAATAATGAAGTGTCCCAAACCTCGTATAAACTTTGCTTATTTTCTGGTAGCGAAATAAAATTTTAACAAGTAATTTTTTTAGTTTGCGAGTAGATGTTTAGACGACATCCAATCAGTTTTACGATGCACGCCAAAGGAAAAAGCTCGATCCCAATTAGTAAGCAGAATATTATAGAAGTTTTCTCGGATTGTCATTAATTTATCCTACTTACAAGTAGTAGAAAATATAATTAGATGCTTGCAAAAATTTTCTTGAAAGTTACATTGAAATGTTGGTACATTTTATTGTGATTATCTGTGTTGATCGGGCTAAACTGGGAGTGAGGAGCTTTGGAGCACGATAGAGCAGCAACGTGAAGAGGGTGGGCTCCGTTACCGCGTACAAACCGAAGCAAATATTGACGCAACTCCGCCAACAAAATTAAGTGGAATTGAAATGGAGACCATAAAGGTAAAACGGTCCTTCTTGCCAGGGAAAAAATCGATTCGTTAATAAGAAAATTGCTCTCTAGCTGAATGAAAAATCGTCGTAATTATACTCAGTAAGCAGGAGGTAGTAATAAAGCCTTATTTTGGCTTATATTATAACGTTAAGGCTTTTTTTAACCATTGTGGAGTACTTAGAAATATTTATTATAGTTATTCGTCCTTAAATTGATATTAAATCTATTAAAAAGTATTAAAAGTATAGTAAAGGTCGTACGTTTTAAAATTACAGTGACGTCAAGAACCAGCCTGTTGCAACGTTGCCGGGTTGTGATTTGTAATTGAAAACCTTTTTATTACCTATTATTATATTTAATTTAAGGTTATGTTTACTTTCAACTGAATATTATAATAGACATGCACCAAAACAAAAACGTGCGAGAAACTTATAAACGTACAGAAACCGCACGAAAAATTATTTAAAACGAACGAAAAACACAATAACTACTCGTCAAAAATCGCCGGAAATCATTTAGAACTCTTTAAAACCATTTAGAATGCTTCAGAACCATTTAGAACGCTGCAGAACAATTTAGAACTGTCCACAACCATTTTGAATGCTTCAGAATCATTTAGAACTGTCTAGAACCATTTAGAACGCTTTGGAACCATTTAGAACGATGCAGAGCCATTTAAAATTGTTTAGAACCATTCAGAACTCTTTAGAACCATTTAGAACTGTCCATAACCATTTCGAATGCTCCAGAATCATTCAGAACTGTCTAGAAGCATTTAGAACAGTCTAAAACCATTGTTTAGAACCATTTAGAATGCTTCAGAATCATTTGGAACTGTCTAGAATCATTTAGAACATTCTAGAACCATTTAGAACTCTCTAAAACCATTTAGATAGCCATTTCGAATGCTCCAGAATCATTTAGAACTGTCTAGAAGCATTTAGAACAGTCTAAAACCATTGCTTAGAACCATTTAAAACGCTCCAGAATCATTTCGAACTATCTAGAACGCTCCATCATCGTTTAAAACTCTCGAGACTTATTTAGTACGCTCCAGAACTATTTAGAACGCATCAGAATCATTCAGAACTGTTTAGAACCATTTAGAACGCTCCAGAAGAACAGAATATAACACCCATATTCAGTAGTTTTCTATAATCAAATGGTTTTGTTACCAACGATTTCCGAATTTTAACGTTGCTTATTTAAATCTTAAACAAGATAAAAGTGTGTTTAGTTTTTTGTCATTCTTCTGCCATTTAGAACGCTCTGGAGCCATTTAGAACGCTAAAGAGCCATTTAGAAACCTAAAGAATCATTTAAATTGTCTAGAATCATTTAGAACGCTCCAGAAAAGGACAAAAATTGCTGGGAAAGTCACAAAAACAACAAATTGTAGTCAAAACGTAATGTCAACTACAAACAGAATTTTGACGGTAACGATATGGCAACAACGCATCGGCAATTCAACCGTACTAAGTAAAATTCCCCTAGTCAAATAGCAAAATTAACATTGACACTAGGGACATTTTGAACTGCGTGGAAATTACTAAAAATGCGACGAAATTGTACATTTTAAAACGTACGAACTTTATACATGTAATTAGTTACACAGATACTTTTGTTAGTTATTTATCTAATTATTAATTAAATAGCCCCTATACTTTGTAATTAATATTTATTGAGCCGCCTATGGTTTCCTACTTCAAGAATATAGTAGTATAAAAGGAGTATAAACATTTTTTATAGCGTTTATATGCGACGGAAAATCGAGCGAGTTTACTTTGGAATTTTAATAAAAGCAAATTGAAAATCGATTACCTAATCAGCGATCGGCGCGAAATCCCATCAAACGATTACCAGAGTATAATGGAGGCCGGTACAAACAAAACGCTAATGTCCTGGCCACCCCCGATATCGCGCTCGAACATGGCTCCAAACAAAACACACGCGTCTCCTTCTTTTGTCAACCGCGGCCTGTTCAGACGATGATAAATCGCCTTTCAATTGCCCCATTTTCTCCCCATTTTCCGGCGATTGTTTCCTAAATCTCGGCCGAACAGATAGAGGAAGACAAACAACCCCGGCCGGTTTACTGTGCGGGGATTCACACAAAAAATAAACCGAGCAGATTTTTTTATATATATAAATACCGATACATATTCTCTATGAATATACAGGGTGTTTTACAACTTATCCGACAAATTTTAACCACATATGCACTGTTACGTGAGAAGTTAATTTCCCAAAAAAAATGTAATAAAAGTCTTACAGAAATCGAGATAATAAAATAATAGTTTAACAGTTCAATTACTTATACAAGATGTTCAAAATTGTTCCCATTTACTGCAATGCAAGCTTGGGTGCTTGTTTTTTTTTTATTTTAACGATTGTTTTGGTGCAACATTTGCTACAGTAAAGTATTAAGGCAAAATTATGAACGCAAAATGCAGTATTTATTTTTCAATTTTTTATTGAAACTCGGGTTTATAATTTTATTTCTGTAGGACTTTAATTACATTTTTTCGAGAAATCAACTTTTTTCATAACAGTGCATATGTGGTTAGAATTTGTCGGATAAGTTGTGAAACACCCTGTATGTTATGGGCGCCAGTTCAGGGTATTTTTAAATGGGAAAACATAGGTTCAGTAATTCCAGTAAGATTCAAATTTGGCTTCATCAATTGATTTGAATCTTTCTTATATCTAATATAGAGACTCCTAGCAATGATATCTCCTATTTTGAATCTCTCCTACTTCAATATATATTTAAGAAAATTGCAATCAAAAACTGCCATTTATTTGCAATGTTATTTAAATGGCAAAACGTAATTCTAGTAAGACACGAGTTTCCTCGAACGGATGTGTGAATAATTTTAGTAGGATGAAGAATACTTATTACAGAACGATTTCTCCTAGTTTATATTTATCCACAGGTTGTATTAAATTGCAAAAAATCTAATTAAAGTATTTTAGCAAATGATGATGATAGATTCCTGTAAAATTATGTTGTCGCCTGACATAAATGTCAAATCACAGAACAATTTTGTAAATTTGACAAACGACAGCGGTGCCAGTAGTTTCCGTTTTTCAGATATTTTTGGATAATTTGCAGTTTTTTAAAGACAAGTAATACGAAATAAGGTATTTCCAGTGCACCGGGATACTTTTAGAGCAATTTAATGAGTATTTTTAAAACCCTACTTTTATCTTTTCAAATTAAAAGGAAAAGAATTGAATTTAAAAAATTCTGAAAAGGATTTCTTATTTTACTTTCTTGTACGTTTGATTTTATGTCAAGTGTAATCAAACACGGAACATCTACTAGTGAGTTAAACTAATCTCATCCCATCTATTGTGGAAAAATTTAACCAAAAATAGTTCTATATTACACCACGAATTATGAATTTAAGGGCGCGCTTTGGCGGCCTTAAATCCACGCTAATTACTCGGTGATTAATTAATGATATGCTGATGGATGGTCGCGGTATAGAGGAAAAAAAAATGTTTTCCCACAGTCGCTTATGCGCGAAAACGGCGCGGGATTTGTTTAGGTAATAAAAACGCAATTAAGTGATCAATCACCGTGTTTGTTGGGCGGCGGTTATTTTAAATTGAATTCAAATTAAAATTAAGCGGCATGTCACGGGTGGAGAAAGCCCGACAAAACGGCCGCTTTATAATACTTGTGCCGATTTCCATATAATGTGGTGAATTTGGGGAGTTATATAAATACAGGGTGTCGCAATGAAAAGTATAGCTTCTTTAATGAGCTCATAATTTTTAAACGCCCAATCATAAAGACATGGGGTTTTCACAAACATGTTTTATTTTATTAGAAGTGTTGTTACAGTGATAGAGAAATTATGAATTACCAATACAGGATGTTCTATGAAAATCTCTTCTTTTAAATTCACAGTAACCGTTTTTTTAAATGCAACACAAATGGTATTTTGAAAGATATACTCTTCTGCTTTTCAAAAAATGTATTATTTGTACAAGTTATTTTACAGAAGAAGATGTCCTATTTCATAACATTTGGTTAATGTGAATTTAAAAGAGCTGCATGTTTTTATGATTAGGCGTTAAAAAATTATGGCAAGGGGCTACTTTTCATTGGGACACCCTGTATTTGAAGTTGGTAGAATTGCGTTAAATATACTGGGTGATGTTGGTGAATATATCTTGATGAAAAATGTTGAATTTAATTCGTTTTTGCTTCTAGGTTATTTTAGTACAGGGTGTTTCAGATTATGTGATGCGTGTTTCATTTTCATAAGTTTTTTATATACAATGCTTTTCAAAATTATGTTTATATGATTAGTATTATACCAACAATTTGTTTAAAATTGTTTAAATTAACGAATAAATACATTGAAAGGAATTTTACTTGAAGTGAAAAAATTTGAATCCCCAAGTAGGTCTAAGTATTCCAGAACAGCTATACAGGGTGTTAATTAATTGAGTACCGATACTTTGTGATGTGAATATATGGATAATTTTAAGAAGAAAAGTTTATATCAATATTATGTCGTAAACCTCTTAATTTTCGAGCTACAGGGTGTTACAATTTTAGAAAAAAAATAACTTTTCTATCATAATTTTCTTATTATTTCGGATATTGTTATGATTTTTCGGACGTCGACGTCACTGGTAAAAGTAGAAAATTGGTTTTGTCTCAAAAAAAAAAGTTTTTCCTTGCATGGTGGGCGCCTACCAAAGTTCAACAAAATATCAAAAGCAGTCTCAAGTGAACTTGGGAAAAAATGTTTTGGTTTTTATTTTTTTTCTCGTACAAAAGTCTTCGGACCGAATAATTTGCTCCAAAATAAATGAGGATTTTAAAATAATTTTAGTATTTAGAAAAAACAGTGGCGTACCATTTTTTCTTTAAACATTCAAACCCCGGACTTCACCGGTAAAATTTAAAAAAAATCTTTTGCTTCAAAAAATACTTCTTTATAATTAAAAAATATATACAAAATTTCATAAAAATATCTGGATTAATAAGAAGTAGCTCGAAAACTAAGAAGAGCTTTAGGGCATATATTGATATAAATTTTTCTTCTTAAAATCACCCAAATATTCACATCCTGAAGTATCGGCACTCAATTAATTAACACCCTGTATAGCTGTTCTGGAATACTTAGACCTACTTGGGGATTCAAATTTTTTCACTTCAAATTCGATTGTAAATTTTAAATAAAATTCCTTTCAATGTATTTATTCGTTAATTTAAACAATTTTAACCAAATTGTTGGTATAATACTAATCATATAAACATAATTACTCAATACAGCATAAAAACTCAATTAACTTTTGCAAACAAACATCCTTGAATGCATTTAAAAATGTAATCATCCACTAATTGCACTAAGCAGGCCATAATTCGAAAGGGCCATTAATCGAACAATAAACCCTAATACACGAATTAGCCCACGACAGCATAAAAATATAATAAACTCCCGTATAGACCGATCATCGCAAAACCCAAAACAACCAAAAATAAAAAAAAGAAACCCCACCTGTCTCATAAACGTATCGTTAAAACCTAATCCCCCCATCATACCGATTTGTCGAATCGCTAAAGCGATCACGCAGAATAGGAAACGCACGCGCTACCTCACCGATTGTCCGTCCTTCCGCGCTCCTCGTAATTAAGAGCGCTCAACAAAAAAAAAAACCACCACGATGACGATCGGAAAAGAGCGCCGCGGCGGCGGCGGCGGCGACGCCGGAAAATCCATAAAACACCTAGCCGGCGAATGCGATCCTCACGTCGTCCGTCGCCACGGCAACCGGTAGGCGTTGGTGGCGGGAACGGAGCGATGCGTCGCCGCCGAGACGCCGCCGCCGCCGCCGCCGCCGCCGCCGTGAAGGCACGCCGCGTCTCGCGCGACGCTCTCTAATTATCGGCCGTAATTAGGATAAGCTCGACATGGTTAGTTAGGCCGCGAGGATCATAGTTGGCGCGCCAATTAGGCGATGCGCCAGACAATTAGGACGAGATATAGAGCGTTTTATTATTGACAGGTTAATTTGCGCATTGTTTAATACGTCAGCCATAAAGTTTTAATGAACGTTATAAGGAAGGAGGGGATTGTATTTTGGGGGTTTTACGGTCGTTTCTGATGATGTCACTTGTCGTTTGTCAAATATACTGCTCCACAAAAGTTAAGGAAGTTCACAAATATTAAGAATAATTTAAAAGTTGCAGGTTTTTTTATCGCCAAATTTAGTACGAATTGTAGAGGTAGGGACAAAAAATCCACTAAGATATGAGAGAAAACATTTAATTTCAAATATTTGAAAATTTCGTGATAAAAAAATCTGTAACTTTTAAAATAATCGCAAAATTTGCAAACTTCCTTAACTTTTGTGGAGCAGTTTATATTTTAGATACATGTGCTGCGTACGATAATTGCACACTTTTGTCACTTTTGTAACTTTTTTAACTGAATGTGTCTTTTAATTCATAACTTTTTGCACTTTTTTAACCTGACCTCTGTACGATAATTCGATGCAAGTGGAAATAGTTTAAAACTTTTTGAACTCGTTTATAATCGAGTTAACCCAGTTATGCTGTCATTAGTGTCATTTATGAAGTTCCTATATAACCTCACCTCACTTGGGAAATATTTTGTTTCGCTTTATAATTAATCATCAAATTCCGTTATCATCTGAAATATATTTAACAGTGAGTATGTTAAGAGTTATAGTGAAATTTCTTAGAAAACTCCTGAATCTGAATTATTTAGAGCTCAAATTGTGTCATTTCTAACATGTGGAAAATGTAACTATACGGAAATAATTATTATTTCCTGACTATTCGGCTGAATAGCCTTTAGTAGTTAACGCTAGTAAACTAGAAAAAAGAAGAAGAAATTGAAAATTAAAAGTACCGATCAGATGACAACGGCAACTTTACAACTTGACAATCAGTGTCTTCCAACCTAATATAAGAAAATAATGATATTTTATACATCAGGTTACTCCATTTTTGATCGCAACATAGATTATATAGGCCATAGGTGCGATAAAGACAACTTCCATTAGACACTTATAAAGGAAAAGGAAAGAGTAACATTTGTGTCATTGCAACTTTTCACTCTGACAACTGTCATTTTAATAATCTTTCTTTGTTCCACTCATAGAAATGACCATGTTGCAATCGGAAATGCAGCAAACGATATACAAACGTTGGATTTTGACAATATAGTATATTTTTTTGGATGATTTTAATTTTGCTTTTTAACATTTTCTATCATCCCTTTGTTAATATTAAATTAAATTTTGCAGATATTAAGCTTAATCTATTTTGTGTATTTTTTTTTAATAGTTGTTCACAATGCTTGGCAAGTATGACGACATCAGTAGTGACGTGTTAATATTTGTTTTGCACCGACTGTATATGCAAATATGTATAAGATTTTATACATTAGGTTTTAAAAATAGTCTGTATTATATCAATGAAAAATTAACAAAATTATTGTAGAAAATGTAGAAAAATAAATTGAATAATGCTTCAATTTTTATATTTTCAGTGAAAATCGACTTAAATTCAATAAAAAGAGTAAAATGCTTTGTTGAGAAAAAACTCAACTATGTAATAATTAGAAGGTTATTTATAGTGAAAAAAATCATACAAACTCCATTACACCAGAAAGAAAAAATGTAGTAATAACTTCAATATATCTTCTAAAACATTTCTATAATGTAAGTAATCTAGTAATTTGTAAATTTCATGCATCATTTGTAAAATTCGCCAAATATTTAATTTATTTAAATAGCATATTTTTGAGAAACCTTTTCAGAACCTTTTACGACCTTATATCACTACAAAAAATCTTCAGTAGTGCCCCACATAATCTCAAACACCCTATATTCTTTTTCAGTACTCTCCAAGTTCGTACACTCTCAATAAAAATTGTGTATAACCGTGATTTTGGAAGAATTCCCTATTCCCTCAATTCCCTGTGTGCTATCTTCAAACAACCACATAATACATAACTAAATAATAGGTATAAAGAGAGAAAAAAAAACTGTAGCGTAGTTTGGCCAATTCCGGCAGCGAAATGAACACAAATAGCCCAATTATGATGTTTCTTCGGGAAGCCGCCCGGCTCGCGGCGACCGACATAACGTTTAATAACGGCCGCAGCATTACTAATTCAACGGTTAATTTGCCGGTGCCGAGCCGGTAATGCAGTCTAATATTTAACTAATTGCTTCGGCCATTATTTATACAGCGCAAGCGGTTTTCCGGCGAATGCAAACAGCGCGAGTGCTTGTTGTGGACTCGAAATTAGATTGAGAAAAGTGGACGAGACCGGGGGCGAGGGAGGCAAGCGCAAATATCGCCCATACACAGACTGGAAGATTTGTTTAAAATTCCCGAAGGGATGGAATTCCGGGGGCGGATTGTGTTCAATCACTTACGTATAATCAAAGTGTAATTAAGCTAAAACGGATGAAGTATTACTGAACTTAAAATGTACTTGTAAGTAAACGATATAACATCACTATACTCAAAGACATTACAACTAAGAGACTAAATGTTTGTATGTAAATCCCATATATTTGTGGACTATTATTATTTTTTTTTTAATTTTTAGTGAGTGGGAGAAAGAAAGACATATCTGTTATGACCCACTGGCAACGTTGTAACCAAAGTGTCTTTATGATCGCTGGTGGCGTAAATTTTTGAACCTAAACAGCATTGTAAGGAAATAAATCATTTTCATATTTTTAAGGCTCATTTTAACGTTAATTTTTCTTCAAGTTTTTACTTTTAAGTAGCTACTATACGTTACTGAATAATTATTTATTGGTATAAGAATAATTTAACGATTTTTAAAAGAATATCGGGTGCTCCACGTCACTGGTTCAAATGAAAACAAATATAACATAACCTTACTTACCGATGAAAAGACAAATCGGGATTTAAATGATCCATTATTTGCACACTACACACGCATGTACCATTATTATTTATATTTTTAACAAATGTTATTAAAAAAAACTGTTAGATATTACTGGTAACGATGCGATGACGTCTGTCATTTGTCAAAATAGGTTAAATTCGTAATTTAGGTCGCAACGTTGCCGTATTTACGTAGATGTGTACAATCTTAATATTTCTTTGATTTTAATTTTTACCTTACGTATACTTAAAATTTTAAAGAAAAATTTTATTAAAAGCATATTTTTTAGTATATAATATAATATTTTAGTTATAGGATACATTTAATTTCATTTTTAAAGGAATTTTTTTAAAATTAATAATTGTTACAGACAAATAAAACCGACAAAGACGCAATCTGCGATACTACAGGGTGTGTGTTTGGGCGAATGCATATATGTAATGATTTACCAGAAAAAAAATGTAAACAATTTAGTCTCCTAGTTATAATGTCTTTGACTATACTAGATACTATACAAATTCGCGGTGTATAAATTAGCAAGGAAAATTTATTTTTTATTCTTTTTACTTTATACTTTTTATATTTTTATTCAATATAATCGATCAAGTTGCAATACTTCAATATCATTTTTTCTTTACTTTTGTACTGGGTGGTCCTCTAAGAATAGCCCTCGACTATATCTGTAACTATAAACGGTAAAAAATCTTGTAACTAAATTGGCCAAAAGAAAATGCTGAAAATAATTTTGAAGTATCTAAAATGGCCGCTAGAGGGAGTATCCGCCATCTTGATTTTTAAATGTCATTTTTCCCAAATGACAAAGACGCAACCTGCGATACTACAGGGTGTGTGTTTGGGCGAATGCATATATGTAATGATTTACCACAAAAAAATGACAATTTAGTCTCCTAGTTATAATGTCTTTGACTATACTAGATACTATACAAATTCGCGGTGTATAAATTAACAAGGAAAATTTAGTTGTTCAATTAAATAGTCCCCGGTGCGAATAAATAGTTTCCACCTTACATTGTAATTGAACGATAATTTAAGAGTTACAAATGCGAGGGATCCATAGTTGATAGTCCGCATCCTCCGCGAAAATAAACAGCGCCTAGCGAACGGCGTTTAATAGGCAAAGTTGGCCACAATAAGTCTATCAAATAGGCCAAATCGCAACGCTCCTACTTTGCGGTAGTTCAGCCACTATTCCTATCCCATAGACGTTGGGATATAGGGGGATAAAGTAACAAAAAAAAATAAGATTTTAATTTTGTAGTTTTTATTCATTGTAGGTAATTGCTAAAAATCAAGGAAGTATAAGAATATATATGGTTTCTATATACAGTTAGAGTTTGGATAAGTTTGTGATAATATTGTTATGGCTCTATAGTTTATAATAAAAGATAGGTAATTTATTTTTTTACAAGTCTAACAAAAGGTTTTTTTTTGTAGCAAAATTACTAAATTCTGACAAACAAGATTCTTATGTGAAAAAAGTCATCAGACAAAAAACCAAAGTATCGAAAAAATATTTTTTTGATTTGAGTTTTCCACTAATCAGTAATTTTTGAATATCCTATAATATGTATAAATCACATAAAATAGAAGAGTAGTATACTCTTTTCTAGCCAGTAGAAATTCAATAGAAAATGAACCATTTTAAAAGAATTAACAATGCAACAACAATGTAATACTACACACAGCTTGCTTGTAATTAAATTTAGCTCAAAATATTATTTTAATACTTTTAGAATATTTCGCTTACATCGCGTAAATAATACTCGGGGTACTTTTCGACGTGCATCGAGCGGAAATTCCTAATCGATTCGATTTTCCTCGTTTCGCGGAGGCGCCTCTGCGTTCAAAGGAGCCCCCGGTTTTAATTAAGGTGATTAGGTACCGCTCTCGGAGACTTGTGTACACAAATAAATTAACTTTAAAAGTGAATTAATTGCTTCTTGCGTTTAGGTCGGTAGCGCGAAATTAACGTGTCTCGTTGGAAATTAGACTTGTTGAAATTTCTCATTGTGTCCGTTCTTCGGCTCTTCGCTGGGAATCACCGCCCGATTTTCTTCCGCAGATCGAGTCGAGGTTAAACCCTTTTCGACTTTTCGCGGTCGAAACAAACCCTTGTTACTATCCCGAATTAGTATACAGGGTGAGTTAGAGTTAGAGCGAATATTTTTATTCAATATGATCGATAAAGTTGCAATATCTCAATATCATTTTTCCTTTTCCTTTGTACTGGGTGGTCCTCTAAGAATAGCCCTCGACTATATCTGTAACTATAAACGGTAAAAATTCTTGTTACTAAATTGGCCAAAAGAAAATGCTGAAAATAATTTTGAAGTCTCTAAAATGGCCGCTAGAGGGAGTATCCGCCATCTTGATTTTTAAATGTCATTTTTCCCAAATTTTCGCCAATGAAGGTATCAAAAATGTATTTTATTTTGATAGTACAGATAATTTCGATTCGTTCTTGTTCTATATTTTTGACTCAATATTTTAAAATAAAGTGGTGGGGGTTTGAATATTTTAACAAATAAATGTTAATAACTTGTAAACGGCTGAACGGATTTTCATAAAAATAAAATCGTTTAAAAAGAGCTTTCTTTGGCCTATAACTTGCACTAGGCAAGATATTGATTGGTAATTGTTAGCTTGGCCGCAAGAGGGGGTTTTCCGACATTACCTTAAAAAACAACGTTTTTCTCAAAAAAATTAAATGCAACAATATAGCTTTTTCTTTGGAAAAAAATAGTCAAATAATTTCCAAGCAACCCTGCGAAAACCGCATCTCGATATCCCCTTCCTAAAACTATAATATAGCTAAAAAAGAAAAAAACCAAGAAATTAGGCATATTTTTGGAACACTTTCCATTGTAAAAGCCTCTAAATAACGTTGTTAAAGTTATTTGTTTTTAAAGTTATTGCGAAATTGTGTCATTTCTAACATGTGGAAAAGATAACAACGCAAAAAAATTCTTACTTCTTGATCATTCGGCTAAATAGCCTTTAGTAGTTGAGGCTAATAAACTAGAAAAAGAAGAAATTGAAAATTAAAAGTACCGATCCGATGACAATCTAGATTGCTTTATAGGGCACACATTATTGGATATATCAGATGGTTGTTGAATTCTACAGGGCGATATTTTTTCAGGAGTCATGTACCCTTTTTTCACCCCTAACTTTTTTGATGAGCGCCGCTGGTAGATTCTAAAATACAAAATGAATTGTCTGTTTTGTTTAGAAACTTTTGTATTTTTAAACTTTTTTCGTATCTGTGACCGTTATCGAGAAAAAAATTAAAAATGATTTTCTGTACAAATGATTTATTTTACAAAACAAAAACCATAAATAAAAACTATTAAATTACATTATAATAAATGTTGAAAGTGACCCACTCCTACTCAAATTATACTCTATACCCTATATTCTATACCTAATTTGAGCTAAATATCTCAAAAACTGCATGAATGAGCTCTAAAAAAGAGACAAAAAAACTTGAAATTTCAACACCCTGTAGATCCGTAACGAAGCGTTTGCGGATCTGTATTTATATGAACTTTTAGTCATAAAATAAGCCGAGAAATCACCCCCTTTCGGATACACCCTGTATACAAACGTTGAATTTTGTCAATATATATTTTTTGCATGAATTAAATCTGCTTTTTACCATTTTCTATCATCCATTGTTATACTATTGAATTAAATTCTGCAGGTATTGTATTTATTTTTAAAAGTTGGTCACAATGCTTGGCAAGTATGACACAACAGTAGTGACGTGCATTGATATTTGTTTTGCACCGACTGTATGGTAAGAGAAATTAATTATTTATTTCGCGTGCAATTTTTAGCGATGAAGATTTTTGCCGGTGTTCATTCCAGTCGAGTGCGTATTATTGGCAGTGTTTTAAATTTGAATCTAATCCAACTTAAAATGCCATTTCATAGATCCTCTCCATCCGGAGCTCTTTCTAAGTGCCACACTCGCACGGATTTTCTCTAAAAGAATTTTAAATTCTTAAGTAGACGCCGTCCGTCTCTTTCCGGCGCGTCTATCGTAGCGCCTCGACGGTCTCCGTCTAAAAAACAACAGATTTTTAATTCCCACAGTATTCTCGGGGCTACATATATATTTTCCTTGCCTTTTACCCATTCTCGCTCGGTCGGGTTGGAAAAAGGGGATTTGCTCATCGGCGTCCTTCTCCTTCTATCCCGTGTCGTGTCGCGTCTCTCGTCGCTTCTAAAATTAATTTATAATAACCGAAACGCGTCGCGGCCGAATAGACCTATAGACCTATTCAGTTTACGAAAGAGAGCGATGGAGTTATTTGATCAACATAAGAGAATAAAAGAAGCAAATATGTTTCACGCGCAATCTGTGGAACCATTTAAAATCTGCGCAAACGTAAGTGCAAGAGAGATGAGATATTTGGCCTATTTCATTGCGGATTGACAGACACATTGAATGATTCTTAGATGAAAATTGTTTTAAATATAAAAAAGAAGAGACCATCTTCAATCTTAACCCTATTTTGTTGGTTGTTTCCGTTTGATGTTTGTTTATGTTCAGTGTGTATTATTTTTTAACAGTATTTCTTTGTATTATTTAGTATATTTATTTATAAAGGTTATAATTTTTTATATAGGTCAATGGGATTATTTCTTTGAAATATAAAATGGCTAGCCGATCAAAAAGCATTTTGGGAAACTTTGTACTAACCTCTTACTCTTTCTTAGACTTGACCTGCATATATTTTTAAACCCTAATCCCCTTTCTGGGCAGTAAAAACAAATTTGTATCGAGTCCATTAAATTAAATTCGACGGATTATTGGATAATGACAAATGACGTCTGAAGTATGTCTTAAGTTGTCGTTGTCTGGTTGTCAGAACCGTATTTTACCTGAGGTGCGTTCGTTTGTTCGTTTAGATGTCAAGCTAATTGTCCACAGTATGCGCGCGCAGCACAGGTTAAACTGAATAGGTCTATTCAGTTTACGAAAAAGAGTGATGGAGTTATTTGATTAACATAAGATAATAAAAGAAGCAAATATGTTTCACGCGCAATCTGTGGAACCATTTAAAATCTGCGCAAACATAAGTGCAAGAGAGATGAGATATTTGGCCTATTTCATTGCTGATTGACAGACCCATTGAATGATTCTTAGATGAAAATTGTTTTAAATATAAAAAAGAAGAGACCATCTTCAATCTTAACCCTATTTTGTTGGTTGTTTCCGTTTGATGTTTGTTTATGTTCAGTGTGTATTATTTTTTAACAGTATTTCTTTGTATTATTTAGTATATTTATTTATAAAGGTTATAATTTTTTATATAGGTCAATGGGATTATTTCTTTGAAATATAAATTATATTATAGCAAACCGATCAAAAAGCATTTTGGGAAACTTTGTACTAACCCTCTTACTCTTTCTTAGACTTGACCTGTATGTAAATATTAAGCCTAATCCCCTTTCTGGGCAGTAAAAACAAATTTGTATCGAGGCATCGCGTCCATTACAAATTAAATCCGACGGATTATTGGATAATGACAAATGACGTCTGAAGTATGTCTTAAGTTGTCGTTGTCTAGTTGTCAGAACCGTATTTTACCTGAGGTGCGTTCGTTTGTTCGTTTAGATGTCAAGTTAATTATCCACAGTATGCGCGCGCAGCACAGGTTAAACTGAATAGGTCTATTTCGAATTTCACGTGCCATTTCTTCCGGACAATCGGGCGGGAATCGAAATCGCGCGGATTCAATTAAAAATAAATCTATCGAACGCCGGACGGATGAATTTTTCGGGGAAGTCCCCGCGGGACCGGCCGAGCCTCGACGATGCCGTTTCTCTAACAGCTGTTCACATATCGTCGAATTACCTCATTACGGACGATCGACGATTTATCTGCCCCTCTCGTTATATTCGACAACAAAACGCGTATTATTTTAATGCGGCGAGTCAGAGGGGTTGTTATATAAAGCAGCGTTGACCGGTTTAATAAGGGTTGATAAGTAAAGTGTGCCGTTTGTTGGTAGATATAATTTTAGATGAATTAGTGTCAGTTGTAATATACAGGGTGGTCCAGAACTCACGCTCCACCGGGAAATGCCTTATGTAAACGACAATGGAGATGCCAAAGCTGTAGCCAAAAATATGAAAAAGTTATTCCTTTAGTAAATAAAGAGGTTTAAAATCGACCAATCCCAGTAGGAGTTCAAATCCACAAAAATGAGGTGAATTAACTATACACCAATTTGACATTATTGAAAGATTTTATGTCCTTTTCACTTTCAAGGTTAACAAAAGCTGCCAAAATTAGCTGTGACTATTGATCAAAGAATTTACCAAAGGAAAAACATTTAAGTTTTCGACTGCAGTTTTGGCATCTCCATTGTCGTTTCCATAAGGCCTTTCCCGGTGAGACGTGAGTTCTGGGCCACCCTGTATGTACTTAGTGTTGCATATTGGTATTTTTTTATTCCTTTTTGATAAAGAAATGTGGTAGTTCAGAATTTTTTATCGCCATTTTCTATTGTTAGTAGCTAATAAATTACTTAGTTAAGTTTTGAATTTTCTCATGTAGAAATGCAAGAATTGATTAATCAATGATTAATTATTAAATGAATTGAAATCATTTTAATTTTTTTAAGTGCGGATCTGTAATTGTAATTTTTATTGGTTTTTGTGAATGTTAATTCGAGTTTAATAGGTTCATTTCAGGAATTTTCATGAAAGAATTAAGTAAACTTGGTTTTAATAAAGAAAAAATAATTAAAATCCCTTCAATTACATTTTACATGGACTAAAATTCTCATAATGTACATTTTAACGTTTAAATTTTGGTAGAAAAACGGCATGCGGGAAAATAAAAAGTTGATGAATTCATTCAGTTCTTTATGCTCTTTCTAAATTTGAAATTCAATTTTTAAAAATATGATGTATTGGTGTTATGAAATGGGTATGATATGGGTGTTGTTTTAAGGTCGGTCAAATTTTAATAATTTTTCTGAATCCGGACCTGGATTTTGTAATTTTTTTTAATGTGGCAATAAATTGTCCTAAAGGAATAGAATATCTATACCAAACAACAAAAAAATATACTGAGTGATTCAAAAGTTATAGGCGTCGAAAGAAATGGACCAAATTCAAAAAACACCCTGTAACTCGGTTATAAAAGGTTCAAGACCCATAGTATATGGGTTTTTTGTAATCCTCTGGATGACCTCTATATAGGGTTAAAATATTGCCCTTTCCCAATGAAACACCCTCTTTTTTAGATGATAAAGGAATTTGATGATTAATTATAGTGCAGAGACCTTGAATACTTCCTCCGTTTAAAAACGTGAAACAGGTACCCCTAATTTTCAATTTGTTCTTGTAATTTTGCCATTTGACAATTTTAGAAAATTCATAGATTTTGTAAATTCTACAAAAGTTCGGCAACACAGCCTACTTGTGACGTAGCAAATTACAGATGACGTGCATTGCTATTTGTTTTGCACCGACTGTAGTCTCTTATCCCTTAATCTGTTATCTCTTATTCTCTATATTTTTTCGAAAATATAGTACATACATGATTTCCAATATTTGAAAAAAATAGTCTTTTATAAATATCTTTAATTTTATCTTCTCATAGGAAATTAGTTTCCACAATTCTAGACACATAGAAACTGTCCATTAGGCCAATTAATTTTATATTATTAAACATTTCATATATCTTGTAATTAAGGGGTAGTTTTCACATGTATTTCACATGTTTTCACATCCAAATAACTATTTATTTGGATTAAAAAGTATATACAAAACAGCAAGTACCTTATTTCTTTTATATACTAGACAGCACTTCTCGAAATTACTGATGGAAATAATTCTGGACCGCCGTGTACGTTCGTCGACGGTTCGAAACTTTTTTAAAAGCTTATTATCGACTCCCTGAGGGCGAAGGCGGGATTTTTTCCGGGGTCTTAACCGGTTTTTAAAACTGTATTATACTTTTTTTCTCCGTCCGCGGTACAAATCCCTCCAAGAGTTTTCCGCTCGGGCCGGGAAATGAAGAAAAAAGTGTCGCGTTTTGTTTATTGTGAATTACGGCCGAAGGGAAATCGGAGGGGACGCGCGAATTTACATCCGGAATCGACTTAAAGTTTATTAAAAATTCCTGCGAATGATCCAATAGTGTTGCTAACGCAAATCTGTTATTAAGGCCGCTAAAGCAAGCCCTTAAATTCATATACAGGTTGCTCCATTTTTGATCGCAACATTGGTTATATAGGCCATGGGTGCGATAAAGACAACCTGCATTAGACACTTACAAAGGAAAAGGAAAGAGTGACATTTGTGTCATTACAACTTTTCACTCTGACAACTGTCATTTTAATAATCTTTCTTTGTTCCACTCATAGAAATGACCATGTTGCAATCGGAAATGGAGCAAGGTGTATAATTCGTGCGGTAATATAGAACTATTTTTGGTTAAATGTTTCTACGATAGATAGGATGAGATTAGTTTAACTCACTAGTAGATGTTCCGTGTTTGATTACACTTGACATATAATCAAACGTACAAGAAAGTAAAATAAAAATCCTTTTCAAAATATTTTGAATTTAATTCTTTTCCCTGCAATTTGAAAAGATAAAAGTAGGGTTTTAAAAATACTCATTAAAGTGCTCTAAAATTATTCCGGTGCACTGAAAATACCTTATTTCATATTACTTGTCTTGCAAAACTGCAAATTATCCAAAAATACCTGAAAAACGGAAACTACTGATAATCAAATTTACAAAATTGTTCTGTGATTTGACATTTATGTCAGGCGACAACATAATTTTACAGGAATCTATCATCATCATTTGCTAAAATACTTTAATTAGTTTTTTTTCAATTTAATACAACCTATGGATAAATATAAACGAGAAGATATCGTTCTGTAATAAGTATTGTTCATCCTACTAAAATTATTCACACATCCGTTCGAGGAAACTCGAGTCTTACTAGAATTACGTTTTGCCATTTAAATAACATTGCAAATAAATGGCAGTTTTTGATTGCAATTTTCTTAAATATATATTGAAGTAGGAGAGATTAAAAATAGGAGACATCATTGCTTGGAGTCTCTATATTAAATATAAGAAAGATTCAAATCAATTGATGAAGCCAAATTTGAATCTTATACTGGAATTACTGAACCTATGTTTTCCCATTTAAAAATATCCTGAAGTGGCGCCCTTAAACTTTTCAATCTTTATAAGCCTAATACCCATTTTCTATAAAAGCATCATGTGATTAAAACTAATCAAATGATGAAAATATCACAAGTCTTTCCTACATCGTTTCCACAATATAAATCCTTATCCTGTGATAAGGTTAGAATAAGGTGCCCAATTTTAAGGACTTGTGATCAACTTTTGCTTTATAACCAAGTCTTGTGTCTTTGTGTTGCTTTTTAAAAAATTAAAATATCGATCATAAATCATAACGTAGATGAAGTACATAGATGTTGATGTTGTTGAAAATTATTAGAGTAAGTGCGCCAAATATGGACCGGCCATATAATATGGAACACTATCATTTAAAAAAGAACGTTCTTTATATCTGAATGTGGTCCATATTATGTTCACTTTCTAAAGGTTCATAAATACTGTGATATACTTTAGAAAATGTTGTTTATTTCAAAGATTTTGTTTTTATGGGGAATTTTATTATGAGTTTTTCTTAACTAAATGGTTAAGAAATTGTTTCATATAAATAAAGCTGATTAAAATGTAAAATTCAACTTTATATTGAGAAAAGTGCTCATGGTGGTCCATAAATGGTGCACTTATTCTACAAACAAAAAATTCGATTCTCAAAACACTCAAAATTTGTGTATGGTTAGGGGACGTCTAACCTCAAAAAATTACAGCACTGCTACCAACCCACAGTCAACCCACTACCAACTGAATGATCTTGAAGTGTCTTGAACTAGTAATTTACAATGTTGCCAGTTCGAAATTTTTCACACTCATGATAAGGCTCGAAATCTTTGGGGAAACAGTACTGTGATCACAACCCTATCCTACCTTATAAGTTAACTTACATATGATCAGGCTTTGAAGAAAATGGACATAAATGAAGTAATGATAAAGAAAATGTAATAAAAAAAAGTGATACCGGCAGAGTAGATGGACCAAAAAAAGTGAAATTCGACTCGATATCAGCCGGGCGATAAACCGATCGACGTGACGCCTCAATTTTCCGATTCATTTCGGACGATAACCGTAAAAACGTCTCGTTTGTAAAAATAGCGCCGGGGGATGCCCCCCCCGTTTATGCATTTCTAATGGCGGGCCGGCTCCTCTGCTCGCTCCTGACGGAAATGATGGAATGTTCTTTTGTCACCGCAGGAGCGTTCATTTTCCGGTTGGTTTGGCGGCCGATAAAAAAGAACGCGCGTGCACCGACCATGAAAACGGCGCCCCCGTCCCGCGCTTTCCGACTTCGCAGGGCGCGTCGCGGCGCTCGCCCGAGAGCGCCGTTCAATCGAATCGACGAAGGGAAAAAAATATATACAACCGAATTAAATACGTTCTATTCGCGCATTAAATTCTTTATACGTCTCTCGCTACCGATTTTCGATTTAAATTTTTAATGAATTAACAATTATATTAAAGAATTAACACAAAGCAGAAGGAATGTTATAGGCAGTGATGTTAAAATTACTTTATAATATGTAATTAATTACAATTACAATTACTTTTGGCAATTTGTAATTAATTGCAATTACAATTACAAAATTTGCGAATGTAATTACAATTACTATTAAAGTTACAATTACAATTACAATTACACTCACAATTACATTGCTTTGGTGTCAGTACGTTTTAAATAATTATTTAGGGATTTGCAATCGAAATTAAACTTTACATGTATTAAAAATGTTAAATAAGTACTTTTGTGTCCAATGTAATTGAAATGTAATTGTGAAATGTAATTGTAAAATGTAATTGTAATTGTAACGAAAGGAGTAATTGAATTACAAATGAATTACATTTTCAATTACTTATAATTAATTACTTAACAACACTGGTTATAGGGGAGCCTAATATGGTGCAGATTTAACTGAAATGTCCGTTGCATCAATGAGTAATGAGAAGATAAAAGAACTAAATTTGTTACCTAATGTTATTTGTTTAACTAATGTTTTAAATAAAGGGTGTCCCAAAAATAATTGGCATTTTAATTTAATAATAGGTACCGCCATTATTTTAGTGGTAAACCTATCATAGATATTTACCTATTTAGAGTTACGAAAGTAGGTTAAACATTGTGGTTTAGTTTATGGAAAAGTGAAAAATCGAAAAACAGGTAAGAAATGGTACAATTTTTCTTTGT
This sequence comes from Phyllotreta striolata, assembly GCA_918026865.1. NCBI lineage: Eukaryota > Metazoa > Arthropoda > Insecta > Coleoptera > Chrysomelidae > Phyllotreta > Phyllotreta striolata. Next base: position 6,285,897 of record OU900098.1, on the reverse strand, counting down.
TATTGAAGAAAACATTTCATGGTGATTTTACCTGTAAAGAACATGTGATTGGACACCGTTAGACTTCTTTCTGTGGAGTTATCTTCAAGATAAAATGTAATCAATAAAAGTTTTCATCAATTGACGATCCATAGAGATGCTAAATTGCAAATATTTCAATGCAAATTATATGGAAAATTTCATTAAAACGGCTAAATACAGTTGGGGCAAAACAAATATTAATGCACCTATAATTTACTACGTCACAAGTAGGCAGTGTTGCCGAACTTTTATAGAGTTTACAAAATCTAAGAATTTTCTAAAATTGTCAAATGACAAAATGACAAGAACAAACTGAAAATTAGGGGTACCTGTTTCACGTTTCTAAACAGCGGACGTATTCAGAGACTCATTATAACTAATCATCAAATTCCTTGATCATTTGAAATGTATTTAACAGTGAGAGTAAAAAATTCAGTGTACAATTGACACTTAAAAGAATACATATTGAAATTTCTGAGAAAACTTCTGAATTTGAATTATTTTTAGAGCTAAAATTGTGTCATTTGGATCATTTGGAACATGTGGGAAAGATAACTACGCAAAAAACTACGCTTTTTTTCTAGATTATTCGGCTGAAAAGCCTTTAGTAGTTGAGGCTAGTAAATTAGAAAAAAGTAGAAGAATATGAAAATAAAAAGTACCGATCGGATGACAACAGCAACAATGCAACTTAACAGTCAGTGCCTATACCAACCTATTATAAGAAAATAATAATTTTATATACAAACGTTGAATTATGACAATATATATTTTTTGGATGATTTAATTCTGCTTTTTAACATTTTCAAAATGTGCTCCAGTAATAAGGTTAGGATTATTAAATAGTTATCAAATGTAAACTCAAAGTGTCTGCTTTCTAAACCAACAAAAATATAATATATGAATTAAAAAATGTGTTTTATTAAAGACCCCTCAGTGGGCTTGCCTAAAACATTTAGGAAATACTTAACCATACTTTTAATGTGATTTCATGTGACTTAAGTCTTGACTGTCTTTACACTCTTTAGATGAAAATTTAAAATGGGAGGAGAGTTTTTAGAAACTGGTCGAAACTGATTTTTTTTAGTCTTTTTCGATACATAAAAATACGACATTACAAATATCAGAAAGAATTGAAGATGATTTTTAATTTGATACACAGGAAGTTTTTGGAACTATTGACCGTACACATGCATGTAAAGATCCATAGTCCTGAAGAAGAAGATGTAGAAATATTTTACAAATCGTAAAGGTTATTTTTCTATTAATGTTCGGACTACATCTTCAGCAGATTTAAAAATAACTAACATAGTTTAAAGATGGCCCGGATCATCAACATCTCTTCTTTTCTCTCAACATATTCAATTTCGATCTCCGCTTATTCGGTTTACACGTCAAATTAGCCAATGCTACCAATAAAATTCAAAAAATTGTCAAAATCAAATTTTTACCTAAGTATTTCTTAGTAAGGGATTTCTAATGTTGGTGACACTCGATTTAGGTAAGTATTCGATTTAAGTAATTCCTACCTTAGGAATTACCTAGTTAGGAAATACCTAACAACATGTTGGTGAAATCGGCCATTATAAAGGAAAAGGAAAGAGTGATATTTGTGTCATTATTAAAAATTCCTGCGAATGATCCAATAGTGTTGCTAACGCAAATCTGTTATTAAGGCCGCTAAAGCAAGCCCTTAAATTCATATACAGGTTGCTCCATTTTTGATCGCAACGTAGGTTATATAGGCCATGGGTGCGATAAAGACAACTTCCATTAGACACTTACAAAGGAAAAGGAAAGAATGACATTTGTGTCATTGCAACTTTCCACTCTGACTACTGTCATTTTAATAATCTTCCTCTGTTCCACTCATAAAAATGACCATGTTGCAATCGGAAGTGAAGCACAGTGTATATACCGGAATATTATATGACACACCCTGTATAACGCAATTCATTAGTGCCTCCCAAAGAGGGAATTTATACAGGGCATTAGAAAAGATACAGCAACCCGAATTCTAATTTCCTCTATATCGTCCCCCGCTTGCGCCGCCCCCGCATCCGGAAACTAGTTTCTAACGTATCTCGGGCCATTTGCCCAGATAAACGTTACGGAATCGCCTTTTGTCTTAACGACACCTTACGGTCCCTTAGCGTAAACGATACTTAAGTCTGCTCCGGATCTTTATTGTTACGCTCTCCCGCCGTTGCAGATAAAAGAAACCGGAGCAATTAAAACCGGAGTTGACCTCTCGCGTGTCCTATCGTTTCCTTTTTCATTGCTAATATATTCTTACTCGATTGCTCACCAACGAAAATACATCACAATTACGAAAATAGCCGAGAAACTAAAAAAAAAAACACATACTTAGATAAGTATGAAATAATTGAATGGGTTATTGGAAAAAGGAAAAAAATTCCAAAAATATGGCGAAGTGAAAATTATCGGCCTCTCCTTCACATCATAATTTTATTGGTGAGTCAAAAAAGAATAATATTCCTGGAATTTTAATCCCTTGGTTAATTGCGCTGGCCGTGAATGGCAGATTTGAAGTAATTCATCAATATCTTCCTATCCAAGGTCATAGTTAAATGCATTGTGATAGAAATTTTTCCCAAGAAACTAAACACAAAGTTTCTAGTAAAAGGGTTAAGATACACAGATATACTTGACTTCAAAAGCTGGTGATCCCAATACTTCAAATAGACTGGCAAAGATGTTGAAAAAAAACAGTTTTTTTTACCTTTTTTAACTATTTTTTGGATTTTGAATTGAAAAAGGATAAAATATTTGTACATTCAAATACCAATATTTGAACAATAACACCCGCACAATAAAAACAACAACAACAACAAATACCAATAGCTAGTTACGAAAAAGGTATAAACCGTTCTAACTTTGGTATCAAACGTACAGGGTGTCCCAATGAAAAGTAGCCCCTTTAATGAGCTTGTAATTTGTAAACGAATAATCGTAAAAACATGCGGTTTTCTCAGATATATTTTATTTTTTGAAAGATATACTCTTCTACTATTTAAAAATGTGTTATTTGTACATGTTATTGTACAAAAGAAGATGTCCTATATGATAAAATTTAGTTAATGTGAAATTAAAAGAGTGGGATTTTTGAAACACCTTGTACAGACGATACAAAATTTTTGTGTCACTGTAACAAAAAATTAAAGAAAAATAAGATATATCTGCGAAAACCGCATGTTTTTATGATTAGGCGTTTAAAAATTATTAGCTCATTAAAGTGACTACTTTTCATTGGGACACTCTGTACTTGGTCAAAGTGTATAATTGGCCAATAGTAGAGTAAGTGCGCCATTTATGGACCACCATAAGCACTTTTTTCAACAAAAAGTCGAATTTTAAATTTTAATCAGCTTTATTCATATTAAACAATTGCTTAACCATTTAGTTAAGAAAAACTCATAATAAATTTCTCTAAAAAAACAAAATCTTTAAAATAAATAACATTTTCTAAAGTATATCATTTTTATGAACTTTCAAAAAGTGAACATATTATGAACCACATCCAGATTTTTCCATTTATAGAATATAATTGACTAATTCATCTTCCAATTCACTCGGTAATGTTGATTGTCTCCCAAGTTTTTAGGTGGTGATATTATTAAGTGATTTGTTTTGAATGTATGTTTTGGAACCATTCAAAAAGCCCATTTCCTTTTCTCGTGCATTTTTAATTGCCTTCGCCATTGCGTTTTTTATCCCATGCTTGTCTGGTCTTCTTTATTGTTTTAGAAGCCATTCTAGAATATAAAAATTAATTTTTAGCCACTCCATATTTAAAACGTGCCACTGGTCCATATTGTGATACTTACTCTCTTACTCATTTTGAGATTTTTTTTTTCAGAAAATTGGAATATTATAGAATATTAAAAGTTAATACAATTAATTGCAACATGACTCATCTTCCTCTTGGTTATTATCCACTTTCACATAAAATTGTATTTTTTGAATAAAAAAACTTCCAAAGTTCGCTAGAAAATTAGATCGCGCGTTGAAGAAAACTAAAAAATATTCTAAAAATATTTAAAAAAATATTAAAAAAACTAAAATATATTCGTGCATTCTGGATCACTGCAAACGACAGATGGATCAAGGCAGAAGTGATGTTTAGTGTGTGATGATCATTTACTCGATATAAAAAACGTTCTTCATAAAATGGCGGTGGTCCATATTATAAAACCGGTCCATATTTGGCGTACTTACTCTAACGATTTTTGTATAATTACCGGTATCGCCGCAAAAAAAGTTTCTTTTGATTTCCCAAAAATGCACGGTTCACTGCAATTTCGTCCTTTTTCCAATCACCCATTCAATTATCAAGTTATGAAGCAAGCTCGCGAAGTAATCGAGACCATCAGCTACCCTCTTGGAGCATCTTAAGCGAAAGCTGCACAGCGACATGGGACAGAAAGAGATACATCAATATCATACGACCGTGTTTTACTCGAGATCATAAGCCAATTCAATTTGCCGGTCCCTTGGCCACCATCGGGGCCTCGTTAGACGCTCCATTACGCCACGGGAACCGAGACAACTCCTCGTGAACGGTCTACGTGAAAAATGGATTCATGGTAATGCGAGGATCGCTCGACGCCGGAACGCTTTCTTTCGATATTTTTATGACGAGCGTAACGAGACGGCGACGAAAACGGAAGAGGGTCCATTTGTAACCGAAACCCATCGAATCTTCGAGCTAATTCGGTACTCCAAATAAAGCTTACTAAGCATAATTAATTAATCTATATTGGTATTATTAATTAGTTAATCGGTTGTGTTAGATGTTTTAGTTAAGGGCACATCGATACCGTATCGAATTTCTCCTCTGCGTTCCCTCATAGTGGGTATGTAGAGGATGGTGCCGATGGGGATTGTGAGGTAGCAAACCATTTGGATCATAACGTGGAAGAATATTTGTTTCTTCGTTAAACGGATCTTCGGTGCTCCCGAAACGACGTTGCATTCTTTTCTAATCCCCATCTTGAGGGCTTTTGAATAATATTGGATTTCATGGGTTGTTTATAATAATTATAATTATGTACACTTACCTTTTATGTGTATTTCAATAAACGAAGGAAAGTGTTGTGAAGAGATGTCGAAATATTTGACAATGATATTACATCTCCTTGGTTATATCTAATTTATCATTTTTTTTAGTAATAATATAAAAAGTGAAATAATTTTATACTTATATGTTGGATTCAGGGTTGGGTGCCGTATCGAACTTCTCCTCTGCGTTCCCTCATAGTGGGTATGTAGAGGATGGTGCCGATGGGGATTGTGAGGTAGCAAACCATCTGGATCATAACGTGGAAGAATATTTGTTTCTTCGTTAAACGGATCTTCGGTGCTCCCGAAACGACGTTGCATTCTTTTCTAATCCCCATTTTGAGGGCTTTAGAATTATATTGGATTCTTTGGGCTTCGGGTTATTGATAGTAATTATAATAATGAAGCTTTTATGTGTAGGTATTCGAATAAATGAAGGAAAGTGATTTGAAGATATGTCGAAATATTTGACAATGATATATTACATCTCCTTGGTTATTATGTCTAATTTGTCTTGCCACATAATTATTATAATTGAATGGGTGACTTGGGTGATTGGAATAAGGATAAAATTCCAGTAAACTTTAATTTTGAGAGATCAAAAAAAACTTTTTTTGCAGCAAAACCGGTAATTTAACAAAAAATATTGCTAATGGTCATTTATACACTTTGGCAAAGTACGTTTAATGCCAAAGTTTGAACTCTTTGGGAATTAGCTATTGGTATTTGAGAGTACAAAAATTTTATCCTTTTTTCACTCAAAATCGAAAAAATCGCAAAAAAGTGGACTGTTTTTTTTTCAATAACTTTGTAGGTTTTTTTGAAGTATTGGGGTCACCAGCTTTTGAAATTTGAAATCAAGTACATCAGTTTTAGTAGAAACTTTAGGTTTATTTTCTTGAGAAAAATATCTGTCATAATGGGATAGTAAAATATTGATGATAGGATAGGAAAATATTGATGATTTACCTCAAATCTGCCATTCATGGCCAGCGCAATTAACAAGCTGGTTAAAATTTCAAAAATATATCCTTTTTCGACTCACCAATAAAATTATAATGTGAAGGAGGCCGATAATTTAATTTTTTTCGCTCAGCGTGAAGATAAGAGAAATTAGAACAATATGGCTATCCCACTTTAATTTACCATAGGTTTGTTCCTACAACAGTCAGAAATAGTCGGTGGTCGTAAGGAGTCTGCGCAGTCATAATTTAGGCGTTCCAAAAACTCCACAGACATCTCTGATTCTGATTTGGTTAACAATTTATTGTTCCAACAGTTTAAGGGACTGGTTTTGTGATAGTCAGAAAAATTTGCTGATAGTACAGAGATTTGAAATCCGGCGCAAGCGCATTTTTAATTTGGGTTTAATTTGTATTTCTGAATATAGGTTAATTATTAGGTTATGTTGTTTGTTGTTTTTGCTTGATATTTGGTGAATATATGTAATAAATGTAAAGACTGTTCCATCAAGAAATCAGAAATTTGATTACACCATTCAATCATAAACCGCGCATGCGAAATAGAAGAGTCAGAAACTTACTGGTAACAAATCAGTGACTTTTTGTAGGAACAAACCTCATATTTTCGGATTTTTATTCTTTTTCTAATCACTCAATCAATCGAGTTTTAAATAACATTGTAAATAAAGCATATCTCCTTCTACAATATTATATTTCTATATTCACTTTTTTGTGTACTTTCCAATGCAATTATTATAAAACCATAGACAAAATAAAAGAGACTGTTTAATGCATAGGACAGAGTCGACAACATGCCTTTAGAACGAAGACCAGCCGTTAGAGGCGCTGCTATCGAAAAATTAAATGAATTTCGATTGTTTTGATTGGCTAATTTTATATGAGATCCGTATGGAAACGATCGCGATCGCGGGTCGTCGGTCGTCGCCCGTCCGTTGTTTTAATTAAGTGAGTTTCGTTAGTGATGTAGACGAGACGCCATTTTAGTGCTTAACCTAAATTGTGAGTATTTTTATTTTTTATATTTATATTTGTTTGCAAATTTAAAATGTCAACACCAATTCGAAGGAAGGCTCGTAAATGTGCATCACCAAGATGCAAAAATTTGTAAATTTGTCCCCCCGAAGATAATCTTCAAAAGCGTTTTTTTTAAATTCCCTTCAAATTTGAGTGAAAGAAAAAATGGTTTGATATTATAGGATTATTATTTATAGGTTTGTCTCATTCATCCAAACAAATGAGACTCTGTGAAGATCATTTTTCTACATAGCTATCTACTTATAATATTTGATTTCTATGTTTTTCTAATACATCTCGCTGTTTTTGTTATTTTCCTAAATTAGATGCTGCTCATATTTTTTTCTGTTTTAGTTAGCTCTACAAGAATTGGACGCTGTAGGCCCTGGGAACTGAGGGATCTGACTCATCTGACTTCGAAGTAACAAGGTTGTATTTGTTTTACGTTTCTATTTATTCTATTATATTTTTTATTCCACATGTATTATATACGTATTCTATTTATATTTTTGTTATTAGTGTCAAATGTTATTAATTTTGTCGAATGATGTTCAAATGTTGAATTGTATGTATTGTATTGTCTATTTAGGTTATATGTATGTATTCAATTTTTTATATCTTTAAATAAATACATTTCTTATTAACAAAAGTTGTTCTTATTTTCTAATTTGCAATATAGCAATATTATAAAAATAACCCATTTTTAATTTTGAAATATAGAAGAAATCTACTCGATATTTCATTAGTTCGTGGGACCAGCCACTAGGAACAGCACCATCTACGCGTTGCCAATTTTTAGTAAGAGATCGAACTCTCTCATCTTTCTTTCTCTATGTATAAAACTATTTGGTATTTTCAACAAAAAATTCTTCACTCTCTTACAAATTTTAAACTGTCATACTGTCAAGTCAATTATCTTGGCCTTCAACATAAACACTATTCATCCATTAAAGTGACAGTACTGACTCTTCTTTTTTCATCAAAAAGTTTTGTTAGGTTATATTTACATTTTACATTATGACAAATCATAATTTAAAAATAATATGATATCAAAAAGGAAGGCATTATTATTTAAAACTCAAACAGAACAATCCAGTGATAAATACGAAGCGTTATTACAATCGAATCAAATCGATGCGACGACTGTCAATACATTGGTTTTTGATTTCGTTAACTTGGACTTGTTAGCGAAGAATCTTCAAAATTTCGAGGATTATTCCGGTATTATTTTTTCCAGTCCACGATGCGTTAACGCCGTTTATTTGGCTTGCAAACAGTTCAATTGTGACCTTAGTTTGTGGAGGCAGAAGAACAATTTTGCTGTGGGAACGAAGACTGCACAAGATTCATTGGATAAGTTACGAATAGAATGTAAGGGAGCAGACTCTGGCTCGGCTGTGAATCTTGCCAAGGAAATAATAAAAGGTATTTAAATTCAACTCTATTGCCCAATTTTTATAATTGTATTTCAGAGAAAACGAATTATCGTAAACCTTTCTTATACCCACACGGCAGTTTAAAAACGGATACACTAACAGCAGAATTAGAAAAAGAAAATATATGTTTAGACGGAATACTTGTTTATCACACAAAGGAGAATCCTAATATAGAGGAGGAAATGAAAAAATCAACACAAAACTTTCAAAATATACCGGAATTTCTTGTATTTTTTAGTCCATCCGGTGTGCAAGCAACTTTGAGCTACCTATCGCATTTCACTGATTCTAAAGTAAGTTCTATAAATCAGCGAATGTAATGAACAAGAATCGAATTATTTCAGGTCATCGCTATAGGACCTACCACAGAAACGGCTTTAAAAGAGAAAAATATTCAAGTGTCCGGAGTGGCTAAACAGCCAACACCACAAGATGTTCTAGACCAAATATTACAGATTTAAAATAAATGTACAAAACACTTCCATATGTATACATACAAAACAATAAATTTTATTTAAACTTTATTATTTATTAACATACATTTTTATCAAATAAAAAAACACCAAAATTTCGTGTATCACAGTTTTCAATATTTTTATTAAAAATGCAACCATATCGATTCAAGTATAAAAATCATTCAACCATATAAAAATCCTAATTTACAAACTATTCACAAATTGAAACCTACAACGTACTAAAACAAGTGTAAGTGACTTCGAAGACAAGCGAGAAGCTGCTCATTTGAAATGAAAAAAATATAGTACTTTTAGGAAAAACGTAAATAGTTGTCTCTGTTTTATTAATAAAAACCTATTCGGAAATAGCAAAAAACAAAATCACCCAACAATTCTTCAATTTTGCAGAAAAAAATCAACTAGTCGTACAATCGACAACACCGGTATTGCATATCAAATGTAATGTATAAAATATTTATTTTTTTTACAATATAGTGAAAACATATTCACATCATTCAACAAAGAGGATTAGTTATGTCTTCTAATCTAGTTTATTGTCTTCAATATAGTAGGTATTATCCATAGTCTCATATACACTTTTGGGTGAGCATATAAATTTATTTTTATCGAAACTTCTGTATCCTGCGATACAGAGCTGTAACCGAATCCGAATCATCATGGGATTCTTTAAGATAATACAATTTCAACTTTTTTTCCGCATGACACTCGAGCACACCCCATTGTTGATATAGTTTTAGAGCGTTCTTAATGGTATCCACAGAGACGCTTTCACCTAAGAACAACAAAAAAATTAAAAATACATCTTAGGGTGAATATTGTGAGTTCAAAAAAAGTACCATAAAATAAAATGGGAAGTAGTATGGCCCAATATATGCAAAAAAGTCTTAATAAAGGTGTGTCCGCAAATAAGCCGTTTTTGGGCTGTAGAGCAGTAGAAATGATGGCCATTTTAAATGGAAAAGGCCAATATCAAGAGATGTATTGATATTTAAAATTAACGTTCAAACACGTTAATTTTTAGGGGGACACTTATCTATCATAATTGCAGCATTGACACTTCAACCTTCAATTATCGTTAAATTTAGATTAGTTAAACCCTAAAATTAAAAATAAGGAAAATACCAATGGCCGGTTTCATCAACGACAAATAAGATTTAATTCGATGAATAAACTGTCCAATAAAAATAGACAATTTTGTTTCACCAACAATTCGACGATTAAATTGGCATTTAAATTAACCAACGCAATTTGGGCGGTTAAAGTTTTATTTGATGTTTTCTAACCTCAAATAATATTACCTAATTTGTAATATCTAATAAGTGTTTTTCTTATTGCGAATTTTTATTTTAATGTACTGAGATAATACAAATATTATGTACATACCTACATTTTAAATTATTTCAATTATTTATCTATTAGATTTTTAGCATTATCTTCATCATCATCTTCAACATCATCTGATGAAGAATTTCATTATAGACGATCTCCAATTGTTTTAGAAAGAAGAATCGTTATTAAATTTTTCCAAGTAATTTTTGCTGCTTTCTCCTTTTCGATCCATTTCATTCCGCTCTCAAACTCAAACTCCAAATATAATAAAATAACAATATTCATACGTCACAGTGACAAAAACAAAAACAAGATATCGAGATGCGGTTTTCGCGAGCTTATTTAGGCATTATTTAGCTAATTATTCATGGAAAAAAAATCATACCAATGCATTTAATTTTTTTGAGAAAATTAACCATTTCTGTCGGAATGTCGAAAAAAGCGCTCTACTAGCGACACGTGAATCAAACAAAACTTTAAATAAAATAACTTTTGTAGTCCAAGAATAGCTTTTTTCAACTAGCCCAAGTTTGTTCAAATAGGCTCAGCCGTTTCGAAGATACAGGGTGTTTTTTAGGGAAACATTTGAAAAACACTCACTACTCTATTTTTAGAGATACAGCAAAAATTGTTAAATAAAAAAAGGTTCATATTATACTCGACATTGAAGATCTGGAATTTTTTTGTTAGATTAATATAGCGGAATTCATAGAAATATCACTTTTTTAGTTTCAATATTGCAGTTACACCTCCTAGCGGCCATTTGAGAAACTTTAAAATATTTTCCAGATTTTTCTCTTGGCCATTTTAGTACTAACTTTTTTTTACCGCAATCCTCTACGATGCATAGTTTCCCAGATACAGTACCTCGCAATCTTAATTGGCCACCCTGTACAACACTTGGTACTTTTGGTACTTACTTTTTAAAATGGTAAGGGTTGTTACCCCTATTCCTCGCTAATAATATTGGCTTTTCCATTTAAAATAACCACCCTTTCCATTGCTCTACAGCCCAAACGGCTTATTTGCGGACATACAGGGTGTCCCAATAGTGCGGTAAAGCCCATTTACTCAGTTATTATAATAGATACGAAAAAATGATAAATAGGAAAAAATGTTAAGCTCCTTTAGGCGCACAATTTAAAATTATTTCGAAATATACAGGGTGGCCCATAAATCGAAGCCATACCAAACATACCTTTTTTTTTAAAGGCAATGATATATTTTTTTATTTCATATTCGATTTCAGCTCGTATTTACGAGTTTCTCAATATAAGATTTCATATGACTATACTGAGTATTTAAAAAGTTATGGCCATTTTTATGTTCAAATCGACATGATTTCAAGGCCCTGTATATCAGAATCTGTATCAGATAATGTGAATTTTTCTGTGTCTGCACTTTTTGAAAATGGTCTATTTTCACAAAAAATAGTTACATTCTGACAAAATTACAATTTGTATACAGGGTGAGTCAAAATGCAAACATAATAATTACTCGCTTAATTTAAATGGAACACCCTATATTAATAATATCCAATGGGAAGCCTATTTGTTACTGAATCATTTTTCATAACATTTCCCTATACCTAACTGTCACCGTTTCTGAGATATTTTCAGTTTTATTAAAAAATGTCCAGTTTTTAATATTATAATTCCATTTTGTTTCCATTTTTTTTAAATGGGCTTTACCGCACTATTGGGACACCCTGTATGTTTATTAAAACTTGTCCTCATATTTTGCGCCATCCTACTCTTCCCATTTTATTTTGAGACACTCATTTTGAACCCCCGCGCATTTCTATTCTAAAACTTGACTTACCGTATTGAACAGCTCCCGAAGACAATTGCGACCGCAACTCCGACAACACATCATTGATCAGTTCGTTTTCCAACAGCTGCCTTCCCACCAATTTGTCCAACGTAAAGGCCGTTATCGAGTACGTTTCCACCAAAGGCGCAACGGCCGTTTTCAAATACTTCAACACGTCCACCGCCTCTTTGTTCGGATTTAATTTGTAAATTTTCTGCGGCGCTCGATCGTCCTCCGTCTCGTCGTCGTCATCGTCGAATTGCCTCGCCAATCGGCGACTTCTCACGTTCAATTCCGTTTCCTCTTCATCGTCCTACAATCGATCAATCAATTAATTAATTAGAGCTTCTAATGATACAAAATTAGAATCGATTTTTCGGATGCTAGACCCTAGACCAAACTTATAGATGTTTTTCTTGCATTGGCGATTCGGGGAATTGTTTTTACGGGGTGTTGCACCAAACTCGAACTAAACGAAAGTTAATTAAACTAGCGTTTAATTTTAAACTTCGCTATAAGTTCATTAACGTTGCACCATTTATAAATGTAAAGAGGTTAGTTAATCTTTAACTTTTTGGGGTTTTTATTTGGAATATTTAATGTTGGTTACACTTAGTTGTTATTTGAGAAAAAAAGACCACAGAACACAGAATTTAGGTGCTAAGTTCTGTATTCTCAGTTTTCTGTGAAAAAGACATTTTTAAGGTTATTGAGGTTTATTGTTTATTTTCTGTTTATTGTATATTATCAATCATCAGATATTATTTACTTGTGATGGAAATTGAACAAATAAACATAGATTATCAAGATATTTTTGATGATGATTTGGAAATGTTGGAGATAATGAATAAAACCTTTAACCCACCCATCAAATGTTTGGCGGGTAACTTTAAAAATTTAAATAGAAACCCCTATTTTTTATTGAAAATTCGGAATCCTGGCATCAAAATTAGCAAGTTTTGTTCGAAACATTTTTCAAATTTATCAAGAAAAAAGCTAAAATTTCGAAAATTATTTCAAATAGCTCTATAGGGACACAAAAGTAGCTTTATGATGGTCAACTTCCATAAAGAAACAACCTTATGAGAAAATCTACCCCCGACCATATTACAAGAAGATATTCTATTGCTAATTTTCTGTAGAATTAACTGGTTACATACTGTAGTAAAGTCTATTTTCGTTTAAACTGTTCATAAACCATCCATATTTACCGTTTAATCTTAAGCGAAAGTTAACTTTAGTTTATACAGTGAGGACCAAGAGTCCGTCGCCCTCCCTTTTAACTTTTAAATGGTAAGAGCTTTTGTCGCGCAATTTGGGGTGTTTATATTGGAGTAAAAATACTATTTTTGACATAAAAATGACAGTTGAAACTTTCAAAATGACAGTTAGGCGCCATTTTGAATATTTTTTTTTTATGGAAAGAGGGGTCAAGTGACACCTCTTTTTAAAGGTAATTTCATTCTTAAGTCAACCCCCAAATTTAAAAACATTTTAATAACGCGTATTCACGGAAGAATTCTTCTTTTTTTGGTTATATTGAGATAATTACAGTGTTGTCAGCTCTATTTTTCACTAATGACAGCATGTTATTAACAATATGGTTAAGCGTTAAAAATATAACCAACATTGCTAAACTAATCGAAACAGAATAGGAAAATGTATTGGCAATATTGTTATAACTTAAACATATAACAACATGGTTATCATAGCAAGATTCATAACAAGATCCAAACAGAATCGACCTGATTGAGTTATGCATCTATATTGTTTGGTCTATGGATGTTACTCACGACTAAAAATATGCGTTTCCTATAAACTAAATCGTCGACGCGACTCGTCACGACTTGCTCCAAACTTTGGCACGGTTTACAAAACAGGAATTCGTTTTGCAATATATCACAGAGCTCTTGGACGTTTTCGATCAGTTCGTGGTGTACGACGTTACCCGACGATTTGTCTATCGATTCGATCGACACTGCTATCACAGATTCCAGAGCAAAGTGCGTCACCAACGTGTTGCTGTAGTACGATAATTCGATGACGTTCGGTAGCATCGCGATCGGTTTGATCACGTCTTCGTTGTCGTGCCTTTCTTTTCGTATCAATCCGGGACCTAGCATTTCGACCTGTAAATAACGAGGAAAAAATAAGCCTCGTAACGTCCGGGGGTTCACTAAATTAAAGATGATACATGCACTGTGGTGTACAGGGTGTTTTCTGACATAAGTTGTCAAACTTTGGGAGCAAGTAGAGAACTTCAAAATATGACGAAAACTTAAATGTCATTTTATCGAAATGTCATGTTTTTGAAAGAAATCATTTCTACTAGATTTTTAAAGATGATAGTTCAATAATTTTATGTATCAGAATTTTAAAAGTTATTTTTCGTGAAAACTGTACACTTTACGGAAAACCAACAAGTGTGGAAAACAAGTAAATCATAAGAACATAAATAAAGAACAAGAAAATCATCACCTTTCTTATCATATTCTTTAAACAAATCAATTGAAAAGATTAAAACAAAAAAGTTAGGTAAGAAATTTCCCACGAACCCCCCATTTTAACTCACCCCTGGACAATTTTTTTAACCCAAATTTCATCATTTTACCTTTGTTATAAATGAAATTATTAATAAAAATACCTATTCTAGAAACAATTTTTAACACCCTGTATGCTGATAACCAAGGACATTTCGATAGAATGACATTTAAATTTTTGTAATATTTTAAGGTTCTCTACTTGTTTCCAAAGTTTGACCACTTATTTCAGAAACATCCTGTATAACTGTAGCACAATCTGGTACATTTCATAAATTTGGATTTCTTTTATCCACTCGAGTGATTAGTTAGAGCGTTTTCCCACTGTGCAATATATTTGTAAGCAGTGAAAAATATTGTAAAAAAATGCGAGATACAGTGCTTTTCAAGAAAACCGTCCATTAAAGGTTATAGAAGATCAT
Organism: Phyllotreta striolata; assembly: GCA_918026865.1. Lineage (NCBI taxonomy): Eukaryota > Metazoa > Arthropoda > Insecta > Coleoptera > Chrysomelidae > Phyllotreta > Phyllotreta striolata. Next base: position 6,270,782 of record OU900098.1, on the reverse strand, counting down.
GAAGAGTTAGAAATCTGAAAATTTAGGAGTAGAGAATCAATTAATGTTGTGAGTTTTTCTAAAATATTTTCAACCATATGTGACTTCCGGTTATACCGAAAGTAGATGTCAACTTCGTTATTTTAAACAGAAAGTACCATTTTGAATTAATTTTTGGATTCTTTGGCTCCTTTTAACTGGACTTTGATAATAACACCATATGTCAAAAAGGCACCCTTTGGAGTTATTTAATTTTTTTCGAATTTTTTTGGAAAAACGGTCGATTACATTTTCTATGATACCTCTAGTAATAATGCACTTCGAAGTTTGAAATTTGTTATCGATAATATCCAGACACAGTACTAAATGAAACTAAACTGAGTTTTTATAGTCTATTTACAGGGCGTTTAAAATAACCTGACAAACTTGGCTAACTTAAAGTGGCCATAACTTTGTTATTTCAAATGGATCACCCTGTAATTTTGGCATTGAACTATAGAGATTTTTAAGCCCTTTCAATCTATATAGGTATTTCCTATACCCAAATTCGACACTATGCTTGTACAGGGTGTCCCAATGAAAAGTAGCCCCTTTAATGAGCTTGTAATTTGTAAACGCATAATCGTAAAAACATGCGGTTTTCTCAGATATGTTTTATTTTATTATAAGTTTTGTTACAGTGATACAGAAATTATGTATTACCAACACAGGGTGTTTTATCAAAATCTCCTATTTTAAATACACAGTAACCAATTTTTTTTAAATGGAACACCCTCTATATGTAGAGATATTTTGAAAGATATACTCTTCTACTTTTTAAAAATGTGTTATTTGTACATGTTATTTATGTGAATTTAAAAGAAGTGGATTTTTGAAACACCCTGTACAGACGATACAAAATATTAGTGTCACTGTAACAAAAAGTTATAGGTAAATAGGATATATCTGCGAAAACCGCATGTTTTTTAGGCGTTTAAAAATTATTAGCTCATTAAAGGGGCTACTTTTCATTGGGACACCCTGTATTTTAACTGCAATGCAACATTACAACAATTTATTGCTGCAATATACAGGGTGTTCCTAAGCATCGTGTACATCCGAAAGGGGGGTACGCAAACGCTTCGTTGCTGATATACAGGGTGCTGAAATTTCAAGATTTTTTTTTGTTTTTTTTCTTTGCAGTTTTTGAGAATTAGCTTAAATTAAGTATAGGATATAAGGTCGAATTAGAATTAGAATCTAACAGTGGCGCACAGCAAAAAAGTTCGGGGGAAAATAAGGTTACATGACTTCAGAAAAAATATCACCCTGTAGAATTCAACAACCATCTTATACAGGTTGCTCCATTTTTGATCGCAACATAGGTTATATAGGCCATAGGTGCTATAAAGACAACTTGCATTAGACACTTACAAAGGAAAAGGAAAGAGCGAAATTTGTGTCATTGCAACTTTTCACTCTGACAACTGTTATTTTATTAATCTTTCTTTGTTCAACTCATAGAAATGACCATGTTGCAATCGGAAATGGAGCAAACGATATAGCCAATCCCTGTATGTTCCCTATATAGCAATCTAGATATAAAATTTGAGTTAAATATCTCAAAAATTGCAGGAGCTACAAAGAAAAAACAAAAAAAAATTGAAATTTCAACACCCTGTAAATCGGTAACGAAGCGTTTTCGGACCTATGTTTATATGAACTTTTAGTTATAAAATAGGCCAAGGAATCACCCCCTTTCGGATGTACACGATGTTTAGGAATACCTTATATTGGACCGTGTGAAAACGCTCTTCGAGCACTAAAAGAAATAAATTTGAGACTTTTTGGAGTTACGCACCACAGTGGTATAATAAAATTCGCTAATAAAATTGAAGTAGTAAGAAAACTTACAGCGTAATTGATGACGTCAATCGAATCCCCGGTGAATCCCATATCCTTCCTTGCGTAATCCAATTCCTGTCGTAAATCGTCAACGGCTACAACCAATTTTTCAATGGTCGCGCCCTCTCTAAATTTCGTTAATAACAAATAGGCTAACACGTTAGTGGACATCACAGAGGTAGATTGTGCGCAATCTGGAAAACCGCGAAATGATATTATTCGCTATCAAATCGATAGAAATTCGCTCGAAACTTACCATAAATGATATGTTTCGATATACTTTCCACGAGAGTTTTGTGTTGCTCCGAAACCACGTCTGTACCGTACAAACTAGATGTAGACAAATTCGATGTCAACGGTTTTTTATTGGACAAGCCGTTGGGAATGACGATTTTCCCGTTCACGTTGAACGTTTTCACCAACTCCTACAAACGAACGATATCATATACAACGGTATCAATACATGGTGTCCAAAAAAAAGTTGTAAATAACTTGGGAGCGTATAGATTACATCAAAATAAGGGTACAACTTCATATAAATTTTGTTAATTTGACCTACATTTTTGAGCTAGAAACCTTAAAAGTTGAAAATTTAAAACTTATTTTTACGTTTTATTTCCAAATTATACGTGGGAACAATATAACAATGGACAATCTGTATAAGGCAAACATATTGTATATACATTTTTTAATCGATAAACTAACAAAAATGTACTCTTGTTTGACGTTGGTAAAATTAACGGTTTTAGAGAAATTTTAATTTTTAGATTGAGATGACAGGTAGAGATTTTTGGATAAACAAAAATTCTGGACAAACTCAAGAATTATTTACTATTTGCTAAAAATATTGAAAATGATCAATAGACACGATCTTAGAATTTCTTCAGATTGATTTACCACCTCTTTTAGATGAAATTCCACTAAATCAAGAGATGAATTAATCGACAGAATAATTTTCATTGTGAAATCAAGAAATGCCTTTTAGAGTACAAAGAAATATTCTCCTTATGTTTCATAAGTGTTTTCCATGACAGAATTCCCATATCGAACATTAATTATAATCTTTCGTTAGGCGATTAATAAAAGTTTTTTTTTACATCTTGATTTAAAAATTGAAATATCTCTTAAACCGTTAATTTTATCATGTTACAATTTTGTTAGTTTATTGATTAAAAAATGTATTTACGATGTTTCTCTTATACAGATTGTCCCCATAAAAGTTACGAATTGTTGGGGAACACGCCACCACGCCACCACGCCACCACTGCCTTCCAGGGAGAATTTTTGTTTATCCCAAAAACCTCTACCTGTTAATTTTATCAACTTCAAACAAGAGTACATTTTTGTTAGTTCGTCGATTAAAGAATGTATTTACAAAACGTTTGGCTTATACAGATTGTCCCCATACACTGTCTTCCACAGAGTAGTGTAGGATTAATTTTATCACCAAATTGAGCACACGGGTGTAGGTAATAATCGACAAAAAATTTTATATTGTTCCCATGTATAACTTTGAAATAAAACATAAAAATAAATATAAAATGTTTAACTTTAAAGGCCTTTAGCTCAAAAATGGGTGCTCAAATTAATAAAATTTATATGAAGTTGTACCCTTATTTTGATGTCATCTAAGTATAAGCTCCCAAATTATAGTATAGTAAATAAAAAAAGCAGAAATTTCGATCGTACCCTCAACGAAAACGGTTGATTAAAATCGATCCTCATCATGCCATAGTTGCTGTTTACCACCTTCCATATGCCCCGTACGGCGTTGCCAAACGTTTCCATTTCCTTCGGCTGGCCCAATTGCTCTCTGATAAAGTTCCCGTCCACCAATTTGTCGTAATTAACGCTGACCGGCACCAACAAAGCGTCCTCAATGGTACCTGCAAAGCATTAAAATACAATTATCGCCCTATTTTAAATCGATAACTCGAAAACACACAAACTGTATGGTACTCTTACCCCCGTATTCTGAAGTTTTTTTATAATCAAATGGTTTTGTAACCAACGATTATATATTTCCGATTTTTAAACATGACAAGGATGCTTATTTGAATCTTAAACAACAAAATGAAAGTGAGGTTAGTTTTTTGTAATTTTTCTTCTCCTTCCAAATAAGGTGCCCGCTTCAATATTCTAAATGGATTTAATTGGTTCCAAACAGTTTTAAATGATTCTGGAGTGTATATGGGAGTGTCTGGGGTTCTATATGGTACTGGAGCGTTCTAAATGAGCCTGAAGAGTTCTAAATGATGATGGAGCGTTCTAGATTGTTTTCTAGAAATGCTTCTAGAAGCGTTCTAAATGAGTCTGGTCCGTTCTAAATGGTTCTAAACTATCTAGACAGTTCTAAATGATAATGGAGCGTTCCAGATTATTTTAGACAGTTCGAATTGATTCTGGTGCGTTTAAAATTGTTCTAGATAGTTCTGAATGATTCTAGAACGTTCTAAATGAATCTGAAAGGTTCTAAATTGTTCTAAACCGTTTTAAGTGAATCTGAAAATGAGCCTGGAGAGTTCTAAATGATCATGGAGCGATCTAGATTGTTTTAAGACAGTTCGAAATGATTCTGGAGCGTTCAAAATGGTTCTAAACAGTTTTGAATGATACTGATGCGTTCTAAATGAGTCTGGAGCGTTCTAAATAGCTCTAGATAGTTTTAAATGATTCGGGAGCTTTCTAAATAGTTCTGGAGCGTACTAAATAAGTCTCGAGAGTTTTAAACGATGATGGAGCGTTCTAGATAGTTCGAAATGATTCTGGAGTGTTCTAAATGGTTCTAAATAGTTCTAATGGTTCCGGAGCATTTTTAAGGGCTCTAGCCAGTTCTAGATGATTCTGGAGCGTTCTAAATGGTTCTAAACAGTTCTAATGGTTCCGCAGCATTTTTAAGGGTTCTAGCCAGTTCTAGACGATTCTGGAAGCGTTCTAAATAGCAGAAGAATGACAAAAAACTAACCACACTTTTATCTTATTGTTTGAGATTCAAATAAGCAACGTTTGCCATGTTTAAGATTCGTAAATATATAATCGTTGGTTAGAAAACCATTTGATTATAGTAAACTTCTGAATATATGACACCTTCTTGGGTGTTATATTTCTGTGCTTTATCGTGTGTTAATTACCGTCGATGAAAGCGTCTAAAATGATGCTGAGTATTCCGTATTTCGGCATGCAAGGCTTGCCGGTCCTGGTGCGTCCGCCTTCCAAGAAAAATTCGATATTGTGGCCGGCTTTCAGGCACATGTTCATGTACGTGTGTAAGACGGCCTTGTAAACGTGATCTTTGCGACCCATCACGGGATCCATTCGACGTTTGATGAAAAACGCACCCAAACCGCGGAGCAGAGAACTAAAAAAAACAACAAAATACGAAATAATTACAGTACTTTGTAAAGGACATTCGCGCTCGCTAGGCAATGACGTCACAAGCCAACATGTTGCAACGTTGCCGGGTTGAAATGAAAATCTTGATGTGACAGATATATTTAATTTAAGGTTATGTTTACTTTCTTTGTTTAGAAATTAAAAAGAAGAAATGCATTAGGCTGCAATCCGATTGACGGGATAGGTGTTTATTTGCAACGATTCACAACCCTATAAAACAGAAATATACATTAAAAAAACTATTCGTAAGTTTAACATAACCTATAAATTTCAATGTGCTGAACTATCGAAAATATTGATCGGGAATTAATCGGGAAAAAAGGGCCTACATTGTCCCGTTCCATCCCAAAATTGGTTGAAAAACACCGAAAATCGCGGGCGAAACTGTCGATAAATGTACATAAACCGCACGAAAAACTATCTAGAACGAACGAAAAACACAAAATCTACTCGTAAACTTGAAAAAATACAGGAAAATCGTGCAAAACAGCAAATATTGCGAATGTTGAGACTAATGCATGACAACATCGCCTTCGACGTTCAACTACGCGTCGTTAAATTCCCCTAGTCAAATGGGAGAATTAACATTGACACTAGGGAAATGTTGAACTGCGTGGAAATTAATGCCGTCATTGCATAGCGAGCGCGAATGTCCTTTAGAGGGTAATTATTGTGCGTATTTACCCGAAGAACGGTATTCTCAGGTTATCACCGGCGGCAACGAGAGGCGAGCGAATGTCGTTGTTCAACAAAATAAACGATATCAATATGTAGTCGAGATGGGATCGGTGCAACGGTAGGAATATCAACGGCAAATTGGATTTTCCGGCTCTCTTCAACATGTCCACTTGCCCCGGATGCACCACAACCGATGTCAGAAAACTCGGAAGAAGTTTGTAAAGCACCCAAGAAGTCAATCTAAAACAGAAAAAAGTATTTCTTATTTACAGTATTTTACTACACTAGCACCTTCGGTAATTAACGGCCATTAATATTCACCAATGCCTGTTAAATCGCTAACAGAAAGATAAGTTCTTATCAATCAGTTAACGTCATATTTTGGCATTTACCAATGTCAGTTTAATACATAACAGTCAGATAAAAGCCACAGAGCAAAATCGAAGTAGAAGTAAAAGATCGAAGTAAATCGAAGTTAAAGAAGCAACAGACTGATAACTTTAATCCAAATGTCGAAATTTTCAACGTTTATACGACTATTTAACAGTGACAAACATTTTAATTTTTTACCTAATATAATGTAGCAGTTAAATATAATAAAGTTTCACGAATTGTTCAATTCATCTTCCGAAGATACTGATAAAAATAGATATTAAATAGATAGAAATATTCCGAAATAGAATTTAAAAATTGATTCAAGTTGAAGAAAGATTCAGATGGAATAACCGCTGGATTATAATTATTACAGTTATTTACTTCTTCAAGTATACAAAATTGACATTTAATCTAATTTTGTAATTTATGGTTATTAGTTCCACATAAAGTTAGGAACTATATCGTAATACCAACTTTATATTGGTGATTTTTAAGAAAACTGTCCGTTTACTATCAGTTACTTCAAATATCGTGATGAATGGTGAATAACATCAAATATTGCTAACCGACTGTTAAATTTTATCAGACTGACAGTTATCAGATTAACAAGCCGAAAATGGTGAATATGGAAGTAAACATATCGCAGTAGATAATAAAACCAGTCGAATTGCACAACCTTCGTTTCCCATTACCTCAACAAAAAATCCGATAGAGTCGATCTCATATCGAACAACAATTTCTTCGCGCGCCGCCGATTGTTCTCTAATAGCCGCAGATAAAATTCCTCGTCGCCGTCGTTGTTCGAATCCCGGTATTGTTGTAACGTCGTCTTTTCGACGGCGTCCCTCAGACGGGCGTCTTTCAGCACCAGATCGGCCACTTGGGGGAAATCGAACTTTTTCAATCGGTACACCTGGCGCAAATGGCCCAACGTCCGTTGGAGGAAACCGTTCGTATCGCCGGGCGGACGATGGTCGAGGATGTTCTTCAGCGCTAGCGTTTCCGTCGTCTTGCTCACCAACGAATCCTGCGAGAAGATGGAAATTTATTTGTTCGAACGATATTACCTAACTTGTATAAGGTGCAAAAATTGTATATTCATCGAGATGTTTCTCGAATGAGAATATTTTTGAACATTAATTAAAAGTTTTGACAGTTAAAACTGTCATTGTCATTTTTGACACCCAAAGCTAACTACTTTCGTCCTACAAATGGATGAAAATAACTTAGAAGAGTAATAAACATGTTTCATAATTATGATTATTTCTATAAAATACTGTTTATTTCATTATGTTATTAATTGTTTCAATAATTGTCCGTGCTTTAAATATAGCTGTAAAAAAATTTCTATCATTACAACTGTCAGTTTTGACATCCAAGGCTGACTGCGTCTGTTCCATCGTTTTTGGTACGGTCGTATATTTATAAGGTCTGGAAACTGGACGTATTTGGTATTAGTGGATTTGTCCCGTTAAATGCATATGTTTTTGATAGTTCACTTGGGCACCGCACCGTGGCGAATCGGAGAATCAGCCTATCACAGCCAATCAGCGACGCGCATTACTAACGTTCAAACTTATATGAATTGATAACATTTGTTAGACAATTAAAAATAATTGAACAATAAGCTATGTAAGCAATTATTAGCTTTTCTAACTTATGGCTGCATCTCCAGCAACCAAAATGTTGAATTCAAAAAATATCCTTTACAACATCGCCGCCTACCGGTGGTTTTAGGAACTACGCACTTTCTCGACCTTATGATTTACGACCGTGGTTCAAAGACAGTTATGACAGTTACAACTGCCATTCTATAATTGACATCCAAAGCTAACTACTTTTGTCCTACAAATGAGTGGAAATAACTTACATTTAGTAGTAATAAATGTATTTCAGATTATTTCTCAAAAGATGCTACCTTTATGATTTTATTAAATAATAATTTAATTGATTTCTTGTGTTTAAATTCGCCTTACAAAAACGTCTGTCATTACAACTGTTAGTTTTCACATCCAAGGCCAACTGCGCTTGTTCCATCGTTTTAGGAAAATAAAATGGAATTCATAATAGAATGCATTTAACACAAAGAATCAAAAAAAAAGTGATTAATGGGGCCAAAGGTATTATTTACTATCAATACGAATTGATTAGGTTTTCGCTATTGTTTGTAAAATGCAAATAAACTATTCACAAGTATATAACATCGGCAAGTTCATTTTGAGGAAAATAGACAAAATAAAAATTCGAGGACAGGCAGGGAATCTACATACAAAACGTGGCCTTTGACTTTTCGGATTATTTGTGTCGTATTTACAACAAAGTAAAATGCATTTTAATTAAAGAAGACAGGGCAATAGGAATTTGCGTTTCAGGTATTAAAAAGTTTAACAAACTTATCATTCCGTCCTTTTGTCTTTTCGCTAATTTATTGCGTTGTTAATCCGAGCAACAAAAACATAATAAAATTATCTCTAACAAAGTATTTAATGACACGATTTAAATTTACATTGTACACAAAGCGATGGCGAAATTAAATCCTCACGTAAAATTATCTTATACCTCGAATGGAATAATTTAGGAAATATTAAAAAAAATCTATATTCGTTCATAAATCGTTCGAAAATTGTATATCCCTGCTTATATTTATCTTGATTTCTTCTACTTTCTATCCATACAACTTTATTGTACGAAAATTATTACTGGGCCGTACCTGTCAATGTCATTCAAACGTCAAATTCAATTACAAAAAAATATGGATTTTTTAAGTGAGGTCAATTTACTACTAATCATTATTTACTCGAATATATTAATAACTATTATTCGTCGGGTAAATAGCAAAAGAAAATTATCTTGATTTTGTTTTCTTTTTTTTTATACGTTATTGAACGAATGTTATTAGTGGGCCGTGCCTGTCACTGTCATTCGAACGTCAAATTAAATTACATAAATATGGATTTTTAGTTAAGTCAATTTACTACTAATCATTATTTACTCGAATATATTAATAACTATTATTCGTCAGGTAAATAGCAAATGGAAAAAATATAAAGCATGAATATTAAATATTAAAAACATCATTCGGACGACTCGTTTATTACCTGCGATTCGGAAAAGCGCCGCCAGTTCATGATACCCATTTGGAAAAACTAAAAATAACCGGTCAAAATGCAACAATAATAGTTCAGTTTTAGTCGAAAGCGCCAGAAACCTACAAGTTTTTGGCGACATCTCTCATCGAAATGGAAGATTTACGTTCCAAAAATAACCCCATTTAAACAACATAATGAAAATTAATAAATCGACGAAAACAATCAAAGACATCGGGGAGTTATGAGTTTATGAGCCGTATTTAACGATCATTATTCGAGCTACGCGATTCGTTCCGCATCACAAACGACCACTTCTTTTGATTACTACCATCCTATAAGTACAAAAGGAAGTGCATGTACTCTTTATTTGCGCTCGAAATTGTCGCAACCTTTCATTACAACCAGTAGAAAGTCGACCCATTTTAATGTCCATTCGCGATAAATCGAATAGGTAGTTTAAAAAAAAATTGATAACCCTTGTACGATTCAAATTTATAAAACTTCCGGGGTAAAATTGATCATTTGGCAACATTGCATTTCATTTGAGAGACGTTTAAAAGCTTCAAATGCCAGTTTCCATTGGGAATGTTCGGGGGAAAATAGGCAGTGTTGCCACAAATTTCTCTCGTTATCGCGGGAGTTTATCAGAATGTAATAATTAATAATTTCTACCACAAACTTACTCTGCTGGTGAGCGTGCAATTTTGACAACTGAGTCCCATGAATGGTCGAAGTTTCGGAAATTGAACTTCCGGCGCGTTTTCCTTGATGTGATAGAGCTGGTTTTCTCGGACCTGGAAAATTATTAGAAAGGCATTCGTTATTTAAAGCATTCCTTTAAAAAAAAATTATCGAAATAGCAACGATAACGGTCGAGCAGCATTATTTCGAAAATTCCTTCTCTCTAACCCATTGAAAGTTTATTCAAAATCATCCGATATTCAACGAGCCAATAGCGATAGAAAGAAAGGTTACGAATAATGCGCCGTTAATAAAATAAAATATCAAAACAAAAACGAATGGAATATAAATCGTTAATGTAACGACTTCCATAATCAGCTAACATAACGAATATAATAAAAACAATATACACAATCATCCAGTCTGACAAAACTGATAACCGAAAAGTAATTCAACCAAATCGTTAGTTTAGTTAATTAAAGTTTATGTTGCCTTTCGAGTCTTCAATACATCCGTTTCAAGCGACCCAAATTCCCATTACTTTGCGAAAAAAAAAAATAAAAATAAAAAATAAAACGTACCGTAACATCGGCCTCTCTCATCAACCCTTTACTGAACTTCTGGTCCTTGGAGAACCTCTTCAGGGTGGTCAGCGTCGCCAACGACTCGGTTTCGTGGTTGTTCGACGGGGAGAATCTGTTGTAGGTGTCGAACACCCTGTTGGTGACGATGTCCACCATTTTGTTCACCCTGAAAGAGAACAGAACGAACAGTTTCTTCAGCATCATCATGTAGATCAGCATTTTTTTTTTCAATCAGGCCGAAAGAAGCGTCAAAGAAACGTCAAATTTAAAGCGAGCGCGATTTGTTTGATCGGTGTCAATTTGACAATTTAATACCGGTAAAATTAAAAAATAACTAGTTTGATTTTTTTTTGGGGGCGAGCAAAATAATTGGTTTTTTTTGAACATGCAAAACTTACCGTCGTAGAAATACAAAAATGTAAGTCACCTGCAATATCAAGAGTAATTGCAGAGAGCCGTAGAATGTGTTTAAAATCTCGTAATTTTTGAAAAACGCGAGCGACCCCGCCATGGCGGCTAAATTAACGGATACTACTAATACTGATAGTATTTTACTGGGTACAGTGCGTATCGCTCGTCCTCATAATAACCTTTAGCACCGAATTAACAATATAAAGTAATTGAATATCGTGGATAAAGGTTAAGATTCCGCGTTCAACTAAAGTTCGACGGCGTTTAAATTTCATTTCGATATTCAGAAAATCACCATAATATATCAATATGTAATTAAAACCGAGTGATTTAGATTAATAATTGCATAATACCCCACCGTGGTCAATTATCAATTTACATATCATGTACTCATGCATGGGCCGTGAACTTTTTTCGATTGATACGAAATTTTTGTAAATTTGCCAATTCGCAGACTGATTTATCAATTGGCATTATCGGTTAATTGTTTTGAATCGAACTTATCAGGATTTTATTAACTTGTAATACCGTCGTATGATAATTTATTTCCAATACATTGTACGAAAGAAATATAGAATTCTTTGACTAGTAACGCAAAAATTCAGCAATCGTAAATGAAATGCCAATACCATGCGATCGAATGTAATACAATACCCACGTATTCAAAGCGCAAACGGTACTTACAAGAATTTAATAGTACTCAAGGTTTACCAAGGAATAGCTCGTTGAATATTAAATGTGCCCACCTTAACAATCCTAATTCGAATAATATGTTAGTTAGTACCTACAAAAATCAGAAAATGCCCGGGCGATTATCGCCCGGCGAAACTGCCGCAATGCATAAACATTTCATTAATTGGCGCTATCAATAGAACTAGCGTTGGAAAATTTAATGAAATTTACAGCTGTAGAAATATTCAAAACAAAAAAATGACAGAGAAATATCGCAACTTCCACAACGATAATTAGATAATAAATAAATAATAAAATAATCGTGAAAAAAAAAATAGTATAATAACTAAAACGTTATGAATTAATTTTCTGTATGATTAATATTGCATATTTAGCATGATTTCGAAACGAAGATGAATAGACCTCTTTAAAAATAAGTCTAATTAAAATTGTACGCTTCCACATCGAAATTAATTTATTACAGGTACACTAAAGAACATTTTTCATCGACTGAAAAATAATCAACAAATGTGTTGTTTATATGATTGTTAATTGAAACTAAAGCTAACAATCTTACCGTGTAAAACCACCAGAAAACAATCCTGGAAAGGCCCAATACAAGAATCCCAAGAAAATCGCCAATTCCAACATAGACTCCACAGTCCAGATGAAAATACCACTCGAAATCATCGCGTGGAATTCGGCAAATCAACCCATAAATGCGCGAAAGAAACCCCAAAATCCGACGACCGTCCGCGCCAAATAAACTCACCCTCTTATTCCTAAACTTCGAGGTATTTAAATACAACGTACAAAAGAAAACTTTTTTTGTACTTTTAGCAGACGATATAGAACAGGATGCGAAGGGTAGATTAAATTTAGTAACTCGACGAACAAAACGAAGCGAATGACTGGTGGACTGCTTGAATAGCTTGAACCGTGAGGTGACGGTGACTCGCAAACGGGCGTAGAATTTTTGATGTAAACGATCTCTGTGTTGTTAAAGTTAACTATAGACTATAGCATTGGAGTACAGGCGGTCGCCTTGCAATGCCACACGTTGCCTGATGCATTCATCAAACCGATGGAATCGAAAGAAAAACGAACGACCCGAACGGCTCATTCGCCGGTAATCCGCTCTTTGTTTCTGCGAAATAATTATTACCAGGGACGTATTGATTGCAATTTGCCCGGCTTTAATATACAAATGGTGTGTTAATGTCAAATGTAACACCCTGTGGAAGTTTGGATGATATGTAGGTATGAATTAAAAATTAAATAGCTAATGTCCGGTTTCACCAAAACGACAAATAAGACTTTATTCTGTGAATAAATTTAACTGTCCAGTAAAAATACACAATTTTGTTTCGCCAACAACAAATAGCGTTTTCGACGATTTAATTGGCGTTTAAATTAACCAACGAAATTTGGACAGTTAAAGTTTTATTTGATGTTTTCTAACCTCAAATAACATTAATTTGTAATCTCAAGTGTTTTTCTGATTGCGAATTTTTATTTTTATTTGTTGGTTGTATTTTTAGTTTGTTTGAGAATAATAGATGACAGGTAAAAGATAATACAAATATTATGTACTTTTTAAGTTATTTCAAAATAATTTATCTATTAAGTTTTTAGCATTATCTTCAACATCATCTGATGAAGATTTTCATTATACACGACCTCGAATTGTTTTAGAAAGAAGGATCGTTATTAAATTTTCCTTCTCCTCTTCCAAGTTATTTTTGCTTCTTTTCCTTTTTCAATCCATTTCAAATTGTTTAAACTGTTAAATATCTAACTAAAGATTAAAAGTATTGGTGAAACGTCAAAATATTTAACTGGAGTTTAAAACTTATTCATCGAATAACTATTTATAGATTTATTTTTCATTGATGAAACCAGACATAATAAGGAGATTCACCACACAATTCTTCGTTTTTTTGTTCATTATTAGAGTGTAACAATCCAACAATCTATTGACCTTTATTATGCATATTATACATTTCACAATTAAGTTTGATTACTAAATAATATTGCTGAAACAAGAAAATTTGCGTTTTTCAAAGAACCGATTTCGCGCAAATACAATTTTTGTAGGTACACTTTTGATTGAACATCACACCATCTTAATTCCTTATAGCGAATTTTGAATTGAGACGTTTCATTTACGGTCACAAAAGCCTTCTTTTAAGTGGCAATTTAATTTAATTCGGAATTATTAGTAGTAATAACGTCTCCCGCATGCATTGTAAAGTAAACTGGACGAGCAATTGGTCTAGCACATACTATAAGCTATTTGATATTTCTAAAATTTGAGGGGAAAATGAACATTGAAATAATGTTGGAAAAATAGATTATTAACCTAAACCGGTTCTGAAGAAACCCGAGCGAAGCAAAATTAACTCAAATAATTCGCGTGTATCTAATTTTTCCGTCTCGACTGTTGCACGACAAGCCCTTTACATTACATATCTTTATGTCTGAAAAAAATGTCATGAAATATCCAATAAGTAGCTGGAATAATTTTTTGCTGTCGTCAAATTATAGTCATTCAACTGTCTATTTTAATTCTTTTAATATTCGAAAATAGTTTTAAGTGGTTTACTAAATAGTTTCATTGAAGTTGTTATTTCAAAGCAATTTTTTGTGTTTTGAAAAATTCGTAGCAAACTCTAATAATACATATTATAACCATTTTAAATTAAATGCAGTCGTTTTATTATGAACATTTTTTAACTCTACAGGTAAATTAACCTGTAACCTAAATTCTTATGTTATTATATAATTCGTAATTATTTTTATCTACAGTTATTAACGCTCTAATGTTAACTACATAAAATAAAATAAATGGACAACAGATACAAAAAAAACTGCAGTAAGAAACTACAATCTTACCAGCATGCATAAAATAGGTTAGAACACATGCAATATTAACATTTAAATGAATATATAAGGTAAATAAAGTGCTCTTACCTCTATATAACGGCCACTAGACGGTAATACGCAGGTTTTATTACATAAAACTAATGCAAACACAAATAAATCTCAAATTAGAAACATAAACAAAACCGAGTAACTTCGAAACGAAACAGAGGTTAGTATTAATTGATTTTTTAGTACCTAATCAATTACTGATTTCTTAAAATATTATTCACTTTGTTATATTAACCGGTTTTTATGATAAATTCAAATTTACTTCATATTTTTTACAAATTTAACAAAATAAAATCAAACTACTAAGTGAAACGTCAAATAAATGTCAAAGTCACAAGATATTCTTCTCTTCTTTTTTCTAATTATACATTAGACTTTTACAGACTATTACGTACAGTTACTAATAAATTCAAGCATAAGTCTACTGATGTCGCTGTTAAAAAACTTTGAAAATTTCTCATTATAAAAAAGATTTCACAGCAATATTTTAAAATTTTATTTTAAAATGCATTTCGATACAAAGGAAATTCAAATAAAAATTGATATATATTACAAATATTCAGATGACGAGATTTTGTATAATAAATAACAAGATAAAAAAAATAAATAAAACTTAAAAGAATTAATTAACTATATTTTTGCAATAATTGGGCTAATAAATAAAACGTATCAGCAAAAAATTAATAATCATAGTTGAAAGGTAAACGAAGAAATCTATATTTAAAAAATTCCTTTCTGCGCTTATTTTTCAACTACACAAGTGCAATACAAATTTTATATTTTAAACTAAACAATCCATTGGATGAAAAATTTTCAATATGAAAGTGATTTTGTTACCTAATACTTTATAAATACCTACGCTAATCAATAGTAAATCTATTATAATCATTTGACTAGAAAATTAATATATTGAACAAATATTATATTAGTTCAGTTCATTATATCAAGTGTTTCATCAAAATTTTAATCAATCGAGGAATTTTTGGATTATTTCCGCAAGCATGAACGAATGAACAATATTTTTTCAAAGGCCCAGATAGATTATGACACGTTTGAATAATCTTCTGCAAAACAAACAAGGCACGATTACGATTCATTTGAAGAAGAAAAAAATTATTATTCACTAGGCTCTCTAAAACAACTAATTTTCAAGCTTAGCTATTTTCCTGGTAAATCGTTAACAATAAAATAGTGAGAGGCTGAAGCGTCAGATTTTAATCGTGTGCTGTTCCAATTGCAGAAATCGAATCAATAATAAATATGGATTACAAATAACAAGTTATCACAATTTCATTTACCTGTTAAATTCCCTCAAAAAAAAGTCAACATTTTAACATTTAACAAGTAATGAATCCGACGATCATTCTGTAACGACACAAAAACATTTATATACACTTAATATACATCAACGTATAATAGATAAAATGGAACTTTAATTAATTTAGACATATTAAATAAATACACTAAACTAATTACGCTTAAAAGACTCGAGAATGCGAAACTCCGACTAAATTAAAAACCAAAAAAAAAACCATCAAAATCTCCAACAAAACTCGACAATCCATCCTCCGCAAATTTCCATCCTCCTCGTAAAAAAACACGCCGTTTCGATAAAAAAATGTTAACACGTACCTCCTTTCGTACGGACCAAACGAATGATGAACCACAAACGAACCGAAACGTTCGCCCGCTTATTTTATGGGAAACTCGGGCCAATAGTTGATGCGGAACCGTTGGGTGGTGCCTTCGAACAAACGATCCAACCAATTTGAGAACCCGTTCAAGAGGGCGCCCTGAAACTGCACCCCGTCATCGGACTCCGAGCTGTCCGAATCGAAACCGATGAAGGCCCCGCTTTCGCAATCCACCTCAGAAAGCGGCAAAGGCTCCACCGGCTCCTTAATCTAAAATAACAAATTAAATGAAATGAACAAATGAAATAATTTGGTATTTTTGAAGTTTAACTTTTCATATGTTTTTTATACACCCTGTATAAAATAAAAAGTTTTTTAACATAGATTCAAATACCTTTGACCTTGCTAGTGGCCACCCTACAGATACCGCATCCATATCTTTAAAGGGATCCCCGTAAAAAAATAATTTATAAGGGTTTGCATCGGTCAAAATTTTCAAAAAAAATTAGTAACTCAAAAAGTATGCATTTTTGAAAAAAGTTTTTTAGACAAAAGCACTCTAAAATTTTTCGTACATTTCGAAAATATATTAATATATGGGGTATCCCATTTAAAATAACAAAGTTGATGTCCACTTCCGGTATAACCGGAAGTAAAGAAAAGTTGAAAATATTTTCATTGAATAGAGCGCATCGACTAATACTTGTACACAAATTTTCAAATTTTAATTACAACTACTTTTCCAAATACTTCTAATGGGCCCTCGTCGTGACACACACTGTATATAGCCAATACTTCAGGATGTGAATATTAGGATGATTTTAAGAAGAAAACTTTATATCAATATACAGTATATCTAAAAAAGTTGGCTACATATGGGAAACTTTTTATTTGTAATGTTACGAAAAAAAGTTATTCTTTATAAAAAGTTCTGCATGGCCAATAAAGTAAAACGCAAATGTCAGATGCCAATTATTTAAATCGTATACGATGTGTGTCAAAAAAATATGAATTTGATACAAGAGTAAAATACCTTTATTTTTACCAATATCGAAAACTTTAATTATTAAAAGTTGTTTGAAATAGAAAACTATGTTTTAATATGCATTTTTGCTACTTCTTAAAGTGCAATTACCAACGTTTTCAATTTTGGTTACATTAGTTACAGTTACATTTCAATTTCGATACACACTAACTAGATAGAAAGTATTATTTATTACTCATAAGCTTTTACTAGACTGACTTTCGGAGAAATGTCGTTGTCAGAGCCACCTAGATTTTAAATTATTTCGTTTATTTTTGTGTATTACCGTTGAAAATACATTATTCTGTTGGTTAATATTACTTATTTAAGTTTATTGCTAAAATATTTCAAAACAACAAATGAACATTTGAGGTGTATTGACTTGTTAAATAAGATAAAAGTTGACGTGGTCCACAACTAAAATTTGCAAAATTTAAGTTGAAATGATTGTGGTCAAAATATTCCTATTAATCTTTTGCAATTTGTGGACACACTGTACATCTAATGTCAAATGTAAATACCCAAATATTAAAAGCAAAGATTTTAATAAAGAATAACTTTTCTTCGTAAAACATACAATAAAAGTTTCCCATATGTTGCCAACTTTTTCAGACATACTGTCTAAAAAACTTCTTAGTTTTCATAATTTCATCATACTTTTCTCCTTACTTTCTTATTACTAATGAACCATTTAAAATACAATACCAAATTTAGTCATTTAATGAGCATTATTGAGCAATTAATTTCTATTAATTTGTAAATTTTAGGCTCCCCCACTCGTCCCTACTGTGGCTCCGATAACATTGAAATATGTAATTACCTTTTTCTTCTTTTCAGTATGCTTGAAATGGTATATGCAATAATATTTCCTATGGCCGTTTATGGATAACACGGTGCCGACGCAATTCCTAGGATTAATGTTAAACTCCTTTTTGAAGGGCAAAGAGAGCTGCAACACCTCCTTGTACCACTTAAGGCCCCTTTCGACGTACATGTAGGCGAACATCAGAGTTTTGTTCCTTAAAAAAAAAGGAATAATAAAAATGTCGAATCGATCGATCGTAGAATTGGCGAGAAATTACTTTCTGTAAGGCCAAACGGCCTTGTGAAAAGGCGGTATGAGTTGTTGTCTGGATTCCATATCCAATATCAACACTATAGTTCTGCAGCCAGGTTTCAACAACCTCACTAGCGCGTTGAACGTTTCCGATCGGAATTCGTGAATTTGCAGTTCGGGTTGATATTTCGAATTAATGCCGTTGTTGTTGTTGTTGCTGCTTTTCGCCTTTTGTTTTTGAATGTTTTCTTCTTCTATACGACTAAAAAAAGGCCATTAATAATTGTTGATACGCCAAAGAATGGTAAGTACATACACTAAATAAGCCATGAAATATCCTATGCCTACTATAAACAATATTGTTCCCAAGATTGAAAGGATCGCTAATATTTGATCAGTGGTCATGCCGTCGTAAGTTTTCTCGACGAATTGGAATACTTTCACGTAAAGCCTGCCCAAGATGCCTTTGTCGTTTTCATCGATTAAATCCTGCAATCGCATAATGAATATTCATAAACAATTCCAATTTCCAAACTAACCTTTACGAACGCCTCGTTCGGCAACGATTCGCTGGATTTCATTAACCTATTTAGGACTTTTCCTAAAGCTGAGGTAGTTTCAGTGAAATTTTTACCGGTGTTCCATTTGCCCGGCAGCCATTCGTACATCACTTGCGAAGCGTCCCTCCTCCAAATTATCACGATTTTCAACAACGGTTGGATTATTTCCCCTTCTACGCAAACATTTTCATTATTAACTACCCGCAGATTTATCAATTTTAATTCCAAACTTACTCGGCACCAACGAATCGACGAATTCCTTCTGTTTGTCGTAGTAGATGTAAACGAAACGCGCCTTCTCCGCTTTGTAAGGGGATTGTTGCAGGAAATTCTTGTAAGAATCCCTGTATGGATGATAAACCGAAGGCGAGGATAGCACCAAAACGACGCACAACTTTTTCTTCAGCTTATTCCATTCCTCGGGACACAACGATTCCAAAATTTCCTGCAAAATCAAAAATATTCGCCATTTTAAGTACAAAATAACTGTTATTTTGTAACGTTATTTACAACATCTCTATACCAAGACATTAACTCCCAACTCTAATATAATTGACGTACTGTCACAATGACATAACGATTCTAATTTCATGGAACATCAAAAAGATTTTCTATTTGTATTTTTTTGTTAAATTCTTACAACTGAATTTGAATAATAACAGTTGTCTTGTAAAGTTATTTACAATATTTCTGTACTAAGAAATTAACTTCCAACTCTCCAATAATTGTCGTAATGTCACTATTGACAGTTGCTAAATAACTAACTTCACAGTAACTAACCTGTGAAGACAGCCTGGGTAATATAAGGTAATTATTGGCCGAAATGACTTGGTGCAAAGTAGGCGTAGGGATGTCTTTCATCGAAACGCTCGCCATAGGATACGATGTGTTTTCGTTAAACAGCAAAACCGTATCCATGTCGTGGGGCACTTGATATTTAACTTTAAGTTCGTGCGAATCTACAAATCTGGAATAAACAGGCTAGTTATAGGAATACGAAATGGGATATTAAATGGTGTATACATACCCGAAAGCTACAGTGTGTCTAAAATAATAAGCCGTGATTAAATATCTCAATCTAATCGTATTCATCGGCTGGAATACGAGACCCCTAATTCTATTGTCTTCCCAGCCGTTTAAAAATTGTTCTACGTTACCCTCGTTTACGGCAGTCACCATTTTATAGGGAAGTTTGTTCCTCACGAATTCTGTAACATTGACACATATAAAATATGGTAATTAGTATTAACTAATTTTAAACGAACCTATAATTCTCTGTATGCTAGTTACGGTTTCTTTATAAACAAATATGTCTCCGTCGAGTAAAAGCACCAAGCAGGGTATGCTGTGAATGCTTAACCTCTTACCCAATTTGGGTTCTCTCGTCGAATGTACTGTAACGAAATTAACTCCTAACGGTTCGAGATAATCTATCAATTTCCTGCAATACGGCGCAGTTTGTATACATTGGAAACACCAATCCGTGTAAAAGAAGATCAAGTAAGGCGCCCTCCTGCTTTTCGGTAAAATTGTTTTATCGTATTGTCTGAAAAACAATCGTTAATTACAAGTTTGCAATTAAACGAATAAATCTGTAATACTTGCCTCGTGGTAATGGAGAGTTTGTGGAAAAACGTAATGTCGTTCATTTGGAAATTGAAATGGGCCCCGTGCTGGGCGAAAAGGTCTTCGAATGGGTGATTAGTGTGAAGGGGGGCGAAACTCGGTTTGTTGTAGAAATCATCCTCTGTAATGCCATAGTTGTCGTACCTCCGTCTTTTCTCTGGATCAGACACTATTTCGTAGGCTTGTTTTATTTCCACGAATCTTTCTTCGGCATTCGGATCGTTAGATTTGTCAGGGTGCCTTTAACGTGTACAAGTTTTTTTTTTTACGAGTCGATTGAGAGCAACGATGATAACTTACCATTCTTTAACTAGCTGCTTGTAAGCCTTCCTTATTTCTTGTTGCGAAGCCCTTTTGTGTATGCCTAATATTTTGTAAGGGTTATCTAATGCGGCAGTTGCACCCCACAAGGCGCAGAGCACTATACTGACGTGATAGATCCAAATGTGGGCCCCCCATTTCATTTTCACGTCGTTCGGATATTCATCTAACGGCTTACTCAGAGGAAACGGTCGACACTTGGAAAAATCATCGGTAATTTCGAGTACAGATAAAATATTGATTTTTCGCAAGAGAAAATGTGTGTCAACTGTCAAATTGTATTTTTATCCCAGCTCTTGCTCTTGCCCTGTCTCGTCTCCCATACACCCTCATGACAAATATAGGGACTCACCGGGATAATTCTATTTATTTTTAGCTCTGATAAACACTTGAATTGAGTCACTGCTGAAATGTATTTACCAACATTGATATTATGTTCGTTAAAATAGTGTTTATTTTTAAATTATTATTCATATTTATTTACTAATGTAACTGAATACATGACATATAAAAGATCGGAAAATTTTAAGAGAAGAAAAGTTTTGACAGCTGACAGAAACTGAATCTTCTTCGTTTATTAAAAATTTAGTGTATACAGGTTGTCCCAGAACCACAGACTACATACGGAATCTCCGATAGAATGCGTCTGAACTAGCGCCGAAATTGTGTTGCTCGTAATTATCCGCCGTTCCTAAAAATTCTAAATTAAAATTGTTGCAATTAAACAATCGATAAATACAATTGTTGTATTGAAATTTGATGGAAATCTTCGAGTCGAATCTTCATTGACTTAAGCTGTTCAGATAACAAAGATAGCCCTTTTTTAGAAACCCATTATACTAAGAGCACGAGCGTGCGATAACCCAAATCAAATACAACAGGGGGTAAATATTCACTTAAGGTACTCCTCATGGATCGTGCTGAAAGTTTTAGGGAAGGTAGAACCCGTGACTATAGAACTAATGTTTGAATTTTCCGGGGCAAAGCTCTAGTTTTCGAGAAAAAAAATATTGAAACTTGCTCTATTTTACGTTGCGCCCACTTTTCCAAAATTCCTACGCCGCGCCGGTGGCGACTCGAAAAATTTAAATTATGTTGCGTTAATTTTCAACCCGTTAACTAATTTGAAATTCACAAATTTGTATGTTTTTAAATATATTTTTTAAAATGAAACGTTTTTGTCGTTAATTTATTTGTAAAAGTAATTATTTTCGATATTTTCCAATTTCTTGTAAAACTTGTACAATTTATTATACTATACTTGCCGCGTTTGGAAGACGGAGTAATAAAAATGTCAGGCGGTTCCAAAATATCCCTACCCCTGTACGGCAAAATCCTGTACAATGATCGATTCGATCGATAGAAATTTCGCACATCGCCTACAATTACTCAAAACCATTCACAGAGTATCAACTTTTAGGCTGGCCAATGGGGAGTGAGTGATAACGGCGACTCGTTTACACCCCGAGTGGACTTCGGCTGATTAATGTGTTTATTACTCCGTCTTCCAAACGCGCCAAGTATATGTATCTATATTTAATAATTATATAAAATTCTTGTACATTTTATACAATTAATATTATAATAGTATAATAAATTGTAACAAGTTTTACAAGAAATTGGATAATATGAACAAAAGAAAAAAATAAAATAGAAAACCAGTACTACACGACTGCATGCACACTATCCCCTTTTTACTATGCAACTTAGTAAATTTTGTACCCTAGAACTTTGCTGTAAGTTTATTTAATTCCAATAGAAAAATTTACAAGGATTCTAAAAATAATAATTAAAAATGCCAAATTGCGACACACTGTGTATTTTTAATTACCTATTATATATACACATTATTTAAATTTAATTAATTAATTTATTAATTAAAAAACGTCATAATAAATATTATTAAGCTAATTTTAATTAATAATAATAAACTTAATTATTTCGCTGATGTACAAAGTGGTTCTTCATTCGACTACAATAAGAAAATACATAAGATATAAAAACTTGATAAAATTTCAATAAAAAAAAATCAACCAACATCTGTACAAGTTAATCTTAGAAGAAAAAACATTAACCGAGTCTGTATGTACAAAAAAAGGGAAAATAAAAGCCTTTTTTTATTAATTTTTTCGTCTTAAATAAAGAGTAGCATTACTAAAAAATCGTCTTTTTTTTGAGAAATCTTTTTTGTTTTTTTTTATATTCGTATTAAACTCTCAGTTTTGCACCGTCAAATATTTTTTATCGCACAATGAAATTTTATATTTAAATATGAAAAAATATTTTACCACTCTAAAAGAGGCTATGCAATTACTGCAGTGAAAAAATCTTACGAACGACAAGATAATACAACGATAGTATTAAAACGTACATACAATGGTGTATTTAATAAGGTCTATTAAATCCCCACCAGGATTTTAAAGACATTGATAATTATAATCATTATGACACTATACATTAGTGTAGTCAATGAATACACTATAAGTGTATTTTTGGATATACAAAGGGTATTTGTGAAGGCATTTTGTACTTTATGTAGAAGTATTCATCATTAACAAATAATCAGAAAGGCTAGCATGAGAGAAAAAAAACCAATTGTCATTAAATATCTTGTCGTTACATAAAAGACTTGTACATTCCGACGTGCCGACGTTATTTTCCCCGCTAAAACCATCCGAACGGATGCGCCGTCATCAACCTAATTCTTAACTTTCGCGTTATTATTACTACCTAAACTTTGGTTGTTGTTGTTGTTATTGTTGTTGTTCTGGTGTTTCAGGTCTTCGCTCTTCACGAAATCGATCTCGGCGTAGACGAACGTCGGACTGGCGGCGCTCGCCGTCGAGGCGTTACCGCCGCCTGGACTTCGACTTTCGTCGTCCGCCATCGCCAAATCCAAACTGGCGTAATGCAATTTCTTATCGACGCCCTCCGTCGATGACGGATCGCTGTTCACCGAATTCGGCCTCGACATCTTCGCCGCCGGCGAAACGCATTCGCTATTCGACGACGCCGCCACGGCCGGTTCGAATTCCGCGTAATCCATCGAATCCTCTACAACATAATGTCATTTAATTAAACCACATCACCAACAAGTCATTCATAACCAGTGATGTTAAAATTACTTTATAATATGTAATTAATTACAATTACAATTACTTTTGGCAAATTGTAATTAATTGCAATTACAATTACAAAATTTGCGAATGTAATTACAATTACAATTAAAGTTACAATTACAATTACTTTGCTTTGGTGTCAGTTTTAAATAATTATTTAGGGATTTGCAATCGAAATTAAACTTTCCACGTATTGAAAATATAAAATAAGTACTTTTGTGTCCAATGTAATTGAAATGTAATTGTAAAATGTAATTGTAAAATGTAATTGTAATTGTAACGAAAGGAGTAATTGAATTACAAATGAATTACAATTGAGTAGCTTGTAATTAATTACCGCCTCAATTACAATAAAAGTAATTCAATTACTTTTTCAATTACTTGTAATTAATTACTTAACAACACTGTTCATAACATATACAGGGTGGCACATTAGTATGGAAAAGCTCAATATATCTATTATTATAGAAGATATCAAAAAAACTTCATTACAAAAGTTGTAGATCTTTTTAAGTTGCATATTTTAAAATTAGTTACATCTATATAAAGTGTCCCGTTTTTCCGTAGTAGATCAAACTTGTTTTTTTTTTTAAAGGGAACACCCTGTTTTTTATTTAAAAATTAAATTTAGCTCGTTTTCAGCTTTCCAAAAATATAATTTTGTATAACGTTATACTGAGTTGTTTAAAAGTTACGACCACTTTTCCACGAAAATCGTACTAAGTTTACCACTCTGTAGAAACTAAATGGATTGAATTGAAAATAAATTTTAAATTTAACAACATTGCAAATATCCTGAAAATGTACAAATTGAATTTTTTTTGTCAATTTTAATCATACTGCTTGCAGGATGGATCCAAACGCAAAAGTAATATTTTCTACGTTATTTTAAATGGATTATTTTAAATCGTTAAAGTATTTTTGAAGTATACTTTCAGTCTTAATAACTATTCCCTTTACCTAAAGTTAAAACTTTTCGAAATATTGCAATTAAAAAAAAACTAGAACGGAAAATTGAAGAAAAAAAAATTAAAAGGCCATGGGTTTATCAATTTTAGTTTGCAATGTGTGTTATTATAGGCTATATGGGTGCGATAAAGACAACTTTTATTAGACACTTATAAAGGAAAAGGAAAGAGTGACATTGTGTCATTACAACTTTTCACCCTGACAACTGTCATTTTAATAATCTTTCTTTGTTCCACTCATAGAAATGACCATGTCGCAATCGGAAATGGAACAAGGTGAAATATCTATGATTTAAACATAGACCTATTAACTATGGACGCGGTTTAAACAAAGAGGTAGTGTTGTCGAGGAATGAGAGAGATGCAGCTAGTTTGGGCATATGGTAATGAGAGATTGGACAATGCATTAGCCAATAGTAAGAAAGCAAAAGACCACGTGAGTTACGTTTGCAGATATGCAAGGTAGCTGGGGTAGAGGAGGGTAGCATATGGTAGAATAGGGTTGAGGAGTGCAGCAGAGGGTATTGTGATTTATTATTTTTTTGCCGAGCAAAATGCATTTTTCAGCTGAGCCTAAATTCCCACGCATTTGCAGATACAGTTCTTATTTTGTATTGTTAATTGGATCATCCTACCTATTAGCCAGTACAGATTTCGCAATTTAAGACCTAACTGCTTTCTCTTGTAAAAAATATGTTTCTTCCTGGTCATTCTTCTGTCCAAGTGGATACCAAGATAAAAACAATATTTAAATATTAAGCGTATAAATAATTTAACAGATTAATAGCCTTTTTTCATGCACCCTGTATATATATTTTTTTGGTCCCGCCTACTTTTAGCCCAAACTAGCTCCATCTCTCACGGACCTCTCTCTCTATCATTGGGAACGCTGAATAACCTCAAAATACCGATTGTGCCGCGTCCATACTTAATAGGTCTATGGATTTAAACCACCGCATACGCATCGTAGGCTCGTACTCACCGTCCTTTACGTTCACCGGCGTCGGCGTCGGCGTCGCCGCGTCCTCATCGATCGGTCGAAAATCGAGCCCTATCGACGACAAAGGCCCGATCAGAGGCGACGTATCCAAACTACCGCCGCCACGACCGTCTAGTATCCTCGAACCGGGCTGCATCACCGCGTAATCGTCGTTATACGAATCCTTCTTCCGTTCCTCCTTCGACCGATCGACCGTCTCGACGCCGACCATCGGCGCGTAATTCACGTAA
The DNA here is from genome assembly GCA_918026865.1 of Phyllotreta striolata. NCBI lineage: Eukaryota > Metazoa > Arthropoda > Insecta > Coleoptera > Chrysomelidae > Phyllotreta > Phyllotreta striolata. The sequence continues at coordinate 6,244,563 of OU900098.1, read as the reverse complement.
TCCAAATTCTCCTTCTCCTTGTCGCCGTCCATGCGGTGGCGAAACGACGCGAAATCGATCATCGCGTAGTCGCCGGTCGACGATGGCGAATTCCCCGACGGCGGCGATTTCGCCCGGTACGAAGACAGCGGACGCTTGCCGGCGTCCGGCGTCGATCGCAAAGGCGACGCCATCGGATGGGCGGAGGGCGAGCCGCCGGTGGGCGTCGTCGCCGTAGCGGAGTCTCGGGATCGTTGGCGCGGCAGGCTCGACCACGACGTGAGCGACAGGTGTTTGGGCGGCGTGCCCGACGACGATTTCCTGCCCAACAGGGAGGATATTGATATGGGACTGGATGAGTGCTTGATCACCTGAAAATTACATAGACCGTTGGATATTTTATTTCGCATAATAGGGAAATCAATGTTAAATTCTTAGCCGGCTGATATCCAGTCTAACCAGTGTACATTTCAATAGAACGTCGCGATCGATTCTAATAAATTTAATTGTTCTACTGGACTTCACACCGCGATTTGTAGAGGTACAATGTTATTTGTGTTAAGTATGAGGTACAAAATTATTTAGATACTAAATTTAATATTTTTTTGAGGATATTTCAAAAAAATATGTGTATCGGTAGGTACAGTTTTGAAAGAGCAACAAATCTTGTTGAAATAAGGGAAAAAATAATTCAATTTTCTGCTAGAATTATACCTCAGCTCAGTAATATGAGATGACATCTGTATGACAGGTTTGGCTATTGTTTGGCAGAAAGCGGTGGACTATTTTTTAGAGTTCTTTTATTTTCTGTTTTAAAATTATCTTTATTATAGTTTATTTTTGAAATTTCCTTTTTATTATTTTATTAGAATTTACTAATTCTATAATTCTATTTTAATATTCTTTGGCTTATTTTATGACTAAAAGTTCATATAAACGTGGGTCCGCAAACGCTTCGTTACCGATCTACTGCTAGGTGTTAAAATATCAAGATTTTTTTGTTTCTTTTTTAGAGCTTTTGAAGTTTTTGAGATATTTAGCACAAATTAGATATAGAATATAGGGTATAGAGTATAATTTGAGTAGGAGGTGGTCACCTCCAGCATAGGAGGTGGTCACCTCCAAGAAAATTAAATTTTTATTTTAGAATCTATCAGCGGCGCACTGCAAAAAAGTTTCGGGGACAAAAAAGGATACATGACTCCTGAAAAAATATTACCCTGTAGAATTCACCAACCATTTGACATATTCAATAATGTGTGCCCTATAAATCAATCTACATTCAAAAATTGATGAGCTAAATATCTCAAAAAATTGAATTTTTAACACTGTATCAATTTAAATTTACATATTTTTTTATTTAAGACTTTTATTTATTAAAAAAACCACCCCGTATATCAATTTTTCTGATTTCCTTAATGAAAAAACACCCCGTACGTCAAATTAAATGTCAACTTTGACAGTTTAGTTTGTTTTGCGAAATAATTTGCGCAAATAATTTGATCGTTTCTCGGTTTTTGATAAGTACAATTGACCAAGAAACATATTTTTGCGAATTATTGCAATTTCTTTTATTCTCGTCCATTTTAAAAGCGACAAAATTGTCTCTATAATGAAAAAAATATCACATTTCGGTGTAGTTCCGTTCAAACCAAACGAACGGACAACGTCCGTCAAATAATTTATTTATTTACAAATCTGTCAAAAAATTTACTTTTAAATTTGATTTACGGCAAAAAACGAATTTAGCTGGCGAAAAGAGGCCGATTTTCGTAATCTGCGAATTTTTTTACGTCCCCCTATGTACTTCTATATGCCTCAGAAAAGCGTTTTTAATTTATGTCGCCAATCAGCCGCTCTAACTCTATTCGATCTTTATACAGGGTGTCCCAAAATTCCGTGTACATAGAGCTACTGTGTGTTGGTGGGATAAAAATAAGTCGATTGAGCCAAAATTACCTACATCCAAAGTACATCGTATGCCTGTGAGGGAGCCTTAAAGTTAAAAGAAAATTTTCAAAAATTTCTAATAACTCAATAACGCTTCGTTCGATTTTCATAAAATTTGGTATGTAGCTATTTTAATTGAAGAGCCATTGTTCAAAGCAAAAATTACAAAAAGTAAAAACCCTATAAGGGTAAAAATCATAAACGACATCGTATTTATCTTGAGCGCCGCTCCTGATCTCATTTTTTTTATGAAAAAGCTGTATTCATTTGGAACATTTTTTGTCTGTTGCTAAAAAACCTCCAACTCTCATGGTATTTGAGTAACAAAAAAATATGCACTGATGGTTAGCGATTTCAAATTTTCAATAAAACTAAGTTGGCGGTTATAACTATCCCAACCCGAGCACTGTCGATTTGAACGTTATTACAACAAAAAAATTCATCAATAGGCATAATTATCTACTGAACAATAACAATTTAAAGTGAAGCATTTTTCTAACAATAAATGTTCGATATTGCTACCTCCTTCTTATTTTGGGACACCCTGTATATATGGGATATAATCAAGGGTTGCGTTTTTTTATTCAAGTTGCATGGATCCGCTGTAGCGATAGAGGCTTTTACCGTTTTTTTAATGCTTTAAGATGGCTTTAAGTATAAACCTTAGAATGACACTTGTTTTATCTAGCTGCAGCGTGAATTTATAACATGTAACCGTTAAGAATGAAAAAAAAAGCGGCCAAGAAGAAGCTCGCGAATATACCTGCGAAGCGGGATTCGTCTGGTGTATGGAAATGGGCGTCGAGGCGGACGTCTTGGCGCCCTTCTTCTTCGAACCCACCGACATGTTGACGTAGTCCTCGTTGGAGGAGGCCGCGCCGTCCAAACTGCCCTGCTTCTGGTGTCTCCCGCCCGCCGACATCTCCACGTAGTCTTCGGGCGTCTTCGGCTGTTGTTGTTGTTGTTGTTGTTGCTGTTGCTGAGGCGGATTGTATCGCTCCGATGGCGAGAAGTTCATCGATAGATAATCGGCGTTGCGAGGCGACGAAGACGGTTGCGAGGAGGAACTGAAGGAGGAATTCCGTTCGTAAGGATGCGACGATGGACCGCATTCGAAGTAGTCGGCGTTGTGGCGGGGCGAAGTCGACGGTTTCGGCTTGTGTTTTCTACAAATAACATATCATAGAAATCATACAGTGCATTTTTCTAAAATTTTCAAATGGCAAAATGCATGAAGAGAACAAATTGAAAATTATGGGTACCTGTTTTACGTTTCTAAACGGCGAACTATACTGCTCCACAAAAGTTAAGGAAGTTCTTCAAATATTGAGATTAATTTAAAAATTGCAGGTTTTTTGATCGCCAAATTTAGTACGAGTTGTAGAGGTAGGGGCAAAAAATCCACTCGGATGTGAGAGGAAACATTTACTTTCGCATATTTGAAAATTTGGTGATCAAAAAGTCTGTAACTTTTAAAATAATCGCAAAATTTGCGAACTCCCTAACTTTTGTGGAGCAGTTTATTTAGAGACTCACTATAATTAATTATCAAATTCCTTTATCATTTGAAATATACAGTGCATTTCTTTAATGTCCCCCCCCTTTTATTTTTTGAACGGATCAACTTAGAAAATTGAAATTTAGGATAACAAAACTAATGCATGATTACTATATTTTTGGAGTAAACTTGACAGATGAAAATTGCAAGATGGCGACAGGGCGCCATATTGAGAAACAAATTTAAATGGAAAGGGGGGTCTTTTGACACATCATTTTGAAGCTCCTGACAATTACTGAACAACCCTGGAATATAAATTCAATATCTGCGCCCATTAAAAAATGGCGGAACATTTAACAATTACCTGAATACAAACAAATTAATATCAATTTTTCTAGAAATATTTGTTTTTCTATGCCAAATAGCAATCCTAACAAACCGATAAGGTTTGACAGGTTATTTTTGATTAAAAAAAATTCCAAAAAATTTAAGTACGACAACGAACATTAATTGTTTAGTCAAAATATTCTCATTTAGTTTTCGATTTTCCTAGTGTTCAAAATATTCTCTTTAGTTTTCGATTTTCCTAGTGTTCAAAGTATTTTCATTTAGTTTTCGGTTGTTTAGTTCTCATTGCAGTTAGGTAGCACGTGAACTAACTCTAAAATGGCCAATTCTCGTCCATTGGAAAATGGAGCACCACCACATTACTCCAGACAAGTAATGAACTATTTGGATGCTATTTTCCCTGGTCGTTGGATTGGTCGTCGAGGTCCTACGGAATGGCCAGCCCGCTCGCCAGATTTGACACCTTTAGATTTTTTATGGGGTTATTTGAAGCAAAAAGTGTACGAAACTGAACCTGCTTCAATATTCAATACACGAGAAATAATTACAGATATTTGTAGAAACATCGACGTTACTATGTTCGAAAATGTTCGAATAGGCTGTTCTTATATCAAGAAGTTCAAGGCAACCATTTCGAGCATTTTTTGAACTGAACTCAGCTTATTTCCTCAAATTATGACATTAAACGTCGATGTATTCAGGTAATTATTAAATGTCCGCCATTTTGTAGCAGGTGCAGATATTGAATTTATATTCCAGGGTTGTAGAGTATTTGTCAGGAGCTTCAAAATGATATATCACAAGACCCCCCTTTCCATTTAAATTTATTTCCCAAGATGGCGCCAAATCGCCACACAATAACGGGACACTTTTTCGATCTATGTTTCCAGACCTTAGAAATATACGGCCGTGGTCCAATGAAATGTCTTTATAGCAACCATAGCCTATATAACCTATATTCCAAACTAAAATTCATCGACCAATCGCTCATTCATTAGTAATGTAAATATATTCGAGCAACCCATAGAAAATAATAAAATAAAAAATTAGAAAGCCTACCTGGAATCCATATCCATGTAATTGTTATTAGTAGACGTAGAAGAACTAGACGACAATTTGTACTGTCTACTGATATCGACGAACGACGTGCACTCGTCTTGTCGCGACGAAGGCGAACTTCCGCCCATTTCCATATAAGAGGAACCGGACATATCGACGTACGGCGAAACTTCCGGTTTCTTCGGCAACACTTCGACGCCCGGCTTCATTTTAACGTAGCCGTTATTAGCGGAAGACGAACCGTCTGTCGTTGTTGTTGACGCTAAAAATAAATTGTCGTTTTCATGTTAATATAGTCCATTTGAAAATACAGTCGGTGCAAAACAAATATCGATGCACGTTACCTATAATTTACTACGTCACAAGTAGACAGTGTTGTCGAACTTTTATAAAGTTTACAAAATCTAAGAATTTTCTAAAATTTTCAAATGGCAAAATGCATGACGAGAACAAATTGAAAATTATGGGTACCTGTTTTACGTTTCTAAACGGCGAACTATACTGCTCCACAAAAGTTAAGGAAGTTCACAAATATTGAGATTAATTTAAAAATTGCAGGTTTTTTGATCGCCAAATTTAGTACGAGTTGTAGAGGTAGGGGCAAAAAATCCACTCGGATATGAGAGGAAACATTTAATTTCGCATATTTGAAAATTTGGTGATCAAAAAGTCTGTAACTTTTAAAATAATCGCAAAATTTGCGAACTTCCCTAACTTTTGTGGAGCAGTTTATTTAGAGACTCACTATAATTAATTATCAAATTGCTTTATCATTTGAAATATATTTCAGTGCGAGTAAAAAATTTAATGTATAATTGACCCTTAAAAAATTAGTACATTAGTCTCAGGAAATTTCTGAGAAAACTTCTGAATCTGAATTGTTTAGAGCTCAAATTGTGTCATTTCTAGCATGTGGAAAAGATAAGATCTTAGAAAAGATCTGTCTTTCTTGCTCTTTTGCGCATCCGACTCGATTTCTAACTGCCAACCTGATTATGTCAAGTTATAGTTGTTTAATAATTTACTGTCATACAGGGTGTTTCTGAAATAAGTGGTCAAACTTTAGGAGCAAGTGTAGAGAACCTCAAAATATGACGAAAATTTAAATGTCATTTTATCGAAATATCAAGTTTTTGAAAGAATTCGTTCCTAGAATTTTAAAGATGACAATATATAGTTTAAAAATTTTGTGTATTAGAATTTTAAATGTCATTTTTCGTGTTCACTTTACGGAAAATCAACAAGTATACCATTAAAAGAACCTTTAAAGAAAAGTTTAAAATAAAAAGTTAGGTTAGAATTACTCCACGAACCTCCCATTTTAACCCACCCCTGGACAACTTTTTTTTAACCCGATTAAATAGCGCCGTGAGATATTTCATTTACTTAGTATGTGTACGAAATTTCATCATTTTACCTTTACTATTAATGAAATTATTAATAAAATAGCTCTAGGAGATAACTAACTACCTACCAAGGACTAACCAAGGACATTTCGATAAAATGACATTTAAGTTTTTGTCATATTTTAAGGTTCTCTACTTGCTCCCAAAGTTTGACCACCTATTTCACAAACATCCTGTATTTTCCCATCTTGTAGATCTTAACTCTCAACGAGAACGACACTGATAACTCAATTTCGAATCGTCTCGTCAAGTTATGACGCCTATCTACTAGAATTTATTCGGCACAATTAAGGCTAGAGTTACTATGCCTGCGAATTCTGACGAAAATTTGTTCTGACGAACAAACGTCCGAATTCGTACGAGGTTTTTGTCGTTGTCAGTGTAAACACTCTCATTAGAAACTATACTTCATCCATCCAACCAATGGAGTAACTAAAACAAGGTTAGACGCTGGATCAACGCGTGATCACCAGTGATTAGCCAGCGTAAGGAGGCTTTTTTATTTTAACCAATAGATGCAAATGTGCATGGTAATCACGCGTCTAACCTTGTTTTGGTTACTCCGTTGGTTGGATGGATGAAGTATAGAAGTTTGTTATTTCAGACGATTCGTCAGAACAAATTTTCGTCAAAATTCGCACGCCCAGCAACCGTAACCTAACAGAGATGTTACGCTTACATTCGCCGCCGTGATTCGAAAAGTCCATCACCAAAAAATCGTCATTGGGATCGAAGGAACTGTGCGAACCGTAACTCCTCGCGTTGCTCAACAACAACGGCGCGCTGATCGACTTCAAATTCTTGTGCTGTTGATAGCCCAACATCATCGACATCATCCTGCCCGTCACCCGTTTGTTCTTCGCGCCGACGCTGCACGATCGATCTCTCGACCCGTCGTCGTCGCCGGCGCCGCCGCCGCCGCCGCCTCCACCGCCGCCGCCCGTCTGCTGTTTCCTCGCCTTGAACGCGTCCGGCTTCGTGCCCACCGAATACGTTCTCGTCGGCCTGGCGGCGGCGTCGTCGTCGGACGTCAAATACGAGACGATCTTGTCGAGCGGAAACTCCGAGAAGCGGGCGTCGGTGCTCGGCGTGCCCGACACCACGCTCCCCGTCGGCGAGGAGCGCGTCGCGACGCCGCCGCGCCGCCCGCCCGGCGACATGTCGACGTAGCCGTCGTCCGAGTTGCGCTCCTCCTCGACGATGGCGTCGTCGGAGCAGCCGGCGTTGTAGTGGCCCGACGGTTCGAGTTCGGCCTCGTCGGCGAGGCTGTACGATGAGCCGGCCGAATCGGTGGAACAGCCGACGCTGGCCGGGCTCATCGGCGCGCAACATTGGCCGGTGGGCGAGCCTTCGGGTATGTCGCGGCGTTGCGGCCAAAACGGCCGCCAGGAGGCGCCCTCGCTGGCGGTGCGCGAGCGCGACGACGGCATGCTGTCGCAACGTTCTATGCCTGTTGCGGGAAGAAAAAACGTCGAAAATTAGTTTAATCGATTGCAAAGGAAAAATTGTACAAGTTAAATTCAGCTAAGTTGAATACACCACGTGTTTTTTCGCGCACAACATCATAAAAGAGGCTGGGCTCAGCCGATGTTTTCGATGCAAATAACAAATAATGAATTACAAATAAACCCCGACTCGACCTTCGCTGTTATCGGGTATACTGTGGATGGTTCGCAGGTCATACTTTTGGGGTAAAACCACGCCTATCTCTTTAGTTTCGTCTGTGCGCATTTTTACAGCTGTATTCAGCAGAGCTGAATTTTACTATAATGATTTAAAGACAAATTCAGCAGAATTGAATACAGCTGTAAAAATGCGCACAGACAAACCTACAAGTTCAGCTTCAAATCGATATAAAGCGACTCGTGTAGATATAATAGATGATATAGAGGAAGAAATTAGTGTGGTAGATGTTCCTATGCAACGTCAAATTCGAATAAGAACTAATTTTTTTTGAAACACTCTCGGATAAAGAATTTTTTAAAAGGTTTCGTCTGCAAAAAACAACGTCTCTACAATTATTTAAATTTGTCCAAAATTTAATTATAAATGTACTAATTTCTAGGTTACAGAATATGTTAACACCACAACTTCTTCTTCTTTCGATCTTTTTTCACTGGCCCCAACAACTAATAGGTGTATTTTTAACGTTGCCAGTTGTTATTTAAATTAAAATGGATCGTAGGTAAAATAGCCTTTTTTGAACATTGTGCAACATATTCCAATCTTAAGTAGATCACACATTTAAGTAAGACTTAGATAAAATATAACCTACAGTTCAGTTTCAAATCGATATAAAGTGACTCATCCGTCAATGTTATGAAAAATGGTGCAGGAGTCATGTCAAATATCAACGGCGCGGTATGAGTATTAAAATGTACTCATAAATAGCATTAAATTCAAATAAAGGTGGAGGAAAAGATGTGGAATCTCGATGGTACAATTGAGACTACTTTAGAACCTATTGTAATTAATCTCAATGAATCTGAAAGTGAAGATTTAGATTTTGATGATTCGCTAGATGAGAATGCCGACTACTCGTAATTCACATGTTAATCGACCTAACTTTTTTAAATGGCCCTTTACAGGGCCACCGATTTGCTCATAGAATAGAAACACTGAAATTGCTAATTGAACAACAAAATAAGCTCTTTTTAGAGTATATTAAATTTATACTATATATGATCTATTTATGAGTATATTAAATATTCATACCGCGTCGCTGATATTTGAATTTGACATGACTCCTGCACCATTTTTCATAACATTGACGGATGAGTCACTTTATATCGATTTGAAACTGAACTTGTAGAGAGATAGGCGTGGTTTTACCCCAAAAGTATGAACGTCGGTTCGGGGGTTATTTATATTAGATTTCTTCCTACAAAAAGTCACTGATTTGTTACCAATATGTTTCTGACTCTTCTATTTCGCATGCGCGGTTTATGATTGAATGGTGTAATCAAATTTCCGTTTTCTTGATGTAACAGTCTTAACATTTTTTACAACATAACCTAATAATTAACCTATATTCGTATCTAAATCTCTGTACTATCAGCAAATTTTTCTGACTATCACAAAACCAGTCCCTTGAACTGTTGGAACAATAAATTGTTAACCAAATCAGAATCAGAGATGTCTGTGGAGTTTGTTGGAACACCTAAATTATGACTGTTACAATTATGACTATTACAATATAACTTATTACATCGTATATCGGAGGTAACTGTGTTGTTTTAGGTACTCGAAAATGCGGTAAAATACGAAGATTCGTTTATAATGTTGTACCATAAAAAACACGTGGTATATTCAACTTAGCTGAATTTGTCTTTATAACAAGCAGTGGGTCAGTCGCTTTGGAAAATTGCTTAATTACAGCCGTTACGTATTATGTACAAAATTAACCAATAAAAAAAAGCATACATTACAAAGTAAAAGCGAAACTTTTTAAACGAATTAAGAACATTCGAAATGTTAAATACTTATTTACACACATTACGATTCATGTACAGGGTGTTGATTAATTGAGTGCCTTCAGGATGTGAATATTTGGATGATTTTAAGAAGAAAAGTTTATATCAATGTATGTCCTAAACCTCTTAAGTTTTCGAGCTACAGGGTGTTACAGTTTAAAAAAAATGACTTTTCTATCATATTTTCTTATTACTCCAGATATTTTCATGAAATGTACGACACACCATTTTCGCGTAAAAAAATTAATACTAAAACAATTTTTTCCCAATTTCATTGAGACTGCTTTTGATATTTTTTTTGAAATTTGGTAGGGTAGGGTAGGGTAGGGTAGGAAAATTATGATAGAAAAGTTATTTTTTTCTAAAACTGTAACACCCTGTATCTCGAAAACTAAGAGGTTTAGGACATACACCTTGTTCCATTTCCGATTGCAACATGGTCATTTCTATGAGTGGAACAAAGAAAGATTATTAAAATAACAGTTGTCAGAGTGAAAAGTTGTAATGACACAAATGTCACTCTTTCCTTTTCCTGTATAAGTGTCTAATGGAAGTTGTATTTATCGCACCCATGGTGTATATAAACTATGTTGCGATAAAAAATGGAGCAACCTGTATATTGATATAAACTTTTCTTCTTAAAATCACCTAATATTCACAATCCTAAAATATTCACATCCTGAAGTATCGGAACTCAATTAATTAACACCCCGTATATCTCAGTGAAATACTCCATTCCAAAAGAAAAGACAAAAAAAGCTCTTCGATAACAACACTAATTGGGAAAACCGTATTACAACTACAAAAATTATTATCAAAACGAATTACAACAACCATTTCGAATGTCTCCCTTCGAAAACAAACTAAACGAGAGATAGAGAAGAAAATAAATAAATAAATAAATAAATAAATAAATAAAATAAAATCAGTGTAAAGCCACACACGAAATTAGACAAATTGTATACAAGCTCTCCTTATCTCGACATTATTTTTGTCCGAAAATACGTACACTTGCAAGTCGCATTCGACCTCGTTTTATTGACATTTACATTGACGTTTGACGTCGCCGTCGTCGTGGTAACGACGTGGGTGCGCGCGGGAGGATGAAAGGGGGCGTAATCGTCCCCAGCGACGTTACAATTCGCCTGAATTATCGGCGATGGGTGATCGGTGAGAGGCAATGATTGGGTGCGTTGGTGGCTGATTGTCGTTCCAGGATTACCAGATGGAATCCCACCTGTTATCAACAAGAAAAGGCGATTTTTTTGTTGTTGTTGTTGTAAAAACCGGTCTAATAACGAGCGGGAATTTGTTATGGTGTGGTCGAGGATGAATGTGAGGTGTTAAAATAACGATGAACGTATCATTAGGTGGATCATGTCACCTGGTAAATTACAATTAATTTCAATTTAATTGGAGGAGTCGGGGAATTTTTTGTTTATCTTTACGCATTTGCTGTAAAGCACGACCCCATATTTCTAAGGTATGGAAACATAAATCGAAAAAGTGTCCCGTTATTTGAGGATAAAACAGGGTTCCTAAAACGGCCGCTAGGAGGCGATGTTGTAAAGGACCACGGTTTTTTGCTTACGAATTATATAGAATTAGCATTAAGAAAGGTTTTATTCAAACCAAAAATAGATACAAAATATAAAAAAATACTTAAATCAGCGATGATGTTGTTAACATCATGCCTCACGTATCTTCGGTTAATGTATTTCTCCATTTTCTCTTCGAAATGTCAAATAATAATTTTTGAAGTTTTGACAGTTTGAACTGTCGTCTGACAACCGCGATTTATATGTAACGCGACGCTGATTGGCTGAGATAATTTGGTCCTCCGATCGTTCGCCACGTTGCGGCGCAAAAGTGAAGCTTAAAAAGTCTCCAAATCACGGGACACATCCTCTAATACACAAGCATAGGCTGTTTCCAGACCTTTGAAATATACGACCGTGCAATAAAGTAAGTTTTGAATTCAATCTTTCTTCTTGAATGTTGCCCGTATTTTAACCACGCAAATTTCATCCATTTTTCGATTATCCGATGGGTATTACATACTCACAAAATGCGAGCATTAAAAAAATTAATCAAAAGTATTAACAAGAACATTAAGGGCACATAAACAGAGCATTATGTTAAACAGAAAATTAGACGTTCTACAATATTAAAAGACATAACTATACACCTCGTTTTGTAAAGACACACATGTACAATCAATCGCCCGCTTTTTAACAAGCTCACGTAAATCCTGCGATTATTATTCGTATAAAAAAAAGATAGAATTTTCCTTGCCTTGAGACGCGTTGCCAACGCAGGCGTTAGAAATCGGACAAAAGCTCGTTTTCGTCGCTATTTGCTTTCTATTGTTCGCCGTTTTCGAAGTTTCCGAAGAAGACCTCGTGCGCATCTCGTCGTGTTTGCTGTTGGTCGACATCGCACTGAAAATAAAATGCAATTAAAAATGAATGACGACGATTAAACGAATGGAGAGGAATACGATGCGAGATATACGGGTTTTCACCGGATATATGAATAGAAATAAGTCATTAGAACTCAAAACAGTTTGCAGTTGCTGAAAATATTCAATATTTTAGGAAATATAGCTCTTTGAAATTTAAAATTTTGACTCGTGACGTGTAAAGTCACAAAACGAACGAGTTATATTGTATCATTAGTGGTATAAGAATTAGAACGAAATGTTCAGAAGAATAGAAGAAACGAACAAAAGTGAAATATAACATTAAATGACAGATGACGTATCTAGGTTTATGTTATTGAATTTTCTTTGTTTTAAGTTTCTTGGGCCAAATAAAATAAAAATACAATGAAGAATTTTCACAAAACGGCATGAAACAAGTTTTAACTACCTTCGGATGGGACAAATTGTATAAGTTAATTTAGTTGGAGGTTAAGTTTTTGTTTTTACTAATTTGAAAAGTTTAAAAAGTCGAAAAGTACACATTCGATGTTGCCATTTTTACTAACAATAATTTAAAATTTAAGAATTTACAGTACTTCTTAAATATAGGACTACAATATTATTTAACAATTTAAAGTTCGCTCTATATTTTTTGAATAAATCATAAATGTATCAAGAACTACAAAAATTAAATTATAGCATAGGCATACAAACAAACGCCTTTTTTTCAGAGTAAGAAGATACTTGACAACGTCGCTAACAACGATCTTTACCACCAATTTTTAATGTGATTGGTTAATGACTTGTGACGTATTTCAAACTTTAAAAATTAATTGTGACCTTAATAGGAAACGGAAAAAAATAAAAATTTCATCAATAATTTCAAAAAAATTGCGTAGTTTTATAAAAAAGTCGTACTCCTCTCCATTAAGGGATACATCAGATTGTTATAAAACGATTCTTTCTCGTCAATGTCGAATAAAACACCGGAATAGCGGATGAATTAGACTCAAGGATCGTTTCGTTTCACTCGTGTTAGCCATAATGCAGCTCATTCATATGCAATTTATTATTGTATTTCGATTGGGCAATCCTCGATAGTTTTTTGATAACCTTGACTCGTGCATCAGATGGAATTGTATTGATTTGTAAACGATACGAAACCTCAAAAACTTACTGGAAAATAGTAGTGTGGATATTTTGAGCTATGGTGGCATCCTCGGATTCCATCCATAATTCACCGGCGCCCAGCAAACTGGATCTTCCGTTCTAAAAAAAAGAAATCGATAAGAAAAATTAATTTCAACCACTTATAAGGATTAGATATTCAAATTACCTCTAGGAAAAAGTAGTTTCTTAAGCTGCCGCAACTCCGTATGTTCGACAAATTCAAATTCAAAATGGAATTGTTGCAGTCTTTCTTCACCAAACACAACGTTTTGTCCGTCAAACACAACCTGTAGTTGCCCGTTCGGCCCGTTCCGAGGCCTTTATTTAGAATTGTCACTTGCCACACGTGCTCTGGAAAATGAGAAGGAAATTATTAAGAGATTAAATTTACTATATAGTAAATCAAAATTTTATCCAAAATCTTCATTTCCTTATACATATACAAATAAGTGCAAATTAGTACGCAATATGGTATCTGTACAAGTGCAACAAAGACAACTTCATTAGCCTCATATAAAGGAAAAAAGAAAGATAGATATGGTGGGGACATTGTAACTTTCTCATTCTAATTACTGTTATTTTAATAATCTTTGTTCAAATTATAGAATTGACCATATTGCAAACAAACCTGCACTTACCCATATGTTCTGACCACGGTCGTATAATATCAACAGGTCTGGAAACTCCTGTGTAAAAAGGTGTTGAGGATGTGACTCTCGACAGAGGGAGCTAGTATCGGGTAGTGCTGTTTAATCGTACGCATATAACGCCAATTTTACTTCATGCCACTATTTTGCATTCCAAATATCATTTTTATTTAATTTACGACAATTTTAATTTTTAAACCTTTGATCCAAAGTCACAATAAGTGCAACACGATAACTACCACAAAATAAGGGGAGTTTCCAGACCTTATAAATATACGGCCGTTGTTCCGACAATTTTTGACAGTTATGTCATATCTACTCAACGTAACTGTCGTATCAAATGTCAAATTAATTACAAGAAACGCTAATGTCAAATGTTGAGTATAATATGAGAATATTCGAGAAATGCTTTCAGAAGACACAAATAAAATCATCGAATTTATCCTTAGAGAAATGTTATCCAATACATATCATCTTTGTCTCTCCTATTAACTCGTATATTCCTATTTTTCTCTTTCTATTTTTATTAATAGCACGCCATGGCTGTCAATTGAATGTCAATGTTAAATCCCGCCGTTGCCAAATCTCGCGTTTATCAGCCAAAAACCCGATACGGCTTCGATAACGCTAAAAATGTCCCCGGCGACTCGGGAACGGGCAACGGGATACTATCTCCCGATTTTTCGCCAATGGGGAAAAACCGCAGAGCGTCTCTATTTCGCCAACTCGATTAGCCGAACCGTCTAGTCTAGACGCCCACCGTTCGACTTGCCAACGAGACGACGCCTCCTTCCTCGCCCCGCTACGACGCGTCGCGTCGCAACGCTCCACACGTGAAAATGTAGGTCGGGTCGCGCGTTCCCTTCCCCGTTTCGCATTTAGAAAACGCATCTTTCGACGTCCGTTCGCAATTACATACGCTTAAATAATACGACGGGCGCCCATATGGACGTCTATTACCCTAGCATAACCATTTCATAAGCCGGCGTCCAAAACTACACAGTATTTTGTTGCTAATTTGTTGCTAATTTGTGCCGCAAGAATCGATTTTATTGCTCAAATAGTTCTTTCAAAAAAGCGGTTATGCTAGCGTAATACCGGGTGTCCCAGAAGTTTCTGACCCATTTTAACTGCAAATATATCGGAACTCAGAAAAGATAGGGAGGTGCGGTTTTCAAAGAACAATTTCTTTTTATATAAAGTTTTTTTCAGTATAAATGTTTCATTAGTAAAATCTTATATAGGGTGTTTTAAAAAATTGGTGTTTTTTAAATCAAAAAATCGCCGATTTTTTTAATGGAACACCCTATATATTTTTATTCTATCTGAAAGATGAACTCTTTCCCTTTAAAAAAATGTATAATTTGTTGAAGTTTTGAAGAAAAATGAGTGAGTTATTTGATTTTTTAGTATAGGCTGTTATGTAGGCATCTACGGGTTTCAATGTAAAAGTAGGCTTTGAAATTTTTATAAATTCAACAAACTGACACAACGAACTGTCAAAGTAATTCATTGCGATTTGTTTTCGACTTATTTTCAATAATGGTGCGATTTTGTTCACGTGAAAAATCAAAAACTGTGTTATTATATGCTAATGAAATGAAATGTTGCGAAATTCTTTTCAGAACTTTTCATTCAGGTTACAAAAATTAGCAACAAATTAGCAACAAATTAGCAACAAATTAGCAACAAAATACTGTGTAGTTTTGGACGCCGGCTTATGAAATGGTTAAGCTAGGGTAATAGACGTCCCATATGGATCTTATCTGCGGCATATCGGTTGGTTTTTTTAACGCGTTCGCCGCCACTGCGGACGAATAGAGTGCGTCGTAATTGGGATAGAGTAAATTTTAGGGCGATTATTTTTTTTCGAACATCTACCCGTAGCGACCGATTGTCGATTCATCGACGCTCCCTTGTAAATTTGTCATTTTTTTTTTCATTTTATCGAAATAAAAGATATTTAAAAGTAAATAAGTGGTCGGCTAAGCGAGGCGAATTTAATGAGGATGTTTACGAGAGAAACGTTCGTAAACAACTCCCAATATTACTTATATTAGTCATTAAAATGAAATTGTTTTCGTCATTGTGCTTGTTTTCTTTCGTCGTCGGGTGGCGGGGAATTGAATTTTCTAGGAAAAATGAAAAAAAAAACAGCTTTTATGCAATCGACAATTGTCGAGAAAATGGACAGATGGAAATTATAAAGAAACGTTTTTTTTTCCGTTTCTCGATATTTACATACCACATTACATAGAAACGTAACGCAATGTGTTTGTATTATTTCTCAAATAAAATTTAATTCAACTATGTTATTATTTTTTCTATCTATTTCGAGCAATGATCTCAACAATACGATCCGTTAAAATACTATTTGAACTGTTACGATCGGTTAACAAAAGTAAGTACTTAATGCAATGTAATTTTTTTTGTGTCGTACCCAACAAAAAAAAAACCAAGATTATTTCGTTTATTATTATTTACACATTTTCATTATCGTGTTATTCAAACAAGTAGCTGTGATTTCGATGTTTTTTTCGTTATTTAAAAACTGATTACGACTCCCATAAGCGTTAGTTAGTTGGTCGTAAATAAATGGAAAAAAATAAAAACAATTTGATATCTTTTTATTTCCATTATTCGGGAGTTATGTAGTGGAAATATTTGTTGCAAGCGTGTATTTTAATTGGGTAAAGAGGTCGTAATTTTCTCGAATATCTTCTACATTATGGAATTTTTAGGTTGATAGAAAATAATTTTTGCTGAATTCAGTGCATATTCTACGCTTAGTATTTTTTGGGTGACACTGTATTTAAATTTATAAAGGCATTTATTTTAATCGTAATTACTTTCAAATTTAACGAATAATAGACAGTTTGTCTACTGTAGTTGGAACCGTATGGAAACATTTTTATTATTAGATTCAGGAAATAAGTTATTCTCAATAAAAATAAATTCCGTGTAAAACCTAAATAAATTGTAAATGTCACATTTACCTTTTTGGAATTCTGCATCATTTGATTATTCAATGAAATTTTCCAAAAATCAAACTTAATATACCACCCTATGGTACAATTCAGTTTACAATGGTCATTTCTGCGAGTTGAACAAAGAAGATTATTAAAATGACAGTTGTTAGAGTGAAAAGTTGCGATAACACAAACGTCACTCTTTTTTTTCCTTTATAAGTGTCTAATGGAAATTGTCTTTATCGCACCCATGGCCTATGGTATACCCTATGGTCCATTTCTATGTGTTGAACAAAGAAAAGATTATTAAAATGACAGTTGTCAGAGTGAAAAGTTGCAATGAGACAATATCACTTTTTCTTTTTTCTTTTATATGTGTCTAATGAAAGTTGTCTTTATCGCACCCATATAGCCTATAATAACCCACATTACAAACTAAAATGGATCAACCTGTGTAGTTTATTAAATACAGTACAGTATTAAAATTAATTGTGAGACACCTTGTATATTTTCTTGGATGAAATACGAATCAGCAACTTTTTTGGGAGACATCCTGTATACAACGTCGATCTACCATGATCTCGACATAGGAATAACACGAATACGAGAGAGAGAGAGAGAGAGAGAGAGTGAGAAAGAGACAAAGTGTCCGACTATTGCAATATCGTTCAAGAGGGAAGAAGATAGTTCACTCATAATTCTATCGTACTTCCTCTCGTTAGAAGTTGTTACACTAGTCGAACACTTTCTCTTTCTAGCACCCGTGGTTTTGTTATGTATACATCCGAGCAGGCCATGCAGTGCCTGTATAAGGCACGTGTTGTAAATGTCAAATTCCAATTAATTATCGAGTCAAATTCGTAAGAACGGACGAGAATATATTTAAAATAGTTTTTTTTTTGTTAAAAATTTACCGAAAGTCGGTTTGGGCGCCTCGCCGTCCCCGCCGGCCTCTTCGCCATGCTGCAACGCCAACAGCGCCCTCAACCACGACTCCAACTCCTCCTCGGTGTCCAACACCACGCAGAAGCAATCGTCCTTCGTGTAGAGCGCTATGACGTGCTTGTGCCTCGTGTCGTGCCTCCTGTTGATGTTGAAGCACGTCTTCAGCTGGATGCTCCGCTTCGGCGGTCTGCCGTCGTTGAACTTCTTCTCCGAATCGTAGTATTCGAGGCGGGCGGACGAGTCGAGCGTTTCGGCGCGCAACACGAACCACTTCTTACGCGACGTCTTCAGCTTCTTGAGGGGCCCGGCGAGCAAAACTTCGCCGGCGCCGCGGCCTCCGCAACCGGCGCTGCTCTTGTGCGACATGCCGCCCCCGACGCGGCTCTATCGCATAATAAATACGCCACACAACGTTCGACGGCCGATCGTTTTTTTTTTATCCTCCTCACTTAGTATTATTATTATTATTTGTTATTGTTGTTTTTTTTTTGCTACACTGCTCCTCGCACCGTCTTCAAGGGCAACCGAAACGCACACGATAATGGTACACTTGTTTACAGCACTTTTCCGACGATCGAGCGAATTGTTTTTTTTTTTAAATAGGTCAATTTGGATGTGTTTGTTTTGGGGGTAGAAACGCAAAAAACGACCCCCCCCTTTACCCCAAACAAACAAACTGGGTTCACTTTTGACGCGCACTTCCTTCGAAACGCTTCTAAACGGCACTTACGGCCCGCGAACACCCGCGAATTCGACGATTCCCGGTTCACTGTACGCCAAATGATCACTCGAATACGCTAATTCACCCGATTTAATCGTTATTTTTATAATAAAAACTGTTCAACCCTCGCGTGGTCATGTGTCCGTGTTGTAGATTGTAGACGTCTGCTGTCTGGTGTCGCCTTCGCATCGGACGTGACACCGCAACCTACGCCATCTATCTCCGTCTCTTTCGCGCCCATCGCGATCCGAATCGCTGACGTTCGCGACGTACGTCGGCGCTGAGCGTAACTGACGGCAGCGCGACTTGTAAACAATACGTACGCATGCGCCAGGGGAATTCGTAGTATTCGATAACGGCGATGCGTAGTTGGCGGGCGATCTGCATTCCAGCACCGAAAGTGCGACGGTCTAACTTGCGGGCCCGGAAGTCGAATTTTCATTAATGAATGAATTAATCTAAAAAAAGCTAATCGTCATATCGCAACAGGAAATTTGTCTATAGCGATACAATTTAAAAAATTAACAGTTAGAGTTAAAATTAGCGCATTTCTATTTGAATCGCTTGTTTGATACGAATTCGTAATATAGGATAAAGATAGGTTAGGGTTAATCTAGGGATTTTGCCTTTGTTCTTGATCACGTGACCTGTCATCAACTATAAAAATCAGTGATTTTATTGGATCTAATGATCGGTTGGTGATGGTGAACTACAATTTATGGATATTATTATACACTATTATATTTACGCGAAACTTGTACGTGTAATGATTATATTGATAAGCAGGTGTGTCAAAAATGTCAAAATTGAAAGTAGCAGTCGAACCGAAAAAACTCCAGCAAGTCTACCTGCTGCCGTTCGTCAAGTCGCTAAAAATATTCTCGTTTTTCGGCAATGACACGTTGCGCCAATCGGCCTGGATGCGGAAATTCTCGGCACGGCCGGACGAGGACGTCGCGACGCGTCTGGACCGGCTGCACGAGCGTCGCCGGCACGACGAGGTGCTGGAGCTGGTGCGGCGGAGGAGCGAGCGCGACGAGGAGCCCGGTTTGCTGTGGAGAAAGGCGCGCGCTCTGTTTTTCCTGGGCTCCTCGGAGCCCCGGGGCAGCGACGCCCGCTTGAGCAGGATCGTCGAGGCGCACGAGGCTTTAGAATCCGCATTGCTATCGAGTTGGTATCCTTTCGGCTAGCAAATGGCGCTTTTGTGTACGATAATTGCACGTGCTCTAGGAGGCGATGAGGACCCGGAGGTGCACAAATGGATGGCGATCGTTTTGGACGAGCGCAGCGGTTTGATAAATTTGAGGCAGCGCTTGAACGCGGCTCCGATGGTGAAATACCATTTGCGGAGAGCGTGCGATTTGAATCCCAGAGACTTCGAAGCGCATTACATGCTGGGCACATGGTACTATCAGTTGTGCCGATTGAATTGGGTCCAAAAATTGATTGCCAAATATTTAATAACGTGCGAACTGCCTAATTCTAGTTACAAACAAGCTTACAAGTACATTTATTTCTTATTCCCAGTCATTATACAACGCTAGTATTTTGTAGGTATTTACTGCAAGCTCACGAACTGCGACCTAGGGCAATGCTGTCGAATGTGTTCTTTCTCGGCGATACTTGTTTTCAAATAGGACACTATTTCAAGGCTCGATACTATTTGAATATGGCGGTGGATTTGAAGCCTCGGGACGATGAGGAAAGACGGTTTTTGGCGAAAGCCCTACATTTAATAAAGAAACTCGACAGATATGATTTGTCTAAAAATAACGTGTTGTTTTACAATTACGAATCTCAATCGTTCAATGACGTATAATTTGCGATAATAAACTATTAGTTACAAACTCCTCTATTTCAGTTATTTTAAATGTATTAAATTTTTGTATTTCCCTTTTAATTAGGCAACCAATGTAACACTTCTGGTAATAGTGAACTTCTACTATTATTGTATGCAGTCAACTTTCATTTATTTTCGGTTGGCAATAATGTTGTCACATGAATTGTCACTGTCAACCGTGTCATATGATTTTTCTGCTTTACGTAAAGTGGGTGCTGCAATTTAATTTATAAATTAATAGACAAAATGCCAGTCTGCGGGCCTAAGTTGTCGTTATGCGGCGTGATTCTAAGCACTTGGGGAATCATCCAATTGGTAAGAAAATTTGCTATCTAGCGAACTTATTTTTTTAATTGTTTCTATTCTAGACTTTAATGGGCATCTTCTACTACATTGGGGCTGTGGCTTTAGCAGAGGATATCCCCGAGGTTAAATTTACTGGCGATTTAAACCAATTTTACACAGACGTAAATAAGGGATTCCAACAAGTAAGTGCCTTCGAATGTGTCTTCGGTTTAAAAGATCACATGCACTAAACCAACATTAAGTAATTCTATTACTTAGATCGATACAAGGTGTTAATTAATTAATTCAATGTCCTTATTTTAACGGGTGAATCTTGAGTTAATTTTGAGTCGAAAAGTTCATATAAAGATATGCCCTCCAAAGCTCGGTTTTCGATATACCTACAGGGTTGTAAAGTTTTATTTTCATACATTTGAAAAACCGTTTGCTATATTACATTGAATCCTACGATAACATGCTATGGTATAAACGCGCAATTTTTTAAATAGAAAATATTTTATCCAGCGGCTTAGATATGGGTAGGTCTTGGTACAATTTTATCTAAAAAAGTAGTACTCCTGTTTTTTATAAACTTTTTTTAAAAATTATTGATAACCATTTCATTTTAAACAAAAATAGTGTCTTGCGTTTTAGCCGTAGAATTTGTCATTTTAAAGAAAATAATTAAAAACTCTAGTTGTTACATTTAAGACATCACACCAAAAACTATCTACTTACCTAAATTCATAATAAGAAGAAGACATTTTATGTACATAGATATTGTACATGCGTATTTATACCATAATATGTTATCCTAGAATTCAATAATGTAATATCGCAAATGGTTTTTCAAATTTTCAAAATAAAAATACAACCCTGTAGGTATTTCGAAAACTGAGCTTCGGAGGGCATATCTTTATATGAACTTTACATCGACTCAAAATTAGCCCCTCAAGATTCACCCTTTAAAATAAGTACATTGCATTAATTAACACCCTGTGGAAAGAAATAGATGGAATTTAAATAATTAATTCCAAGTAGTTTCAAACGAAGGAATTTAGTTATTAAAATTAATGTTTTTTTTTTTATTTTTAGAATGCCTACAATTGCTGGATTGCAGCTTTACTGTATTTGATCACATTGGCGTTTTCTGCGCACCAATTCTGGGCGAATAATAGGTCATCGTTGAATGTATAAACTAAACTACACATTACCCCCTTATCTAAATTGTATATAATTTTTTTCTTTACATTCCTGTTCGTTTCAGAGGTAACCCGTTCAAAAAAAATAGTATTTCAATCTAAAATGCGCCGTTGCATTCTTGCAACGCGCCGAATTTAGCTGTAATTTTAGTTTCGGTTGTACGTTCGTATTAAAAAACCGCCTACAATCTTGTTGAAGTTCCGATTATTGTATTTATTTGTAAAGAAATATATGGTTTTAAATGTTAGAAAAACGTAGGATGTCACCCGTCTAATCTATTGTGAATATTGTCGATAAATAAATTCTAATATTCCCAATTCTGTACTTATATAAAAATTTATTCCTTAGCCATCGCTTTAATCATATTCAAAGCGCTACCCGCCTTGAACCACTCGATCTGCGGCCGGTTGAACGAATGATTCAATTTGATTTTCTCGACGTTACCGTCGCCGTGCTTGATCTCGCAGTCCAACGGCTGGCCGGGCGCGAACCCGCCCAAACCCTTCAGCGACACCTTATCCGTCGGCTGGATCTTGTCGTAGTCCTGCGGGTCCGCGAAGGTGAGGGCCAGCATGCCCTGCTTCTTCAAATTGGTCTCGTGGATGCGCGCGAACGATTTCACGATGATGGCCCTGCCGCCGAGGTGTCTCGGCTCCAAAGCGGCGTGCTCTCGGGAGCTACCCTCGCCGTAATTCTCCTCGCCGATCGCCACCCATTTGATCCCTTTGGATTTGTAGTGGCGCGCCACCTGCGGCACCGGCTCGTACTTGCCCGTGTCCTGGTTCTTCACCTCGTTGAGCTTGCCGTTTTCGGCGTTCGTCGCTCTAAAAAAACCATTTTTATTTAATTCTAGAAAGACTATCGTAGATGTAAGTACGTTATAAACATGTTGTTCGAGATGTTATCCAAATGTCCTCGGTATTTCAACCAAGGTCCGGCTGCTGATATGTGATCGGTGGTGCATTTCCCTTTAATTTTGATCAAAATAGTCATGTCTATCATATCTTTGCCGTCCCATTTCTCGAACGGTTTCAGCAATTGGAGTCTCTTCGATTTGGGATCGATGTCGACCTTCACCTCGGAAGCGTCCTTTCCGGGTGGTACGTAGGTGTCCTTGCCCGGATCGAAGCCTTTCTTGGGCAATTCCACGCCGACGGGCGGCGATAGTTTGAACTTTTTCCCGTCTTTACCGGAGACTTCGTCGGTGAGAGGATTGAATTGCAGCGTGCCGGCGATGCTCAGAGCGGTGACCAGCTCCGGCGAAGCGACGAAACCGTGCGTGGCGGGATTGGCGTCGTTGCGGCCGGTGAAATTGCGATTGTACGAGGTTACGATGGTGTTCTTTTCGCCTTTTTTCACGTCTTTTCTATCCCATTGGCCGATGCACGGTCCGCAGGCGTTCGCGAGAACCTTCAAAATGAACAGACTCATCATTCCCAGCTCTATTTTCAAGGAAATTCAGTACTTACAGTACCACCGAACTCTTGAAAGGTTTTAGTGAGCCCGTCCCTTTCCATCGTGGCTCTGATTTGTTCCGATCCCGGCGTCACCATGAAAGGTATCTTGGATTTGACGCCGTGACTCATGGCTTCTTTGGCTATGCTGGCGCATCGGGTCATGTCTTCGTAGGAGCTGTTGGTGCAGGATCCGATCAAGCCCACTTTGATTTCGATCGGCCAGTTGTTCTTCTTGGCGTTCTCGCCCAATTTGCTTATGGGGCTGGATAAATCGGGCGTGAAGGGACCGTTCGCGTGCGGCTCCAGAGTATCCAGGTTGATTTCGATCAGTTTGTCGTATTTGACACCTGAAATATGCATAGTTATATGTAATGGGTCGAGGTATCTACAGGGCGTCCCTGAAAGTGTGGGAAATCTCTCGGATCCATATAAAACATGAAAAATAAGATGAGATGCTCCTATAAAGTTTTTCCCTACAGGCCCTCCCTACGAAGATATGGTTCCTTGAAGTGTGCCGCTGGAAATAGGTTTTCCTTAAATATCTTTTAAAGTACTTGATATAATTTAACAAAAATCTAATATGATGAATACTAGTAAGGACCTCACAAAATAGTGTCCATGAAACATATTAACTTGTTTAGTTTACCAGATTTATCTTTCCAGATTTAGGTTTTTTAAGTCTTTATCATAGAGGGTGTTAAAATTTAGGCCTTAAGGTGTAAACCTTAGCCCGGCCCTGGTAAACTAACAAAGCTAAATATGTTTCAATGACACTAATTTTTGAGATCCTCAGTAGTGTCCATCGTTTTAGATTTTTGTTCAATTAAATCAAGTACTTTAGAAGATATTTAAGGAAAACCTATTTCCAGCGGCGCTCTTCAGGGACGCATATCTTCGTAGGAAGGGCCTGTAGGGAAAAACTGTATAGGAACTTCTCATCTTATTTTTTCACGTTCTATGTATATTGATCCGAGAGATTTCCCACACTTTTAGGGACACCCAGTATAAGCAAAAAGGCCACCTTCGTCGGGTACAAAGAGAATTTTCTGGTATTTCTGCGCTTCCTTGGCGATGTTTTCCCTGTTGGTGGCGGCTAGATATTTGTACATCCTTTTGTTGAAAGGGAAAATGGAGGTCGTAGCGCCGATTTCCGCGCCCATGTTGCAAATGGTCGCCATGCCGGTGCAAGAAATCGATTCGCATCCGGACCCGTGGTATTCAACAATGTACCCAGTGCCTCCTTTCACCGTTAGAATTTTCGCCACTGTTAGTATGACGTCTTTAGGGGACGACCATCCGGATAGTTTGCCTAATAATTAGAGCTTTGTTCCAAATGAGCATTTGGCTGTTACAAAACACTAGCCAGTAATTGCGCAGTAGAGGATTTTCGGCTACAGGGGAATTACTAACCAGCCGGTGTATTGTACCAAATATCATTGGAAACAAAGCAGTGTAGTGATTTATAAACTATATTCCATCTTGTTAGGCAATGATGTAATTTTTAGTAATTTCCACGCAGTTCAACATTTCCCTAGTGCCAATGTTATTTCTCAAATTTGACTAGGGGAATTTAACGACGCGTTGTTGAAAATTCAAGGCGACGTTGTCATGCATTAGTCTCAAAATTTCATACTTTTTAGTTGACAGCTGACACGCTTCAACTACAATTTGCTTGAATTTCGTTACGATTTTCAATGCGATTTTTTCAGGCGTTTTTGCGTTGATTTCTTGTTTTCTACGTGTGTTTAGTTTTTCGTGCATCTATTGCAACGTTACCGACATTAATCGTGACATCTATTTTATTTTAATTCCATCTTTTAACAATAGTAAAGTAACTTATAAGAGCTAAATAGGAACAATATTAAAACAAACGGATGATTTTGAAAAGATGAGCTTTCATGCCCTGAAATTTCTTTTTTTTATACTTACAAGAAAAAAATTAATAGCTAAAATAGCTTTTTTAGGAGCTGTATGATTTTTTTGAAATGACAATCTTTCAACCGACTTTTCTCGGTGTAATTTGTATACAATGAAAGTAAACATAACCTTCAATTAAATATATCTGTCATTAAAAGGATATCAATTACAACCCGGCAACGTTGCAACAGGCTGGCTCGTGACGTCATTGCCTAACGATATGGAATTTGGTATACCAGTCAGTTTGACTCCGAGAATTTTGGGACATTTCAACTCCCATGGGATATTAGCCATGACATCAACCGCATCGGCCCCACCGACTCCGATGCAAAGACCACCCAAACCTCCACCGTTGGGCGTGTGCGAATCAGTACCGATCACCAGGAGGCCGGGAAAAGCGTAATTTTCCAGCACGATTTGATGGATAATACCTACAAATACGACGGAACAAATCAAACGTCCAAAGAGAAATTAATCCCTTTACCCGATCCGGGTTTCCAAAACCCCACGCCGTACTTTTTGCTGGCCGACGCCAGGAAACTGTACACCTCCTTGTTCATTTCCTTCGCCCGTTTCAGATCCGATTTACCGCCCTTTTCGGCCACAATGAGATGATCGCAGTGAACGGTGGTGGGCACCGCCACCGTCTTCAAACCGCTGGAAATGAATTGCAACATTGCCATTTGGGCGGTGGCGTCTTGCATTGCTACACGATCGGGGCGTAGCCTCAAGTACGATTCTCCCCGTTTGATTTCCTTGAATAACAGAGGGTTTTTTTTCATTTAGTTAGCACGATGAAATCTTAGAAGTACACTTTACACCCTGCTCATACTTTGAACCTATCCCTTACTAAACAACCAAATTATATGGAATCACCCAATATTAATATGAAATATTCGTTAATTTTTTTACAAGCTATGAAAAAGTACATGAGTATACTAACAAGAACAGGTATATAGGGTGTCTCATAAGTTGATACTTTTTTTTTAACTGCATTATAATGTCCGCCATTTTGTAGCAGGTGCAGATATTGACTTTATATTCCAGGATTGTAGAGTATTTGTTAGGAGCTTAAAAATGATGTACCCCCTTTCCATTTAAATTTATTTCCCAAGATGGCGCCCAGTGGCCATCTTGAAATTTTCATCTGTCAATTTTACTTCAAAATATAGTAATCATGCATTAGTTTTATTATCCCAAATTTTAATTTTCTAAGTTGATCCGTTCAAAAAATAAGGGGGGAATTAAAGAAATGCACTGTATAGATCTTTTAATTTTAATATGTTTAGATCTTTTAATTTTTTAATTACCTTTTTCAAGTAAATTTTTTTAATATTCTGGAAAATAAAAAAGATGAAAATTCTTAAAATTTCTTTAAACTTCAAATATTTTCCAATACGTACCTGCCATTACCACACAGTTGTCAAAAAATAATACATAATTAATGACGAAAAATTAATTTTTCGATTGTCGAATTGAAAATGGCTCATCTTTGTAGAAATAATGAATTGGTGGACATGTTGATTATTTATAGAGAGTTTTTCCAAAGCGTTTCCAATCAATTTTAAGCAGTTCCTTTAACTTTTAATGAACAGGGCCGTATTAACTAACTTTTTAATAATTAAAATTGAAAAAAAGATGCTCTCTTATATTCCAGAATGTTAAAAAATTTTACTTGAAAAAGTTGCTTAGAATTAAAAGATATATACGCAGTTAAAAAGTATCAACTTATGAGACACCCTGTATAAATAAAATAATTGGTAAGATTGGTCCTGGCAGTGTCGATTTTACTGTTTCGCTTGCAAGTCGCGTTTGAGTTTACAATTATTTATTTTCGCACATTTAAAAATAATACCGTACACGGGATTATCTGAAGTCCAGAGGAGAAGAATTATTGCTTTGACAGAACAAGACATACCACAAAGGCAGATTGCAAGAACTGTGGGGGTTACACAAGGGGTTGTTTCAAAAACCTATTCAAGATTTCTGTCATTAGGAACCTGAAGGAATAGACAGAGGAGAAGTCGCGAAAGAGTAACTACAGAAAGACAGGATCGATTTGTAGCTCAAATAGCAAGAAGAAATCCCACAACATCTCATCCAGAGCTTCAAAGGCAATTTTTGCAAGCTAAAGGTGTGAGTGTTTCTGTCGAAAATATTAGAAAAAGACTTCCCGGTTGGGAATTATTTAGCAGAAGACAGTTGAGGGTTTCAGACCTTTCAAGAGAAAATAAAGGGGACCGTTTAAATAAGTGTTTACAGAATAAAAATTGGACTATTGAAGATTAGAAAAATGTCTCATTTTCGCCGAATTCGAAATCGCATTTTAAGAGGTAGAGGGAGACAAGCTAGACTCTGTGCTGCCAAACCTATCCTGAAATACAAAGTGGGTACTAAAATGTTTTAGGGTGGAATTATGATTGATGAAAGAACTCCTTTAATTCCTATTCGAGAAACCCTAACAGGTCAACGGTATATGTTCATTTAGTTTTGCAAGTTGTAGTAAGGCTCTGGCGAGGTGGATTTGGCGATTTTTATTATTTATGCAAGATAATGCACCTCTACATACCAGCAGAGTTGCAAAATTTGTCTTAGAAACGGAAGGTTTTGCAGTTTTAATGTGGTCCTCTTGCTCACCTGATCTTAATCCTATTGAGCACTTATGGGATAAGATCAAAAGAAAGATTACAGCTCGTGAAAATAACCCTAATGTTAACACAGTGCAACTTACACAAGCGGTTTTAGAGGAATGGTTCAATGTATTCCAAGAGGAAGAGTTAACGACTTATTAAATAGCATATATGCCTGTCGAATTCATGCTTGCAAGGATGCTAGAAGTGGCCATTCTGGTTATTAAAATTATTTAAATAGCATCAATTTTTGTTAAATTGACATAATCAGAAAAATTATTATTAGGTTTGTTCCTACAACAGTCAGAAATAGCCGGTGGTCGTCAGGAGTCTGCGCAGTCATAATTTAGGCGTTCCAACAAAATCCACAGACATCTCTGATTCTGACTTGGTTAACAATTTATTGTTCCAACAGTTCAAGGGACTGGTTTTTGTGATAGTCAGAAAAATTTGATGATAGTACAGAGATTTAGAATCCGGTGCAAGCGCATTTTTAATTCGGGTTTAATTTGTATTTCTGAATATAGGTTAATTATTAGGTTATGTTGTTTGTTGTTTTTGTTTGATACTTGGTGAATGTATGTAATAAATGTAAAGACTGTTCCATCAAGAAATCGGAAATTTGATAACACCATTCAATCATAAACCGCGCATGCGAAATAGAAGAGTCAGAAACTTATTGGTAACAAATCAGTGACTTTTTGTAGAAACAAACCTATTATAGAAATCAAGACTTTTTGTTATTTGATCTATTATTAAGAAAATTGTTAAGCTTTTTTATTCATTTTTGTAATAAACTTGGTTTGGAAAAACTGCTCTTAATTCCTTTATGACCGTTTTTCAAAACAAATTCAATTTCTCGAAATAACTGGGCGATTTTATACAAGTTTGGTTGTGTGTATAGCTGATATTGATAATTCTCGATGTAGAATAGAGTAAATTCCAACCATTACCTGCTTGTCGGGTTCATCCAGATGGGAATACAACACTTTTTCGGAAAGCGTTAGAGGCGTTCCCAGTTTCTGTTTGACTAATTCGAGGGTTTTCACCATTTTCGGATAGGGCAAAGGGTTTTTGTCGAACTTGCTCATGGCAACACCCCCGTCCCCTTTCGAGCAACCCGCAGCGAACGGGGTCACGTGGAGACACCTGCGCACTGTATCGCCCTGAAATTCAAATACGAATTAGAATCCACGAATCGCGCGACGGCCAGATCGTTTACAATTCGCGCGATTCGCCAGCGACCCGACATGACGGTCGATTAAAACAATTTCTACGAAAAAAACTAAAAAAAATCATCAATGCGCAGCGAATTCAGCCTATCCAGCTGTCACAAAATAAACTTGTTGAAGGATCCGAAATGTTGAAGGATCAAAAGTCAAAACGGCGCTACCAACCGAATAATCTACAATTCGTTTTGTTGAAATCTCTATTTGCAAATAAATATTACACGTTATTATTATTATACAAGATTGTTTTGTAATTAAACTTAAATGTATTTACTAATAAACGTTTCCTATTGTCGTTTGCACTACAACACCTGTAGCAAACTTTACGCTCGTTGAACGGTTCATTTCCCCATAAACATTAAAACAAAATCATACAAACTAATATTATTTAGCTAATTCCTTCATGCGGTTGAGCGCGCTGCCCGCATGGAACCAAGATATCTGAGGTTCGTTCAACGAATGGTTGAGTTTGATCTTATCCACCGAACCGTCGGCGTGTTTCAACACGCACTCGACCTGTTTGCCGGGCGCCAGACCTTTCAATCCCTTCAGCGACACTTTATCGGTGGGCTGCACCTTATCGTAGTCGCTGGGATCGGCGAACGTCAGCGGCAGGATGCCCTGCTTCTTCAAATTGGTCTCGTGGATGCGCGCGAACGACTTGACGATGATGGCCCTGCCGCCGAGGTGTCTCGGCTCCAAAGCGGCGTGCTCTCGAGAGCTGCCCTCGCCGTAGTTTTCGTCGCCGATCGCCACCCATTTGATCCCTTTGGATTTGTAGTCTCTGGCCACGTCGGGCACGGCTCCGTATTGGCCGGTCGTTTGGTTTTTGATTTTGTTGAGTTCACCGTTTTCGGCGTTGGTGGCGCTGAAACATCGGTTTTTATGAGCGATGGGTTCGTTAAGGGGAGAGGGTATTCGCAAACAAAAAATTAGTATGTAAAAATTGGGTTTACGGTAATTATGGGGGTGGACTCGGGAACGGGTTTCGAAGGGTTTTTTTCTTCGTGCACGATAACTGTAATATCTCACGGGCATTTTGCAAATTTTGAATGAAATGTTTGGTTGGTGTGTGGCCGAATCGAATGGATGATGCGCAAGATTCAAAGACGTTACAATTAAGAGACCAAATTGTTTTTTATACATTTATATGGATAACATTAATCGAAGATACGTGAGGCATGATGTTAACAACAAAATCATCGCTGATTTAGGTATATTTTTATATTTTCTATCTATTTTTAGTTTGAATAAAATCTTCTTTAATGCTAATTCTATACACTGTGTTATTTATAATACATAGGGACATAGGGATTCCTGTACAAATGTGTCAAAAGCAAGCTAACTTTTTAATCAAATAACGTTCTTAAAAAATTATAACAGATTTGAAAAGAACGTCAAAAAATAAGTCGAAATAGACATTAAATTTTATTAAATTCGTTCTAGTTTATTTAAAAAATGTATAATTAAGTTGAAAAAAGTCAAACGTCATAAATGTGTCATTTTTATGTCACTATCTAATATTTGTAAAATGGGCGGAGTTAACCGGGATGGTTTACGCTCTGAAATTTAAAAATGTTAGCAGGAAGTAATGTGGTTCAATCCCCGAGCAGTAAAGACATTTTTTTCCTTTTTTTTTGGTTTTTTTAATGGTTTTGTCTAAAAAAATGTTAAATAAAAATATTTAAAATAAGACGAGCTTATTTGAGATATAATTTTATTTTTATTTAAATAAAAGCTCCGACAATTAAGTGTCAATTTTAATAACGCACAATCTCGTTAGTAGGTAGAGCCTTTAAAGTGATGCCATATTTTTATTCTTGACAAAAAAAAAATTAAAAAAACAAAAAATGCAAAGAAAAAAAGAAAAAAAATTTCAGCACTGCGTGGGATTGAACCAGATTATTTACCGCTGGATTTTTCAAACTTCAGAGCGTAAACCATTCCAGATAGCTCCGCCCCTTTTATCAATTATTAGATAGTGACATATGACGTATGACTTTTTTCAACTTAATTATACATTTTTTAATTAAACCAGAACGAATTTAAGAAAATTTAATGTCCATTTCGACTTATTTTTGACGATCTTTTCAAATCTGTTATTATTTTTTAAGAACGTTATTTGATAAAAAGTTAGCTTGCTTTTGACACTTTTGCACAGGAATCCCTATGTCGCATCTTATAAATAACACAGTGTATAATTCGTACACAAAAAACCGTGGTCCTTTACAACATCGCCTCATAGCGGCCGTTTTAGGAACCCTGTTTTATCCTCAAATAACGGGACACTTTTTCGACCTATGTTTCCAGACAATCCAGACCTTACAAATATAATGCAGTGCTTTATAGCAAATGCGTAAAGATAAAAAATATTCCCCGATTCCTCTAATTAAATTGAAATTAATTGTAATTTACCAGGTGATATGCTCCACCTCGCTTGCTGCGCGAGCTCGACTAAATCCCTGTGAATAACGATGGGCTCTACCGAAAGTACCCGCAACTCGGAGGCCAGACGGCCTCCTACGCAAAGACAGTTAAATAGTCAAGGTCTCGCTCGCTGCGCGAGCTCGACTAGATCGCTGCACAGTCCGCAATAGACCTATTCAGTTTACGAAAGAGAGTGATGGAGTTATTTGATCAACATAAGAGAATAAAAGAAGCAAATATGTTTCACGCGCAATCTGTGGAACCGTTTAAAATCTGCGCAAACATAAGTGCAAGAGAGATGAGATATTTGGCCTATTTCATTGCTGATTGACAGACCCATTGAATGATTCTTAGTGAAAACTGTTTTAAATATAAAAAAGAAGAGACCATCTTCAATCTTAACCCTATTTTGTTTCTTGTTTCCGTTTGATGTTTGTTTATGTTCAGTGTGTATTATTTTTTAACAGTATTTCTTTGTATTATTTAGTATATTAATTTATAAAGGTTATAATTTTTTATATAGGTCAATGGAATTATTTCTTCGAAATATATATTATAGCAAACCGATCAAAAATCATTTTCGGAAACTTTGTACTAACCCTCTTACTCTTTCTTAGACTTGACCTGTATGTAAATATTAAGCCTAATCCCCTTTCTGGGCAGTAAAAACTAATTTGTATCGAGTCATCGCGTCCATTACAAATTAAATCCGACGAATTGTTGGATAATGACAAATGACGTCTGAAGTATGTCTTAAGTTGTCGTTGTCTGGTTGTCAGAACCATATTTTACCTGAGGTGCGTTCGTTTGTTCGTTTAGATGTCAAGTTAATTATCCACAGTATGATGTTAAACTGAATAGGCCTATAATACGAGATGTATCAATTAAACATTTGGTCTCTTTGGTTGTAATGCCTTTGGCAAAATTCATACGTACGTTATGAACATGTTGTTGGAAATGTTATCCAAATGTCCTCGGTATTTCAACCAAGGTCCGGCGGCCGAAATGTGATCGGTCGTACATTTCCCTTTAACCTTAATCAATATAGTCATATCCTCCAAATCTTTGCCGTCCCATTTATCGAAGGGCGTCAATAATTGGAGCCTCTGGGATTTCGGATCGACGTCAACGTTAACACCGGATGCATCTTTTACCGGATGAACGTAGGTGTCTTCGCCCGCGTCGAAACCTCTGCTGGGCAATTCGTCGCCGAACGGCGGCGATAGTTTGAATTTTTTCCCGTCTTTGCCCAACAATTCGTCGGTCAACGGATTGAATTCCAATGATCCGGCGATACTTAGGGCCGTTACGAGTTCGGGTGATGTAACGAAGCAATGAGTAGCGGGATTGGCGTCGTTGCGACCGGTGAAATTACGATTGTATGAGGTTACGATGGTGTTCTTCTCGCCTTTTTTCACGTCTTGTCTGTCCCATTGCCCGATGCACGGTCCACATGCATTGGCTAATACCTTTAACAAACAATAACGGGGTAAGGAATGTTCCGTAACGAGTTAAAATTATCCCGTATAGCCAAAATCTGAAAATTTAGGAGTAAAGGATAATCAATGTTATGAGTTTTTTTTAAATACAATGTGTCTACTTAAGTTCGCACCATATGGAAAACTTTTTTATTATTAATTTTACGAAAAAAAGTTATTCTTCATAAAAAGTTCTGCATGTTTTAAAACCTAAAATACAATCATCAGATATCTAATTTTTTTAGTCGTATACGAGGTTTGTCAGAAAATATGAATTTTGCTCAAAAGTAAAGTAAATATATTTTTGAAAATATTGGAAATTGTTATCTGTTATCTTTTTATTCGTTAAAAAATTGATTACATTTACATCTCTTAACCTCTATGTTGCATTAGTTTGATTATGCATTGAAATAAATGATAACAAAATAATTTATTTTACAATAATTATCGACTACATAGAAACATTGCTAGGTGTTGATAGTTTAAAGAAGAAAAATAGATTACTTACTTATAATTGGATGTAATTACATATTTGAACGTAATTTTTAGTCTTGATCAACTTTTCTTAATACCAATTTCCGATATTTTCAAAAATAAAGATACTTTACTCTTGAACAAAAAACACATTTTTTTGACAAACCTCGTATACGGATTATTGTTATCTGATGGTTGTATTTTAGGTTTTAAAACATGCAGAACTTTTTATGAAGAATAACTTTTTTTCGTAAAATTAATAATAAAAAAGTTTTCCATATGGTGCGAACTTAAATAGACACACTGTATATTCAACCATATGTGACTTGTGACTGACCGGTTATACTGGAAGTAGATGTCAACTTCGTTATTTCAAATGGAAAGTACCATTTTTGACATCATTTTTGGATTCTGTGGCTCTTTTTAACTAGACTTTGATAATAACACCGTATGCCAAAAATGCGCCACTTTTGAGTTATTTAATTTTTTTTCGATTTTTTTGGAAAAACGGTCAAATGCATTTTTTATCATATCTCTGGTAATAATGTACCAAGAAGTTTAAAATTTGGTATCGATAATGTCCAGACACCATACTAAATGAAACTAAACTGAGTTTTCATGGTCTATGTATAGGGCATTTAAAATTACCTGACTAACTTGGCTAACATAAAGTGGTCATAACTTTGTTATTTGTAATGGATCCCTGTATTTTTAGGTAATGGATAATTTTAAGCTCTTTTGATCCATATAGGTATTCCCTATAGTCAAATCCAGTGGTTTTTGAAATAATCGAACTTTTATTAATTATGCTATTATAATACCTTCTTGATGGTTATTGATGACTTTAATGCACCATAACTACGTCATAACTTAAAATTTAAAATAGCAATTCACTAATTGAACGAATTATAAATTCCGTTTGTTCTTATTTAACTCCGATTTTATAATCAACTTTTTAAGTATTATCAAACTTTAAATCCCTTTTGTTTGATATTTCCTAATTCAAGAAACAGTTGTTTTATTCTTTTAAATTAACCTCTCGTCATTGATGGTATGAGGATATTGTTGGTTGAATTCTCTACATGTTTTGCTAAACATTTTAGCTTGTATTCGTAAATGTTTAAAAAAATGAAATAACCTTTATTGGTGTATTCTTTCCTAATATTCTCCACCTTTTGCAAGATTTAAGTAAAATTTAAAGAAGGAATGCAGAATAAGAATACAACTTAAACTTTTTTAAAATTTCATCTCTTCATCTTCAACTGATTCAATAATTGAACTATTTTTTAACGACAAAGTTATGACCTAGTCATAGATTATTAAAGGCATTAAAGGCATCTTGATAACTGGAGAATTGAAGCAGAAGTCAAGAATTTTTAGCAAAATGAACAAAAGACTGATTATTTCAAAAACCACTGGATGTGGGTATAAGTTTGCCAAGTTATGCCCGGTTTCACGACCTTTCGCGATTAACTTTCGCTAACTATTGAGAAGTTAACTAAAGTGGGAGGGGTTATACCCGATTCCGAAGGTTAACTGGAGTTTATTGAAAAGTTAACTTTTCATCGCAGAGTCGAGAAACCGGCCATTAGTCAGACAATTTTTAACGCCCTGTCAATAGACCATAAAAACCATAGACCTATTAACTATGGACGCGGTTTAGACAAAGAGGTAGTGTTGTCGATGAATGAGAGAGATGCAGCTAGTTTGGGCATATGGCAATGAGAGATTGGACAATGCATTAGCCAATAGTAAGAAAGAAAAAGACCACGTGAGTTACGTTTTCAGAAATGCAAGGTAGTTGGGGTAGAGGAGGGTAGATTATGGTAGAATAGGGTTGAGGATTTATAATTTTTTTACCGAGCAAAATGCATTTTTCAGCTGAGCCTAAATTCCCACATATTTGCAAATACAGTTCTTATTTTGTATTGTTATTTGGAACCTCCTACCTATTAGCCTGTACAGATTTCGCAATTTAAGACCTAGCTGTTTTCTCTTGTAAAAAATATGTTTCTTCCAGGTCATTCTTCTGTCCAAGTGAATACCAAGATAAAAACAATATTTAAATATTAAGCGTATAAATAATTTAACAGATTAATCGCCTTTTTCCACACACCCTGTATATATTTTATATATTTTTTGGTCCCGCCTACTTTTAGCCCAAACTAGCTCCATCTCTCACGGACCTCTCTCTCTATCATTGGGAACGCTGAATAACCTCAAAATACCGATAGTGCCGCGTCCATACTTAATAGGTCTATGATAAAAACTCACTTTAGTTTCATTTAGTACTGTGTCTGGACATTATCGATACCAAATTTCAAACTTCTAGGTGCATTATTACCAGAAATATATAGAAAATCCATTCGACCGTTTTTCCAAAACGTTTCGAAAAAAATTAAATAACTCAAAAGTGGCGCATTTTTGGCATATGGTGTTATTATCAAAGTCCAAAGAGCCAAAGAATCCAAAAATGAAGTCATAAATGGTACTTTCTATTTGAAATAACGAAGTTGACATCTGCTTTCGGTATAACCTAGTCACATATGGTTAAAAATATTCTAGAAAAACTCTAGAATTATTCTCTACTCCGAAATTTTCAGATTTGTAACTCTTCAGGATCTCCTATAACTTCTAATGGGCGGTTTCCATGAAAAGCTCTGTATATTATATTATTACTTACAGTTGCACCAAATTCGTTGAAAACATCCGTATATCCATCCCTTTCGATGGTAGCTCTGATTTGTTCCGATCCTGGGGTAACGTTGAAAGGAATCTTGGATTTGATGCCGTGACTCATGGCTTCTTTGGCTATGCTGACGCACCTGCCCATATCCTCGTAAGAGCTGTTTGTGCACGAACCGATTAACCCCACTCTAATATCGAGCGGCCAATTGTTCTTCTTGGCGTTCTCGCCCAATTTGCTAATGGGACTCGCCAAATCCGGCGTGAATGGACCGTTGACGTGCGGCTCCAGAGTATCCAGGTTGATTTCGATCAATTGATCGTACTCCGCCCCTGAGATATTCAAACAATCAATAGGGAATAGGAATATAGGAATCTTTATTCCTATAGCGGTTTTACGAAATTTTGATGATTTATAATTTATTTGTTAACTGGAAGAAGATCCAGTTAATTATATTGAATATAACATATAACATAATGAAACAGAAAGGAGAAAAATGTAATCTACGGTTAAAGAAAAGATTTCTTCTTCTTCTTTCCCTTTATTTCTCATATATTTTTATGTCAAAACGTGACTATTCGAATTTCTTTCCCTTATTTTTCACTTTCTATATAATAATTTCTGGGTTTAAATAATAATTAAATAAAAAAATACTTTTTAAGCGTTATGTAAAGACAATAAAGAATCTAGAAATAAATATTTGAGACAAATTTAAATTTTATGTACAGGGTTGGGCAAAAGTCCGGAATAAAATTATCATTTGTTGAACCAGTAATTTAAACAAAAAACGCTGAAACACGTGAATTGATTTTATATTGGACGGATTTGTTGCCAATTAAATGATTTTTTTTCTTCAACCCCTTAGTTGCAACCGTAACCAACTTTATTTTTTCAAATGCAAAGGTATGTCGTGTGTAGGGTCATTGAAAAGCCCGTGAAAAATGGAATCTGAAACATACCTTTTTTTTATTTTTTCTCGTGTTGTTATTTGGAAATGGGCAAAAATTTCTTTTAAAAACAAAAAAGATACAAATACCTTTTTAGGGCTATCGACGTAGCAATGTTGAAAATGTCCTCCACCATCTACTTGACAGGCTCCCAGGCATTGGTAAAAGGTAATATCGATAGCATATCTTTAATTCTGAATGACTTTTTAATAAAAACAGGCGAGCCTTTGGTAAAAAAAAACTTGTACAAAAATACAACACCTTTTTTCCTTTTTGAAGTTCACTGATCAACAATGGCTTAGAATTAAACCCATTTTATGTTTTAGTTTTTTCTTAAAACATAAATTTCAACGAATGTTGATGCTAAGTTGCCTTATCAGTTTTAAACGGTAAATCAATAAAATTTGGTGTGCTGCCTGCCCAGGCTCGCCTGTTTTTAATAAAAATTCATTCAGAATTAAAGATAGGCTACCGATATTAGGTTTTTACCATCACCTTGGAGCCTGTTAAGTAGAGGGTGGAGGACATTTCCAACATCTGTTACCTTAATTCACACTTCGATAGCACTAAAAAGGCATTTGTAACATATTTGGTTTTAAAAGAATTTTTTTGCTGATTTCTCAATAATCACATGAGAAAAAGAAAAAAAAAGGTATGTTTCAGATTCCATTTTTCACGGACTTTTCAATGACCCTACACACGACATACTCTTGCATTTGAAAAAAATAAAGTTGGGTAGGGTTGCAACTAAGGGGTTGAAAAAAAATCATTTTATTGGCAACAAATCCGTCCAATATAAAATCAATTCACGTGTTTCAGCGTTTTTTGTTTAAATTACTGGTTCAACAGATAAAAATTTTATTCCGAACTTTTGCCCAACCCTGTACATAAAATTTAAATTTGTCTCAAATATTTTTTTCTAGATTCTTTATTGTCTTTACATAACGCTTAAAAGGTATTTTTTTATTTAATTATTATTTAAACCCAGAAATTATTATATAGAAAGTGAAAAATAAGGGAAAGAAATTCGAATAGTCACGTTTTGACATAAAAATATATGAGAAATAAAGGGAAAAGAAGAAGAAGAAATCCTTTCTTTAACCGTAGATTACATTTTTCTCCTTTCTGTTTCATTATGTTTCATTATGCAGGCGAAAACATGAAAAAGTTTTTGCTTTGGTAAATAAATCCACGAAAATGACTTGAATTAGCCATACGCCAATTTGACATTATTGAAAGATTCTATTTCCTTCACACTTTCAAGTTTAACAAAAGCTGCCAAAATCAGCTGTGACTATTTTCAAAGATTTCCTTTCAAATCGATCATTCAGGAGCTTACAGGAGGAAACCTACAGAATTTTTTTATTGCTTGGAAAGTGGTTCCAATTAAATAATCCATTTTATGATCGATTTGAAAGCAAATATTTGATCAATAGTCGCAGCTGATTTTGGCAGCATTTGTTTACCTTATATTTTAATAGGACATAGAATCTTTCAATAATGTCAAACTGGCATATAGCTAATTCACGTCATTTTCGTGTATATGAACTCCTACTGGGATAGATCGATTTGGAACCTCTTTATTTACCAAAGGAAAAACTTTTTCATGTTTTCGACTGCAGTTTTGGCATCCCCATTGTCGTTTACATAAGGCATTTCCCGGTGGGTCGTGAGTTCTGGGCCACCCTGTACATTTTTTTAAGATTTTTTTTTTACCTTGATCGGGACTGAGAAGAACTTTTTGTTGTTTCTTAGCTTCTTCGGCGACGCCCGTTCGGTTAGTGGCGGCTAAATATTTGTACATTCTTTCGTTGAAGGGGAAAATGGAGGTCGTAGCGCCGATTTCCGCGCCCATGTTGCAAATGGTCGCCATGCCGGTACAAGAAACCGAATCACAACCGGGTCCGTGGTATTCGATAATAGCTCCGGTACCACCTTTAACCGTTAGAATATCGGCTACTTTCAATATGATATCCTTAGGGGAAGTCCAGCCGGATAATTTTCCTAAAATACATTAATCATTTATTTAACACAATATTAATACAGCGTGTCCCAGGACGAGTTAAAACTATCTGTATATAGGAAACTACTTATTCGATTTCAATAATATTTGGTATGTATACGGGGTTGGAAATAAATTCACGCATAATAAACGCATAATAAACGAACCGAAGCTAAGAATTTAACGTTAATTTTCTCTATTATGCGAAATTAAATTTCCAACGGTGTATGTTTAGTAATACATACAAAATATTTTGACAGTTGTTGACAGTGTTATTTCAAATGGAACACCCTGTATATTATTATTTTTTTGAAATCTACGTAAGATTTTAGGGTACTTTTGTCTAAAACAGTTTTTTCAAAAATGCATACTTTATGAGTTATTAATTTTTTTTTTGAAAAATTTGACCGATGCAGTTGCTTATAAATTATTTTTTACGGAAGATTCCCTTAAAGTTATAGAAACGGTTTCTATAGGAGGGCTACTAGAAAGGTTACAGTATTTGTATCTAAAGGTATTTGAATATGTCTTAAAAAACTTTTTATCTTATACAGAGTGTGTACAAAAAATGTGAAAAGTTCAAACTTCAAAAATATCATATTTCTTCATTTTTTTTTAATAGAAACACCTATTTTTTTTTCAACTTAAATGAAATCAGCGGTAAAAAAATAAGGAAAGTTCATGTTTACTTCCCTATATCTAAACCTTTTCTCTCTTATTCTTAAATAACTCGGTTTTACGAGTTGTCTATGTAAAATCGTACAAGTACAAAAATTAACAACCAATTATTCAAGAGCAATTACATGGCTAACTTCTAAAACCTATTTAATTAGGACGAAATGTAAGTTTTATGTAAAATTTTTAATATCTTCAAAACTATTAGGTTTAGGATAGGGAAGTAAACATGAACTTCCCTTATTTTTGACCGCTGATTTCATTAAAATAGAAAAAAATGGGTGGTTCCATTAAAAAAATGAAGAAATTTGATATTTTTGATGTTCAACTTTACGCATTTTTTGTACACACCCTGTATAAAATAAAAAGTTTTATTTTAACACAGATTGAAATACCTTTTACTTTGCTAGTAGCCCCCCTACAGAAACCGTTTCCATATCTTTAAGGAGATCCACATAAAAAAATAATTTATAAAGATTGGTCAAATTAAAAAAAAATTAACACAAAAAGTATGAATTTTTGAAAAGTGTTTTAGATAATAGCACCCTAAAATTTCACGTTGTTTTCGAAAATATATTAATATACAGTGTGTTCCATTTGAAACAACAAAGTTGATGCCTACTTCTTGTACATCCGGAAGTGGTGGACTGTCAAAATATTTTTAATAACTTCGTCTTATTGCATAACACATACATACCATACATACATTAAATCGAATAAGTAATTTCCTATAAACTCGTCGTGGGACACCCTGTATTACTCGAAAACAAACCGTTTGCTTATCAATGTTATGACTTTCCTAACTACTAATTTGTTATTACTCAATTTTATCAACAGTAAACATTCCCGAAGCCATAATAAACAAATAAATTTACCGGTTAGCTTCACTCCAATAACCTTCGGGCATTTCAACTCCCATGGGATATTAGCCATGACATCTACGGCATCGGCCCCACCGACTCCGATGCAAAGACCACCCAAACCTCCACCGTTGGGCGTATGCGAATCAGTACCGATCATAAGTAGGCCGGGAAAAGCGTAATTTTCCAACACAATTTGATGGATAATACCTAAAATGATATTTAACCCATTAGCCGTACCGTTCCGTAAACATTCAAACAAACATCCTCACCCGAGCCGGGTTTCCAGAAACCCACTCCGTACTTGTTACTGGCCGATGCCAAGAAACTGTACACCTCTTTGTTGGTGTCTTTGGCTCTCGCCAGGTCCTTATCGCCCCCCTTTTGGGCTTGGATGAGATGATCGCAGTGAATCGTACTGGGCACAGCCACTCTCTTCAAACCGCTCGAGATGAATTGCAACATTGCCATTTGAGCGGTGGCGTCTTGCATGGCCACCCTGTCGGGGCGCAGCCTCAAATACGATTGGCCTCTTACGATTTCCTTAAAAAAATTAATTTAGAAGCTTAAAGAAACATGGCAAGTACTCGTAAAGATTCATAATTTAAATTTTGAAAAATACCCCAAATTTTAAATCGAAAATAACCAAAGTAAACAATCTATTTTTACATTTGTATCGGTATCAATGACAAAATAGAAAAACATAACCTCTTGTTATGTAATTTCTATATTGCGGTTTTATTTACAATAAATATCCTATTTTATCAATTATAGCCTTTGTAACTAAAAACATAGCGTTTGAACCTTACACGAGCATCCAAAGGTTACTTCGGAAGATAGGAAAAGAAGTTGAAATTAAACAATACCTGCGTTTCAGGTTGATCGATGTGTGAATAGAGGACTTTTTCAGCGAGTGTTAAGGGCTTTCCCAATCTCTTTTTCACTACTTCCAGGTTTTTGACGAGTTTCGGGTAAGGTAGGGGATCTTCGTCGAATTTGCTCATGGCAACTTTCGAAGAAGCAGCAGTCAAAGG
Organism: Phyllotreta striolata; assembly: GCA_918026865.1. Classification (NCBI taxonomy): domain Eukaryota; kingdom Metazoa; phylum Arthropoda; class Insecta; order Coleoptera; family Chrysomelidae; genus Phyllotreta; species Phyllotreta striolata. The sequence continues at coordinate 6,202,832 of OU900098.1, read as the reverse complement.
GGACACGTGGAAACATCTCGATTGTATTTCGCTGAAGAGCAAACTCTTCGATTTACTGCCCTAAAAAGCAAATTATTAATATTACATAATCGTATTCGAAAAGCCTATTGAATGGATTAAAAAAAGCACATGATTACCACGTAAACCGCACAGAAAATAACAATGAAAAACCGACTTACCTTTCGAACAACTCTCAAACACGACGCCATAATTGGTAAAATAAACTATTTTTACAAATAAAAATTAAAAATATCACATAAATTCGCCCTGCTCGAGCCTCTCTAGCTGCGAACAGTTTGAAACTGAAAATGAAATATTTATTTGAAGTTTGACGTGACGTTCGAACTTCAAAGTCACGCGGACGATACCAACGTAAAAAAATGAGATAACAAACTCCCCAAAAAGACAGGACCGCAGTGTAAAATTCACCAAAATTCAGTACAGGACTTTTGAATTTAGATTCAATAAAATCAAAAAGTAGTCATTTTTTAAGTTTGAAATATAGGCTACGGGTGTGATAAAGACAACTTCCATTAGACTCGTATAAAGGAAAAAGAAAAAGTAAAAAGTGATATTGTGTCAATATAACTTTCTCACTCTAATAACTAACAACTGTTATTTTAATAATTTTTCTTTGTTCAACTCATGTAGAAATCACCACATTGGCCATTTTTCTATTTAAAATGGCCACCCTTTCTTTTGCTCCATAGCCCAAACGGCTCATTTGCGGACACATGTTTATTATTTTCTGCATATTTTGTGCCATATACTACTCCCCATTTTATTTTGTGACATTTTTTGAACACCCTGTATATGCGTTTTGTTTTATTCCTATAGGTAGGCAACATTACAGGGATGCAAATGAGGAATTAATCACCCAATATACACATCGTTTCCGATAGACCATCATCAGGTAGGCTTAATTATCTATTATTTATCTTATTCATATTTCTTTGTAAGAGTTTAATTTTTTAATTAAAACAATCTTAATATTTTCTCGGTATTAACCATTTATTAAAGATTACAGGGTTGCAATAGATAATTACAAGGGATTTCTTATTGAGTATTTATCTTCTTTATTTCTTGGTGGTGCGATATAATACATTTTAAGGGCGCGTAAAAGTTGAACTTTTTTATTTAAAACAATCTTTTATTTAGATATTTATTTATTTAAAATAAAAAAAAAACATACCTATAGCAGTACAAAGAAAATATGTGAAAGTTTATAGGCCCAAGCCATGGCTATGTGGGCCATTCAGAAAGACATAATTAAAAAGAAGTAAATAAGTAAAGTGAAAATAGAATATTCAATATATTCAATTTCATAGAAAGTTCAATATGAAGAAGAAGTAAAATTAAAATTAAGGTAACAGTTACAAATAAATGGTACAAACATACACCTTGCTCCATTTCCGATTGCAATATGGTCATTTCTATGAGTGGAACAAAGAAAGGTTATTAAAATGACAGTTGTCAGAGTGAAAAGTTGTAATGACACAATGTCACTCTTTCCTTTTCCTTTATAAGTGTCTAATGGAAGTTGTCTTTATCGTACCCATGGTCTATATAACCTACATTGCAATCAGAAATGGAGCAACCTGTATATTATACAAATTAAAAAAAAAAGATATAAAACAACAAATCACAGAACGAAATAAAGAGAAATAGAAAGAAATAAATAAAACAGTATGTATTCAATAAATTCGTAAATATATTTGTAATATTCAATATGTAATGTTATCAATTTTCTGTGAAATCACTAGGGCTTGCGTGCGGTAGTACATTCGTCATACATCGTACGAAATTCATCGCAGCTTCCTCAGCAGTGCTACCGTGCTTCTTCCCACATCCATCTATCATCCTCTTTCGCATATTTTCGATCAGATTCTCCGTGAGATTATCCACGTGCTCCTTGAATTTCTCAGGTATCATTTCTCCGTTTTCGTTCATTTGACCCATTTCCGTGTTTATGCACAACGCCATTTTTCCGGCCTTTTCCATGTCGCCCAAATCCTCACCTTTCGCCATTTTTTCTAACATGTTCTTCGGTTCTCCCAGTTTTGTTTCGCATTCTGTTTGATGCTTTTTCAACTTGAGACGTTCACTTGCAAGATCTGCCTGTAAAGGAAATTGACCCTTTTTAAAACATTTATTCGTGATTTAGAGTTTTTCTGCTGTAGAGCTTAATGATTTTTTGGTATAATAACAATAAATAGATTATTAAATCGTAGAAAAAAGATACACAAGTAGACAGCTGGACAGAAATATAACAATCAACTAGGACATGTTGTAAATCTATCAAAAGCTTCAGGAGCAGATAAGATCAACTTATGTCCATTGGAGTAACTTTCAGAAGAACTATCCAGAAGGATAAATAGTATAAACATTAAAGCATTGCATCAATTATTTGTACCAAAAGTATACTTACAGATACTACGACTGCACAGAAAACCAGGATAATTAAACTCTTCATTTTGCCTCTTCCTAACTGTTGCTGTGTGGATTATTGCACCTCCTTATATACATGTTAAAGTTATTTCTTTTTGGCCCAGTTAGTGATACCTAATCTTATTTTCATTATGAAATTATTGGTAAATTTTATTTAATTTTAGTATTTATCATGAACTCGCCATTTTTTCAAACGAGTAAACGAAAACAGTACACAACGGAAAATATCACGAATTGAAAAATAGAGAAGTTTGCAATATCTAATAAATAGAATACTGGTTTAAGTTTTAAGATCCCAATTATAAGGTCGAACTGCACCGATTTCATAACCAGGTGAAAATTATATTTTATTAAATGAAATAGGTTTGTGGCGCATATGGGAAACTTTTTTATGAAGTTTTCGAAAAAAAGTTATTCTTTATAAAAAGTTCTGGATGGTCCAAAACCCAAAATGCAACCGTCAGTTTTCAAAATTTAGCGGTCCTATACGAGGTTTGTCAAAAAATGTGATTTCTGCTACCAAGGTTGCCCAAACCTCCACCATTGGTTCCTCGCAGGCAACCCGCCATTGTTGTTGAATCAAAATCTTAATCAATTCGAAATTAAAATGAAATTCAACTTATCTAAATTAATTGAGACGCAATATAAAGAAATAAAATTAAACGTGTTTTTTTTAATCAGAAACTGTAATATTGCATCTATTTAGTAGTAAGGCGATACATCTACAGCTCAATAATTAAACATATTCATTCCTTCTTGAAAATCTCTCGTTCTGGTAAGGAAAATTCAAATGCAGGTTTCCCAGCTTCCACCACCCAAATCGATCCGTTTGGAGCATCTTCCACCATCTTCACCATCTCCCCAGCCACGTGTTCTGGCCTGCAACACACAAACCCCTTGAAATTCGAACGCACTTTCTCGAAATATGGCGAGTTTCGTTACTTTTGGACCTGCTCCACCTCGTTTTTGATGGTCTCCATCGAACCCTCATACAGAGGGCTCAAGGAGAATGCGTCTGTGTTCAACAGGTCCGTCGCGATGGCGCAAGGACACACCTCCACCACCCTGACGCCTGTGCGCTGGTAGTGGAACTGGCATCCCCAGGATTTCACCATACCTGCAATTATGAAGTTATTAAGAGGTTTTAATTTGGAAGACTTTAGGTACCTGTGATTGCGAATTTCGTGGCTGAATAAACCGGCCAGGGAGCGTAACCACCTAAACCAGCGGTAGAAGAAGTGGCTATGATAACACCTTCGTTTGTGCTTTTGTATTTGTTCAGGTAGTGATCCATTCCTAGTATGAATCCGTTGATGGTGCCGATCTGAAAGATTTTATGTAATGGAGAAAATTGAACTATTTTTGTGTGATTGTATACTAACGATATTAACGTCTATTTCTTTTCTCCATATGCCGTCGAATCCGACGCCGGCGTTGTTAGCAAGGATATCCAATTGGTGATATTTTTTTATTGTCCTCTGGAAAGCCTCTAAAAAGTAGTAATAATAATATTGATTTACTGATTAAATGATGACTATCTAAGTCTACAAATGATCCACAGGATCTAAGGATATACAAAGGTTTAATAGAATCCATTAGGATTTACTATGGTCCACTGGGATCTACAAAGATTTAATTGGATCTACTATGATTTAACAAGATCTGTTAGGATATAATAAATTCTTCCAAGATTTACTAGAATCTGGTAACATTTAATAGGATCTACCCGAATTTACCAGGATCCACTACGATCTGGTAACATTTACTACGATCTAATTAGGATCTACCAAGATCTACTAGAAACTGCTAGGATCTAATAGGATCTACCAGGATCTAATAGGATTTATTACGATCTATTATGATTTGTAAGGATCTAATAGGATCTACTAAGAACTACTAGTACCTAGCTGTAAAGATCTAATAGTATTTACAAGAATTTAATAGGATTTACTGGGATCTAGTAGGAGTAGGAGCTGCTTGGAAGGATCTACTAAATTCTATCCAGAAGAAAGAAATTTTAGTTAAAAATTATTTTTATATAATTAACCTTCGAATTCAGCATAATTTGTAATATCGCATTTTACGAATAGGGCTTTGTCCTTGCCGTAGATCTCGTTAAGTTCTTTTTCCACTAATATTCCATCATTTTCCTTAATATCGACCAAAGTGACGCCCTGTAAATAAATAAAACACCCGAAAAAATGCTGAGTTAGTAGAAAAAATAAGCGTAATTGTAATGTTTACAAGTTGTAATTAATGATACATATGCAATTTCAAGTTCAGATAAAAATGTTGTTAGGTACTTAACATAATATACTGCTCCACAAAAGTTAAGGAAGTTCTCAAATATTGAGATAAATTTAAAAGTTGCAGGTTTTTTGATCGCCAAATTTAGTATGAATTGTAGAGGTAGGGGGCAAAAAATCCACTCATATATGAGAGAAAACATTTAATTTCGCATATTTGAAAATTTGGGTAATCAAAATTTGCGAACTTCCTTAACTTTTGTGGAGCAGTTTAGTTCAAGGTTGGATCATAATATGGTCTCTTCTGTTGGTTTATTAAAGTTTTTTAATTATATTTCTACTTTTTAATCTATAGTCAAAAGATACGGGTCATAACATAACTTTAGGGAAACACCTAAGTAGGTATAGAATATTTCTTTAATTTTAATGCAGATGTACTTACCTTTAATCCTTTGGAAAGTAACGCTTTAGCAAAATTGTATCCCAAACCATTAGCTCCTCCAGTAATGAGAGCGACTTTGTTCCGAATTTCAAAAACCATGATTTCGACAAATTGATTCTTAACTGTAAATATATTTGCACAATTACTTACTTACAGTTTAAAATATTTAAAACAAAAACTTACAATTACTTGCATATATTATATACTCGATACTTTAGTATTACAGGATGCTATGTTAAATAAATTTTATACACTCACAGTAATTCATTAAAATGTATGTATAAAGTCAATACATTTTTTAATTTGCAAATTTTGATGCAGATTGATTTTAGGGAAGTTGTAAATATTGATTAATTATCTAATCTCATTACTATAGTAATATATTAATTATGGAATCAACCTCCACCCCCTACAAAGATTTTTGTAATTTTTGTAATATTTGAATCCACCAAGGTGAAAAATTAATAATAAAAGTAAATGTAAATTAATGCAGGTAATGTGTAAATGGCACTTAGGTAAAAATCCATAACTGCTATTATTTAAATAATGTATAACTTACATTCAATAATACGCATTATATTCATTTTAGCAATTTGAATTATTGTCAAAATATATTTACATAATACCATTAAAAGTATTAAAAAAGTTATTTTTAAAAGTATTTTTTTAGTCAGAAACTCTAATATAGCATCTACTACTCAGGCAAAACATCTGGAGCTCAATAAATAAACAACTTTATTCCTTCTTGAAAATCTCGCGTTTTGGCAATGAAAATTCAAACGCAGGTTCCCCAGCTTCCACCACCCAAATCGATCCGTTTGGAGCATCTTCCACCATCTTCACCATCTCCCCAGCCACGTGTTCTGGCCTGCAACACACAAACCCCTTGAAATTCGAACGCACTTTCTCGAAATATGGCGAGTTTCGTTACTTTTGGACCTGCTCCACCTCGTTTTTGATGGTCTCCATCGAACCCTCGTACAGAGGGCTCAAGGAGAATGCGTCTGTGTTCAACAGGTCCGTCGCGATGGCGCAAGGACACACCTCCACCACCCTGACGCCGGTGCGCTGGTAGTGGAACTGGCATCCCCAGGATTTCACCATACCTGCAATTATAAAGTTATTAAGAGGTTTTATTTTGGAAGACTTTAGGTACCTGTGATTGCGAATTTCGTGGCTGAATAAACCGGCCAGGGAGCGTAACCTCCCAAACCAGCGGTAGAAGAAGTGGCTATGATAACTCCTTCGTTTGTGCTTTTGTATTTGTTCAGGTAGTGATCCATTCCTAGTATGAATCCGTTGATGGTGCCGATCTGCAAGATTTTATATAATGGAGAAAATTGAACTATTTTTGTGTGATTGTATACTAACGATATTAACGTCTATTTCTTTTCTCCATATGCCGTCGAATCCGACGCCGGCGTTATTAGCAAGGATGTCCAATTGGTGAAATTTTTTTATTGTCCTCTGGAAAGCCTCTAAAAAGTAGTACCTATCTTATAATAATACTATTGATTTACTGATTAAATGATGACTATCTAATTCATCATAAACCACTGCTAGAAATGGAAAGGATCTACTACGATTTAATAGGATCTATTAGGATTTACTAGGATCTACTCAAAGATTTAATTTTATCTACTATGATCTAATAAGATCTGTTAGGATATAATATCTAGATTCTTCCAAGATGTACTAGAATCTTGTAACATTTAATAGGATCTACCCGAATGTACCAGGATCCACTTGGATCTGGTAAGATCTAATAGGATATGCCAGGATCTATCAGGATTTACCGGGAAATGTTAAAGTGCAATAGCATCTGTCACGATCTAATATTAGGATCTGTAAGTATCTAATGATGACCATCTAATTCGTTTTAAACGTAGGATAATCGCTTATAATAGGAAGGATCTACTATGCTCAACTAGGTTCTAAGAAGGTTTAATATTAGAATTTACTAGGATCTACTGGGATTTACAAAGATTTTATCGAATTTGCTAGGATTTAATAAGATCTAATATGGGATCTGTTAAGACTAAGAATAGGCTCTTCTATCAGGATCTACTAAAATCTGTTAGATCTGTAAGCATCTAATGTTAATATGTTAGCATTTAATAGAAACTACCACAATCTACTACGATTTACTAGGATCTACCAGGATCTTGTGGGATCTGTTAGACTACAATAGGATCTATTTGGATCTATTCTTCTTGGATCTACTAAGCACTACTAGTATCTACAAGAATCTACAAGAATCTACAAGAATCTACAAGAATCTACAAGAATCTACAAGAATCTACAAGAATCTAATTGGATTTGTTAGAAGCTGCTTGGAAGAATTTACTTGTTTCTTTGTAATAGAAATAAATTTAAGTTCAAATTCATTTTTATGCTAATAACCTTCGAATTCAGCATAATTTGTAATATCGCATTTTACGAATAGGGCTTTGTCATTGCCGTAGATCTCGTTAAGTTCTTTTTCCGCTAATATCCCATCGTTTTCATTGATATCGACCAAAGTGACGCCCTGTAAATAGAAAAAGACCTAAAAATATTTGAGTTAGTAGGAAAAAATAAGCAAAATTGTAATGTTTACAAGTTGGAATTGATAATACAGATGGCGATTTCATGCTCAGATAAAAAATGTTGTTACTTAATGTAATAGTTCAAGGTTGAATCATAATATGGTCTCTTTCATTGGTTTATTAAAGTTTTTTGTTACATTTTTACTTTTTAATCTTTAGTCAAACTATACATATAATAGGGGTTTATATAATTACAAGGAAAAAATTATAGATTTTTTTAATTGAGATATACTTACCTTTAATCCCTTTGAAAGTAAGGCTTTTGCAAAATTGTATCCCAAACCTTTAGCTCCGCCAGTAATGAGAGCGACTTTGTTCCGAATTTCAAACACCATGATCTATATTTAAATTAATTGTTAACTAAAAAATGTACTTGCACAATTATTTACAGTTTGTGCTGAATATTTAACACAATATTCCAATTACATACCTATATACTCGATATTTCTTCGACTTATACTGTTACAGGATGGAGCTCTATGTTAATTAAATTTAATCTTATCACAGTTATTACTAAAAAGTATATTTGAAGCAGATAATTATTAATTTAGAAATTTTATAAAGTTAGATAATTTCAAATTATTAATATTGTTTAATTTATACGTAATTTCATTTCTGGTAATTTATTAACTGTGAATCCACACTTCCACCCTGTACAAAGATTTTTGTAATTTTTGATGACACGAAGGTGAGTTTTTAAATTTTGATATTTACATAATCGGCATTTAAATTCTTGTTTTAAATCGATTAATATGACTAATAATACATATATGCAAATGAATGTAGATAATTTGTAATATAAATAGCACATGGGTAAAAATTTGTATCTGCTATTATTTAATAATGTATTATATCCATTTTAGTAATTCGAATCATTTTAAATAAAAATATTTATCTAATTTATAATTTTTTACAAGCACGATAATTAAATATGCCGTATGATATAACGAAAGTGCAGGTATGTAATTGAATAATTAACTACTACTCGTAAATTATAATGATAAAATATAAACCTTTCGTATATGCAACACTTTTTACCAATGTGCATGTTTTACTTGTAAAATTGGTTGCATAGCAAACAGAGTAAGATGAACAGTTTTCTACATAATACACAGGGCGTTTTTTTTATAACATGCTAATACTGAAAAGGGTGATTCTTGGGTCCATTTTAAGAAAAAATTCCTGTGAACCTATGTCTTAAACGTCTTAACTTTTGAGATATTATACTTGGTTGAAGCTTTAGGAAAAAATTCAATTTTTTAATGGCATTTCCACATCACTTTAAATATTTTTATGAAATTTGGTGTACGGCGTTTATGCATTAAAGAGCATTTTTTACGTAAAAAATAATTTTTATTTCTAACAGTGGCGTCCGTACTGGACTCATGCCAACTATTTTTGAGGGTAAAAGTGGTACGCCACTGCTTTCTCTTAAAATAAAAATTGTTTTTTATGGTCCAGTTCAATTTAGAACAAATTTAATGTTTTTACTTTTTTTGTACGACCCACCGTTTTGTATAAAAAAATTAAATGCATTCATTTGTACGTTACCGTTGCATTAGGCGCTGTGCAAAAATTAGGTAATAATAAATTTTAGGTTTAGGTTTAGGTTCCAAAAATGGAAACGAGTGAAATTAAAATTTCCAATTTCAGTTTCCATTAAAAGATAAAAACTGCGATTAAAATAATTTTAAATTTTAATGTTTTTAAAAGGTTCTCCAATTTGTTAATTTATGCACCAAAAGAAAGAGAAATATTTCACGAATAACAAGACATATAAAATGAACACGGAATACAAACAAAAAAAAATCCTTTGTGATAACATCTAATTTCGAATTAAAAGGCACGTCCAATTCATATTGAATATTCTCGAATTTATTTCGGACAATCGAACAAATTTACTGTTTTTTAAAACATGTACAAACGGCCGACCACGTAGGTGTTCCTATAGGTAAATACCCTCTCAAAGAATCAAAACAAAGCGTCATTTGGCCATTAAAAACTTAATGATAGCCTGTTATGCTACCATTGTGGAATAACAATGTTTATACAGGGTGAAAATAATAGCATTTATATAAAGTCATCTAAATAAATGCTGTAAAATTCAACAGATGCAAATTAAAAATTTCACGAGAATTAGTATACGAACAAATCGCGAGCTTCAAGCGTTGTAAAAACATAAAATTACAGAATTTCGTGCTATGGTCGATTTAGGTAACGAAACGAAAACAAACAAGAATTATGGCTGTTTTCCATGTATGGTACAGTTATAAGCCGGGTTTCTCGAAAACGCTTCGCAACTGATGATATCAGGACTTCCGCTCGAACCCGACAAGAAGGAAGAACAAGAGAAGAGAAGTACCATCAGCTTCACGGTTGGTTAATTTTAGGAGGCTATGCAGATTGGTTTAGATTAGGCGCTGCCGCGAGAAGGCCGAAGAGAGAACGGCGTTGATTGCTTTAAAATTAAACTATTTGTTAATATTTCATGGATAGTGAATCTACAATTTATTAATATTCATTCCTTTGTTTGCAGGTAGTAAAAGGCCTGTCTATTCGGTTTTTTTTTTCTGCACCGGGAGAGATCGTACGAAAACGTCCGTGAAAAATTTATTCCTAACCGTTTTGCGATTATTTATTAAAACAGTTTAGAAGGAAATTAATAATACATGTGTACTTTCATTGATGAGTGAGTATATGGTCTATTTATTGTTTCTATTGTTTATTTTTGTTGTCTATTGGTTCGATCGAAATTAAGAAAATGCTCTATACAGGAAATGTAAATATTGCAAAATACTTGGCATTATACGAGGGATGTTTCCAAAATGCTGGAAAAAGTGGTCTAATTAAATTACGCATAACTTATAGAGAGTGTTATTGGTGACATATAAGTCTTGACGTGTCTATCCAGTGCAACATTGATTCAGGTGTTCAACTGATAAAGATATATTTTCATAGTACTGTTCTTGTAACCATGGAAGACGCAACAAAATCTCAAAGAGCAATAATCGATCCACCGATAAACAGTACTTTTGAATTCTGTATAGACTCCCAAATACTTCTTGCAGACGCTGAATAATTTTTCTACAAAAAGAACATTATTGCTTTTTGACATTTTATTGAGTCTTTCATGGTTGCAAAACCAGTGCTGTGAGAATGTGTCTATATCGGCCATATTCACCAAACTCTGTTAAAAATTGCTAACAGTGAGATAAGTTCTTTCAATCTGTTATATTTTGGCAATCATCAATGACAGTTAATACTTAACAATGGGATAAAAGTAACGAATTATTGTTCGATTCATCTTGCGAAGATAGTGATATAGAAATAGATATTAAATAGATAGAAATATTCTGAAATAGACTTAAAAATAGGTTCATATATTAAAGAAAGGTTCGGTTATATGGAATAAACGCTAGAATACGGTTATTATTATAGTTATTCAAGTAAACGGACAGTTTTCTTAAAAATAACCAAGATTAAGTTGGCATAATGATACAGTTCCTAACTTCATGCGAAAATCATAACCACAAATTACTAAATAATGTCAAATATTTGAAGAATAAAATAACTGTAATAACTGTATTTCAGCGGTTATTCCATCTAATCGAATCTTTCTTCATAAAACCAATTTTTAAATTCTATTTCGGAATATTTCTATCTATTTAATATCTATTTCTGTATCACTATCTTCGAAAGATGAATTGAACAATTCGTGAAACTCTATTTTATTTAACTAGTCCATTATGTTAGGCATAACATTAAAATGTTATATGCCACTGTTAAATAAACGTAAAAATCATTATTTGTATTGAAATTATCAGTCGTTTACTTCTTTTATGAGTTCGATTTAGCTCTGTTACTTTTATCTGACTGTTAAGTGTGTCGATCAAAGTAATAGTGGTGTAACTCCATAATTTTGAAATTCATATTTTATTGTATGATAGGTTCTCAATTAATCACATCTTTCAGTATAAAAGTGAAACATTTTAAATTATTTTACTATATCGCCATAAATGTCGTTACTGGTTTCGTCGAGGAACAGATTTTAAGTATTATTCACTTAAATAGTGAAGTAAGTCACAAGTCACTTTAATAATGAAGTAAGTTCGGAGTTGATTCACTTGTATTGCGACTTATGTTGAACAGTTTGTACACGTTTCGTGATAGTTTTCTTAAAGTATTTCTAAAATAACTTTGTTTGTAGTATAATCATAGTAGTAGGTCGAATATAGAAGATTTTAGTGATTCTGTAAGCAAAGTGATTCGGAAAAGCAAAAATTGGTAAAACCTTCGAAAATATTGACTGTAGATGCCCTAAAGAGTGTTTTACGGTATTTACAGAATTTGAAAGACAAGAAATGTTTGAATCATTCTAGAATTTAAAAGACTTTAATCAGCAAAATTCTTATCTTTACGCATTGGTACAAAAATCGACAGTTAACAGAAAACGCCATAAAGATCATTCACATACAAAAATCTGCCAGTAGATATTCCAACACGGTCAAGCACATGTTATACTGAAGAGCGATTTGATGACGAAATAATATATGACTAAAATACTAAACGAAATGACTTTATGTTTGGATATGTCACTTCAACAGTGAACTAACTCCAGATAATAAAAATATTTCTTCTTTAATTAAAAAATGTTTAATTTTTGTTTAAGTTACTACCTGTTAATATAATCATTGATTTGTCCTTAATAGTTATATATATAAAAAAAATTAACAAATATTTGTGTATGTTTTAATATACGTCAATTACTAAAACCCTTCGTTTCTCGAAACTTAAAAACAAGGAGTTAATTCACTATTATAATGAACGACACAAGTATTAAACTGACATTGGTAAATGCCAAAATATGACGTTGATAAGAACAGATTGATAAGAACTTATCTCTCTGTTAGCGATTTAATTGGTGAATTTTGCCGTTAATCATTGTAAACCCTAATAATGTACCCAGTATTTAGATAGTAATTAGTTCACTCATTGTTCGTCTTGGAAATTCATAGATGAATAGTCATTGATCGTTCATCGGTGGACGATTTAATTTAATTTACAATAAAATTATCTCGAGACTCGAATATTCGTAAATTACAATTGTCGGCGATCGGCTTTTGAGATATTCCACCTAACCGCCGGCTAACTGACCGTAATTTATTATTCTGAGCTACACGTCACTTTTCTTTTTTACACAATCATCGTGCGCCCAGCGACTGATATAGGGACATCCAGCTTTATGGCCGTTTTCGCTCGATACGATACGGGCGAATGTGAAATGAATTGACGATTCGTACTTCTTTGTTTATGCAAATTCCCCCGTTTCGATCTAAACCCAGCCGAATCTGCCCTTCTTCGGAATCTCTTTATTGTATTATACTGAGTGTTCTAAAATGACACGCTAATATTTAAAGGGATGATTCTTGGAACCATTTTAAGAAAAAAACTTCATATACAAATATGTCTTAAACCTAAAATTTATTATTTTTTAATTTTAGCACAGTGGCAATGTACAGGGTGGTCCTCTACGAATGGCTTTCGGCCATATCTCGCAAAATAATTGTCGTAGAGACTTGCGGTAAAAAATCTTATGACTAAATCGGCCAAAAAAATGCTGGAAATAATTTTTAAGTTTCTAAAATGGCCGCTAGGGGGTGTATCCGCCATCTTGATTTTATTAAAGTAATTTTTTTCGAAAATTTCCTAAATAAAGGTAGCAAAAATGTGTTTTATTTTGATAGTTAAGATAATTTCTATTATTTTTTGTTATATATTTTTGACTCTATCTTTTAAAATAAAGTGGTGGGGGTGGTTTGAATATGTTGACAAATAAATGTTAATAACTTTTAAACGGCTAAACCGATTTTCAAAAAAATGAAATTTTTGAAAAGGGCTTTCTTTGGTCTCTAATTTACACTATATAAGATATTATTTTAATTGCTTGCTTGGCCGCAAGAGGGCGTTTCCGACATAACCTCAAAAACACCGATTTCCTCAAAAAAAATTAAATGCAACGATATAACTTTTTCTTTGGAGAAAAATAGTAAAATAATTGCCAAACAAGCCTGTGAAAACCGCATCTCGATATCTCTTTCCTAACCTAAAATATATCTAAAAGCGAGATATGGCCGAGAGCCATTTTTAGAGAACCACCCTGTACAAATGAATGCATTTATTTTTTTAAAGCGAAACGATGAGTCGTACGAAAAAAAGTCAAGAATTTAAATTTGTTCTAAATTGAATGAGGATTCAGAAAATAAATGTTATTCAATATTAGGCAGTGCGTACCATTTTTTACACCACAAATATTTAATGCAAAACCCATACGGACGCCACTGCTGAAAATAATAAAATTATTTGTACATCAGAAAATGCATCTTGATTCATAGAAGACTTGTGCCAAATTTCATAAAGGTATATTCAATAGTATCACAGTTATTAAAAATATTGATTTTTTCCTTTCAAAACTTTAACACCTTGTAATTATCTCAAAAGTTAACAAGTTTAGGATATAGGTTCATTATATTAAGTTGGGCACAGGAATCATCCTCTTAAATATTTGCATGTCAGTCTGGAACACCCTGTATATAATAAGTACTTCTTTGTACTCAAGGATGGGTTAAGAAAAATCCATATATTAACTGTTAATATATTTTCCCAATATACAAAGTATAGTACAACTTTTTAACTAAGATCATTTAAATTTTACATATAATACACAATGTACAAACTTTGGTATATTACATTGAATAAAAATATTATTAATCAACAACGTATACATATCGTTGGTATCTATATGTATGTTGTGCATCTTTAAAATAATTTCTTTGAAATTTACAATCGGAAAGAAAAATTATCTGTAAAATATTTGGAATTTTGTATAATAAGCTAAATACAAATGTAATACCTAATCTCTTTGAAATACATACATATTTATTTTTAACCCGAATTTTGCGGATAATTTTTCAGTACCTGTTAAAAATATAAATGCATTTTAAAGTAGGTGTGTACTTAAAATCATCAATTTTTAAGATACATTTACAATTAGGAGCATTATAAAAAATAACATTTAATTGGAAAAAGTTTAGCACCTTCAAACATGTTAATGTAATAATATTTAAATTTAGACGCATAAAAAATACCACAAAATTTAAAATTTAAATAATTGACAGAGATTAAAACGAAGTATCTAGTGCAATTAATTTATATATTCCTCAATTTTTTCCCATGTGTACAAAACCTCTAAAATGAGTTTTATTTAAATTAACAGTTAGTCTTACTGAATATTTTTTTTGACCTCTAATAATTTCTTACTCTGTAATTCCTTCTTTTTAATATCAATTAGGTATTTGAATAATCAAAATCCAAATTGCTACACACCATTATTTCGAATATTTCATTCTCCTATGGAAATAATTTCTCTAGTTAATATTAAATCAAATTATAAAACGTATTCATCTTTTGATTAAAAAAATACAATTTAATTGATATTAGTTAACTAACAACCATGACGGTACCTGATGATAAAACACATATTCCAGTTTGTATAAAGTAGAATTAGACGACTGAACTTTTTTCATCTCAAGGTAACTTTAACGACGTCACATTCAAATAATTCCTTAAGTGTTAATTAAATAAACTAGAAAAATAATTAATTTTTGTTGAGATACTGGCTGCTTCATCTTATTACATAAAATAATAGTAAATTTATTATTAGATATTACAGTAAAATGTCGGAAGGTGTACCTAATTGTAAAAAACATTTCTACTGGATAAAAAAAAGGATTACTGAAAATCTGGATTACGTATATACAGGGCGGCTTAAATTATTTTATTCGAGTCTGTCTGTATTAGTCGTTTGAATCGATACAGGTGACCCAAAAAAATTATAAAATTAAAGCTACAATATTTGCTAAATAAAAATAACCATTTTTTTCTCGTTTGGTCGGTTGATATTTCCATTTACCTACATTTACACACCACCTTGTATGTATGGAATCACATAAAATTTACTAATTAAATTAAATTTAATTGTCCGGAAAAACATATCTAAAAAAATTCCTACTACCTACTACAATCAATTTTGATTCGAACCCCCTCAATAAAAATCATCAAAACAATTTCTTTATTGATATGCATTTTTAGTAGGCACCTAAACGATAAATATCACAGTAAAACATAGTTCATTTTTTACCAATCTATACTAATAAATTAAAACCTAATTACCGAAATTCCTGCATCGCAGAGTTGTAAAATTATCTTATTCGAAAGAGTTACATATGACGAGGAGGCGAGTGATGTGTAATTTCATTATAATTATAACGGGAAAACTCTTTTAAAACCACGCACTAATTTTGCTGAGGAATAGAATTCGTTGGAGATAATGATAAGAATTGCTTATAAACTCCAATCTACAAATCAAAAACTCAATCATTAGTCCATATCATAGACCTATTAACTATGGACGCGGTTTAGACAAAGAGATAGTGTTGTCGATGAATGAGAGAGATGCAGCTAGTTTGGGCATATGGCAATGAGAGATTGGACAATGCATTAGCCAATAGTAAGAAAGCAAAAGACCACGTGATTTACGTTTTCGGATATGCAAGGTAGCTGGGGTAGAGGAGGGTAGCTTATGGTATAATAGGGTTGAGGAGTACAGCGGAGGGTATTGTGATTTATTATTTTTTTGCCGAGCAAAATGCATTTTTCAGCTGAGCCTAAATTCCCACGCATTTACAAACACAGTTCTTATTTTGTGTTGTTATTTGGAACCTCCTACCTATTAGCCAGTACAGATATCGCAATTTAAGACCTAGCTGCTTTCTCTTGTAAAAAATATGCTTCTTCCAGGTCATTCTTCTGTCCAAGTGGATACCAAGATAAAAACAATATTTAAATATTAAGCGTATAAATAATTTAACAGATTAATAGCCTTTTTCCACACACCCTGTATATATTTTATATATTTTTTGGTCGCGCCTACTTTTAGCCCAAACTAACTCCATCTCTCACGGACCTCTCTCTCTATCATTGGGAACGCCGAATAGTTCCGCGTCCATACTTAATAGGTCTATGGTCCATATTTATAAAAATGAAGCATTTACTTTAAAGTAAAAGGTAGAGGCAAAAGATAAGCGAAAAAGGTTTTAAACCACAAAACCTTTTGCTTTAAAGCAACAGCAGGGTACTCAAAGCAAAATCTCTTCCTTCGCAATTCTTTTTGTGCTTATACCTTGAAGCAATTCCTTCATTTTTTGAAGTAAAAGGTTGTGCTTCTTTTTATAAATACGGCCTATTGTTATAAATTATTGAAGAAATATGTAGATAATGATCGTGAAGACATCAGATAATTTTCAAGGTTGTACAAAAGAAATCTTCCCGTAACCGATGCAGGAATCGAATTAAATAAAAAATTGCACTTAATAAAAAACACCGCAATCATCACGTACTGAAGCACGTCTTCCGCACCCCGGCCAGAATCTCGCTGAAATCGTCCTCGTTCTTGGGCACCCCGTTGGGGGCGATCTCGTAGATTTCGGGGCAGTGGGCGATGAACGGTTCCGGTTTCACGTTCGAATTGGGCAAAATCACAGACGCTGGTTGAGCTTGAAAGTTGTACGACACGTTAGAGCCGAGCCCATCGTTCCTGTAGTTGTGATTCGAATCGATCGCGTTCGCCTCGGCCTGGCCGAACTTCAAATATTTATCGAACTCCCTGGTGTCGACGTCGCCGTCGTCGATATCGTTGCGATTCTCCGCCGTATTCGGGATGTAGGTCTGCAGGTGCGCCTCCTGGTTGTAGTAATCGTCCGGTTTGTACACCTGCAGGTAGTCGCCGGGCTTCTCCATCGCCTTCATCGATTGGTAGCCCAAGAAGGTGTCTTTGTTTTGGTCGTGGTGCTCGTAGGCGTAGTCCTTGTTGTAGTACGATTGCACGTTGGTGGTGTAGTAGCTCAGGTTGCTCGAGGTGTTTATGCTGGAACCGTGCGAGCTGCCTAGCAGTTGTTGATCCTGCGAGGTGGCCACCGGCGGGTAGAACGTTCCGGTGACGACTTGTCCTTGTTCGACGCTGCTCTTGTTCGCGCACATTATGTACATACCGTTCGACATCGGTACCGATGTGATGGGTTGGGCGTTGGTGAATTGCTGATTGGACTGCCTGTAGTTGAGAACACGATTCGTGTTGAACGATTGTTCGGCCGATGAAGATGATGTATTCTGAGCGTTGGTTATTCTATTCTCATCTTTGTATTGCTGGAATTGCTCTTTCTCGGTTTCCATAGGAGACATGTCGGGCGTACTCTTACCAGCGTTCAATTCTTTCCCTTCAGCAGGACTGCCCGGTATGTTCTGGCTTTTGGAATCGGGACTGTGCGTGGGCGAGTTCTCCGGCGATTGGTTCGAATAGGGACTCTTCTGCGGGTAGTTCGCGAACTGTATATATCCGTAATGGTTGTTGAACTTATAACTACTATCAGGACTGTATCTCTTCTCGTTGGCGTAGTCGACGCTGCCGCCGGGACTGGGATAGTCCATCGACGGGAACGACGATTGCTGTTGCAGGTTCGGCGACAGACTAGTGTTGGGTATGTACTGCGAGTACCTGGGCGACATGTTGGGCATGTTGGGGCTGGGCAGGGAGGTGCCGACGCGGGCGCCCGGTCCCGACGTCGCCCGTTGTTTGTTGTGCTTCCTGCGACGAGGCCGGTACTTGTAATTGGGATGCTCGGTCATGTGGATCACACGCAGCCGTTCGGCTTCCTCGACGAAGGGTCGCCTGTCTTGCGGCGTCAACGATCGCCACTTTTTGCCTGGAAATAGATGGACTTTATTAGAATTTTTACGAATGCATTTTCGCGTGGGTTATGAATAGACATTGTAATATTAGATAATCCTGCTGGTTACTTTGGATGGTTCTCTTAATAACAACATACTAATACCGAAGGGGGTGATTCTTGCGCTTATTTTAAGAAAAAAACTTTATATGTATACCTATGTCCTAAACGTCTTAAGTTTTGAGATAGGTGTTGAAGTTTTAAGAAAAAAATCAATTTTTTACTTTTTGAACTTTGAGTGTGGAGTAGTATTTGAGTGTTTTTTGGATGAGTTGATCATATGAATGATGAAACCTATGTTTGAAAAAATACCATATATTTGTGGGCCCATTTGATAAAATTTTGGATATTCTAAAGAAACTTAGTAGTATTAGTATTAGTAGAGGATATTAAAAGTGGAATTAATAAAAGTAGATATGTATTCAGAGTGTTTTATTAATAAAACATGCTAATGCTGAAGGGAGTGATTTTTGGGCCCATTTTAAGAAAAAAACTTTGTATGAACCTATGTCCTAAAGTTCTTAACTTTGAGATATATTAGGGTGTTAAAGTTTTAAGAAAAAAATCAATTTTTAATTTTCATTTCCATGCCACTTTAAATATTTTTATGAATTTGGTGAACGGCGTTTATACATTGAAGAGCATTTTTTGACCTTAAAAACATTTTTTTATTTGCAACAGTGGCGTCGGTACTGGATTCAGGCCAAATATTTTTGTGGGTAAAAGTGGTACGCCACTGCTTTCTCTTGAAATAAAAATTATTTTAGAGGCCCCTTTCAATTTAGAACAAATTTGATTTCTTGATGGCTTTTTTTCGTACGACTCAAAAAAATTAAATGCAATTCTTTGTGCAGAAATTAGGTATAAAAATTTTAGGTTTAGGACATATGTTCATATAAGGTGTTTTTCTTAAAATGGGTCAAAAAATTACCCCCTTCATTATTAGCATGTTATTAAAAAACTCCCTGTAGATACCAAGAGTCTGGTAAATTTTTGACAAGAAACGCAGTAAGTTTTTAAAATATTTTTCCCTTCTCTTGTTAGTGTTCTTATAATGAATACAAGTTACAAAGCACTCTTAAAAGGCTTCAATGAACAACTAAATTACAAAATAAACTAATTATTTTAATAAGTTTATTTATCATTATAGTTCATACATTCGAGAAAATAATAGTATACCTAATTATAATAAAAGAGAAGTGACTTGTGGAATTATTTTCCTGGTGAACTTCCAGGTAAATGTTGGCGATAAAAGGATTATCAAAATAAAGTAGTAATCTCTGCTTTTCGAACAAAGTAAATAATAACAATAATTCCTTGACAATTAAAGCAAGAAATGATATATTGCTTCGAGGTAGTGATGCAATAAAATACTTAAATCAGAACGAAATCGTAATAAATTTCGACTTGCTCAAATATTACTTCAAAAATGAGGATCTATTAAAAATAACTCCTTTTCAAAAATTGTTTGTTTGCGCTCGTTGCGAAACCGTATATGATTAATTAAATGTAACAATTATTATGTAAAAAATACCCACTTTTCGAAATATCCCCAGCACATCCAACAAAAGTACATCACGAGCGCTCAATAAACTCGGAAATTTATGTTTACAACGTCCTTTTTAATATCTACATTTTTTCCAAAATTATTACCCGGAGATTTTTATCTCCACCCCCTCGTTTCCGAAACGCATCTCTTCGGGTGTCATGTCCTGCAGTCAGGGCTACCACACTGCCGTGATATCATGCCGAGTTTGAGGTATTAAAAGCCTACCACCCGCCGTCGGACCGAATTACCGCTTCGAAATTTCAATATTATCGACGATTTCTTCTTCTAATACCGACCCGAACAACTCGAATTATGTAGAATATCACTCGCGACAGTCCGAAGAAAGATATTTTTAGTTTTTATGTGTATTTTATTTTTTCTAAGTCATACAGATGGCTTATATTACGGGGTGTTGTTAGTATAAGAGTAATTAGGTGGAGACCGTTATTTTAAGCATGCAATTATTGCGATTTTGCTGGACGTTTTATCATTAAGGTTTGTTCCAGCAGCATGTTTTGTGTTGTTAGGAACATTGTGAGCATGCGCAATGGTTTTAAAAATTTGTTTTTAGACAGCAGGGTGTTATTTGGTGTTCTGAGTAAATGTTTGCTGTTTCGGCAAAATTCGTTTTTTGTTTGGATCATGTTTGAGATCTGCAAAACTGTTCTCGATTGAAGTGAGAACATTTAGAACAATTCAAAAATAAGTATGGCTATGTTTGTTGTTGTGGTCATAAATATTTGTTTAGTTACAATTTAGTTTTAAAATATGGAAATTATTGACTTATTTGGAGCTACGAGCGAAAATAGTTATGATTAGTTATGATGAATTATCGGAAGACGATTTTGAAGAATTGTTGAAAGAAGCGCAGATGTCAAAGAATAAAAATTATATCGAGGAAACTGTTCCTTAATATTCGGAAAATGAATTCAAAGAACATTTTCGTATTACAGGATACCCAACAACTGCTCGAGGTGTTCCAGCAAAAAATGTTCCAATCTTATAACGAACTAATGTTATACTGAACTAAACTAATACTGATACAAACATAATTTGAACATACTGCTGGAACAAACCTTATAGAGCTATTGTCAGTGCAAAACAAATATCAATGCACTTCACTACTGTCGTCATACTTGCCAAGAATTGTGACCAACTTTTAAAAATAAATACACAAAATAGATTAAGCTTAATAACTGCAGAATTTAATTTAATATTACCAAAGAGATGATAGAAAATGTTAAAAAGCAGAATTAAATCATCCAAAAAGATATATATTGTCAAAATTCAACGTTTGTATTTAAAATTATTATTATTTTCTTATAGTAGGTTGGTAGGCATTGACTGTCAAGTTGCATTGTTGCCGTTGTCATCCGATCGGTACTTTTAATTTTAAATTTCTTCTTCTTATTTCTAGTTTACTAGCCTCACAACTACTAAAGGCTATTTAGCCGAATAATCAAGAAATAACAATTTTTTGCATAGTTATCTTTTCTACATGTTAGAAATAACACAATTTGAGCTCAAAATAATTTAGATTCAGAAGTTTTCTCAGAAATTTCACTATGCACTCTTTTAAGGGTCAATTGTATACTAAAATTGTAACACTGTTAAATATGTGAAATACACTGTTAAATATTTTAAATACACTGTTAAATATGTTTCAGATGATGAAAAAATTTGATGATTAATTATAGTGAACCCCTGAATAAGTTCGCCGTTTAGAAACGTGAAACCCCTAATTTTCAATTTGTTCTCGTGCTTTTACCTTCTAGCTTCATCAGAAAATTCTTAGATTTTGTAAACTCTATAAAAGTTCGGCAACACTGCCTACTTGTGCAATGATATTTGTTTTGCACCAACTGTAGATAATAACGACGATGATCGAAGAAGGGTTTGAAATTTTATGAAACTCCGAACGTATTCAGCCGCACCCTAACCGTATACAAGCAGGCATACCCCGGTGCATGCGGGATAGACGGAGAGAAGAACGACGGAAAATGACGGGCGATACATTAATAATTCATGGGTTTGTGCCTTCAAAATTCATGTTGGTGGAACACGCTTTTTTTTTATATGCCCGAGTCGTATAGGTACGACTGGAAATGATGTATACCGAAACGTCATCGCCGCTCAAATTAAAAATAGTCTTCCGAAGCAACAGTTGATGGACGTAAATTAATGAAGTGGATACAATAAAGGATTATTTAATAAACGCTGTACGGTGTCAATTCTTCAAATCCAATACGAATTAATTAACATATATGTTAAACTAGCCCATCCAGTATATCGTGCTTTAACTACATATACAAGGCGGATAAACTTCATTATTATTCACTATACAGTGAGGACCAAAAATCCGTCGCCCCCCCTTTAACTTTTGAATGGTAAGAGCTTTTGTCGCGCAATTTGGGGTGTTTATATTGGAGTAAAAATGCTATTTATTGACGTAAAAATGACAGTTGAAACTTTCAAAATGACAGTTAGGCGCCATTTTGAATCTTTTTGCTTATGGAACGGGAGGGTCAAGTGACGCCTCGTTTTAAAGGTAATTTCATTCTTAAGTCAACCCCCAAATTTGAAAACATTTTAATAACGCGTATTCACGTAAAGACCAATTTAGATTTAACCCCCGGGCATATTGATACATTTAAGAATTAATTCTGAACGTACTATAAAATGTGTCAATTAATTGTTGCTATGGTTTCTTGATTCTGACATTTATTTGTCAAATTAAAAGTTGATGAAATTGACAGTTTTTTTTGTTTAAAGGACGAGCCATTGTCAATTTCATCAACTTTAAATTTGACAAATAAATGTCAGAGCCAAGAAACCATAGCAACAATTAATTGACACATTTTATAGTACGTTCAGAATTAATTTTTTAATGTATGAATATGCCCGGTGGTTAAAACTAAATTGGTCTTCACGTGAATACGCGTTAACTTGAAATCTTTTCAAATTTGGGGGTTGACTTAAGAATAAAACTACCTTTAAAACGAGGTGTCACTTGACCCCCTTTCCATAAGAAAAAAAGATTCAAAATGGTGCCTAACTATCATTTTGAAAGTTTCAACTGTCATTTTTACGTCAAAAAATAGTATTTTTACTCCAATATAAACACCCCAAATTGCGCAACAAAAGCTCTTACCATTCCAAAAGCTAAAGGGGGGGTCGACGGACTTTTGGTCCTCACTGTATAATTTTTATTATGAAATTTCTTTAGATTCAGCGATTTTAACGGAAATTCAAAAAATCAATCGGGGTAGTATCTGGCGAATAGAACGGCTGATTCGCGTCCGACGGGCTGCGAATATGAAATTTTTAGAGCTCTTGCGATGCGACTGGTAGATTGGGCTCATCAGGATGCAGAGCCTTGTCCGGCGCGTGTCGGCCCGCCCGGTTTTTTTTTTTGGGCGCGTCTCTAAATGCGATTAATGCATTATCTTCTTTCATCGTCGTCGAGGCGGAATCGCGAAAAAAACTCCATCGAAAAATGTGGAAACCGCGAGCTAATTTCTGCGACATTACAATGCTCGCCTACGACGAGCCGGAGTGATTAAGAGGAGCAATCGGGCTGTAATTTTGTTACTTTTTTTTTGGGAGGTAAAACGGGCGTTTAAAAGGTTTTTCTATACGCGGTGACAAACGAAAATAGTAAATATAGTGTGAAGTACCGAGAGAGTGTTTCATTGCGAGGCGCGGGCCGTGAAGTGGAACAAATACAGGATGTCTATAAGACTTGCGGAAACGGTTTTTAGCACGCTTGAATTTTTCCTGTTAAAAATTAAGAAATCACCCGTGAATATCGGTCGCGTAGGAATTAATGGAAAAAGAGAAAAAAAGTTTAATTCGAAAGCATACTCACTTCAACCATATCGCGTAAAAAACCAACCACATATTAGTTCATATTGAAGCATTTACTTTGAAGTAAAAGGTAGAAGCAAAAGATAAGAGAAAAAGGTTTTAAAACCATAAAATCTATTGCTTTAAAACAACAGCAGAATTCTCGAAGCAAAGCCTCTCTTCTTTCTCTTCTTTTTATGCATATACCTTGAAGCGATTACTTAATTTTTTGAAGCAAAAGGTTATGCTTCTTTTAATACATATAATACGGCCTATTAAGTGACTTGATTTAGTAGATAAAAAACTACTTAGCCGATTTACCCGCTTATTTATTTTTAGCCATATTAACGAGAAGTTATGACAATTGAAATAAAAACGCCACCCCTATAAAATAGATTTACGATATTTCCTCGGTCGTTATGAAGCGTTCACGTTCGGCCGGTCCCCGCAATAATCATCGGTTTGGAAATAAAAGTTAACGAAAAGTGACAAAACATCATAAATAACCGGTGAATCTGGTTAATGAGAAAATATTACTTCCAATACGCCCGACAGGACCGGCCCGGCCCTCTTGGAATTCGCAAACTACCCGATGTTATTCTTACACTCGCTTTATTCTTCTCAAAGATTCTTATTTTTAAAGTTATTGGTACCATAAAATTGCTCTTTTTTTGGTAGATTTGCTCCATATTAAAAAATGTATTAGAGAGTCATTTCTACACTTACCTACATTACTTTCAAACTAAGAGCCATTTATTTATAAGAGTCATTTCTCTCTCTGCGAGTACTCTATTATCGACTCTCTACTCTCTATACCCTCTATAGCTACTTTCTTTACTCTCTATTCTCTCTGTACTCTCTATAGATACTCTTTACACTCTCTATACTCTCTGTAGATACTCTCTTTACTCTCTATACCCTCTATAGATACTCTCTTTACTCTCTATACTTTCTGTAGATACTCTTTTTACTCTCTACACTCTCTGTAGATAATCTTTTCACTCTCTATTCTCTCTGTACCCTCTATTGATACTCTCCATACTCTCTATATCCTTTATAGACACTCTCTTTACTCTCTATACTTTCTGTAGGCACTCTTTTTACTCTCTATACTCTCTGTAGATAATCTTTTTACTCTCTATTCTCTCTGTTCTCTCTATACCCTCTATATATACTCTCTTTACTCTCTATACTTTCTGTAGATACTCTTTTTACTCTCTATACTCTCTGTAGATAATCTTTTCACTCTCTATACTCTCTATAGATACTCTCTTTACTCTCTATACTTTCTGTAGATACTCTTTTTACTCTCTATACTCTCTGTAGATAATCTTTTCACTCTCTATTCTCTCTGTACTCTCTATTGATACTCTCCATACTCTCTATATCCTCTATAGATACTCTCTTTACTCTCTATACTTTCTGTAGGCACTCTTTTTACTCTCTATACTCTCTGTAGATAATCTTTTCACTCTCTATACTCTCTATAGATACTCTCTTTACTCTCTATACTTTCTGTAGATACTCTTTTTGCTCTCTATACTCTCTGTAGATAATCTTTTCACTCTCTATTCTCTCTGTCCTCTCTATAGATACTCTCCATTCTCTCTATACTCCCTACGCTCTACTCTAAACTTTCTACCACCCCTTACAACAAAGGGTGATCTATCATTACATTTAAATAAACCGTGATGGGCTTGTGGGCGAGTCCGAGTCTGTCCAGCCGTTGACGAATGGTTTTTTAAGTAGGTTTTATTGTACGGTCAACCGTTGGGCATGACGAGGGCCGAAAAATTCGAGATGAAGCGAGACCGCGCGAGCTTCGAGGGCACAATATTTATACGGTCTCGGTGGAAAATATTCGGACAGGTGGTTATAAGCGGGCTTCTTCGAGACCATTTCTCGCGTGCGACGGGGCTCCAGATGCGAGAAACGATTCGTTCGATATACCGGCCGTTTTCGTACAGTTTGTTTAACGAGATTTGAACGGCGATGATGATGTATTCATTAATAGGATGTTCAATTAGTTTGCGAGGTTTCGAGCGCGGAATAAAAGGAGCAAAAATGTTTTCACAGATGGAAATCGCAGACAACTCGATGCTCTTTGAAGTACAGTAACAATATTGACTCGCTCGATACGGTTTAGAATATAAACATAATTGATATACTGACCTATAAAGGTTAATGCAAATAAATAAACCACTTCAATTTAAAATATTTTAATTCGTAAATACGCGTAATTTTCCTCAAATGCCGTCGTATAATATCCGTTACCTTGATTACCAATTAGATACTTTTACTTATTTAGGTAAACACCGCATACATTTCAATTTAAAATCGGATTCGCGCTTTTCACTTTTTTTTTTCCTTGCTTTATTTCGTTTCATTTTCGAGCGACGATTTTCGACATGTCCAAATTGGATAACCGTGTAAAATGCTAATTTTTAATGGATTGCAATATCGGATTGGCGGTGCTTGAGTAGTCGCCGAATTACCGTCGTACCTCGGAAAGGTGTACTCGCTCTTGTAATAATAATAATAAAAAGCTTCCCCGGGAGACTGTTACATTTCCGGTCGGGTTTTTAAAGCCGTTTTCGACCGTCTGCGAGGCGTTTCCCCGGCGTTTATTGGCGAATTTTAATTTTGCGGTGAACGAACTAATTCAAGACTAATAAACCTCTATCGAGTACCTACAAATAATAATGTATCTACATATCTACATACTACATACCATTTAAGAGCCGTTATTTGATCAAAGGAGATTAATATAAATCATACAATTAAATCATAATATACATTGATACTTAAATGGAGCTTTTTCGGAGGTTTTCTTGGAACTCGATAAAATTGGCAATGGCCAAAAGCCAAAGACGTGAAATTTTGAGATGAGTGAGGATGAGTGAGGATGAAGGATGAGTGAGGATAAGTGAGGATGAGTGAGGATGAGTGAGGATGAGTGAGGATGAGTGAGGATGAGTGAGGATGAGTGAGGATGAGTGAGGATGAGTGAGGATGAGTGAGGATGAGTGAGGATGAGTGAGGATGAGTGAGGATGAGTGAGGATGAGTGAGGATGAGTGAGGATGAGTGAGGATGAGTGAGGATTAGTGAGAATTATTTTGAGGCGACCAAGATGAGATACGAGGCTTTCAAACCTCAAATCAAAAATTTCAAACCTGTAGCTTGAATATTACCAATATTAGCGTGCAACAAAGACAACTTCCATTAGACATTTTATAATAAGGAAAAAGAAAGAGTGCAGATATTAGGCCGTATTTATAAAAAGACTCACAACCTTTTGCTTTCAAAAAATGAAAGAATTCCTTCAAAGTATACGCATATAAAGAAGTGAATGAGGAGAGATTTGATGCTTCGAGGACCCTGCTGTTGCTTTTAAGCAAAAGGTTTTATGGTTTTAAAAACGTTTTCTTTTATCTATATTGCTTCTGAAAGGGTTGTTCGATACATTGAAAGTGAATGAGGATGATCCTACATCGAGGATACCTATCAAGGCATCAAAACATTAGGTTATAGTACTGCCTAAAATTTCAAGAATCTAACTTGAATATTACGAATTTAGGTAGGTACGGGGTAGCTACTATAGAATAGAATACACCTGTGTAATTTAATAAGGAAGGTACCTAATAAATGTGTCGTCCATTGTAATAGTGAATTAACTCCTTGTTTTTAAGTTTCGAGAAACGAAGGGTTTTAGTAATTGACGTATATTAAAATATACACAAATATTTGTTAAATTTTTTATATATATAATTATTTAGGACAAATCAATGATTATATTAACAGGTAGTAACTTAAACAAAAATTAAACATTTTTTAATTAAAGACGAAATATTTTTATTATCTGGAGTTACTTCACTGTTGAAGTGACATATCCAAACATAAAGTCATTTCGTTTAGTATTTTAGTCATATATTATTTCGTCATCAGATGATCGCTCTTCATCATAACGTGTGCTTGACCGGGTTGGAATATCTACTGGCAGATTTTTGTATGTGAATGATCTTTATGGCGTTTTCTGTTAACTGTCGATTTTTGTACCAATGCGTAAAGATAAGTATTTTGCTGATTAAAGTCTTTTAAATTCCAGAATAATTCAAACATTTCTTGTCTTTCAAATTCTGTAAATACCGTAAAACACTCTTTAGGGCATCTACAGTAAATATTTTCGAAGGTTTTACCAATTTTTGCTTTTCCGAATCACTTTGCTTTCAGAATCACTAAAATCTTCTATATTCGACATAATGCTATGATTATACTACAAACAAAGTTATTTTAAAAATACTTTAAGAAAACTATCACGAAACGTGTACAAGCTGTTCAACATAAGTCGCAATACAAGTGAATCAACTCCGGACTTACTTCATTATTAAAGTGACTTGTGATTTACTTCACTGTTTAAGTGAATAATAGTTAAAATCTGTTCCTCGACGAAACCAGTAACGACATTTATGACGATATAGTAATATAATTTAAAATGTTTCACTTTTATACTGAAAGATGTGATTAATTGAGAACCCATCATACAATAAAATATGAATTTCAAAATTATGTAGTTACACCACTATTACTTTGATCGACACATATGCGATTATTTGATTAAAGAAAATAGAAAACCGATCATGACCGTACCTATATACTTTTAATTTTCGACAATTCAATTAAAATTCCAGCTACCGAACGCCAATATAATATAATCGTTTTAATCGCTTTCCGGAATCGAAATAATCGACGGTTCGATACCGATAATTAATACGACGGTTAAAAAAACCGCCGAAGAGACCGGCTAATAAGTATACTTTGAAAATTTTCTACTGTACTTTTATTGCCCCGACCGCTTCGAGTTTATGCCTAAAAATGTTTTATAGGCGTCTACGGAACACAGTGTTGTTTATACGATAAGCACGGACTGAAAGACATAAAGTGACGTCACGAATCGTAAATCGTTGCAATAAATTATTTTGATTTGTTTCGCCTGATTGCGAACAAGAAGTGTTATTGAAGGTACGCTTTCGTGTATGGTACTTGCGTTATTTTGCACTTACGCTTCGAAACGAAACGTTGCTTCACTATATTTCACACTTATTCGCTTGTAGTATATAGTACCCTACCATATCTCTCAACCAGAGTTCAAATTCCCAATTCTAAATCCATTTTTTTACTTCAAAATTTCTATTTTTCAAAGGTACTTTACATTTAAATAGTTTCACAAAACAATCCAACTTAATTCCTATCAAGAAATCAGTGCTATGCAGCCAACTTTTCCCCCTTTTTTTTTATTATTCTTCTTAGTTACTCTTCTTATCCATCGTTAAAATCTCCTCACTCGAAATAATATCTACCTTTTCCCACATCTCTACCATTTTTTTCTTTTCAATTTTCCTTAAATTCATTCAATTGATTGATCTGCTGTATGGAATTTGGAAAAAATCCAGTCTAATTATGGGAATCACGAGGCTATTTATCGAAAATCCAGGACTACATGAAACGAACCGAACGTAAAACGTGATTCATGTCGATTATAATTAAATGAATTATTTATGTTTGATTTATAACAGTCGCTTATGTTTCATTCATCATACGGAGCCATAACATAACATGTAAATCAAAATTTATTAAGATTGATTCGAAGAGTATATCGTGTGTGCTTCAATGGAAGAGGACGGTCAATGGACGGATCCCAATTTGATGGCCTTCCGAACTATAAACGCGAATTTTTATATACCTAATTAATCATCGAATTAAATTGTACAGAGTGGTTGGTTATATTAAATATCAGGGGGAAATTTTGTTCAAAATGGAGTACTTGAAATTCAGTATTCAGTATCCATCAAATGGAGTAATATTCGTTTGAAAAGCGTATATTATAGGTATATACGGCAATAGTCGCGCATTGAAAACCTCTAACCAATTATCTAATATATTTATTGTTGGTAAAGTAATAATATTTTATTGGAGTTCGGAGAACAACAACTCCTGTTACAAAGATCATGTCGAAGCATTTATTACTGAAATTATTATTACTAGGCCAGGAATTGGAAAACGAAAACCATAAAGGTTTACCCTTTATTGTTGCGCAGCTAATATTTTATGATAATTTTATGTTGAACTTCTAGTAAGCAACTTATTTTATTTATTTTTTAATGCGTTCCTGCAGCGCTCTCGCCGGCATGACGTTTATATATAAGAGCCGTCGGTTTGCGGTGTGTGCTAAACTTTAAATTCAATTTTCTGTAATTGCTAATTTTCCAGCATTATTTATATCGCAAAATTTTTTATCGCATTCGAGTTAATTGCGCTGATTAATTTGGAGCATTCGTTATTTATAATAGACATCGGCCATCGACGTTCGTAATGTTCTCTTCGGATCCCCATATATTTTTACTGACAAGCCGACAAGAAAAATGAAGAAAAATGTCATAGGATAAATATACTTTAGAGTCTCCTGATGGACAGTTATTAATAATGATATCGACGGTCGAACGAACAGACACAGAACACAACTATTTTAGGCGACTGATAAATGCAACGTCAAACTACGATGGCAGGTATACATGATTTCGTCCGGTTCGGAACCCCTGGAAAATCATTCATGGTGCTCCGATTGACGGCTTACAAGACCTCACGACAAATTGTCGCAATGAACAATTTTTTTTTCTATACCTTTTTGTTATACATATGTATATACGCTAGAACTATTAAATGAGCTGTTTACTCATACAGTCGGTGCAAAACAAATATAAATGCACGTCACCTATGATTTATTATGTCACAAGTATAGGCAGTGTTGTCGAACTTTTATAGAATTTACAAAATCTAAGAATTTTCTAAAATTGTCAAATGGCAAAATGACGAGAACAAAATCAATATTATGGGTACCTATAATATTTCACGTTTTTAAACGGAGGACGTATTCAGGGGCTCATTATGATTAATCATTAAATTCCTTTATCATCTAAAATATTTTTAACATTGCGAGTAAAAAATTTAGTGTACAATTTTATTGGCCCTTAAAAGAGTACATAGTGAAATTTCTGAGAAAACTTCTGAATCTGAATTATTTAGAGCTCAAATTTTGTTATTTCTAACATGTGGAAAAGATAACTATTATACACAAAAAAGGAGGAGGTTCCAAATAACAATACAAACTAAGAACTATATTAGCAAATGCGTGGGAATTTAGGCTCAGCTGAAAAATGCATTTTGCTCGGTAAAAAAATAATAAATTCTCAACCCTATTCAACCATAAGCTACCCTCCTCTACCCCAGCTACCTTGCATTTCCGAAAACGTAACTCACGTGGTCTTTTGCTTTCTTACTATTGGCTAATGCATTGTCCAATCTCTCATTGCTATGCCCAAACTAGCTGCATCTCTCTAATTCATCGATATATTGGTGCAACCGGGCATCAGTCATATACAGTGTGTCTACTTAAGTTCGCACCACATGGAAAACTTTTTTTATTATTAATTTTACGAAAAAAGTTATTCTTCATAAAAAGTTCTGCATGTTTTAAAACCTAAAATACAACCATCAGATAACAATTTTTTTAATCCGTATACGAGGTTTGTCAAAAGAATGTGTTTTTTGCTCAAGAGTAAAGTACCTTTATTTTTGAAAATATCGAAAATTGTTATTAAGAAAAGTTGATCAGGATTAAAAATTACATTTTTTAATGTTTTTATGTAGTCGATAATTATTGTAAAATAAATTATTTTGTTATCATTTATTTCAATGCATAATCAAACTAATGCAACATAGAGGTTAAGAGATGTAAATGTAATCAAATTTTTAACGAATAAAGAGATAACAGATAACAATTTCCAATATTTTCAAAAATAGATTTACTTTACTTTTGAGGAAAAATTCATATTTTCTGACAAACCTCGTATACGACTGAAAAAATTAGATATCTGATGATTGTATTTTAGGTTTTAAAACATGCAGAACTTTTTATGAAGAATAACTTTTTTTCGTAAAATTAATAATAAAAAAGTTTTCCATATGGTGCGAACTTAAGTAGACACACTGTATACCAATACATCGAAATTACTTTATGCCCTCTAAAGGTAACCATACACCATTTTGAGCTTATAAGCAAAAAAAATCGTTCATACAACACAAACAAAAAACCCCGAAAAGTGATGGAATTTCACAGAGGTACACACAATTCCTCGGCGGTCACATCACGAACTCTCCGCGGGGCCAAAAGTCGGAGAGGAGAAATCGGAATGACAAACGTTCCTCATCGTTTCGGCGCGATCCGGCATGGGCAACGCAACGTACAGAGTATACCAAGCATACGTTAGGATCCGTATGTGTGAGCGTGCATGCCGGTGATGTATGGACATCGGGCGGATGGGCGGCCGGGCGGCCGCCCTAATAACAGAGCGGCTTAATAACACGTCTCGCGTCCAGTGTTAGCTTTGCGCTCGGCGCAACGCAAAACGGGCAATCACGGAGTAGTCCGACACTTTTGGTGCCACACTAATATATGTGTCAATTGACCGAACCCACCAACGGTCGCTATAAAACCATAGACGTACAGTTTTATTTAAAAAAAAAGGGTACAAGTTATTGAAAGAGACATTAACGTCGTCTTATTTGTGTAATAAGGGCCGGTTTATCAATTGAGGGTTACCCCTCGAGTTAAGGATAACCCTGAGTTAAACTGTCAAAAGTGTTTTTTCCGTCGCGGGTCAACTGTTAACTCGAGGGATACCCCTGCGTTATCTTAAGGGCCGGTTTATTAATTGAGGGTTACCCCTCGAGTTAAAGATAACCCTGAGTTAAACTGTCAAAAGTGTTTTTCCGTCGCGGGTCAACTGTTAATTCGAGGGATACCCCTGGGTTATTTTAAGGGCCGGTTTATTAATTGAGGGTTACCCCTCGAGTTAAAGATAACCCTGAGTTAAACTGTCAAAAGTGTTTTTCCGTCGCGGGTCAACTGTTAACTCGAGGGATACCCCTGGGTTATTTTAAGGGCCGGTTTATCAATTTAGGGTTATCCCTCGAGTTGAAGATAACCCTGAGTTAAACTGTCAAAAGTGTTTTTCCGTCGCGGGTCAACTGTTAACTCGAGGGATACCCCTGCGTTATCTTAAGGGCCGGTTTATTAATTGAGGGTTACCCCTCGAGTTAAAGATAACCCTGAGTTAAACTGTCAAAAGTGTTTTTCCGTCGCGGGTCAACTGTTAACTCGAGGGATACCCCTGGGTTATTTTAAGGGCCGGTTTATCAATTTAGGGTTACCCCTCGAGTTGAAGATAACCCTGAGTTAAACTGCCAAAAGTGTTTTTCCGTCGCGGGTCAACTGTTAACTCGAGGGATACCCCTGGGTTATTTTAAGGGCCGGTTTATCAATTTAGGGTTATCCCTCGAGTTGAAGATAACCCTGAGTTAAACTGTCAAAAGTGTTTTTCCATCGCAGGTCAACTGTTAACTCGAGGGATACTCCTGGGTTATCTTAACTCGTGCAAATTTGACAGGTTTGTGGATTTGACTCTGGGTTAACCTAAAATTTGCGTGTTTTTCTGTTGTCAAACGCATTTTTTCAATGTTTTTAAGTAAATCCAATGGAAGGCCTAGATTTTAGCGATGACGACCAAGACGTTCTAGAATTTATAGGTCATCAGCGGGGGTCCTATATTGTAAGGCCACGGCAAAATCCGTTTGAAGATTTTTATGAACATGATTTTTTCGCTCGCTTTCGATTAAAAAAAGAAACCGTTTTGTTTGTGTTAAAGCCCATAGAAGACATGGTAAAATTTCCTACAAACAAGTTTTTTTTTCGAATTCGGAAAAATTCGATTCTCTCATTCTATCCGCCATATTTATTCTTCTGACTTCTAATTTTCATTTCAAATATTCAAAACCAAAAAAGTTAGGTTATTATAGTCAAGAAATGTCAAAAACCGAGCACAAAACAACGTTGCCAAAGTTTCAACGGCTATAATGTATTGCCAACCTTTCAGCATTTCGTGGGTTTGCTAGCCCAGGGTTAAAAAAGCTTGCATAAGCACTTTTATTCTTAACTCGCAATTTAGCCCAGAGTTAGAGGTAACCCAGGGTTGGCTAACTCGGCGAGTTATCCCTCAATTGAATAAACCGGCCCTCAAACCGGCTGGGATTATTGGAGCTTATCAAATGTCAAAAATGTAAATAATTTAAGTATCATTGGTCATTACTTCGTTTAATTGACTCCCAACGCTAATGATTTCCATTTTTTTCAACATATGACATTTGATAAGCTAAAATAATTCTAGCCGGTTTTACGCAAATATTAGGATGACATTAATGTATCTTTCTATTACTTGTACCCTTTTTTTTTAATACAACTGTACCAGAGGTACGGCCCGAGAAAATCAGCAATTCACCCTAAATAAATCCATCTACAAACAGGTGACTTGTGACTGCAATATATTAGGCCTATTGGACCAAAGTACCAAAAACAAAAAATAATAATAAATAGTAATAGAATAAATGATAAAGATTTTGTTGCATAGATATTTGTACAATATATGCATATTGATCTACGCCTATGCCAAAAGTATATGTTCGTGCTGGACGTGATTCGTTTTTGGTCTTTTTTGATCACTTAATAATCGTTTTAGATGTCCGTTAGGCGCTTTGGTTGCGGCGGGGCTTTCTCTGATTCTATGCCGGTCATTAGAAAAAAAATATGTTCATTATCTGTGAACTTTAGGCGGGCCGGGGGCAAAGGAAGGTGACAATGCCGTTTCGAACAGGTACGAATTTATTTATAACCTTATAGAGTGTGTTCGTATTCCTACGTGGAGGCTTTTTATAAGGGAATTTTGTACTAGACGATACACACATTTTTATTTATGTGGGGGATGTAGTTGGTAGATAATATTTTTTCAGTGTGATAATATACAGTACAGTCGGTGCAAAACAAATATCAATGTTGTCGTCATACTTATCAAGCATTGTGACCAACTTTTATGAACAAAAAATAGATTAATATCTGCAGAATTTAATTTAATATTAACAAGAGATGATGGAAAATGTTAAAAACCAGAATTAAATCATCAAAAAAGAACATATTGTCAAAATTCAACGTTTGTATATAAAATTATAATTATTTTCTTATTGGCATCTGAATTTAAGATTGCAGCGCCATCGTGGCAAAAAACGGAACCTTCGTAACAGGCATTCATTCGTTTGTTGTTATTTGTTTTAACGTGCGAATTGTGAATTTGAAAGTGATTTTTTAGTGTTATAACTTAATTTCTTCCGAACAATTTTTATATTAAAAGACAATTTATTTCAGTTTAAGTAGTTTTTAAGTTGTTAAATTTACTGTCAATTCAAAATCTGGTAAGCAATCTGATTTGTATGTAAGATTGTATTATGTTTGGTTATATATTTTTTGTCGTTTCTTTCAATTAAATTATGAAATATGGTGTATTCAAATTACTCAATTACTTAAAAATTATACTTTTATTTATTCTATTTATTAATAATCTATTTTTTTTAATTTATAATCTTTCATTTTTAGAAAAAATGGCTCGATTAAGTATAATCGACTACATGGCGTACATTGAAGGGACAGTTTCTTCAAGATGTGTGGTAGAGGGCGAAGAAGTTTTAAATGCAGGACACATAATTTTATGGAAAATTTAATTTGGTGACTTCTGATCTTATTAAAATCTGTGCTTTGTCTACAAACTAGCGCACTTAATGGAGAACCTCATCAAATATCCGGAGAAAAAATGTTTCACATCGTTTGTTCCATTTAGTATTACTTAATGGTAAAGTATTAATTCTATATAATATTACAACTAATTTTGATAAAATATTTTATTCAGATCGAGAGCTGTTACATTTTTTTCCTACTAGAAATTATTCTTCGGGTATCGACAAGGGATTTTCATAAAACGCTTCACATCGCTTGTTCTGTTTAGTATTACTCCAATAATGGTAAAGTATTAATTCTATATAATATTACAACTAATTTTGATAAATTATTTTTTTAGATCGAGAGCTGTTACATTTTTTTCTACCAGAAATTATTCTTCGAGTATCGACAAGGGATTTTCATAAAACGCTTCACATCGCTTGTTCTGTTTAGTATTGCTTAAAAATGGCCTTATCAGATGCCCTTCCACCGTACGCTTCGCTTACGTACGTTATTATTCCCCCAGGAGATACACCGGTCATAAACTTAATTGTTGTACTCGACTTATAATGTGAATAAAATTTTATTCTACAGCAAAGGCATTTTGGCGTTTGGACATTTATTTCTGTACAATCCAGAATCATCCTTACATCCTCAAATTGATTAAAACATAGGGGCATGTTTCTTTTAATTTCCGAAGAATCGGGGAACCTTATACAGGGCTTTAAGACTGCACTTAATATAGGCAACATTTCAAAAATATATTTTTTACATAATTCGGGGGAAATAGCAAACAATACTGACAACGTTACATAAGAAAGATCACTCTTTAATTTTGTCATGACTAATACTATTCGTTCTTTAAAAAAACAGATTTATAAAAGCGACGAAACCGACAATAAAGACAAACACGAGAGAAAACAAAACAAAAACAGAACGAACGTAATGGATGCAAAACCAAAACAATGGTGCAATACCTGTTAGAAGCGTTCTATTTTCTGCCACCAGAGGGCGTATCGCTTATATTGAATCGCCAATAGTAGATTGGTAGGCACTGACTGTCAAATTGCATAGTTGCCGTTGTCATCCGATCGGTACTTTTAATTTTCAATTTCTTCTTCTTTTTTATAGTTGACCAGCCATAACTACTATAAAGGCTATTGAGCCTAATAATCAAGAAATAAGAATTTTGTGTCTAATCTTTTGCACATGTTAGAAATGACACAATTTGAGCTGTAAATAATTTAGACTCAGAAGTTTTCTCAGAAATTTCATGCACTATGTACTCTTTTAGGGGTTAATTTGATGAATTTGATGATTAATTGTATTAATCATGAATTCTGAATATTCAATTTGTTCTTGTCATTTTGCCAATTGGCAATTTTAGAAAATTCTTAGATTTTGTAAACTCTATAGTAGTTCGGCAACACTGCCTACTTTTGACGTAGTAAATTAGAGGTGACGTGCATTGATATTTGTTTTGCACCAACTGTAGGTACATCATAATTTTACATATATCATAAATTGAACAGATTTCTATATAAACTGCTCCACAAAAGTTAAGGCAATTCGCAAATTTTGCGATTGTTTTAAAAGTTACAGACTTTTTGATCACCAAATTTTCAAATATGCGAAATTAAATGTTTTCTTTCATATCTGAGTGGATTTTCTGCCCCTACCTCTACAACTCATATTAAATTTGGCGATTAAAGAACCTGAAACTTTTAAATTAATTTCAATATTTGTGAACTTCCTTAACTTTTGTGGAGCAGTATATTTAAAATAAAAAAAAACGGGACAAAGATATGGTATTTCTTCATTATACAGGGTTGTTTTGTCGAAATAAAAAATAACCAAGTTGAGATATTATAACAAAAGGATAAAACTAATTTCCTTTCGTGACTCTGGAAAAAAAACCGTATTAATAAAAGGAAACATATCGAAGTTTAAGAACCCATTCATCATGATAATTTTCAATTCAAAACGCAAAGTTCGAGAAGAGGTGTCCTTTCCATAAGTTTATTCATCAGGCCCGCCTATTTTTAATTCATTCTAAATAATAAAAAAGCGGAGCCCGTGCGCTCTCTTCGTTATTTTTTTTTGTGTGTGTAATCATGAATTACGAAATGGTTTAAATCGCCACACCCTCTTGTTCTTTTTGAGCTCGCTGGCTCGGGCCGGGGGTCACGGGGGGTCACGGGGAACTCCCATCCTGTCTGGGGTGCGGCACGCTCGTCGAAGCCTCTCGTCTGATGATGATGATGCTGCTGCCCCGCCAGCCGACCTTATGTACCTCTATACACCTATATACACGCCGGTACGGCGGCGGTACCGAAGAAGGTACCTAATCTGGACAATCTCCGCGGTACCGGTACAAAAAAATACTCCTCTTTTCGAGCGGATTTTATGCTGCATAGCGACAATAGACCTATTCAGTTTTACCTGTGCTGCGCGCGCATACTGTGGATGATTAACTTGACATCTAAACGAACAAACGAACGCACCTCAGGTACAATACCGTTCTTACACCAGACAACGACAACTTAAGACATACTTCAGACGTCATTTGTCATTATCCAACAATCCGTCGGATTTAATTTGTAAAGCACTCGATACAAATTTGTTTTTACCGCCCAGAAAGGGGATTAGGGTTAAAAAATATATGCAGGTCAAGTCTAAGAAAGAGTAAGAGGTTAGTACAAAGTTTCCCAAAATGCTGTTTGATCGGCTAGCCATTTTATATTTCAAAGAAATAATCCCATTGACCTATATAAAAAATTATAACCTTTATAAATAAATATACTAAATAATACAAAGAAATACTGTTAAAAAATAATACACACTGAACATAAACAAACATCAAACGGAAACAACCAACAAAATAGGGTTAAGATTGAAGATGGTCTCTTCTTTTTTATATTTAATACAGTTTTCATCTAAGAATCATTCAATGTGTCTGTCAATCAGCAATGAAATAGGCCAAATATCTCATCTCTCTTGCACTTTCGTTTGCGCAGATTTCAAACGGTTCCACAGATTGCGCGTGAAACATATTTGCTTCTTTTATTCTCTTATGTTGATCTAATAACTCCATCACTCTCTTTCGTAAACTGAATAGGTCTATTCCATAGAGAAATATAGAGTGGCAAAAGCATACGGATGCGCGTGAAAGTAATGGAACGAATTGAATTTGACAGATTTGACAATTTTGACATTGTCATGTCATTTAAGGTAGAAAAGTCAACGAAAATAATGAGATAGCTAATTGAACTTTTGTTATGTAAGGAATAAAGAGAGCAAATGCCTGCAAGTTCCTGTTCCTTACTATCTTATAGAATTGATTGAGATTCTAATTCTAATGCTTGCAGCGGAATAATTCGGTCATATGGTATATTTTTATTATGATTTAAAATTTTTGATACTTGTTAGTAATAGAAAATTTCATTCATTTTGTTAACATTTATTTTATTTCGTATCGTTTATTTATTTAGTCTTTTATTTTAACCTTAGATCATATATACTATTAGTATATAAGATTTTAACTATATAAGGCCTACACAAGATCGCCTAAAAGTAGTGGATTTCCGTTACTTCTGGCAACGCTGTGTTAAAATTCCGCTACTTCTGGCAACACTGGTATCTACCTTAAATGACAAGTGACAGTATGCGCAAAATTCAATTTGTGCCATCTACGAATACACGCTTTTTCCACTCTATATTCTCTATGGTCTATTCCCATCATTGTGATTCCATTTTTTCGTCGGGTACTGTTTAAGGGGTGCTTTCGGGCGAGTCCTGGCCTGGAGTTTTCGTTGACCCCGTAAATCACGACCGTTATACAGCGATTTTTTTTAGCACAATCTTGCAGCTCCGCGCAACGCAACGCCGAGCGTTTGAATATTATTACTCTACATAATAATTTAATATGGAGTGTGGGAGTATTCTTATGGGAAAATGACCCGTCGACCTCTCACCGGGGCGTTCCCACCATTGTGCTACCGGTGGCCTTACGTTCGCCGGGGGGCAGGGATTCGGGCCGCTAATTACCCCGTAATTGAAACAGGAAGTTGAGAAATCGGCGTATTCGACCTGCCGTGCAACCGCGCGAACCGTTCTTTCTTACGTGTTGCTCGGTTGTAACTTTTTTTTCTTCTTCTT
This sequence comes from Phyllotreta striolata, assembly GCA_918026865.1. Taxonomy (NCBI): domain Eukaryota; kingdom Metazoa; phylum Arthropoda; class Insecta; order Coleoptera; family Chrysomelidae; genus Phyllotreta; species Phyllotreta striolata. The sequence continues at coordinate 6,163,056 of OU900098.1, read as the reverse complement.
CTTCTTCTTTTCTTTCTCTTCGTGTATGCGTAAGTGTACCGTATAGTTTAGCGTTCTTAAATATAGGGCAGTTCGGGAGCTGTTAGAGCTTATTGTTGTGGTTTCTCTTGCGAAAAAGAGACTTGTCAAAACTTTCATTTGAAATTCCCAAAAGTTTGTTAGGTATATTTACGGCTATAACAAGGTCGACGGAAGTTGCTCGTGTTTCGTCCATTTGGACAAGATATTTCCTTTTCTGTTGCCCGCATATAATTACTTAATATCTTTTGAAATTCATAACCATAACCAATACCTTCTTACCACATACCAAGCAATTCAACTGTACAGTATATTTAGATGAAGAATCCGGTGCATTTAGTACAGTTTTGTTCCAGTAGAATGTTCCAAATATGTTATGAACATTTACGTTTCTAATCTCACCAAACTTGATTAGAACATATGACTATAGGTAGTAATATTAATTGCATCAGGAATGATGGCATGCTAGTTAAAAATTTTTGTTTTGTGGTTATTTATTTGATTTTTATGGTTTTTTTCATAATTCTCAAGTAAATTTGACGATTATTTTAGAATATTTCACCAACTTAGTTGATTTTAGGTTATTTTTTTAGGTTTTTACGAGTCAAAAATTGTTGATTTTTTAGAATATTTTACTATAGATTAGTCGATTTTGAAGACATTTCAAGTTTTTACAAGTAAAAGTGAAGATTTGTTTAGAACATCTTTCTAAATTCGATGATTTTTAATTTAAGATCTTACAAGCATAAGGTACATAAAATAGATAATTTGTTGATAATTTGAACACTTTGCTAAGTTAGTCAAACTTTTTAAATGATTTTACCAAGCAAATTTTCAAGCAAATTTCTAATTTTTGAAATGCCATCTTAAAATTAGATATATCTACTAAATTAGAATTAAATTGTCCTTATAATATACAGGCTGTTAATTAATTGAGTGCTGATTCTTTAGGATGTGAATATTTGGACGATTTTAAGAAGAAAACTTTATATCAATGAATGTCCTAAACCTTTTAGTTTTGGAGCTACATGGTGTTACAATTTTAGAAAAAAAAATACTTTTCTATCATAATTTACTTATTATTATAGTCACTGGTAATAATAGAAAATTAATTCTTGTCCAATAAAAAAAGTGTTTCTATACATGGTGGGCACCTACCAAATTTAAAAAAAATATCAGAGCATTCTTAATGAACTTGATCAACTTGGGAAAAATTGTTTTGGTTTTTATTTTTTTACGAGAAAATGGTGCGTCGTACGAAAGTAAGTCTTCTAACCAAATTTGCTCCAAAATAAATGAGATTTTTAAAAATAATTTTGGTTTTTAGAAAAAACAGTGGCGTACCATTTTTTATTCAAACATATTCAGTTCAAACCCCGTACGGACATCACTGGTAAAAATAAAAAAAATCTTTTGTCTCAAAAAATGCTTCTTAGTACTTAAAAAGTGTGTACAAAATATTATAAAAATATCTGGAGTAATAAGAACATTATGATAGAAAAGTTATATTTTTTCTAAAATTTTAACACCCTGCTTCTCAAAAGTTAAGACATTTTGGACATAGGTTCATATGAAGTTTTATTTCTTAAAATGGGCCCAAGAATCACCCCTTTCATTAGCATATATTTTTAAAAAATACCCTGTATATTGATATAAACTTTTCTTCTTAAAATCATCCAAATATTCACCTCCTGAAGTTATCGGTACTCAATTAATTAACACCCTGTATAAAACATAAAAAATTATAAGAATTGTTTTCATTTCTGCTGGATCTCTTTAAAATCCAAACGCATTATTCGAAAATCACACTGCAATTTTTAATACGACTTTCCTTGAACTACGACAAGTCCGGATCGTCATCGATTCGTTTAATTGCATGTAGAATATCACCTAAGCGCCTCGCGTGAAATATTCAAATCGCGATATGTACGAAACCTTCTTTGTCTGCTTTCGTACCGCCACTTGAACAATGTTTCGCGCGATTTTTAGTCATCTCCTTATAGGCGACTTTGGCGCTACATGTGCAAACATCATAAAAATTCATCGCTCATGCAACTGTCTATAAAAAATCCTTCCTCGAAATAAACCTCTATAGACGCGTCCGAAGAATCAAATTATCACCGATATGTTCTTATTTATACTTTAGATACTAAAAGGGTAAGAAAAATGAGTCTACGAGTCTATACAGGGTGTCTCAGAATAACTATTCCTAATTTTCAGAAATGATGAAGGGTACTTAAATAAACATTTTTTTATCAATACACTAGTGTCCGAAAAGGACCATATTTTGCTTTGAAGATGCTTGAATTGCTTGAAGATGTTCCACTTCGAATTCGAAGAAATATTGTTTTCCAGCATGATGGTGCACCAGCACATTTTCGATTAAATTGCCGAAATTATCTTAATGCACAGTTTCCAAATGGATGGATCGGTAGAGGGCGCCCGATTTTTTGGCCTGCACGTTCGCCAGATATGACGCCGCTTGATTTTTGTATTTGGGGTCATATTAAATCATTGGTTTATGAGACATGGACATTTATCGAAATTTATCGAAAATGGTGGTCGTAACTTCGAACAATTTTTATAACATTTAATGTTGTATTAGTTTTAATACTAATGTTCCTGCTTCAATTTAGTAATGTTGGATAGAGACTCATTTTTAAATATTTCTAGTTATCTTGACACCGAGACATTATCATAAATAAAAGATGTATATTTAAGTGCCCTTTATCATTTCTGAAAATTAGGAATAGTTATTCTGAGACACCCTGTATAGTCTTCAGGGGGACCCACAGCCCGGGGGTATAATCCTCTCTTTGGTTTGCTTTATTTAATCGCGCATCCGCCGATAAGAATAAGGTGTTTCGGGTGATGTACGCGACCGTGTAATCTTTAATCGAAACACGAACCCTTGCTAGTCACGTGTGCCAACATCCGGACGAAGCGACACACTGACTTTCAGTAACGGAAAAGGAATATTAAACCGGACCCGCACCTCTTCTGACGAATCCAGCACCGGTTACATTGTAGCTACCACATCCACCAGAAAGGACGTTCAAAAGCTTCTGCCAAAGTTCTCTATAAAGTGCCACAAGCAGGGAAAGAAATTTGAGTGGAATGAACGATTAATTTGCCATTTTTTTGTGGTAAAAAATTTGCAACAGATTTGGTGTACCTATACATGATGCCCCAATTATATGAACTTGCATGAATTATTTGCAGTTTTGAAGTCAAGTTGTTATAAGTCGATGGAAACTTTCTTATTGAGCCAAAAATTGTAGCAAAATATTAGCAAAAAATTAGAGTAAAATTCTGAAGGTATATTGATTCAGAAAATATTTAGTAAAAATTTCCTATTTTTTTTTATATTTATAGTAAAAAGTTGAAGACAAGCTAGCATCTTTATAAATAAATCTGGATATTTTCTCGTTCAAAATATTGAAAAATGTGCCAAATAAATAACAAATAATTTGCAATATTCTCCCATATATACAGGGTGTTTCTGAAATAAGTGGTCAAACTTTAGGAGCAAATGTATTGAGAACCCCAAATTATGACGAAAATTTAAATTTCATTTTATCGAAATGTCAAGTTTCTGAAAGATTTCGTTCCTAGATTTTTAGATGACAGTAGTTTAATAATTTTGTGTATCAGAATTTTAAATGTCATTTTTCGTAGAAACAGTATACTTTATGGCAAATCAATAAGTATACCTTTATTATTTATTATAGAAAACTTCATTTTTTCATATTCTTTAAACAAATCAATAGGAAAAGTTAAAATAAAAAAGTTATGTTAGAATTACGCCAAGAACCCCCTATTTTAACCCACCACTGGACCACTTTTTTAACCCGATTGAATAGTCCCGTAAGACATTTCATTTGCTTAGTATATGTACCAAATTTCATCATTTTACTTTTACCATTAATGAAATTATTAATAAAAATACCTCTTCAAGAATCCATCTTTAACACCCTGTATACTGATAACCAACCAATACTGATAACTCTACTTGCTCCCAAAATTTAATCAATTATTTCAGAAACACTCTGTATACAATGTGTTTTCTTGTGTGGGAAATGATATACACAGAGTGATGCCAAAATTTAGCTCAATTATTTTTCTGCGATAAAGCACGATATAATTAGCGCAACACTCGCATTATCTACATCTCAATAAGTTTCCGCAATAACAGAAAGAAACTGTAACGAGGCCGCTTCATTAAATTCGAAAGAAAAATCCCAGTAATTATTTTTGATTGATAGTACGCGTTAGTAGATATTGTATACGTAACGCGTTTCGTGTCGCGCATTTCCTATACGAAAAATATACTGAGTGACAAAAGTAAAAGAACACCAAAAAAAAGTTGTCGAAATTTAACCATTTATTCTAGTTACATGTATAAGAGAAAAATAAACAAATGATTAAAATTAATTCATCAAATTAACAACAAAACTTAAAAAAAAAATTAATAATGTGTTGCACCACCGTGGTGCTGTACACACTCTCAACAGTTTGAATGAAAAATAAAATTTGCTTCTTGGTGTTCTTTTACTTTTGTCACTCAGTATATATAAAGAGGCACGCCAGGCGACCGTTCGTAATTCCTTAACGAAGCTCAGTCTACTTTTCGAGCGTATAATATCACAAGCCGTACATAAAACTCTTCCATATTTGAACTGCCCACGTCAGATTTGATTTGACCGGCGCTGATTATCGACGAGAAAACGGCTATATTTCTAACGAACCACCGTTAACGACGGAAAAAAGGATTTATTACACTTTTAACACCTGTTTAACTAACCCAAGGGGTTACAAATACACCCAATAAACATCTATAATATACCACAATTTAAACACTATAAATATAATAAGAATAAATTAATGCATATACATAACCAGTAATTATATCCTGTTCGTATTAATTAATCGCAGCCCATCTGTATTGGTTATACCACCATGTGACGTATCAATCAGTAAATGAAAGTTTTTTTTTTGTAAGAGATGCTGATCGCTTGACGTAAGATGTATTTATTTACCGGGGCTCAGGTGTTGGTTTAAAATACATTCGTTTTAATCCTCTCGAACCGGCGAAGCCCGCCTACGGTTTTTCCATCCACGCTTAGGCGGCGTTCGATAAGTGGATATTATATGGCGTTTCCGCGAAAGGATTCCCGTGCGCCGCAAAATTTCGCATACATCACGAAATGGTCCTAAAATGAGGATCCTGGTAAAGTAAAGAGAAGATGGAAATAAGACTGGTGGGGAAATTGGTGCATGGAGATGGTGCAAAAAGTTGGTTAAAATTAATAATACGAAGATGAAGGATCCAGGAGGATCAAGGAGGATATTAGTAGGTTATTTTTAGTCCAATCAAAAATTGTAGTATGCTGGGGATATTGCTGATTAATTGTTTGCTATTTTTTGCTATATCTTATTTAAATTAAATCTTGAAGAAAAAAAATTAAAACTTTAGCAAACTAGTTAATAACAAATCATTATATCAATCATCATGATTAAAAAACGAAGTATAGGAATACATAATATGGGAGAATATTGCCAATTATTTGTTATTTATTTGGCACATTTTTCAATATTTTGAGCAAGCAAATTTTCAGATTTATTTATAAAGATGCTAGCTTGACTTCAACTTTTTACTATGTCTAAGTATTAAAAAAATAGGAAATTTGTACTAAATATTTTCTGAATCATGCAATAATACAGATTTTTTTTTCAAATATTTGATATACAGTGTGTTTCTGAACAAAGTGCATGGTCAAACTAGGAGTTATGAGCAAGTAGAGAACCTCAAAATATGACAAAAACTTAAATGTCATTTTATCGAAATGTTCTTGATTGTCGGTATACAGGGTGTTTATGATGGATTCTTGAAGAGGTATTTTTATTATTAATTTCACCAATAGCAAAGGTAAAATGATAAAATTTAGTACACATACTAAGCAAATGAAATGTCTTACGGCACTATTCAATCGGGTTAAAAAAGTTGACATGGGGTGGGTTAAAATGAAGGGGTTCGTGGGGTAATTCTAACATAACTTTTTTATTTTAACTTTTCCTATTGATTTGTTTAAAGAATATGAAAACATGAAGTTTTCTATAGATATACATAAAAAAATTTACATTTACATAAAGTAAACCGTTTTCACGAAAAATGACACTTAAAATTCTGATACACAGAAATATTAAACTATTTGTCATCTTTAAAAATCTATAGGAACGAATTCTTTCAAAAACTTGAGATTTTAATAAAATGGCATTTTTGTTTTCGTCATATTTTGATATGGGATTCTCTACACTTGCTCCTAAAGTTTGTCCTTTATTTCAGAAACACCCTGTATACATATATGGGAGAATATTGGCAATTATTTGTTATTTATTTGGCACATTTTCCAATATTTTGAACTAGAAAATATCCAGATTTATTTATAAAGATCCTAGCTTGACTTCAACTTTTTACTATAAATATAAAAAAAAATAGGAAATTTTTACTAAATATTTTCTGAATCAATATACCTACAGAATTTTATTCTAATTTTTTGCTAATATTTTGTTACAATTTTCTGCTCAATAAGGAAGTTTCCATCGACTTATAACAACTTGACTTCAAAACTGCAAATAATTCATGCAAGTTCATATAATTGGGCATCATGTATAGGTACACCAAATCTGTTGCAATTTTTTTTTACCACAAAAAAATGGCAAATTAATCGTTCATTCTACTCAAATTTCTTTCCCTGCTTGTGGCACTTTATAGAGAACTTTGGGAGAAGATTTTGAACGTCCTTTCTAGTGGATGTGTCATCTTTAAAAATCTATAGGAACGAATTCTTTCGAAAACTTGACATTTCGATTAAATGACATTTAGATTTTTTTCATATAATATACTGAGTGACAAAAGTAAAAGATCACCAAAAAATAGTTGTTGAAATTTAACCATTTATTCTAGTTACATGTATAAGAGAAAAATAAACAAATGATTAAAATTAATTCATCAAATTAACAACAAAACTTAAAAAAAATTAATAATGTGTTGCACCACCGTGGTGCTGTACACACTCTCTACAGTTTGAATTTGAATGAAAAATAAAATTTGCTTCTTGGTGTTCTTTTACTTTTGTCACTCAGTATATTTTGAAGTTTTCTACTTGCTTCCAAAGTTTGACCACTAATAATATTTCAAAAACACCCTGTATATTTTAAATATGCTAAAGTAATTAGTTTACGTTTACATACAATTCCTTAATAAATTGTATACACAACCTAATTAACTTACTATATAAATCACATTTAAAGTGAATCAATTGAATGGTTTTGAAATTGAATTTATAACGGGGTCCGACTTCGACCAGATGCAACATGCAACTGAGCACTAAGTGATAGACGACTGACATGTTTATTAACTTCATTGTGATACTCCTGCATTGTCTCTTATACGTCTACCGAAGTGCCACCTAATTGTGATCCGGACATTTTTTGTAACGCTATAAAGACGTACGGATTTAATGCCTATTGATTGTATAAAAGGCTGCGCCTATTTCGAGCAATGAGCGATATGTAACAGGTATTTATAATACGATTTGAATTATCGTTTGTAACGCCATTCGATCGTTTGAATATCGAATAATATTTTGCGGGTATATTGCCCGGTATCCTAATTAAAATCAATTATAGATAACGGTCGTTTATTGGAAGGATAATTGAATTGTGGATTCTAATTTTTCATAATGATCCTAATTTAAAATATAACTGTATTCGAATTGAACCACACCTGATGGTATATACAAAATGCGCACGGTGTACAGCGAATGATAAATTCGATAGGTTATATCGCCGATTGGATTCGACCTCTAAAGATAACCACCGACACCTCGGGCGACAATCCCTGTTATACTTGACAATTTATTATGGTTGTAAATCATTTTGTATTCATCTTCCTTATCGATCACTCGGATGGATGAAAAGTAATGTAAGTACTCATGTCAAGGGGAATATAAAATCTATAAACATAGGTACGTTCTGCAGTATAATGGAATATATTCGATAAACAGAAGTCGATAAATAATAACGTAGAATAAATTTTTAACAAATTAAAATTTGTTTTCATTTAAAATTATTTCATGAAACTTGTAATGATGAATGTTTGTGTGGCGTTATAAGTGAATCAGTTATTAGCACGGTTACTGTTAGAACAAATAAGATCCTCTTAAAAAGTATATTAATTATTATCCTGATATCTTATACAGGGCTTTTCAAGGAAACCGTCCATTAGAAGTTATAGGAGATCCTGAAAAGTCAAAAATCTGAAAATTTAGGAGTAAAGAGGAAACAGTGTTGTGAGTTTTTTGTGCTCTTTACTCTTGCTTTGTGCTGATGTGGCTCTTTTTAACTAGACCTTGATAATAGAACCATCATATGCTAATTTTTTTGGAAAACAGTCGAATGCATTTTCTATGAAATCTATGGTAATAATGCACTTAGAAGTTTGAAATTTGGTGCAAAATTTTACATATATAAATTATGCAAAATGTAGAGTACCTATTCAACGAATCATATCCTTATACCATCAATGACGAGAGGTTAATTTAAAAGAATAAAACAATCGTTTCTTGGTTCAGGAAATATCAAACAAAAGGGATTTAAAGTTACCTAAATATGTTGATTATATTGGGAGTTAAATAACAACCAACGGAACCTACAATAAGTTCAATTATAGTGAACTGCTATTTTAATTTATAAGTTATGACGTAGTTATGGTGCATTAAAGGCATCAAATAGCCATCTAGATAACTCAAGAAGTGTATTATAATAGCATAATTAATTAAATTTCGATTATTTCAAAAACGACTGGATTTGAGTAGGTATAGGGAATACCTATTGGATCGAAAGGGCATAAAATTCTCCATAGTCCAATGCTTAATTATACAGAGTGATCCATTTGAAATAACAAAGTTATAGCCGCTTTAAGTTAGCCAAGTTTGTCAGGTAATTTTAAACACCCTGCAAATAGACCATGAAAACTCAGTTTAGTTTCTTTTAGTATGTGTTGGACATTATCGATACCAAATTTCAATCTTCTAGGGGCATTATTACCAGAGATATCATAGAAAATGATGAGCGTTTTTGGCATATGGTGCTCTTATCAAAGTCTATAGTTAAAAAGGGCCACAGAATCCAAAAATGAAGTCAAAAATGGTACTTTCCATTTGAAATAACGAAGTACATACGGTTGAAAGTATGTTAGAAAAACTCACAACATTGATTATCCTTTCCTCCTAATAAATTTCCAGATTTCTAACTCTTCAGGATCTCATATAACTTCTATATAATTGATGGTTTTTTTGAAAAGCACTGTATTGCAATAAAAAATGAAGTAACCTGCACATTAATTCTTATTGTTTTTAGTGAACGCAAAACTGGTTCGCGTTCATTTTTTTCGTATCCTGATTAATTAATAAGCAATAACTTAATATAATTAATATCTACGTATGCTAATTAAGTCGCTTTATAACAAATTTATTAGTAGTTACGTGTAATTAGATAATTGATGGTATGGTAAGGTTTGAAATTGAGAAAAAATATATTATAATTGTTGGAAGGTCGTGATATGTTAATATAGTACTTTTATAGAATGTTTTAGTTAACGGATGTGTGTCGCTAATAAAATTTAGAGAGTTGCCTTTTACAAAAAATTAATTGACCACCCAAATTAGGGGTACATATTATTATAGTAGAATCGGAAATCCTTTATAAACATAATCAAAATTGAAAATACAAAATCCATTTTCTGTTTTGTTAATTAGAAACTCTCTTCGTTTCTGCGACCGTTATCGAGAAAAAAACTAAAAATGATTTTCTGTAGAAATGATTTATTTTACAATACAACAAATCTACTCAAATTATACCCTATACTGATGGCCTATACCATCAAAGTTATTGAGCTGAATGTCTCAAAAATTGCATCAGGAGCTCTAAAAAGAAATAACAAAAATCTTGAATTTTTTGCAACACCCTATATGTGCAATTATACCCCCTGCATGACGATGTTTAGTAACCACTCTGTATACTTATGTGTAAATCTTACAAATGTAATAAGATAACATCAACTTAGTAAGTACCTATAGCAATTCCTACTGCTTTTACAGCTCTTAAATGTGGAACGCATTGAAATAAAAATCGTTTTATTTAAGTACACGCGAAATAGTATATTATATACTAGGTACTGCATAATTAAATAGCATAAAAAAGCGGCACTCCATACAACATTCAATCAACGTTAAACAGTTTAATAGTAATAGTTGCATGATTACATAAATAGCCAATAGATTAGAACGAAGCATGAAAATGCGAGCTATACCATAAGCGTTCTTCAGGGGATACTTTATGCAACTATACTGTATACTTGCATACAGGTACTAGCACTAGCAATACTTGTAAAAACGTCATAACTTATAGCTAATATAATCTAAGTGGATTTTGTTTTATACTTATAAATTTGAAACTATAATATCCAAGTTACTATACCTATTTACCTATCAATACTTACATACGTATATATACTATAATAGGGGACTACCGAGTTGTACCACGACTACCTGAATTAATCCCTTACCGTTCTTTATCCGGATTACATTGACTACCGAGTTGTACCACGACGTAATTACCCCTAATGGCCTTAATACGCTCGGGATCGCCGAGTTGTACCACGGGATAGCATTTATGCCAAGCGTGGTACCGTAAAATTTTAAATTTAGGACTATCTAATGAATACAAGTAGTTTCATTCGGTACTGAAAAACAGTTTTTATTCTCCTCACCCAAATATATTTCTTTTCACAGACATGCTAATAAATATACAAAGTGAGACGTTCGCTAAAATTAAGACTGCCAGTGAATCAGAAAATAATAAAAAACTGAAGTGTGTTACAAGAAAGAAATTCGATTTTATAGCATTAAAAATTAATGAATTTAAAGAAAACAAAATTAATAAATTTGATTTTGTAAAGTCTTTAAGTTTTTACTATTTGCCGCAGTAGAGCTTATTTTATTTTATTGTATTTTATTGTATTTTATTTTATTGTATTTTAGTGTATTTTATTTTATTTTATTTTATTTTCTACTATAATTTTGTATCTAATTTATAATAAAATTGTTAATGGTTATTGTCGGGTTTTATTTTTTAAGCCGTTAAGCCTCATTAGAAAATTCGGTGGTACAACTCGGTAGTAGGATTAGGCCTACCTGCTATCCCGTGGTACAACTCGGCGACCCCGCTATAATAATCTTGAAAAATTGAGAAATTTTGTGGAAAGTAGTATCTACTTGTTATTGGTACGATCGCATAAGCTTGATTCAATAGTACTTTCCATAAACGTATAAGTAGATACCTGAGAAGTTAATTGGTTGTTTAGCTGTATAAAAATACATAATAAATCAATTTCATTGAAACCGTTTGAAGGATTAGGTAGTACCTAATACGTTGCGAATTAGTTAGGTACGTCAATGTAGTCAATCGTGTACCTTTATAATAGAATAGAAAAATTGAGAAATTTTGTGGAAAGTAGTATCTACTTATTATTGGTACGATCGCATATAAGCTTGATTCAATAGTACTTTCCATAAACGTATAAGTAGATATCTGAGAAGTTAACTGGTTGTTTAGCTGTATAAAAATACATAATAAATCAATTTCATTGAAAACGTTTGAAGGATTAGGTAGTACCTAATACGTTGCGAATTAGTTAGGTACGTCAATGTAGTCAATCGTGTACCTTTATAATAGAATAGAAAAATTGAGAAATTTTGTGGAAAGTTATAGTATCTACTTATTATTGGTACGATCGCATATAAGCTTGATTCAATAGTACTTTCCATAAACGTATAAGTAGATATCTGAGAAGTTAACTGGTTGTTTAGCTGTATAAAAATACATAATAAATCAATTTCATTGAAAACGTTTGAAGGATTAGGTAGTACCTAATACGTTGCGAATTAGTTAGGTACGTCAATGTAGTCAATCGTGTACCTTTATAATAGAATAGAAAAATTGAGAAATTTTGTGGAAAGTTATAGTATCTACTTATTATTGGTACGATCGCATATAAGCTTGATTCAATAGTACTTTCCATAAACGTATAAGTAGATATCTGAGAAGTTAACTGGTTGTTTAGCTGTATAAAAATACATAATAAATCAATTTCATTGAAAACGTTTGAAGGATTAGGTAGTACCTAATACGTTGCGAATTAGTTAGGTACGTCAATGTAGTCAATCGTGTACCTTTATAATAGAATAGAAAACCGCGACTTCCCGATCGACTAGAAACGAGCCGGCTTATAGGTATAGTTGCGACAAAAACCGTAGGTTACACATACACCGGTACTGGGTACTGCCATTTTCTAACATCAGATGACCTCAAAACGAAATAAACAGGCATAATTGGAGGCCGAGCTCGATTGGTTCGGCCAGCCGGCGATCGACCAATGAGCTGGGAGGGCCGGCCGTACCGCAGTCTCCGAGCCTATTAATCCCTGCCTAATGAGATGCACAAATCTTGCTCTTTGCGAGCATCCGATGATCGGCGACGTTGCCAACGCTACGCCGTTCCGATAATCCCCGGCGTTCGCGATGAAAAATCCATCGGCGTCGAGGTACGGTATAGGTAAGTAAGTACCCCCCGCCTTGTGTGTGTGTTCGCTTTTAAATTAGGTAGGTACTACTCCGAAATCCTACGCTCTCTCTTTCTCTCTGTCTCTGTCTATTTGGCCGGCATATCGCTCGATGTGCAATAAATTGCCAGCGAATCGTGAAATAGGTAGTACCGCGTGCATCTATTATCAATTTAATTTCGTATATCTGTGTAATTGTAGGTAGTTGATTAAAATTTAAATCGACATTTAACTCAACAAATTTAATACCTATAAGCTGTGAATGGTTACTATGTTAGCTGCGATGGTACCGCTTATGGATAAGTACCTAACGTAGTATCAGATCAATAAAATTATTTTGTCTAATACGAAATCATATTTTATAGATGCGTTCTAAAATATTATGGACGTACAAGTGGGTTTATCTCATTATTTTATAGTTTGTACTCGTACAAGGCTTTTGATATTGATTCATTAAGGTGTTGAAATTTTAAGTTTATTTAGGTTCTTTATTAAGGCCCGGTTGCACAAAATTTTGTGGGGGATTGGGCCCTGTATCAATTGATCCTGATGTGTTAACCCCGTGCTATAAGTCATGAGATGTTGCACGAAAAGACAATCTCGATTTAACACTTTGTTTACACCAGGATCTACTGATTCGTGGTCGATGTGGGATTAAAATGGTCTATGCTTTGTTGTAGTGCCATGGATTGGGGTTATTTCAAAACATAATTTTTACTATTATAGACCAAATAATGATATCTACTGTCTGTGGAATTACTTTATATCATATCATATTTTCAAATTTATCATCTTCGAACAAATAAGGAAACGTAAGACTCTAATTAGGCGTCAAACTAATGAAACCCGCGGCAATAATGGATATTAAACATGCAGTTTTTGATTCTATCAATCGAAGTTAACAAATAACAATCGAGCACTGGATTTACCCATCAGGATTTACCCAGAATCAGTCAATATCAGGTAACACCGCGTAGTTGATCGACTTTAGTAGAACAACCGGCCCTCTTATAAGGGACTCATTATATAGTTTGATGCCCATCAGTTGCACCAAAGCATCCTATAGGATGAATTCCTATCCCAAGTCAGACATAAGTCTAAAATCAATTTTATACTGTTGCACCAACTAAAAATTTCTTTACTGTGATACGAATCGATTACAGATCCTAGGTTGTCGATTTCTACGACTTAAGACGAAAATGTTTAACCTCAAAAATTTGTAGTTAATGTAGATATAATAGATAATGTAGAGGAAGAAATTAATGTGGTAGATGTTCCTATGCAGTGACAAATTCGAATAAGACCTAATTATATTGAAACATTCTCTCATTTGCCAGTTGTTATCTAAGTTAAAATGGATCGAGAAATGGATGAGAAATCAGCATCTCGCTTATTGGAATGCTCTGCAGGGTCTTAGGCAGTACAAGCTCCTACTTAGAGGCTGGACTGATGGACATGCTAGGGCAGCTGTGGAACTACCAAGAAGTAGGTTAAAAAAGATAGCAGGACTCCTAACGGGGCACTGTTGTCTGAGGAAACACCTCTACAACCTAGGTTTAGAGGGAAGTCCCGTTTGCAGGGGCTGCGGCATGGTGGATGAACCATCGGACCATGTTCTTTTGGAGTGTCAGAATTGGACTGCGCTACGCAGACGAACTTTTGGAGTCCCTGGAGACACAAACAGGCATTCATTGAAAAGGACTGAGGCCTTCATCGAGGGACTCGGCTTCATGGATGCATAAGCAGCAGGAATGGCACAATGAATGGGCCCGCTAGAGGCCTCAGTGCTTTAACCTTGGTTTGAGCTGTCTCGATCAAGGTTCGCCTGCCAACTAACTTATAGTAGTAGTAAAATGGATCGTAGGTAAAATAACCATTTTGAACTTGGTGCAACATATTCCAATCTTAAGTTGATGACACATTTAAGTTAGACTTAGATAAAATATAACCTATATAGGATGTATTGGTGCAACCGGTTCATGAATCTTATAGGTAAATCGACTTACCCAACATTTTGCTCAAATCGGCATTGTGCAAATCCGGATTCTCGTCGGCCAATTTCTTCCTCTCCACCTTCGCCCACACCATGAACGCGTTCATGGGTCTTCTAATGCGCGCCTCTTTCGTCACTTTCTGTCCCTGTCCGCCGATTTTCGGCACGAAATTAGTCCGTTGGCCGTACACCGACATCGTATCCGAATAATTCGATCGGACGTAATCGTTGCCCGTCGCGAACCTATTCCCGTCGTACTGGTGGTGCCTGTAATCGTACACTTGATCGGCGATCGCGCCCCACGGGTCCTGGCCCTTCGGTATGACCTGCGGTATCACCTGCGAGGCCGGTATCATCTCCTCCTGGTAGTCGTACCGGTACTGCGGTTGCAGAAGGGGCGATGGGGTGTTCGATGGCGATAGACACGCTGAATAGTGGTTGTTTGGTACCGGCGATGACGTCGCCTGATCTTCCATTATCCTATGGACAAACGAACGTTTATAGTATAGCTATACACATACTCAAAAATGTTTTGGTTATTATTATACCACTGGCTATTTTATTATTTGAAATGTCTTTTGTTAGATTGTTTTTATCATATTATGATGCATTGAAACACCTGTCTTCAAATTTTCACTTTTGTACATCCAAAATCTTTCGAACTGCTGCGAAAAATATTTTTTTTGATTTCATAATTTGACACTCTGTATCTTTTTTAATTTCAACATTTTACTAAAGCAAGTTGGGTTAGATCGTAATATTTTGAGTCCCAGAATCTTCCTCTTTACTTTTGGACCATTACTTACGAACCACCCTGTATACAGGGTGTTTCACAACTTATCCGACAAATTTTAACCACATATGCACTGTTACGAGAGAAGTTAATTTCCCAAAAAAATGTAATAAAAGTCTTACAGAAATCGAGATAATAAAATAATAGTTTAACAGTTCAATTACTTATACAAGATGTTCAAAATTGTTCCCATTTACTGCAATGCAAGCTTGGGTACTTGTTTTTTTTGTTTTAACCATTGTTTTGGTGCAACATTTGCCAGAGTAAAGTATTAAGGCAAAATTATGAACGCAAAATGCAGTATTTATTTTTCAATTTTTTATTGAAACTCGGGTTTATAATTTTATTTCTGTAGGACTTTTATTACATTTTTTTTGAGATTTCTCAAAGAGAGAGAAGTTGATTTCTCCAAAAAAAATGTAATAAAAGTCCTACAGAAATAAAATTATAAACCCGAGTTTCAATAA
Source organism: Phyllotreta striolata (assembly GCA_918026865.1). Lineage (NCBI taxonomy): Eukaryota > Metazoa > Arthropoda > Insecta > Coleoptera > Chrysomelidae > Phyllotreta > Phyllotreta striolata. Next base: position 6,147,100 of record OU900098.1, on the reverse strand, counting down.
AAAATTGAAAAATAAATACTGCATTTTGCGTTCATAATTTTGCCTTAATACTTTACTGTAGCAAATGTTGCACCAAAACAATGGTTAAAACAAAAAAAAACAAGCACCCAAGCTTGCATTGCAATAAATGGGAACAATTTTGAACATCTTGTATAAGTAATTGAACTGTTAAACTAATATTTTATTATCTCGATTTCTGTAAGACTTTTATTACATTTTTTTTTTGGGAAATTAACTTCTCTCGTAACAGTGCATATGTGGTTAAAATTTGTCGGATAAGTTGTGAACACCCTGTATACACTCTCAAAAATGTTTTGCATAAAAGAATAAACATTTAATACAACGAATTATTTGTAAAATTACTCATCAAAATTAGTTTCCAAAAGGCATAAACATCATTTAAAATTAAAAATAAAAACAAATTAACAAAAGACATTTTAAATAATAACTGAGCAGTGGCATTTCAACTATATAATATGCAAAACATTTTTGAGTCGATAAAATTTAATAAATTTAATTGTTCCAGTGGACCACACTCCGCGCTTCTGTACGATTATATTGATTTCCCTATTATGCTTAAATTTATTTCCAATAGTGTATAACGATTTATAAGTATGCTTAAGTTAATCTGGTAATGACGTCACGAGATTTTAAATTGAACGCACTATATCCGATACTTTGTAAATATACAATGTTTTCATATTAGTTATTATTTTGTCAACTTAATTTATCTCGTTTTCCTGGGAATAAATAGGCAAAAAATAATAGTAAAAAAAACACATCAATCAATAATTGGAACGAATAAATCACTTTCCTAAAGATTTTTTTCCTGTCGCTAATTAATCGCATATGAAATGTAACAACATAAAGAACACACAAGTAGATCCTGCGACAATAAAAAAAAATGTGCACCGCATTAATTCGCATAACTCGTTATCGTTTTGCACGTTGCATAAATTAGAATTTATAACGTATACTTGGGGTTTTTAAAATCGCAGTTTTAATGTGTGTAATCAAATCGAGAAAATATTAATCCGTTATCAGTTTTTAAACGAAAACTAATGCAAGATAAACACGTGCGTCTACTGATGTTATTGTAGATATTGAAATTTACGACAGAGTTCGCTGATAAACAAATTGTTTTCAGAAATTTATTGTTGGTGTTGTGTAAGGTGTATGATTCCGTTAATTTTTTTTTATTTTAACTTTAATTGCCGTATAGGAATATTAAATTTTACAAAAATTCATTTAGGATTATTTCAATTACCCATATTCAATAGAAATTAATATAATTTTAGGAAAGCCATATCGCATAAAATAGATAAACAGTATAATGCATCAGATGAGGATTGCATGAATAAGAAGAAATTTTTATTAGCGAAATCAATTACAAGAAAATAAAAAACCGTAGTGTAATATTCCTAGGAAGAGTATAACCTTCGATTTGTAGAATATGTATATTAATAGAGGTGAATTGAGATAGGTATCTATTCATTTATTAGCTATCATGCACGATTTTATTTTAATTACAATTAAATATAAGACGTTATAACATCATACAGATATTTTAATTCGGACGTTTCCTTAATATATGTATATCTTGTAACATTAGTTAATCGTTCGGTTTAGATCATTAAAGGCAATTAAAAGTATTGGTTTCGTTTATTAAAAAATACCTGATTTATTACAGGAGGTGTGTATACGATTATAGTTGTTTTAATTAATAAGGCTTTTATTAGAAACTTTTTTTTTGTACGATGGAGGTCGTGTAAGTTTTAATTAGATAAGTTTATAAGACGATAGAAGAGTTATAGAAAAATTGCTGTATATAAGAGGAATAATTTTTGTGCAGGTAGGTACTTACGGAAAATTAAGGTTTCAAACGCGCTGAATTGATCGAATGGATTGTAATGATGAAATCGATGTTGAAAATATATACCTGTTCTCTCGTTTAGTATAGTTTACGAAATTTTTATTCGATAAAAACAAGCAACAGTTTCCACTTGATAATAGTGATAAAGTAATAGAGATATTTTTCATATCGTCATCATCAATACATTCGCTCACGCTTACTTAAATAAGCCATAATTGAGAGTATTTTCAAAATGTCATGCGAATCGCAAATATATCATTTATTAATTTCACATTATCGCTTTAATAAAAGTCGGTAAAATTTGAATAATGGAAGTTAGTAGCAGATATAGGAGATTTTCAAATTATTTCCGAGCAATGAGATAAAATCATTATCTTATCGAATTATAATCTAACGTTGGAAAATATAAACAACTATCCAATTTAACCGAAACGTTGGCCAATCAAAAAGTAATTATAACAAAATAATCATCGATACATCATCGTCTATTAATAGTGTTATATATAGAGTTCGACAGAAACAACAAAATTGTTTTGATTAATCCAGTAGTATACAGGAATATTAATGTTAATTGTTAGAGATATTTGCGACAGCGCAATTGTCCTTGGTGTATTAAGCTATTACAATCGATCTGTAGACGAATAAAAAATCCAATTTTTTAATACACATCAATACCATCAAGGCCGCCAAAGCACGCCCTCAAATTTTTAATTCGTGGGGTAATATAGAACTGTTTTTGGTTAAATTTTTCCACAATAGATGGAATGAGATTGGTTTAACTCACTAGTAGATGTTCCGTGTTTGATTACACTTGACATAAAATCAAACGTATACAAGAAAGTAAAATAAGATATCCTTTTCAGAATATTTTAAAATCAATTCTTTTCCCTTCAAATTGAAAATATAAAAGTAGGGTTTTAAAAATAGTCATTAAAGTGTTCTAAATGTATTCCGGTGTACTGGAAATACCTTATTTCATATTACCTCTCCTTAAAAAGTGCAAATTATCCAAAAATATCTAAAAAACGGAAACTATTCGCACTGCTGTCACTAGTCAAATTTACAAAATTGTTCTGTGATTTGACATTTATGTCAGGCGACACCATGATTTTTCAGGAATCTATCATCACTATTTGCTAAAACTCTTTAATTAATTTTTTTAATATAATACAGCCTGTGGATAAATATATAAACTAGGAGACATCGTTCTGTTATAAGTATTTTTCATCCTACTAAAATTATTCAGAGGAAACTCGAGTCTTATTAGAATTACGTTTTGCCATTTAAATAACATTACAAATAAATGGCAGTTTTTGATTGCAATTTTCTTAAATATATAATGAAGTAGGAGAGATTAAAAATAGAAGATATCATTGCTTGGAGTCTCTATATTAGATATAAGAAAGATCCAATAAATTGATAAAGCCAAATTTGAATCTTACTGGAATCACTAAACCCATGTTTTCCCATTTAAAAATACCCTAAAATGGCGCCCTTAAAGCTCAATTTTACTATTTCAACGCAACTTTGGAGTACATTAATCATTATTTACTTGAAAGTAGTAGGTAAATATATATAAAGGGTCGTTCATCACACGACAAACACACCAAATTACGCATTTTCCCGAAGACGTATTAACGTCGAAAACGCCATCCGATTCCGGTTTATCGAAAGCACATCGAGCCGAACCATTAAATGGTGCTTTTATGTCTTTGCTTGTTACGCTAAAAACGTTGATATACGACAAAACGAAACGGGTTTATATATTTACAAGGATCCGTTGGATATATCCCGGCCCCGGCAACTCTTGTGCGTATAATTACGTGCCCGACGGGGACGTTCGTCATCATGAGCATGCTGGATGATCGAATAAGGAATCGGACGAGATGCGTTCATAAGCGATTCGATGATGTTCCGAGACGTTTCTACGTACAAACGCAATTTGTTAAACGACCGGTCGAGATTCATTCGAAACGACGGGAAAATTAATATTGAATTAATTTATATCTAAGCATCGCTCGAAGGATGATTGCAATTTATTTTTGTAAGTTTTGTAGGTACGAAAGGGATTCAAAAATTATATCCTATCTCCTATAGTTTGATTAATTTTAATTCGTGCGTGGACACCTATGGAATAAGTATAAACTTTTGATTTTCAATATACAGGGTGTTTCTGAAATAAGTAGTTAAACTTTGGGAGCAAGTAGAGAAACTCAAAATATGACAAAAATGTAATTTTATCCAAGTGTCCTTGGTTATTGGTATATGTAGAGGGATGTTAAAGATGGATTCTTGAGGGGGTATTTTTATTAATAATTTCATTAATAGTAAAGATAAAATGATGAAATTTTGTACACCTATACTAAGCAAATGAAATGTCTTACGGCACTAGTCGATAGGGTTAAAAAAGTTGTCAAGGGGTGGGTTAAAATGGGGGTTTATGGGGTAATTCTAACCTAACTTTTTTATTTTAACCTTTTCTATTGATTTGCTTAAAGTATATGAAAAAATGAAATTTTCTACATAAAAAGGTATACTTGTTGATTTTCCGTAAAGTGAACCATTTTCACGAAAAAAGACTTTTAATTTTTTCGAAAACTTGACATTTCGATAAAATGACATTTAAGTTTACTTCATTTTTGGGATACTTTACACTTGCTCCTAAAGTTTGACCGCACTTATTTCAGAAACACCCTGTATTTTATTAGAACGATTCATGTGAATAAACAAATTAAAGACGTTTTAGATTATACTTAGGAAATTAATACTTTTACAATTTTTATACTTATTAACCATTAAATATACTGCTCCACAAAAGTTAAGGAAGTTCACAAATATTGATATTAATTTAAAAGTTGCAGGTTTTTTGATCGCCAAATTTAGTATGAGTTGTAGAGGTAGGGACAAAAAATCCACTCAGATATGAAAGAAAACATTTAATTTCTCATATTTGAAAATTTGGTGATCAAAAAGTCTGTAACTTTTAAAATAATCGCAAAATTTGCGAACTTCCTTAACTTTTGTGGAACAGTTTAGATCTATAATTATTGACCACATATTTCTTCTAATAACAAAAAATAATTTGTATCATGCACTGCATGTATTATAATTTTACAAATTGAAGCCTAAAAATTTCAGTATAGAGAGGAATTATATTTGTTTTAAGAAATTGAAAAATTAAGCATATTATAGAATGTAAAAAGTAAGTAGGTTATTCAGAAATTATAATTTGCTCTCATGCAAGAGATGGAAAACCTTCTTTTTTCAGACGAAAATGTTGGTAAAAGTCTATCACGTAATATATTTTTGAACGCTTTTTCCTATAGATTTTTTGTCTTATATCTAAATAATATTCAGGCGAGCTTGAATTCGAAAATTCGAATAGGTATTAATCTCACAAGTCTAGCAGAATATTTAACTTTTGGCAGTAGATACAAACAGTAGATAGAAATACAGGTTATTTTTCCTTATGTATCTATTTTTAAGCAATCGTATGCTATAATTAAACTTTACTGGAAAATGAATAGAAGTTATTTATTTCGACCAAATTACCTAATCGTTTATAAAGTAATTAATCAATTAATCAATTAACCGATCGTTTCGCATCGGCAATTAATCAGAGAACCGAAATTTCTCGGAACGTTCCTCTCGAGTACGTCACGTTTTCGAATAAAATTCGCCTTCGAATGGACGCGGGAAAATTCCGCTCGTTATACGGAAAAACGGTAGTATACCGTTGAATTGCCCCGCCATCGACGGAAAAATCCGAAAAAAAAAATCCAAAGATACATCGCTTTATAAAGTTACGACGCGACACGTATGTATATAGATAATAACGCGAAACTATTACGGAGATGGGAATTTTTCCGTTCTTCCCGACCGTCGTGTAACGGTACCGTAAATATTCAATATCACTGGCATCGTAAAAGATTCGAAACGTAATGATCTGACCTCTGAACTGTCGCTGCCCGTGCTGCATTTAGCGATTAGTTTATGCCTATTTGCCTATTTAGCACGTTAACGTTATTATCCTACATAATGCGGAACGTCTGTGCCGCATATAAATTAAATTCGTCTAACGTTAATGTCCAATTTACTAATCTACGCGCTCGATAAATACGCAAAAATTGGTAATTGAAAAATACTTGGCAACGCAGCAAGATATGTACCTTTGATTAATTTTATTAGGTTTGTTCCTACAACTGTCAGAAATAGCCGGTGGTCGTCAGGAGTCTGCGCAGTCATAATTTAGGCGTTCCAATAAACTCCACAGACATCTCTGATTCTGATTTGGTTAACAATTTATTGTTCCAACAGTTCAAGGGACTGGTTTTGTGATAGTCAGAAAAATTTGCTTCGAAATCATCCAGCACTTATATTTTCCACACATATTTGTAATTCTACCAAAAATATTAATATCGTGTATGAACAAATCAATTGCACTAATACAGGCAATTATAAAGGGTGTTTCAATAAGACCGCAAGATTTGAATTTCCTGTCATGTTTGACAGTCATAATGAAACGTGATTATAACATGACAGATCGAAAGTTGACAGTTGGGAGTTAGTTAATATGGATCATTGAATCTGAATCTGAATATGGATCTGGATCTGGATAAGCATTACTCCCGGTCGGGTCATTTCCCGGTTTGGTGACCAGAATTGGTCGCCACGTTTTTGTGATTTAGCACCTTTGGACTTTTGGCTGTGGGGTTACTTGTAGTCACAGGTTTATGCCAACATTCCCGCGACCACCGAAGCGATAAAAGCCGAAATTAGACGCTCTATCAATAGGTTTGTTCCTACAACAGTCAAAAATAGCCGGTGGTCGTCAGGAGTCTGCGCAGTAATAATTTAGGCGTTCCAACAAACTCCACAGACATCTCTGGTTCTGATTTGGTTAACAATTTATTGTTCCAACAGTTCAAGGGACTTGTTTTGTGATAGTCAGAAAAATTTGATGATAGTACAGAGATTTAGAATCCGGCGCAAGCGCATTTTCAATTAGGGTTTAATTTGTATTTCTGAATATAGGTTAATTATCAGGTTTTGTTGTTTGTTGTTTTTTGTTTGATATTTGGTAAAGACCATAAATCTATTAACTATGGACGCGGTTTAGACAAAGAGGTAGTGTTGTCGATGAATGAGAGAGATGCAGCTAGTTTGGGCATATGGCAATGAGAGATTGGACAATGCATTAGCCAATAGTAAGAAAGCAAAAGACCACGTGAGTTACGTTTTCGGAAATGCAAGGTAGCTGGGGTAGAGGAGGGTAGCTTATGGTAGAATAGAGTTGAGGATTTATTATTTTTTTACCGAGCAAAATTCATTTTTTAGCTGAGCCTAAATTCCCACTCATTTGCAAATACAGTTCTTATTTTGTATTGTTAATTGGAACATCCTACCTATTAGCCAGTACATATTTCGCAATTTAAGACCTAACTGCTTTCTCTTGTAAAAAATATGTTTCTTCCAGGTCATTCTTCTGTCCAAGTGGATACCAAGATAAAAACAATATTTAAATATTAAGCGTATAAATAATTTAACAGATTAATCACCTTTTTCCACACACCCTGTATATATTTTATATATTTTTTGGTCCCGCCTACTTTTAGCCCAAACTAGCTCCATCTCTCAGGGACCTCTCTCTCTATCATTGGAAAAGCTGAATAACCTCAAAATGCCGATAGTGCCGCGTCCATACTTAATAGGTCTATGGTAAAGACTGTAAAGACTGTTCCATCAAGAAATCTGAAATTTGATAACACCATCCAATCATAAACCGCGCATGCGAAATATAGAAGAGTCAGAAACTTATTGGTAACAAATCAGTGACTTTCTGTAGGAACAAACCTAATCAGTCGCTTTTTGATTAATTATTTTGTTTAACAGCGTTGCCAGGTGTGTTGATAATTTTGGTATTTTTTTCGGAGAATTTTTTTTGTGCTGGTATAAAATTGAATAGGGATTTAAGGGCATAAAATTCGCGCGACACCGGTGAGGCACACATCAGAGAGCGGTCGAAACACGACCGAATATAACCCGCCGAAAATTCCACAACACTAAAATCCTTCCCATAAAAACTGGTAGCCGATAGAAAGGCGGTTTTTCATGGGAAATAATTCACATACGAAATGAATTCTCCGCAGTCCCGTCACGTTCGAGACTCGTTGCGTTTTTGCCTGAAAGTTGGTTAACTGAGCTCTCCTGAAAAGGATTTAGCAGCCCGTTTAAATTCGCGCCGCCTCACCGTTCAATAATTAAGACATTTGCTGCACGGCATCACGTTTAAATCAAGCAACAACTATGTTAATGGCTAGTACTTAAGGGAGATGCTTTTTCACAATTATTCGCCGTATTTTATAAATGTAAGGCGCGTCCCCGTCGCTCCACACCGGACCTCTTATTATTGCTGATTGTCTATCAAATCCATCCATAAATAATACCATTTTATTATTATCGGATGTGCGTGCTTAACCCTTAAAAATCTACTTTATAAAATACTATTGTTGGTGTAAAACTAATATCAATGCATGTGACTACTGATGTTGTCATAATTGACAAGTATTGTGACCAACTTTTAAAAATAAATACTTAAAATAGTTTAAGCTTAATACCTGCAGAATTTAATTTAATATTACTAAAGAGATGATAGAAAATGTTAAAAAGCAGAATTAAATCATCCAAAAAGATATATTTGTAGTTTGTATATAAAATTAACAATATTTTCTTATAGTAGGTTGGTAGGCACTGACTGTCAAGTTGCATAGTTGTCATCCGATCAGTACTTTTAATTTTCAACTTCTTCTTCTTTCTAGTTTATTAGCTTTAACATCTAAAGACTATTCAGCTGAATAATCAAGAAATAACATTTTTTTGCGTAGTTTTCTTTTCCACATGTTATAAATGACACAATTTCAGCTCTAAATAATTCAGATTCAGAAGTTTTCTCAGTAATTTTACTTTTACACAAATCTCTAAGTAAGAAGTCAAACGGTGTCAAATCACATGATCTTGGTGGCCAATTGACATTACCTCCCTAAGAGTTAACATGACCATTGAATGTTTCTTGCAAAAATAAAATTACCTTTTGGCAATTTTTATCACTTGTTCGATCGTATATACTTTTTCATAACTGATGAACCTCAATAGATAGCATAAATAAATCTCTATGCTAGTTTTACCACGAAAGAAATGGCGGCGAATTTAAAATATCAGAGTTACTTTTGAGACATCCTATACTATCTTTTTGCTTTTCTAGTATACTACTTCATTTACAAATAGGTATGTTTATTACACTCTACACACAATACAGCCTGAAATAATGATTAAAAAATATTGATATCTGCATAATTTCCTTACACATATTTGATTTTAATCCCGATTCCTCGTTCTTGGTTCGATAGCTCAGCAGGCGCGAAAAGCGCACGGGAAACTCGAATTCCGATAAGGAATATACACCAGGCATGCATACCCGTTTAACGCCATTATAGAGGCTCATCGGTTGTGCTCTAACGAACGCTCTTTCCGGGTAATACGTAGTACCTACACCTATTTATGCGGCTCATTTTCTACGTTGCTATCGAGCAGATTCATCTGGCGGAACTGTCTAAGAGTACCCCGAAGGCGATGCTTTTGCGATCGCGAAAAAAACCGCCCCGTATGTGCGGTGGAATTCGCGACCGGGTGTATATCTTATCTAGAATATGCGTAAAATGGTTTGAGATACGTTAAATAAATTTACTCTCCCGGTAATGGCTGGTATAAATGTGTCAAAATCAAAGTTGAAGCTTTTGGGCTAATCAATAAATTGTTATTTCGTTTAAATAAATGTATTATGCAGGGTGTTTTTTAATAACATGGTAATACTAAAGGGGGTGATTCTAGGATCAATTTTAAGAAAAAAACTTCATGTGAACATATGTCCTAAACGTCTTAACTTTTGAGATATGGGGTGTTGAAGTTTTAAGAAATAAATCAATTTTTTATTGTCATTTCCATACCACTTTAAATATACTGCTCCACAAAAGTTAAGGAAGTTCACAAATATTGAGATTAATTTAAAAGTTGCAGGTTTTTTGATCGCCAAATTTAGTATGAGTTCTGGAGGTAGGGACAAAAAATCCACTAAGATATGAGAGAAAACATTTAAATTTGCATTTTTGAAAATTTGGTGATCAAAAAGTCTGTAACTTTTAAAATAATCGCAAAATTTGCGAACTTCCTTAACTTTTGTGGAGCAGTTTATTTTTATCATATTTGGTGTATGGCGTTTATGCATTAAAGAGAATTTTTTTACTTAAAAACATTTTTTTAATTTCAACAGTAGCGTCCTTACTGAACTCAGGCCAAATATTTTTGAGGGTAAAAGTGGTACGCCACTACTTTCTCTTGAAGTAAAAATTATTTTTGGAGGCCCCTTTCAATTTAGAACAAATTTGATATTTAACTTTTCGACTCATCGTTTCGCATTAAAAAAATAAATGCATTCATTTGTACATTGCCACTGTTATATGAAGTTTTTTTCTGAAAATGGGCCCAAGAATCACCTCCTTCATCAGTATATTAGCATGTTATTAAAAAACACCCTGTATATCAATACGTACCGAGAAATGGATTTGAATAGAAAATTTAGACGTATACAGTATTTATACGTGATTCACCGGTAAGGAGAATTATTGCGATTTTATATTATTGACCCGAATACATTTTCAATCTTGTGCGTGAGATGTGGGGGAGGCGGCCTTTTCGTTTATTTGCTCACTTTTTTATAATATCCCATTGTTTCGAGGCTTTATTGAATGATTATTGTCGTTTTTGTACTTGCACAAGAAAATTGATTTTAATAAACCTTCGAATCGACGAAAAAAATGGTCGCTATAGCGCTATTTTCCTGACCTTTTCATCCCAATTTTCCTCACATTAAACGTTTAAAAAAATACCACGGTGTTGCCAAGTTTTTTTTCTAATCAAATATTATAGAGTTTTGTGTAACATATAAAGGTCGCGAACAAACCGTCTAATAACTTTATTCGTATTCGCGACATTCATGAATTTATTGATACAGTTATATTCAAATCTTTGCGAATGATTATGTTAGATGGATCATTTAGGTACATAATTTTATGTCCTAGTATTTGATATTAGATTGCAATGTCATAAACACCCACTTCTAATCGTACAACAACCACAAGGCGAAGTCCTTATCTAAGATATATGTTTATTAACCGATACTTAGCAGAAACCTTTCATTGATACCCGTTTTGTTAAGCCAAAGAAACGAGGCCAGAACAATTTTGTCGAATTGTAGGATTTTAAGATGCGTGCGATGGTATCCTTGATGGTATAGGATTTTAATAACTAACGGAAGTAATCCAATCTAAGTCAGTGTAGGAAGATAAAGGGCAATAAACTCGAATGCGTGCTTAATTTGCAAACAATCAAATTCCTAAACTCTTGGGTAACCTAATTAAAAAGCGAAAAAAATTTCAATGAAATTTCCAATGAGGAAAAAAGCGATTTTTTCGAAGATTCCAATTGAATTGGTGAACTTCGTTGTCACCTACGAAATATTACTAAATTTATATTATAGGAAATTTTTAACTATATCATTGATTCAACTAAACAAATCGTCAATGCACACAACGCGAACGCCAATGCATACAAATATTACAATAAACAATTAATTCGAGAAGCGACAGATTAAATAAAGCAATTAATAGCGAAACGAAAGGTCGCTAAACTTGGCGATATTATTTATAATAATATCCGACCATTACATTTAGCTAGAATTCAAACTCACTTATATTAAACATTTCAATATGGTCGTAATTTCTTATTGTTATATTCAGAAGATTGTTTCTATTGTTCGCCGGGCGGTGAATGAAATTTATTACAACGTGCACCTTGACCTAGCATTTATACAAACTCTTGATTTTAATGGAACAAACTGTTCGATTTCTTCGATTGTTACGTATCAAATTCCGACTACCGATTAGCTGTTATAGGTCGATTCTTGACACAGCTCCACCCTGTATATATTATTAACAGAGGATTTGTATTGATAAGTACTCTAATTTTAATGTAATTTAAAGGATTTTTGAACTTTAAGTGTGGAGTAGTATTTGAGTGTTTTTTGGATGAGTTGATCATATGAATGATGAAACCTATGTTTGAAAAAATACCATATATTTGTGGGCCCATTTGATAAAATTGTGGATATTATAAAGAAACTTAGTAGTATTAGTATTAGTAGTGGATATTAAAAGTGGAATTAATAAAAGTAGATATGTATTCAGAGTGTTTTATTAATAAAACATGCTAATGATGAAGGGGGTGAATCTTGGGCCCATTTAAAAAAAAAACTTTATATGAACCTATGTCCTAAAGTCCTTAACTTTGAGATATATTAGGGTGTTAAAGTTTTAAGAAAAAAATCAATTTTTTACTTTCATTTCCATACCACTTTAAATATTTTTATGAAATTTGGTGTACGGCGTTTATGCATTAAAGAGCATTTTTGACCTAAAACACATTTTTTATTTTTAACAGTGTCCTTACTGGACTCAGGCCAAATATTTTTTAAGGTAAAAGTGGTAACAATAAATTTTAGGTTTAAGACATATGATCATATGAAGTTTTTTCTTAAAATGGATCCAAGAATCACCCCCTTCAATATTAGCATGTTATTAAAAAACACCTTGTATAATTTTAGTAGTACCTAGGTACCTAATTCAATAGGAAAATATCTCGATTACGAGTCCATTTGATAAGATTGTGATATTCCAAGCAAACTGAAAATTAGTAGTAGATATACTAGAAGTAGAATTAGTACCTATAGAATTATTACTTTTTAATATTAGGGTTATTTAAATTTTGAATATCGAAACGGGCTGTGTATTTGGAGGAGTTGTTCATATGAATGATGAAACCATCGTTTGACATAATTATTATTTATGAGTAGATTTTAGAAACTTCTCTAGGTAGATCTTGATTATGGGATAATTTGATAAGATAGCGGTGCTCCAAAGTGAAAATTAGTAGTAGATATTAGAATTAGAAATAGTAGAAATATTATAAAGAAGTAGGTACTTTATATACATATCAAGATTTTTTAAATTTTGAGTGTCTTAGTAACAGGATGTATATTGAAAAATTCGATTTTATGAGTTATGAACCACAACTTGATCGATCACTAAAAACAATCATTTATGAGTAAATTATGGAATCTTCTCCTATGATGGAATGATTGTTTCAAGAAAACGGAGAATTTTCGATTCGAGCGTCAAATCTCAGCCAATTTCATATATCTCGTTATTAGTTTATAGGCGTCAATCATGACACAATAACATCTATCGGTAGTAACAGTAAATTTCGTATCTGATTAGATTGGCGACTGATGCCACTTATCCCAAAGTATGGATATATACACTTTGATCTAACTAAATTCGTCTGATCATTCGATTAGTCTGGGCAATGTTTTGATAATAGGATTAAACAAATTCCATTGATGATTCGGGAAGAGAGAAATTACCGAAGGAGACTATACAAATTTTACACCAAACACAGTACAATTATTATTTAGAGATAAATTGGTAGGTATATGTATAGTACATAAAAAAATCATGACTCCTTTTTGAAGACAATTTGAATGCTACACAAACGCTGCTAATCCTTTTACGACGATGATTACAATGCCAGAGATAACAACAATATTTGCTGAGAAACGCTCGAATTTTAACGTATTTTAATCGACGGAAAAAAAGTCCGCGTGGAGCCGAGCGGAGCCCGTTTTTTGCTCGTGGTCCCGTCGCAGGATGGGAATATCTGCGATCTAGTTTCGAGATAAAAAGACGCGCCATTTTTTTGCCGAACGGATTTCGGCTGTTGTGCAATACTCTCCAACCTTGGGAGCGCTCAAAACTTGTTTGGTCGGCTTAACTAATGTTTTAATTGAATTTTAATAAAATCCCACGAAAAGCGCCAAAACCAGGGTTTTCCGAAAAACGTAGACGTATAAATATCATTTCCGCATATACGATTAAAAAAATGTGTATTGTGTACGGCCTCCTTTAGAGGTAAAACTAGGGTGAAAACCGATTGCACCCAACGATCGCCTAATTTTTAATCCTGGCTCTAATAGAATATTATCCTGATGACGAATTATTCGTTAATGCGCAAATAATAACAGGCCATTTTCGGCAATTTTACACGCTAATGAAATTATCCTCGTCAAAGTCGTTGTAGCCTATAGCCTAAATTCGTGGTATTTTTCGCGTTTTAATGGCATGTTTGTTTTCGAATCGACGGTTTGAGCCGTCGACAATCCATCAGGCAATCGTACTGGTTGGGATCCCAGACGGGTCGGGTCATCGCCAAATAACAAAAAAAAATTGCACTGTCATATACTCGAGAATATGAGCCTATTTTGAAGGTGGGTACTACTTGGAGATATTTGGTGGAATTAGCGGGGTAGGTACGCCTTTATTTGGGAATTTTGTTTGGGCTGTTTTAATGCAGGAATTAAGATTAGGTCTAAAAATTTTTAGTGTATAAAATTTTGGTCGGATTTTCGACGAGCGAGTGGCAGGAATAAATTAATTAATTATTCAGATTAGGTTTTTTTTGAGTATTTGCTTTTTTGGATTAATTCGAATTTCCATAAATTTTGTATCGAATCGTTGGTATTTTTTTGGTGCGTACTTGATGATGAAATTGTCGAGGTTTCGATTAGTCTTGGCATAATTTCATAATTCGATTAGATTTATATCGTTAATAGGACATTTCCTATATAAAGCTTACGGTACGATTTTGGAGTAAACTGAGCATTTAACGCAAAAATTCGAAATGTCTTAAGCAATACTTACGGATAGGAAAATGTGTTATTACAGTCTTCATCAGAAGCCATTTCAAAATAATCCTATATTTTACACCACTTACTATTATCACTACTTCATCGACATAATCAGTTTTTCAATTAGTACACACAAAATATCTATTCGAGGAACAAACAAAAAAAAAAAACGAACTTGTATAAATATGTAGGTACTATTCGCTCGTTCGTCGAGAATTGAAGAAAAAAATCCGGAAAATTCGTCGCGAATTACGAGCGCACTGGAAAACGTACAAAATCAGCAGGAAAAATCCGCGTCCTGGGATGAATCGATATCGCGCGAAGAGTACCAACAGCGATGTGTCGAAGGCCTAGCGCAAAAAAAGCACGTCACTTGTTGCATTACCGTCGGAGTCGTACCCACTGAGGAGGTAAATGTGGCCAGGTAAGAAGCGCGTGTGTGCGTACGCTATCGGCTGAACGGAGATACTGATGTGCAGGTCGGATAGTACGTTGCGAGCTCGCCCGCCATGCCTCGCCACCAAGGGTCTCTGCCTTACCTGCAAGGTACTACCTATAATCTATCGTCGGGCGGCTGTTTGTTTGATTGCACGCCGTAATCAAGGAGGAGATTTTGCTCGTTTTTTCCCGTTCTTCCGATTTTCACGCTGCTACTGGGTACTGCTTCGATTTCGGTACCACTTTATAGTACCTATACGCGTTTGTACGATTCCATTTTGCTTTTGATTTCTTTAAAATTTGCTCAAATTCTTTGGTGGTAGGTACCAACAAAAACAAATTAAAATAGGAAATGCTAATATATATATTTAATTTGGTATACCTATAATATTTCACGCTGCTACTGGGGTATTTGGGTACTATTTTAGTACCTATACGCGTTTGTATAATTTACCATTTTTTTTAGATTTTTTCAAAAGTTGCTCAAATTGTTTGGATACCATCAAAAACAAATTAAAATAGAAAATTCTAATGCATTTAATTAGGTATATTAATATATTTGAAGCTGGCTACTGGGTATTTGGGTACTACTTTAGTACCTATACGCGTTTGTACGATTCCATTTTGCTTTTGATTTCTTTAAAATTTGCTCAAATTCTTTGGTGGTAGGTACCAACAAAAACAAATTAAAACAGGAAATGCTAATATATTTAATTAGGTATGCCTATAATATTTCACGCTGCTATACTGGGGTATTTGGGTACTATTTTAGTACCTACATATACGCGTTTGTATAATTTATCATTTTTTTAGATTTCTTCAAAAGTTGCTCAAATTGTTTGGTGGAACCAACAAAAACAAATTAAAATAGAAAATTCTAATGCATTTAATTAGGTATATTAATATATTTGAAGCTGGCTACTGGGTATTTGGGTACTACTTTAGTACCTATACGCGTTTGTACGATTCCATTTTGCTTTTGATTTCTTTAAAATTTGCTCAAATTGTTTGGTGGTAGGTACCAACAAAAACAAATTAAAATAGGAAATGCTAATATAAACTGCTCCACAAAAGTTAAGGAAGTTCGCAAAATTTGCGATTATTTTAAAAGTTACAGACTTTCTGATCACCAAATTTTCAAATATGCGAAATTAAATGTTTTCTCTCATATCTAAGTGGATATTTCGCCCCTACCTCTACAACTCATACTAAATTTGGCAATCGAAAAACCTGCAACTTTTAAATTAATCTCAATATTTGTAAACTTCCTTAACTTTTGTGGAGCAGTATATTTAATTTGGTATACCTATAATATTTCACGCTGCTACTGCGGTATTTGGGTACTATTTTAGTACCTATACGCGTTTGTATAATTTACCATATTTTTTAGATTTTTTCAAAAGTTGCTCAAATTGTTTGGTGATACCATCAAAAACAAATTAAAATAGAAAATGCTAATGCATTTCATTTCATTACATTTATATATTTCACGCTGCTATTGGGTATTTGGGTACTACTTTAGTACCTATACGCGTTTGTACGATTCCATTTTTCTTTTGATTTCTTCAAAAGTTGCTCAAATTGTTTGGTGATACCATCAAAAACAAATTAAAATAGAAAATGCTAATGCATTTCATTACATTTATATATTTCACGCTGCTATTGGGTATTTGGGTACTACTTTAGTACCTATACGCGTTTGTACGATTCCATTTTTCTTTTGATTTCTTTAAAATTTGCTCAAATTGTTTGGTGGTAGGTACCAACAAAAACAAATTAAAATAGGAAATGCTAATATATTTAATTAGGTATACCTATAATATTTCACGCTGCTATACTGGGGTACTTGGGTACTATTTTAGTACCTATACGCGTTTGTATAATTTATCATTTTTTAGATTTCTTCAAAAGTTGCTCAAATTGTTTGGTGGTACCAACAAAAACAAATTAAAATTGAAAATGCTAATGCATTTAATTAGGTATATTAATATATTTCAAGCTGGCTACTGGGTATTTGGGTACTACTTTAGTACCTATACGCGTTGTACGATTCCATTTTTCTTTTGATTTCTTCAAAAGTTGCTCAAATTGTTTGGTGGTAGGTACCATCAAAAACAAATTAAAATAGGAAATGCTAATGTATTTAATTAGTTATACTTATAATATTTCACGCTGCTACTGGGGTATTTGGGTACTACTTTAGTACCTATACGCGTTTGTATAATTTACCATTTTTTTTAGATTTTTTCAAAAGTTGCTCAAATTGTTTGGTGATACCATCAAAAACAAATTAAAATGGAAAATGCTAATGCATTTCATTACATTTACATATTTCACGCTGCTATTGGGTATTTGGGTTGGTACCACTTTAGTAACTATCCGCGTTTGCACATTTTAGGCATTTTTTTTTTCGATTTTTTCAAAGTTGCTCAAATTGTTTGGTGGTAGGTACCATAATAAATTAAAATAGAAAATGCTAATGCAATTTATTATATTTATATATTTCACGATGCTAAGTACTGGATATTTGGGTACCACTTTAGTACTTATATACGCGTTTGCATATTTTACCCATTTTTCTCTAGATTTCTTCAAAAGTTGCTCAAATTGTTTGGTGGTGGTACCAAAATAAATTAAAATAGAAAATGCTAATGCATTTTATTATATTTATATGTTTATTTCAAGCTGCTATTGGGTATTTAGGTACAACCTTAGTACCAATAGGTACGCGTTTGTACAATATACCCATTTTTTAAATTTCTCAAAAGTTGCTCAAATTGTTTGATGGTCTAAAAACAAACTATAATTGAAAATACTAATACATTTATACTTATATTTATATCTTCAATGAGGATAATACTCTACTAGTATCTTTTCACTATAGCTAAGTCAAAAACCTATACTTTCAATAATTTTTCTTTAGATTAATTTTAAAGTTGCTCCGTACAGAATATAACAGAACAGAATATAAAATTAATATAAATATACCTACGAGTAAATTGTATATTGTATAGTGTATATTATAGATTTAATTTTTCACTCATCTAGTAATATCTGTTATTCACTAGTCGTGAGTTTGCATTACGAGCCGTAAATGTACTTATCGTTTCTTGAATAACAAGCCATTTCAAATGTTATTTATATACCAACCTGAAAATGCATAAATCAAATCACTGCTAGACCAGTCGTATGTTTTTAGTTCGGTGCATGTCATTTACTTTTTATGGATATTAAACGGTTTTATTGCTTTTTTAATTAAAAAAATTATATAAAATCTGATTTTAATTAAAATATTTTTCTGTTTTTAATAGTTTGCTTGCATTTGGTAATAAGAAAATCCGCGAAATATTTTATGGTCTTCGAACGATTTTTTTATTGAATTGTGTATGGCCACCTTTAAATATTTTTAATGTAAAATGAGCAAATATTGAAACGAAATTAATTCCAATGTTTATTATTGCATAATTTAAGTTAATCTATAACAATGCAATTATTTTTTAAGTATAAAGGGATCCACATAAAACCATTTTTTTAAGATAAGTTATTAGGTTTAGCGGATAAATAATTTATTTTTGAAAATTAATTTTCGTATTTTGTCGATAATCGACGGAAAAAATTTTAATTTTTACATGCCCGAAGGTCGATATGAATAAATTATAAACCGCATCAATAAAAACTTTTTATATTTATCGACAGTTAAATAAGTAACTTATCGTTAAAATAATTTATTTTTGGTATAAAATTAAATAAAGCAATCGTATTTTGTTTTAAAAGTTGTAAAATTTAATTAAATCAATAAAACCGGGTAAAACTTATCAGCGCTCTGTGACCAAACCGTTATTACAACCGATTAATAAAAATAATTATTTCTAATGGATCGCTGATTTTTTAAAATTCTCTCAAAATATCGAGGTACCTACACCTATAAAATGTACAATAACAACAATCATTTTATTGAACATCTATCGATTTGCAGACGCAATTAAAAACTACAATAGGCGTATAAAGTTTCATTCCCTCGAATTAGATACATAAATATTCAAACGTAAAATTCCCTGTAAAAATACAGGGCGACTTTCATTAAATTCGATAATTTATTTGTTCCACCGAATGTACTCAAATCGAAAACACAAAACATATTATGATGGCAACCCATCCAGAATGATGATGACATCGGTATATAATTGACTTCTGACCTGACTTCCCTTAACCTTTATCGTCACATCCGGTCAAATAGACTCATTACTTACCAGTTCTTCTACAGGTTTCTCATGTATATTCAATAGTTTATCCATAAAATTAACATGGTAAAATGTTGTCTAGATAATATTTATGTAGATGGCGACGGCCAGGTAGAGAAATTAATTGGTAAATGAACTATTAAAGCGACAGAAAAACTAACAAAAGGTTATTAAGTTTATGCGCGAAAAAAAAAACAGTTCCTGTTTTTTACAAAAGTATGTGTCTACTAAATTGTGCGTACTACATTATGTATGTAGTGTATGGACACCTTTTCGTTTACATTAATTAAGGAAACAGGTTAATAAGTGTGCATGGTACTTTATGTTTTAATCACGGGGACTATTAGAATACAAACACCCTGTATTTTCGAATTAATTTCGAGAAAACGATTTATCCATTTTAAACTGTGAAGGGAGGGACGTGAAGCATAAAGCATAATTGATGTGAACACGTTAAGTGCGACATGTAGAGCATGCGACATTTTATAGAAATTTCAATTTTGTAGAACATTACATTTTTATACTTTCTCCGATTACGGGGAGCAATTTCAGAGTTTTCAGGCGCTATTATAAAATGTAATAGATAAATATAGCGAGTGGCTATTATATTAAAGTAGGAAGAAATCTTAAACATAACTAACTTGAAATTTGTATGAGCCTTGGACAAAATTATTGATACAAAAATCAGTAAAAATTGGAGATATTCGTTTGAAAGGTTTGATGAAATTATGCATAAAATTCGTGAGAACATTTGATGCAAAAACTTATAAAGGTATGAATATAGTTTTAACTAAACGAGGGAGAAGAGAAAAGTAACAATTTTGTGCAAAATTTTATAAAACAAACTTGTTTTTATTCAGATTATTAGGTGAATACATAATTTAGAATCAAATTGTAACTTTTGTATTAAAAAGTCTCTCATAATTTATACTTCTTTACAACAAGCAAAGACTAAATACAATTTTCAAAAAAAAATCAAGATAGCCAATTTAGTTAATAAATTTAAATTTCACAATTTTTGCTTTTGTAGTCTAATAATGATATAAAAATACGGCGTTAAATAATAAATAATGATACCTCTCAGTTATAAATTTCATGTTTTCCTAATTTATTTGACAACTCTATCCAGAATACACATACGTATAGTATTAAAAATTTAATTTTGATTCAATTTAGTTTGTAATAAAGGTTTGTATGTATCAGAGGCTATGGGCGCGATAAAGACAACTTCTAATTAGACACTAACTTGTAAAGGAAAAAGAAAGAGTTATATTGTGTCAATGCAACTTTTTACTCTAACCCCTGTTATTTTAATAATCTCTCTTTGTTTAACTCATAGAAGTGACCATATTTCAAACTTAAATACACCATAGGGTTTATGAGTAAGTGCAAATTAGTTTTCAATATAGATAGTGAACTCTATAAGTTGAACAAAGAAGAACTATTAAAATTACAGTGGTTCGAATGAGAAAATTGCAATCCCTGAATATCTTATTCCATTTTATGAAACTAATGCGCATGGAAATTGTCTTTGTATTAGCACCCATTTGCACACATTTGCACTTAACTGTTATGTACTTAAAGGAATTAGAGAGTCCTTAATTGCACGAATCTAGCCAAAAAGCTCATCAGAATTAGAAAGGAGTACGGCCGAATTAATTGACATTAAAGCTGTAAATTTAAAGATACAGCTCTCGTTATTTTTTTTATAATGGCCGGCATTAAATGAAGCCAACAATATTTATTATAAAAATGTTACCGTTATTCATTTATTATGTGTGAATCCTGGCTTAATTGCGAATTAAAAATTGTGGAGTTCCTTCCTCGTCTTTCGAACGGTTTCAGCCGGAGAAGTCGCGCTTTAACCTTGCCGTTCGCCGTTCGCTAACAAAAGATCCCACAATATGAAATTTTCTCACAACAAGTGCGGAAATTTTATAACAAATTATTATGCTCAAGGAGATTTTGAACCCCGATTCGCCTTTATTAATTAACATAAGTATAAAGTGAGGCGCGATCATTAATATCGCGTGCCTGGCTATTAAAATGCGCTATAATATACGCTCGTATCGGAGAGATTTTCCATTCAAAAAGGCTACCTTTTCATTTCAAAATTATCTACGGCAATAATTGCAAAAGAAATTATTAATGAAATATACTTGCAAAAGAATTGACTCTCTTGGGTTCAATAATTACTGTTGCAACAGCATCGCAGCAATATAAACGAGTCTTTTGGTTTTACTAATTAACTCTCCTGTAACTACAACAATATAATTGGCTCTATTGGGTTCATTAATTTACTCTCCTAATGTAACTGCAATAATGTCATTGACTCTCTTAGGTTCACTAATTACCCTACTGTAATAGCAGCGATATAATCGACTCTTTTGGGTTTACTAATTAACTCTCCTATAACTGCGGCAATACAATTGACTCTATTAGGTTCATTAATTTACTCTCCAGATGTAACTGCAATAATGTTATTGACTCTCTTAGGTTCACTAATTACCCTACTGTAATAGCAGCGATATACATAATTGACTCTTTTGGGTTTACTAATTAACTCTCCTATAACTGCGGCAATACAATTGACTCTATTAGGTTCATTAATTTACTCTCCAGATGTAACTGCAATAATGTCATTGACTCTCTTAGGTTCACTAATTACCCTACTGTAATAGCAGCGATATACATAATTGACTCTTTTGGGTTTACTAATTAATTCTCCTATAATTGCGGCAATACAATTGACTCTATTGGGTTCATTAATTTACTAACCTAATGTAACTGTAATAATGTCATTGACTCTCTTAGGTTCACTAATTACAGTACTGCATTATCAGCAGTAATATAATTGATTCTTTTTGGTTCACTAATTAACTCTGCAGTAACTGCGACAATATAATTGGCTCAATTGGGTTCATTAATTTACTCTTCAGATGTAACTGCAATAATGTTATTGACTCTCTTAGGTTCACTAATTACCCTACTGTAATAGCAGCGATATACATAATTGACTCTTTTGGGTTTACTAATTAACTCTCCTATAACTGCGGCAATACAATTGACTCTATTAGATTCATTAATTTACTCTCCTAATGTAACTGCAATAATATGTCATTGACTCTCTTAGGTTCACTAATTTCACTATTGCAGCATCAGCAGCAATATAATTGATTCTTTTTGGTTTACTAATTAACTCTCCTGTAACTGCGACAATATAATTGACTCTATTGGGTTCACTAATTACTATACTGTAATAGCAGCAAAGATATTACAGCTCTAAGGTAAAACCATTTATTTTAGAGTTTATTGTAATTTTTAAATAAATTAACAGGTTGAAACCTTTTAGAGTGATTTACAAACGCACTCTGTTAGTTTTTTAAACTCATACGATAGTAGCAATAAGCCGGAAAGTTTATTTATTTTATTGAGCTTTTATTTATCCAAGAACAATATCGACTATGTTACACCTTTTGTCTAACGCTAAATGGTTTATAATAATAAGAAAATAAACATATTAAAACGATACGATAAAACAATCAAAGATGCGTTGAATTATCTTTATTTATTTACGTGCAATGATTTGGGAAACAAAACAATGAATGGGGCAATAAAAAGATAATTCCGGATTAATCGCGTCGGGTGTTTGTAATTAATTTTCGAATTCCTGTTAATCGTAATCAGTTTTTCGTTTCGCTAAAATTTTTGCACCCTCAAAGTCATTTGAATTTAATTAAAATTATTATGAAATGCACCAGATTTATATTTTTACAATAAAATTATTTAAATTATTCATTAATAAATCGATTATTCAAATTAGTCAATAATACACTGCTTATATTAAGTTAGGTTAAATGGCAATATTTTAATGTAAGAGTCAATTTCTTTTATTGGGCCATGTTGTATAATAATAGGGGTCAATATGATGATATTTATTTACCCAATAATACATTGTTGATATTAAGTTTCTTTGAATGGGAATATTTTAATGTGGGAGTCAATTTCTTTTACTGTTGGGCTCTGTTGATTCGATGATATTCAACGATGATAATTCAATTACCCAAGAACACATTGTTAATGATATAAGTTTAGCTTAATATGAATATTTTATTGTGAGAGTTAATTTCTTTTACTAGTCAATATTGTATAATAATAGGGATCGATTTGATGATATTTAATAAATCGATAATTTAATAAAATTGCCCTATAACAATATTGTTAATAATAAGTTTGGTTAAATGGGAATATTTTAATGTGATAGTCAATTTCTTTTACTGGCCATGTTGATATAATAAAAGGGGTCGATTTGATGATATTTATTTACCCAATAATACATTGTTGATATTAAGTTTCTTTGAATGGGAATATTTTAATGTGGGAGTCAATTTCTTTTACTGTTGATTCCATGATATTCAACGATGATATTCGCAATAAATCGATAATTCAATTACCCAAGAACACATTGTTAATGATATAAGTTTAGTTTAATATAAACATTTTATTGTGAGAGTTAATTTCTTTTACTGGGCCATGTTGCATAATAATAGGGATCGATTTGATGATATTCAATAAATGGATAATTCAATAAAATTTTCCTATAACAATATTGTTAATAATAAGTTTTGTTAAATGGGAATATTTTAATGTGATAGTCAATTTCTTTTTGGCCATGTTGATATAATAAAAGGGGTCGATTTGATGATATTTATTTACCCAATAATACATTGTTGATATTAAGTTTCTTTGAATGGGAATATTTTAATGTGGGAGTCAATTTCTTTTACTGTTGATTCGATGATACATATTCAACGATGATATTCGCAATAAATCGATAATTCAATTACCCAAGAACACATTGTTAATGATATAAGTTTAGTTTAATATAAACATTTTATTGTGAGAGTTAATTTCTTTTACTGGGCCATGTTGCATAATAATAGGGATAGATTTGATGATATTCAATAAATGGATAATTCAATAAAATTTTCCTATAACAATATTGTTAATAATGAGTTTTGTTAAATGGGAATATTTTAATGTGATAGTCAATTTCTTCTACTGGCCATGTTGATATAATAAAAGGGGCCAATTTGATGATATTTATTTACCCAATAATACATTGTTGATATTAAATTTTTTTTTAAAGAGAATATTTTAATGTAAGCGTCCTTTCTTTTACTGCGCCACGGTGTATAGTAATAGGTGTCGATTTGATGATATTTATTTACCCAATAATATATTGTTGATATTATGTTTTTTTTTAATGGGAAGAGTCAATCCTTTCTTTTACTGCGCCACGGTGTATAGTAATAGGGGTCGATTTGATGATTTTCGTCGATTTTCCGGTTTAAAGACCGGTAAACTTTCACGTGAACGTTTGATCGGAACCGGCGCATTTTCAGTTACTGGGGCGCTAAGAACAAGAGACACTTTTCTCGTCTCAGCAAATTTAACTTTCGTGGAGGCGTCGCGGTTCGTTTGACATGCGCAAAAAGTGAAAACGTACAGTCGCTTTGTCACTTTTTACTGAAATAATTGCTGGTTTTTTGCGCGTTCTCCCGCAGACGAATTGCCTTTTTTCCCGACGCCTATCGATCGGAGTTTCACTTCGTTATTCGACCACTAATTACATAGATCGTTATTGGAGGTACGCGTTGTGGAAACAATTACGTAATAAATTATATTAATACATAATTTTTATAAGAAATTTGTTAAGCATATACACTAGGAAATTTCTAATTTTTTTTATAAAAAAAAAATTGTGAAAAAATTCTTATGTGACAAATAATATTTGTGTTCATACTACTAAAGTTTACTCTCCCAACATCTTCTAATAGGAAAAAATTACAAATCAATAATCAATAGTTATCAATTAATTAAATGTTCCGCCATTTTGAAATGGGTGCAGATATTGACTTTATATTCCAGGGTTGTACAGTATTTGTCAGGAGTTTCAAAATGATGTGTCACAAGACCCCCCTTTCCATTTAAATTTGTTTCTCAATATGGCGCCCAGTCGCCATGTTGAAATTTTCATCTGTCAGTTTTACTCCAAAATATAGTAATCATGCATTAGTTTTGTTATCCTAAATTTCAATTTTCTAAGTTGATCCGTTCAAAAAATAAAAGGAGGGGGAGCATTAAAGAAATGCACTGTATATCCATATCCAATGCTCCATAATTACTAACTCCCAACTGTCAACTTTCGATCTGTCATGTTATAATCACGTGTCATTATGACTTATGACTATCAAACATGACAGGCAATTCAAATCTTGCGGTCTTATTGAAACACCCTTTATAATTGCCTGTATTAGTGCAATTGATTTGTTCCCTAAATTAATAATCTAAAATCTAAAGAAGACCATACACGATATTAATATTTTTGGTAATATTACAAATGTGTGTGGAAAATATAAGTGCTGGATGATTTCGAAAAACTAACGAAATGTAGTTCATGCTAATTAATTGCCTCATCAAACAGTTAGAATGATTAATTTAGAAACTATGAAAATGTTTTGTCCCATTTTTTGCGCCCGCTCTTACATCGCAGGCCGTGTTTCTTAAGAAACGTATCGTTTTCATCTCATTGTTTCGTTAAAATGCAAAATTTCTATCCTGGGAACTGACACAACGGAAATGGATACATAATTAGATATAAAAATCGTAGCGGTTTATAATTATTAACACATTAAGTCGATGCTGGAAGCGATGATTTATTAGATAAAAAGTTCATATTTTTAATTCGTACCTATCCTTATTAAATTTTTATTTAGTTGTCTGGGTAAGTTATTAAAATAAATTTAATTGGTCGACGAAATAGCGCGGTGTTGCCGCGCCGTCGGACTATTCCCCCAAATCCGGATTAATCGAAAGTATTTATACCGCGTAAAACGGACAAGAAAACGCGGGGTTAAAACCCTCGCACCTGTTCAGTGACGTCAGGTATTTCCTGTTCTCACGAGATTTCATCGTGCCGAAATAATTACATCCGAAGCGGACATCGTCGCGTCCTTTTCTCGCGCTCCTTCTAAGCATGCGAGAGAGGGTCAAAGTTTAGTTCTAAAATATTCCGGTAATGAAATTAGCCGTCGTCGTAACGCTCAGGTAAGTAAAGTACCTTTTTAGTGAGGTCTTACTGCTCGGAGGGCGTACTGACGTCTCGAATTTTAGACTCGACTGAGTTCTGGGTACTATTATTCATCAGAACGAACATTTTAAATTGATTCGTTTTGTTAGGAACTTTATACTTATTTTGTATCTATTGTCGGTGCAAAACAAATATCAATGCACGTCATTACTGTCGTCATATACTTGCCAAGCATTGCGACCAACATTTAAAAATAAATACAGAAAATAGATTAAGATTAGTATTTGCAGAATTTTATTTAATATTAACAAGGGATGATAGAAAATGTTAAAAAGCAGAATTAAATGATCCAAAAAATTTTTATTGTCAAAATTCCACGGTTGTATATAAAATTATTATTATTTTCTTATAGTAGGTTGGTAGGCACTGACTGTCAAGTTGCCTAGTTGCCTTTGTCATCCGATAGATGTTTTTAATTTTTAATTTCTTCTTGTTTTTACTAGTTTATTAGCCTCAATTACTAAAGGCTATTCAGCCGAATAATCGAGAAATTAGCTTTTTTGCGTTGTTATTTTTTCCACATGTTAGAAATGACACAATTTAAGCTCTAAATATTTCAGATTCAGAAGTTTTCTCAGAAATTTCACTATGTTACTCTTTTAAGGGTCAATTGTACACTAAATTTTTTACTTGCACTGTTAAATACAGTGTGTACACGGATGGGGTTGCCTATAGGAGAAAAATTTTTATTATTCATTTTACGACAGTCATTCTTTATAAAAATTTTTGCTTCTTTTAAAAATGAGAATAACACTGAAAAATCTTGGATTGGATCTACAGGGTGTTGCCAAATTAAGAAAACATGAAAATACCTCAAGAGAGAAGTACCATTATTTTTTATTGTACACAAAATTTTTATAAAAGAAAGTTGTTTATAATCTAAAATAAAGCCTGAATACAAATTTATAAACTTAAATTCAAATTTTTTGTGTCCACAGATAAAGTTGACCAGCCTCTTGAGGTATTTTCATGTTTTCGTAATTTGGCAACACCCTGTAGATCCAATCCAAGATTTTTCAGTGGTATTCTCATTTTTAAAAGAAGCAAAAATTTTTATAAAGAATGACTTTTTGTCATAAAATGAAATGACAGGTACCCCTAATTTTCAATTTGTTCTCGTCATTTTGCCATTTGACAATTTTAGAGAATTCTTAGATTTTGTAAACTCTATAAAAGTTCGGCAACACTGCCTATTTGTGACGTAGCAAATTTTAGGTGACATGCATTGATATTTGTTTTGCACCGACTGTAAAAATAAGTGTACGGGAGTGGTTCAATATAAACAGTGATGTTAAAATTACTTTATAATATGTAATTAATTACAATTACAATTACTTTTGGCAATTTGTAATTAATTGCAATTACAATTACAAAATTTACGAATGTAATTACAATTACAATTACACTCACAATTACTTTGCTTTGGTGTCAGTTTTAAATAATTATTTAGGGATTTGCAATCGAAATTAAACTTTCCACGTATTGAAAATATTGAATAAGTACTTTTGTGTCCAATGTAATTGAAATGTAATTGTAAAATGTAATTGTAATTGTAACGAAAAGAGTAATTGAATTACAAATGAATTACAATTGAGGAGCTTGTAATTAATTACCGCCTCAATTACAATAAAAGTAATTCAATTACTTTTTCAATTACTTGTAATTAATTACTTAACAACACTGAATATAAACTACTCTCCTCTAAATATCTAAAGACCATAACAGTGTACCCTGAAGATGGTTTTTATTTTGATTGTCCGAAACTATTCAATGTTTTTGAGAATAAATTTGAATGCTAGAAGGTGCGTTAACTGATGAGGTATATAAATAAACCGTCGAAAAATTTACTAAAAAAAATTAGGTACTATGTAAAAGAACGGTATCCCTATCGTACCATCGTCTAACCGGAACCGGAAACAGGCTCCAACTGCACAAGCGTTAATTTTCTTTTACGCTTCCGACCCATCCTAGATCGGTGGCCAACTTATCCACATCACGAATCCTCCCGGACTGTTACTCGTTGCAATCGAACGAAAAAAAAGCAATTTGTGCTTAACGATCCGATCGAAAAATACGTATCTTTGGCGAAAAAAAAAACACACCGACAAATAAACGGATAGGAATCGTACCGAGAATTAATTTGCATACGCTATCGAGGATGGGTTTCATATCTGCATAATATCAGATCTGTGGGGCGAATATGCGCTATACTACTGCATGGATACTCTACGAATTGGATGAATTTTATTATTGAAACCTTAGGAATTTACAACCAAAGCGGCAACATTGCCGAATTATTGTTTAACTAATTCACAATTGACAACTACAACAACTGTTACATTATACTTCATACAGGTAGATGCAAAATTATTTCTATATAGGCTTCCATTGGTCTTCCATTGCTCTCGTATAAAAGAAAAAGAAAAAGTGATATTGTGGAATAGTTATACAGGGTGTTTCTAAAATATGTGGTCAAATTTTGGGTGCAAGTAGAGAACCTCAAAATATGACAAAAACTTAAATGTCGT
Organism: Phyllotreta striolata; assembly: GCA_918026865.1. Classification (NCBI taxonomy): domain Eukaryota; kingdom Metazoa; phylum Arthropoda; class Insecta; order Coleoptera; family Chrysomelidae; genus Phyllotreta; species Phyllotreta striolata. The sequence goes on along the minus strand of OU900098.1, from coordinate 6,118,014 downwards.
TTTATCGTATTTATCGAAATGTTCTTGGTTATCAGTATACAGGGTGTTAAAGATGGATTCTTAAAGAGGTATTTTTATTAATAAGTTCATTAATGGCAAAGGAAAAATGATGAAATTCGGTACACATTACTAAGCAAATAAAATGTCTTACGGCATTATCCAATTGGGTTAAAAAAGTTGTCCAGGGGTGGGTTAGAATGGGAGGTTCTTGGGGTAATTCTAACCTATTTTTTTTATTTTAACCTTTTCTATTGATTTGCCTAAAAAGGTATACTTGTTGATTTTCCGTAAAGTGAACCGTTTTCAAGAAAAACGACTTTTAAAATCCTAATACACAAAATTATAAACATAAACTATTGTCACCTTTAAAAATCTAGGAATGAATTCTTTCAAAAACTTGACATTTCGGTTAAATGACATTTAAGTTTTTGTCATATTTTGAGGTTCTCTATATACTTGCTCCCAAAGTTTGATCACTTATTCCAAAATCACCCTGGATATACTTTCTCCTTCTAAACACTTTTATTTTTTCTTTCTTTATTTAACTCATAGAATTGACCATATTGCAAACAATTTTGCATTTATGTATACAGGTTGATTCATTTTATAGTTTGCAATATACATGACCTTACTCCATTTTTTATTGCAATATACAAAGGTTGTTTAGGCTACGGGTGCGATAAAGACAACTTTCATTAGACACATATACAGGAAGAAGAAAGATTGACATTGTATCATATCAACTTTTCACTCTGACAACTACCATTTTAATATTTTTTTTTGTTCAACTCATAGCAACCATATTGCAAACTGAAATGAAAAAGGTGTATATCAACAATCCAATTTTAACTAATAATTTTCAATTATATCCATTTAACTTCTACGAAATTTAATAAGCCATAAATTCCAACCGAATAATCGAATTGCCCCGTCTCGAAAAAAAAAACCATCCTCTCAATCATTAGTCTAAAGTCTACAAAAAAAAAACCCGACCCTATAGCCGAATGTTGATTGATAATTGAAGTATAAATAAATTACTGCAATTATGCTAGTGACACATTCGAAATTTGACAAATCAAGTAGGGCCTGCGAGGAGACAGATAAAGAACTGTCATTGATCACCCGCTGTTTGACTAATGGAAAATCGTCGAGAGTTCCGTCTATGAATTTGAGTGACTTGTGGGAAAGGCAACCTGTTATTAGTATGATCGAGTAGGTGGCGGATGGTTTCTTCGGTTGGTTTCTTCGTTTTGGCAGAAACGGATCTCGTCGCAACGGGTATATTGATCGAATAAATTCCATTTACAATTTTATAATGTCATTGGCGAAATTATTGGTATGTTTTTATTAGTAGGTCATGGCTGTCATATACCAATTAAATTTCAATTGTTGTTGGTTTTTAATGGTAGGCCATGGCTGTCATTACAAATGTCAAACTAACGTCAAATCAACCGTTTTGAATGAAGCGAGAATATTGTACACGAATAATTTCACTGAAATTATCGGTGAATTTAATTATTATTATAACACCAGGTAAGTTTATTTACTGTTTAAATATTACTTATTGTATATTAAAAAACATTTAATCGGAGATTTAATTTATTACCACTTAGAATAACTTTGCATTTGTACACAATTTGAATCGCCCTGTAAATATGGGATAATTATTAACACGCCGTATATATTGTCGTTTTTTTAAATATATTCGGTTCATCAGCGCTTGGAAATGAAATCGACAATGGACCGTGGAGAACGGTATTCAAATCCGGCGTGTTCGCCTTATTGAAAATTCAAATTGAACGAAGGAAAAAAAAAACATTATAAAATATTTCATTCACTAATAAAACGAAATTTATGAGATGATTTTCGTTGATAGGTGAAGACAGATTGTGTACGTATGAAATTATTGATGTATTATACGAACATACGAACGTGGGATATGGATGGATTATGAATCGATTTTTGTCATATAGTATTTTAATAAATTCTAATATTTTACTTGAATTTAGGAACAGGAATTAAAATATTGATAGTTGAATAGATAACGCGTTGAATGATAATTAGAATACTGGGTGTCAGGAAATGATGAACAAAAAATTAAAGAACGACTCCGAAGTTAAAAATTATAGACCAAATTAAATAAACTCAAAAGTAGTACCTATTATATACACAATATTAATTAATACAAGAATTTTGTTATTTTTTTTCAACTTGTTGATGTTTTATAGCAGTGCATCAAATAGGAAGGTTTAGAAGAAAAATATATCCCCTTAGAAAGAACCCTCAATCGTCTCTATTGATAAATTAAGAAAATTATTGAGGTACCTGATAAGAGGGCGAATCAAATTAAGGGTGTTTTAATAAGAGCGCAAGATTTTAAGGTTCAATAAAACAATGTTATCTGTAGCAAAATATGGAAATATTTATTAATTTATAATGTGTACATTTAGGAATTATGTATGAAACGAATTATCTTGTAAATGGTGCGATTTTGCTCCTTGACAAGTTTCGGCCAGGCACAGTTGCATTAACTCAATAAAACTAGGACTAAATGTATTGAAAAATACTGGAACAACTACCCTACAGTCCCGATTTATCCCCGTATGACTGTCACATGTTTAGGCCGCTCAAAGAAGAACTAGGAGGTCATTACTTCAATGAATAGGTTTGTTCCAGCAGCATGTTTTGTGTTGTTACCAACATTGTGAGCATCCGCAATGATTTTAAAACGTTTAAATGTTTGCTGTTTAGGCAGAAATCGTTTTTTGTTTGGATCACTTTTGAGGTCTGCCAAACTGTTCTCGTTTGAAGTGAGAACATTTAGAACAATTCGAAAATAAGTATGGCTATGTTTGTTGTTGGTCATAAATATTTGTTTAGTTACAATTTAGTTTTAAAATATGGAAATTATTGACTTATTTGGAGCTAGCGAAAGTAGTTATGATTAGTTATAATGAATTATCGGAAGACGATTTTGAAGAATTGTTGAAAGAAACGCAGATACCAAAGAATAAAAATTATATCGAGGAAACTGTTCCTCAATATTCGGAAAATGAATTCAAAGAACATTTCCGTATTACAGGATACACAACAACTGCTCGAGGTGTTCCAGCAAGAAATGTTCCAATCTTATAACGAACTTGTATACATCTGGGCATGCGCAATACAAAACTGATACAAACATTATTTGAACATGCTTCTGGAACAAACCTGTTTGTAGGTGCGCAATATTGGTTACATACACGACCAGATTCATTTTTTAATGACGGGATTAAAAAACTTCTGATTCGGTAGGAAGATTATTTTAATAAAATGTTAACGAAAGAAGAGATTACATAGAAAAATAAGATGCAATATTCAAAGTTTTATTTAATTTACCAATACCTAATCATCAGATGTGACTATAATAAGAGAGAATTAACCTTGGGGCCCGGTTGCTCGTACGCGCATTAAATTCGGATCAACTAATCTGGGATCAAACTCGGATTAATAGTTAGTAGTGGAATACGGCGGCCTTATTCGATCCCGATTTAATCTCGGTTTAATCCCGGATTAAAGTTGATCCGTGTACGAGCAACCGGGACTAGGAGTTCCAACGCCCTTGTTGTGTCTAGATCTTTGAGATCAAAAAAGTTAACTGATACTTATGAATGCTAGATTTTGCAACACTGTTACTAGATATTCAAATTAATAGCGTTTTCCATTGGTAAAAAAGTGCGCACTGAAAGTGCACTCGAAGCAAAATTTTTGTTTTATTTGGTGGACTGTGCGAGTGTTTTGATTTCCAAAAGTGTTTTTTGGTGGCCAGATTTACAATGAAAATCAAAACACTCGCACAGTGCATCAAATGAAACAAAAATTTTGCTTTGAGTACACTTTTAGTGCGCACTTTTTTACCAATGGAAAACGCCATAAATTTTATCTACTCTATTTATTATAAACACTTCATTTCTATTAGTAATAGTGTACATACACCAAATCAATGAAGGATCAGGTAAAGTACCGACGAAATCAGTTCCCAAAGATCAATCGATTAGTCATTTAGCACCGATCGCAGATTAGATTTATTAAATTCATCGAAATATGCACGTGATTTGATTTCGAATACAAAACTTTTCGAACCGCAATAAAACCGTCACGCGCGCGTTATCGCCATTAAAACGAACCGATCCCTCTGATGCCTACCGAATACTCGGCCATCGGCACAATTATCGCCTAGCCGGATATTACGGTCGAAATGCGAAATTGATATTAAAAAAAAAAAAATCGGGTCGCCCGAAATATCTGTTTCGAATATTGTGATTTTCTCCGAAGGCAGAGAATTCGAATGCTCGCCCATAAAAACGGACGCGCTCGAAAAGCGCAAAAGCCTTGAGTCATCGGACCTACCTGTCCGGTAAGCGCTGCTTTTTATCATTCATGATCGACACTTGGACGTATTAAAAAAAATCCGAGGGTTCGGCTCCCATTGGCGTAACGACAACGTTCGTCCTAAATCGCATGGCGCAGTCGATAGGATTTTACCATATACCTATTACTACTATACCGCTTATAATGGTCTAAAACCCGTAGCAAACATTATACTGTGGTGTGCCTGCTTATTTATGCGCATGCTCAAGTGAAAGATTTCTTGATTGGCTACTTTTGACACAGCAAATGAAACGTCAGAAACGTGCTAGCTTTTATTTTGGTATATTTTTTGATATATTTTTAAAATCGACTTCGACTTGCGTGTGTAAATATGGCAGGTTACCGAATTTAAACACGATTTCAAGTATTATTTTCCTTCTTTTCGTTTTAGGTCTCAGCTACTCGCTATTGGTCCTTTTTTGAAATTAACGCGCTTGCGTATAAACGACTAAGCACACCACAGAAGGTCGGATCTCTCTCTTTAATCGCTACGATTTTCTCTCATGGAATAGATAGGGAGTTAGCAGTATATTAGTTAATAGGTATATGGAAAAAACCATATACCTATTAGTACTATACCGCTTACTACGGTCTAAAACCCGTAGCAAACATTATACTGTGGTGTGCCTGCTTATTTATGCGCATGCTCAAGTGAAAGATTTCTTGATTGGCTACTTTTGACAGAGCAAATGAAACGTCAGAAACGTGCTAGCTTTTATTTTGGTATATTTTTCGATATATTTTTAAAATCGACTTCGACTTGCGTGTGTAAATATGGCAGGTTACCGAATTTAAACACGATTTCAAGTATTATTTTCCTTCTTTTCGTTTTAGGCCTCAGCTACTCGCTATTGGTCCTTTTGAAATTAACGCGCTTGCGTATAAACGACTAAGCACACCACAGAAGGTCGGATCTCTCTCTTTAATCGCTACGATTTTCTCTCATGGAATAGATAGGGAGTTAGCAGTATATTAATAATAGGTATATGGATTTTACCGAACAAACGGGCGTAGATTACCCTCAACACCGCGAGTACTCTTCCTTGCTTTTAGTAGATTGATTTTATCAGGAAATTTGTCGTTCAGTGAAATTCGTTTGGGTAACGACACTGCGGCTTTTACCCGAGCACGCGTCAGACATTCTACATTTATACAAGTTGAATATGCAACGGGGCAGCGTCGTTTGAATACTAATTAAATAAAATATAATAAACAAGGTTCGTACTTGTAAGGAACAAAACAGTTCCTCTGCGGCCCGACCGATGCAGGTGGGTAAAATCGTGTGTACTTACGCACGAGTACTTACTTTGCTCGCGTACGAACGCCGCGCGGTACCTGTGCAGTACTTTCGTGTTTATTTCGTCTCCGAGGTCATTAACTCTTCGACTAATTGTACATTCACGAAAAAAAATTATTGTAGGAACGCTTCCAAGTCGTAATTATTATACCAACTGTTTATGGGTGTAGGTATAATCGATTATTAATCGCGTATCATTCGCGTCGAATGCTTCTTGAATTATTTGCATTACCCTCGTAGTAATGGGTTGAGTAAATTTCTCGTTTTTAAGTGGTTAAATTGTTAAGAATATTACAGCGGTTAAGTACAGAAGAAAAGAGACCCCTTTCATTCGCAAAAAGATTTTTTTTAATGATAAACAATTTGAGGCCACTTGTGTAACAAGTCGTTAAAATTAGGGTGTAAAAAATAATAATTGGTTAATTTACATAAATTTTAAAGTAGGTCGAATACCTATAGCGCATAGTATAATACAAAATTACCCATCGCATCAAATATAGATGTAATAATTTGTGTAAGAAACTGAAAGGTTGCGATGACTATCATCGCGTTTCAGTGATTTACGATCCATACCTACATCATTCGCAGATTAACCATCCCATTTCGACTAATTATCGACTTTAATATAGTATAAATAACAATAATAGTCGTCTGCGAGTAAAAAAAAAACGTTTCATAAATGAAGAACTTGTGCCCACCAACGCAAAATATTAATAATATATTACCGTCATGACTTATTAAAATTACAGTAATCACGCTTGGCTAATATTTGCAGTGTAATATTAAATATTGTGTATAGATTATCGTGTGGGTAATAATAAGGTTTGCGACCATTAAATTTCATAAGCAAAACCGAGATCTTGATGCACGACGTACCTACTAAATGAAGGTAATCTGAAATGAGGTATCCTTGTGAAGGCACTCGAATCTTCTCTTCTGATGCTTGTACGTGGAGCTTTCTGATCGAAATGGGTGGAGTCGCCGCGGTCAGATTAGCGACATGGAAATTTTCATAATTCATTACTCTTGTCGTCCTTTTAACCCTCCTATAATAATCCTTTCATTCACATTGCTAATTTTTGTTTATATTGTAAATATTATAATGTAGGTATTGTCGGTGCAAAGTCGGTACTGTGGGTACTGTTGTCACACTTTCCAAGCATTGTGACAAACTTTTAAAAATAAATACACTAAATAGATTAAGCCTAATATCTGCAGAATTTAATTTAATATTAACAAGGGATGATAAAAAATGTTACAAAGCTGAATTAAATCATGCAAAAAAATATATATTGTCAAAATTCAACGTTTGTGTATAAAATAATTAATATTTTCTTATAGTAGATTGGTAGGAACTGACTGTCAAGTTGCATTGTTTCCATCGTCATCCGATCGGTACTTTTAATTTTAAATTTCTTCTTTTTTCTAGTTTACTAGCCACAACTACTAAAAGCTCCAAATGATCCAAATGACACAATTTGATCTCTAAATAATTCAGATTCAGAAGTTTTCTCAGAAATTTCACTATTTACTCTTTAAAGGATCAATTGTACGCTAAAGTTTTACTCGCACTGTTAAATATATTTCAGATGATGAAACAGGTACCCCTAATTTTCAATTTGTTCTTGTGATTTTGCCATTTGTCAATTTTAGAAAATTCTTAGATTTCGTAAATTCTATAAAAGTTCGGCAACACTGCCTATTTGTGACGTGCATTAATATTTGTTTTGCACCGACTGTATACGTTTTTTCTCAATGAAAGCGCGATGTTCTCAATTTGTGATGTTTTATATTTTTTATGTAAAAACCGGTCCTGGAATTTCCTAAAAATAACTGGATACCTTCTAATGACACAGACGGGCGGAAAACGTGAGAAAAATACGAAAGCGGCTCGCCGACCACCATCGATAAAATAAAACAAAGTTTTTATTTATGCAATAGGCATATCTTTGTAACTGAAAAATCTCAAATAATTGAATGGATATTGGAGAGCGGTTCTACAAACATGTGTGGGCGTTCAGCTAGCCCAAGGAAGAAACTGATTATATATTTACTTACGTGATTATAGTTATTAGGGAAAACATTATCTGCGGAGAGGAGTGGTCTAACGTCGTATGGTTTAGTGCAGAACACTTTTAAATACCAGATAATTATTTACTTCTCGATCAGATAAATTCGTAACATGAAGATATTAAAGAATATTGGGTCGTGGTAATATCCATAAATGGACGTTGCCGACCTGGCATATAAAATCTATACTCCGTTTTATATGTATAGATTTCAGAATATTAATGTTGTGTGGTCGATTAACGAATTCGTAAAAAATCGACTTAGAAACAGAAATTAATTACCTTGAACTAATTACAAGTACACCCATAATAAAGATACGTTCGAATTAATTGATGACTTTTATATATACAGGATGTTCAAATAAATTTGAACTACCATCAATTAGTATAAAGTTTGGATTATGTTCAGGATAGATCCTATTTTTATTACTTATTTGATTCGCTGCGTAAGCTCATAAATACTTTACAGGTATATACGATGGTATACGATATACGAGGGTACCTCAAATAATATTACAAACTATAGTTTTGAAAATAGTTTTGATTAGAAATTATACAGGGTGTTAATTACTAGGTGCCGATTCTTCAGAATGTAAATATTTGGATGATTTTAAGAAGAAAAGTTTGTATCAATATATGTCCTAAACCTCTTAGTTTTCGAGCTACAGGGTGTTACATTTTTTTTATAATACATTACAATACAGTTACAATAATTTTCTTATTACGCCAGATATTTTTATAAAATTTTGTGGGATATTTTTAATTCTTAAGGAGCATTTAGAGGAAACAGAGGAAACAGAAAAGTACGCCACTGCTTTTTTAAAAACCAAAATTATATTTAAAATCCTCATTTATTTTGGAGCAAATTCGGCCCGTAGACTTACTTTCGTACGAAGCACCATTTTCGCGTAAAAAAATAAAAACCAAAACAATATATTCCCAAGTTCATTAAAAGACTGCTTTTGATATTTTGTTGAAATTTTTCTTTTGGCAACAAAAATTAATTTTCTACTATTAACAGTGTCATATCCACGTCCGAACTTATCGAAAATATCTGGAGTACCTAATAATGGTACCTAATAATGATAAGAAAAGTAATTTTTTTCTAAAACTGTAACACCCTGTATCTCGTAAACTAAGAGGCTTAGGACATATATTGATATAAACTTTTCTTCTTAAAATCATCCAAATATTCACATCCTGAAGTATCGGTTCTCAATTAATTAACACCCTGTATGGAATTGTTCCAATAGTATAGCTGACGTGTAAAGTTATAGATAAACGATTAAACCTAGTAGGTTTACCCGGGTAAACTGCAAAATACGGGTAGGGTAGGGTCCGGCAGGCTGGCTTTTCTCTTGGCATAATGGGAACCCAAAACACCCAAGAAACCCATGAAACCCTCCCTACCCTACCTTATCCCAAGCTTACTCTACGGTTTCTTGGGTATTTCACAGTTTACCTGGGTAAACCTAGGTTTAGTCGTTTATCTAGCTTTACCCGTAACATAGATGTTATACAAAATTTCAAATCAATAATTTGAAATAATATCTAAAAACCGAAAAATGACAAGAATTAATTGTCACTTCTGGTCATTCATGTACGTGTACAATCAAAAGAGGATGTAATTAAATATAACTCATTCAAATACCAACTTATAATAAAATCATGAGTAGATATATAATTCAGAAATTTCTTTCGAAATTCTAATGCTTATTAGTTAAAACTCAGATTTCCCCTTTATACTATTAGCACAACTTGACAAATGTTTCTAAACATAAACCGCTTGAATAAAAATAAAAAGTAATAAACTGACTGAATTGTAAGTAACAACAACAAACAGAAAAATCGCTAAGAAAATCGTGACTACTAAATCAGAATGTGCAAGAGAGCCGGGCCGGATAGTGAGGAGCGTCCGCAACATGGAACGGACCAGCAATAGCAGCAGCAACAGCAGCAGCCCTTTGCGTCCCCGAACTCATTAAATAATCTTAGAAAAAAACTGACAGAGTCAACTTGGCCGTTCTAAATCACTTCCTCGGACTTGGCGAACTTCAGACGTCCATAACTCAGTCCAACAAGCAAAAATCTCTCGGTTACAAAAACGCATCGGAAACCAACGAAAAAAAGAAGCGAACTAAAAAAAAATAAGCACCAGGCAGCTCCGATACAAACGAGGGATATAAACAATTCTCGGAGTTACCATGGTAACGCGCGGACACCGGCGTCTTTGATTGTGAATTTGCATAGCCTGCTCGGATATGGAAATACTGCAAACGTTCTTGAAGTGACTGTACGGGGCTGTATAGTTGGTTGGAGTGGACAGTTCGAGAGAGCGGTAGCCGTTTCGAGTCAAACCAGGCCGCTTTTCGGCATACTCTAACTTATGTCAACTGATTTTTGTAATTCTTTTATACTACCCGAAGATCTGCATTACTGATGAGCGGAATAGATGCGCTCCATAGAACATCGCTCGACCTACAACACTATGTATAAATGTTTACTCGTTTTATTTACCGATTTATATTTTATAAGTATTTTTATTATACCTAATGATTGATTGACCAATTAACTATTTATCCGTATTTGTTTCGAGAGATAACGAGATTTACTTTTTTCATGAAACATTGACATTTATACTTTGACAGCTTATGTCAAGGTTTGATATCTATGGTTAATAATTGGTAAGTCCAATAACCTATTTATTATTTAATATTTTTTGTCCTTCGAAAAGGATTCAGTTCTATTTTAATTATTCATCAAGTAGCAGAGTCTCAAAACAATAAAAGACAGAATAATGATGAGGATTTATTTTTAACTACAATTTGTTACGAGTAGTGATTTACTAGTATACCATGACTGTCATAAACGACATCTCAAAATGTCAAATTAACTTCATGAACCGAAATGTCAAATTTAGTAAAGTGATAATATTTCGTGTAAAATTAAGAAAAAAAGGTGGATTTAGTAAGTTATATTGATTCAATCATCACAATTAAATTAACCACATCTACTAGGTATACTTATTACCAACTACTTTATGCTTTTTTTAAAAACTACGAGGAGTGATTTGAAAAGTCAGACTTACACCCAAAAAAGTTACCAGAAAATTTGCAAGGCGGTAAATTTAAATACATATCTTTCATTTACATCAAATTAAAAGTAAACTGACAATAACTATGTATATTAAATACTTCATATTTCTAAAACATAACCTAAAAGTGCGGTAAAGAAGAATAATAAATTTCTTTAGCATGAACTTGACTCGTAATTAACCAATAAACGAACGCGAGTGTTGCCAACTTAAATTCAAATCGCTCCTCCTAGTTTTTAAACAGAGTATAGAGAAGACGGAGTATTCAATTAAACCAAACATTGATAAGTAATTTCATCAGTTAGTTGTATTCTCTGGAAGGAAACATATTCTTGTTTAATTTCCTTCTGGTCGATATCCAGCTAATCGAAACGATAGTCACCTTTAGCTATATCCCGTTGGTAACGTTTTAAGTGCGGTTTAAATTTAAACGTGATCTAGATGAGCGAGCCCCGGAGTATTTGTTTAGCCAGCACACGTGCGTGCGTGTGTGGAGGATTTTTGCCCTTTGTAGCGATAGCGCAATTGTGGCCTTTTCCTACTAGAACAGAGAGTTAATGATAGCGAGATTATCTTTCATGGAGGTCCGGGCAGGAGCTACCGTTTCCTTGTAAAGAGTCGATTCGATATCATCCGAAGGCGCAACGGCAGCGGGCCGCTCTCTCCGCCGCTCTTTCTCTCCTCTTTTATATATATATATATATATATATATATATACCACTGTACGTTTTATCATCTGCACCGGGGATCGCATATTTTTCGTCGGCACCGGCGGTTCACAAGAACGAGGCCATATATTGAGCTTGGTGCTTTTAATAAACAAACTGTCTTGGCAGCTTTCTGCCAATATGGCTTTTCCACATTGCCGGTGCGCCTTGTTTACTGGGCTTATTTTCGCGGACGTATTGAATTAAAGCCATGCGTCGCTCGAAAAAAATCCTTTAGGTTGCTACTTTTCGGATCGTAATGAGATCGTATATTTACGCACTATATTTTTATAAGTACTTACTTTATATAATAAATTACCAGGAAGTCTATGAAATTCATTCAACCATCAGCTATAACTGTTCAAACATACAGGCGGATTTTAAACGTAATTTAATTGGATAACTGAAGAATAAGAAAAAAAAACTGAAACTGAATTGTTTCATTACGAGTTATCTCTAGTTAAGTTCCTTTAAAAATTATCCTGGACTAGAAATAGACCGATCTGGAGCTAAAGATGGTAGAACCAGATCGGAGTTTATTGCACATGAGGATCAAGTTGGATTAATCGAGTAAAGCAGCTTATAGCAGTTATAGCCCATAATTACTCTTAGCCTCGTCTATTATAAGTCTCACTTCTCAATTAGCCTCATCTAACACATCTACTATCTGTTAACTACGCCATGAACCGATTAGGTTATACCTATCTCTTAATTAATTACCCTTTAGACCATTTAGAACGCTCCAGAATAATTCACAAATCTATCATAATTGTCACGTCTCAGTTAAAACAATTGCCACCTAACAACTACGTCAACTGATTAGATGTTATACCCCTTAATTACCCCTTAACCTCATCTATCATAATTGTTATACTTGCCAATGTAGCCTAATCTAGCACAGTTACCACCTGTTACTTGTTAACTACTTCAACCTATTAGTTTATACCCCTTCAATAACCCTTAAATAACCCCTAGCCTCAACTATCATAAATGTATCTTGCCAATTAGCCTCATTTAGCACAGTTACCACCTGTTACTTGTTAACTACTTCAACCTATTAGTTTACACCCCTTGAATAACCCTTAAATAACCCCTAGCCTCATCTATCATAAATGTATCTTGTCAATTAGCCTCATTTAGCACAGTTACCACCTGTTACTTGTTAACTACTTCAACCTATTAGTTTATACCCCTTGAATAACCCTTAAATAACCCTTAGCCTCATCTATCATAAATGTATCTTGTCAATTAGCCTCATCTAGCCCAGTTGTCACTTGTCAGCTACGTCAATAACCGATTAGTTCCCTAGACTTAAAAATTCGTTGCCAGTTTGGGGGCTTTATTGGCCTGGATACAATCCTGGATCCGGTTTGTTTCTCTCGATTTATCTCGAAACATATATTAGCCGTGACTGTCACCCGCTACCGTTGTGACATCTGGCGGGCAATAGTCGCTAACTAACTGCATCGCGACGTCACGGCGGTTCGGACCGTCCTCAGGCTGAGACCCGCGTGTCCTTTTTGAATTTATCGAAGCCGACCGGATTATTTACTTTCCGCCGGCGGAGCGGACGGAGCCGATTTGAGGTTTTTGCCGAACCGGAGCTTCAAAAAAAAAACCCGCTATATTCTAATTAATTCTAAACACTTCGTAGCGATCGAACGAAATAAATCAAATAAATTCGTATATCATAGATAAGGTTGTAATTAGGCTAGTTTTGCATATGTAACTGCGAATAGTCCGTATATAGGGTTCGGTTCTCGGAAAACGCGATTCTGCGTGAGTAAGTTTTTTTTTCAGTTTGACGGGGTATTTAAAGCTGCGCACCGATGACAAAAAAAAATACGAAACGTTAAAGATTTGTGGTTGGCGAAGAGAAGCAGCCTGTATATGTATGTAGATAGTGAATGGTCAGATGGCATTTCGAAGTTATGGTCGCGAGCGACCGCATACCGCTTTGGAGTCGAAACTGCCGACATTTTCAGAGGTGGACTCTCTCGAATTTCTATTACATTATTTCCCGATCGCAATTTTATACCGAATGGATTTTATAAGAAAAATTTTGAGCTCAAGTCTTTAGATTTTTAATGACAAATTTTGTACAATTGTTGTTACTTTTATATGCAGAATTGTATTGTTACAGCCACTTTGCAACAGTTCATTTTATTAGTGTACTAACCTGTAACATTCGTGTTAACTGTTAAAACGCTTATTTTATCAATTAGCACCTCTTCTTCAAAAATAAGATCACCTACATTTCTTCATATTTCTGCTAACTAGTATTTACCGAACTTAATACAAGAGCAATACGTAAAAAGATCCAATTTTGAAACATTCTTCTAACATGTTATTATTTTTATTCCTCGTTTCCTTGGTGAGTTAATTTATGCACATTCTTAATTATACCTTAAGTTGTTAGAAACTTTTATTTAAAATTAAAGTTATTTTTCAGTCGCTGTGGGTTCAAACGTCCCATGGATTCCACAAATCGTCGAATAGATGCGCCGGCAAAAGGATTGTGTGTTTGAGCGACGTTTCTTATAGGTTTTGCTTCAACACCACGTTGAATTCGATAGCTTACGGTAGCGTGAAGTATTGTCCGGAGTCTACGGTGTGTTGCGAAAAGGACGAAACGAAAATGTGAGTGTATGTTGTTTTTTTGGTCCAATCGTTTTGTTAAATATTTCGTTTTTTGTAGATGCGTTGAGGCGGATAATTACGAGCGTTATAATAATACTGCAGGTGGATTTTGATGGTTCTTTTTATCAGATTTCGTACTTATCGTTAATTTTTAGATTTTAATTTATTCCATCAAGCTGAAGGTGTTTTGGATAGCGTACAACAGGAAAATGTGAGAAAGTATACAAGTACACAAAAGCCGGTTGGAACGACGGCGAAGAAAAATAAATCAACTACATCGTTTCCACAGAGAATAAAACACACTACTAAAACTCAGAAGCGAAGGAAAAGACCGTTCTTAACCGTTATCAAAGATTATCTACTGAAATCGAGTAACAGGAAACAATCCAATAAGATCAAGAAAAAATCCAATAAAACCAAAACTAGAGGGACGTTGAAACCTTCCAACACTGTTAAAAAAAGTACACTTCAAAAACTAAAAAATTCAAAACCTTCGACCAAATTTACCACTTTAACTCCAACCCAACTCACAACAACCAATAAGACACTAATCACATCGACTTCAACAACACCAATTCCATTTTCCCCGAAAACACAAAGCACAACAACTTCCACTACATCAACACCAGCTCCACCGACTATTTCCTCAACAACAACACCGATTTTATCATCAACAACATCTTCACCTGCAACGATTCCTGCTGTAATCACTAGTAGAGCATCCAGTGCGTTTACAACACCACTTTTTTCGAACCCACCAACGACAAACGATGGGAAATTGGCATTAATTTCGAGTACGTCCAAATCACCCTGTTTCGCTGCTGAAATTCCCACCACGCCTAGTCCGTGCTCGTTCTTCCAGAAGTGGTATCAATCTTCAACAGCGTATTCGTTGAGGACGACTTCCATAGAAACTACGACTGTTTCGACAGGTAATTAGTTAGTTAATTTCATGATTTATTGATTAAGCGGTTGAAAATATGCATTCAATGGATTAAAGAATGAATCGAATTGATTGAAAATAACTCGTCAAGCATTGATTGGATTTGGTAATGTTTTGTTTTAGGAGGTAGGCCTGCAATTTGTAAAATTCCTGCGAAGTATCCAGCGGAAAAGTGCTACGAATACCACGAATGCAAGCCGGTGATGTGGTGGTATAAATGGCTTTTGATGAGGTGCAAAAGTGGTTACGCCTTCGATCCGATTGCATCGACTTGCTTGGAAAATTCCGCTTGTGTTTATTAATAAATTAATAAACATATAAGGTAAGTATTGTCGGTGCATAACATATATGAATGCAACGTAACTACTGTCGTCATAATTGCCAAGTCACTTGTCATACTGTACATTGCCGAGGTTGCAAAATAGTTGCAAGATCAACTGGTTTACAATTTTTATTTCAAAACAGTTGCTCCGTGAGCGGTGGGCCTAAGGGTTAAGCTTGCTTAATGTGATACAGCAAAAATTGTTAAACAAAAAAGGTTCATATTATACTCGACTTTAAAGATCTGGCATTTTTTGTTAGGTTAATATAGCGGAATTCATAGAAATATCGCTTTTTTAGTTTCCATATTCCAGTTACACCCCATAGCGGCCTTTTGAGAAACTTGAAAATATTTTTCCATGCTAGTAATGCTAGTAACTGTAACCTTAGTCATAATTTTTTTACCACAATCCTCTAGGATGCATAGTTTTCCAGATGCAGTACCTCGCAATCTTAAAATTGGCCACCCTGTACACTATTTTTTTTTACTCGCACCGTTAAATATATTTCAGATGAGAAAGGAATTTGATGATTAATTATAGTGAGCCCCTGAATACATCCGCCGTTTAGAAACTTGAAATAGGTACCCCTAATTTTCAATTTGTTCTCGACATTTTATCATTTGACAAATTTAAAAAAAATAAGATATTGTAAACTCTATAAAAGTTTACACTGCCTACTTGTGACGTAGTAAATCATAGGTGACGTGCATTGATATTTGTTTTGCACCGACTGTAGGTAAATGAATTGTGTCTTCCATAATCCCGGTTGCTCGTACGCGGATAAAAGTCGGATCAACTGATCTCGGATCAATAGTTAGTACTGGAATAAGGTGGCCATATTTGATCCCGATTTAATCTTGGCTTAATCCCGGATCAAAGTTGATCCGCGAACAAGCAACCGGGCCATAATGTATCAGCAATTTGTTTTTTTTAAGTAAGAAATTTGTGATAATTTTAGAAGTTTTATCCGAGATTATAGTTTCAGTTATTCCATTGAATTTCGTTGATTTTTTTATCAGTACTCGAATATTTACAAGTTACCGGAAATTAAAACGCAATCAAATATTCTCTATATTTATTAAATATTTAACAAATTTTGTATATACATAATAATGTGTTATAAATAGAATTAACAATCAAATAATGCACTTAATTAACGTAAAACATAAAAAAACAATAAATTAACACAAATTATCATCACAGACGTTAAACGTTTTGGGTTCCGCATTGCTGTTTTCGCCGCCATCCGTTTTGTGTTCGTACAAACAATTCACGTACTCGTGCTTGCCGGGTTCCAAGATCGGTTTCTCATCTTCCACCGGTCTTCCGTAAAGCGGATTTTGAAAACGGACAATACTGAAACAAAATCAACACCTTCATGCATACACCTTTTAATTTAGGACGCGTTTAATTCAGGGTTCCCAATGATAGAGAGAGAGAAAGAGAGAGAGAGGACCGTGAGAGATGGAGCTAGTTAGGGCAAGAAATAGGCGAGACCAAATAAAAATATAAACAGGGTGTTCTTTATCTATGAAACCATGCATTTCTGCCATAGACCTATTAAGTATGGACGCGGCACTATCGGTATATTGAGGTATATTGAGGAAAAATCGGTATATTGAGGAAAAAGGCGATTAATCTGTTAAATTATTTATACGCTTAATATTTAAATATTGTTTTTATCTTGGTATCCACTTGGACAGAAGAATGACCTGGAAGAAACATATTTTTTACAAGAGAAAGCAGTTAGGTCTTAAATTGCGAAATCTGTACTGGCTAATAGGTAGGAGGTTCCAATTAACAATACAAAATAAGAACTGTATTTGCAAATGCGTGGGAATTTAGGCTCAGCTGAAAAATGAATTTTGCTCGGTAAAAAAATAATAAATCCTCAACCCTATTCTACTATAAGCTACCCTCCTCTACCCCAGCTACATTGCATATCTGAAAACGTAACTCATGTGGTCTTTTGCTTTCTTACTATTGGCTAATGCATTGTCCAATCTCTCATTGCCATATGCCCAAACTAGCTGCATCTCTGTCATTCATCGACAACACTACCTCTTTGTCTACACCGCGTCCATAGTTAGTAGACCTATGCTTTCATGTAACCCCATTTCAAAAATTTAAAACGAAAACTACTACCTTAAATCTGCTGTACTGTTTTCTGCGCTTCTCTTCTTCAGCAAGTAATACAACCCAACTATAAACATGACGCAAGCGAGTAACACGAGTACCACCCCGAAGCCCGACAAGAACGCCGAAGAATTGGATTTTCCTTCAATGGTGGTTACTTTGAATTTGTTCGCACCGTTGTCGTCCTGGAAAATTCGTTACAAACTCCCTTTACGTTTACCAAATGGTACAGTAATCGAACTTACTTGTGGTGTACCGCATTCGCCAGTAGTCGAGCCATCGTGGCAAATGCACTTGTAGCCCTCTCGTCCGGCCACGCACATGTAAGGGCAACTGTGACCGTCGCAGACGTTTTCGACCAAGGGCTGAAGGGATCGGTGCGAGATGACGAAATCGTCCCTGGCCAGACTGTGCAAATTGAAACCGTAGTGACAGACGGCCTCTTCGAACAACTGACACCTAATGAGGAACCCGTCCTGGCGCAGATAGTACAAATTGTCTTCGAACAGTTTGAGCCCTTCGATCAGTGATGATACATTGTAGAAGAGCGGTTTGACGTTGCCCCCGTTGTAGCCGATCGTGTTGATTTGATGGGTGTTTTCGTCGTGGAAGTACAACTGGCGTTTGTTCAAATCGTAGGTGATGTGTTCCACGTTACCTGTAGAATGTTACAAATCAAAATAGCTCATGTAAGGTAAGTTATTCGTACCTCAAATTCGTAATTCGTGGATTAATAAAGGTAAAACTATTTTTGGTAAAATTTTTTCACAATTGGATGGGATGGGATTAGTTTAACTCACTAGTAGATGTTCCGTGTTTGATTACACTTGACATAAAATCAAACGTACAAGAAAGTAAAATAAGAGATCCTTTTCAGAATTTTTTAAATTTAATTGTTTTCCCTTCAGTTTGAAAAGATAAAAGTAGGGTTTTAAAAATACTCATTAAAGTGCTCTAAAAGTATTCTGATGCACTGGAAATACCTTATTTCATATTACGTGACATTAAAAAAGTGCAAATTATCCAAAAATATCTGAAAAACGGAAACTACTGGCACCGCTGTCGTTTGTCAAATTTACAAAATTGTTCTGTGATTTGACATTTATGTCAGGCGAAACCATAATTTACAGGAATCTTTCATCATCATTGGCTAAAATACTTTTAGTTAGTTTTTTTAATATAATACAGCCTGTGGATCAATATAAACTAGGAGACATCCTTCTGTAATAAGTATTCTTCATCATACTAAAATTATTCACACATCCGTTCGAGGAAACTCGAGTCTTACTAGAATTACGTTTTGCCATTTAAATAGCATTGCAAATAAATGGCAGTTTTTTATTTCAATTTTCTTAAATATGCAGTGCATTTCTTCATGCACTTTACTCATGTTTCTTTACCCACCCCTTATTTTTTGAACGGATCTACTTAGAAAATTGAAATTTAGGATAACAAAACTAATGCATGATTACTATATTTTGCAGTAAAATTGACAGATGAAAATTTCAAGATGGCGACTGGGCGCCATATTGTGAAATAAATTTAAATGGAAAGGGGGGTCTTGTGATACATCATTTTGAAGCTCCTGACAAATACTCTACAACCCTGGAATATAAAGTGAATATCTGCACCCATTTCAAAATCGCGGAACATTTAATAATTACCTGAATACAAACAAATTAATATCAATTTTTCTAGAAATATTTGTTTTTCTATGGCAAATAGCAATCCCAGCAAACCGATAAGGTTTGACAGGTTATTTTTGGTTAAAAAAATTCCAAAAAATTTACGTACGACAACGAACATTAATTGTTTAGTCAAAAAGCTCATTTAGTTTTTGGTTTTCCTAGTGTTCAAAATATTCTCTTTAGTTTTCGATTTTCCTAGTGTTCAAAGTATTTTCATTTAGTTTTCGGTTGTTTAGTTCTCATTGTAGTTAGGTAGTTAAATGGCCAATTCTCGTCCATTGGAAGATGGAGCACCACCACATTACTCCAGACAAGTAATGAACTATTTGGATGCTATTTTCCCTGGTCATTGGATTGGTCGTCGAGGTCCTACGGAATGGACAGCCTGCTCGCCAGATTTGACACCTTTAGACTTTTTTATGGGGCTATTTGAAGCAAAAAGTGTACGAAACTAAACCGGCTTCAATATTGGATATACGAGAAATAATTACAGATATTTGTAAAAATATCGACGTTACTATGTTCGAAAATGTTCGGCTAGGCTGTTCTTACATCAAGAAGTTCAAGGCAACCATTTTGAGCATGTTTTGAACTGAACTCAGCTTATTTTCTCAAATTATGACGTTAAACGTCGATGTATTCAGGTAATTAATAAATGTCCGCCATTTTATATCAGGTGCAGATATTAACTTTATATTCCAGGGTTGTAGAGTATTTGTCAGGAGCTTCAAAATGATGTATCACAAGACCCCCCTTTCCGTTTAACAAAATATAGTAATCATGCATTAGTTTCATTATCCCAAATTTCAATTTTCTAAGTTGATCCGTTCAAAAAATAAAAGGGGGGGACATTAAAGAAATGCACTGTACAATGTAGTAGGAGAGATTAAAAATAGGAGATATCATTGCTTAGAGTCTCTATATTAAATATAAGAAAGATTCAAATATATTGATGAAGCCAAATTTGAATCTTACTGGAATTACCGAACCTACGTTTTCCCGTTTAAAAATACCCTGAAGTGGCTCCCTTAATACGCACCTATATTTGTTTTGATCAGTTCCACCACGTTGCTACCGTCCAAATCGGTTTTGTACAAAACATAACTGGGCGATGCGAATATCGTCCACGATCTCAGCACATAGAACAAAACCTTGTTGTACGAATCCACGGCCAAGGCGGACACCTGTCGATGAGCATCGACGTCGATCAATTTGACGCACTTCTCCTCGAAATTGCACACTCCAATCGATTTCGCGTCCGATTCGGCGTCGTAATAATAAACATTACGCGTCGCCCAATCCACCGCTATCAGTTTGGGCTCGCCCAAGTTCTCGATGTAGCGAACGGTTTTGGTGGCCGGATCGAGCTTGTAGACGGCGCCGGTGTCGGGTACGCTGTAGAACAGCTCGTTCGAGTCCACCACGGCGGCCAGACTCGAGATCTTCAACATCGACCCGTCCTGGACGACGCTCATCGAATTGTTCTTCGGCGAGATTTCGTAGATTTCGTCACCGTTCACGTTGAAGTAGATCAACATGTCGGAACCGGCCGCTTTGCACGATTTCATGTTCTTCCTGAAACGACCAAAATAAATTATTCGATGAAGAAGAAGGAGGAGAAGGAGGAGAAGGAGGAGAAGGAGGAGAAGGAGGAGAAGGAGGAGAAGGAGGAGAAGGAGGAGAAGGAGAAGAAGGAGAAGAAGGAGAAGAAGGAGGAGAAGGAGGAGAAGGAGAAGAAGGAGAAGAAGGAGAAGAAGGAGGAGAAGGAGGAGAAGGAGGAGAAGGAGGAGAAGGAGGAGAAGGAGGAGAAGGAGGAGAAGGAGGAGAAGGAGGAGAAGGAGGAGAAGGAGGAGAAGGAGGAGAAGGAGGAGATGAAGAAGAACGATCACACTTTGGGTAAAGGCACCACCAAACCAACGCGAAATATTCGCTATCATAGAAATTGTCAAATTACCCAATTTTATACGACTTAAACGATAATGATTTCCAAAACATTAGGAAGAAAGACAAAATATGGAATAATTATGGCAAAGAATTAAATAAAAATGATAAGTAGTATTGAAATTGTTTCTTCAGCTTCCAAGGCAAGTAACAAAAGGGCTTCTTCTTCATCAGAAGATCAGACATTGTCTTCTACGGTAGTCACTGGTTGAAAAGCCATTTATAATCGGGTCGATTCTGTTTGGATCTTGTTATGAATCTTGCTATGATAATCATGTTGTTATATGTTTAAGTTATAACAATATTGCCAATACATTTTCCTATTCTGTTTCGATTAGTTTAGCAATGTTGGTTATATTTTTAACGCTTAACCATATTGTTAATAACATGCTGTCATTAGTGAAAAATAGAGCTGACAACACTGTAATTATCTGAATATAATCGAAAAAAGAAGAATCTTCCCTAAAATTTATTATTTTACGATTACAATTGACGCCATTAAAGGCAGCTTTTCATGTGTTTCTGCGGTAGAAGCGGAGGCGGTTTTTATAAAATGATGAAAGGACGAACAAAGAAAACAAGCAAGGAACAAATGGAAGTAATAGTAATAGTTAAAAAAATAAAAAAATATATTTAACAAACCTAAAAAAATATGAGTAATTATTTTTATCATACATTTCTGAGTTAGCGCAACTATTAGATGAAAAAGTGTTGTATCTCTTCGGAATGTTTCTTCTAGAACTCCTGACAACTGTTGAATTAAATTTAAAGCTGTAGCCTTATTTAAGTTTTATACATTTTTCATTTAGCAAATCAAAGGGGGTTACTTGTATCTCGTATTTGCAAAAAAATGTAAACTCTTAGCTCATATAGTAATGAAAAAAGATCGGATTAGCCATATTGCTATCAAATAGCAAGTACAAAAATGACATTGTTCAAATAGCAATGTTTATAACAAGATATCTTTACTAATGACAGATCATATTGTTTAAATTACACGAACATAATAGGTTATTTCTTAGGACATTGCTAACATAACAATATCTTTATAAAATAGCCAATAACCATATTGCTATTTACAAACAGAATCGACCCGAATAACAATAAAAAACAACAAACTTTCGCACAATTTCCGCTACCGCTGCGAATAATTCGCGTTCGTTTGAAGTTTCGAGTCTCAAAACTAAAAACCCCAAAATCGTAGTATTACCTCAAATAAAAGTTTTGGAAACAATCGCACGTGTAACCGCCATCTTTGTTGCGGCAAAGTTGGCTGCATATCGGCGGATCGGCCTCGCACTCGTTCACGTCCACGCACGTTTTACCGTCGCCCATCAACCGGTAGCCCGGTCTGCACCGGCACTTCGGTCCCTTCGGCGTCTTGACGCAGACGTGGTTGCAGGGATTCTTGGGGCCGTCGCAGGACCCGGAGCAGGAGCCTCCTTCGTCGGAGCCGTCGTAGCAGTCGTGTTTGCCGTTACAGAGCAACGTAGAGTTGATGCAAACGCCGTTGTCGCATCTATGAATAACGAATGCAGGGTGTTACAAAAAGGTTGTGCCAAACTTGAGGAGGTTATAGGGGATATTGTGGTGATCAATTTTTGCAAAGATAGCATTTGTCAAAAATTGAGCCGTTTTGGCTCCAGAGTCATTTTTTTAAGTTGTTATTAGGGCCGCCAAAGCACGGCTCCAAATTCATAATTCATGGGGTAATATAGAACTATTTTTGGTTAAATTTTTCCACAATAGATGAGATGAGATTAGTTTAACTCACTAGTAGATGTTCCGTGTTTGATTACACTTGACATAAAATCAAACGTACAAGAAAGTAAAATAAGATATCCTTTTCAGAATATTTTAAATCAATTCTTTTCCCTGCAATTTGAAATGATAAAAGTAGGGTTTTAAATATAGTCATTAAAGTGCTCTAAAAGTATTTCGGTGTACTGGAAATACCTTATTTCATATTACCTTCCCCTTAAAAAGTGCAAATTATCCAGAAATATCTGAAAACGGAAACTATTGGCACCGCTGTCGCTAGTCAAATTTACAAAATTGTTCTGTGATTTGACATTTATATCAGGCGGCACCATGATTTTTCAGGAATCTATCATCACTATTTGCTAAAACTCTTTATTTTTTTTTAATATAATACAGCCTGTGGATAAATATAAACTAGGAGACATCGTTCTGTAATAAGTATTTTTCATCCTACTAAAATTCACACATCCGTTCGAGGAAACTCGAGTCTTATTAGAATTACGTTTTGCCATTTAAATACCATTGCAAATAAATGACAGTTTTTGATTACAATTTTCTTGAATATATAATGAAGTTGGAGAGATTAAAAATAGGAGATATCATTGCTTGGAGTCTCTATATTAGGTATAAGAAATATTTAAATCAATTGATGAAGCCAAATTTGAATCTTACTGGAATTACTGAACCTATGTTTTCCCATTTAAAAATACCCTGAAGCGACGACCTTAAGTTCTTGAATGTTAAAAACTTCAATATCTTATTATTTTTAATTACAAATACGTAGAATGAATCACAATAAGGATTCAAAATGGCAACCCTCTACTTCATTACATAAATTGATCCTCTGATTCATTAAATTTCGCACCCGTTGGAAGAAGTGCTGAACTTGCTGTATGTGAAAAGGGGCAGCCATCACTCTACCTAATAATTCTTCCTGGGTGTCTACAGGAGTTTCGTACACCAACGACTTCATGTAACCTCCACAAATGAAATAATCCAATGGGGTTAAATCGGGACTTCGCGTTGGCTACCAATCTATCGCGCAGGAAATTGTTGGTTTAGGTAATCCTGAACAGGACGAGCAAAATGTGCCGGTGCACCGTCATGTTGGAACCACATTTTACCGTTTCTTTTACATTCAAAAAGTTAAGAACAACTTTTCAAACAGAAATAACTCTGGAGCCAAAACGGCCAACAAACGGCTGTACGATCCTAGGGTCTGGCGAAAAGTAGTACTAATGTTGATAAATCGAAGGGATATTCACCTGAAACCGTCGGTGCAGGGTTGTTGGGCCGGAGCGAACGTGGTCTTGTTCTTTTTACTGCACATCATCAAGTCCTCGTCGCTGTTGTCGCCGCAATCGTTCTCGCCGTCGCACAACCACAATCTCGGAATGCAGTCCTTGAGGTGTTTGCTGCGGCATTCGAAATCCTCGTCGGCGCACATGGCGCAGCCGATCTCGTCCTCGTGCTTGGGACAGTCGGATTTGCCGTCGCATTTCGCTCCTGGAATTCGATTGGTAACGAAAAGCGGATTAGTGGTTACGCGGAAACGCCTGCTCTACACTGTTGGAAAATTATTCGCGCATAATAGGGAAATCAATGTTAAATTCTTAGCCGGCTGAAATCCAGTCTACCAGTGTACATTTCAATAGAACGTCGCGATTAATTCTAATAAATTTAATTGTTCTACTGGACTTCACACCGCGCTTTGGCTTGGTTAGATTAAAAATCAAATAATTTCGACGGTTTCGACACTTCGACAGTATCAAAACGGGTTCGGATGGGTGAACGTCGAGTCGATTAAAAAGAAATGAGAATTTTTAAACGATAATTTATTGAAAAAATATCACTAATATTAAAATAGAATTATGTAGATATGTCTTTTTGTCACAATGGCTTGAAAAAGAAAGTAAATTCTAAGAAAATAATAAAAAGGAAACTTCAAAAATAAACTTAAAGATTATTTTAAAACAGAAAATAAAAGAACTCTAAAAAATAGTCTACCGCTTTCTGCTAAACTATAGCCAAACCTGTCATACAGATGTCATCTCATATTACTGAGCTGAGGTGTAATTTAAGCAGAAAATTGAATTATTTTTTTCTTATTTTTCCTTATTTTAACAAGATTTGTTGCTCTTTCAAAACTGTACCTACCGATACACACATTTTTTTGAAATATCCCCAAAAAACCTATTAATTGTAGTTTCTAAATAATTTTGTACCTCATACCTAACACAAATAACTTTGTACCTCTACAAATCGCGGCGTGCGGTCCAGTAGAACAATTAAATTTATTAGAATTGATCGCGACGTTCTATTGAAATGTATACTGGTAGACTGGATTTTAGCCGGCTAAGAATTTAACATTGATTTCCCTATTATGCGAAATTAAATTTCCAACAGTGTATATTTCTAAGGTCTGGAAACAGCCTATGCGTATGCATTAGTGATTTGAGAATGTGTCCCGTTATTTGAAGACTTTTTAAGCTTCACTTTTGCGCCGCACCGTGGCGAACGATCGGAGGACCAACTTATCTCAGCCAATCAGCGTCGCGCTACATATAAATCGCGGTTGTGTGAAACGACAGTTCAAGCTGTCAAAACTGCAAAAATTATTTTTTGACATTTCGAGGAGAAAATGGAGGAATACATTACCTGAAGATACGTAAGGCATGATGTTAACAACAAAATCATCGCTGATTTAAGTATATTTTTATATTTTCTATCTATTTTTAGTTTGATTTTAACCTTTTAAATGCTAATTCTACACAATTCGTACCCAAAAAACCGTGGTCCTTTACAACATCGCCTCCTAGCGACCGCTTTAGGAACCCTGTTATATCCTCAAATAACGGGACACTCTTTCGACTAATGTTTCCAGACCTTAGAAATATACGATAGTGCTCGGAAACGTACCCAAAGGAATGCAAATGGAAGCGTTGGACGAGCAGGCCGTCTCGTAGGCGGTGCAATTGTGCGGGGCCCTCTGGTGACACATGTGAATCTTCTCGTCGGAATGGTCGCCGCAATTGTCGAAACCGTCGCACAATAATTTCTTATCCACGCACAGGCCGTTGTCGCATTTGAAGTGGCTCGCCGGGCATACCGTATCTGCGAAAGGCGCGTTACAAATTCATCTAATTGGTTATATAAGATTTGTTCCAGCAGCATGTTTTGTTTTGTTGCGAAGATTGTGAGCATGCGCAATGATTTTAAATCGTTCTAGCAGCGTGTTATTTGGTGTTCTGAGTAAATGTTTGGTGTTCCGGCAGAATTCGTTTTTTGTTTGGATCATGTTTGAGATCTGCCAAACTGTTCTCGTTTGAAGTGAGAATATTTAGAACATTTCGAATATAAGTAAGGTAATATCAGTTTGTTGTTGGTCATAAATATTTGTTTAGTTACAATTTAATTGTAAAATATGGAAAGTATTGACTTATTTGGAGCTATGGGCGAAAGTAGTTATGAAATACTTATCGGAAAACGATATTGAAGAATTGTTGGAAGAAACGCAGAGACCAAAAAATAAAAATTATATCGAGGAAACTGTTCTCTGAAAATATTCGGAAAATGAATTCAAAGAACATTTCCGTATTACAGGATACACAACAACTGCTCGAGGTGTTTCAGCAAGAAATGTTTCAATATTATAAAGAACTTGTATACATCAGGACATGCGCAATACAATACTGATACAAACATAATTTGAACATACTGCTGGAACAAACCTATAGAACTATTATCGGGACAAAACAAATATCAATGCACGTCATCTATAATTTATTACGTCACAAATAGGCAATGTTGCCGTACTTTTATAGAGTTTACAAAATTTAAGAATTTTCTAAAATTGTCAAATTGCAAAATGACAAGAACAAATTGAAAATTAGGGGTACATATTTCAAGTTTCTAAACGGCGGAAGTAATCAGGGACTCACTATAATTAATCATCAAAATCCTTTATCATCAAAAAAATTTCCCCTTGCTCCATTTCCGATTGCAACATGGTCATTTCTATGAGTGGAACAAAGAAAGATTATTAAAATGACAGTTGTCAGAGTGAAAAGTTGCAATGACACAAATGTCACTCTTTCCTTTTCCTTTTTAGGTGTCTAATGGAAGTTGTCTTTATCTCACCTATGGCCTATACAACCTATGTTGCGATAAAAAATGGAGCAACTTGTATTTAACAGTGCCAGTAAAAATATTAGTGTACAATAGACCCTTAAAAGACTACATCGTGAAATTTATGAGAAAACTTCTGAAACTGAATTACTTTAGAGGTCAAATTGTGTAAAAAATTCTTGTTTCTTAATTATTAGGTTGAATAGCCTTTAGTAGTTGATGCTAGTAAACTAGAAAAAAGAAAAAGAAATTGTAAATTAAAAGTACCGATCGAATGACAATGGCAACAATGCAACTTGATAGCCAGTGCCTACCAACCTACTATAAGAAAATAATAATAGTTTTAAATACAAACGATGAATTTTGACAAAATATATATTTTTGTGGATGATTTAATTCTGCTTTTTAACATTTTCTATCATCCCTTGTTAATATTAAATTAAATCCTGCAGATATTAAGCTTAACCTATTTTGTGTATTTATTTTTAAAAGTTGGCCACAATGCTTGGCAAGTATGATGACACTAGTGACGTGCATTAATATTTGTTTTACACCGACTATACATTAACAACACTTACCGCAATGTTCATCGGAATTATCCGCGCAATCGTAATCCTGATCGCACTCCCACTCCTTGGGAATACAAGCGCCCGAATCGCACCTGCAAGCACCACATAACGTAGCCCTACAACTCGCTATCAACCTGCAACAACTCACCTAAACTGCGTTACATTGCACTCCTTCGTCTGGCAATGCAACTCGTCCGTATTGTCCGTGCAATCGGAGACGCCGTCGCAGTGGAAATGCCCGCTGATGCATTCGCCGTTCGAGCAGGCGAAGTGATCGGGCGCGCATCGCGTGCCGTTCATCACGTCGCCGCAACCGTGCTCGTCCGATTTATCCTTGCAATCGTAGCGCAGGTTGCACGCCAGCCCTTCGGCGATGCAATCGCCGTCGGCGCATCGGAACCGCCCGTCGCCGCACGTCTTCGTCGCCGCGCAATCGTCCTCGTCTTCGCCGAAGAGGCAATCCTTCCGGCCGTCGCAACGCAGGCTCTTCACGATGCACGCGTTGGACTGCGCGCACAGAAATTCGTCGCTGATGCAACCCACTCGCTTGGCGCACGTGCGATTGTCCTGTTTCAGTTCCCAACCGATCGGACATCGGCACACGATCGATTTCTGCGATTGGACGCACAAGTGGCTGCAGCCGTTGTTGTTGATGCGACAGAGGTTGGTCTCCTTGCGGCGCGACGTCACCGACGCCAGGTGCACCTTGTCCGGATCGTCGGGGAAGGCGAGCGTGATTTTCTTGTCGTAGTTCGACGGGACTTTCTTCGACGTCCAGTAGAGCTGCTTCGAGCGGGCGTTCATCCAGAACACGTCGTCTTTGAGGACCACCAGGCTGGTGGGGTGCGTGTCGACGGTTCTGAAGTGGATGCGATCGTCGCCGTCGACGCTGGTCGATTCGATGACGCCGTTGGCGGCGTCGGCGAAGAAGACCCTGTGCAAATCGGCGTCGTACGCGAGCACGACGGGGCCCGTCAGTTTGGTGTCGATGGCGTGCGTTCGGCCGGTGCCGTCCATGAAGAAGCGATCGATGTGGCTGCGTCCCTCGCCTCCGAAGCTTATAAACATCACCCTTAACGGGAAAAAATTTAACATTAGAAGTACTACCTCTTGTAATCGTACAAGCGTCTTCCATTGGTAAAACAGTGCGCACTGAAATTGCACTCGAAACAAAATTTTTGTTTGATTTGGTGGACTGTGCGAGTGTTTTGATTTCTATTGGCAATCTGGCCACCAAAAAACACTTTTGGAAATCAAAACACTCGCATAGTCCACCAAATGAAGCAAAAATTTTGTTTTGAGTGCAATTTCAGCGCCCACTATTTTACCAATGGAAAACGCCATAAAGTTGACCTTTTTAATCTTCGCTTAAGATTAAACAATAAATTTTGATGGTTTATGAACAGTTTAAACGAAAATAGACTTTACTGTAGTATGCAACTAGTTAATTAGACGGAAAATTGGCAATAAAATATCTTTTTGTAATATGGTCAAATGGAGATTTTCTCATAAGGTTGTTTCTGCATGGAATTTGACCATCTTAAAACTACTTTTGTGTCTCACAGGGTTCTTTGAAATAATTGTCGAAATTTTAGCTCATTTTCTTGATAAATTTGAAAAATGTTTCTAGCGAAACTTGCTAATTTTGATGCCAAGATTCCGAATTTTCAATAAAAAATAGGGGTTTCTATTTAAATTTGTAAAGTTACCCGCCACTCCTCCTTTGAGGGATGGGGTAGCGGTTTTATTCAGGATCTCCAACATATCCAAATCATCATCAAAAATATCTTCATAATCTATGTTAATTTGTTCAATTTCCATCACAAGTAAATAATAGCTGATGATTAATAATATACAATAAACAAAAAATAAACAATAAACCTCGATAACCTTAAAAATGTCTTTTTGTTTTCACAGAATAGACCTATTCAGTTTACGAAAGAGAGTGATGGAGTTATTTGATCAACATAAGAGAATAAAAGAAACAAATATGTTTCACGCGCAATCTGTGGAACCATTTAAAATCTGCGCAAACATAAGTGCAAGAGAGATGAGATATTTGGCCTATTTCTTTGCTGATTGACAGACACATTGAATGATTCTTAGATGAAAACTGTTTTAAATATAAAAAAGAAGAGACCAACTTCAATCTTAACCCCATTTTGTTTCCGTTTGATGTTTGTTTATGTTCAGTGTGTATTATTTTTTAACAGTATTTCTTTGTATTATTTAGTATATTTATTTATAAAGGTAATAATTTTTTGTATAGGTCAATGGGATTATTTTTTTGAAATATATATTATAGCAAACCGATCAAAAAGCATTTTCGGAAACTTTGTACTAACCCTCTTACTCTTTCTTAGACTTGTACGTAAATATTAAGCCTATAACCCCTTTCTGGGCAGTAAAAACAAATTTGTATCGAGTCACCGCGTCCATTAAATCCGACGGATTGTTGGATAATGACAAATGACGTCTTCAGTTGTCGTTGTCTGGTTGTCAGAACCGTATTTTACCTGAGGTGCGTTCGTTTGTTCGTTTAGATGTCCAGCTAATTGTCCACAGTATGCGCGCGCAGCACAGGTTAAACTGAATAGGTCTATACTGAGAATACAAAACTTAGAATCCAAATTCTATGTTCTGTGGTCTTTTTTTCGAATGACAACTAAGTGTAACCAACATTAACTATTCCAAATAAAAACCCCAAAAAGTTATAGATTAACTAAACTATTCACTTTTATAAATGGTGCAACGTTAATGAACTTAAGCGAAGTATAAAATTAAACTCTAGTTTAATTAAGTTTCGTTTAGTTCTAGTTTAGTGCAAGACCCTTTTAGTGGATTAATGTTCTGACGATACTGTGCTGATTTGTATTCAAAATAGGAACATTTCTTGAAAATAATAACAACAGTGCATTTTGTGTTGGATAGATTTTTAGGTCACGTGGGAATCAATCATTTATGAAGACTCTGTAGGTAAGCGTTCGATTAAGGGCAGGTTTATCAATTGAGGGTTACCCCTCGAGTTAAAGATAACCCTGAGTTAAACTGCCAAAAGTGTTTTTCCATCGCAGGTCAACTGTTAACTCGAGGGATACTCCTGGGTTATCTTAACTCGCGCAAATTTGGCAGGTTTGTGGATTTGACTCTGGGTTAACCTAAAATTTGCGTGTTTTTCTGTTGTCAAACGCATTTTTTCATTGTTTTTAAGTAAATCCAATGGAAGACCTAGATTTTAGCGATGACGACCAAGACGTTCTAGAATTTATAGGTCATCAGCGGGGATCCTATATTGTAAGGCCACGGCAAAATCCGTTTGAAGATTTTTATGAGCATGATGTTTTCGCTCGCTTTTTATTAAAAAAAGAAACCGTTTTGTTTGTGTTAAAGCCCATAGAAGGTACATGGTAAAATTTCCTACAAATAAGTTTTTTTTTTCGAATTCGGAAAAATTCGATTCTCTCCTTCTATCCGCCATATTTATTCTTCTGACTTCTAATTTTCATTTCAAATATTCAAAACCAAAAAAGTTAGGTTATTATAGTCAAGAAATGTCAAAAAACGAGCACAAAACAACGTTGCCAAAGCTTCAACGGCTATAATGTATTGCCAACCTTTCAGCATTTCGTGGGTTTGCTAGC
Source organism: Phyllotreta striolata (assembly GCA_918026865.1). Lineage (NCBI taxonomy): Eukaryota > Metazoa > Arthropoda > Insecta > Coleoptera > Chrysomelidae > Phyllotreta > Phyllotreta striolata. The sequence continues at coordinate 6,086,667 of OU900098.1, read as the reverse complement.
CCAGGGTTAAAAAAGCTTGGATAAACACTTTTATTCTTAACTCGCAATTTAGCCCAGAGTTAGAGGTAACCCAGGGTTGGCTAACTCGGCGAGTTATCCCTCAATTGATAAACCGGCCCTTATATGTGTAAAGGTGAAACTTACCCTTCGTCGGGAACTAACGCGATACTTTGCGGGTACTCTCCTAACGTGTCGTGAATTAAAATTCGCCGAGCCATCGTGTTGATACTGATTACTTCTACCACTTTGCGGACCGAATCGCAGATGTAAAGATTGTTGCTTTTGGAATCTACAAGTAGATAACAATTTATAACAAGTGCATAAAATGATTATTAAGCAATCACCGAAATCCATAGCGTTGATTCTACCCAAATCGGGTATATCCATTACTTTGCTGGTACCGGTCTTCATGTGCAAAGTGGTGATTCTCTTAGTCTTGAAATCGCTGATGTACAGTACGTTTTTGAAGCTATCGAATGCCAAGCTTTCAATGTCTCCAGTGGCGCCCGGTAGAGCTGTAACAACATGCCTGCCGAGAATCGGATGCTCGATGTGTACCAACATGTCCCGATGAGCGGCTATGAGACTCTCTATAGGCGACAATTCTTGAAACGAATAGATTAATTAACGCATAAAATCAACAGAAGAATAAATGCACGATTGCACGACATTCACTTAAATTGTAAGTAAAGCTTAACCCTTTAGGTGACGGATATTTCATTGCACCAATGTTATAAGTGAGACTTAAAAATGTTAAGGTGCGTTTAAGTTAAGCGGTAGAAAATGTACGACTTATAGTTCCTCTAAACCAAAAAATGTCAAAATTGGAATTCAGAATGTTTCAAATTTGTGAATACAAAATATAACCTGTAATAATAAATAATAAAAATGTATATTGAAATCGACAATCATAGAAGAATATTGGAGACGGTTGGAGGACGATTGTTAATCATGGATTTCCACGACAAATTTACGAACGAAATAATTATATAGATAGTATGGATGAACCATCTTTTGTAAAAAAATATTGTCTAACTAGAGAAAAATGTTATAAATTTGTCAATGAATCCGCCTCTTCTTGCATTCTAAGATGTTTTTGAATTGAACAATTATATCAAAAAAACTTCACTAGTAAAGTTAAGACTTCTAACTCGCTTTTTTTCTTTCATTTTATTCGAAGAGGGATTTTTTTGTCAGACTCTACAAACGATCCAAATCGCAGAATATTGCAGTTGTGCCACATTTATATTAAATGCGCGAATGCGCCCCCAAATCAAACGCAATATGAAGTGTAATGTGAAGTTAAGTTGGCCAATTTGCAGACTGACCAACATTAAACACCAAAATAAAACTAGATCTAGGCAATGTTGCCAAAGCTAAGTGGCATTTTACTAAGTTGACCCTAATGCCCGATTTCACCAACATGTTGTTAGGTATTTCCTAACTAGGTAATTCCTAAGGTAGGAATTACTTAAATCGAATACTTATCTAAATCGAATTTCACCAACATTAGAAATCCCTTACTAAGAAATACCTAGGTTAAAATTTGATTTCGACAATTTTTTGAATTTTATTGGCAATATTGGATAATTTTGACGTGTAAACCGAATAAGCGGAGATCGAAATTGAATATGTTGAGAGAAAAGAAGAGATGTTGACGATCCGGGCCATCTTTAAACTATGTTAGTTATTTTTAAATCTGCTGAAGATGTAGTCTGTACATTATTAGAAAAATAACCGTTCCGATTTGTAAAATATTTCTACATCTTCTTCTCCAGGACTATGGATCTTTACATGCATGTGTACGATCAATAGTTCCAAAAACTTCCTGTGTATCAAATTAAAAATCATCTTCAATTCATTCTAATATTTGTAATGCCGTATTTTCATATATCGAAAAAGGCGAAAAAAAAATCAGTTTCGTCCAGTTTCTAAAAACTCTCCTCCCATTTTAAATTTTCATCTAATGAGTCTAGACAGTCAAGACTTAAGTCACATGAAATCACATGAAAAGTATGGTTAAGTATTTCCTAAATGTTTTAGGCAAGCCCACTGAGCTGTCCTAACTTTAGGCATTTCCTATTACCTTTAGGTATGGTTAAACGCATGGTTAAACGCAAATTGTACTTAGGAATTCCTAAATCCGGTTTAGGTATTACCTAACTTTAGGAACTGGTTGGTGAAATCGGGCATAAGTGTCAGTGGTGCAATACTTAAAAAGGCCAAGTGAAACTTGGAGTTACATAAGTGCAAGTTAATTAAGCTGGAGATTTAGGCGAAGGTCGTGCAATCGGTCATAAACCATATAAATACCTTTACAAAACATTCCGTCGGGCTGTAGGACCTTGTTCTGCGGACAAGCGCAGCTGTACGATGTACCTTTCAGCAAGCACAGGTCGCTGCACAGGGCCGTCTCGCAGGGATTTACGCTGCGCGACTGTTGCGCAGGATGGTATATGCTGATACCGTAGATGAGTTCCTTCTCTTCGATCATCGTCCGGTGATTCTTCCCGTCGAATTTGTCGCACTGCTGGATGGTGCGCGTCGCCCAATCCGACCAGTACAATTTATCTTCGAATACCGCTATGGCGTACGGATGCTTCACGATATCTTCTAATATTATCTAAATAAAAACGCAGATTTGTTGGTGGAATTGTAGATAAGAAGGGTGTCGATTCAAATGGATTGCTATTTATTTGAATTGGAAAGACTAGAGGAATATCAAGAGGAAGATCATTAGGAAGATCATTAGGAAGATCATGAGGATGATCTGGAGGAAGATCTGGAGGAAGATTTGGAGGAAGATCTGGAGGACGATCCGGAGGATGATTTGAAGGAAGGAAGATCTGGAGGAAGATCAGGAGGATGATTTGAAGGAAGGAAGATCTGATGGAAGATCTTGAAAAAGATCTGGAGCAAGAGCAAGAGCAAGAGCAAGAGCAAGAGCAAGAGCAAGAGCAAGAGCAAGAGCAAGAGCAAGAGCAAGAGCAAGAGCAAGAGCAAGAGCAAGAGCAAGAGCAAGAGCAAGAGCAAGAGCAAGAGCAAGAGCAAGAGCAAGAGCAAGAGCAAGAGCAAGAGCAAGAGCAAGAGCAAGAGCAAGAGCAAGAGCAAGAGCAAGAGCAAGAGCAAGAGCAAGAGCAAGAACAAGAGCAAAGAAAAATAATAAGATCAAAGAGCAATAACGAGAGCAAAGAACTACAGGGTGTTTCACAACTTATCCGACAAATTTTCAACGAAATCAACTTCTCTCTCTTTGATAAATCTCAAAAAAAATGTAATAAAAGTCCTACAGAAATAAAATTATAAACCCGAGTTTCAATAAAAAATTGAAAAATAAATACTGCATTTTGCGTTCATAATTTTGCCTTAATACTTTACTGTAGCAAATGTTGCACCAAAACAATCGTTAAAATAAAAAAAAACAAGCACCCAAGCTTGCATTGCAGTAAATGGGAACAATTTTGAACATCTTGTATAAGTAATTGAACTGTTAAACTATTATTTTATTATCTCGATTTCTGTAAGACTTTTATTACATTTTTTTTGGGGAAATTAACTTCTCTCGTAACAGTGCATATGTGGTTAAAATTTGTCGGATAAATTGTGAAACACCCTGTATAACAAGAGCAAAGATTCACAACCAGAGCAAAGAACCATAAACAAGAGCAAAGAATAATAACAAAAGCAAAGTACAATATTAAGAGCAAAAGCATGATCAAGTGAAGATCAATAAAAAAAAGGCAGTATGCTCACCCTTCGATCAGTTCCATCTAAACGGATGCTTTCCAACGTCATCTTCTTAGCATCCGTCCAGTACAGTCTGCTATTAGGATGATCCAATGCTAAACCGTTGGGCCAATGAATGTCTTTTTCTACGAAGGGTTTATCATTTGATCCGTCCATTAATGAGTAACCGATTCGCGACGGTTCTTCCCAATCCGTCCAATACATGTCGCTAGAACGTAATAAAAATGGAATAAAAAAATTGATTGTTTACAAGCTGTATGTACATACCCGTCCAAGACGTTAAGAACGATGCCTCTGGGTTTCGCGATGTCCTTATTGATTAAAACAGCGCAATGGGTCCCGTCGGGCGAGCAAACTCCTATGTGTTTCTTCTCGCCATCGGTGAAATAAATGTTACCCGTCAACCAGTCGATGGCCAAATCCTCCGGCAGATCTATACCGGCCGTTACTAAAACCTCCTTTTGCGACCCGTCCTCGGCGCTCCGGGCGATGTTCTCGTAGCCCCCGTATATCTCCGTCCAGTAGACCCGGCGACCGTCGAAATCGACGCCCACCACTTTCTTCAAGTTCTTGGCGACGAGGATGTAACTGGTCAAATTCAACGCCACCGCTCTGATCTGATCCTTCGAACTGAACACCATGACGCCCACCTCGCCATCGGCCTTGCAGGTTTTCTTGTCCTCCGCCAAATGGTACGCCTTGTCGCAGTAGCACTCGTACGAGCCCGGCGTGTTCCGGCACATTTGATCGCATATACCTGTCGATTAAAATTGCACCTTTATACCAGTCCAACCTAATCATAAACCCAACACAAGACCGATACAAATACAGGAAATTGCCCACCAGACAGTTCATCATGTAGAGACTTAAACAAGTCGAAGAAGACATAAAATGTTACCGTATGTTTCGCATTCGTTGATGTCCTCGCAGTTCTTCTCGTCGAGCGTGTGGTAGCCGAGGGGGCAGAGGCACGTGGGGCCGGCGGGCAGCGGTATGCAAACGTGCGAGCACTTGTGATCGCCCCGGCACGCCTTGGCGGACGCGTTGCAATTGGGCGATTCGTCCGAATTGTCCGGACAGTGGTTGTGTCCGTCGCAAACCGATTCCGTATCGATGCACGTCACGTTGTTGTGGCAGAGGAACTTGCGCTTGTCCAACGTGCACTGGTCGATGGGGACGTGGTCCTCTGGAAGAAGGTACCAAAATAATTAAGACACTACCTTTGATTGATAAAATTTACCAGTAGTGAACAAACTAGAGTTCGAATATAATAAGAGAGTACTCATATTAAAGAGGATACGATATTAGGGATAATAATAATCATGCCAAAGTTGTTGAGGATATTGAGGAGAGTATGAATACTATTAAAGAGGCATTGAGGAGGGGATTAAGAGGACATTAATAATATTAGGGTGCATAATAAGGGGATGAAGACTAATAAAGAGGATATTAGTGGCGAAATTAACGATATTAGGGATGGGGATAATGAGGCCAATATTGAGGAGGATATTAAGTATAGTATGAATACTGTTAAAAGAGGCATAAAGGAGGATATTAAAAATATTAGGGTGCATAATAAGGACGATATTTAGTGGGATATTAGGGAGGACATTAACACTGTTAAAGATTATATTACCGGTGATATTAACGATATTAGGGATGTTGATAATGAGTCAAATATTGCGAAAGATATTGAGGAGAGTATGAAGACTGTTAAAGAGGACATTAAGGATGAAATTGTGAATATTAAGGTGCATAATAAGGACTAAATTAACGGATATTAAAGAGGACATGAAGACTATTAAAGAGGATATTACGAGCGATATTAAGGATATTAGTGATAATGATAATGATAATGAGGGCATTAAGGAGGTTATTAGGGTGCATAGGTGAAGAAGGTACCAAAATAATAAAGAAACTACCTTTGATTGATAAAATTTACCAGTTGTGAACAAACTAGAGGTCGAATATAATAAGAGAGTACTCATATTAGATAGGATACGATATTAGGGATAATAATAATCATGCCAAAGTTGTTGAGGATATTGAGGAAAGTATGAATACTATTAAAGAGGACATTGAGGAGGGGATTAAGAGGACATTAATAATATTAGGGTGCATAATAAGGACGATATTGAGTGAGATATTAAGGAGGGGATGAAGACTAATAAAGAGGATATTAGTGGCGAAATTAACGATATTAGGGATGGGGATAATGAGGCCAATATTGAGGAGGATATTGCGGAGGATATTAAGTAGAGTATTAATATTGTTAAAAGAGGCATAAAGGAGGATATTAAAAATATTAGGGTGCATAATAAGGACGATATTTAGTGGGATATTAAGGAGGACATTAACACTATTAAAGATTATATTACAGGTGATATTAACGATATTAGGGATGATGATAATGAGTCAAATATTGCGAAAGATATTGAGGAGAGTATGAAGACTGTTAAAGAGGGCATTAAGGAGGATATTAAGAATATTAGGGTACATAATAAGGGCGAAATTAAGCGATATTAAAGAGGACATTGAGACTATTAAAGAGGATATTACGGGGGTTGATTGAGGATTGAGTATGATACGAAGATTATTGTAGAGGATATTAGGCAGGGTATTGAAGAGGCTTTTAAGAAAGATATACTATTGGGAAACTATTAAAGAGGACTATTAGGAAGGATATTAAGAGATATTAAGGATATTATGGAGGGTAACAAGGACTAGTCTATACAGGGTGTCTACTATAAAAACCGCCAAACTTCAGGAGGTGATTATACAAGTAATTTTGAACAAAAAATGTCCTATAACACTTTTTCGAAAAGTCGATAGTTTCTATTTTATTTAATATTTCATTATTTTAAATTTTTTTTGGTTTTTTTCCAAAAAGATCGAAATATCACATTTATTCGTATAGTCACATTAATTTTGATCATACAGTGCTTTCATTTCAAAACTAGCCACCCAAGATAACTTTTAAAATATCTTTAAAACAAAAGAACAAAAAAACACGTCAATTTTTATTTACGGGGGGACAAATTTTACAGGTATCTGTCACCCTGCAGTTTCAACCCCTAAGCGGGGGTGAATATCACTTCTAAAAGTTTAAATAGGAAGGGGTATCATGTGATAGCTCTTTTTAAAGGTCTCTTTTTTTTCCAATCTTTTGACACATTATTTTTTTGAATCGGATTATTTTTAACGAGTTATGAGCTAGAAACCGTTAAAAATTTGAAATTTTGAATTGGAATTAAAAAAATACATGATTATAAATATCGAGATAAGCAAGTGAGAAAAAAACCTTAAATGTTTTTACAAAAGATATTTTTGACTATAAATTTAAACAATTTACTATTAGTATTTTGGTTTCGTTGTGTACTAACCAACAATTTTCGAAAATGGTTTATTCTTTACAAGAAAGAATTGAAATAATATTTATTTATGGAGAAGAACAACACTGTGCACGCAGAACTGCTCATGTTTTTAATCAAAGACATTCCGATAAAAATGTTGGACATCAGTATGTGTTGGATTTAGTTCATAAATTTCAAGAAACTGGAAGTGTGTGCAAAAAAGTGTCAAGAATCGTAGAGTTTTAACTGAAGCTGCACAAGTTGAGATTTTAGGTCATTTTGCCATAGATCCTCAAACATCAATACAAAAAGTCTCCAGGTTAACAAATATTTCCGTCGGCTCGGTGCATAGGCTCGGTGCATAACACGTTACGGCTAAATAATTTTTTTCCCTACAAAATACAGCTTTTACAACAGCTTGCTGATGATGATTATGACAGAAGATTAGAATTCTGCGAATTAATGAGTCAAAGAGCAAATGAAGACCCTAATTTAATTAAAAATATTAGTTTTTCTGGCGAGGCAGCATTCTTTTTAAATGGATTTGTCAATAAACATAATTGTAGATACTGGGACAATACCAATCCACTTGTTTTTCGGGAAGAGCACAATCAATATCCTCAGAAAATTAACGTATGGGCCGGAATTCTCGGAAATAAAATTATTGGTCCTTTATTCATGGAAGAAAATTTAACTGGGGAATTGTATTTGGACTTATTAGAAAATTTCATAAATCCCCTTATAACCGAATCTTTAGAAAACCAAATAGATGAAGATGGAAATTTGTTGCTAGACGAAGAAAACCTATTTTTTCAACAAGACGGAGCACCTCCACATTATGCCTTGCCTGTACGAAATTGGCTATGAGACATTTCCAAATAAATGGATCGGAAGAAGGGGCGCTATAGAATGGCCAGCTAGATCACCCGACCTAACGCCCCTTGACTTTTTGTTTATGGGGACATCTAAAAACTGTGGTGTATAAAACTCAACCTCGCGATATTCTTGAACTTAGACGTAGAATAGTGGAGAAGTGTGAGCGAATTACACCAGAGACGCTTCAAAAAGTGCGGGAGGAATTCGAGCTGCGACTTTACTATTGTCTTCTAAACAATGGCGGACATTTTGAACATCTAATTTAATAACAAGGTAATTCTAATACTAATAAAATATTAATAATGCAAATACGATCTAAATAATAATTATTTTAATTTAAAATGGCATAACTCTGTAAAAAATAATCCGATTTAAAAAATAATGTGTCAAAAGATTGGAAAAAAGAGACCTTTAAAAAGAGCTATCACATGATACCCCTTCCTATTTAAACTTTTAGAAGTGATATTCACCCCCGCTTAGGGGTTGAAACTGCAGGGTGACAGATACCTGTAAAATTTGTCCCCCCGTAAATAAAAATTGACGTGTTTTTTTGTTCTTTTGTTTTAAAGATATTTTAAAAGTTATCTTGGGTGGCTAGTTTTGAAATGAAAGCACTGTATACCGTAAAAGTGCATTAAATTTGCTATAAAAAAGTATTTATCAGAGTTAAAAAAAATCAATACCGGGAGTTATAAAAGATTTAATTGTTATGAATATGAAATGAACAAAATTATATGTATCTTTTAATGGTCGCAAAGCCAACAATTTTACCAAGTTTACCAATTTTACCAAGCCAACAAGTTTTTTTTTTAGTAAAAACTACTGTATTTAATAAGCTTTTAAGAGGTATACTCTTATAGTTATTAAGTTATTCAAACAAGAATATGCCGAAAATAAAAATCTACAAATAATTAATTAGTGATTCTATATAAAAAAAATGAAAGGTATGTGAAGAAAATGCCTAAATTTGCCTTAAAATCTTTCATAAGCGTGTTACAGGAAGATACAGGTCTTTAAAAGTGTAGGGTAAGTTTAAAACCGTCCGTGTTATAGGACATTTTTTATTCAAAATTACTTGTATAATCACCCCCTGAAGTTTGGCGGTTTTTATAGTAGACACCCTGTATTGAGGAAGATACTAAGGAAGCCGTGAAGACTATTAAATAGTGTTAATTAAGAGGAATATTAAGCAAGATGTTGAGGAGGAAATTAACGATAATACGAAAACAATTAAAAAGGATATCAAGCAGGACACCGAGGACGAATTTAAGTGAGGTATAAATTATCGGAAGGTCCTTACCGCAGTTCTCTTCGTCGCTGTTATCGATGCAATCGTTGTGATGGTCGCAGACCCACTCTTTGGGCACGCAATGCTTGTTCTTGCAGCGGAACCCGTCGCAATCGATTTGCCTGCTGCAACCGATGGTTTCGTCGGATCCGTCGATGCATTCCGGCGTGCCGTCGCACACCCAATCGTTGGGTATGCACAATTTATCGGCGCACCTCCAGGTGCCCTCCTCGCAAGCCGACGCCACCAAAGACTAATTGGACGATATCAAACGATTAATAAATTGCGATTATCCTCCCGGCCAAAGTAGCACCGAAGGTTCTGGTATAAACCCGATGCTCCGATGGCGTGGAGGACGAATTGAGGATGATTAGCGAACGTACGAGGAGAGAGCAATAGTTTAGGAAAAATCGGGCGAAACGCATTATTTGCGATGCGAAAACCGACTGACCTGGAAGCTTTGGCAGTTCAACTCGTCGGAGAAGTCGTCGCAATCGTTCATTTTATCGCAGACCAAATCGTGACTGATGCATTTGTTATTTTTACAGCGGAAGAACTCCGGCTCATCGCAGAGCTGCAAATCTGTGGGAATAATTGCGGCGTTACGTGGATAATTATATTGCGATAAATATATTGATATGTTTGATATATGGAAAAATATATTGCGATACGCACCGCATTCCAATTCGTCCGATCCGTCCGGGCAATCCATTATCAAGTCGCATCTGGCTTTGAGGCTTATGCATCTTCGATCGGAGCATTGGAATTGTTCGGAGGTGCAATTTCCTTTGGGTGGGAAAACTGCTGACGAAGAGACTGTTACTGCTCCCAGGAGCAATACGAGTAACATTCTCTGGAAATTTAATTACCCAAACGGGTTAATTAACTTCGATGAATAGTGTGAACAATAGCAAGATTAGAGAAGAATCTTTTTTTTTTGTTATTAGACAACTGAATTAATAATTGTGATTAAGTTTATCATGTTTGTCTTGTTCGAATGATTTTATTCATCGAAAATGGCTTTAAAAAATTAAATAAGTTTAATAAATTTAATCGGTGATTCAATAAATTCCAAATATTTAATATAATTCGTTAGATACATACAGGGTGTTAATTCAGTGCCGATATTTCAGGATGTAAATTGGACAATTTTAGAAAAAAAATAACTTTTCTATTATAATTTTCTTATTACTCCAGATATTTTGATGAAATCTACATGCTTTTTAATTATTAAGGAGCATTTTTTTGAGGTAAAAGATTTTTTTAAATTTTTACCAGTGACGTCCGTACGGAGTTTGAACTGAATATGTTTGAAGAAAAAATGGTACGCCAGTGTTTTTTCTAAAAACCAAAATTAGTTTTAAAATCCTCATTTATTTTAGAGCAAATTCGACCCGAAGATTTTCTTACAGACCATTTTCGCTTAAAAATTTTCTTGCAAAAAAAGAAACCTTGCATGAAATTTTCTTGCAAAAAAAGAAACCTTGCATGAAATGAATATTTTCTACTATTACCTCTACTAATACAGAAAAGTAATTTTTTTTTCAAAAATTTTAACACCCTGTAGCTCGAAAACTAAGAGGTTTAGAACATATATTGATATAAACATTTCTTCATAATATCATCCAAATATTCACATCTTGAAGTATCGGCACTCAATTAATTAACACCCTGTGCAAATGGATCCTGCATTTTGCAAAGATATTTTTTGGAAAATTTTGTTCTTGAATTTATTGCTTTTCATCGTTACAAAATGCTTACAGTTTAGTAAATCCTTAATTACATTTCTATAAAATGTATGCAAATTTATTACAATTAATTAATAATGAATCAATATAAAATTTCGTACTAAATTTTTAGTTCTTACCTCAATTATTTCGAGCAGGCCACGTGAAACTGATCGTTTTCAAAGGTAAGTAACACGAGTTATCGCTTTTTTACAGTGCTACTTAGTTTTTCGATAAAAATCAAAAAACCGCAGAAATACAAAAATGTGGTCGAAAACGATATTGAATTCGAAAAATCAACAAGTAAATTTTAAAACGGGCCGTAGAGGAGAGAGGGGATTCGAGCTGATTTTGGGTAAGAATTTGATAAATTCAACGTAAATATTAAAATTCTTGATTAATATTTGCTTTATTTACAACTAAACAACGTACACACTATATACAACTGAGATATCAACAGAAAAATCTAAATGATTACCCAAAAACTTAAAATAAAATACACTCGCTAATGTATCGGCGCAATTAATAATTTGCATGAATATTAAAGACGCGGTAAATGCATAATTTGGTGAAACTATACAAAATTAAAAATAGAACAAATAACAACATTAACAAAACAAACTTCTTAAGCAGTAAATTCATAGCAACTTTATTTTTGCTCTAAAAAAGAAATTGATAGATATCCAACAATGACCAGATAACAATCTCAATATCATAATAAAAAATATCAAAATTACAATAATTCCACCAAAATACGCATCTACCACAATATCAATACAAATAAACAAAATTAATTAACTCTTTCTATATAAAACTTTGGCAACGATTGTTAATGATTTATTTTCAACCTATCATCTATCTACGTTAAAGCCGAGAGAAGAAAACTATATGAATTTTGGGATAATAATTGCATAAAACGCGAGCCGACTTTTTTTTCAATCTGCACAGTCTTGGTATTTGGAAAAAATACTTGGCAATAGTACGGCAACAATCCTGTCAATCGAATTCGATAAAAAAATCGTGGTACTTCTTCATTAAATTCCTACACTGGTTATGTGCTAGAACATCCTTAAAATCTATTATTAAACAAACCACTAATTAAATGTTATTCAGGTAATATTTATCCATTTTATTTTGTTGTATTATTGCTGAGAAGTAGTTTATTGCTCGAAACATAGACAATTGATATCTCCCAACAAATCGATAGAAATATTTCATCTGAATAACAAGGGAATTGCAAACTTGAAACGAATCAAGTTGTACTTTGTAAACGAAACATAGCATTTTATTACGACGATTAAACAGAAATTTAATCGTTGAAATTTTAAAAATCGATTGAGTAAACGCAACATGTGCAAGTTTCAGAATGTTCACCTATTTTAAGTAGTTTTCGTTTGTGTTAGTAATATTTAAAGTTCAACCTTACTGGAATAATGTAATTACGAAAATAACCGCACAGGATGAGTGATGACTATCAGAAAATCGAATAACTGAAGATTCATAAACAAAGTGACTCTCCCCAATAATGGAGAGGAGTACGATGGGAGATATACGGTTTTTAACCGGATATATGAATAGAAATAAGTCATTAGAACTCAAAATAGTTTTCAGTTGCTGAAAATAATCAATATTTTAGGAAATATAGCTCTTTTAAATTTAAAATTTTGACTCGTGACGTGTAAAGTCACTAATCAATCACAAAATGAACGAGTTATATTGTATCATTAGTGGCATAATTCGAACGAAATGTTCGGAAGAATAGAAGAAACAAACAAGAGTTAAATGTAACATCAAATGACAGATGACATATCTAGGGTTATGTTATTGTTTTTTCTTTGTTTTAAGTTTTCTGCCCAAAAATAAACATTTTTTAATATACAATGAAGAATTTTCACAAAACAAAGTTTTAACTACCTTCGGATGCGACATTTTAAAATTGTATAAGTTGATTTAGTTGGAGGTTAAATTTTTGTTTTATTTAATTTGACTTTGACAAGTGACAAGTTAAAAAAGTCAAAAGTATACATTCGATGTTGCCACATTACCATATTTGCTAAACAATAATTTAAAATTTAAGAATTTACAGTACTTCGTAAATATAGGCATATTATATTAGCGAACTTATAATATTTAACAATTATAAGTTCGCTTTATATTTTTCGAATAAATCATAATTCTTAATTGTGATTGGTTAATGGCTTGTGACGTATTTCAAACTTTAAAAATTAATTGTGGCCTGAATAGGAAAGGGAAACAATTTAAAATTTCATCAGACTTCATAAGAATACGTAGTTTTATAAAAAAAATTGTACTCCTCTCCATTTTTTTGCAATTTCGACTAGAAAATTACGACTTATAATACTTATTTTTTATAACAAAATTGCATATGTATGTATGTATTGAAAAACAACCTTAAATCACCTTATATATCCCAATAGTAACCATATCTCAACCTGTACATTCAATGGAATATTAAAGATATCATACATATAATACAAAAGATATATATCACATATTTTTATATTTTTGTTTTATTTTTGTTTAAAATAAACAAAAAGCAGGTAGCTACAGCAACATCATAGAACCATTTATAGCACCAAAATTCGAATGAGATTTCTAATAAGCAATTCGGATTTGAATTTTAAGAAGTAGATTAAACCGTCAAAATTAGATTTGTTAAATTATCTGTAAAACTTTGGTAAATTTACAGAAATCTAGCGTAATCTATTGAGTTTTAATCGATGTAAAATGTTAAAAACTGGATGAAGTGCACCGGTAGTAATTTAACTAATTTCAAAGCAGTGCAGTGTGTTAGTCGTAAAATTACTTCTATTTTTGAAAAATACAAAAATAAAATAAAATTTTCACAAATAGATTTAATCTACAGCACGACTAAAAACAAGAACTGCTATCGAACGTACACAGATCGCTTCTGTTACGACCAGAATTTACCGGGAAGTTACTAATTACCGTTGTAACGCAATTAATAGTCAACAAAAAAAAAATTAATCATCCTGTATGCACGTCGCCATCGAGGCCGTATATCGGAATTTACAAAAAAAATAAGAGCACCTGCTTTTAGAAACCTACTCCGGAATGTTGAATAAAAAAAAAAAGAAAAAATCCAACAACTTAACGCGTTTACTGTACGACTTGCGCTCGAGCCGCCGGCAACGCTCCCTCGACCACCAGATCATCTTGATTGACGTTCCCGCTGATGGTCGTCACGTGATTTCCGATGCTCAAAGCTGCCACCTTGGCGCGTTGGTAAGCGCTCAACGTATTTTGACCCAAAAATCTACAACGAAAACCGCCCGTTAATAACACATACCAGTCATTTGTATAGGAAATAGATGTCAATAAGCCGGGAGCAAATATGGTAGTATCTTCATATAAATTGATTTCATTTGAGCTACCATTTTTGAGCTAGAGGCCTTTAAAGTTGAAAATTTAAAAATTATGTTTACTTTTTATTTCCAAATTATACAGATTGCTTCAATTCAAACCGCAACATGGTCGTTTCTGCGAGTTGAACAAAGAAAGATTAATAAAATAACAGTTGTCAGATTGAAAAGTTGCAATGACACAAATGTCACTCTTTCTTTTTCCTTTATAAAAGTTTAATGGAAGTGGTTAATGGAACCTATGTTGCGATCTGGAATGAAGCACAGTGTATATCGAGGCAATATACACCTTGCTCCATTTCCGATTGCAACATGGTCATTTCTATGAGTGGAACAGAGAAAGATTATTAAAATGACAGTTGTCAGAGTGAAAAGTTTCAATGGCACAAATGTCACTCTTTCCTTTTCCTTTTTAAGTGTCTAATGGAAGTTGTCTTTATCGCACCCATGGTTTATATAACCATGTTGCTATAAAAAATGGAGCAACTTGTATAATTATTGTGGTTTATTAGCTACACCACTGTGCACAATTTGGCAATAAAATGAATCTACTAGTAAGTAGTCTACCAAAACTACTTTTTGGAAGACAGTGGCGGCGTATTACCAGTGATTAACAGTTCGTAACTTTTATAGGGACAATCTGCATAATACAAACATATCGTAAATGCCTTCTTTAATCAATAAACTATGTTGGTTTTAGAGAAATTTTCATTTTTAGATTGAGCTGATAGGTAGAGAGATTTTTGGATAAACAAAAATTTTGGACAAACTCTTATTATTTTTGTAACTATTTACTAAAAATATTGAAAGACAACAATAAACACGATCTTGGAATTTCTTCAGATTGATTTACCACCTGTTTTAGACAAAAGTCCACTAAATCAAGAGATGAATTAATGGACAGAATATTTTTTCATTGTGAAATCAAGAAATGCCTTTTAGGGGGCGAAGAAATATTCTCTTTATGTTTCACAATTGTTTTCAACGACAGGGTTCCCATATCGAACATTTATTAAAATCTTTCGTTTGGCGATTAATAAAAGATTTTCTTTACATCCTGTTTTAAAAATTGAAATTTCTCTTAAACCGTTTATTTTATCGACTTCAAACAAGAGTACATTTTTGTTAGTTTTACGAATAAAGAATGTATTTACAATATGTTTGCCTTATAGATTGTCCCCATAAAAGTTACGAATTGTTAATCACTGGTAATACGCCGCCACTGTCTTCCAAAGAGTAGTGTACGATTCATTTTATCATCAAATTAGGCACATAGGTGTAAGTAATAAACCACAAAAATTCAATATTGTTCCCCTGTATAACTTGGAAATAAAACGTAAAAATAGGCTTTAAATTTTCAATTTTGAACGCATCTAGCTCAAAAAATGGGGACTCAAATTAACAACATTAATATGAAGTTGTAACCTTATTTTTATGTCATCTATACGCTCCCGAATTATTGACATCTATTTTCTGAACACCCTGTAGAATGCTCGATCGCTCCCCTTTGTTCAAGTTCGCTCATGGTCGCTCATTCATGTTTTTTGAGGAGTAGGGATAGAGTAGATTAGAGTAGAATAGAGAGTAGAGAATAGAATAGAGTAGAATAGAATAGAATAGAATAGAGTAGAGTAGAATAGAATAGAATAGAATAGAATAGAATAGAATAGAATAGAATAGAATAGAATAGAATAGAATAGAATAGAATAGAATAGAGTAGAATAGAGTAGAATAGAGTAGAATAGAGTAGAATAGAATAGAGTAGAGTAGAGTAGAATAGAGTAGAGTAGAATAGAACAGAGTAGAGAACTTAACAAAACGCGCTTAACGCGCTTAACGAAATACGTTGACTTACTTGATGCACACATATAGAATCATCAAGGCGAAGCTGGCGCTGCACATTCGTATGTAAGGATTTGGATAGAGCTGGATGACGATCCAAGCGCCGGCTACCGCCAGACACATGCAGGTAACGATGAAGGCCGTACAGCTGCAATGTTGGGCCGTAAAGCCGCGGTCCCATTTCACCTCGGTGCTCTTGTATATGTCGTATTCGTAGTTGCACACTTTGCATTTCAACGCCTCGTTGCTCGACGACGAGCTTTCCATTAACCATCTAAAAAGTATGTACAAAAAATTAGTAGAGTTTACACAGTTAGTAGAGTAAATATACAGCGTTTTTATGGTATAGTCGGTGCAAAACGAATATCAATGCACGTCACCTATGATTTACTACGTTACAAGTAGGCAGTATTGCCGCTTTTATAGAGTTTACAAAATCTAAGAATTTTCTAAAATTGTCAAATGGCAAAATGACAAAAACAAATTGAAAATTAGGGGTATCTGTTTCACGTTTCTAAACGGCGGACGCATTCAGGGGCTCACTATAATTAATCATTAAATTTCTTTACCATCTGAAATATATTTAACAGTGCGAGTAAAAAATTTAGTGTACAATATTGACCCTTAAAAGAGTACATAGTAAAATTTCTGAGAAATTTTCTGAATCTGAATTATTTAGAGCTCAAATTGTGTCATTTCTAACATGTGAAAAATATAACTACGTCAAAATTTTCTTGATTTTTAGCCTGAATAGCTTTTATTAGTTGAGCCAGTAAATAAGAAAAAAGAAGAAGAAATTGAAAATAAAAGTACCGATCGGATGACAACCAGCAACTATCCAACTTGACAGTCAGTTCCTACCAACCTAATATAAGAAAATAATGATATTTTATATACAAACGTTGGATTTTGACAATATAGTATATTTTTTGGATGATTTTAATTTTGCTTTTTAACATTTTCTATCATCCCTTTGTTAATATTAAATTAAATTTTGCAGGTGTTAAGCTTAATCTGTTTTGTGTATTTATTTTTAAAAGTTGGGCACAATGCTTGGCAAGTATGACACGACAGTAGTGACGTGGATTGACATTTGTTTTGCACCAACTGTAGGTAACTGAAGAGGAGAATTATCATAGCAAAATGAACAAAAGTTTGATTATTTCAAAAACGACTTAAAAATATCCACTATTCAATGCCAAAAAATACATAATTATCCATTTAAAATAATAAAGTTCACTTTAGGTTGCTCAAGTTAATCAGACAATTTTAAACATCTTGTACATAATCCATGAAAACTCAGTTTAGTTTCATTTAGTACTGTATCTGGACATTATCGACATCAAGTTTCAAACTTCTAGGTGCATTATTAACAGAGATATCATAGAAAATACACTCGACCGTTTTTCCAAAATATGTCAAAAAAATTAAATAATGATGCATTTTTGCCACATGATATTAATCAAAGTCTAGTGAAAAAAGATCGCAGAATCCAAAAATGTTTTAAAAATGGTACTTAACCAGAAATACATATGATTGAAAACATTTTAGAATAACTCACTACATTGGCCCGTATTCAGCGCCTCACTTTAACTTTAGAGTGACTCTAAAGTCGCGTCTTTAACTTGACAGTTTTACATTGTTGTTATGGAGTAACTAGGGACTCGAGACGCGACTTTAGAGTCACGCTAAAGTTAAAGTATAACTAATACTCCTAAATTTTCAGATTCGCAACTATTAAGCAACTCCTAAAAGTTCTAATGAACGGCTACCACGAAACACCCTATACAGTGTTAGAAAATTATTCGCGCATAATAGGGAAATCAATGTTAAATTCTTAGCCGGCTAAAATCCAGTCTACCAGTATACATTTCAATAGAACGTCGCGATGAATTCTAATAAATTTAATTGTTCTACTGGACTTCACACCGAGCTTTGGCTTGGTTAGATTAAAAATCAAATAATTTCGACGGTTTCGACACTTCGACAGTATCAAAACGGGTTCGGATGGGTGAACGTCGAGTCGATTAAAAAGAAATGAGAATATTTAAACGATAATTTATTGAAAAAATATCACTATTAATAAAATAGAATAATGTAGATATGTCTTTTTGCCACAATGGCTTGAAAAAGAAAGTAATTTCTAATAAAATAATTTAAAGGAAATTCCAAAAATAAACTTAAAGATTATTTTAAAACAGAAAATAAAAGAACTCGAAAAAATAGTCTACCGCTTTCTGCTTAACAATAGCCAAACCTGCCATACAGATGTCATCTCATGTTACTGAGCTGAGGTGTAATTTTAGCAGAAAATTGAATTATTTTTCCTTATTTTAACAAGATTTGTTGCTATTTCAAAACTGTACCTACCGATACACACATTTTTTGAAATATCTCCAAAAAACCTATTAATTGTAGTTTCTAAATAATTTTGTACCTCATACTTAACGCAAATAACTTTGTACCTCTACAAATCGAGGCGTGCGGTCCAGTAGAACAATTAAATTTATTAGAATTCATCGCGACGTTCTATTGAAATGTATACTGGTAGACTGGATTTCAGCCGGTTAAGAATTTAACATTGATTTCCCTATTATGCGAAATTAAATTTCTAACAGTGTATAAAATACAAAATAATCGTTTAATTACCTTCGAAGGCATTCGTGATGAACGCTTGATACGTCCCCGGTACAATCGCACGGCTGAATCAAAGGCTCCTTCTTATCGGCGTCGTAACAAATCCAGCATTCCCTCTTGTCCAGGAAGGCTTCGTTGTCGCTCTCGACCTTGGCGTTTTCATCGGCAACGTTTTCGTTCTTTTGCTGTTCGACTCTGTTGGCCAATAGCTTGCGCGGATTCAATATCCAAAGTTCCGACGGTTGCATGCAGTTCCAGAGCACGGCCGGAAACCATACGGCCACGCCGATTTCGACTATGCGAAAAACGATGTTGTGGAGATTTCTCGAATTTATCGGAACCTACAAGAACGAATTAATTGTGTTCAATCGTTTTTACTAAGCGCTGAGCCTACAAGAACTATGCTATTAATCTTTTACTAAGCACTGAGCGCCTTAACAAACAACGGATATCTTATAAACGTCTTGCTATGACGCCGCTCTATGTTTTTCCTAACATAATCGAATAAGTGAAATTTTAACGAGCCAAACATTCTCGATACCTATTTGCTGTAATTTTGGATTATTTATTATTAATACTAAACATTCCGTTTATCGTGAATGGGTTCGCGACGTGCGTTTGTAACTGACACGAAATTGTCGATACGGTACGCGGAAAAATAAAAATTTATCATCGTTCGATTAGTCGGTTAAAAGATTAAACAAAAAAACGGAAAATTTAATGTAGTCTCACCTTTGTTTTCCAAAATTCGGACAGCGTTTCCGAAAACAAAAACCCGGATATGATGATCAGCATCAATGCTTGACTCAACAAGCCGATCCGGGATTGGTGCAATTGGGAGAAATTGATCTGTTGCTTTATTGTCGATTCATCCTTCAATGGTTCCGTTTCGAAGGAGTTGCTCGCCAGTTGCAAGGATTTTGATATGAATCCGCCTCTTACCTTAAAAAATATAATTAAAAACTCAAATAGGCGATGTAGAATTATCAACGTTAACACATGGAAGTCTCTTTCAGCGACTGTAGTATTATTAAAACGCGCAATTAAAAAAATCTCCGATTTAAATTAATTCGCTAATTAAATATTCATAAATCTGTTGTTAAAAATAACTAATGTTATAGTTTTATATTAAAAATCATTGAACTTGACGAATTATGCTGGTGTGCAAAATGTAAAATATAGTTCATTGTATTTTGTTGTTTGGGAAAAGTCTAATTATACCGTGAAAATTACAAAAGGGAAAGAAAATATTATGATTTTTTTCGACCTTGATATGTGATTCAATTAAAAATAATCAGGTTAAAGGAAATGATTAGTTTTGTTTACAAAACGCATATAGTGAATAGGTATTAAATCAATTATTAATTTATTCTTTCAACATTTCCAGTAGTAAAAATTTACTTGTTATACAAAAATATTCACATTAATCTTTTAGTATACATACGGGGTCTTGCACCAAACTCGAATTAAAGGAAAGTTAATTAAACTAGCGTTTAATTTTAAACTTCGCTTAAGTTCATTAGCGTTGCACCATTTATATAAGTGAAGAGTTTAGTTAATCTAAGTTCTGTATTCTCAGTATTTTCTCGTAGTATTTATTGTATATTATCAATAATCAGATATTATTTACATGTTATGGAAATTGAATAATTAATAATAGATTATGAAGATATTTTTATGATGATTTGGAAATGTTGGAGATCATGAATAAAACCTCTACCCCACCCATCAAAGGAGTGGCGGGTAACTTTAAAAAATAGAAATTCAAAGTAAAATTTTAAATAGAAACCCCTATTTTTTATTGAAAATTCGGAATCCTGGCATCAAAATTAGCAAGTTTTGTTAGAAACATTTTTCAAATGATTCAAGAAAAAAGCTAAAATTTCAAAAATTATTTGAAATAGCCCTATAGGGACACAAAAGTAGTTTTATGATAGTCAAATTCCATAAAGAAACAACCTTATGAGAAAATCTCCCCTTGACCATATTAGAATTAAACTACGTTTAAATCCCATTGGTGCAAGAACCCGTTAAAACCTTGTATTGAAAAAATATTAATCGACTCACATGCAATACATCATAATATTCAAACAAAGCAAATAATTTTCTAGTTAGTTACTTTTTATTTGCATTAATTAATATACGATTCATCCACAAAGGAAATTTAACACTTTGTTCTTGCATCGACGAAAACACCCAAGAGTACACTCGTACTAAAAGATATTTCAAACACGAAGTCCAACGACAAGCAAATACCGAAAGGAAAATATTAGCTTAGCGCACCGCCAATTAATATTTTACAACGTATTTGTTTGTCTAACGAACAAAAATGTTAATTGTGTACCATTTCAAAATAACAAAACTGCTAAAACAATGATTTGTCGAGGAAAAAAAACCTTTCTCAAGTCTATGTTTTTTTTTTCACACCACCAACTACACTAACGCAAATATCGTCTTAAAATCCCGCCTGCTAGGTTAGTACAATGTATCATCCCGAATGCAATTTACAAAATCGCAACACCTACCTTGAAATAGACTTCGACACCGTAAATAAGAAAGAAAACCACCACGATGAACATCAACACGGCATAACAACCGTTGAACAAGTGATGATAGAAACCGGGATCGTCCGAAGGCGGTTCGGTGAATTGAGTCGTTACGAATTCGGCCAACAAGAGACTGTAACTGATGATGTTGAACGTGACGAAGGCCAGGAATGATTTGGAAAGAAACTGCGGACGGTCCCAACGAATACCCGGTATGTGAAACACCTGCAAAGATAATAAAATCACGGTAAATGCCAATGGTAATAAACCATAATCAAGAAGTTAAGTAGTAAAACCTAAAACGTTGAAATATCTGAGCCTTGATAAATCAAACAATGAAGCAATTAAAACATTTTAGGCTTTATTTATTGATGCGATATGCTAATGTGGGCGTTATTTTAATGTAATGGCTATTTTATTGATAATGATAATTCTAAAGTGGTACTTACCTCTGCCCAAAAGCAAACTATAAGCGATGCGCTGGACATGAGTAGAGGATAATACGAGGATAACAGACTGTTAGACCAACCATACTCGAATAATTCCTAAAACAATCAATACAATTATTTCATTATTTAGTCTTTAATTATAATTTAAAACTTAATAACTTATGTAGGATTCGTTTATAATGTTTATACACATCTAAATTCAAAATATTGGGTCTTTTAACTTCAAAACTAAAAAAAAAAAAATTAAAGGAGCATTATGTATTAATGAAAGAAATTTTACAAATTCTCAAATCAATATTGTTTCCTAGTATTCAATCAAAACAATCACAGTCGAAGGTAATATTTTTTTAGATAACGGAGACATTTTAAAATTTCAACAACAGTAATTTCATATCACGAAAAAATCAATGCTCTTAAGTTGTTTTTAAATATCCAGAAAGATAAGAAATTCAACATAGAGTATTTAAATACTTTAAACTCCCATTATTGTTCTACCTACAACGATCTTTTAATCTACAGAAAACAATTTACCAAAATATAATCACCCAAATTTGATTAACTCGAAATATCAACAATTTTGATATCAAGGACTCAAATTAATTTTAAATAGACTCCACTATTTTGGGTTATCATGCATACACGTGCTGCTTACCGGAAATATAAAATAAGCTCCTCTAATCAAACTAGCAAGAAACGTCACGAAATAGATCAGCTTTTGGGTGGTGATTTTGCAAGCTTTCAGCAGAGTAGGAGCCTTGAGTCTACTGTATTCGGATACAATGCACGTAATTAACTGGATAGCGCAAACCAGACTGATTAAGAAAAACACCCCTCCGATACCGGTGTGATAGGGCAAGTTCGGACCATCACAAACATCACCGGTGAAACGAATATCGCACATGCACGTGCCATTGTAGCATTCTCCTCTACCCGAACAATCTCTTGTACAGCTGGAGCTTAGTCCTGACATAATTAGCAGATGTCGAATCATTATTAGATACAGACCTACAAAGAGTTTGGCAATATTACAACACGATTATTGTTAAATTGATTTGTCCACCTTACCAACAGTATGTCTGTAACAGTATCCCACAATTGCTAATCGTTGTTACACTTTTTAAAGACAAAAACTGGAAAGACTCATGATAAACAAAGGATTATTTGTATAATAAATTACTCCATTTTATTATTGATCACATAAGCCATTGACACTAATGACATTGACAGTGCTTTACGTCAATGCCAGTTTTCTGTCATTTGTCACTAAATTAACGAAATTCAACTGGGCGAATAGCCCTAGCAGCATCGGCCTCAAAAAGAGAAGACCAATAATCGATAAATCGAATTATATATTTTTTATTTGTTATAATTAAAACATCATTTTAAGCCATTTATTGTTAATAACTTTACGTTTGTTGTATTCATCCTTTATGTAACTCGTTTTAGTTTCTATGAAATTTGAAATTTTATATTATGTCAAAATTTAATCGATTATGAGAAACGTCATCGTATTTTAAATCGACCTTGACAGTTGACTTATTTTTTTAAAAACCTAACCTATAAAAACAAATAATACAATTTTGAACAAAAATGAACAAATTAGACTTTTCTAATCTGTGCAGAATATGTTTAACAAGGACCAATCACATGGTTCACTTAACATCGTCCTTTAACGAAATATTTGTCGAAATTCAAAAATGCCTGAGCATTGCAGATGTGATTAATATTGTACTTCATTTTACAGTAAGTTCTAGCAGTTCGATCCCATACAATTCACTACAATTAAATTCGTTTCAGCCGAAGCTGTCCGGACAACATCCTCAGTTCATATGCCTCATGTGCCTAGATGCCCTGAAAACGGCTTACGATTTTTGGACTATATGCAATGAATCTCGACAAATTATTCAACAATGTTTGGGGGAACCGGAGGAAGAAACAATACCGATTAATTCCAACGAATCGAACGCATCTGTAGAACTGATAGCGGGTCCCAATAAGTACAATATAAACGACTTGTTGATTGTAGAAGATGAAAAAGACAAGGCCGATGAATTATTTTTCAAAGGATTTTTAAACAATCTTGGCAAAAGTGTCACCGTCACATTCGTAGATAAGGATAATAGTAAAAAGGCTAATGTTAAACAAAATGATGTACCTTCAGTGGAAGTTGAGGAATTATCATTCGATAACAAAAAGGAACATAGTGTACATTCGAGAACTAGACAAAGGTAGCATATTTAATTCTTATATTGGATTATACAGGAAGTTTCTGAAATAAGTGGTGAAACTTTGGGAACAAGTAGAGAACCTCAAAATATGACAAAAACTTAAACGTAATTGTATCGAATTGACTATTGGTATATTATAGGGTGTTAAAGATGGATTCTTGAAGAGGTATTTTTATTAATAATTTCATTAAAGGTAAAGGTAAATTGATGAAATTTGGTACACATACTAAGCAAATGAAATGCCTTATGGTACTATCCAATCGGGTAAAAAAAGTTGTCCAGGGGTGGGTTAAAATGAGGGGGGTAATACTAACCTAACTTTTTTATTTTAACCTTTTCTATTGATTTGTTTAAAGAATGTGAAAAAATGAAGTTTTTTACATAAAAAAGGTATATTTGTTGATTTTCCGTAAAGTGACCGTTTTCACGAAAAAATGGCTCTTAAAATTCTGATACACAAAATTTTGAAACTACTGTCATCTTTAAAAATCTAGTAGGAATGAATTCTTTCAAAAACTTGATATTTCGATGAAATGACATTTTATGTTTTTGTCATATTTTAAGGTTCTCTACATGCTCCCAAAGTTTAAACTACTTTATTTCAGAAACATCCTGTATAACAAAAATTTATTTTAGATCAAATACATTGGATGAATACATTTTAGTAGAAGGGAAGGAACTTCACAGTAAAATCGACGAAGAGATAATGTTACCAAACAATACCATCAACGTATTGGACAACATCGATAAAGAATTGTTAGAATCGGCCTTGAATTTAAAATACGAATGCACCGTTTGCAAAAAAATATTCGCCCGCGAAGTAAGATACAAGAAACACATCGAACAATGCGGATCAAAAACCAAAATCTCGAACACCAACGACCGATTCACTCCGCAATCGCATTGCCGCTACTGCCCCAAGTCGTTTAATCAACAGAAATACCTCAATCATCACGTAAACATAACCCACAGGATCCCCTTTTACACCTGCGAAATATGCAAAACGAAACTGAAAAACAAACGGGCCTACAGCTACCACAAAATGACGAAGCACACCGACGTCCAGCACGTTTGCCAATACTGCGGCAAAACTTTAGTAACTGCATGGGCTTTGAAGCTCCACATCGAGATCCACACGAGCCGGGACACGCCGCAATGCGTTTGCCCCGTGTGCGGCAAAACGTTCCACTACAAAGGCGGCCTCTTCTATCACATGAAGCAGCACACCGACGAGCGGAAGTACAAATGCGACTTTTGCGACAGGAGCTTCTACACGTTGTTCGCGAAGAAACGGCACGTTCGAACTCACACCGGCGTCCGCCCGTACGCCTGCCAGTTCTGCGACAAGCGGTTCTTTTCGTTGGGCGAGAAGAAGCGCCACGAATGGATCCACACCGGGACGTTGCCCTATCGGTGCAAGTACTGCAACAAAGGGTTCACGTCGAACTACAACATGAAGGTGCATTGTTTCAATCATGCCGGGGACTTTGCTTGCGAGTATTGCAACAAGTCGTTTATAGACGACGGGGTTTTGCAGTTCCATTATAAAATCAAGCACAAGGATTTGTCGTTGTCGGGTGGTGAGGATGGTTATTAGGAATCGGGTGAGTAATTTGTAATAAATTTTTATTTATATCAAAAAACTGCTTAATAAATAAATAAATACTACGTTTATTGGTGACTCTATGAATAAATGCAAACTGTTACTGATAAAGTTTTAAGAATTTTTAGAGAAAATGGTAATTTTTTTGTTTGAACCCTTCTACTGAGCTTATAAAGAATCGATGCGTTCTGAACAGTTTTGACAACACTGTTGCCGAGTATTTATCGTTTTATTTGATTAAGGGAAAATTATATTCGAAAAATTTATTCTATTAAAAGTACAAATGAAAATGAAACTGATGAACCTAATTACATAAAATACAGTGCTTTTCAAAGAAACCGTACATTAGAAGTTATAGGAGATCCTGAAGAGTTAGAAATCTGAAAATTTAGGAGTAAAGGATGCCTAAAAATACAGGGTGATCCTATTGAAATAACAAAGTTATGGCCACTTTAAGTTAGCCAAATTTGTCAGGTAATTTTAAACGACCTGTAAATAGACCATGAAAACTTAGTTTAGTTTCATTTAGTACTATGTCTGGACATTATCGTTACCAAATTTCAAAACTTCTAGGTGCATTATTACCAGAGATATCATATACAATGGATTCGACTGTTTTTCCAAAAAATTTGAAAAAAATTAAGTCAAAGTCTAGTTAAAAAGAGTAACAGAATCCAAAAATGAAATCAAAAATGGTACTTTCCATTTAAAATAACGAAGTTGACATCTACTTCCGGTATAACCGGAAGTCACATATGGTTGAAAATATTTTAGAAAAACTCACAACATTGATTATCTTCCAAAAATTTCAGATTTCTAACTCTTCAGGATCTTCTATAACTTCTAATAAACGATTTCCTTGAAAACCCCTGTATGTTGATTAACAAGTGAAATTTTGAATAAAATAATTATTGTAATTTCATAAATTGAAGTTTGTTTGATTTTTCAATTTTTTGCTCATTGTATAATGCTATAATGTAAATTATCGACGTAAATGCTATTTAAATAATCAATATTAATTACAAAGTAACCTAGCACGAAGCAAATATCATCAAAGTTAAAATATAATAAAAAATAAACCAAATTAACACAATAACATAAAGAAGAATGACTGAAGAAACATTAAACATTTGGCAACAGCGTTGTACAAATGGTTCAAAATGGCATGATTTTTTTATAATGCTTTATCCTATAGAACTGCTCCTTTATTTATTGGATTTTTATAATTGTATTTCCAGAATATTACAACGATTAGTATAAATATCTGAAGCGAATAGTTGATTATTCGTCATCTCTAAATTTTTTTCTTCGACTTTATTTTGTAGCTAACATTTCAATCCATTTTAAAATCGGTTCGAGGTAAGGAATAAAACACAAGTAATTCTATTAATTTACTGTTTACTGCACAAAATATATCATCGAACATGTCATTGCGTACAACACTCGATTTTACAGTACACGTCATGTTGCAGGTCAACTGTGATAAATCTCCGAAACGTTCAACAGTAATCATCGAATAAAAAAAAATTACATTATAATAGCGTAGAATAAATTTCTGTACAACAGTAAATTAACTAATATACATATAGGTATCGTAAATACAAGGGATATATTTTTAATATTTTAATTAAATAAATTTCTTCATCGTAGACGGATTAAAAATAGAGAAACAAAAAATTATTATCGTGTATCTAGTAGGTAATTTTTTTTTCAATAAATAATCGACATAAAAATACACCCTGTATAAATTAACTGATGACTGTTGAAGGTCTCTAAGAGCCAAGATGGCAACTTTTCACAAAAATCACCACCCGTCTATGTATAATACTGCCAATCAGCATTCTCTGTATAAAATTAACACATATTTAATAAAATCTTGATATACAGACCTAATATTTAATATATAAAAAAAGTAAATTAGTAAAATTTGTACATATTGCACTTTTTTTCTCAATTAATCTATACGTAATAAATACGGGCTGAACCAACAATGTACCTTTACTCACTTAAACCTAATTATAGATATCAAAGCCAGGTACAATTTTGATTCACTCGGTATATTCACTCTTAGTAGGAATGATCTCTAATGCAAAAGCAGGGGATTTACCGGCATTAGAACTGTTTTTTTGTATTACTTTAACGAATCGCAAATGAATCGGTTTACTTACCCCGCTTGAGCACAAGAGGGTGAAATAACAAAACAAAAAAAACTTAGTGTTGGGCGCAGGTTTAAGTGAAAATTCCCGCCTAAGGACTGGTTAGAATATTAAAAAGCTTTCAAAATGCAATGTTTTTCACGATTTTAAAGAAAATTCCCTCATAGAGGTTTTTCAGAATGCTGAAATTGTATCTAAAATTGATCGCAGAATTCAAAAATGTACAGTGTTCAAATCAACAAATATAAACATCAGTATACTAGTAAATTAGTCTGAAAATGACTATGTAGAAATTTTCTCATTTTTTAACTATGTAATTTCCGATGAAAATTCTCTTCTTAATACAATCTATAACTTATCACCGTGAAAAACACCGTATAATGGATAATTTTTTAAATTTTCGCACGCTTTTCAACATTTCTTTGGATGACTAAAAAAGGAAAATCGGGAATTTTCCGGCCACCTGCGCTTGCTTTCTTCAACAAAGTGACTAAATCAATACCACAATATATACATTATCATACACATGTCTTTAAAAAGAGATCGTTACACTAATTTAAATTAGCTTTACTTTTAGATAATTTCAATTTACTCCCTTCTCTTTTCTAAATAATTAATTTAATTTTAATTAATTTAATTTAAAGAAACTACGCACCGAATGGGGCTTTTTTAAAGCGCGAATTTCCAACGAAAAATCCACTTTCCATAACGATAAAATTCATCTAAATCAATTCGAAACGAGATTCAATTCATTACTTATACCAAGAAATCTCCCCCCTGCTGTTTCCCCATTGCATTGAAACACCCTGTAAAATATACCAAAATACATCCAACTATAGAATTATCTAATAAAAAAGGTATAGCAGAGAAAAAAAGCTCTGTTAAAATCTCATTCACCGCCAAAAATTTTGATAGCATGTACTGCAAATTAACATGTAGCCAATTAAAAATTTAGGATATTTTGTTTGACAAATTTCCTTAATCGATCATTTTATTATGTAACGATATCTTTGTAATATAAAGATTTCAACGGAAATCGAAATATTAACGTAACAATAGAAAAAAAAAACTTGGGGGGAATTACAGCCGTTAGTGGTGTACCCGGAAAAATATACAATAATATGTACAAAACAGCGATTTTTCAAACCCCTGTCGGCCCGAGTTAAATCAATTTAATGCGCCCCTGCGGACTGATTTGCGATTTACAAACGAAAATTAAAACGTACAAAAATTTCCTCATCAACCTTTACCCCACATCATCTTTACTCGACTGTTTTGTAATCCTTACTTTCAGCTTATCGAGAACGTAAAAAACAGGTCAGAACACGTATATAGTTAACAGTACAGGATGTCCCAAATCCGAGGAGATACATTTGGCACCTCGAGAATGGCAAAAGATACTACTAAGCGGGCTAAATCGAGGCAAGAATTAAAGGAATACTAAATTATATTTTCTCAGAAAATATATGTTATAAGAAAGTCTCAGTCTTCAGAAAGCGAATCCCAAAAAAAATCCTCCACTTTCAGTCCACTTCCAGTCCACTTTCACTCCACCTTTAACTTATCAACTGGACTGTTTATTTCAAATATATTTAGCAATTATGCCTCAATTTAACCTTTGTCTCTTACCGTTCGCGAGTTCCCAACTGTATACGCCTCGAATTTGGGTCGCCCGTACAGTACTCATTTAAAATTATTAATATTATTATTATTATTCCATTTGTTATCATTAAACCGATCCAAGCAGCCTTCGCTTATTCTACGAGACGACATTTAATTTTACGAAAGAACTACGATTAGCGCGATGGCAGTCCAAACAATTTGGCAGTGTCAAATAGACAGGGCGAGTTCGCGAATAAATCCCGTATTTAATTATTGCTGATTTCCGTTCGATTAGTCTTTGATAATCAAGCTACCTGTTATTCGGCGCGGTTTCCACTGCGCAGCGCGTGACAGTTGACAGTTAAGGTCACCAAAAAGATTGGCAGTAAAAAGATTGGAGTACTGAAAAACACTACGAGTTGTTGACAGTTAAATGACCAAAGTATTATTGGCTCGTTTAACTAAATGTTTGAAATTTACAAGGGTTTAAATTGTTTTTTATCAATCGAATGAATTATAGAGTGCGCAATGGAAATCTGAACGCTACAGGTCCATTTCGAGTTTCGTTAAAAAATCTGTTGTGTATTCGAAACTCGCGGAACTCGTCCTGTCGTCGATATTTTAAAAATTTGTGCCGGATTTGTCATAATATTTAAAATACAAAGACTTTTTCTAAGACAGCACGTTTCACGTATATATAAAAAAGTCTTCGGTAAATTGGTGTTCAGACTGCATGGATCTTTTCGGGGTCCATTAGAGGCGGTAATGTTCGTTTAAATTATGTTAAACCTCAAATCGGATGATTTATTATTGCGAATAGGGTGTAGTAAGAGCGAATTTCATCGTCGTTTCGCGGGGAATTATCGCCTCCAATCGACCCCACGTACAACATCAATTGAAACACTAGGTATCATGATGTAAGATGATGATTAAATGAGTGGTGTGAGACAGAGTCACTGCCGGCAGTGGATACGAACTGACGAGCATGTATCGTTTATCGACAATTTCGATTTGTACTATTAATTTTTTTTGTTTCAATCAGAAATGGTTCAAACGGCGTTTTTTCGGAAAATAATGGACCAAATGGCGTTTTTTTTTAAGAAAAATATAACGTCGTTTGGTTCATAAGGGTGATTTTTGTCGATAAACGACGCCTGGTCGAAACTATAGGAGTCAACCGACTGTTGCAACATTTTTTTTCTTCAAGTCTTTTGTACCATAATCATTTGTACATCTTACTGGTTAAAGTTAATACGGATGAAAAATCTCTCTTATCTATATAATAATTCAATCTCTTCTCGACGATAAATAATATATTTTCTAAAACAATTTAACCAACAATCTTTCTACACTTGGAAAGGCCATCCGAATATTTAAAATCACATCGTAATCTAGACTCTTTTTTTTTTGTGTATTATTTAAAATTACTGGCAACTTTTCCTACATAGTATATAAATATTGCCCGTATTTTCTACCTGATCAAAATAAGGTATTAGGTTGACTCCTGAGTAAATTAATATGTGCTTTTTGCAAGTCCAAATTTTTAAAATTCACAATTACAAATACATTAAATAATATAGTAAAAAAAACTAATTTAGAAACTGACAACAAAATAAATATAAACTCGTAAAAATAAATATAAAAAAATGTTAAAAAAAAACGTAAAATTAAATTAATCCAACGAAACGGTACAACAAACGAACGGTAAAAAGGTGACTTTTTTAAAGTTAACTTTGGACTTTTAAGGCAATAGATGGCGATGAATTAACGCGTGTCTAAATAAAATCACTTCTGTCTCGTTTTCGTTATGAAAATATGTTTATCTACAATCGATGAAAAATATGTTTATATGTACGTTATTAATGTAATGCTTTTAGTAAGAGGCCAACAAAAAACCTGCGCATAATTATATCAAATTTAGATAATTACTTAAAATATACGAATCTGTTCAAGCTCAAAAAACTTTTATCGAATAAAAAAACTGTTATACTGGTTGATTTAATTATATCCAGTGCATGATTCGTGTAGTATCAGATGGAATTGCATGCGAAATATATGGATAATATTGAAGTAAAATTCTATCCAATCCAATTAAAAAATAGTAAACACCGGGATAATTAAATACATATTTGCAGTGATTTTATTGCATTTTGCACTTCGACAATAAACTTTTGATAGCTTTTCTAAATTTATGAGTTTTTGTGTACCAGCAAATTTTTGAAACCAATGAATGCAAACATCATTTACACTGGTATGTAATTATAGGCAACCTCTGGATATAGTTAAATTAACCTGTCACATTTTTCATGGATGTTTCCTTTGAAAATTATTAATAAACTAAATTATAATACTCGCAAAGTGCACAATAATAGTAATATACTATAAATAAATTATAATCCTTTTAAATTTTGAACAAATCTGACATCCAAAACGTCAGTATACGTTTATCACATGGGATAAATAATTCTCTACGAGCAAAACAATTTAATTGTTTATGAATTAGAGTACACATTGTTTGTGTCATTAAATAAAAATAAAAATGTTATAATTTTTGGAAAATTGCAAATTTTTTTGTACGATTTTGGTTAAAAATTAAGTGGGTTTTTTGTTAGCCTCCTATTTTCCTATCTAGCTGCAGAAAATTCTAAATGGCGGAAACTATATCGTATAAAAAATGAGTAGACTATGAACTACACATCCATTTTTAAACATCAATAGTTTATTTTTCTCAAGGCAGGATAGTCTATTAAAAAGAAGTTAATTTTCCATATAATATTTTATATTCAATGCGCAATGCCTCATCATTTCTGAAGAATGGCACACGTCGAAAAAAAAATAGCACAGTTCAATATCGGTACGTCTGAAATCACTTCACTTTTCTCATCCATTTTTTATTTGTTTTCGTTTTTTTGTTTTTGTTTTCCTACAGGACGGCCGGTCGATTTTAATCCCATCTAAGCATTTCAAATTTTCGAAGTAATTCCGCCCCCATTGCCGAAATATACGGTGCTTTTAAGATCCAAGAATTAACTACATTGCACATGCGCGATCGGACGTTTCTCTTCATCCACAACAATCCGTTTTTTTGCACCAGCCCTCAGACTTTATGGATCCGCGTTAAATCGGAAAGGCACCTTGAATGTGTTTTATTTTTTTTTTAATATTTTTTGTCAGTCCTGTCCAGTCTTACCAATTTAAGTAAGCATATCGCCAAGAAAGTTTTCTCGTATAAAAGTTCCATAGAGGCTTAAAAAAATCTACGTATAGTTTGATTTTTCAATTACAAGTCGAGCTACGAAACGGTTTAGTCGTCGGGTTTCGCGTTTCTTCCATATAGGTGCCGTCGGGTTAGTATTTTAGTAAATTAAAAAAAAGAAAAAAGAAAAAAAGAATAATATATATGTTTTCACAGCCAACTCGGTGGTACTTCGTCTTCCTGTCCTCGTTTTGCGATCGACTATGTACAAAAGATAATCGAAACGAACAGTTTCGACTGTCGAGCACCACCCTTTTCGAAAGGGTCGATATACGCAGATCGAGGGACTATGTCTTGAGGTCCACGTCCCAGATTTCGGCCAGGAACGGTGGTAACTTTTTGTTTTTCAATTTCAAGCTGAAGCACATTTTCGAATTCTGATTACCCAATGTCCTAAGCTCCGTCAACACCGACAGCAATTTTGCAAACACCGTGCCCGGCTTGACTTTGCGACGGTTGTCGACGTACGCGCGCAACGCCTCCAAGTAGATCTCTTGGATTTTCTCCACTTTCCAGCCCTCGATCAGGTCCGGTCGCTCTGAAAAACAACAACCATATATAAATGTTCTATTCTACAGTTCAGTTTCAAATCGATATAGAGTTGACTCATCAGTCAATGTTATGAAAAATGGTGCAGGAGTCATGTCAAATTCAAATATCAGCGGCGAGCATAGACCTATTAACTATGGACGCGGTTTAGACAAAGAGGTAGTGTTGTCGATGAATGAGAGAGATGCAGCTAGTTTGGGCATATGGCAATGAGAGATTGGACAATGCATTAGCCAATAGTAAGAATGCAAAAGACCACGTGAGTTACGTTTTAAGATATGCAAGGTAACTGGGGTAGAGGAGGGTAGCTTATGGTAGAATATGGTTGAGGATTTATTATTTTTTTACCGAGCAAAATTCATTTTTCAGCTGAGCCTAAATTCCCACGCATTTGCAAATACAGTTCTTATTTTGTATTGTTATTTGGAACCTCCTACCTATTAGCCAGTACAGATTTCGCAATTTAAGACCTAGCTGCTTTCTCTTGTAAAAAATATGTTTCTTCCAGGTCATTCTTCTGTCCAAGTGGATACCAAGATAAAAACAATATTTAAATATTAAGCGTATAAATAATTTAACCGAATTAATAACCTTTTTTCACGCACCCTGTATATATTTTATATATTTTTTGGTCCCGCCTACTTTTAGCCCAAACTAGCTCCATCTCTCACGGACCTCTCTCTCTATCATTGGGAACGCTGAATAACCTCAAAATAACGATAGTGTCGCGTCCATACTTAATAGGTCTATGGCGGCGAGGTATGAATATTAAATATACTCATAAATAGAATTAAATTCAAATAAAATGAATTTATTTTTTTTGGATAATATTGAATTGCCCTCTAAAAAGAGCTTATTTTGTTGTTCAATTGGCAATATCAGTGTTTCTATTCTATGAGCAAATCGATGACCCTGTAAAGGGCCATTTAAAAATGTAAGGTCGATTAACATGTGAATTACGAGTAGTCGAGATTCTCATCTAGCGAATCAAATTTTTCAAAAAAAACTTAACTCAAAAAGTATGCATTTTTGAAAAAATCTGAAATCTAAAAGTACCCTAAAATTTTGCGTAGATTTCGAAAATATATTAATACACAGGGTGTTCCATTTGAAATAACAAACTTGATGCCTACTTCCGGTATATCCGGAAGTGTTACGACCGTCAAAATATTTTTAAGATGTCCGTCTTATTGCATAACATATACATACAAAATATTATTTAAACCGGAAAAGTAGTTTCCGATATACATATACTTTTAATTAGTCGTCGGACACTCTGTATAACTATACGAAGGTATCTTCTCAACGAACATTTATATTAATAAAATTGTATGAGTTCTAAAAAAAAAAAACTTACCGGAAAAAATGACAATGGCAGTGAGCAGGGCGTACTCGGCGTTATCCACCTGCATCGAGTACATCGTCCTGCAGAAATACAAGAGGTCCTCGATCTGCTCGCCCATACCGGCCAGATTATAACTATCCCTAGAGTACGGTTGGTTGTTGACGAACAGGATGGAATCCGTTTGGTAATCGTATCTCCTGGCCATCCTGAACATCATGACTTCACTCGAACACGCCTGCGCAACGAAAACCCGTTAGTAAATCGATGGAATGGGGAAACGGTGAGATGAGCTACTTACCTTCAGCAGGGATATCTGGTCCTCCCGCAGGAGCTTATCGAAACCTGGTAACCTTTTCGCGAACTCCACGATGAGCTGTACGGTTAGTATCGTTATTTCCGTTATATGTCTAAACCGGACGTCGCATTGGTCTTCTCCTTCCAGCGGTGTATTCTACAGCAAACGAATACGATTCGGAATTAGTACAAACGCTAGTGCGAAGTTAGTGTTATACATAATGGTGAGTCCTAATGAGATGCTTACCACAATGCGTTTGACGTCTTCTTCGGAAGGATGTTCGTATTCGTTTTGGAAGTACACTAGTCGATGTATGAGTTCCTCTTGTTCGGGCGATATGGGCTTGATGCCGTTCTGTAAGCTGGTCTTTTCTGAATCCGAGAGCTGGAAGAAAAGCAGCTACATAGTGCGTTAGTGGAAATTTGTTAAATCGGATCACTTCAGTCCCAAATGATTTGAGATAGCACACAAATCGTCATATCATTTGCGAATATCGTGATTCATTAGTCTAAAACTAAATCAATTGAAGTGAAGAGTCGAAATGATTTACCTCTGGTTCCATTTTGATCATGTCCGGTGAACCGTTGGTCGTGCTGTTGGGCTTGTCCTTCTCCTTTTGGGCCTTCTTTTCTTTCCGCTTTACGGCGCATTGTACCTCTGGCACCACGCATTCCGGCCTCATTCCCACGCTCAAGCACTTCTTCAAACGGCACTCCTGGCATTTCCGCCTCATGTACATGTCGATCTCGCAATTGTTGCCATACTTGCACTGGTACACAGCATTCTTCGTGATACTCCTCCTGAAGAAACCTGAAAGTAATGTTAGAATTGCATTGGTTCACTTGGTGCAACCAGGAAACTGTTAGTAGCTATCCACGAAGGTAGTAAGAAAATTGACGAGAGGCTTACCTTTGCAACCTTCGCAGGTGAGGGCGTTATAATGGTACCCCGACGCCCTGTCGCCGCACACCAAGCACAGTTCTTCCTGCTGTCGAGGCGTCGGTCCTTTCTTCTTTTTCGCATCGCAACTGTCGGCGCTGTAACCGTTCAAACTGCTAGGAGGAGACAGGTCTTCTCGCCCTGAAAGTAAAATAATAAATCGCATTTAATATCTACTAAAAGTTTCTTAAGAAGATCGAGATTCTTCAAGTATCAACATATTTAAACGAAAGATCAAAATACTTTAAAAAAAGGATTAAGATACTTCAAGAAAGGATCGAGATAAGTAAGGGAGAGATCATGATAATTATTCTGGGAAGCACTAAGATACTTTAAGGAAGGATCAATATATTTCAAAGAAGAATCAGGATAGTTTAGGAAAGGTTTAAGATACTTGGAGATACTTCAAGATAAAAGGAACAGAATACATAAGGAAAGGATCAGGATACTTTATAGGAAAGCATAAGGATACTGTAGAAAAGAATCAAGAAACTTAGGGGAAGGATGAAAATATCTTACGGGAAAGATCAAGATATTTCAAGGAAGGATCAGGAATCAGAATAAATGGAAGGATCAGAATACTTTACAGTGAAAGATGAAAATACTTTAGGAAAGAATCAAGATATTCCAAGAAAAGGTTAGAATAGTTTAGTTAGAGAAATAAATATTATCAAAGTGATGGATAATTTATCCCTATGATACTTTAAGGAAGGATCAAGATATTTCAAGAAAGGATCAAGATAAAGGAAAGGATCAGAATACTTATGGAAAGGATCTGTATACTTTATACAATACTATAGGGAAAGATTAAAATACTTTAGAATCAAAATACTTTAGGGAAGGATAAATAAGATATTTCAAAATTGGGATATTTTAGAGTAAATGATGGAAGTGATCAGAATACTTTAGAAAAGGATCAAGATATTTCAATAAAGGATCAGAATACTTAAAGACCAGGATAGTTTATAGAAAAGGATCAAGATACTATGGGGAAAGATGAAAATACTTGATGAGAGAATCAAGATATTTCAACGAAAAATTAGGATACTTTAGAGAAATAAATTATTAAAGTGATGGATAATTTGTCCGCGTAGATAAGCAATGTAACCACATGCAATCACAATACTTCGTCTAGGCGCATTTTCGAGCCTTTTGTTTTCTTTTGTTGGTACGGAGAAGTGGAATTTACAAAGTCGAGTGAAGATGAAGAAGAAGAAGAAAGACACGCGGACCGGTTCTTCACGAACGTAAACCAGTTGAAAAACATACTTTTAATGTTGGTTTCTCCAAAGCATATACCTACTTACGTACGGTTTTAAGTCGCATAGCGCTGCTATTTATAGCGTAAGTCGCGTCCCGGTGGTCGAGACGACCATTGTTAATCGAAGAAAAGAATTTTACTATGCCGTAGATGTTTTGATATATTAGACCGTAAATCTTTTTTAAAGGCGACGCGTCGACATGTTATCGCTACATAAATGTTTCATGTTAATAGTTGATGTTTCATTTAATATTCGCGAAATTCCACAAAACTCCAATCGAACTAAACTATTTATTTAACGACGTTAAATCGTCATTCTAGTGTCGTTTTTCTTATACAATCCATTTATCCGATAACTAGATGTACGAGTATAGTATTTAATCGGCTATTTATGTATTGATAGGTCAGTATTATTACTGGATATAATATGCAATAAAAATTTCAATATCTTACACGATTAACACGAATAATTTCGAAGAATCGAAGAAAATACCCGTCATAAACCTTCTAAATATTCCCCCAAATTTCCATCTCCTTTATTAACTCACTTATGTCCGGTTTCACCAACGACAAATAAATCCATAAATAGTTATTCGATGAATAACTTTTAAACTCCAGTTAAATATTTTGCCGTTTCACCAACACTTTTAATCTTTAGGTCCAGTTTAAACAACTATTTCTGGTAAATCAAACTTTAGAATTCAAATGTTTATTCCAAAAAAAGAAGATTTCGAACTGAATTGTTCAGGTTATTTTTTGGTTTTGTCAGTGTGACGTGTGAATATTGTTATTTTATTATATTTGCAGTTTGAGTTTGCGAGTGAT
Organism: Phyllotreta striolata; assembly: GCA_918026865.1. Classification (NCBI taxonomy): domain Eukaryota; kingdom Metazoa; phylum Arthropoda; class Insecta; order Coleoptera; family Chrysomelidae; genus Phyllotreta; species Phyllotreta striolata. The sequence goes on along the minus strand of OU900098.1, from coordinate 6,048,739 downwards.
TTTGAAATGGATCGAAAAAGGGAAAGAAGCAAAAATTACTTGGAAGAGGAGAAGGAAAATTTAATAACGATAGTTCTTTCTAAAACAATTCGAGGTCGTCTATAATGAAAATCTTCATCAGATGATGTTGAAGATGATGATGAAGATGATGCTAAAAATCTAATAAAGGATAAATTTTGAAATAACTTAAAAAGTACATAATATTTGTATTATCTTTTACCTGTTACCCATTATTCTCAAACAAACTAAAAATAAAAATTCGCAATCATAAAAAGACCTATTAAATATTACTAATATTATTTGAGGTTAGAAAACATCAAATAAAACTTTAACTTTCCAAATTTCGTTGGTTAATTTAAACGCCAATTTAATCGTCGAATAACGCCATTTGTTGTTGGTGAAACAAAATTGTATACTTTTATAGAACAGTTAAATTTATTCATCGAATATGGTCTTATTTGTCGTTGGTAAAACCGGACATTTGAGTAACGAATAAATTCCCCATTTCGGCATCCACTGTAGGTATATTTATAAAACATCGAAACACCGCCGATGCGAATATTTATCATTTTACAATGGCAATCCATCTTTGTAACGAGCTCAAATGTCTTCTAATATCGTCAGTACGTACGTCTTAATGCTCTCCCTGACATTTCCATTGCTATAATACACGCACTGTTCTAGGCCGTAGATCATTCGATACGACTGAATGACCTCATGACTAGCGAGATGTTGTAAACTTTGTAGTTCAAGAGCGGGTTTTGAACATTTGCGGTCAATGATTAAAGAGTTTGGAGTCGTAAAATGTTGTTGTTAAATTAAAACGTGAATAAAATGAAATTAGGATGGACCAGGTTAAAATATAGTGACAGAGTGACAAAAGTAAAAGAACACCAAAAAATTGTTGTTGAAATTTAACCATTTATTCTAGTTACATGTATAAGAGAAAAATAAACAAATGATTAAAATTAATTCATCAAATTAACAACGAAACTTAAAAAAAATTGAAAATGTGTTGCACCACCGTGGTGCTGTACACACTCTCTACAGTTTGAATGAAAAATAAAATTTGCTTCTTGGTGTTCTTTTACTTTTGTCACTCAGTATATTTAAATAATGGCGGTGGTGTGGAGGTGCCTCCACCATTATAGTTATAAACAGAAAAAGCAAAGAAACTGGCGATATTTTGTAAAAACTATTGAACTTTGCCGTGTTTACATCGAGTATAGCAAGCACGTGCATATGGAAAATCGTTAGTTTCGACGGAAGAAATAGCAAAAACACCTTTGTAAAAATATCCCCGGCTCAAGGTTTCCTCATTGTATCGTATTCGTTACTTAATCGGCATAAATTATGTAAGACTTGCCGGGCAAAAGTGCAATTATAATTAAAAATTGAAGAATGATACGTACAGAATGTATTATATGAAAAACGTTACCAAGAAAAATGAATATGCAAACTGTGATTTTGTTAATTTCGTTTTCTTCGAGCCGAGTCTAGCAAAACCGTTTTAACATTCTTGTCAACTTATTAGGTAAATAAAACGAGCGTTCGATGTCCATCCTTTCGGTTTCAGATGAAACGAGTACGATGGACGAACCGCGTATCTAGCGGGACGAAATTCAACAGGTTTTTTATTTAATTTCCAAACCTAATTCCACCTAAATCCACCCCTTATAACTACGCTCACGATCGTTCTTCTCACGTTTGTTCGACGTACCGTGAAGACCCGGACTCGTTCTGTCCTGTCAATGTCACCGTAATCACCTTTTGTAATTTCGTTAAGTATTCTTAGAACGTTTTTTATCGTTATCAAATCTCGAACTCTCATTAAACGATGTAATTTTGGACAGTCATCATTTCTAATACACGATATTGGTTAGAATTACTTTTTCTAGTGTTACGAGTCATCAGCGATACCTAGGTACGTGAGGCTCGCGCACCTCGCGGTTTCTTTTGATACTTCTCAGTCTGTACCTAAATATTATACGAAATATATTTTTTTCAGAAATTTCGAGAGCAGAGTATAAAATAATCGAGTCACGGAAACATTTCTTACGAAACAATTACAGCGGAACCTTGAGGTTTACCATAATAATAAATACAATTACGCCCATATTTCAGCGTTTTTTTTTTGTTATTTCACTCTTCACGTTCTTCGCTAGATCTCCCATCTTTCGAGTCGATTTAGAATTCCACGCTTCGGCCATGAAACAACGCCATTCTTTACATTGCTCGTTAATAAACGCTTATTGATGGTTTCGACGTTACATAACAATAAATAATTGATTTTTACTTTGTTGTACAGAGCGTTTACGTGTGACGTTTTCGTCAAACCCACGGCCATAGATGAATAGCCAAGGCCGTCGATTCGAATTGATATAATTTACTGGCGAATTCGCAATTGTTACGTTGTATCAGGTTCAAAATACTCGAAGCGAAAAATTAGTGGGTAATTTCCTGACTGTCATAAATTAAAATTTCAATAATATATCTACATATGCAGAGAATATCAATCATAATATGACAGATAATCTGATACCAAAGAAATGCGCACTTTTTAAAGGAAATATTTGATGTCAGCTAGTCAACAGAGGATACAGAGATTTTAAATAAGACCATTTTTACGTTAAAATCCCCAGTTCAAATTAAATGATTCTTAATGTTATTGTTTTTTGGGACATCATGTATGAGCAAATATAAAAGAGCTCTTATAACAGGTGGAATAAAAAGAATCCTTCACCATCTCTAGACATTTGTTTAATATTCTAACGACTATCGAAAACTACACAAGTGTTCTTCATGAATAAATATTAATGATTTCTGAAACGTCTTGACATGCGGAGTTGCGTAACCTATAAAAATGAATGCCGTTCAAATAAACGCGATTTTTTTTTCACAATTAGTCACAGAGGATAATAAAAAATGTTTAATTACAGGCCGGTTTTTCATTAAAGTGTATAGGTAGAGGCGAGTTCTTTGTTCGCTACTGTAAACAAAAACAATAATCGAATTATAATATGAAATTAATGCAAATAATTGTAATTATTTACCGAGTTTAAAATGGTAATATATTCGCCGCTCAGGTTATGCCCACTGTATACATTTTTTCGATCTATATTCGTAAAATGCAAAAAGCAACACAGTTAACAGTAGAACAGATACTTCTACAGGTTGTCCTAAAAATAGAACACTGTGTTCCAATTAAAAAAATACAAGTCTAGAAGGGGACTAATTTTTCCATTAATTTTTTTTTTATTTCTACGGTTAGTCGTTTACTGAAAGGCATTAGAAATAAGACTGATTCCGGGCGCTTTTCCCACGCCATAGAAACCACTAAAAATGAAGCGTTCTTCTAGTTAATGCCGAAGAAAACAAGAGATTTTGTTCAAGGACTCGAAACTAACAAACTCTTTCGCCTGTTACATAAAACTTTATAGACCATAAAGAGTTCAACCGTACCTAAACTAACTTAATTTCAATGGAGCGTTTCATCATACAATATAGTTAAAAAGTAAGATGGGAGATTGTGGTTTCGGCCGATTTAATTGTTTTTTTTATAGTCGTTTTGTATCAGTTTCTGTTTCGTTATTTGTTGTTGAAATTTTATTATTCCGAGTTTACATAATAACTAACTCTTGTGTGTTGTTTCGTTTATATTTTATTAATTTATAATCTTATCAATGATGTGTGTGTGTATGTGTGTTTGTTTATTTAAATCAAGCCGATTTGTTTAATAAAGAATGTAGACACGTGTGACAATGACACTCAATAATTATTCATCTTACTCATAAGCACTGTATTGCATAATGCAATAATGCACTAGATTTTTATCATTGTCACACAAACCCACACAAGGCTACACTTATTATTATTATGAAAAAAAAAATTAAACAAAGTAGCATGTGCTCATTAGTGACCTTCCTAGCTTTATTCAACATGTGACGTTTTTTTTTCAAATATTTATTAATAAGCAATATCAATTAATCATGTATAATGTGTAGAGATGAATTGTTGTAGAATTTATGTAAGTATACAGGATGTTCAGAATACATGGGAAATCTTGTGAATTTAAATTAAACTAAAATGTAAAAAAGAAAACTTTTTGCCTGTGTTTAGAAAAAGGGCCAGAAGAGCTTAAAACCATAAAAACCTTCTAAAAGATTTAATAATGTATTAATACAATGAATCTTTCATATCATCAGAACGCACCGCATATAATTGCTTAGTTTATTTATTATTCAACTCCAACAGATTATATCTGCTCTTTTTTAATTACTAGCAGTATCGCCTCGGCCTTCAACCTGAACTTCATCACACAAACCGAACCATCTGATTGTTCGCATATCCGCAATTATCCGCATAATAAGGAGCTTTTTCAATGAACTTTCAACGCCACAGGTAATTACCGGCGTTCGTGTTCTGCAAAAAAAAATCGAAACGAGCCAGTTTCACGTGAATTTCCCTTTTTTTATAAACGATCTGCTGCTTCGTCGGTAAACGTTTTAAAGTTATGTAGTAGTAAAATGGTGGAGGTGTTAGAGTGTTTTCACACGCTGCTATACAGTGCATTTCTTTAATGTCCCCCCCCCTTTTATTTTTTGAACGCATCAACTTAGAAAATTGAAATTTAGGATAACAAAACTATTGGATGATTACTATATTTTGGAGTAAAATTGACAAATGAAAATTTCAAGATGGCGACTGGACGCCATCTTGGGAAATAAATTTAAATGGAAAGGGGGGTCTTGTGACACATCATTTTGAAGCTCCTGATAAATACTACACAACCCTAAAATATAAAGTCAATATCTGCACTCATTTCAAAATGGCGGAACATTTAATAATTACCTGAATACAAACAAATTAATATTAATTTTTCTAGAAATATTTGTTTTTCTATGCCAAATAGCCATCCCAACAAACCGAAAAGGTTTGACAGGTTATTTTTTGTTAAAAAAATTCCAAAAAATTTAAGTACGACAACGAACATTAATTGTTTAGTCAAAATATTCTCATTTAGTTTTTGGTTTTCCTAGTGTTCAAAGTATTTTCATTTAGTTTTCGGTTGTTTAGTTCTCAATGCAGTTAGGTAGCACGTGCACTAACTCTAAAATGGCCAATTCTCGTCCATTGGAAAATGGAGCACCACCCCATTACTCCAGACAAGTAATGAACTATTTGGATGCTATTTTCCCTGGTCGTTGGATTGGTCGTAGAGGTCCTACGGAATGGCCAGCCCGTTCGCCAGATTTGACACCTTTAGACTTTTTTATAGGGCTATTTGAAGCAAAAAGTGTACGAAACTGAACCTTATACTGGATATACGAGAAATAATTAGATATTTGTAGAAATATCGACGTTACTACGTTCGAAAATGTTCGGATAGACTGTTCTTGTATCAAGAAGTTCAAGGCAACCATTTCGAGCATTTTTTGAACTGAACTCAGCTTATTTCCTCAAATTATGACGTTAAACATCGATGTATTCAGGTAATTATTGAATGTCCGCCATTTTGTAGCAGGTGCAGATATTGACTTTATATTCCAGGGTTGTAGAGTATTTATCAGGAGCTTCAAAATGATGTGTCACAAGACCCCCCTTTCCATTTAAATTTATTTCCCAAGATGGCGCCCAGTCGCCATCTTGAAATTTTCATCTGTCAATTTTACTCCAAAATATAGTAATCATGCATTAGTTTCATTATCCCAAATTTCAATTTTCTAAGTTGATCCGTTCAAAAAATAAAAAGGGGGGGGGGACATTAAAGAAATGCACTGTATATTGCAACTATAAATATAAACCATTTTTAATCGCTCTAATCGAAATTAAGTATTATAATTGTAAAAAAATCGATTATACTACTATTAGAAGCCTTGTCCTTTGTAGGTACACAATAAGGAGTCAATATACAAACAAAAGCGAATAATGGTGGAGGAGCTTACGCCTCGGTCGGATAGATACGATCGGTCGGATAGATCCTTCGCGGTGTATCCATCCGAATCGCATTTTAACCTCGACCGTCGATCGAGAGAGCGAGCCGAGCGAGCCCCCCCCCGAGACATGCACCGAGATTGCCGAGACACATCGACGTGACCCAAAAACCCCGAGGAAAAAGTACGCACGTCGGCGACGACGTCGTTGATCGCGAACGCTTTCTTTTCATTTCGATTCGACGAGAGCCCCAGTTTTCGCTTTTGACGACCGACTGCGGGCCCGAGGAGGGGCCGCCCCGCGCCTCATTTCGTTCGTTCGTTATAGAAGTGAAAATAACATTTACGGGTAATTAGAAACGAAGAAAATAAAAAGCTGGCGTGCGACACGTCGGTAGGTACTTTCATTGAATGATTCTATGGTAAAAAAATAGAGCGATAATTCGTAAGTTTGTTAATAATTAGCGTTGAATTCCGACACTGAATTGGAGAAATTATTATAATTACATGATAATATTAAAGGGGGTGATTCTTGGTCCAATTTTAAGAAAAAGCTTTATATGAACATATGTCCTAAACCTAATATTTATTATTTTTTAATTTTAGCACAGAGGCTAATGTAGCGGCAGTGTACAAATGAATGCATTTATTGTTTTTAATGCGAAACGATGAGTCGTATGGAAAAAAGTCGAGAAATCAAATTTGTTCTAAATTAAGTGAGGATTTCGAAAATAATTTTTATTTCAATATTAGGCAGTGGCGTACAATTTTTTTCTCCAAAAATATTCAATGCAAAACCCGTACGAACATCACTGCTGAAAATAAGAAAATTATTTGTACATCAGAAAATGCACCTTGATTCATAGAAGACGTGTGCCAAATTTCATAAAGATATCTACAATAATATCAGTTATTACAAAATTTGAGAAGTTTTTTCTCAAAACTTTAACACCCTGTATCTCAAAAGTTAAGACGTTTAGGACATAGGTTCATATGAAGTTTTTTTCTTAAAATAGGTCCAGAAATCGCCCCCTTAAATATTAGCACGTCGTTTTGGAACAACCTGTATAGCTCAGTCTAAAACCCACTGGGTAATTGCCTAATCTTTCGTTTTAATTTTCTCTCGTACACAAATTCAGGGGATCTAATCAACCCTTCAAGAGCAACACAAACGTGAAATTTTCTCTTATTAGAATCATAAACTCGCGTTTTCATTTCGTCGCCTCGAACCCCCCCCAATTATAAAATTCCTACAAACAAATTATCATGCTTTTTTACGACGTTACTCACTACCGTGCGGTCACCGCAGCACTTTTAGAATTCAGGAGACACCCACCTGCAACAAAAGAAAAAATGTCCACATTAGATGAAATCATCAATGATTTAATGGTCGGTAGTTTTAAGGTAGGTATCGCTGAGATAACACGAAAATATTTCCATTAGAATTTGGGTATACAAAAACGCGAAGAACTGTCGAAGAACAAACCAGAAAGAAAGGAAGGAAATCCCAACTATTTTTTAAGGTCGAATAATATCCGTTCCCAAGTCATCAGGTGCATGACCGTAAATGAGCATCTATCTATAAATTAGCTCATTTCATAAATTCTTAAAAATATTAAAAAAATATATATACAAGGTGGTCAATTAAAACCACCAACTGGACGCTCGAATATTATGGAGTGGTCAGCTTCTTTAGCGGAGCGAAAACACGCTATTACAAAAGATTATAGGGCACCCAGTCGACTGCGTTTAATGCACAACAATCTATTATGTCTTCTATACCATTTTCGTGCGGAACGTTCTCTCTTTCTAAGCAGGCGGTGCAGTTGCATTTTGCAGATGTCGATCTCGTCGGCCGTGACCATGACATTGAGCGACCTCTGGTAGTCGAACGGGAGATGCGACGGAGCGGGGCAGGTGCCGGGGGAACCACGTATATAGATATAGTAGATGTGCATCGTGTTATACTATGGAGAAAACACCCGTGCTATTGTGCATATTACCTTACCAGCTCTGGGGCAGAGCGATCGTTGCGAAATTGCGCTGCAATGAGTACTATTGACGTGACGCGACGTTGCCTTGTTTTGTACATAATAATTGTTGCGAATTCGCCGCGTATATCCTATGAATAATTCAAACGATTTGACTGCCTTGAAACGGGAAAATGGATTTGTACTTAATTGAACTCTCTCTTTTTTTAGGAATTTTGCTCGGCTTTCTATAAGTGTTGCTTGATACCTAATGATGATTATAAATGATGATGACGATGGAAGTATTGGCTAACTTATTTATAGGACAAACTTATTTTTTCGACAAGTAGGAATTTTTATAAAGGATGAATTCTTTGTAAAATTAGTGATAACAATTATTGGATTTAAGAAATGGATGGAAAGAAAGATTAAAAATTATTTATTATAAACTATGCACTTTTGTATTTTATTTTATTAGATCAATAGATACACTAATAATTGATATACTTAAATGAAAAATGTAAATTCATTTTGATCCATTCTACCTACTTGTTTAGTCAGTCAAAATACATAGTTTATTCGAGTAAACTAAATAAAAAAATAAAATGGCTCAAAACGTGCAAATCGAGTCAAAACACTTAATTCATTATTTTATTATGCATACAAAAGTTTATAATTAATAGAAAAATGCATTTATGCACATTGCATTTTGCATATTTTTCGAAGCTCTAATAACAACTGCGAATTCGAAGATATTTAATAACACTTAAATATCGCGTGATGTTCGAAATTACGACGAAATGTTTTAATAAAAAGCCTCGAGTCTTCGGTGAGGTTTTTTTTGTATCCAAATGCACCGACAATACAAGCAATTCTGCATGTAAGAAAGCGCGTTTTGTTTTTTTTTTAATTTTTTTTACACATTAGCCGCTCTACTAACCATCTGCCGATAGAAAATTTGATAGTCGCAATTTTTTTTCGGGACTTTCAAGGTTGAGAATGAGAACAAACGCCCAAAGTCAGATGGCATTTCAATCATCTCACGCATCTGTTGAGGATTTCGCCTTTATTAAACAATTATCAAGTGTACATGAAAAAGTAGGTAGTTTGATTGTTATTGTGTAAAAAATATTCAAATGTTTGCCAGAAGGTATAGAAATTGAGAAGATATTTTTTAATTAGTTGAACCTTTAAAAAATTAGACTAGACAGTTATTACAACATACGAGTACACTATACATATTTCTTTGTAAACCCCCCAATTCTCCTAGCCTGTTTCCTGATAAATTAAGCTCGTTTTAACGCTTTGTCGCGGATATATTCTCATTTATATCTCGTACGTAAAAATTCATTATGACAAAACGTTGCGCTTTTGTAGTTGTACTTCCAGCTGTACCTTTCCATTCAACATCTGATGAATGAATAAAAACTAAAAAAAAAAAGTTCATACGGTGCATGAGGACATTCTGCTGCTACTCGATTATTCAGTTCTGCATCCGACCTTGATCGGTTTTGGAGGGGCTAAAATACAAGGGTTAGCTAAATACAAAGCGTACCTTTCGCATTATGCATGTTGTGCGTGGATTTATTTTGCACTATTATATACGTACGAAATCCGTTCGAAATGTAGGTCATGCATTCCGCATTGGAAGTTTAATAATAATAAAATAACGTTGATGCGTAAGAGAAATTTAACGATCTCGTAAAATCGACACTATTCGGCAAGATTTTTTTTATGAATGGCTCTTTTATCATGCCCATTATTTTTATCTATTTCTTATGGATTCGATAAAAATTTCTTCTCAAGGAGCCTTTTGTGAATTTCACAAAGACATCGCCACTTTACGAGATTCTCTCTCCACAAGTAGAAATATTATAGTTATTCTTTTTTAGACATATTCAGTGGTATTTTATATACTAAATTTATGATTTTTTTTATATGCGTATCTAAAGAAATTTGTAAAATGTGGTTTTTCGAAAATAACTTTAAATCAGTCAGTCACCACAAATTTATTTTGATGTTTATTTTGCGTTTTGGCTGTTTGAGTAGTAAAAGGAATCCAAAACATTCAGAATTTTTTACCCTTACCATTAAGTAACGTATATTAATGCAAACAGACTATTTTACTTTGTAGTCTCTACAATCAGTTTAAATTTAGAATCTCTATACATCAAGTTTTATTATGTAGTTCTGCACATTTGCCATTAACAATGATCGTCTACGTAAAACCACAGCGTCAAAATACGTGAGATCTGCATCTGCGACGAGAACAAATAAAAAAAATCTGCATATGTATTTTCGTCCTGTCGCATTTCACACGGAAACTTCAATTGAATCGAAACACTGTGGAGCAGTTAGTGTTTGCAGTTGGACAAAATTACTTTTGAAATCTTTGCATATCAATTTTTTGCTGTTATAAAGCAGCAGGTATTCATAATGTAACCTTTTACTTAATTACGCGTGAAGCAACATCATTATTGAGCAAAGATATAAATACTTTTGAACATCAGACTTTCGGCCAGCTAAAATGACCATTTAGTCCACTTGGAACCCCAAAAACTGTCTGTATTTTTCGCCATTGTATCGAGGAATCCCCTAAAAATCGTTTTACCCGCATTGTTTTCGTTATCACTTTCGATGATTTCGCAAGGGTTGGTGCGATAAAAGGGGCATCAAATTGGAGGAATGTTGTGATTTACCCGGCAAACGGGATCGGTAATGAGAACATTAAAATTTGTTCTCACTGGATGAATACAGAACTGATGTCTTTTACATTAGGAGTTTCATATTGTTGTATATAAAATAAGCCAAATGACAAGTTAGTGATACCAACTATTTTATGACTTGCGTCGAAAATTCACTAAATTGACCGATTTTTTCACAAAAATAATTCAATAATGTTCGTGTTTTATGAACTAACCTCCAATTAAAGTTCGTTTCAATTGAACCACACCCGTTCGCATTATTTTATCGACCTGGATAATATATCGATGCATTGTTTACTACGACATTTTATTATTTTTTGTATGCGTACTTATATTTTTTATCTATATTGTAATTTAGGCGATATATTGACCGACATGTGAGGTAGGTAATGTTGTTTTCGCATTGTGCAATTCGCATTATGTTTAAATATTATGTTGACTGTGCTTTTATATATTATTTTCACATTATATTTATCGCATTGACTCATCGCATCGATAGGTTTTCAAGCACAAAATTAATTTGGACTCGGTGGTGACTTTTTTTAAATTGTGTAATTGTAAAGTAAGGGCGAAATTAAAAACACCCTGTGAATGATACGCAGTATTAATATTACTAAAAAAATTCCCATTTCCAACGGTCAGTAGGTCAGATGTTAATGCAGGGGGTCCCGTTTAACAAACCCATCAGCTGTCGCGTAATCGGAGAAGAAATGTGCCAGGTGAACCTTCGAAATAACTAACAAATTGAATCAAATTGCTTCCATTTAAAATTTACCAGTATTCTATGAGAATTTGTGTGCTTTTAATTCGGATGCATCTGCTAAAAATTTATATTAAAAATCCATAAAATCGGTGAAAGGATTGACCTGTCTAAACACAGCCGAAGTGTTCCAAGGTTGCCATACCAGTTTTCTAATAAATATGCCCGTCAGATAAGTTCATTATAATATTTATATGAATTAATCGCAACTTTTAACTTTGGACTACACAAGGCCGTGTACCTTATAATTATAAAGTAATTAAGCATTATAAATTTTCGGCTTAGAATTGCCGGAGATTTATTAATACGATAGGAAGTTGAATTCGCGTGGTTATAGTTCGATGATTTATTAATTACTTTATAAATACACATGGTGATTTAAAAACAAAGGAATTTAAATTCGACATTCAACCCACATAAATTAATTTTTTTAGCTACTACGATACTTCATCGATATGCTTGTATTCATTTAACACGCAAAAATCGCACAAAACCGCTAAAAAACGCCCAACAAAACTCCAAAAAAAAAATCGATCACAGGATGTCCTTGATGAGGAAATGAACGCCTAACCAATTACCGTAATTTAATCGGAAAGTGCGGCAATTACAAGGTACCGAAGAGGTCGAGAAAGTGACCGGGTATTTCTGACCGAGCTACAAAGAGAGCCAAGACGAATTGTGCAATTGAATTCATGAGCTTTATAAAGAAAGAAAAAGTAAACCGCTTTTATAATGTACACAGTACCTTAACATGGATACTGCATGATATGATGATCATCATACTGATCATCATGATCAGTATTTTTATAAAGAAAGAAAAAGTAAACCGCTTTTATAATGTACACAGTAACTAAACATGATACTGATATGATGATCGATGCTTTTGTAAAGTCACAAAGTATAGTATAGTAACTAACAAACTTCATTAAATTGGTGTTTTAACTCGAATATTACATACGTAATGTTAATTCACCGCATTATTCATCATTTATCACCACATTTCGCAACATTGCCTCAATTGAACCAACTCGACACCTTTTGCCGGACATTTATTTGGGACATTCTGTAGATAGATTAGAGCCGTTTTTTTGAAGCATACCTGACATTGAGCTGGTGTCGCTTTTGGCCAGAACGTGTCCGGTGATGATGGCGCCCGCCAAGCCGTATCCGTTAGGTAAAATCAGACCGCGGTGTCCCTGGTGATTCAGATCGAGATCGAAGAATTCCAAATCGACATCACCGATATCGGTGGAGGCCAAAGAATTCGCCGGACTCATAACTAACGTGGACGAAGTCACTTCCGCACTACTTTCTTCCGAATTCACTCTAATGGCTTGCAATCCGGACCACCTGCGTTTCATCGTAGGGTTGGGTCACCCTGTATAATCGCGATTTTCACCGTTTATCGTTTGTTTTTTTTTTTGGGTTATATAGAAGTTGTTAGGGGCATTGTTAACACTCTGTACATTTGTCTATTTCGCATTATTATCTATTAATCACTAGTGGGGTGTTTGGATTTATTGGTATATTGTCATTAACCTGGAGAAGTAAGAAATGGTATTAATTAAAAATTATTATCTTTTATATTTGCTCGGTAAATTATTTATTTGGTGTGCTCGTTTAAACTTAGGGTAAGGTCAAATTGACGATAATGCAATAGTTGATGTTAATTTTATACACTAAATAATATATCGTTAAAGTTGATGTAAAATTTTTTTCGCTCTAAATGAAAACGATAATTTACACCTATTTCCTTATTAGGTGGACGTTTAAAATTTTAAATTATTCCCGAAATTATTCTTAACCACACTGAAAAAAAATTCTGTAATTTTCCTTAATTTATTATGTATGTTTTACTAAATAAATTATGTAAATAACTATAATACATAGCCTATCATGTAAGACTGTAAAATTACAGAACTAGACAGGTAATACTGAAATTACATTGTAAAATTACACCGGAATTCGAGACTTTACATAAAAATGTAATGCATTACATTATATATTCTGTAATTTAACCGTATAAATTGTGTATCCAGAATATATTAAGAGAATTTTTTACAGTATATATACCGTATTTAAAAATTACATAATATTACGTAGGTAACAAAATTGCCAACGTAATATTCTGTAACATTTTTTGTAGTGCAGCTAATTAGACGGGAAATTATTTAAATTAATCTAATTAAATACACAAATTTAAACTGATTTTTTGGAAATTTGATATTATTTTGCAATTTAACCGTATAATTTGCGATAAACAACGCAAATGTGCATAATAGAATTCAAAAATTGATTAACATGAAATGGAAAATTGCTATGGAATAATAAAAATTTATTGAAAAAAAAAACAGATAAATTTTATGTTTCTCATATCCCTGAATATTTCGTTATAAAACGATTTTTAAGTAATTTCGCCCTCTGTAGATACAAATCGATTAAATTCTATTTTCGAAGATTAATTTGGGATTAAAAATCCAAATAAACGAAATTTCGTTACGATGTGGGGCCTTGATCCTTGTCCCTGAGAAAGCCCGTGCAAAAACGAAAGTAGATCCGTGTTGAGCGAAATTTACAGATTTCGAAAAAACCAAATTACGTCAGTTTCTGTCGCAACTACCCGTCGATATCTCCCAGCCAGAAAATCGGGTTACCGTTCTATCTAAGCATCGAAGTCTCTTCGAACAACTCTCCACGTTCAACACATTCCCAACGAATTAGCAGGTAAAAGAATATAACAAAACTTTCACTACAATTATTTTTTTCCTCTTATTATACACAACTTATTAATTTAGATACATACAAGCACACCAACTAAATTGAATTAGAGCCAATAATTACCCCCTAATCACACTAAAACACCGCTACAACAAATAAGGTAGCGCGATTCGAAACGAAAAATTAAAAATAAAAAAAGGGTACCGCCGCGTAAACAAAACAACAAACACGCGCTCGAATATACTATAAAACGCCGATCGAAAAAAATCACGTGCGCTCCGAGAACTAGGTCTCTCGACTTCTTCGCTACTCTCGGGACTCCGCAGCACTAAAACGCCGACGTCGGCGCGCCCGGGGTGGGGAGCCTGCCCAGGTGACGTCACGACAGGTTGTTACCTTGCGCTCGGTTGGGCTCCCTCCTCGCCCGCGGTCCTCGCCGAATTCCACCGCGGGTATTCGTCGTGGACGTCGATGGTAAAACGTGTATACCTGGTGGACCGCGCGAGGAGAGGGGCCCGCCGTCGATTGTTGCGCTCCGCCACTGTCACGGCCATCTTACGACGTCGTCTCCGCGGACGAGGATGATGCTTCGGTTGCGCTGTTGCGCCGGGATATTATTAGAATTAGAAAAAATCGTCGTTTCGTTGGGTTTTGTATTGTTTTTAACGGTCGATGAAGGTGCTGTCGTTGTCTTGCTGGGGATGTTAGATGTAGGGTTGTTTAGAGGAGCTACTGCATAAATTTTAATGGGCAAGAGTACGATGTTTGTGGGTGCCGCGAGTTGATTAATTAAGCAAAAATATAGCGAAAATGACGAATATTTTTTTTGATATCTCGCTTCGATTTCGGGATATCGATACTTGAAGTTGGTTTTTTTTTGCTTCATATTAGTATCTAAATACTTCGGAAGTACTTATTGATAAATTTTCGGAATTTAATGATAAATTGTTCGAAAATTTTAAACTCTACTCTACTCTACTCTACTCTACTCTACTCTACTCTACTCTACTCTACTCTACTCTACTCTACTCTACTCTACTCTACTCTACTCTACTCTACTCTACTCTACTCTACTCTACTCTACTCTACTCTACTCTACTCTACTCTACTCTACTCTACTCTACTCTACTCTACTCTACTCTACTTTACTCTACTCTACTCTACTCTACTCTACTTCGCTTTATTTTGTCACAATTAAGCTAAAAAAGTTGAAAAACCGCGGCGCCACGGAAATCGAACTCTCGTATGAGTACTAAGTAAATGATTTTAAAAGTTTTTTTACCAAATATCTCTTGAAAATGTTGTGCCTAAATGAAAGTTGTGAATCACTCAAGAATTCAGAAAAAAACAAGACCGATAATTATATTATCTATTTTCTAGAAGAAGTTAAGTAGAAGAGAAGCTAGAAGTAGAAGTAGAAAATTGCTGAAAAAATCCACCAAAAAAACAATGACAAAATAGTCCATTAAAACAACTAAAAATCCCTCAAAAATTCGACAAAAAAACTACATTTTTAAGATACAAAAAAACTCTATAAATATGAGAATAGCACCCTGTATAAAATAGTTTATGGGCTACGAAACGATTCATTCTCGGTCGATTGTGGCTTTGAGATAAGCGTCCCGCTTGGAAATTCTCGGAGGTGAACGAATAATACAAAGAAGCTTTTTTTACGCGCTTTCGAATCGGCCCGATATAAAAAGAGGCATTCCTTTTGTAATAAAAGATTACGGGGCTATCTTTACTGCTGGATGATGGCTTGGCTTATATTCTGATTCGGTGGACGCGGACGCGGAGGAACCGGTGCGGCGAAAACAGATTTACGGCGTATTTATTCAAATCGAAAAATAGTAATCTTGGTCAGGTTTCTCTCTCTTGCGTTGTTATTTATTTATTTATTATGTTTTTTTATTCGTACAAGAACCAACTGATCTCAGGAAACGGTCGAGGAAGATGTTATAAGGTTAAAAATACAAAAAGCTTTTTTCCTCTTACTTTATTCCTTTACAAAAGCATGATTTAAAGCATAGATGATTATCCACCCTTTAGCAGATGAAAGAACCGATGCATAAGTAAACTTTAAAAATCCAATTTTTACTATTCAATGTCTAATTTAAAATGTTTCTTATCAGTTGACCTAAATCATTTTCAATGTAAACCATCCTAATGCGACATTCTTCAAGGTTTAGGCTTATAGGCGATTTAATCTGCGTTGGTATTTCGTTCGACAACGTGAAGCTTCGAACGTTGCTCTAATTTATTATTCAAAAATTCGATTGTTAGTTTAACCCGGTGTTTCACCTAATTTCGAATGCCGCTTTATTAAGGACGATAAATTTGACTTTCTAAAACCTGCTTAAAATGGCAAAGTGCGTATTTCAAAAGTTTTTAAACGCTCCTCGTATAATTTGGTTTACAGGGTGTGCAAAATTCATAAAGTAACATTGGGAACTTCCAGACTTTATTCCTTACATGAAAAGTACTGAAGATGTACTGGATATTTCAGCGGAAACTTTATTCGTAAGACAAAGTTTCTTATACTTTCATTTTTTAAATGCTCCTCGTATATTCGATAAAAGTTTTTAATGTTCAGTTGTTTCAAAATGACTAGGTATGGGCGCGTTTTAAAATCGATTAGTGCTCGGTTTTGCTGGGAATAATAGCATAATAGAAGGTAATAATGAGCACAAATTGTTTATGATGTCATTTCTAAAATTAATAAAAAAATACGAGAGAAAATCGATTTTTTTCAATCGATCGGATCCGATTAATATATCATTTCAGGTTAAAATTAACAATTTAATCTCAGGATTAAATTATCGAATAATTTGGCAAGAATTATATATTATTGTGTGTGGAAAAAATATAAATACATACCTAAGCCTACGTAGAATTTGAGTAGCATATTTGAAAGATCACCAATGCAATGTGGGTTGGATAAGATGCTTACCTGGAACAAAAAGTATGTCAAAATTAATTAAAAAAATCGAAAAATATTTAAGCATAAGTAAAAAAGTGGTTCCTGTTCGAATAGCAAAACAAGAAATACAACTTTTTAAAAACAAAAAATCCAAAAAAAACGTTGCTCTCACAATAACTTGCGAAATTTCAATGTTTTTAGTTGGTACTGTAGCCACTTCCACAGAATTAAGTCTATTACTTCTAAGTGGCTGTAGTACCAACATTAAAATCTCACAGCCTCTCAATTAAGCCTTATTTCCGAATTACTTTCGTGAATTGCGTACGCGCCGCGAAAAAATTTCATTCGTAACCGTAACCTTTAAAGGTTAATGAATGCTCCACAGACCTTGAAACTAACAACTCTTCATTATTGGGAGGCCCAATTACGAATGCGCGAATTCGAATTATTTAAACGAACGTTCACACCTGGCTGTGAATACATTAGCGCTAAGTATACATCAACATAAAATTATTGGGATTTTTTTATTCGTGAATTCGTATAGGTACTTATAGCCGCCTATCACTGGGTAAAATGAATCGGATAAGCTGAAGTTTCCGATTGTAAAGGTGTGATATAAGTCCAAGTAGCTTGGATAAACTGAATCAAATATACATGCAATACTTTTGTGAGCATTCAATACTCAGTATGTCATTACAATGTTTTATAATATTTTTTATTGAGTTTACAACATATTTATTTGACTTTAGAAATTCTGTATCATTCTTATTTTTCTTCACAGTTACTACTAAAACATTTTATTCTAAAGTTATCGCTCTTCTATGAACAGCATCAGCGGCTTTTCCCTTCTTTTTTTTACATATTATTGAACTCTACTATATGCTTAACAATCCTTTTACTGAGAAAAGCACATTGATATTTACCTAGTAACTCGTTAAAAAAAGTGATAATTGTGAATAGAGTATCTTATAAACCATTTGCGAGCGTTTATTTGCTTAAGAGCCGATTCGCTGAATTTGAAAAAAATAACACTCACTTGATTGTGAAAGAGTAATTCAGAACCAATTCTCATATCATTAACATTATAATTACCAGTCGCATTGTAAACGAGAGTTATTATTCATGAGGGTCAAGTTTATAGGCAATTTAATAGAATTTTGTATAGCTATCGAAATTCACAAAAATAGACAAAAATAACAAATTATTATACAGCTTTAATCGCTCTCTAAAATTGCTCTAAATTAAAATTAATCTCAATTGTACATTAGAATGTCCTGTACTCTATAGAAATTAGGAATATTTATGGATAATATAAAATTAAAAGAGAATATTTATTTTGTTAGTAGAGAATACAGGGTGATACCAATTAAGAGTTACGTGATGGTAAAAACATTCGCATTGTAGATTATAATCTAATGTTTTTATGCCAGTCCTATTTTTTATGCAAAAATTTGTAATTGTTTGCATTTTGTGTCTCTATTGCAAGAGTAATCTCTCTTATCATCGACACACTTAATTTGCAAATAAATAAATAAGATTCTCTGAAAATTTTCCACGAAACCGCTCGATAATGAAGTAAAAATTCCATTATTAAGAAGAATAAACTGCAGGAAGCGATGCCTAGTGGAAAAACAAAAAAAAATGCAAAATAGCGAAACCTTGTCAAGATAGGTTACACTGCAATCTCGTATTACATCTAGATACTGACGTAATTGAAGGTTATCAGTATTTTTCCCATGATAGTGTGCGTTTTCATGTCAAATTAAAATCCCTATTATATTTTACTATCATCACTTCGAGTTGAATCTATTTTTAAAACGAAGTTGTCGTGGGAAAAATGCCGGATTCACATTAAGTTTTCAACGACTTTTGGATTATTGTGCACGATTTTTTTTTATAAAGAAATACTTCCTGCATTCGAAATATAATATTTTTCTATAGTTTCTATAGTTTCTATAAATGTACTTATTTAATTTTAATTAACTTTCGAAAATTTGTATTTACCTTATAACTTTTTTTAGCGAATTCTACGAGATGTAAATAATAGAAGAGAACTTTTTTATTTACCTACTTTAAAAGATTTATTAACTTCCTTGTACCTTTAATACGCAGTAGGTAAGTTTCAATTTAACCTTTACAAAAAAAACTGTTAATTTGCTTATAACAAACTGGTTTCGAATCTGCAAAAAACCTTATAAATCGATTAAGATAAAATAATCAAACAGTAGAATCGAATGATTTATTGTATATAATTAAACTTTTTAATTCGCGGTTATAAAACTGACTAATGTGGGATGAGCCTTAAGAAATACAGCGATTTCGTCGAAGCGTTAAATAATGTTCGAACGAAATAAATTTAAATAATAAAAACTCGAACGTAAACATAAACTTTATACACAAACAAATTGCAATAAAACACACCTCTTGCATTAATAAGTAGGTGGACTGTGAAATATAAAATAAACTTACACTGTTTTTGTAAAGTCTTCTTACACACATGACCTCAAAGATGATGTTTGCTCGTACGGTTTAATTGGAATATAAATAAGTAGCTGTGTGCATAACATATTAATTTGAGGCTTCAGTAAGGTTTTTATTTTGTTCATTTAACCAAAAAAATGCACCTTTTAGAATAAGCAGTAAAAAAATAAACACTCAATTTATTATACCTACCCCCTAACTAATGAAAATGTAGGGTTTTTGACCCTTAGTGGTTTCGAATAACTGTTCTAACCCCCGAGTCTCGCCCACTATACGCAAGATCGGACCGACTTACACCACTTTGCGTTTCGAAACTATTATACAAAGATATTGACCTACTAGAAGAGGGTGGGATAACCCAAATAACACACTCTGTGGGATGTTTCCTATTGTACTATAAAAGAGAATACCGTTAGTTCGGGTCTATTTCAAGGCGTCAGGTAAAATATCTGAGGCTCGAGTTTCGTCAGGTGACAATGCGGAAGACGCAATAGAAAAAAAAAGGATTCTTTTTATATACAGGTTGTCACAAGTCACAACATAAGGAAGTTTTTTATTTGAAATAGAGTGGTGTATATTTGGAATGTTTTCATCTAACAGTTTCATCATCATGTTGAAAAAAGCACCATTTATCTCGCGATCCACCCTGTATGGAGATTCGAAATTTGCATGCATCGAATTCGCTGAAGGTCTCGTAGAGATTTCGACTTCCCAAACGAAATCTCTTTCGCTATTCGAATATAAATCGCTCGACCCTGGCCTGAGATTTTCGACCAGACAAAAGCACGTTTTTCCTACACGTTTCCGGTATATCAAGCGATCACCTTGCCCATCCGCTCGAAGACGTGCAAGGACTGTTTATAAACCATTTCATTTCAAACGAAATAACTTCGCAATAATGGACTATGTTAATTCGAAAAGGTTTCGAGAAAAAATTCACAATACGGCAACGCCGCAATAGTATTATTACAGCGACGTCATCGCTAGGTTATATTGAACATACTGTAAGCATTCTAATAGATAATAAAAGTTTAGTGAGAAATCACACTTTGTTGATTCGATTAATTGTAGATTTGAATAATCAGGAGGACATCGTTTTCTGACCACTTTAAAAACGTTATTTTCAAGATAGTTTAACACGTTGATGTTCGAAAAAAAAAAAGTTACTCGCAGAAGTAAGTGTACGTACGTTTATAACAAATTCTAGAGAATTTCCGGCATCAGCGGCCCATAACCGACTCGGTATTGTTATTATCTTGCTTTAACCTTGTACTGACGAGTACCAAAGCAACGCCAACTGTACCATATTTCCGGTTTTTGGTGAATTAAAGCATGTATACGTGTGTGTTTAAGATTATTCGCTTTTATATACCGGGTGATTAAATAAGTTTTTGTTAAAGATAAACAAAATTAAACGTTTCTTATTAAGAGAAAACGTTGTTACTGCTCGCACACATTAGCCCCCGTTTAATTAGGTGAAATCGACAATTAACGAATTAACAAGCAAATATCACGCCAACGGCGGTTTCTTTTCGCGCTATTCAGACTGGAAAAAAAAAACGAAATTAAAAACCAAAGTGGAGAAATTACCAACAAAATCGAACTCGTTATCGCATTATACGAACCACCCACCTGTTTCGATCGGGCGAATTCGCCCCGTCGCGCGAATTTATCGCGACCTACATATCAACCCTGACCCGCACAAGATCCGATGCACCCCAAATTAAACTGCAATTCGAGCTGCATGTGCATGTGCATGTGCTCGGCACGCGTTCCTCCCGTCACCGAAATGATAAAAAAAAAAGGAAGTTGCGATAGGTCGGTAACGCAATCGGCGAGAGAGCGCCCGGTTTTAATGTCATTTTTGGCTTGTGTTTCGCGTGCCGGGGGCTCTTTCGACCGGAATAATTCGATTACATTATACTATTTACTCCTCTCCTTATATTCTCCTTTCTCGCGTTTGTTTTTCGGTGTTTATCGAGGTCGGGGAATCGACCTCAATTTTCTGCCCTACAGCCAATTTTTCGCGCTTTATTACTATCTGTAATTGGATAAAATCTTGCTCAAAATATGATGTTTTTTTTATCAAAACTGCTTTAATGAAATAATTCTCATTGTAGATAGTAAGAGTGTTTAATTTAAAAATGTCACATCATTGTGATTTAGGTTTAAATCTTACTTAATAATACCATTTTAAATATGCAAAATACGATCATTTAAGGCGGTTCAGCGAGTAGTACCTAAAAGCAAATGTAGTATCCGAAACCTGAACATATTTCGAAACATTGGAAGATAGAAATAAAGGACGAGAATTGAAGAATTAAATGACGTCAGACGATGGTACCAGTACCAGTACCATGAAGCGAGGCGCCGACTTGCTCCATCAGAGCGAGACTCGACCGACAGGTTGAAAACAAAAGTACCAATGTAGCATACTTACGACTAGCCGTAGCGCAACGGGCTGAGCTAGGTTACATTTACACGGAAAGAAAAATTTATATTGTTCTTTTCTATTCGAAGAAACCCGAAAATATCGCGCACTTTAACGTTAATTCTAAAAGAATAGTAGAGGAAGTGCGCCATATATGGACCACCATAAGCATTTTTTTCAATAAAAGTCGAAATTAGAATTTTAATCAGCTTTGTTTATATTAAACAATTCCTTAACCATTTGGTTAAGAAAAACTTGTAATAAAATTCTCCAAAAAAACCTTTGAAATAAGTAACATTTTCTAAAGTTTATCATTTAAATGAACTTTTAGAAAGTGAACATAATATGGATCACATCCAGATTTTTCCATTTCTAGAATATAATTGACTAATTCATCTTCCAATTCCCTCGGTAATGTTGATTGTCTCCCAAATTTTTGGGGAGTGATATCATTAAGTGATTTGTTTTGGGTGTATATTTTGATAGCATTCAAAAAGCCCATTTTCTTTTCTTGTGTATTTTTAATTGACTCCACCATTGCGTTTTTTATCCCATGCTTGTCTGGTCTTCTCCATTGTTTTAGAAGCCATTTTAGAACATAAAAATTAATTTTTAGCCACTCCATATTTAAAACGTGTCACTGGTCCATATTGTGATACTTACTCATTTGGAGATTATTATTTTTTTTAGAAAATTGGAATATTTTAGAATATTAAAACTTAATACAATTAATTGCAACATGACTCACCTTCCTGGTGGTCTTATCCATTTTTACAAAAAATAGTATTTTTTGGATTAAAAACACTTTCAAAATTCGCTAGAAAATTAGATCGCGCGTTGCAGAAAACTAAAAAAAGCTGTCGTAAATATGTATATCCTGGATCACTGCAAGCGACAGATGGGTCAAGGGAGGAGTGATGCTTAGTGTGTAATGATCATTTACTCGATATAAATCACGTTCTTCTTAAAACAGCTGTGGTCCATATTATAAGACCCGGTCCATATTTGGCGCACTTACTCTAATAGTAATAAAAAAAAATAAACTAAACCCTCGATAACTGTGACCTATATCCTGGCGTGTAGCCGTCGATCAGGTCAGGTCCACATGATCGTTTTCCTTACCCTAGAAACGCGGAAGGATCAATAACCCTGGCCGGGTCGTCGGGACCGGCCTGTTGGCGTTTCCCGTTTCGCCGTGCTCGAACGAGAAGAGCCCCGTCGGCCTTGGCCTAGTGCAGGTGTAAGGGTAACAACCCCCGATCGAAGGGCGAACAGTCATCTGTCTTCGTCCGGGGCGAGGTCTCGACCATCTGTTCGACTTTTTCGATCGCGGGCCCGAGTTAAAATACGGTCAAACGGTTGATGATGGATGCCGATAAATCCGTCCGGTTAAGGGTTGTTTTGTCAAAGGGGTAATGAGAAACAGTGGTGGTACGATTTTGTTAGGAAATAAGAAATTATGCATGGAAATAGCGCTAAAAATTGTCAAAGATTGCACTTTTCCATGTATTTGTACTTTGGTGCTATCGAGCCAATTTCCTAGATAAGTGAGGATATTTTTTTATATTTTGATGTAATTTTTGGTTTACTCTTAAAATACATTCCTGTAAAGTGTTTAGCATTGTACTCACATAAATTTTCTAGGCGAAACATAAATGATAACATACATATCAAGTGCTAACTACTCGTCGCGTCGCCATTTTTTTCCCGAAAAGCGCTAATTACCCCGTCGCACAAAGGCCTCGTTCAAGCTTTGTTGGCACAACAAATTTCCTCGGCAAACACAGAATCGACCGAAAGGCGCGTACCGAAAACCGGCAAATTGCAAAAAAAAATATTATTTATATCTAATAAAAATGTACCTGCGACCATACGCTCGACGAACGCACTGACGATGATAAAAAAAACCGATTTCAAGGTAAACGTGAATAAAACATTACGCAAAAAAGTGGAATTAAACCATTTTATTTACAATAATAATCGCGGGTTCAACGAACGACGGCGGTCTTTTCAATTGCGTGGCCTTGTGATAACTTTGGCCAATTGCGATAACGAATTTTAATTTTTACTATTATGTATGATAAAAGTGTATCATTGTGTCGTCACGTTAATTCGATTCGGTTACTGAATTATTAATAAACACGTATATCGAACGAATTCGAACCTTGGCCGAAGATTAATGGATAATTGGCGGTTTTCGTATCTCTAATGAGATTAATTATTTATTATTCAGTAATTAGGCTTTTTTATTTATTTAAATAGTTCGTGTCATAATATGGTTTAGCAACGAATATTCAGCAGCAAACTCGCAGAAACTTTAAGAAATGCCCAAATTCAAATTTTCTTATCTCAAAGTAGATTGTTAACAGTTATTTGATTAGTACCTAGGTTGATTAGTAGGAGGTTAAACTTGAAAAATAGGATTCAATTTTTTTTTTAAAAAAGGGGAATTAGGTACGTCTATGATTCATTCATTCTTCGACTGCCATTGTTTTATGTCGACTTCAATATATGCATGAATATTTTCTGGCAGAAATAAATTTCTCGTTGCATTAACGGCGATTTTCTCACAGAGTATGAGAGTGTTTTGACTCTTGCTTTAATGCACCATTGCTTATTTATTGCAAAAACAGCCATTGTTCAATTTCGAATGCGTTAAATAAATTGCAATACAGTGGCTCCACAATTTGTTATTTTTAAGTAAGTAGTTAAAAATAGTTGAAAAATATTCTCAAAAATTTACACAAATTAAAAAAGATGCTTTAAATTAATTAAAATCCTTCAACAATATCAAAAAAGTGTTTTAAACCAGTCAAGCTTCTCAACAATTAACAAGAGATTGCAAAATATACGATTATAAACTCGTTGAAAAATTCAACTTCTGACGAATTTAGTTAAATAACAAATAAAACTAATATATGCACATAAAAGTGCATAATTTAATCATTTTTAGCGTACATTTCCATGCTTAATGTCCAGTGTTTTAGAGCGTGTTTAACGAAGCTGCGCTGATGAAATTTCAACGAGTCGAAAGAGTGTAAAATCGGCAACAAAGCAACATAAAACGGCATCATCGTTGAAATATCACTAGTGAATTCATCGGAGCATCTCCTGACATGGTCACAGAACTGGTTTACTAAATTAGAACCAACTCTGACCACTCTTACACATTCCTTGCTTCACTGTCCCGCTGGTCTTGTTCTTGTTCTTGTTTTCTATCTGCTGTAACAGAAACGCAGTTGCCGCTTTTATTTCCAACTATCCGATTGTACGATTGTAATTAATTAAAATCTCGAGTGGAAAAAATAACGTATTCAATTCCAAACGGACTTTATGATCGCTCCAAGGAGACCGTTTCAACAAGAACAAACATTATTTTCAATAAATCCACTATCTTTGATCTGGTCTTTATGCATAATTGAGCAATTAAGGTTTTTATGGGTTATTTGCATTGAAATTAGCAATGTAATTACGGCGCAACGCTATTGTATTCGAATTTATACATTGGAAATTGGCCAACGAATTCGTCTTGCACAAGTTTTACTAGCACATTTCTCATTTTTTACATAAAATAGATAAATAGTGCTTGAATAATAGTGCACTAAAAAAAACCGGAAAATGTCCATGAAATATGCGCTAAAATTCATTAAAATGGGCTATTTTGAAAGTTACTATTTATATAAACTATTATTATTTATTATCCTTTAATTTATTTTGCGTTTGTAGCTCGTTCTACTGAAGGTGAATCGAACAAGAAAGGATTTCAAATGGGAATAACGATACACGCGGTCCGGCGAGTGTAGGTAAAATAAAAAGTGTTTTCAGAAGAAATCGAAGTGAAGCGGCCGGAGAATGAATATGGCGGCCAGCAAGTTTTACCGGATAGAGAACTGACGATCGGCGTTATTAAAACGGCAAAAACTGGTATGGGCAGTGGGAGATTCGATGCCGATAGTAATGTGATACACAGCGAAAGTTGTACTTACAGTAGGTAAGTACCTACCTACTAAACGCGCTGGCAATTAAGCGAAAAAACAATTAGAAATGTAGGTATGCCCAACTCGATAAATAGGTAAGTAAAGGAGATTAAATGATGCTTGAATATACCAGCAGGAGTAGCAGTGATTGTGATTACCTAATGTGCTCGATGTATCTACTAAATATTCAAAATTTCGTTTACTGAATTCAGGAATTTCCCATAAATTCGATTGTATTTATTGTCAGTGTATTTCATGCATTATTCTTAAAATACGCAGATTTGACCCGGCTTGGAAGTTTGTAATTCTCGGAACGAATCAAACGAGTTTCTCGTTTGATAACAAAAGTACCCACAAATTCACAGTTATTCGCACATACGCAAGTAAAATTCGTCGACAAGTTCAACTTATATCGCAACAAAACAATCCGTAGAATCTCCTTTATAAGAGAAGAAATTCAGTACCGGATTAATAATATTTAACGCATATTTGTATGCATACTTTCCAATTATCTCGTGCACATTACCAAGCTCTGGCACTAATAAATATACCCATCCGGTACACGCATCTAATAATAATCATCTGAACTATCCGTAGAACAATTTCCAGTCATTAAATCCACCACCAGGTTCCCATCGAATTCATCTTTTTCACATTCAAAACAAACGCAATGATTAATTGTCGGCAATTTTCCCCGCCATTCACAATTAGGCGCATTTTTTCCGATTCCATGAGAACCCGAACGCGCAAAAATCGTCATTATGTACGCGCCGCAATTAGTCCGGTCCCCTCCGCTGTTGCAACGAGAACTCGCCTTTCATTGAGATTCCGACATTCCCGATTGAAGATGGAATGCGAGGAGAATCAAGGTAAACGATTTGACTTTCACCTTACTCAACAAACCCATAGCGTCTCGACATCGTTCACAATTGTTCAATTTTCACATTGTCCTGCTGTAAATTAAAAAGTTTGCGACCTTTGCATCTGTCGATGGAGGTCTTAGATACTGCAGGGATGCCCTCTTGCGACTAGAAAACAATTCTCAACAATTTCTCAACTAGATTTTAACGAGCGGTGAAGCAGGAACTCTAATTTTACAACAGGTTTACAATTTTGCTTTAGGTACAAACTCAAAAACCGCTCAAATTCCCCTTTTAAAAAGCCGCAATTTCTTCGGTTTCGAAGCGATATTCCTGAGCGGCTGCAGGAGCGATCTGACCACGGACAACGTCGTATCGCATTGTCATGCGACACCTACAGTCGTTCGTCGAAACTACGGCTTGGCCTCGCTAAATCTAGATGCCTCTAGACCGGAGTGCAGTAAGAATAGCGCCGGTTTTTCCTGCTGCTCGCTTTCGAGGGGCCGGATTCAGTTTCGTTCGATATCGATTTTACTGCGAGCCGAGTGAAAAACTTTACGTGCCGGCCGGATTCGTGGAAAAATCGTTGCGCTGGCACGACAAAGGATTTCGGGAGAATGCTATACAGATTGTATTTGATAAAAATTGCATCAGGAATTAAATGGATGCATTTTTTAAAATTACATACGTGGTTTAAAGTTTCTATAAAATGATTGCACCTAGTATGAGGTACCTATCTAGTTTTGGTGCGAGTTGGAGTGCATTGTAAATAATTTGTTTAATTATTTTATTGATGCAATAGTGAAAGTTTCGGACGTATAATGAGTTTTTAAACGGTCGTTACGAAGGAAAAAACCGCTAAAATAGAAATTACTGATTGCAGGTTTTTCTCTGAACGACCTACATTGTCCAGATGAATTCATTTTTCGTCCCAGTTAATACGCGATATTAAAAAAAATACAACTGTTTCATTCATTCACACTTCGACGAATTATCGATCAGAATCATATTTTACACCATTGTAATTTTCTTAACGTTGTAAAAAATAGTATTGTAGATCTAAATAGTGTATCTACTGGTATTTTTTTACAAACAATTAAATGAAGAACTGTTTTTTCTGATTATATTTACGAATCGCCCTGTATATGCGTTATGGGAGATTTTATTCGCCAATTTGAAATTCATTCGCGTTTTTTTTTGTAACATATAACCGAACGCGGCACGACACGAGACGGCGTGTGTTAATTTTCACTTAAAAAATTGAATTTACAAGAATGAAAAATGGCTGTTTACGCGTCGGCTCGAGGCCGTCGAATATTTCATGTCGCGCTCCGCATAAAAATGTCATTTTCGGTGTTTCTTATTCAGGGTTCGCGATCAGGAAATGCGAATTTTTTTGAATTTTCGATCGCCCCGAGTGGCTCTGATTAATTCCCGTAGGTGATTTGTTGGCGTTTCCTTCCGTCGATTTTCCTCGTGCAAATTTCCGGCGAACACCCAAAAAAATTGAACAAAAACTTGTGTAAAAAAGAGATACTAAAATAGAACAGGTGCTTTTCAATGGTTTATTAATAAACATTGAATCAATCAATTAAAGGAACTTAAACCTTCCATTCAAATACACAAAACTAGTAGGTAGGTATCGAGAAATTCCTATTAGATTTTGAAGTGGAAATCGTTTAAAAACATTGCAAAAACATAAATTTTTCGCAACAAACATGTACATACACTGAGATAAATCAAAATTTTCCCTTCAGAGAGGCGCGTGGACGGTTTGTAGAAAATAATTCTGGCAAAACGCTGGCGTGTTTTTGATAAACGGCGGTATTCGGGAAGCGGCCATAAAGAGGCGGATGCACGTCCGGGAGATTTACGTTCAACCGGTCCGTCAGTCGGGATGTTAGGCACAACCCACGGACCTTGAAGCGTGGAAAATCGTCAAAGCTGAAAAATAACGCGCACACATGCAACCTCCGATGACTCCGGGAAAATTGATGAAAATTAATGAAGAATATCGCTGTTTAAATTTAATGGAAATTCTCGTCGGTGCATTTTTGTATGGTGCAATTAACGAGACTTACGAAACGCATCCTCTTTATCGTTTCATTTCTACGCGTCTCGATAATTTATGTAAATGGCACGGTTTTTTTTTTCGCATTGCATTAATTATTGCAGCCATTCGGCGTTGCAGTTTACACTCTCCTGCGTAAAGTTTGTAATTTCTATGTTAGCAAAAACTTTTTCGCTATGTTTATTAAATAGAATGATTTATGAATGCTTTACACACCAGTAGAAACAGATAAGAGAGGAATAATTACAAGGGAACTCCAGAAAGTGAACAAAATGATTTAAATTGGAGAATTTAGGTCGCCTGGTTAAGATGAAGGCACGGTTATTAAATAATAACCTATAAAATGTATAGAAATATTTTCGAAATTCTGTCCGGCGGGATTTATTTACAAATGTACGAATAGTAGAAATTGTGTAAACATCGACTATTTACTTTTAGATTCGTATAACTTTCTGAGTCATATCTAATATAAATAATTTATGAAATTTCAAGTTCAACGTTCAAACTTATCTCATTCAGACGATTTTCGATAAAAATACACGTCAAGCGCGTCATCGAGAGCGTTTCCAAATTTTTCCAATCGACTTGCACGCCCGCTTATCTCGCTTTCCCGATAATTTTAGAATTAATAATAATAACCTCTCGGAAAAACAACGTCCGGAGGTGGAAAAAAATATCGTAAATATTTACGTTTTTATGCACATTTTTCGAATCATTTCTAAATACATAAATAGATAAGCTAAACCAAATATTTTTCCCAGTTTGCACTCGATACGTCCACTCGTATTTCAAACAATATGAATAGATTTTTCTTTGGAAAATTTGTAACTAACTCCTATTGTTTTTTTGTATAGATTAGGCGAAAAACATTCAAACTTCTATTAATAAAAATGTGTTAGTTAATTAACGAAATCGTTTATTCCAATTAAAACATCCTTGGATATGCTAAGGTCAAATAAAAAAAACCTAATAATAAATCGAATTATCATTAAATTTATCGAAAAAATTAAACGCAAGTTCAATAAACACATAAAGCTGTTTATCTACGCAGAGTAAAAAAAAACACCTTAATTTTACGGAAACACAATGGCCGCTGCAATTTTAGGAAATCGGCAGTTAAAAAAAATATATTATTCAACGCTATGGAGAGAGACCGAGAGAAAATAGGAGCGAGATGCGACGATTCCTGCGGTTGATAAACTCCCAAGTTCAAGGTTGTTTATTCGGAATTATTTATTGGAATAAAACGAGCAATGCTCGACTGACGTCGATATTTTATTTTGGCAAAACGTTTCACGCTCCAACAGATTAATGAGCGAATTGGACAAGTGTGAGTGTATGTACAACAGAAGGCCCAGACTGTTTGTTGTTGCAATAAAAAAAATTAATTGGATAATATTGGAAATTTACGTTGGTAATGTATACGGGACGTCCCTAATTCCTCATACGGGCGATTTCCCTAATTATATCGCTCCCTTTCCGGCTGTTCCATCGTAACCCGAAATGCCCTCTAAATTCACCGGCGACCTTGCAAAGCAGGATTCAATGGCCTAGTTTCCCCGTTCCCGGATTTCCGTGAAATACGCGACCCGGATCGCGAATCCTCAACTTTAATGCAAACTTCCAATTTACAATTTCCAATTTTCCAATTTCCTTTACAACATAAAAACTACGGTTATTGTCACTAATTCGATTTGTATGCTGCAAAAATTTAATAAACTTTTTACCAAGCATGTGTGAATAATCACCGTATTAGTAAATACAGGGTGGGTTAAAGAAATCGCTCCACTAAGACTACATATTTATATTCAAGTAAAGAAAAAAAAATACATTTATTATTACCACTACACAAGAAGTATTGTTAAGAGAGTTGTAAGCGAATCACCCTGTATATAATTTATGTATATTTGAGGGACTTTATGTTGCTTAGCATGATACAGAAAGTAAACAAACAATTAATTGTAAATAATGACACTAGTGATATTTTGTGACAGGAGATTGCAGAGGTGGGAATTCATTTTGTTTACCATAGAGATGGCAAACTAACTTTACTAAATACCCTTTACTTTTTATACTTTATTATACAGGTAGATGCAAAATTGTTTGCAATATAGGTTATGGAACAATTTCCATTAGTTTCATATAAAGGAAAAAGAAAGTTATATTGTGCGATTGCAAATGTCTCACTATAACCACTTGTTTGAATAATTTTTCTTTGTACAGCTCATAGAATTGACCATATTGGAAATACAATTGCTCTCACCCAAACGCTTACTGAATCGCCCTGTATAGGATCTGAAGAGCATTAGCAAATATCGGAAAGAGAATAAAGAATGGGCTGGCGATGCATCGCAAAAACGTTTACGAATTCGACTCGATTCGAGAATGCAAGGCGCAAAACAAACGTTAAATAAAACGTGTTTAGAATATCTTTCTATTGTTCGTTGGGTCGCGGTTCCATCTTGGATTCGTGCTGGGAATTTTTCCGATTCTTTTACACGCTCAAAAATTCGCCTTTAAACGAGCTTAAGCCCCCTTCACGTAAAGCGTTCGAATTCGCGAACCATTCGAACTCAAAAATTATCGGAATTCGAAATTTCCTGCTTAATTTGAGCGCGGAGAACTCGATACACACCGATTCCTTAGCCTAGACTAATTTTAGTTGGTGTGATTCCACGAATTCCGAAATATTATTTCGTCAAAACGCGGAGCGCTATCTAGATTCTTGCGATCTAGAATCGTATATTTAGAACCTTCAAAACTGGAACAGAGCATTCGTCATTCCAGTTAACACCCGACCGGTCGGCACGTAGACACTCTCACAGAGACGGCCCTTTACGTTGTAACGTCTGCGGACCGAATCGTTTTTGGCCAGTTGCCAATTAGTCGTAGTCCGGACGAATTTGTGCTAATTACGAAACACACATATTCTAATATGCTGATGAAGTAAATGAATGAATCGGAAATTAGGGCGTTGAAGAATGAAATGATCCTATTTTCGAGTAAAAATATCATCCGGTATTGTATACAGGGTGGCCCATTAGTATGGCAAAAGTTCAATGTATGCTGCAGGTGATACCAAGAAAGCTTCTTCTCGAAAATTGTAAATAGATACTTTAAGCTGCATATTTTAAAATTGGTTATATTTATACAGAGTGTCCCGTGGTAGATCAAACTTTTACTTTTTTAAGAATATCACAAATTTTTTTATTTAACAGTTTAATTTAGTTTTCCAAAAATCTATACTGAGTCTTCACGACTCAGTCTCTAGTACTCTACTTCATTTTGTAGAAAATGAATATTTTTCGTAAATTTCAAGCATCTACAATAACTGATAGATTGAGCTTATCCATAATATAATGTGCCACCCTTTATAAACTCATAATCTTTGTATTTATTTGAACCTTTAGGATTTTATATACAACTATTATTTATTGTAGGTAGTTGTAAATAATAATTAAGAAAAAATACCCTTATTTTTTAATGCAGAATATCACTCCTTAATTGTTTTGTTCATCTTTTCAGGGCATCCTGGTTACATATTATTGTTATACCAGTCGAGTTCAATATACAGTGCATTTCTTTAATGTCCCCTCCCCCCTTTTATTTTTTGAACGGATCAACTTAGAAAATTGAAATTTAGGATAACAAAACTAATGCATGATTACTATATTTTGGAGTAAAATTGACAGATGAAAATTTCAAGATGGCGACTGGGCGCCATCTTGAGAAATAAATTTAAATGGAAAGGGGGGTCTTGTGACACATCATTTTGAAGCTCCTGACAAATACTGTACAACCCTGGAATATAAAGTCAATATCTGAACCCATTACAAAATTGCGGAACATTTAATAAATACCTGAATATAAACAAATTAATATTAATTTTTCTAGAATTATTTGTTTTTCTATGCCAAATAGCAATCCCAACAAACCGATAAGGTTTGACAGGTTATTTTTGGTTAAAAAAATTCCAAAAAATTTTAGTACGTCAACGAACATTAATTGTTTAGTCAAAATATTCTTATTTAGTTTTTGGCTTTCCTAGTGTTCAAAATATTCTCTTTAGTTTTCGATTTTCGTAGTGTTCAAAATATTTTCATTTAGTTTTCGGTTCTTTAGTTCTTATTGTAGTTAGGTACCACGTGAACTAACTCTAAAATGGCCAATTCTTGTCCATTGGAAGATGGAGCACCACCACATTACTCCAGACAGTAATAAACTATTTGGTTGCTATTTTCCCTGGTCGTTGGATTGGTCGTCGAGGTCCTACGGAATGGCCAGCCTGCTCACCAGATTTGACACTTTTAGACTTTTTTTATGGGGCTATTTGAAGCAAAAAGTGTACGAAACTGAACCTGCTTCAATATTGGATATACGAGAAATAATTACAGATATTTGTAGAAATATCGACGTTACTATGTTCGAAAATGTTCGGATAGGCTGTTCTTATATCAAGAAGTTCAAGGCAACCATTTCGAGCATTTTTTGCTCGAAATCATTTTTTGCTCGAACTCAGCTTATTTCCTCAAATTATGACGTTAAACGTCGATGTATTCAGGTAATTATTAAATGTCCGCCATTTTGTAGCAGGTGCAGATATTGACTTTATATTCCAGGATTGTAGAGTATTTGTTAGGAGCTTCAAAATGATGTATCACAAGACCCCCTTTTCATTTAAATTTATTTCCCAAGATGTGAACAACCAGTGAATTACAAGGACAGTTCGATATTTCATCGACCAATTCGAAGCCCTTTCCGGAGAAACCAAAAAAAAAAACCACTCACCTATTTTACCGTTGGGACTGTAGGGATCGTAGCTTCCGGAGGACATCGGCGACGAATACCCGTTACTGATGACCGTGTACGCCTGCGACGGCGGTCCGGGAGACGGCGTCAACGGCGGCGCGTTGTTGCCGCTCATCGTGCCCGGACTGGGCGAGCTGAGAAAGTCCTCGGTGCGCGTCGGACGGTTCTTCACCGGCTGAACCACCGCGTTGGCGAAGGCGCCGAAAGCGCCGCCGCCGCCGCCGCCGGCGCCGTTGCTGGCCACCAAGACGCCGTTGGACTGCGGCATGCCCGACGACGTGGCCACCAAGCCGTTGCTGGACGCGCCCGACAACAGGCTACCGACGGTCACGTTACCTATCAAGAATATACCGGGACGTTTTTGAATATTTTTGTATACATGGAAAAATATCATGCGACACTACCCCGTATAAACCACTATACAGGGTGTTTGAAAATATCGTGTACATCCGAAAGGAGGTGATTCCTTGGCTTATTTTATGACTAAAAGTTCATATAAACGTGGATCCGCAAACGCTTCGTTACCGATCTACCGGGTTTTGAAATTTCAATTTTTTTTTTGGTTTTTTCTTTGTAGCTTCTGCATTTTATGAGATATTTAGCTCAAATTTTGAATCGAGTTTGTTTTATAGGAAACATATTATTGGGTATATCAGATGGTTGTTGAATTCTACAGGAATCATATATTTTCAGGGGTCATGTACCCTTTTTCACCCCCGAACTTTTTTGCTGTGCGCCGCTGGTACATTCGAAAATACAAAATTAATTGTCTGTTTTGTTTAGAAACTTTTTTTATTTTTAAACATTTTTCGTTTCTGTGATCGTTATCGAGAAAAACATTTAAAATGAATTTCTGTACAAATGATTTATTTTACAAAACAAAAACCCTAAATAATAACTATTAAATTACATTATAATAAATGTTGAAAGTGACCTCATCCTACTTAAATTACACTTTATACCCTATATGCTATACCTAATTTGAGCTAAATATCTCAAAAACTACAGGAGCTCTAAAAAAGAAACAAAAAAAATCTTGAAATTTCAACACCCTGTAGATCGGTAACGAAGCGTTTGCGGACCCATGTTTATATGAACTTTTAGTCATAAAATAAGCTAAGGAATCACCCCCTTTCGGATGTACACGATGTTTAGGAACATCCTGTATATGGGTGTATATCTAAATTACACCGAAAAAATTTAAGAGGCGATTTTTTGATGAAAATTAAGGTGGTACGTGAGTGGGTACTACTAAGGTGGTATAAAATTTTTATGAAAAAACCCTCCCCGGAAAAGTTAAACTCTTCCGAAAATTGAAAAAAAAAATGGTTCTTCTTCTATACACATTTTCCCTGTACTATATTAAGCTAAAGACACGAAACTTGGTGAATATTATTTGTCAATGAAACTACACATTTTGAAATTTTTTCAACCCTGAAGTACGCTCAGAAGGGGTTGAAATAATCAACCCCCAAGGAACATTTTCTTAAAACTTTTTTTAGATGAAAATTTTTCTTCAAAAAAATATAGCAACAAAGTCCAATTCATTTACAAATTAACTTTTTTATCTCTACAGGTTTTTTCATGTTAAATAGTATTTATTATGAACACAAGCCAACTAAAAATAAAAATTTACTTTTTCAAAAAAATTCGGCAAGCCCCCACCTTAATTTTCATCACAGAATCACCCCTTAAATTTTTTCTTATTATGACTTATTATGACGCAGCGGTTCCAAGTCACTATCTACTATTTTGAGACACATTGTATTGTCAGTTGGTGACGTCACAGTTACGTTAGTGCGAACAGGTTATATATGAAATATTTCACGCTAATTACTCAATTAATTCGACATATAACTAGGTGAAATTGTGCATAATTTAGATGTAATACGTACCGTTCGTGGGCGAGTAGAGCTGGGGCTCGGATTTAACGAGCAACACGTCATCATCTCTATAGATCATCTCGGGTTTGATGTCCATGCTGCCCAGAACGTTGATGGTGGGAAAGATGGCTGTCATAGAAAAGGGTTAGGGATGCGGCGACCACGGTTGCCGCGACATTACTATCACAATCTGCAAATAAAAACGAATCCAATCAATATCCAGATATCTTTGAGTATCGCCTAAATACTGATATAAGGTTTGTTCCAGCAGCATGTTCAAATTATGTTTTGTATCAGTATTGTATTGCGCATGCCCTGATGTATACAAGTTCGTTATAAGATTGGAACATTTCTTGCTGGAACACCTCAAGTAGTTATTGTAATATGGAAAGGTACTTGGAATTAATTTTCCGAATATTGAAGAACGCTTTCCATGATATAATTTTTATTTTTTGGCCTCTGCGTTTGTTTCAACAATTCTTCAAAATCGTCTTCCGATAATTCATCATAACTACTTTCGTCCCATAGCTCCATATAAGTCAATAATTTCCATATTTTAAAACTAAATTGTAACTAAACAAATATTTATGACCAACAATTAACAAACTAATATAACCATACTTATTTTCGAATTGTTCTAAATGTTCTCACCTCAAACGAGAACAGTTTGGCAGATCTCAAACATGATCTCAAACAAAAAACGAATTCTGCCGGAACATCAAAACATTTACCCAGAACACCAAATAACACTCTGATGGAACGTTTTAAAATCATTGCGCATGCTGCTGGAACAAACCTATAATTAGTTTAAAAAACTACAGAACCAAGATACAGTTTTTTCGTAATAATAAATCCAATGCAGTACATAAACATAAAACAGCTCTTCCAAAAACGATCAAAATCGTGTATTATCTGGCGGACATATTTTCACGGCCTTCCACATTCTTTAACAATCGAGTTATCCCGGTGAAAGTGACGGGAAAACGGACGCCCTGTATGGATGATGGTCGATGAGGCGGCATCGGGTGAACGTCGGGCGGCGGCGACGGGATCAATAGAGCCAGACACAACATAACATTATGTACGCATCGGATATCTCCGCACTCATGGAAAAACCGGCGGGAATCGGATGAGCTCCACTTTCGACGATACACGGTCGCTT
The DNA here is from genome assembly GCA_918026865.1 of Phyllotreta striolata. Classification (NCBI taxonomy): domain Eukaryota; kingdom Metazoa; phylum Arthropoda; class Insecta; order Coleoptera; family Chrysomelidae; genus Phyllotreta; species Phyllotreta striolata. Next base: position 6,012,059 of record OU900098.1, on the reverse strand, counting down.
TTTTTTTATTGCCATTACACGGCGAACGATAGTGGGTAAATAACCGTGAATGATTGCAGTTAATTGAATGTAGAAATACAAATTTTATATAGCAGAATTTTCAATAATTAATGGAAGCCGTGAGCAATACCTTTGTAATTCTGTAACACCGAGACATTGCCTCCCTTAGCGTCCTCCCGAAGAAGAAAAAATACCAACGAATTTTCGTGGAAAATGCAAAAGGGCTCGGCGCGAAGCAGACTGGAAAGGGGCCGGGTACGGGGAAAAGGGACGACGGGGTTTTTATGCGTCGCGGGATTTCACTTTCCCAGTTCCACGACCTTCGTCCTTCGTCCTTCATCCTTCGTCCTTTATATACATACAGGTACCGGCGCTGTACGTTACGCGTACTGTATATACCGCACGGAGCGGCGGTATCGAGTGCACCGCCCCCGACTCGTCTAGACTGGTGTGTCCCACCCGGCCCACCGGGAACCGGGGGAGCGGCGGCGGGAGCGGCATCGTCGCAGGGGCGGTCGATTTGGCGATGTGATCCGAAACGAGGAGATGGGTTAGTGGTTGGTTTTACGGCCGAATCGATCCGATTATTTACAGAGTTAAATTTTATCGAGGGACATGAGAAATGGGCAATATTTTCTGTAAGAATTGTCATCAGCTTTAAATTTAGTTACAGAGATTGTTCTGTGTGTATGATTAATAGAGCAGATACAATAAAATGTATAGGTAGGTATTTTTAGTTTTACTTATTTTATTAGCTGAGTTATTATTGTTTTAATGCAACTTTAGAAGAAAGTTCTAAAAGAGTAAAATATTTTTCATGGTATGATTTTTCCATGTCTAATAGCTTTAGTGAAAATGATTTTACAATCTTGTTCAAAGGATTATTTAAAGGGCTTCTCGAAACAAGAACTTTTACAGTATTATTGGGTTGTGGCTTTTTTACTAGAGTGTAGGAACTAATAATATTATCGGTAGAAAAATAATTTGTTTCGTTGTAAAACCTACCTACCTAATTAATTCAGTAAAAGGAGCGAATTCATGTCGAAACGTTTATGAAGTAAGTTGGAACAATTATGATTCCGATTCGAATAAAAAGGAATTTACTTGAAAAATATACAGGGTGTTTCTAAAAAAGTTGTCAAACTTTGGGAGCAAAAGTAGAGAACCTCAAAATATGACAAAAACTTAAATGTCATTTTATCGAAATGTCTTTGGTTATCGGTATACAGGGTGTTCAAGATGGATTCTTGAAGAGTTATTTTTATTAATATTTCATTAATAGTAAAGGTAAAATGATGAAATTTGGTACACATACTAAGCAAATGAAATGTGTTATGGCACTAATTCAATCGGGTTAAAAAAGTTGTCCAAAGGTGGGTTAAAATGGGGGGTAATTTTAACCTAACCTTTTTATTTTAACCTTTTCTATTCATTTGTTTAAAGAATATGAAAAAATGAAGTTTTCTACATAAAAAAGGTATACTTGTTGATTTTCACGAGTTTTCACGAAAAATGACTTTTAAAATTCTGTTACAAAAAATTATTGAAACTGTTGTAATCTTTAAAAATCTATGAATGAGTTCTTTCAAAAACTTGACATTTCGATAAAATGACATTTAAGTTTTTTTTCAAATTTTGAGATTCTCTACTTGCTCCCAAAGTTTGACCACTTATTTCAAAAACACAGTGTATAATTGTTAGCTATCACCATTTTGACATTGTCTAGAAGTACCAACTCGATCTCTCAAAAAGCTACAAGCATAAAAAATATATATCACAATTACCTCTATTTCAAATCGCCGACTTATACATTATTTATATGCCCTACAAATTCAACGGAATCCAAACCGAAATCCCCAATCATAAATCCTTATAAATCGCAAACCTATAAATACAAATCACGAACTTTACAATGACATTATTTTCGATTTACCGTTCTTTCCAACATACAATCTAATCGGCTCCAATCAACCTAATTAGTTCGACCTTTCCTTTCTCGATACCTTTCGATTTAAATGGGAAACGATTTAATAATCGAAACAATGAAACCCCCCAAATATTTCCCCTACCAATTTATTCTAATTTATTATGAATCACATGCATTCGACTAATTAAGTTGTACAGCAACAACACGAAATGCACAATCCTCATAAGAGAAGATAAATTGTACCAGTTATAGGTATAAGATAATGATCGAGGTAATAATGATCATCCAAACGACAAATCCAATGATTTCTTGGACCTGCTAAAGAGTCTCCAACTGGAAATTCTTGTAAAATTTACCGACTCGCAGGAAAAGAAAACCGAAAACTAGTGCGCCCTGTTTTATCGATCGATCGCGCGGCTTTTCACTGGCGGAATTCACCCCTGCCGTCGTGCCGCCCTCAAGCTTTCGCTGTCTTGAGGCGGGTAAGTTAAGGGGACCGGATCGAACGGGGTGAGAGGGGGCGGCGGCGGCGGCCGAGCTGAATCAGCTTCGTGCGACCTATGAACCCTTGAAGGCTACGACCTACTTATCGTTTACATCGTCAACTCGACGGAGAACCATCGACTTTTTACCGACGGGAAATTCGCATATTCCAATTACATTAAATTTGCATTCTGTGGTAAATATGTGAAAGTTAAGTTTAGATGGCCGTGACGTCATGAGTGATTTTAAGTGAATAAAAAATATGCATTGTAAAAGGCCAGTGTTGTAAAGGCAGGTTGTAAATGACAATTACTAATTAATAATTTAGTAAAATAATTGTATCTCCTAATTAATGTGATGAGTTAAATTCTTTCTGAAATTCTCAATAATCTTTTATATGGGAGGAAATTATAGAATGGTAGTGTGTGCACAACCAGCTCAAAAAATGCATTTATTCAACCCACATGTTTGGTGCAAAACAAATATCAATGCACGTCACCTATAATTTACAACGTCACAAGTAGGCAGTGTTGCCGAACTTTTATAAAGTTTATAAAATCTAAGAATTTTCTAAAATTGTCAATGGCAAAATGACGAAAACAAATTGAAAATTAAGGGTCCCTGTTTCAGGTTTCTAAACGGTGGATGTATTCTGGGGCTCACTATAATTAATCATCAAATTCCTTTATCATCTGAAATATTTTTAACAGTGCGAGTAAAAAATGTAGTGTATAATTGACCCTTAAAAGAGTGCATAGTGAAATATCTGAGGAAACTTCTGAATCTGAATTATTTTGAGCTCAAATTGTGTTATTTCTAACATGTAGAAAAGATAACTATGCAAAAAATTCTTATTTTTTGATTATTCGGCTGAATAGCCTTTAGTAGTCGAGGCTAGTAAACTAGAAAAAAGAAGAATTGAAACTTAAAAGTACCGATCGGATGACAACGGCAACTATGCAATTTGACAGTCAGTGTCTACCAACCTACTATAAGAAAATAAGAATAATTTTATACACAAACGTTGAATTTTGCAAAATATACAGAGTTGGGCAAAAGTCCGGAATAAAATTATTATCTTTTGAACCAGTAATTTAAACAAAAAACGCCGAAACACGTAAATTGATTTTATATTGTACGGATTTGTTGCCAATAAAATGATTTTTTTTTCTTCAACCCCTTAGTTGCAACCCTACCCAACTTTATTTTTTCAAATGCAAAGGTATGTCGTGTGTAGGGTCATTGAAAAGCCCGTGAAAAATGGAATCTAAAACATACCTTTTTTTTTATTTTTCTCATGTTGTTATTTGGAAATGAGCAAAAATTTCTTTTAAAAACAAAAAAGTTACAAATACCTTTTTAGTGCTATCGACGTAGCAATGTTGAAAATGCCCTTCACCATCTACTTGACAGGCTCCCAGCCGTTGGTAAAACTTAATATCGATAGCATATCTTTAATTCTGAATGACTTTTTAATAAAAACAGGCGAACCTTTGGTAAAAAAAAAACTTGTACAAAAATGCAACACCTGTTTTCCTTTTTGAAGTTCACTGATCAACAATGGCTTAGATTTAAACCCATTTTATGTTTTTGTTTTTTCTTAAAACATAAATTTCAACGAATGTTGTTGCTAAATTGCCTTATCAGTTTTAAACGGTAAATCAATAAAATTTGGTGTGCTGCCTGACCAGGCTCGCCTGCTTTTAATAAAAGTTCATTCAGAATTAAAGATAGGCTACCGATATTAGGTTTTACCATTGCCTTGGAGCCTGTTAAGTAGAGTAAGCCTTAATTCACACGTCGATACCACTAAAAAAGTATTTGTAACATATTTGTTTTTAAAAAAAATTTTTGCTCATTTCCAAATAACAACATGAGAAAAATAAAAAAAAAAGGTATGTTTTAGATTCCATTTTTCACGGGCTTTTCAATGACCCTACACACGACATACCTTTGCATTTGAAAAAATAAAGTTGGGTAGGGTTGCAACTAAGGGGTTGAAGAAAAAAGAATCATTTTATTGGCAACAAATCCGTCCAATATAAAATCAATTTACGTGTTTCAGCGTTTTTTGTTTAAATTACTGGTTTAACAGATAATAATTTTATTCCGGACTTTTGCCCAACCCTGTATATTTTTTATATGATTTAATTCTGCTTTTTAACATTAAATTCTGCAGGTATTAAGCTTAATCTATTTTGTGTATGTATATTTAAAAGTTGGACACAATGTATGGCAATTATGACGACAGTAGTGAAGTGCATTGATATTTGTTTTGCACCGACAACAATTAAAAATGTACAAAAAATTTCAAATATGAAAAAAACTCATAATTTACCAAATAACTTCGCCATGAATGTGGGTCACTCTGTATGCAACCGACGTTGGAAATACTGTAATTTTCGCCATTTTACAGTCGTCTTTCGATGCGACGCTCCTACTATACACTCCTACGCCGCATATCCGTCGTGTTTACACAATAGTAGAGAGTACGCGGCCGACGGAAAAGGGAAAGGAAAATAGAAGAGATATTTATCCCCGACGCGGACGGAGAGGCGAGCGGGCGCGGCGCCGGGGCGGAAGAAGGCGCCGCGGCGACGGCGCTATTGCATCGCCCAAGTCGTATTCGGGTCACAGACTGCAATGGGGTAACGGCTGCCGATGGCGTAGGTGGAGAAAATCTCAAAGGTTATCGGGTTTATTTTGCTGGTTTTTTTTTTCATCCACATATAGCCGCTTTCGTTGGATGAAAATACGGTTCGGTCGGCTGGGAATTGGAAATTTCCCGGGGAATTTTCCCGAATGAAAGTTCGCGAGGATTTTAGGGGTTGCGAAGGGACGACAATTATCCGGGGAGTATTCGAGTAATTTGGGACATTTTTAATCACAACTGTGACAAAAATTCTACTATATTGTAGATACAGGGCGTTTTTCAAACATTCAAACATCCTCTTATAAAATATACCAATTTTCGCAACATTTACCAAACCCAATTTACTTCATCAAACATCACCCATCCAGTTTCTATTCTCGGACAAGCGCGCGGTTCTCCGCAGTTTTCATTTTCCATTGCCACCCCTAAACCCCCAAGGACCTTCCCAACACGTAAGGTAGTCAAATCTCCATTTATATAGCTTCCCATAGGAAACCTCTCGATCAAAACAAGTAATTGAACATTCGTCCTTCGAACGATCAGCAGGAAACGAATCCGCACAGCAAATATTAATGGATTTTTCGAGCCCAAGGACACAAGAAAAGGGCGCCGATTTCAATTTTCCCGCAGCAATAATTTATTCCTAGCCAATTCTAATCAAAACTATCAATCGCTTAGATAAAACCCCTTTAATGTAATCCAAGAGTCATCATCTAAAAAGATTCTTGTACAGGTATATCTAAGAGTCGATTATTTATCTAATGAAAAAACACAAAATTTGTTCAGTTTCATGCAGCGTTAGCAACAAAAAATTTTCAATTAACCCTCGCCCGGTATCCATGTGGCGAGAAAACCGCCGCGAAAAAGGCCGGAGAGCAGCGTCCCATTCAAAACGGCGAATAAACAAAAAAAAAAGATCCCGGTTCGAGGTCATCTGCAGGATGCATTCGATGCACACGGTGCGCTCGCCGCCGCCTCCGCCCCGGCGACCCGGGGGCCCGCGAATCGTCCGAAGGGCACGATGGAAATGGGTCACCCGGCAACGCGGAGACTCCGGCAGAGCTTCTAAACTGGGGCACTACGCCCCCTCACGCCCTGTATTTGCTGGATTTGGCGCTCGTTCGGAGGGGGGGCGGAATGGAAAATACACTAATGGAACTTGAAACAGGTGAAAGGGTGATTTTAATCATTTTTTTTTTGGTGGTTTTATACAGTGTGTCCACTGAAAAATCTTAGATTGGATCTACAGGGTGTTGTCAAATTAAGAAAACATGAAAATACCTCAAGAGGGAAGTACCATTATTTTTTATTTTACACAAAATTTTTATAAAAGAAAGTTGTTTATAATCTAATATAAAGCCTGAACACAAATTTTCAAATTAAAATTCCAATTTTGTGTGTCCACGGATGGAGTTGACCAGAGAAGAAAATGATTATTAATTTTACGAAAAAAAAGTAATTCCTTATAAAAAAAGAGCATTAAAAGAGAGATTAAAAGCATTTTTTTGTAAATAATAATGTAAGATAATAAATAAATTCTTTCTTTATGTAAGATAATAAAATTTCTTTCGTTCTTTCTTGAAATTTTTTCCTGTTTCTTAATTTACTAACACCCTATACGTCTTATTAAATGTTTTGATATGTGAATTTCATAATTCGTAAAATTAATAATAACCATTTTTCTTATCTGGTCAACTTTATCTAGGGACACACAAAATTTGAATTTAAGTTTGCAAATTTGTATTCAGGCTTTATTTTAGATTGTAAACAACTTTCTTTCATAAAAATTTTGTGTAAAATAAAAAATAATGGTTACTTCTCTCTTGAGGTATTTTCATGTTTTCTTAATTTGGCAACACCCTGTAGATCCAATCTAAGATTTTTCAGTGTTATTCTCATTTTTAAAAGAAGCAAAAATTTTTATAAACAATGATTTTTTGTAGTAAAATGAATAATAATTTTTTTTTACTATAGGCAACCCCATTCGTGGATTCGTTTAATGTTTAATCCAACTAAATAATTTAAGCACCCAGAAGAGTCAATTATCTAACTATAATAACCATTAGTCTACTGAATAGAGTCATTAACTTACTAATTGAGTCATTTATCTACCCGGTGTATTCAATTATAATTATAATGTTGTTGGGAAGTCAATTGTCTTACCCGGAAATTGTTTAGTTATAGAACTCAATAAAGCCGTACTGTATAAAATCCACTTTAAGGTTAAATAATACTACTAATTAATAATCCGATAAATGTTTGAAATGTTATGTTGGACACCGCGCGGTTTTTGTAATAATATTTTTTTCAATTCATTTTTTACTGTAGGAAAAATACGCACGGAAAAATGTGTTTTCGACCGGTGGAGAATGAAACATTTCAAGTAAAAAATACGAACGAAACTTGGGTAGAATTTCACTCGCTTTCAACGCCTTCCCGCTAAAATTAGCATATTTATCGAGGGTAATCGAAAGGAAGCGTATCCTAAAGGACGCTTTAATTTATGTACATAAACGGGAACAGGGAATAACAACACGTATTATAATGGTTTGCTCTAATTAGCAGGATTAATGTAAGCATTCTGGTTTGATTTCGACGTAATACACTTCAAACACAATGGAATATTATAAGACAATAAACTGGAAGGGAATGGAATGAATATTGCAGGAAACAATCGTTCGCGTCGATTTAGTCATCACCCTGTATAGCCTGTAACGATGTCTTAACGTTGGAAAGTCTCGAGACCAGTAGAATTTACGGTGCAGTTTGTAAAGAGACAAATTCCCTAGATGGACTGATAATTCCCGTATATACGTTACATTTATTTATGTTACTCGAACGTTTGTTCCAGGTCGGTTATCTGATCGAAAGAGGAGGTTGTAATTTTAACGAGTTTGTTGTTTCACTCCTCTTCCTCGGGGGTATCTATTGTTCGATGGATTTATTTATTATTATTTTTTTTCAACTTGCCATGAATAAATAATTAATATTCCACTACATGAAATTGTTGTGAAGGCGATACTTGGTAATTTATTGCCTTATCTGGCACACTCTGTATAGATTATTTCCACGTTACAAATTATACAGATAATACGAATTCCAATAATTTAATCGGAACAACAAAAATATTTATATTAGAAGTCGTTAACTCTATTTGACCATCACAAATTTATAGCACACTCTGGTATACAAATGTTATTTATGTATCGCATCCACCACATCCTCCAGATTCGACCCCTACATATCAACCCAGCATACTTGCAACGCGCTTTTGATAAACATCATCTAAACTCAGAGGAACTTTAACCTCGCGTACCTAATTCGAAATTTCTAAAAATAAATTTTACTCGCGATTTTCCTCATTCGGGAGAAATAGAGGAACTTTTCGTTTTTCCGGATCTGCAAAAATCGATAACAATCGGCTCCGTCGAATCCCCGAAACGGGAAATTTTAGATGGGAATACAACGTATCCATAAGGAGATTTTAATATTATAAAATACTAATCTGATAATGCACATCAGCGACGTAAGATACTGTACTACGAAATAATAGGCAATGCATGATAAATTTGGATGATGGAGTTAGATAAATGAATGTTAATAGAATATAGATAACATAAGATATAAAAGAGTTAAAAAATATGCTATTTTTCAAAAATTAATATAAGAATGTACTTACTTTTGACTACTATTTTACACGCATAATATTATACATAAATGCCCAAAATAAAATTCCAATCGGGCGAATATCCAATCGCCTTATATAGTTAGAAAAGTACCTAGGTACTCGAAGTATTTACCTTAAATATGCCACAATTACTTTAGTACTTTACAAGGAGAGAGAAATTAAAAGGCGGTCGGAAAAGCGTCGAATTAACCGAATGCACTTGCACCGACTGAGGCGGCAGTAACTATGCAACTGCAGGACACCATACATTTTCGAGAGATCTCGTTATGACCTTTGCCAACGTTGCAAATGTTGACTTTTGCTATAATATTATTGCATTTGTTGGTTTAAAAATATGTTTGCGAGAAACGTGCTCGTTATCAGCGGCTCTGATGCACAGTGCGGTGACAACGAGTTTTCCTATTTATTTATTTATTTATTTATTGGTGAACTATAGATTTGATTTTTCGTCTCCTTGAGTTATGAAAGTCTATAAATAACGCCGATGCGACGCAATTGCTGTAGATATTTATTTAAGATCGTGAAATTGTGGAGTTTTTTTAGCGCAAAAATTAATGCCTTGCTAAAAATATTATTTTATTTAATGCGCGCCGTTGTGATGGATCGGTAAACAAACAAATTATTGCCTACATCTGGAATGTCCCGCTCATTATAAATCACCCTGTATATCGAAAGTAATTAAATTGACTTTTTGTAGTGTTACAGAATTTTTTATAGGTATAGTAAAAAATCAAATTAATGGGTCATATAAGGATATTTTTAACTCCACTCGTTAAAATAGTTCTCATACCGAATTCAAAGGGAAGATAATATTTTTATTTCTCGCTTTCTTAATACTCTTAACGAATTTTATAGCGAGCCAATTTAGTAATGAATACAGTTTTACTCAAGTAAATGGAGTAAAATAAAAAGAACTATCAAATGAGCACCTTTTATATGCGGAAAGTAGGTCAGGAACGACGTAAAATAAAGGGAAATCGTAGTAAACCTATCCGTAAACGTAAACAGGAATATATGATAAATCAGCAATATAGACAACATTGAACATTCGACCTACATTCGAAAAATCACGACCAGAAGCAACAAAAAAATTATTTCTATGTCCGTTTCAATTTAGCGAATGCTAATGAAGAATTTCAACGTAAATGAACTCGGTAATTAAAAATTCAATGTTTAACTTTGATGTGTTAAAATATGAAATCGCCAAGGCCAACTACACATCCATAATAAAAGCGTTTAAACCTGTCATTGAAATACTGCAGGATAATTTACGACTTAAAAATTTCGAGATTTTTTTTACGATTTAACCTAATTAAAGTTAAAATTGAGTAGGTAAGTTGGGAATTGTTTACTCGCTATATTACACTTTAAAAAATAATATATTATTGACAGTTCAGATCACAATCATCAGGAAATGAGCAAAATTTCGTCAATGCAAAGTCGACATTGAATCGGTCACGCCGAAAAACAAACGATTAATTAACGAACTAATCGAATCGCCTTCGAAATAACTCCTGCTGCAAATCGATTTAAATCGATTTTTCAGGGATCCAATTTCACGCACAAACGACGAATAGAAACGTTTCCATTCAGTTTCATTTTCCACCGCAAGTCGTGCAAGAAGAATCCGAATGCGCGGTAAAATAAAGTAAGACTTTTTACCGGACGAATGGCCGCTCGTCCGTGACCGGTGAAATATTTTATACATAAACGTCGGCATTGTCGTAGCAGAAATCGTAGCATACATTATTTTTCTCACCCCTTTTGTTAAAATCTCTACTAGCCGCCAATGCACCGAAAGCGGGCTTTTACGACTCGGAAACTGTAATTCCCCTTTCGCCATAAATTAGAAATATGGACGCGCTGGATTTGCTGTATGTGCAAATTTCAAGTAGGACTGCATGAAAGGAAGGACTTCTCAAAGCTCGAAATCTTTATAGCAAGCTAGAAAAAGCTCTCGATCGCTTTGAAGGAGGCCCTTGGAAAATTCAGTAGCGTACGAATTTACACGATAATAAAATAGTATCTATACCCTATTCATTTTCAAGCTGTTTTCTGTTTTTTTATTAACCAACGGATGAATTCGTAATAACTAGGAGTAACTTAAAAATTTAATTAATGGATTGATGCGTTGATTAAATTGATTAATTAGATCACTCTGAGAGACTTCACATACAAATATTAACATTAATAAAATATGCATTCTAATGTAAGTTAGTTAATTTGATCTTATTTACTAAAACATAATAGCTCCCTAAGAAATATTTCATGCAGAGTATACAAGATGAATCGCAAATAACTGACAGTTATATTAGATTATAATCTATCACTAATGTCATTACTGTCATTAGTTAATTCAACCTTAACCGCGAGTTCCCAATGGGGCCTTAAGATCCCTATACGAAATTAACAATTAACAACAGCGTAATTCGCGCACGACCTAGTGCATTGTTAATTCGTTTCGACCGCACAAATTTTCATCGCGTCGACGGCGCTCCGCCGTACATGGCAAAGCGTAAAATCGGAGCGGAGATAAAGCCGCTTTTCCGAGCCAAGAACAAAGGAAAACTAGTTGTAAAGAGCCTCGTTCGCAACCAGGAGGCGGTGGATATTGAGCCGGGCCAACGGTTCGTCCAGACGAGGCGCAACAATAAGGTCAGGCGAGCGGTTTTTTTTTTCGCCGTCGCGAAACGAACACAAAGGCAAAGGCCATCGTTCATTTTATTTCAATCCCTAGGGATGTTTTTATATTAATAAACGAGGAATGTAGTCGAAATGAAAAAGTATTAAATTTATTAGAATTCATCGCGACGTTCTATTGAAATGTATACTGGTATAGACTGGACTTCAGCCGGCTGAGAATTTAACATTGATTTCCCTATTATGCGCGAAAAATTTTCTAACACTGTATACGAAATGTAGCCTCGACTTATTATTTTATATTTGTACCAAGAAATAGAGTAAGTGCGCCAAATGTGGACCAGACTTGATTTTCTAGCGAACTTTGAATGTTTTATAATCAAAAAAATACATTTTTTATGTGTAAGTGGATAAGACCACGATGAAGGTGAGTCATGTTGCAATTAATTGTATTAAGTTTAAATATTCTATAATATTCCAATTTTCTAAAAAAAAATCTCAAAATGAGTAGGTAAGTATCACAATATGGACCAGTGGCACGTTATAAATATGGAGTGGCTAAAAAATAATTTTTATGTTCTAGAATTGCTTCTAAAATAATAGAGAAGATCAGACAAGCATGGGATAAAAAACGCAATGACGGAGGCAATTAAAAATTCACGGAAAAGAAAATGGGCTTTTTGAATGCTTCCAAAACATAAACCCAAAACAAATCACTTAGTGATATCACCACTCAAAAACTTGGGAGACCATCAACATTACCGAGTGAATTGGAAGATGAATTAGTCAATTATATTCTAGAAATGGAAAAATCTGGATGTGGTCCATATTATGTTCACTTTCTGAAACTTCATTTAAATGATAGTTTAGAAAATATTATTTATTTCAAAGGTTTTTTTGAGAATTTTATTATAAGTTTTTCTTAACTAAGTGGTTAAGGAGTTGTTTAATATAAATAAACCTGATTAAAATTTAAATTTCGCCTTTTTATTGAGAAAAGTGCTTATGGTGGTCCATATATGGCGCACTTCCTCTAAGTCTTTTCTACCAAGACTTTGAGGCTGTCAAAGAACTCTCAACAGAGCATCTTTGATCCTCATCGTCCGGATAACTAACCGGCACTCTCGTTAATAAGGTTCAACGGAACGATTGTGTTGCATTTTGGAACGGCTCGGAACGCGATAATAACGAAAAAAAAAAATACAATAATTGTTCGGGAGCAGTGGGCTGTGACCGAGGTCGGGCCGACCTTGAGAGCGCGAATCGGTCAAGCGAGCGATCGTCTTCACCGAGTCGCTCGCTTCTGATCCGCTGCATGGACCGAAAACAACGCCAGAGTAGCTCAGAAAACCCGCAAAAGTTCACAGACGAATCCACTGCAGTCGAGAAATTGCCAACGAGCATTCAAAGAAGGTCCACTGAGGTCCAAGGAACAAGTAAAAGAAGAGAAATTCTACAGCCAAATAGATGTTAAGAGCCGACTCTGATTAATTTTGGCCTAAACATTCCACCGAGGATTGGAAAAAAAAAATCGAGATTCCGAAGCAACTTCCTGTTGTGGTTGAACTTTCTACAACTTACAGGTGTTTTCTGGATTTGTAATTACTTAAACGTGTTAAAAGCGGTGCGACCGATGAGAAGCGGTGAACATTTGGTCCTCGAAACCGGAAACGAAAGCCCGACGTCACTTCCACACGATTTAATGGATTTATTTTTCACCTCACGTGTTTTCTCTTGCTTCCTATACTCGTCGGCGCCGCTCGATCAAATCTCATGGTCCTCGTTCGTTTCGTATTACGAGATAATTAATTTTCATAAAGGATCTAATAATCGCTGGTAATTTCGCAGGATTAGGGCAATTTGGACGGCAGAAAAATAAATACACGGAGTGATGAATCGCTCGGTGCAATTAGCGCTAATGAAACAAAAGTAGTCGGAAAACGCGCCCAAGGTCAGCCAATGGCACTGGTACAAACAGTCTGTTTAAACTTGTTTCGTACTCGCGAATCGTGCGATTCGATTGCCCGGAATCGATTTTCGGAGTACCTTACCTTGGTTTCGATGTAAATCAGAAGTGGGATGTTTGTGTGATTTTTGCAACGTCTAGGTTTCGATAGGAGAACAAATAAGTTTGAAAAAAAAATCCGATCCATTATTAATCCATTAGAACGACAGTGTAAAAAAACTCGTTTTTTTAATGACCGTTTTATATAGTGTTTTTTAGCGTGCAACCAAATGCATTATGTTCGTATCAGACGGCGAAATGATGATGACTGTGACTGAAAAAATTGACCTAGAGGCGTGTCGAAATAGAAATATAATTGTCCCGGATGGTTGAAAAGTTTCCATTTATACAGATTGTTCCTTAAAGAATTTATTTAAAGGATTTTATTTTAAGGTGGTCCATTTCCAAAATTGAAAATGCAATATTGTTTGCAATGTAGGCTATGGGTACAACAAAAACAATTTCCATTAGTTTCATACAAAGAAAGAAGAAAGAGTAATGAGTGATATTGCGGAATTGCATTTTTATAATCTTTCTTGTTTTAATTTATAAATTTGACTATATTGCAAGCAAGTAGAGTTGACTAAAGAAGAGATATGGTTCCCTATTCCCTACCCTACATCTCCATATGAAATTTGTCATACACTTTTCACATGCAGAAAGAAGAAAACATTTCCACCGATTGAAAGTAGTATAAAATAGTATTCAAGTTCCCTGTATTAAATGTAATTGAATCGGTCGATTTTATCGCGATCGTAAAACAATTTTCGCCCGATACGGCAACGCCGACGATGAGGTAGAAAACGACAGAGGGACGGATGACTGTACGTAGGAGACGGATGACCTCAGCCCGTTAAATTGACGTAGGTCATGCCACACCGACATTATCAAGCCGGGAAACTGAAACTCTCTTATACGGATCGTTTAGGGAAAGGCGACCGTGCCCTTTTTTTCACGGGCTCGTGCCCGCTTATATCGATCCGGGCCGGTGTGATTTAATTTTTTCACAAATTAAACCACACCGCGTATTACGCGGTGGTTTCGCATTCGGAAAAACGCTCGAAAATCAGATTTTACATGGAATTGCTCCAAATTATTTAAAATGGCCCGTATTCATCGCATCTGTTTAACTATAGAGTGACTCTAAAGTCGCGTGTCTAGTCCCTAGTTACTCCCTAACAACAATGTAAAAGTGTCAAGTTAAAGACGCGACTTTAGAGTCACTCTAAAGTTACTTTGTTAAATTATTTTTATTGTTAATTTTAAATGATGCGCTTATGCCTTTTGGAAACTAATTTTGATGAGTAATTTTACAAACAATTCGTTGTATTAAATGTTTATTCTTTTATGCAAAACATTTTTGAGAGTGTATATACAAGGTGGTTCGTAAGTAATGGTCAAAGTGAAGTGGAAGATTCTGGGCCTCAAAATATACTGCTCCACAAAAGTTAAGGAAGTTCACAAATATTGAGATTAATTTAAAAGTTGCAAGTTTTTTGATCGCCAAATTTAATATGAGTTGTAAGAGGTAGGGACAAAAATCCACTCATATATGAGAGAAAACATTTTATTTCGCATATTTGAAAATTTGATGATCAAAAAGTCTGTAAGTTTTAAAATAATCGTAAAATTTGCGAACTTCCTTAACTTTTGTGGAGCAGTTTATTACGATCTGACCCAACTTGCTTTAGTAAAATATTGAAAATAAAAAAAACACAGAGTGTCAAAGTTGAAATCAAAAAATATATATTTTGGGTACAGAAGCGAAAATTTGAAGACAGGTGTTTCAATGCATTAGAAATCATGATATAATAAAAACAATTTAACAAAAGACATTTCAAATAATAAATGGCCAGTGGCAATTCAACTTCATATGTAACATGCAAAACATTTTTAAGTGTGTGTATCAGGATTCGATTTTTTTATAAAATCTAGAAACTGTACGCTTCAATAAAAGAAACAACAAATCGCGATTTTTTTTGGCACGAAATTACCGTCGCCATTTTTACGTCTCATTAGCCTCAAAAATCGATCATACGCACATACAGAGCGTGGTTTTTTTTAATGACGCGTTTTTGTGTCGAATCCAGCGAACTCGGCGCGGAGAGAATGTATAATTATTGCGGTTGAAACAAGCGCAGCGCAAACGTCAATTAGTGTTAATGAAAGTTTGAAAAACGTTACCAAGGCCGGTTCGGTGAGACTTAAATGGCGTCCGCGAGTCTCCCGTATAAAAAGCGAAAAACTCGACTTCTCTTTCTCACATTATGTGCGTAACATGTGCTTCTAATGTGTATCAAACAAGCTTTTGTATATGGTGTCATCTTGGAAGTAGTATATCTACTAGTAATGGCAACGTAATCTTCTGATATAAGTAAAACTAAATTGAGCATCAAAATGTATTTTTTGTATAAACTGCATAAAAATGTGCATTGTGTACATATTTTATGAGTTTGAACGAATAAAGTAATTAATTCAAACTGAACTAATTGCTGTATAGAATAGTTGATAATAAAAAATACTTACATAAAAACAGTCTTCAAAAATGTCTAGTGTAGATCTGAAAAAAAAAATTAAAATTAATTTCGAAAATAAGTAAAAAATGCATCAAAATGAGCCGGTTTATTTTGAAACTTAATGGGATTTTTTTATAAATCTCTGTAAACAATATTAAATTTTGAAGATGAAGGAGAACGAATGGGTGTGCAAATAAGCCGCTTACAAACATGTTATTGATCTTCAAATCTTTTTAAAACTGACTATTTTTAGATCGAAAATGTTCCACATGATTTACAGAGCCTATACATGCATAAATGCAAAGTAGGTACTTTATTTCATTGAATTTCTCGAAATTTTTCGATTCGACAACCACGACTTTCATTCAAAGACCTCAAAATTATGTTTTCAGGCGAATTCATTAGGAATTTTCACATAAACAACACCTAACAAGATTTAATAAAGTGAAATTTTTCTACTAATACGTATAGCATATTTATAGAGAATTTTTCCAAATAATTTCAGATATGCACCATGTGTAATCTACCTACACTTAAGAAGCAGTATCATTTATCACCATTTAAATCTGTAGCCTTATTCCACTCATTTCTTGATCACCGGCATTCGAGTTACAAAGAGGATATACATAAACATGAAGTTTCCATACGTAATAGGTAATACCTGCCGAGATGAAGAAACTGTGGAGATTTGTCTTTATTATATCGGCTAATTTATTCTCCTAATGATTCGAAAAAGATTTATTCGAGGTATTTAAAGCACACCGCCGAATGCCGCGGAAGATATTTATCTGCGTATTCTTCTGTCAGCCGGAGTTGCGACCACGAAATGCTTCCGAATATTCGAAAAACGAAGTCTTTGTCACTAATCCCCCGGCATTAGCCGCCTCTGAAGGCGTCATTTTGATGAATGCAACCGCTAACGAACGTAGAAATCTCTAAATTATTGAATTTTTTATACATAATCCTTTTACGAACGCATTTTTAAGATTGTTATTAACAGTAAAACGTGTGATAAATTCGATTATGAAATTTATCTTGTAAAAGCGCTCAATCAGATTTTTATACTATTAATTTAAACGGCAGAAGAATTGTTAGGAAATATTTTAGAAGATGTATCGGAAGTAGTTAACAGTGACGTTATTTTTAGCAACCCCCACCTCTAGTATAATGCAATTTTGCTGTTTAATCGACAATATTAGGAGGTATTAGAGGTGGAAGTTTTGATAAATAACAGTTCAAAAGGGTTATTTAGGCAAAAAGTAGACAATATCACTGAATAATAGATTTATCAAAACGTTGGTAATACTCTTGACGGGGCTTTTTAGTGCCAAATGAAAATTTTATTGACCAATTAATTTATAGTTCTCCGGCTCATTTTCAGTAACCAAATGGTGCATACTTGAACACGGTGGCTTGCAAACGCGATTTGTATAAAATTATTCGTCTCACCCTATATACTATTCGCGTTTTCTGAACGTCCATAAGCAAATATCCATGCACTCGAGACGAAACAACAAAAACGTGCGTGCGTGACAAGCTCGAATAATGGCGGCTTAAAAAAAACCACTTGACGGCCGTATTTTTCCTCTTCTCATATGCATCCTCACATCCACTGTTGTATGTTGATCTAACACACTTCGCACGTATATTCACAACAACAACAAAATAATCATTATCTTTGGGCAAATATTTTTCTACTCTACCAGATACCTTTTACTCCGAGTAGGTACAATCGAACGCAACGCAATCACCCTACACTCCATACGCCCCGAGCACTTTTTAAGCGTTAAACCGACACTACGATTAGTTCTAACGAACCAAGGAATTCAAGGACCTATTTCTTTTCCAGCGATGAGAGAATCGAAGGAGTTGCATATACATTTAGGAGCGAAAGAACACCGTCGGGCCGGCGAGAAAGGGGGGCATTTAAGCATTTATAGACGTCTGACCGGTCCGAGTACGAGATCCCGCAGACTGCAGTGTGGCCGTGCAATTTACGAAACGCACTTTAGAAAACAACGACGAATCGCCGCCGTTTCGTTCCCGCCGTCAGCCTACTAAATCAAGATGGCCTTGGCTCCATACCAGTCGATGCAGTTATATACATATTATGTATTTTATTATAAGCTCACATATAGGAGGATAGTCGGTGGGTCGTGCGATGCATTCGAATTTCGAATCGAATGGAAATATCCTCCGTAATGTTAATTCGTTGTTGTTGTTGTTGTTTGTTGGATGTAGTTTCGAGTTGAAAAGGTTTTCTTAAAGCGTTGACAAATTGGTCAGTGACGATTGCGCAATCGAAAAATTTCAATAGGAAAGTTTCTGTTTCAGTGATTAAATGTGCTTATTGGGATTGAGACCAAGGCAAATATTTGATGTCACAAGTTGTTTGTCGTTGAAATAAAGGATGGGTGGTTAGAAAGAGTAGAATAAAGTTGGGCACTTATCCCCAGGTCTTTCCCAAGTAACTTTTCTAATCACTAAGAAACTTTCGACCGTTTCTATCACGTCTAATCTAAGTTCCCTCTAACAGTAACATTAGAATGTTGTATTTCGAGATTACAATCGAGCTGCATGTCTTATTACTTTTGTTTTAGCACCAATACCAGTTTACCATAGTATTGGAAAGACCCATCTAGTGGTCCCTTTTTTTAACTCAATAATATGGTCTTCTTCAGTGGTTCTAATTCCATGATTTACAGTACACCTTTAATCTTCTAGACCAACTCTATTAGCACTAGTCTAACTTAATTTTTCTGCATTTTTGGTCTACCTTAGCCCTATGTTTTGTTAGCTTCTTCGCTTATTCATAGGGGATAATGGTAGGTACTTACTCGAGCTAGTTAAAAAGTCTCTACCTCTACCTTCTTGTAGGGAATTCGTGCAATTAGCACGTGTAAAAGGCGCTCGGATTAAATTCGACTCGACTAGTCGTTTATATGGAGAAACGCCAGTCGATCGGTCAAAGATTCCTACTGTCGGTCGATCGAACGCAAAATCCACTTGCATGACGACTTTTACTCGAAATAATTGCACTTTTAAGTATCGATTTCGACGGTGCGCACTTGAAAATGTAAGTTTGTAGGTTATTCACTCAAACGGTAATCGCGCAATCGCCGAATTAACGCAATTTCCATTATCGAATCGACTTGGTTTTTGAATTGGTTTGAATTTACGCGAATCTTTGGGATGGATTCGCTGAAAGTTCGGGCCCGTTTCCATTTGACAAGTTCCACAAGCACTATTCCCAGTCGGTTTCTAATAATAAACGTACATACTAACATACAGCGTGTTATTTATTTTTACCGCCAATCTGCAGACGTGAGGAATGTTGCACAACGAACAAATATTAAACTGTTGCAAGCGGACGCGTAACAAATTGTTATTAGATTATTTTCAAGTTTCGTATCGTTATTATTTATTATTTTCGTTCACCTGTCGCCCGCATTAAACGTATTTTATATTACCAAAACGTTTTTGAAACTCGGTGTGACAAATACTGGGCCGTAATTTATCGTTCCCGTTGGATTAGAACTCGACGGATTTATTAGATATTCAGATGCATCATTTCGCAAACAATGTAATTACCTACGTTTGTCGGAGGACGAGGCGCGAGCCGAGGGCGCGAAACCCGAAAAGTTTTAACGATTCTTTAACCTGTTTCCGCACGGGCGCGAGCCCGCTCGTCGGCAATGAAACGATCTCGTAGCGCGAGAATTGGGTCATTGGGATACCGGAACGATCGCACATCACCGTTCCCGGTATTATGCGAGGAAAGAAGGACGCGGCCTGGCCGTAGGCAGAGCTGAATGTTCCCCGGAATCGGGTCAATTCCGAACGGGAGTTTTACTTGCACTGCGTACGGGTTAATCGAATACTAATCGATTTAATCGACGAGTATATAGTTATTTCGTGTATACACCGTTGGAAATTTAATTTCGCATAATAGGGAAATATTAATGTTAAATTCTTAGCCGGCTGAAATACAGTTTACCAGTATACATTTTAATAGAATGTCGTGATCAATTCTAATAAATTTAATTGTTCTACTGGACCGCACGCCGCGATTTGTAGAGGTACAAAGTTATTTGTGTTAGGTATGAGGTACAAAATTATTTAGAAACTACATTTAATAGTTTTTTTGGGGATATTTCAAAAAAATATGTGTATCGGTAGGTACAGTTTTGAAAGAGCAACAAATTTTGTTGAAATAAGAGAAAACATAATTCAATTTTCTGCTAGAATTATACATCAGCTCAGTAATATGGGATCACATCTGTATGACAGGTGGCTATTGTTAAGCAGAAAGTGGTGGACTATTTTTTAGAGTTCTTTTATTTTCTGTTTAAAAATTATCTTTAAGTTAATTTTTGGAATTTCCTTTACATTATCTTTTTAGAATTTACTTTTTTTTCAAGCCTTTGTGGCAAAAAGACATATCTACATAATTCTATTTTAATATTAGTGATATTTATTCAATAAATTATCGTTTTAAAATTCTCATTTCTTTTTATTCGACTCGACGTTCACCCATCCGAACTCGTTTTGATACTGTCGAAGTGTCGAAACCGTCGAAATTATTTGATTTTTAAATCTAACCGAACCAAATCGCGGTGTGAAGTCCAGTAGAACAATTAAATTTTAAATGTACAATGGTAGACTGGATTTCAGTCGGCTAAGAATTTAACATTGATTTCCTTATTATGCGCGAATAATTTTCCAACGGTGTATACCAGGTTGAAGCTTATGAAGAAAAAACGTTCGAATTCAATAATGATTTTTTTGTGTGTTACGTAATCAATCTAGCTACTGTTTATTAATAATTATTTTAGATGTTCCCGGATAAAAACTTGTTGATTACCGAAAAACCGGCTATTATGTATAATAAAATTCAGTAAAAAATATACCGATGCATAATCAGAAAATTGCTATAATTATCTGCTAACGTTTTCTTCGAATAATTGTCGTAAAAAAAAGTAATCATCCGCTCTCCGGCGGATTTAGTCGAGTTGATATGATTGTAGGTTACGGTACTACGTTCACGGCCAACTAAATTAACTAGATCCCCAACGGTTGTTGTCGAATTTGTCGAAAAACAAGCCTTTCGGGACGGCATATAATGCCCAATTAAATACACTCACAATTCGCCAAATCCATAAATGGCTTGCGCAAAAACTTGTTTACAAACATCTCGAAAGTTGCCATTCCGCGCAGAAAAATACGGCAGTTAATACGGAAATTTTACCTCATCTTTACCGAGTATAACTTTCCTAATTTATAGGTTAATAATGATCTGAAGTTGTTCAAACTCAGTCTCATTATTTGCACCAGTTGCTCCTCAAAAGAACTAGGAATCTCAGAGAAATCTCAACAAATACAAATTTCGCATTTCGCGTAGGTATTTTCCAAGAACCATCACGAATATTTTCATTCGTTAATTTCACAATCAATTATATCTTTTGACACCGCTAACGTTCGTTTATTCAACGTATTAATTGTCTCGTATAAACGCTTAACGTCCTCGCATCTGCCTTATTAGGTAAATATCGAAGCACATGCGGGTTCCGTTCGGTTCGTGTGTGAATACAAAAAAATAAATAAAACAATGTTAGTTACTCATCCTAGTTATTAATTGATGACCCACATGGGTCGACGGTACGGGTCGGTGTAATCGCCCAATTCAAGGTTGCCAAGTAGCTAAACCTTGAAGGGCTTTTATTACTACATAATATGGCTCTGTTAAAAAACAGATAAGATAGATGGAGTTGGGAAAGTTTGTTTTTTATTCGGAAGATTCGAACATAAAAACGAGCAAAGTTGGTAAACTAAACTACTAACTAGCGTATTTTTATAGGATGTAGGTTATCGATTTCCTTGGTATTTTCCTAAACCGAGTGTCCCAAATTCTTGATTGATGTATTGATAACGGGGAAAAGTTTTAGAGGTTTTTGTTTTAAAAATTATCATCTATCTCAAAATTCCCTGAAACTTGCATTTAACCGCTATTAGATATAATAAGGAGCTTATCAATCGCAAATTTGGGACACACTGTACATCGAGTATGAGGGTTGGTAATGCAAAATTTTCTCGTTATTACATTACCCAAAAAAATTAAAAATGAAATATATGTATACAGTAATGAAAATACTATCGTTGGAGCTCCGCTAGATAAAATCCGTTTATCACAGTCACAAATATTAAATATTTTGCTTCAGTTTGTATTGTACTATCGCAATGTTGTGCTTATATTAAACAATAATAGATAAGACTTAGTAATAAATACATCGGTTTTTCGGCACTTTTCAATTCAACAAATTGGTAATTAGTTAAAAAACACGTGGTTATCGTGTAATTATTTTTAGATCAATTTAACCAACAATGATAAATATTATAATTATGCACTTAGAATAGTGTAAAAAAAATTGGGAGTATAGGAGTAAAAATAAGTGTAGGAGGTATCTCACAATCAATCAGAATAAACAACTATCCGCTAGAATGAAAATTTATCGGCGAATAAAATAAATAAAAACCTATTTGATAATAGTAAATTTTTGAAGTACTTTAAAGTAATCTAGATTTTTTTAGCGCTCGTTTGTGACATTGAACTTTCGGTTTATGAAATATTCCAATCACTTTCAATATATTAATAATAGCAAATAAATGCATAGGTTTACAATGTTTCTAAAATCAATTCATACATCATAGTTAATACATTTTATCGGCAAAATTAATAATGCATATAGAGAGGTTGCATTTTTATTTTTGATAACACAATAAAATCTGTCCCCTTAATAAATATTTGTCTTGTATATGTTCAATTCAATTCAACTAAGGTCGAAATAAAACTTGGGGTAAACAACCCTTATAAATAAACAAACCTTGAGATCCTCCCGAATATATCCTATAAGTTCGGCACATCAAAAATCTCCCTAGACATCAGATAACCCGGAAAATATAAACAGAAACCGATTTTCGGATAATCAAATTCACAAAAAAAAACCCGGCAGGTCCACTTCAAAACGAGAGACAACTGGGGGAGAAAAATAAATAAAAAAATAAACAATAAAACAACCGTCAGGAAAACCGCATTCGAACGAACCGAATGAGCGAATTCGCGAAATCGGCGCGGCGCGGCGTGCGAACTTCACTCGGTATATTTTTTTCCTCCGTTTTTTTAATATCCTACCGCTCGCGGAGAAACAAGTTGGCACTGAGACCGTGCGAAAGAGCGTAGAACAGAAAACCGAATAGAAGGCTTCGACTGCGATGCCTACTGTGTTTGCGCTCTCTGTTGCCTGCGATGATGCCAGATCCACCACTAATTTCCTCGATAATGGGGAAGAAAAGGTACCTCTCCAAAAACGTACCTTTCCAAACATATGAGGTTACTTGCTGTACACTTTATTGTACAATTTATGTAGTATTATGCACATTCTGCAAATTCATTAATAAAATTATTCCGAGATAATTCCCTTTACTACAGATTTTATTCATTAAAGTCGTTGAATTATGTTATTGTAGAAATCGAATTATTTTCAGGAGGAAACGATAATTTTTCACCGATAAATTGAGCGTTTCCTACACATTTAATTTTATATCGAATAGGAAAAGTTCCAGTAACTCGCTTTATCGATTTATTAAATTGAGCAAAAGTCAATCATCTAAAAGCTTTCCAGCCAATTTGTTTGTCTAAATAAATGAATAAACAAAATTTGAACTTATTCAGTTTGTTTTCAATCTACGTATACACATATTTTTATTCATTTTACGTTTCTTATTTTAAAGAGAGATTTTTCAGCAAATATTAAGATCTTCCAATTTTTTATTCAAAACATCTTCACTTCTGAGGGTACCTACCAGAGGCTTTTTTAAATGTTCGATGCAAAATATTCTTTTGAAATCTTTCACATCTTTCACAACGAATTAAATCGAATCATTCAAGGTAAACAAATTGACACATTAACGTTTTCGTCAAGTATCCTTAAGAAAGTTATCCTTTATGAAAAAAGCGGTTTCGGAAAAAACTTTAAACTTTCGATTTTAATGGCAGGTAGCGGCAACGCCGCGATCTTGCATCCCGTGCACTCACAGTTAGATAGATTTGCCCTCGATGCATGTATACATATGGTCTCAAGGACAACTACAATTATATAGGCTGTGTGGCTCTTCTTTCTCTTGCTTCTTTTCTGATACAGGCGCGGTATTCGGAGACCGATCGGGAACGGTTCATCTGTACCCCGAAATCGGTCGTTTTTAATACCATCCATCTCGACTCGCGACGAGTCGTCTTCGCAAAAGCTCCTTTCGCAAGCGAGAGGATCAACTTGACATTAAACCAGCCGTTCGTTCGACCTACTTAGGCGCAACAATCGGCGAATTAAGCAGAGAAGAGATTGCCATATAGCAAGAGATTTGGAGATGAGTTGAAAAGCGGGAAAATGTACGTGGAAAAGTGCGCTAAAAATTGGAAACACATTCTCAAACGTTAATAATTCTCTATAAACTCAATTTTAGTATTAAATAGCATAAAACCCACAGGGCGAGGATTTTTGCTGGTGTGGGATTAAAACGAGCGATAGGTGTGTGCGTGCAGTCGGTCCGGCACGTCTAATTTTGTTCCATTTGATGGTGATGATGAGCCTGCTGCAGCATACACACATACGCTAAACATTAATGATCTTGCCCGGCCCTTTTTTTGTTGGTCTGGCTGTTCAAAGGATGTTACTAATAAACAGGAAACTCGCGTTTAACGGCGGATTTTCGAAAACGTGAAAGAAAGGTCTTCGAGGATCGCGAAAAAACGTGCAGTTTTTTGGTATAAATTGAGCTGTTTTTTTTCGAGATTTTTGTTGAGCATTAATCTGAACGGCGATCTTTAACAAATATATACAATAATACAGAAAATTAGAATTCATCTAATTATTAATAATTACAATAATTTATTTAATAACAATTATTGATAAATTTGTTTATAATTTACGCAACTTTAGCACAGATGCGATCGTTTGTGTGATGTGGCTATTAATCCTAATAAGTTAAGGCCACTAAATGACTTTTCTTGCTGAAAAATCGAACTACTTTGTTTACATGTATTTTGAAAATCTAAGCGAAACGGTGGAAAAGAAAAGATAGAAATGAAACGATTAAACTGAACAAAGATAAACGGAAGGTAAAGATAAAATATTAGACAATAATCTAATAAACTTGACCTAAAAATGGTAAACAGACCGCAGAATTGTAATGTTTGACCGTCTTCGATAAAGTTTATTAAGAAAACTCGGTTAAAAGTACGTAAAACTAAAAGAAACTCCAATAAATTTAAGAAATATTTTTATGGACCACCCATTTTCTGAGGAAACCGTTTTTATATTTATTTGTAGAGTCGTTATCCATGTATATGTATTAAAATGTATTTTGCAGCCAGACTGAAGTAAACACCGTACAGTAATCAGGGCAATGCATCAGTCCAAGGTTAGATGGAAAGGCGCGCGCAAATATGTACACACATGAAATAGATGTATTGTATAGATTTACGATGCCTGCACAAATTTATAAAGCATTTTTTTATTGTATTTTTCCGATAACTTGTAATCGATTTGCAAATTGACAGTCTAATGCTAGTTGTTAATTGTTAGCTATGTATTTTTGAGTAATCATTCCTTGATAAATCCTACTATTTTTGTTTTTTTAACATAAAAAAGCAAAGAAGTAGTAGTAAAGGAACGATTTTCGAGCTAATATTTTGAAACATGTTACTGCAGCAGAGGAGTTTTGCTACAAATTTGAAGTTTGCGGCACATGCAAAAACAAATTGTAATAATAATTTTTTCCAAACGTGTTCATTTTTTACCGAATTTACATCAGGTCGATCGTAACCTTCCGTCGAGTTTTTAAAATAGATTTTTATAGATAACTTTTATTGTAGTGTTTGTATGTACTTGTACAATAAAAACGAGGTTACCTATTGCGCGTGGCTGATATGTGTAAAGTGTGTAAATTTTTCAAAAAAAAAGTCAATCACATCTCTTAGTTTTTTTAGAAAATTATCGTGTGTATCATTCCAGCTCTAAAAATGGGTTATTTTGAGATAAAAAAGGTTATTATTGCTTATTTTATCAACACCATGTGTCTCAAATTAGCTGCGTTTAAGTCATTAATTACAATAGATAAGAAATTTGTTCGTTAGGGGACAGTAATAGATGATTTTTTTTGTATACATCTATCAACAATTTTGGTCGCAGAGTGTACAATAAATTGTTCATGACAAACCGATTTTCTACATAATAATTATTAATAACAACAATAACTCATGACCGATTGCGACACGCGTTAAATCCATCATTATCTCACTGGTGTGCGGTTTGTTATTGGCAAATCAAACGTCGAATAGAGGGAAAAAAACCGCCTTGCACATTTTACAATTAACAATATCGCAATCCGGTCGACATTCGATGTATTTCGACAGCGCCAGTTTCCGTTGCGACAATTCAAATACGGCCGACTAATCAGCGCGCCGTCGGTTGTTTACTCTATTTTTAAAATAAATTAGATAAAAACACGTTCGTTTGAATACAAAGAACGGAAAAAACAAGAGGAGAAAAGTCGCAAAAAAATAACGACGAGGAAATTCGATACTCTTGCAGAGATGCAGAGGTATAGTATTATTGCAAAGTCAATTAACTGAGTCAATTAATTGAGACAATTAATGTAGCAGAATTATGATTTACTTATGAACTATTTTTGCCTAGCCCATAAGTATCATGGGATATAGTGTGTTCACATTTATCCGGCGATGACGTCATGTTATTGTTATTTTAGCACACCTACTTTTATATAGGACAATTTATTTCAACAACTTATCTGAAAGTTCTTCATTAATATCGCCGGCAAAATTATACCCTAATTGAAATTGAAACTTATTAATAGAGCAATGAGAATGTATCCGTTCGAACAATGCTCCAACAGCTAAAGAACAATTGTTTATAAAGTAAAATAAACGCGAGGTGCAATTCAACTTCATCAATATTCAGAAATGATGAAAGAAAACAAAACAGTTAGTTCTGAGTACAATTCAGAATGGAGAACCGTGCATTTATTCACCATTGACTATTCACTAAACAAAACGTGCTCGTTTTCAGTGAGAATCAAAGTGAGCTTAGTTCCACAAGTTCCAGGTCCGTCTTTTTATAAATTAGAAAATGATTAGCCCTATAGAAAAATCGTATCTACACGAATTCCATCCGAACGATCATTAAAAATCCATATGGATGAGTGGTATTGAAATTTTTAAGAAAGAGGATTAATCTATTAGAGAATTTCCGGGGTAAAATCGGCCAGGAACCGGCACTGGCGCGGCCACGTTGTTGAACTAATAAAATGCAGTTGAAGGCTGAATCAATGAACAGACCATAATTCATATTGCAATTGCAAAGTCAAGATCGAGTTTAACTCAAACTGTCGGTTTTAGTTGCGTTTAGCCATTGGCGTAAAAATTGCTATTTCGAATCGGAATGTTAAGGTTACGGTCTGTCTCAAATGTGATTTTTCTCTCGCCTTTAGCAGAGCCGTAAATGAAATTTTATAGCACCGTTCGCCAACTATATAATTTCGACTTGGAGCAGGGATTACAATTACTCTATAATTTCGAAACGGAACCGGCAAGAATACTGAAGATAAACAACAGAAACGTACGGGGGTTATTAATGGCTTTGGGTATAGGCATCTGGCACTCGTGTATTTTCGCAGACTTTCTCATCATTTTTCACTTTTAGAAAAATAGATTTGAATTTTCCTCGATGCATGGCTCCCGGCAATTTAGCTAAAGAGGAATTTCTTTTATAACAAATTATTTTCCACAAATTCTAAATGTAACGAGATTTTTTTTCTAGTGTAATCAATCACAAATCAGGGATTTGTTATAATGAATAGTAATTTCTAAATAGTAGGTAACTGGAAAATATCTATGCAAATATGAATTCAAATTACTATTAATATTATACATGCACTTACATGTGCATTTTTGCTATAAGCTGATTACAACTATTTATATTCATATACACTAAAAAAAATGGTGAATTGCACAATAAACTTATTCCACATTTCAATTAAAGAAGGCAATTTTCTGTCACAAAATTAAATAACAAAAGGCTCGAAATAATCAATCCAAGTTAGTTTTTGCCAGGCTATTTAATAATAGCGCTAACTTTACACGAGAGATGGAATGAAAAAAATCTTCTTACACCGGCCGGTCTTCGTCCCGCAATAACAGAGAGTTTTTACATGCATACATATGCACAGTTCTTTCTCGGTCTCCTCGTGTCGCTATTTTTAATGCCTCTTCGAGGCCCGGTATATGCCAAGAAAATGCGTAATAATTGACAATCACTGGCGTGTGTGTGTGTACGTTTTCAGCACCGCAGTACCGAAGCAGTTGCCCCAGGTCAGGGCCTCTCTCGCTCGCACCGAGAGTATGCTTCAATATGCACTGTATGCTCGCGCGATGTTTGTGCACTTGGTTCTCGATTCGTCATTCGATTGCCATGCAAATGCGGCGATTTCGTCGGCAAAAGAGGTTAAGGGCGGCCGATAAACTCCTTATATTCTTATTTGCGAATTCCGACGGACGTTGGATAATTTTTTTAGGAAGAGGAAATTGGCTGGACAAAATGGCGGTCCGTTTAAATTTTATTCGCCGTCCTGTTTACCTCGATACGAGCGTTTATTTATAGCCGCGCATTTTTTTTGTCGTGCACAATAAAGAAAAATATAGGTTGCGACATTTTCGCGGTGCAGTGGAAATATTTTTTCGTTCGTTATGTTGTTGTTGACGCAGATGTTGGCGTAAGTGTCGGTGTTGTGAAAATAATCGGTTGTTAATCTCCACAATAATTTCGTGGATTTATAAGATTTATTAAAGATTATAAACTCGAGCTCTTTACAACGATTTGTCAAATAAATTTTGAATCGTTAAACAGCCGTTTTTTATTTCCGATAAAAGGAGTCAGCCCTTTAACACTTTTCGCTGGTAATTCGATACACCCTGTAGGTGTTATAGCGGCCAAGAAAAGCATAAAAGTAAAACGGCTCGACGACGGCTACGAAACGGGCAATATCAGTTTCGATTTCAGATCCTGATAACACTCGACTGGGCGTAACGAATACTTTTACCGACAGTTATGAACACGAAACACTTCTCGCTCGCGGTACGCCGTAAATTTGTCTCCCGGCATCTAAAAATGGGCTCGTTTCACGTGCGAATTTATTCTCTCGAAATTCGCAAATAGGGCCGGCCAGGACCTGCAATCGTGTCCACCACAGTGCTCTTACAGTCGGTGCAAAACAAATATCAATACACGTCACTACTGTCGTCATATTTGCCTAGTATTGTAGCCAACTTTTAAAAATAAATACACTAAATAGATTAAGCTTAATACACGCAGAATTTAATTTAATATTAACAAGTGATGATAGAAAATGTTAAACAGCAGAATTAAATCAACCAAAAGAATATATATTGTCAAAATTCAACGTTTGTATATAAAATTATTATTATTTTCTTATAGTAGGTTGGTAGGCACTGACTGTCAAATTGCATTGTTGCCGTTGTCATCCGATCGGTACTTTTAATTTTCAATTTCTTCTTCTTTTTTCTAGTTTACTAGCTTCCACTACTAAAGGCTATTCAGCCGAAAAATCAAGAAATAAGAAATTGTTGCATAGTTATCTTTTCCACAAAGAGATTCAGAAGTTTCCTCAGAAATTTCACTATGTTACTCTTTTAAGGGTCAATTTTGTACACAAAATTTTTTACTCGCACTGTTAAATATATTTCAGATGATAAAGGAATATTCATTACAGTGAGCCCCTGAATACGTCCGCTGTTTAGAAACGTGAAACAGGTACCCATAATTTTCAATTTGTTCTTGTCATTTTGCCATTTGACAATTTTAGAAAATTCTTAGATTTTATAAACTCTAAAATTCGGCAACATGGATATTTGTTTTGCATCGACTGTACACTTTTTTAATCACGTGCTATATTTAGCTTCTAATTTGATTTCTAAATGATTCTAAACGTAATGTCTATCGACAATCGCCGGGCGTAAACGCGACGGGCCGGCGTGACCCAATCGACTTTTAACTGTAAAATCAAAAGGATGGCTGGCAAAAAGGCAACTTCTCATTACGACGTTCTCTTGTAAACAAAATAATCATTGCGATCGGGCGAGCAGCAATTAGAGTAGCGGCTGGAAACATCCACTTTGATTGTGAGGTTCTCTAGATACAAACAGCGAATTCGACATGATTTCGACCGGTCGGAAAAAAACCGAGTTGATCGATTAACTTTATACAGGGCGAACCAACAAAACAGCAGCACTATCAAACCGATTTCATAGAAAAAAAAATCCACAAAAACGTCACTTACTAATGATTATTTTGTACGTTGTACTGATGGTTGTATGCAGTCTTGAATATAAATTACTGTAGTTACTTTTGCTCACTCTGTTTGTACTAATTCAATAATCGTAGAACAATTACAGTCTCTGCAGGTGGAACTTCCTAAAATTTCCTGCAGAGACGACCTGTATAGGTACATGAAAATCGATTCGTGAAGAATGCGCACCTCTGCAACTTCCCTAATGGTTTCTTCTTCTACTCGTTCTTTCACCTACAGGTGAAATTAAAATAGGTATTAGACCATAAATCTGGCGGACTGATGAACGTTTATAACGCTGTCGACCCGGCCTGTGGGCTGTAAAAAGGTTTTATGCGATGAATTCGCTGATTGGGTATTACCCTATTCGGTAGTGGTTATTAAAATTTTAGTATCGAATTTTAAATTCAATTCAATTCGCTTTTATAGGGCCCGCAAGATGAACTACGACTCGATTTTTTCCCGCTCCCAGTGAAGTAGGTATTGTATGCAATTCTATCAATCTAACTCGATATGAGGAATATGGCCATTAAAGTCATCGATTAGCTATTATTTAGCTCGTTTATTACGACATTGGAATATTAAGTTTAAAAGATAATATTTGGCCAAAACATTCCTCCAAGGTTTACAGAAAATGTTATTTTTAGTCATTAACAAAAGTGGTTCATTTAGATTACAACACACTTTTTTGTTTGTGCTTTTAAAACGTTGTTACATAACCCAAAACACTAATTATTTATAGGTCATTAACTCGCGCTGATAAAACAACACGGGGAATTTGAATGACAATAGGTTAACTATACCAGAAATAAAGGCGTTCTCACACACAAAAAACGCTACTGGAAAAGTCGCTTGTAAAGCGGCAGTAAAACCATTAGTAAGCACCTATTTTAAATTCGGTTTTATGTTAATATTTAAGCATTGTTTGGCCTTTAGAAGGCTAGTAAATATTTAGTTTTTTACACTACAATTTACACTAATTACATCATAAATTATTTCCACGCCACCATTCCGTTTCCAATACGAAATTCATGAATTAACGAATTGAAGATTATTGCCCCTTGGAAATTCAATTAAAGGAATCCGAACGTATACGCGCACACACGACGCCTATTGAACGCAAATCGAAAGGGAAAAGTGGAAGAATCGGAAAATAATAGATTGTTTACCTCGTGCCCTTGACAAAAAAAAACATTTTAAATGGGGAAAACTCGAAGCGTATTTCGCATTTTCCGGCCTGCGAAACCGTCACGAATTCAAGGATATAATAAGTCATTTTCAGTATCAAACTCGATAAATGTATAGGAAATAAATTGAATTGGTGGGCCCAGCAGGGAATTCATGTACTCGCTGGTAACGTGGATAATTAAACTTCTCGATAATCGATAAGTAGAACTTGTGTAGTATGCAGGAAATATTGGGAAACAAGCTTGTAAATATCCCACGAAAATTATTAAACCATGTTCTTTTAATGGAAGTAAAAGGAATTGTTTCAAAAACTAAAAAGTGTAGGACATACCTACAGGGTACAAAAATATATTTATGCACTTTGTGTATTTACCAAGCTTTATCAATAATTAATAAATTCCACCAGCCCACTTAATTTCTGTAGTAATGAAGCTATTATTTAAATTTTTAAATGGGTAGATATCATCAAAGCAATTGGTCTTACAGCGGAAAAAAAATTAGAACGAACAACTTCCATTTGATCCAATGCCATATTCAGTCGTCCAGCACATTTTTATTTATTATTTTCCATTAAAAATAAATAACGTTCCAATTTATCTCAGTCAGTCGACCATGTTTCAAATCAACATTACAAATCGAAATTTAAACTGACCTTTTTTTACGGTCGACGCGAAACAAATATTTTTCAGCGAGACAAAGGAATCTTGTTAAAATGTATTATTTATAACCGGCCTAGTGACAACTGTAAAAAATTACGACCAGTGTTCGATTGCACAGGAATATTAATTTACTGTATACCAAGTAAAAACGCGAATAATTAAGCTCAAAATCAAATAGAATTGGAAAATATTCCGGCGCGAAAAAAATGTGCTAGCAGGGGGCAATTAATTGCGAAAAATATGATTTAGTCGCCCGATAATTTGTCGAATCGTAAATACTCGAGCGAATTCGAGCTTGATATTTCGGCGCTCGTGCATCATAAATTTTTGCGACTTTTTTAGCTCCGCGAAACCTTGACGTTTACTTTCTCAATGAAAAGCCACTTTATTTTATTTTTAAATTCGAGATTCTTCAAGGTGAACAGTAAAAAAGACGAATGCGATTTGAGGTTTTTTTCCATTCGAGATTCACTTCAATTTTCTGAAGAATTTAAGTGCAAACAACCAAAAATTGCTAAGTTTCTCAATATATTAAATACATAAAATAGGTGTAAAAACGGAGTGTGTGAGAAATGTAAAAAAGTTGGCCACATTTCCTACTAAAAATATTTTGAGAAAATTAATGTTCTTTATAGCACATACCTACAGGATTTTTGCTAAATTAATTTCATACACTCTATATCTCGGAAACAAGCTATAGGTATTTATATTCTCAATATTTTGCGCTCAAAATTTTATGTGATTAATTTTTTACACTTACCCTCAGACACTCTTTAAATAAATGTAAAAATAAAATAAAATTATTTAAATTTGTGTTCGTGCTCTTCTTTTTCTCTGCGCTTAATTTCCGCCCATCTGGCGACGTTCTCGGGAGAATTAGCTAAAAAATATCAAAAAGAAAATTCCATAAAATCGAATGCACGATCTCGAAGAGAAAAAACCCGAACAAGAAAATTAGTAGCGCCTGAAAAAGGCGCTAGAAATAAAATTCATCGGCCCGACTTTCACTCGATTTTCTTATAAATGACTTTTTCCGGGACGTGAATGATGCGATTTTGATGCTGTCAAGAGGAATTTCAGGAGTCTGTCTAATCGGATTCGTGACCAAAAAAAGGCAAGACCATAGTCAGTCGTACAGAAAAAATATTCATTTACTGCCTATATCAAAGGAAGAACCAAAAAAAGATATACACATAAATATTTAACAAAAATAATGTAAGAATAAATATGTAATAATATAAATGTGTAATAATAAAGAATTAACACAATGTTAAATGAATGAATTAAAACTTCAAACAAAAAATGTGTGCAATTGTGTAAGTACATTACAAATTGTAATGCATCTATAAAGTTATAATTGACAACCTGTATCCTACTTTATTTGGACCACCCAGTATACTAACTGTAACTAATATACAATATACAGGGTGTTTTTTATAAAGTGCTAATACTGAAGGGGATGTTTCTTGTACCCATTTTAGGAAAAGAACTTCATATTATCACATGTCCTAAACCTAAAATTTATTATTATTATTTATTTATTATTATTATTATTTATTATATTTATTGTTGGAAATAAAAAAAATGTTTTTTAGATAAAAAAATGCTCGTTAATGCATAAACGTCGTACACCAAATTTTATAAGAATATTTAAAGTGGTATGGAAATGACAGTAAAAAATTGATATTTTTTCTTAAAACTTTAACACCCTATATATATTAAAAGTTAAGACGTTTAGGACATATGCTCATATGAAGTTTTTTTCTTAAAATGAACCCAAGAATCTCCCCCCTCAGTATTAGCATGTTATTAAAAAACACCCTGTATACGATGGACTTACTGATTTTGGTGATATACCAAAATACGGGAGCGGAAAGAATTAGACCTCCTATATAATACCTCCAAACCCAATTGTGTTTGATGTAGTGCAATAAAGGAAATTGGGCGACTTTGGCGGTAAGTGTGTAAGGATACTTCATCGGTCTTCTCCGTACGAAATTCTGAAATCGCCCGAAATTCGGAATCGGCGGGGAATTGTCGCACTCGCACGAATTCGACGGCGGTTTGTTTTTATTGAAAAACCAGTTCATTTTACTCAGGCCCCGGAACTGCAATATTTGTTCGACGATTGAAAATTAATTACTTGCGCAATCGAAAAACTTACCGTTAGTTGGAAATAAATTGTGGCTAGTTATATAAATTGTAAAATGATATAAGATTAATGTAAAATCAAACTGACAAACGTATGTTGCAGCTATCAAAAAGTAGGCTCTGTGATACTAGGGAGTGTTAATTTAATAAGAAATCCCTGTTGATATCTATTAGAGGTTAAAACTACTACCAACATTACGAACAGAAATCCCAATCATCCGTGATGCAAATAATAAATGGATGATACACATATACAATACTAGACATTACATCCCAAATTTTGCAATGCAAATTAATAGGAACAGTAATTAAAGTAATTAATTGGAAGACAATTTAATATAGCGAACATCGAGACCGGATCTATCTACAAATTTGTGGCCGTCGCGATTAATTCCAGGCCCGTTTTGATATCTACGTAAATATTTACATTGGGTTCCGGCGATTAAACAAGGTCTCCTCGTATTACGACGGTCGTGTAAATACTCATGTAAATTACCAGTAGAACGTCAATATTCTAGTCGTTAATTCGATTTTTTACATACTAAACACAATATTAGTTTATACTACGATATTTTATGAAATAACATTTAAAATATGAAACCTTTTAGAAAGATATAAAAGGACATTTAGTTGTGAAATAAATCTTTATTAACATAATCTTCCTTACTCAACAAGATTCGTACCATAAATTGCGGCTTTTGGTACAATTTCCACATTATTCCCGTTGAGACATTTTTATGAGGGCCCATTAGGAGTTCCCAGATGTGGGCGAATAAAGGCGCAAAACGCGAAATTACAATTTTTTTAATTACAATTTCATAAAAATTGGACGCCAGAAGACACACCTGCATAGATGCATTCCCCGCACAGCGAACAAGTGTGCACGAACGTTAAACGCAATCTGCATTATGCCAAAAAACAATGTCTGTTGCGCCGTAAACGCCACGGTTAAAATTTACATCCACACTAAAAGTTCATCTATGAGCAAGTACGATTTATAACTGTTGTACGGGCAGTAAAGTCGTTTCTGCTTCTCTCAAAGATTTATTTCAAGTGCTCGGGGAACGTCGCAGGGCATGGCCCAGAGGAGCCCGTCGTTCCGTTACGTGGTTTTTCCAGGCGGCTTCGAATTTACACGACTTCGTTTATTAATTTCGCCCGCACAACACGGGCGTTGTTTCCGATTCCGATGAAACCGCGTACAGTGTCTTTTGAAGTCGCAAATTGCTTCTGGGAAATGATTAGGCCGACTGTTTGACTCGGATCTCTTCGAAAACTTTGAGTTATCTCGTGGAAAATCGTAAATAACTGAGAATGAACGCATGCTGGGAAATGGTCTTTGATCTTTCTGGACTTGTTCAAAAAAATTGTCCAGCTAATTTAATCCAGAAAATACTAGTTAACTATCTCAAATTGGTCATTATTATTATTCTATAAGAAGGGTAGGGTGAAAAGTTCTCGGCCTGATACACTGAGGGCTGTCCAATGATACCATTTAGAACTGTCTAAATCCATTTAGAATGCTCCAGAATCATTTAGAACTGTCTAAACCCATTTAGAATGCTCCAGAATCATTTAGAAGGTTACATCCTGGCCATTTAGAATGCTCCATAGTCAGTTATAACGCTCCAGAATCATTTAGAACGGTCCAGAAGCATTTAAAACTGTCTATAACCATTTAAAAGGCTCCAGAAACATTTAGAATTATCTAGAACCATTTAGAACGCTCCAGAAACATTTAGAATTGTTATCTAACTAGAAACATTTACAATTATCTAGAACCGTTTAGAAGGCTCCAGAAACATTTAGAATTATCCAGAACAATTTACAACGATCCAGAAGTATTTAAAACTCTCTAGAACCACTTAGAACGCTCCAGAAACATTTAGAATTATCTAGAACCATTTAGAACGGTCCATAGTCCACACTCCAGAATCATTTAGAACCGTCATGAACTAAAGATTTTGAGTTAATAAGAAGAATAATGTAATTTTTCAACGGAAATTCGCGGTCTTTCATTGCCAGGCCAAGAACTTTTCACCTTACCTCGTACATACTGCAATCAATTTTCTTAATTTTCTATCACTTGTATACCTAATCGTTTTCTCGGTATATTCATTACAGATATCAAAAACATTAGGTACCTTGCCGTGAAATAATATTGTCTTGAAATTATTAATTTCGTTCGGGAATTTCTGGTGTGACGTTGACGGTTCGTTATTTCGGAAAAACCGCACGATCCGATGCAGAAAAACTTGTTAAGAACGTAACAAAAGCCAATTTATATTTTAATAAAATGGCAATATCCTGAAGCGATTTGTTTTTTTTTCGTCGCGTTGAAAAATACGATTGGATGTTTTTCGACGGTTTTTCATTACGGTTTCGATACCGCAATTTTAATTGAAAAAATAATAGGCGAATGGGTCCTTTTACACGATGAGGTTTTCGTCGAATTTTCCTTCGACTTTTAGAAGCTACTATTTTTACAAATCGGCCGTAAAATTATTAAATCTGGGTTAGAAAACTTGGACGAAGATATTAAACAATGTTTTAGTCCCGAAATTAGTTTTTATGTGCACTATTTAAAAGTCGTATAACGCTGGCATTTTTCGTGAAATCGTAAATTAAAATTGTTACGTGTAAACATCTGGGTATTATTATCAATACATTTTTCTTGCGTAACGCACGGAATTAGACAAAATGGTCATTAACTCGGCCTCAGATTGCATCCATAATTAGATACATCCATATAGACAAAATTACATATCCATCTAATCGCATAATAATTCGTTTCACCTTCAATTCTTCGTACGAACGTTTTCAATGAAACCGTTATTTTCAGAAGCACCACAGGTGAGACGTCGCACTTAATTAACATTATAAATGCAGTTTATTCGGAAACTAATTTGTTTGCTCGTACACTTGCTAAATTTACCCGAGGTTAGGGTTTATTATTACTCACAATATTACTCAATTCAACAGGCTACTCTATTTTAATAATTTAAAATATATCAGTACATAAAGTTAAGTAGGTAGAACTGATGCCGATTTGGTTGTCATATGTATTTTAGCTGAACGTATAGGTAAAAAATGTACGTATAGCATTTCTACAAGAACTCCAATTAAGTCTAATTAGTTCGAAAATCTTTCCTCGTTTGCGGGACTAAACCAATTTCACGCTCGACGCGTTTTAGAGCCGAATTTTCCCGGCTGACAAACGAGCTTGTTGAACGTTCGACCGGCTTCGTTCCCGTCGAATATAAAACTTTCTCTATTTTTTTCCTGCTATTCTAAAAGAATTACACGTTCGGCCGGGACGATAACGAGTCGAATAACATTAACATAATACGAACAATCACTTATCTGTCATGGTTGAGTAATGGTTCAAAGAGGCTGAACGCGGAGGTGCGTTTCGGCGTTTCTATTTTATTTTCATTGTACGCGAAGTGGGTCAAAGGATTGTAGATGTGTACTTTGAAAAGGTCTAAGGCATGCAGTTATTCTAAGGAAGTACTTAAATATCGTTAATTTAATAAACTAAATAAAGGGTGTTTCAATAAGACCGCAGGATTAACATGACAGATCGAAAGTTGATAGTTGGGAGTTAGTAAATATGGATCATTGAATCTGGATATGGAACATAATCGCGCCCTAATTGTAACATTACTCCCGGTCAAGTCATTTCCCGGTTTGGTGACCAGAATTTGTATACAATAATGCTATTGAAAATTTGATCAAAAGAGTACGCTTGTGCCAGCAAAGCCGTGGCGACCATTTACAAGATATTTTGTTTCATATATAATTCCTAAATGTACACATGATAAATTTATAAATATTTCCATATTTTGCTAAAGGTAACATTGTTTTATTGAACCTTAAAATCTTGCGCTCTTAGTGAAACACCCTTTAGTATACTTTTTTACGTTATATCTAGTTAAAAGCGTTAAAATTAACACCAAATTCACCCTGATTGATTATAACACCAGTTATAAAGAATATTTGCGAAAGTGGGTCAGTGATTGCGAACGTAATGTTTGCGACTATAAGTGCGTGTAACTGTTTTTTTAACTAATCTCCGTCGGTCTGTCGTAACGGTAAAGAAGGTACGTTTAATAGGCGCCTAACAGGCGAATTTATCCAAGTTAATTAGAAGCTAAGGAAAATTAAAACCGGCGAGAAACGGGTTAATGCTAAACGGATAAAAAATGCTTGTAATTGTATAGTGTACCTTATCAGAGACTGGGCATGAAAATATATTTTTTGATATTTTTATGTACATTTATTGCATCGGCGTGGTTTCTGAAAAAGAGCGCTTTTATCAGTAACACCAAGAAGATTTTCCTTCAATGTTATCTTAAAATACATAAATCATGAATTATATTTACTTTCTCGGTTATTTATTATACATTCCCAACGGCTTGATGTGCTCTATAAAACCGTTTTATACATGTGTGTGTGTATATTAGGGCAGGTCAAACAGATAACCTAAATACGCGATAATGAAAAAAAAAAACGGAAATATACTAAATATGTTTCATGACCACGAACCGAGGAATTTATCAGTAGGTGTTACTGATTATTGTGTGTTTTCGGAAATCCTTTATACATGACGATTTTTTCTCTGTAACGTATTGAATTGAAATTATTCAGGAATTTCCGAGCAATATTTCTAAACTACAATCGCTTTTATTTAAAAAACGCGTACAAAAAGAATCAAAATAATGTAGAAAAAATGACAATTTTACGAAAACTTTACTAAAATACCTGACGTAATACCGGAATTTTTCCATACGAAACCTTCATAAAAATAAACAGCAAATCTCGAGCGTTAATTATAAATAACCGAGTAATCATGTTTATCCGAGACCCCAAATCATTATAAATAATGAAACAAATAATGGAAAATGAACTTGTTTACTTAACCGGCCGTCTTTTAATTGGTAGTTAAATTTTTATCGGACATATGCACAGCGAGTGCATTTCACTGATTTACGTTATCTTAGGTCCGGACTCGAAATTCAACTGCAATGAGTGCGCTTTAGGAGTCATACTATACAATATTTTTATCTAACAACTTTTAACCTTCGAATGAAGAACTGATTAATATGTATACGCTTCATTTATTTTAACTATTTAACTATCAACAGGGTGTTATAATTTTACATTTTTCTCAGATATATTCTAGTATATTGTTATTCCAAAATTAATAGTAGAGAACACAAAACGTGAACGGTAAATGATGTAGAACATTGAAAACCATAAAAGGCAATACGCAGTTCGAATTTCTTCCGGACTCGTTCCGGAAATATCCGTTTCAAATCTTCGGGAAAGGAAAAAGTTGTTAAATCGAGCGCGACAAGCCGGGACAAGCTCTTCAAGCTAACGAGGGGAAATATTAGAGAAAACTAGGGCAATGCAATTTTTGCTCCGAGCCACTCGGAAATCCACCCGCCTGGAGAGACACAGATAAACATTCATTCCGCACAAGTTGACGCACATCTCTTCCTTTTACCGGGCAAATGAAAATGGGATCGCGTCCATCGAGGTTTCCTTTTTAGAGTTCAACACACTTTTACGTCGGCTAACGAAAATAAATTCATTTTATTTCCGATGTGGGTGGATTGTTTCGACAATTGTCTATTTGGTTTACCGTGCTGGCGTGTTATTGAAAATATACGTCAATAATTTCGTATTGATCTCGTTTTAGCTACCTACACAATGTTAGTTTTGCAGGTATTTATATTTCTGAGTTCAATATAATATTGAGTATAGTAAGTTGTAAGAAAAGTGCTATAAAACTACTTCGAGGGTGCAAATTATTTTTTACTCTACCATATGTGATATACACTAAACTTACATAATAGTTTGGAATCCATACCAAACGGGTATAGATTTAATTACACAGAAGGTCCAGCTTAACAAAATACCTAGTTAGCGTTGGAAACTAATATAGAACGTTAATTAATTCAATAGAATATACAGTTAAATCATAGTGCTATTTACTCGAAACCAGCAAATAGGGCAAAGTGGATTTTCCATCCCTCAACCCTCAACCCAGATTATACGCAGTTATTCGCATAAATCGATACGCATATAGGGCTTCAAGTTGCAATACGACCTGGGATTATCGTATATCGAACGTACGGTATCCGAATTAAAACTATACTCTTCGACCGTCAGCGTCAAGAACAAAATAATTTCGCTCTCGTGAGGTCGTTTCGTTTCGTTTCGTTTCAAAAGCCAGTTTCGATTTTTTTTTCCCATTCGTTCAGCGGCCACTTTCGATAAAACCGATTGCGATGGAAACGTATATCGAATCGAAACGAGGACACCGAAAAGACCGGCCGCAAATACGGCGAGTATTACATACGGGCAAGGACGACCGCTTCGCCGATTTGTCATTGGTTCAATAAACCTAAACTAAACGCCATTTACGGCGAATAATAAGTCTACAATACGAGTTTATTTAATTATCGAGGGTCGCCTTTGACAAGTCCACCGTCCAATTAGCGTCGAACGATGTTTCACTTTAATACCGTGGTGACGTCACGCTCGGTTAGCCCTAAGCTTAATATACCTAATCATATACAGTTTGACTCGAATTTAATATTTTTTTCACTTAAACATGCAAAATTTTTAACCGAACACCCATTTATCAGTCGAATTTATGTGACACCAAATAAAAGCATATAGTGCATTCAATATTTCATTTCGTGACGTCATATCGGCGTCAAAGTAAACACGCTATAGGTTAGCTAATCATAGTACCGAGAAATTCGGGACACGCGCGTTTCCCGACGTATTTACTCTTTATACGCCGGCGAGTTTAATCTCATAACCCGGCCGACATTGAACTTGAAAAAGGCTAAATCTAAATTTAACCACCAGGTAATAAACCTTTGGCGTAAATAAAAGCGCCGAATTAAGGAGACACCGAACACGGAGAGTGGGTGATTTCGGCGATATTTAAAAAAAAAACCCGGGTGGCAAATTGTTTAAAACGCATTTATTTCCAACGTCTTAACTAGTTTATTTATAATTAACTGAGGCTACCATTAGGTTGCGAAATACCCGTCCATTAATTTAAAAGAGACAGGGACATTCGCGTACGCGATTTTTTCGTGTGTTTTTGTTTCAACGGAGCGGAACATCGTCCTACGTACGAAAAGCGGGATTGGGTAATGCTGGAGACAATGACACTGAAAAACCCGGACGACCTGTTTACAGGAAAAGACGCCGATAAATTAACATAACTGATTACAATCCATTTTAGCGTGCAAAGTAATCGTTACCTACAGCTTGTAGTAGGAAAATATCTACGCCGCCGATCACTGAATCGCCCTGTATAATTGAACTGCGCGTCAAATGAATTGCGAATACAATGAAATTTAATCTTTCGCTGATCTAATATAACCGAAAATTTACCATACGCTTACACACGAATCGTGTAGAGTTCGGGCGAAATTCAGGCGAGTAGGTGTTGCATAACAGATTTTTTTTTCGGGTTTTCTAGAAATAAGTTTCGACTTTTTAAAAATAACACCAACCTACCTTATGGTTTGATTGATATACGTTTCGGTGTGTTTATCCGATTCGAGAGTTCAAAGAAACTATAAATTATTTTTTCAGTCGGTATAATATTTATTAATACGCGGTGAAGAGCGCAAGACGGGCGAAAATCGCGGATGATTTCATCCGGGAGTGCTGTTGTTAATTCGAAAAATAAATAATGAAAGACTTACCTGATTAAAATCCAACGGCAGACGAGAGATCCTTTTTCGCTACAAGCTTTTAATGTGACGCGAAAATTACCGAAAGCACTAAAAAGAAATGTCACTAACTCCGATTAATTAATGATTATTTCGAATCCCGACAGTGTTGCTCTTTTTATTTTTTTAGCGTAACTAATTTTTTAACGATAAATATTTAATTATTTTAGTTAGTTGCATCTACGGTTAAATTTAATATCTTTATATAATTTTATTTCGTAACTGGCACTATGATAGAGCACTAGGTTAGATTTAGTGAGTTTTCGAAACGTGCGTGTACTGATCAAAAATGTCCTGCTTGGAAAAACCGCGCGTTATCAGGAAATTTTCTCGGGGAATTAACGACGGGGGAGAAGCGGTTTTTCGCCTTGGTCAGCTTCTCATTTTTCCGGCAAAGTCTAATTGCTCATCTGAAACAACATAAACTTTCATTAGGTACTCTACTTTTACTCTACTAACCGAAAATAACATTTTTTTTGGTTTTTTTAGTACATTTTTTACATTTTTACAAATACAATTTACATTTACATTTATAAAATATTGTAATTACCTACATTTAGTTAAAAAAATTGCCATTTTTCGTATATTTAGTGCATACTTGTATGCACATTTCACATTCTTTTAGTGCGTATTATCAAAGCTTTACTTATTACCCAAAATTTATTCAGGGGTAATTAAAATTCTGCAGGTAGGTGATTATGAAACTTAACTGAAATCCATTTGAAAAAACATTCGTTCAATATCAATCCA
This sequence comes from Phyllotreta striolata, assembly GCA_918026865.1. Classification (NCBI taxonomy): domain Eukaryota; kingdom Metazoa; phylum Arthropoda; class Insecta; order Coleoptera; family Chrysomelidae; genus Phyllotreta; species Phyllotreta striolata. The sequence continues at coordinate 5,969,194 of OU900098.1, read as the reverse complement.
ACGAATTTTTTTAATCGGAACCTTTACACAATTCCTAAAAACAATATGCCTAAAATTAAAGTTAATGAGGTCAATGCAGATAAATTTAATATCTTATCATGCTGTGATTAAACAGAAACAGTGTTGATGACCTAAAATACTGACTGTCATTAATAAAAATTAATTGTTTGTTTTATAACATTACATTGAAAAAATCTCCACTTTCCCTGATAAGGAAATTACAGACCAGGAATAACGAGGTAAAAAGTTGCGACATGGATCATTTAAATTCTCGGGTTGTTACCCAATTTGTTGGTTTCCAAATTCGCTTTTTTTGTGGGCGAGTTCAAGGTTTCTAAACTTGAATATTTCCCTGAAAAACAAACATTTCGAGAGCAACGTTTATGGAGATATACGACTGCTTGCAGTACCGTTTCCAGGACAATTAAGAGACGCTAAGATAACGTACTAGATAACATTGTTTGACCTTATTTTTATGTGTATTGATAAAGTACATACAAGAAGGTACACACAACATACACATTTTACAAAATATTTTTTTAAAAATCAGTGCATTTAGCCGGTTCATTAATTTTATTTGCAGGAACAATAATATTTTTCCAGTGACTTTTTTATGCATCAAATACAGGGTGTTTCTGAAATAAGTGGTCAAACTTTGGGAGCAAGTATTAGAGTGTATGAGACAATTTGAATGTCATTTTATCGAAATGTCAAGTTTTTGAAAGAATTCATTCCTAGGTTTTTTAAGATGACAATAATTTAATAATTTTGTGTATCAGATTTTAAAAGTAATTTTTCGTGAAAACGTTTACTTTACGTCAAGTCAACAAACATACCTATTTTATGTATAAAACTTAAGTTTTTCATATTATTTAAACAAATCAATAGAAAAGGTTGAAATAAAAAGGTTATGTTAAAATTACCCCCCGAACCCTCCATTTTAACCCACCCCTAGACAACTTTTTTAACCCCATTTTTATAGTGCCGTAAGGCATTTCATTTGTTTAGTATGTGTACCAAATTTTATCATTTTACCTTTGTTATTAATGAAATTATTAATAAAAATACCTCTTCAAGAATCCATCTTAAACACCCTGTATACTGATAACGAAGGACATTTCGATAAAATGACATTTAGGTTTTTTTCATAATTTAAGGTTCTCCACTTGCTCCCAAATTAGACCACTTATTTCGGAAACACCCTGTCTAGTAAAACATAGTAAGTATGCCACATTGTTAAAATCAAGTAATGAAAGTATGAAATATTGATTATTATACTGGGTGTGCTATGTTCGTTTTCTTACATTTACATAAGAAAATTTTATTACTGTATACGGATTTACAAATAAGTTACGAGTGAAAAATTTTGTTAGAAGAAAACCGGCAGGAAAAATGGTGGGATTTCGATAGACCGCCCAATCGGACGATAAAAATGAAAAGAAAGCGCCCATCATAAAAGGCGACGTGCTCGGATCGTTAATCAATCGAAACTTTCACCCGTGCAATAGAAACGCGTCCCCTTATCTGCCTGACATTCAAAAATAATTGAGAGATTAAATACAGATTTGACCTCAATTTTTTCGAACTTGAAACACTTCTTGTTGTTTTCGAGCTTCGTTCGAGTTTCCCAACTCGATAAAGCGATGATTAAACGCCAACAAATTAGGAATTTTGGAGGTTTTTTAAGCGCGAATTCGCTGGAAGGTAGATTAGCAAATGCGAAATTTACGCACCGTTCCGTGTTTTATGCTCGATATAAGCCCGCATCGCGAAGCACAATAATTGTGACTTAATGGCGCCCGCATGGCTCCGATTCGATCGAAGTTTGTTCCAGATAGGGAGTCAATAATTCACGGAATACAAACATTTCCAGCGCCCGGTAGGTTTTCATTTCGAAAACGGGTTGTTGTTCTTGCGGGAAAAATGCACTTATCCTCTACCTGAAGCAATTATTCGTAAAGCAATTTTACCATACGTTTTGCTACTCTCATGGGAGCCAGGCATTAATAACAGAGTGCGTTCGCTTCTATTATAGTTATTAAAATTCCTAACATTGCCACATAACATAACCTTAATTATTCTCTCTATAGGCCGTTAAAATTCCTGTCGAACACACGATTTCTGATTTTACTCGACTCGAAGAGTTTACCACAAATGTAATGCTGCTATTTCGATTTATTTACTGCGCCTTGTAATTGATGGGCATACCAGTAAAAAATTGAGAAACTATTATTTATAATACATATTTTTTTTAACATGAGTTTTTAAGAGGCTTCATTTAACCAAATAATCTTCTGTAATAAATCTACTATTTATACTAAATACAAATATGTATAAATGGCACTGCTATATTCCAAGATTTTACCGGGTGCAATAACAAAATAAGATAATTTAAGATAAACCATATTATACAGGGTCCTCAAATGCAATTAACACGCTTTGTATGTATTAATTTTTCCAAACAAAACCTTGACAATTTATTATCCCTAATATGCCCATTAATTTTCTTTTTCGTGTCCAATCACTTACTTGCACAAGGAAAGAGTATAAACATGTGATTGATATACAGAGTGTGGACGTTATATTAATACTCGCGACGCCGAAAGTGCTTACCTAATGGAAAAATTTAGATTGGATGGAATGGGAATTTATGGGGGTTTTGTCTGAGTGAACAGAAAAGGGGAAAACGCAACACAGTGGGGTTTATCATTCATCGCCCCTATACAGGGTTAATCACGATATACGAGCCGGTATGTTAGTGCATTTTAATGAGGCTTTTATAAAAAAAAGTAGTTTTACGTGTACATTTAAAAATTCATTAATTTGTTTCGACTGTACAGGGCGTCTCAACAAAAAATTACACATCAAAAATTGTTTTTTATATGAAAAGTATAATTCTATTTTTAGTACCTGCAGATGTACAACAAAATATTAAATGCAGTATACACAGGATGCCCCAGTTAAAAAGCATCACTACAAATTTGAACAAATTTGAACAAATACTGTTATAATATTTTTAAATTGCACCGTAAAATCGAACGGTAAACCCTCTGTATACAAATAAATGCAGTGTATTATTCCTATTTCGCTTTAACGAAAAAAAAGGGAAATCGACGGAAATAATCCGATATATTCACCAATTATACTGAGCGTGTGCGTTATATTTTGTATTTACAAAACGTCACTGTCGCTTTACTACCGGCTATTGTGGAATGAGATCGTGTCAGAATTTTCATTTTACCCTCGTCAATGGTAAATTTATTCAAAAAAAACACTCACACAAAAGGCCCCGGCCGTTCTGGACTCAAACCTGCTGGTGCATTAAACAGTTCCGGTGAAATTGACGCCGACTTTTTCGAAAGCGATCAATAGATAGAGCAAATCGTGGAATTGAGGGGAAATTTGTATAAAAAAATTAATTGAACAAAGCTATTGTCGAAAGATTAAAGCTAAAAAAAACTTGAAAAAACGTTAAAAATCCCTTTATTATCGCAATTTGACCATAACATTCTGTATATTTCAATCACACAACTTCTAGGAATGTGTTATAGATGGGTTCTTTTTTTAGGCGCAATAAATATTTATTTATATGAAGTTTAATAGTTCCAGAACTGTATACACTAATTATTAATTACAGGATCTAGATTTCGTTTAGATTACACTTGTTGCGAAATAAATTTTTCCAGATCATCGACCCAAATTCATAAAATTTCATTCTACTTGTACCCGCCTACTCGCGAATAATAAAACGTCGAAAAACTAAATGCGAAGTTAATGGACCGCAGGAAAACATCAAAGGAGAGATTTTTTTTCGACTTTGGCAAATCGCGCTTTTCCTGGGCAAACGTATTTCTCGCATTCAATTCGACTTTGTCGCCGGTCGGGCAAATGATCCCCGGAGGAAATAAATAAGCCCGCCTCTTCGTATCGATATCTGTACAGCTCACGCTAAATGTTACTTAAAAGGGTACGTGCGTGCTGGATGGCATAAAGAAGAGTAAATGGTAAGTGAGCCCCCCCGTCAAGCGTCAAGAAAACATCCGTATGGTTATTTTATGTCCGCTCGCAACGGACTATAAAACAAAAGTAATAGTACTGTAGGTGTTTAATTGAAGAAAACTCCATAAAATTTCCAATGGTTAAACTTTTTCTCTTGCAGTTTAGAGGGATTTTCGCGTAGCTAAATTAAAACGCTGATTGTTCGATATTGTAAAACGCGCAATAGTAGTCAAACAATTCACATGCGTCTTAATGAATGTTCGGTAAAAAAAACCTATCAATTAGGTAAATTAGCCGCAGTTCAAACACCTACACGGCTATTTTCGTTTACTTTATTTTTCGCATAACCTTGCGAATATTCCATTATACAAAGCGTACGCTTGGAAGCCACATATCCGCTGTTCGTGTATATTTAACTAATTATCTAGCCGTGAGTTACATAATTCGGCCTTTTAACTGACGCTTCATTGACTTGTCGTTATAAAAAAAATCGATTTTTTTTAGTCACCGACTGGTCAATGCAACCCGACTTCCTGTAACAGATTCGCCTAAACATCCAATGCCGCTCGCTCGTATTTCGTTCCACCGATGTAGGTTATCTCATTATCAGTCTGCGGCTGTTCGCGTATTCTTGAAGCGAGATTAAGGAAATTGAGGTCAGCGTGAAAAAAAAAATTCAAGTGGTCGAAAGTGATTCGGTAATAAAAGTCAATTTAAATTTGGGCGACTTGCTCGCTCGATTGACTGGCTGACACTGATGTACTCGCGGAGTGTTTCGAGCAGGCATGTGCGTCACTGAATAAAAAAGTATTTGTTTTTGTTAATTATAATTAGCGATTCATCACGGTGATTTTGCCAGTACTATATTTTTTTTAAATGAGTTTTTTATGTCCACCCTGTAGGAATGCAATAAAGCTTGGAAGTAAAAGCGAGCATCTTCGAAATTGAACTTGCATCTACTCTGTTATATCTCTCGATTCACAACATAATTTGATTCACGTACAGAGTCTGGTCTATTTATAAGTCAAGGTTTCAAAGTCAGGGTTTCCGTACAATAAGGAAAGGGAACGAACTAAGCAGTCGATCAACCAGATACCCGATTTCGTTATTATTGCTTCGAAAGCGTCTGGTTTATTTCACGAATTTCACTAAAACGCCTATACAAGTATTGGTAGGTATATCAAAGGAGTTTCAGAAGTTCTTGAACAAAATTGGTAAAGTTGTTGCTGGTGTTTACAAACTTTGGAAACTAATTAGAGTTTCTTATGAAAATTGTTGTACCTTAAAGTACTTTTCTTTAATCACTTGGGTCTTTAATCGAGCAAGATACATGCACTCCTATTCGATAACAAAACGCTCTGTATATAACGATAGTAAAATCAATTTGTATGGTACAATCTAGCAAACTATTGTGGCTACTGGTCCAATTTAATCGAACCGCATTTGTACGAAAGATCCGATCAATCTAGCAAGTCCTTTGACTCCTCGAATGCAATCGCCCCGTGAGCTTGACGGTCTATTTTCGACGTCGATTGTACTAAAATTCAATAGCGAATGGCCTTGCAGATGGAAATAGATCGTCGAGATGGACAGGCATTACGCCTAGGTAAAGTTACACCGTCGATTCGAGCCGAACTCGAAAATCCAAAACGCGATTTTCTCCATTTACTTTAATGTAGTATAATCCTGGGGATTTTCCGATTCACCTCCAAAACGCTTTCGCTTGCTCGCTTCTTCGTCGGCTCGATTCGGCTATACAATGGCACCGAGCGATGATGTGAAAGTTTCCTCTATATTTTCGTATATAAAATGGAGGCATTCATTCATTATTTATATTGAATAACAGTCGGCGTGCGTTCGGATAGACATTGATATGTGACACACTTTCCTCCATTCGTTCGTTCTCTATACCGGGTGTCCGGAATTCGAGGCGTCACGAATTTGGGACGCTCTGTACGCGCAACGATCAGCGTTATTGTCGACAGTTGTTCGTTCGATTCGTTTTCTACGAGACGAAAACAAAAGGAAAATTGATTGTGCGGCAGATGAAAATTTAACCGCACTATAGCCATTATTTAATTTAAGTTTGAAGGAGCGAGTGGAGAGAAGAAGTGGGTCAACAACTGAAGGAAGCTCTTTAGTATTTTCTACTGATTGGTGGTATTTGTATGTAGTAAAAAAATGCACCTACTAGGGAGATGAGGGAAAAATTTTTATTTTCCAGTGAACTTTTGAGTGTATGGTCGATTTTGTTGTATTTTGAGTGGGTCACCTTGTATATGAAGATGGCATTTACTGCCGGATCTTTTTGGGTGTTGTTTTGAAGAAATTCCCGTGAAAGTCGAGATCAAAAATCGGATTTTTGCTTTCAAGTGTTCATTAATGAAAAGTGTAACGTTATAAATAAAACTTCATATAAAATGCAAGCCGTAAAAATGGAATTTGACGCGTTTTCTGTGACCCGATGCCAAATTGCGTGAAATATCGGCGTTAAAAGTGTCACTTTTCGGCTTTTGAAGCATCATTTTTCGATATAGAAATGCGCTTTTTAAAGACTTTCGCCAACAATTTTTGGGACCTTATTCAAGCGTGCATTTCCACTTTTCCTGGATATCGTTTTCAATAAAAAAACTCATATTATACAGACGATCGACTTTGAAAGTCTTCAAGACCATCACTCACATCATCGCCTTCGCAAAAAATCGAAAATTATGTCATCGAATCAATCAGAACAAGAATTTCGAACTTCAAAACCGACACAACATCTGGACGGATGATAAACAATGAACGAATTATGTCTATTTTGATTTTTTCAAAAGTTCGCCGCGCTGATAGACATTTGGCAATTGTTACTGCGGTCTATTTTCGACCGGTTTGCAACTATCCGGTCGCTTATACAGGACGGCCCAAAATTAACCCGCAGCTTTTCACCAGACTGTTGTACCTAATACTGCTCAAAAATAGACAAACCTCTAGATCAGGCTTCTAAAAAATGCTCCCTAAAGTAGTTGCAGCTCCCCTAATGGGGTGCATTATTCTAAATATACATATACCCCAACATAATTATAATTAACTCATTAAAAGAGAAAAGAGGGCAATTTTTAAAAACATTTCAATGCATTAATTGATTATCAACGTTGTAATAAACATCCCGTTCTATTTTTAGGTGAAATATTTGGGCCGCCCTGTAGACATGGGGGATAATAAATCCTGACGAATGCGCGAAAATAGATGCCGGTCGCATGAGTTGGCTCTAACGGAATTTATTAGAACATATTTATCCGATTCCATGAGTACAGAAGATACACGGAGATCTACTAAATAATCCTCGTGAAAAATGAGCGTAACGACCAATGGGGGAATTTATTTTGGCAACTGTTGGTACTCGTTCACGTCGGCGTAATTTCTTATACCTCAAACCTGGCAATGGTTTTAACAGGTATATAAAACGGGTTAATGTTTAGGTAGAGATAGGTATAAATATAAAATTGTACTATCGTCCGAATCTTAAAGTTGTATTATAATGCACGGAACCTGATCGGCCCGAAGCGATTTCTAATCCAACAGACCGTATTATAAAAAAAAATAGTTGAATGCAAATGTATAATAATTGGAGATTACAAATCTATTTCAACAAATTATTTCTCGAAACATTACAGCTTAATCTTGAACTCGAATCTACTTGAACCAGATTTATAGAGAGTTAATCAAGATATGAGAAACATTATATGAAAATTATTAGTAAATGTTGATAAAGCCTTAATGAATTTGTCCTTTTAAATCCTACCTTTTACGCTACATTTTAACGTTTTTTTTACTCGACATTAACGAATTGTGTATTTGATTTCACCTATCTATATGTTATTTTTAACTCTAAATTCGTGTTCGTACGTACGGGGAGTGGTTTTAAAAGGACGGGAATCTCCCCCCGGTTTCCCGACTCGCATTTCCTACCCCATTTCGTTCCTCTTACACGAGTGCAGTTCTATTTTCGTTCACCGAGCGGTAGAACGGTCTTTCTAAAGTCAATTTAATTTTAAGTCGTCGCCGATTTATTAACGAATCCACCTAACTACATCTCTTGTAACTTCCACAACCGCAAAACGAGTTGCGGTAGGAACTTTATTTAGTGGGGAATATGGATTTTGTAATATAAAATATTATCTAACAATTGTAACCCACTTTTGTAACGATAAACATTCTTTGATTCTCTAATATACAAACTATAACTCACCCAATTTCCATAATATATCAACTCACTTTAGAAACAACATTTTTGCATCATTTTCTAATGAAACAATTTAATCGAATAGTTTAAACTACTTTCGTAGAGACTATAGATTAAAATGAATTTTTGATAGTGCATTAATTCCGTCTAATATTAGAATCAAGTGTACTGAATCCTTCCCGTGTGTTAAACCGTACATATGCACTAGTTGCACTAGATATCTAGTATATTTAGAACAAGAATTTCCAACTTCAGCTAACCAGGTTAGTTTTTAAATAAACTCGACTAGGTATATTCAAATTTCTTTTCGAATTTGTATAACCTGTGACGTATACGCGGACAATGATGTAAATGCCAAATGCAAATACCCCAACAAGGTGTAGGTATTGAGAGTATAATAAAATATCCTTAATGTTCTCAAACGTGTCGTAGGCGGGAAGCCAGTCCACTTGACATTTTTGACCCCGGTACGACAATGTACAAAGTATATCAACTTGACCTACACCAAAGAGACAATGTTGCAATGGAGTAAATGCAAATTTCGCCACGAAAAGATGGTTGATGTCTGCCTACTAAAAAATGTCTATAGACGAATGAATATTTTAGAGTGTTTTTCCATATGTAGGTGAATGGATAAAAGCGTTGTCCATGTATTGACGTGGATTGAATTGAACTTATTTTCGTGGGATTAGTAAATAACTAGGTACATAATGTATTATTGAATTAATTACGTTTTTATTATATTCAAAAGCTAACGAAAAATTTGACTTTTTGAATTCGATATGACTTCTAACTATTTCAATTTCTAATGTTTAATTCTATATTTATTTATAATCATTAATGATGTTAATTTAGGGAAGATTTGCATAGTTTATTGTATTCCATAATTCATTGAAACACTCTGTACAAAGCTGTAATTATTAATATCACTTTTTCACTTACTGAACCACATGTGGATTACTTATTACACGAAATTATGAAGCAACCGGGAAAATGTAGAGCAAGGTTATTTTTATTAAGCAGTTTCTGTAATTTCACCACCATTAGGGGCATTAATTAGTCATTAGATAACGCCAAGATATATGGAAAATAAGCCATTGTGCAATTAATTAACATTTGTTACATCGGTCAAGTTGGCATGAACTTAGTACTATAATTACTTTACTATTGTTTACATGTCAAAATTGTCAAAATGTCATTTTTGATAATGACATTTATTTGGCAGAAGACTATTAGATTTTGTAAAACATATTTTAACAAAAAAATACTTTTTTTTAATAAAATAATAAGCGTAATGTCAATTCATTTAGCTGAAAAACTCGACTGTTTGGATGAACGCAGAGCACTTAAATTGTACAAATCTCCCAATATAAACCGTATTTATATAAAAAGAATCTTTTATATAATAAACAGAAATAATCCATGAACGTATCATACACATCCTACATCGATGCAACACACTACACACGAATTAATATTACAGCGATAACATCGACCTATTAAAACTTAACCTCAAAACTGCCCCCATTAAAAACAACAAATACAGAACTCACCTTCGCTGCGCTCCCGGACGATTTTAATCCATACGCACGAACCTGCGGCACTGTACGGGAAAAAAACCAACAAACCCGGCTATCGATGGACTATTTGTGCACCAAGCTGCATTTAGTTACATTGAAATATAACACACAAAACGGATTTACACACACTGTTTCGAACGCGACACGGCAGATTACAGCCGACTCGATAGACTGGGTCTCGGCGAATCCTGCGCAAGATCCGCGTATAATGGTCGTTCGGCGCTTGCGCAATAGCCTCTCCGGCATGCCATGAATGTTTTGTTTTGGGGGAGTTATAGTGCGGGCGATTACGACGGATTTTCGCTATTGATACGGGGATTTGCACCAATGAAATTAAAAGGGTTAAGAATTAATTCAATGCAATTAATATGCGATTATTTTGCCAATACGCTTGTATAACATTAATTATTATGTTAATATAAATTAATTAAGTATAATGACGCAATTTCTAATAATTGCTGGTAACAAATAGAACCGTAAATTGAACAAAACCAAGTCGATTCTTTAGGTTCTAATTGGATTTATCCCATAAATAAACGTTAAGCATTTACTATTTAGCAACACGTTTGAGATTACATCAATCTCGAAACGAAAATAAAACACCAAATCGAATTGCATGCAACTCACTCTAGACACTCCGCACGTCCATCAAGTATCGTTCGCCGATGGGCATTTATAAATAACTAATAACTAATATGTATATAACAACCTTAACCTAACAATTTGAAAAGTTATTAACCCCAATACCATTTTCGTATGAATGTTTTATGAAATTCGTGTCCGTAATTGGTTGTATCGACCGACATTAAGTATATATAAAATAATTTACTAGAGAAATACCAGAAGGCACTCCAATACAAATATGTACAAACCGTTTAGAGAATTTTATAGAATCGTGTTAATAATAGGATCTCATTAAACTATAGAGGATAATATGATTTAGGAAATATTGATGAAGGACCATTAAGATATTAACTATTGTTATTGAGTAATAAGCCTGACAATTATTGTTTGTTCACAATATACCATTTAGATAACGTTAAAAGGGTAAAGAACCAAAAAAATTTAAGAAATCTAAAAAACTATTATTTGAACTTAAATTCTTACACATGTTGTTGCATCATAGTTTGTAATATAGGTTATGCTGGGTGCAACAAAGACAACCTCTATTAGACACTTTTAAATAAGGAAAAAGAAAGGGTGGAATATTGTGGGATTGAAACATGCTCATTCTAACAACCAAGCTATAATAACTTTTATTTTAATAATTTTTCTTTATTCAAGCCATACAGTTCCACTCATCAGCCACTCTAGCCATTATATTATTTTAATAATCTTTCAATTTATACACTTGATCATATTGGCAAACTGCTGTGCACTTACTTGCAAATTAATAACTTTTACCAATTTTCCACAAAACCAATTATAAGAGTTTTTATGAGAAAATAAAGAAGTATTAAACTCGAATTTTTTTCACCCTTTATCTGCAATTTCCAAGCAGACATGGAATAAATAAATTTCCACCGCAACTTCTGTGGTCTCTCAATAATTCAAACATTACATCGACTTCACAGTTCGCCGAGCAACCTCCACCGTCTGCGAAATGCATAATTAACTTATATTTCGCATTGAAAAAATCGAGGCCCGCCTCGCCTCCTCTAATTAATAAGCCATGCTCTCCTCTCGACCAATTACCGAAATCAATCGTACAAAAACCAACTAGAGATCGCGCAGAGCGCTCGTAAATTTTCGAACAGTCACGATCGGGCCTTCCTATCGAGATGCACGACCTTATATATACAGGGTGTGGGCGTTTCATGGTAACCAGGAAGCACCGTAGGGGCTGTTATTCGAAAGGGAAAATGTTGATTTTTCATCTCCTAGATTTCCTCCCTTAAAAACACCCTGTATACCTAACATATTTAGTATATTCAGAACATTTTCATAGGCCAGAATGTTCCAAATATATTTAGAGCATGCTGCTGGAGCAAACCCAATTCGGAATGATACTTCACGTTCGCTTTTCAATTAAGGAGCGCCCGGGAAATTTATCTGGAAATTGTTGTTCGATGGCGACGGCTCTATTCGCAATTTACCGGATAGGCTCCGGGTTTTGCTGACGCGTATAAATCTTTGTGATAGTCGCTCGATTTCGGGTAAACTCCGGCGATAGGATGGGCGAAAGGGAATCGAACGATCGGGCATTCGAGAGGATGATTCGGGACGACATTAGAGGCGATTATCGAGCAATTACCGAGCACAAGATGCGATACAGTACAAACGAAACTAGTGCAAAATTTTACTGATTAATCCAGTAAAATATTTTACCGTAAATATTATCGCAATTACTCGTGAAATATAGATATAGTCGTGCGAAATTTCCTCCTTCTCGAATTCAAATTAAATTTTGTAACTGGAGATGTTTTACCTTTGCTCGTTAAATACACCCTAATTAACTTGCGAAATTATTGCCCAATATCGTCGACGTTTTCTTTAATTATAGTAACTTCGGCAGGGCTTTCGATCGGCGAATCCATTCGAATGGAACGTTATAATTGGCGCTCAATTATAGGAAATTATTAATATGATGTTAATTAGCAACGTTTGCCTTAAATGACGAATTATACACTTATTCGTGTGTTAACAAATTGCGGCAATGCACAAACAGTTATGAGGCAATTTTATGGAAATTTTGTACGGGGTGTTTTGTCGCAGATTCGCTAAGATGAGATTTTAAAGTAAGTTAAATCATCCCAAAAAAATGTAGTTGCTTTAAATATTTAGGTACGGCCGATTTCATAAAGATATAAAAAGGATATACTTTAATTTTTCAGACTTTTCAGGTTAGCCAACGCTTTAAAATGTCTTTAAATCAATACCTTTTCCTAAAGAAACCTATATGTATAATGACCATACAGGGTGAAATCGCCAAATGGAATAAATTAATTATTTCGGTGACTGCAATATGTATAATACCTACATATTTACAGAAAATCCCGAAAAATGTCATCCCGTTTTAGCCTTAATAATAAGACTAGCTTGTTTAAAAGGCCTTAGCAAATTGATAATTAGGTATTACATACGGAGTGTATTATATCAAATTTAAGCCATCAGATGATTTTATTTTTTAAAACAATAGCAATCCTTCCCATTTAAAAAAATCTGGGTGGTGACTGTCCTTCGAAGAGGATTGAAGATAAGGCTCACATTTTGACGTTAAAGAATGTAAATTTTTAATCAAAATTTAATATTTAATTTAATATATTTAATTGGGAATAAGGTTAACGAATACTTTACCTTAGAACTTTCTTCAGTCAAAGGATACTTTAACTGTATATGAAGCTGTATATGAAATCGGCCCTTAAACAAGACTTAACGAATGACATAATTTTTATTACTTTCTACTTTTTCTTAAAACACCCCTTATTACATTTGTCATGTACAAGTATTTAACCTTTAGCGCTGCAATTCCAGCACATTTCACTCGAACTATAAAGTAATCGATTCCTTCTATTCCATCGCCTCGTATAGTACAAGAACAAATATTACAAGCGATCCATTTTTACACGCAAACTAACTCCGTTTCCTATCGATTTGTACTACAACAAAGGGGGCACGGGTCATTCGACCTCCCAAGGTCACCCCGATGTTTCCCCCAAATCCCCGACAGCGCGTAGTTTGGTGTTCGAAGTCAAGTATACGATGAGGCAGGCGGCATAGGAAAATCAATTTTTCCAAAAGGAAAATGCATGGAAATCGGCCGAATTGTGGTTTTGTTAAATAGTATACGGATCGATAGAAATAGCTAATAACGTAAGATGCGCAACTTTTGATTTATTTATAAATGATACTACGCAAGGTGCACTAAAGTTTACTACTGTAGGTACTTACCGAATTCTACCTACTATTATATCTTTATAAAAATTGTAACTAATTTTACAATTATAGTTTTTTTGTGTCCCTATTGTAGTTTAAAAAAAAGACCGTATACCGGCTCGTAGGCGTTTAGAAAGTGTACGCCTGGTGCCTAATCAATGATGCATTCCATATAGGAGCAACAGCAGCGTCTGCTGGAGCCGGGGAAACACCGAAGGGCGGTTTTTTTGGGGTAATTTCCCATTCCTCGAACCGTCGAGACGGGTCAATGTCATCGTACCGAGTGCTAGAGGTGTCTGAGCTATCAGGTTTCGCGGGTTGTTTGGTACAGCGAAATTGGAAAATTATCAACAGGAGTGAAATTAATCCGGGGGTGTTTTGTTTGTGGTCGCTTTTGTGGTCGCGGGAAATAAATTAACCCCGTAGAAGTCTATACATAAGTCATATACATATACTTATTCTAGTATCTTTTTTGAAAAATCTAGTAAATTACTTAGTTAAGTTTTGAATTTTCTCATGTAGAAATGTACAAATTAAATAATCAATGATTAATTATTAAATGAAATGAAATCATTTTAATTTTATTAAGTGCGGATCTGTAATTGTAATTTTTATTGGTTTATGTCAATGTTAATTCAAGTTCAATAGGTCTATTTCAAGAATTTTCATGAAAATGTTAAGTAAATCTGAATTTATTAAGAAAAAATAATTAAAATCCCTTCAATTACAATTTACATGGACCAAAAATCTCATAATGTACATTTTAACGTTTAAATTTTGGTAGAAAAACGGCATGCGGGAAAATAAAAAGTTGATGAGTACATTCAGTTTTTTATGCTCTTTCTGAATTTGAAATTCAATTCTTAAAAATATGATGTATAGGGTGTTGTTTTAGGGTCGGTCAAATTTTATTAATTTTTCTAAATCCGGACCTGGATTTTGTAATTTTTTTTAATGTGGCAATAAATTGTCCTAAAGGTATAGAATATCTATACCAAATATCAAAAAAATATACCGAGTGATTCAAAAGTTATAGGTGTCGAAAGAAATGGGCCAAATTCAAAAAACACCCTGTAACTCAGTTATAAAGGGCGCAAGACCCATAGTATATGGGTTTTTTGTAATCCCCTGGGTGACCTCTATACAGGGTTAAAATATTGCCCTTTCCCAATGAAACACCCTATATTTTTTTAGGTGTTATACAATTCTAGGTATCACTTGGGAGTACAAATCTTATGTTAAAAAAATTAATATTGCTTCATTTTGTAGAAAAATCTTCAATTTTCCACCTTTTTACGTGTTTCTAATTGTGTCTAAAAAATTAATAGTTTTTTGGGAAACAAAGTAGACCTAATTTAATAATTGTTAAATATTTTGAACATCAAATTGAAACAAATTAAAACAATTAGAATTTTATAATATCTACTATGATATAACTTTTATTATTTTATTACTAGCTTTAAATTAACTATAATTCTATAATTTTACAGTACTAATCAAATGCTAATAATATTTAGATATGTGGGATTAATAAAAATTATTCAAAGAGCACCGAGTAAGTGTAGTTATGTGCAACAGCGAAATTCCTCGAGCCAATGACCATGGCGCAGTGAATCCCAAGGGCGTCGAGAGCGTCGCGACGCCAGACGTCATTCACCTGATGATGTATACTGACTAAATCCGCAGTGCGGCGTTGCCGACGTAGCGCCGCGACGCCGATTCATCGGCAAATGGGTTTTACTGAAAAATAGACAATAAAAGTTTTGCTACTTTTAATATCCATCCAATAAAAAAAGAATATTAAAATAAAAACTGAAATGGCGAATTCATGCTCCGACTATTTAAGCACAACTAAATATAATTTGTATAGAACAATTTTTTAATATTTTTTATTTGAAAATTTCTTAATAATTTAATATTATTAATAGTACACATAAAATATCTACAATAATTGTGGCGGTTCCTGCTCCACCTGATCCGGTAACGACTCTGCCGCTAGCCCCGAGAGGGCGTGTGAGTCGCCGAAAACAGCTGTTGACAGTTCGTACTGAATGTTAGAAAAAAGAAGATCCGAAGTCAACTGTCATCTGTCAACCAGAGCCAAAAAGAACCGCTCAATGCTCAACTCATGATTTTTCTTGTTTATTCCAATAATAATTACGTGTTTTTCTTGTGGATACAACAATAAAGTTTGTACATCGTTAAAAGCAGTTTTATGGGACCCCTGTAAACCCATAATTGGTGACCCCGAAAGAACTTAGAAACTCTAAAATACGTGTTGACCTGTGACGTGCCACGTGCTACAAACAATACAAAACTATAACAATTTCGTGCAATAGTGTGCATCGTGTGCCGGTCAATTGGCCCACTCCAGCCGCTTCGTACTGCAAACAAGAACTTATATACCTTTTTTTATTTTTGTCTCGAACAACTAAACTTATACGCAAATTTACAGATTCGAGTGAAACAATAATTATGTCTCGCGAACAACAAGCAGATCCTGTTCCGGAGGATGACTGCCCGTTTCTTCCTGCCTCAAACACAAACCCGGGAGAGCAAGCACAAGGTCACAATCAAAGCTTAATAGGCGAACCACTACTTTTGAGTTCGTACGTACCTTCTATGAATGTCGACGCTGTAGCTACCTGCAGACTGCCTCCTTTTTGGAAGAATCATCCTAACATGTGGTTTATACAAATTGAAGCACAATTTCAATGCAACAAAATCATTTCGGACGGTGCTAAATATAATCAGCTTATCACGGCGTTAGATGCTGAGACGATGATAGAGGTATCGGATGTTTTAAGGAATCCTCCCAGGACGAACAAATACGATCATTTAAAATCTGAAATCATCAACAGATTCACCGATTCAGCTGATCGACAGCTGCATAAAGCTTTAACAGAATTGCAACTCGGAGATAAGAAACCGAGCCAGCTTCTTCGACAAATGACAGCCTTGGCGGGTGACCGAGCAACTGAAGACGTACTACGCGTGCGTTGGTTGGCATTGCTTCCCCCAAGCACTCAAAAACTTTTAAAAATCCTTCGTTCGACAACGCTGGACGAGCAAGCCAGATTCGCAGATGAGCTATTGGAAACTCAATCAGGTTCTTATGTAATGTCTACCAGCAGGGCCGATAATCGATCATATTCACCCAGCAATGGATTTACAACTTCAATTTTGAACAATCTAGCTCAGGACATGGCGGCGATTAAACTCTCATTATCGGAGCTCATTTCGCTAACCAAAGAACGTGCTGACTTTCGGAATCAAAGAGGCCGCAGTTACAGCCGTGCAAGCTCCAGACCTGCATCACCAGCTCCCAGTCGTATATGCTATTATCACCGCAGATTCAAGGAGAGAGCCAACATGTGTACACAACCGTGCTCCTTCGTACCGCAACCTCAGCCGGAAAACTAAAAAAGCTGTCGTCAATTCAGGCGGTTGGCGACAGCAATAACAACATCCTGAAACAGGAACACCGTCTTCACCTCCACGATAAAAAAACGAATATGAGATTTCTTATTGATTCTGGGTCGGTGATATCATTGGTTCCAAAATCATCTTTTAATACAAGGCTAAAGCAGGATGACGTTCTTCTGTACGCTGCAAATGGTACAACGATTCATACTTACGGTCAAAAAACATTAACTCTTGACTTCGGTTTACGACGGGCATTCAAATGGTCCTTCATTATCGCTGACGTGCAATCTGCCATCATTGGTGCGGATTTCCTCACTTATCATGCCTTACTCTTGGACTTGAAGGGTGGTCGACTCATAGACCCGATCACCTCTTTCACCACAAAGGGCCAAATTTTCCAGGCAGCAGTACATAGTGTTTCGACAATCGACCAAATTAATTCCTCTTCTGTGGAATACAAACCTTACACAGATTTACTGAACGACTACATCGATATAACTAGACCTAACGCTGCACCCACCACCTGCGCAGATAGCTCTGTGGCTCATCATATCATCACAAAAGGACCACCAGTTTTTGAAAGATTCCGCAGGCTAACTGGCGACAAACTAAAAATAGCGAGAGAAGACCTCGACATGTTACTACTCCATGGAATTATCCGTCCCTCCAGTAGCCAGTGGGCCAGCCCGATTCATATGGTACCAAAGAAACTTGGCGGCTGGCGTACCACCGGGGATTATAGAAGCTTAAACTCACTTACTGTTCCAGACCGCTACCCAGTTCCACACTGCGAGGATATTCTTCAGCGACTCCATGGCTCCAAGATCTTCTCCACTATTGATTTGGTGCGGGCTTACTATCAAATACCTGTGAACCCAGACGACGTACCGAAAACCGCCGTAACAACCCCATTTGGACTTTTTGAATTCCTGGGGATGCCGATGGGTCTCCGTAACGCCACACAAACCTTTCAGAGGCATATGGATAACCTTTTTAGGGGTTTGGATTTCGTGGGTTGCTATATTGATGACTTGATAGTGCATTCCGTTTCGCATGAGGATCATCTCAAACACCTTTCTATCGTTTTTTCTATTCTACGAGCAAACAGACTGACCATCAACCCGTCAAAATGCCAATTTGGCAGGACAGAGGTGGCATACCTGGGTCATACGGTGAGCAAAGACGGTTTCCGCCCACCGGAGGAGAGAATCCGGGCCATTGTTGATTTCCCAAAACCTGCGACCGTCAATGACCTACGCCGTTTCCTTGGACTGATGAACTATTATCGCAAGTCTATCAAGGGGGCTGCGAAACTCCAGGCCCCGCTAACCAATTTTTTGAGTGACGCCAAAAAGAAAGACAAACGCCCGATCCCTTGGACAGGAGAGGCCGAGGAAGCTCTAGAGGCTTGCAAGCGTGGCATCATAGAGGCCGTAAGAATTCCATTTTTGGCACCAAACTCGCCTTTGATGCTTAAGACGGATGCGTCTGACACGGCAATTGGTGCAGCCGTTGAACAACTTCAGGACGGAGAGTGGTTACCAATAGCCTTCTTTTCGAGAAAACTTAGCCAGACAGAAACTCGCTATAGCACCTATGACAGGGAGTTGCTGGCAATATTTGCCTCCATCAAATTCTTCCGCTATATACTTGAAGGTAGGTCTTTTGTCATTCAAACGGACCACAAACCGCTGACCTACGCATTTTTACAACGCGCTGATAAAGCCTCCCCGCGACAGCTCAGACAATTAGACTACATTTCGCAATTCACGACTGAAATTATTTACACTAAGGGAGAAGAAAATGTAGTAGCCGACGCGCTTTCTCGAATTAATGTAATAAATATGCCCACAAAGCTAGATGCCGAAACAATAGCCAACGCTCAACGGAACGATGACCAGTTAGCCGATCTGCTGGAAAACACGTCGCTTACCTTACAGAAACTGACAATTGATGGTCACACTATACTGTGCGACGTTTCCAGTGGCCGCATTCGTCCATTTATTCCGTCCAACCTCAGGCAGGAAGCCTTTAAAACCGTTCACGATTCATCTCACCCAAGTGGCAGATCTACGGTCAAACAAATCAGAGAGAGGTACGTCTGGCCAGGAATTAAAAAGGACACTCTTCTCTGGGCTAGGCAATGCATAGCCTGCCAACGTTCGAAAGTACATCGCCATAACCGCACTATCCCAATGCACATCGACGTACCAGATAATCGCTTCGATCATGTTCATCTTGACTTGATCGAACTACCGACCGTCGGAGGCCTACGTTACTGTTTAACCATGATAGATCGTTTCAGTAGATGGCCTGCTGCTGTTCCTCTCGCTAACATATCCGCCGACACTGTAGCTTCAGCTTTTTACAACCAATGGGTTTGTCAATATGGAACTCCGCTCACAATCACCACAGATCAAGGGACCCAATTTGAATCCGCACTTTTCAGGGCCCTTGCCAAGTTAATTGGAGCAAACAGAATTCATACGTCGCCTTATCATCCGCAAGCAAATGGCTTAATTGAACGCTGGCACCGTGCGCTAAAAGCTGCTCTAATGTGTAATTCTCAAACGCCGTGGCCAGACCTTCTGCCAACCGCTCTCCTGGGACTGCGTACAGCTTATAAAGAAGACCTCAAGGCTTCTCCAGCGGAGATGCTATTCGGTGCCCCATTACGTATACCGGGCGAATTTTTTATTTCGGAGGAAACCGAAGCGGACCCACAGTTCTTTTTAGAAAAATTTCGAGAACACATTCGAACCTTAAGACCCACCCCGACAGCCCACCACACGAAGTCCAGACTGTTCATTCTAAAGGACCTGAATACCTGCAGCCACGTCTTCAGAAAAATCGAGGCTGTTAGAAAGCCTCTTGAACACCCCTATTCAGGCCCGCATGAGATCATCAAGCGTCTAAACGACAAAGTATTTATCATCCGCATTAAGGGGGAGGATAAAGCAATTTCTACCAGTCTACTGAAGCCCGCCTACATTACCAAGACTGATGACAACTCCAACCGATCAGACGAGCAAATCACTCCGCAGATCAACCCCACCACGGATATCGACAGGCCAACGAGAACATACGCCCGTGCCAAGAAGGTTTCGTTCCTTACTCCTTCGCAACCTCCTTCGCCGTCTTCTTCGCAGCCTCCTTCGCCGTCTTCTTCGCAAGCTCCCTCGCAAGTCACTGGAGGGGGAGTGGATGTGGCGGTTCCTGCTCCACCTGATCCGGTAACGACTCTGCCGCTAGCCCCGAGAGGGCGTGTGAGTCGCCGAAAACAGCTGTTGACAGTTCGTACTGAATGTTAGAAAAAAGAAGATCCGAAGTCAACTGTCATCTGTCAACCAGAGCCAAAAAGAACCGCTCAATGCTCAACTCATGATTTTTCTTGTTTATTCCAATAATAATTACGTGTTTTTCTTGTGGATACAACAATAAAGTTTGTACATCGTTAAAAGCAGTTTTATGGGACCCCTGTAAACCCATATAATTAACTTAATGACGCCATCTGGTGATCGAAGATCAAAGTAAGAGAAGTGTTTTGTGTAGAGAACTTCTCGATTTGCAGAACC
This sequence comes from Phyllotreta striolata, assembly GCA_918026865.1. Lineage (NCBI taxonomy): Eukaryota > Metazoa > Arthropoda > Insecta > Coleoptera > Chrysomelidae > Phyllotreta > Phyllotreta striolata. The sequence continues at coordinate 5,948,510 of OU900098.1, read as the reverse complement.
CACTGAAACTGAAATGCTTTTCTTTCAATATTTGTGTTACTTCTTACGAAGGACTTTGGATTATTAGGAGACCAGAACTGCCCAAGGAAATCATATCTCAATAGAATGTGGATATGTTGAATAACTTCAAAGAAACAACACCAAGGAAACAAGGAACAGGGACAAATAACAAAGAATTATCTTTTTTGTTTTATAAATTACCTCTGGTTTTGAATGTTTTCGTGCATTTAAAACTTAAATTAAGCCAATTCATGCCATTGTTTATGCAATAATAAACTAACTTATCATATTTAATACATTTTATGACAGTTCTTCTACACCGGTACTTACCATTTACCATTTATAAGTATACTCGTGGTGTAATTTGTGTTGCCTATATTAAATGGATAAACTAACCAATTTTTTATACAATAATACAATTTATTTAATAAATAATTCCTTAAAGAAAGTATTTAATAATATCCTTTTAAAACCGTTAGAAAAACAAAAAAAAATAATTACATTCTCTTATTGTACTATAATTGAATTACAGCTGAGAGTACAATATAGATGAAGATTTGAGTGGTAGAATGGGAGAGTAACTCTCTTATTTTCCACATGTTTTATACATAAATCGCGCTTATTATAGAAAAATCAAGCACAAGTTACCAATAATTTTTGTCACCTGTAACGAAAAATACGAAACATCCTGTATAATCCAATCAGTGACGTCGGTGAACAGGTAGAAATAGAAGTCACTATTCAGGTAGGACGTTTTACAAAAATAATTCGACCCTCTGAGGGTACACAATCGGTTGAGTTTTTCAGGCTCTTTTGTGAAAATTTACGTTTTTCGTAAGTCTTTACAAAGTATATTCACACAGAAATGACCAAGAGATTCGAAACACCTGCCTGAAGTTGCTATTGCAGGTATTTTAAACATTTACCTAAGTATAGATAATTTTCCTTCTACTTTTAATTTATGTGTATAACTAGGGAATTGATACATTATCATCTAAAATAATTTTAAATATTAAATATATATTATAATAATGTTGGATTTATCAAGCAAAATGAGTCTCATATTATGCATTAATTCATTACAATCACTACCACTGATAGTTAAAGTCATTATCGAAAAACTGTCATTACAAATATAGAGAAGTAAATAATGGATTTCATTATTTGTAACAAATTGCGTGCAGTTCCTTTTTTTTATTTTTATCGAAATTAATATCGTACAGGTAGGCTTCGAATTTTATTGTTTTTTTTTAATGAATTTTATATAAACTCTGTTACACGAATTACATAGGATGATAACAAAAAATAAAGGAGCATAAAACAGAGCGCGATATTTCATTATTTTTAATAGAATTCAATAAAATTGCATATTTCGATGAAATGAATTTGATGCGATTTAATTAGTGTTGAAATCTATGTTTATGAAATAACCTTACCTACACTACATCTTTTAGATAATCGAGTTGGTATTTATTTTGTTCATTTTTCTTATAATGAAGTAGATAATAAAAAAATAATTGGATGAAATAACATTTGGTTAAATAAGACAAAAAAATCCTAATTCTAAGCCAAGCGAATTTTCTTACAACGGTAATTTTTTTTCGAATTTTCTTTTACTATTTATATAATTGCACATTCGGACTAATCCTTGTACATATCTAGTTAGGTACTTAGTGAAAGCGAAGATCCATTTCACGCGTTTTTTACACACAAGGCACTTACACCACGTACTCGCCTTAATTCGTTACTATTAAATAATTCATATCGATCGGAGCCATTGCACAATCGCCTCAACTAGGACGTACTTTACGTTGCGTTACGTAACGTAACGTAATGCAAGACGTTAAATCCAGACCGTATGAAAATAATGCATTTTAACGATAGCACGTTCCAGTACTTTCACGTGGTGCTTTGGAAGTTTGGAGTAATAACTTACAACGTTATCTTACTGTTTTTTTACGTTTATTTTACGTAAATGTGTCGATTTAAGCGTAACGCCATTTTTACACAAGTACCTACTCTCTTTAATTTAATTATTATTTTATTCATAAAGGTTATGTGTATTGAATAGGTAGACTGTTAAGAATCGTTTTCTGTAAATAAATAACCTAATGGAATGTGTATAAATATAATTACAATGAACATTAAAAATTTCAACTGTAATGAAACTTTTGGGGTATATTAGAGGAAGTTATTAGGGTTTTGAGATATTTATCGATATTCGAAACAGTGTAATGAATTTTTAATTTTTCCCAATCTATTCACGATCTTTTGAACGAGATATTTGTACATTGTATATTCCGATATTATCCTATTGAAATGGCTAAAAAAATAATGACCATCATAATCATTAAAATGAACAAAATAAAACAAAAAAAAATTAAAGACATAAAGACCCATAGATTCTTTTATCTATAAAAAATGCCCAGAATACTTTACTCCTCTGCCATATCTTCCCACGCAAACCCAATCACCTGCACACCCGATAGACCTGAGCATCTTTCATTTTGTTTTACACCCTGTACATAGTATCTACCCTTAACAGGACCGTTTCTACCTCTCGACCTCGCACCCTCTTCACGACTTCTTGCCGTCTTCAGCGGAATCTCGACCGTTGAGTGCCCCTCATATCGCGTTATTATCACCGAGAGAGTAGCAGGCGATCGAAACAAGTGGGAAACGGTCCCATAGCAGGCTAGATGCTCGTCGAGGAAGGTACCTCGGTGCCTACTACGATTCTATTCGCGTTTACTTTGACTAGTAAGGTCTCCGGCTCGACGGTCATCCGGCGAAGAAGTTTTGGTATATACGGAGTGTTTGCGTTCCTTTTTTTTAATATCGGTGGATTTATTATGTTGACATAGAGAGGATTGTAAATTTCGACTTTTGGTGGGTTTGTGTGTGTTTTTCAAAATTTTGGATTTCGATTTTCTTGGATTTTATCGGGAGAAGTTTCATTCTAAAGGTAAGGGTAACTTAAGCTCTGTGATTGATAAAATTGGTTATTTTTTAATGAATTACCTACGGACGGTTATCACATAATAGATAAAGAGTGATGTGTTTAGAGTCGATTTTCTTGTGCATTTTCAGGAAAAGCTTTTTTATGTTGCGTTGTATCGGGAATATACAGGGTGGGTCAACAAAGCAAATTCCAATTATTTTTTAAAGAATTGCAGTTCATTTTTATTTTTAATTTGTCAAAAAATATAATTTGAGATAATGTCCTATGTCGTAGGTAGGTACTATTATAAAAATTTTCAATTAAAAAAAATAAATTAAAAAATTTTCGATCATAAAATTATTATTGCAAATATAAATTAATTGTTCTAATTCCAAATGTTACACAATTAACATAGAATATAAAGATAGCATAATTCAATTGAAAAAATAAAAATAAAATCGAAAAATGAGCTTTTTTCTTACTGCAATTTTTAAATATTATAAAGATTCACCCTGTACAAAATTAAATGAATTAATTTAACCTTAACCTAAACCACAACTTCGGCTTTTTATTATATTAATTAATAGCAATATTCAATCAATTAAATAAAATATTTTTTGAAATAAAATAAATATCTAATTATACGAAGAGCCCCATCGTCAAGTTGAATAAACTTGGCGTTCCGAGTGGCTTTAGATGCAGGAAACAACTCCAATTACGTCATTATTCACTAGCCAACGTTTATAAATTTAATTTATTAAATATGAGACAACGCGGTTTGTTCAATTGGTAAATTGCACTGTCTAAAATGTGGTCAAAACTATTTTGGACTCGGTTTAATTCTTTCGTGAAGATTTTCGTGAGTCACCCGGTTTTCGAGAAATAAAATTGGACATTATTCAATCCACCGACTAGAAAAACATTCACGTGGGTGTTTAGGTACTTTATATACAGGGCGAAATTCCTCACCAAGAAATTACCGAAATAAAAGAGAGAGTGTACTTAAAGCAAAGCTAACTTTTACTTATTGATAACGTGTAATAACAATGGTTCTCAAGAAAGCTAATTGCCCGCAATAGAATTAATTTTACTAATTTCGCACCATGGGAAGTTCTTTAACACTAAGTAACCGAGTTTGTGAATGATATCAAAAAAATATTATTATGTTCAAGAATAACTCGACCTATTTGTTTAATCGGAAGAGAGAACTACACAGATATCAAGTAACGTAATAAACAAATTTAAGTAGTTTGAAAAGTCTTTATTTAAAATTAATTCGAAATCTACTCCAATGTGAGTATTTGTTATAACGGATTTTTAGTGCTTCGATTATCATAAATTTGGGACATACGGTATAATTACATTTACCCTTATAGCAACTTATGAAGTAATGGTATATGTGACGTCATCGCTAACTTAATTTAAACATACTATACTCGATAAAAGATGCTTGACAAGTATACGAATAATAGTAATAAAAAATAAATAACTATGAAACTTTCACCTTAATCGTTACCTCTACCTACTGTTCGAAAATTCAAATTGACCCGTTTGACCCCTAAAAGCACAGAAAAATGTATTTATATTCTGCACTTCTTCCGAAGGAAAGTCAGCAGAAAAGTGTGTCGACATTATCATACACGCGAGTACATGGAGATAATCGATTTATACGAAATCGGCAATTCAATTCCACAAATTCGTAGATTAATCAATTAATATTGCATCCGGTTGTTGTTTATTGATCCTCCCGTTAAACTTTAACCCTACAAATCTATGGTAAACATTCTATATTTCTAATTTGTGTAACTAATTCAGTTTATTACAAAAGTAGCGAGAATTGCATTGTACGAAAAGCAAGATTTCTATACAATTATTATTCATTAATAGTCATTGAGCTTCTAGATGAGCGTTTTAATCATTGTAAATAAATAAGAGGTCATTCCACTGAAAAGTTTCAAACGAAAATATTTGCTCTGGAATCCTTTCCTGCTCTTATCAACGTTAGATAAATCGTCATTGAAGCTCAATTAAATTATAGCCAGTTGCATCAAATGAATGCTGTTAATATTGTTGAGATTATACATAGTATATTACGAGAGAATCATTTACATTCTATTCTGCAAGTTTTTTATTTTTAGTGTCTTTTATTAGAAATAGAAATTTTATTTTTTTTGACTTGCGAAAAGTCCGCCGAAGCGTCTCGAGTTGCCTAAAAAAATAACGACACTCGACCCGAACGTTTTTCCGTTAATTACGGATATCGATTGCGAAAGAAATCTATGCGAAATTCGCCGGCGGTTTTGTCGAAATTCGGCGACCTTTTCGATATTTAATAAGGTCGACGAAGAATCGTAATATCCTATGCAAAAGGGTGTTGCATAACGGTTGCGTAGATTAATTTCTCTTCGAGGTTTAAGGGTTGATTAATGCAGAGTGCTGTTGGCCTGAAGATCTCTCGGGAGGCACCGAAGAGACGGGGATGTAACATGAAATATTCGTTCATTATAACAGATTATGAAGCTTTTTTGTATAATTGAAGATACAGGAAAGTTTCCTGATTTGTGCTGGGGATTTTTCGATTACTTAACAAATAAAGTTTAAAAAACTTGCAAGGATACATGCAAGTTCTCTGTTTATAAAGAGATCATAATATAAATTGAGTACAACGTTGTTTTTTTAATGCACCATACGTTTATCTAATTAATTCTTGGCATGCATTATAAAATTAAGAAACATCCTTCGGTCGAGCGCGTTCGATAGTCCTTTTTCACGTCACATTGGGTCGTTGAAATTCGAAATCTAGGACATCGTTATTTTTTTGCTGTTTATCCAATTACATTATGCACACATGTAATAGTAATTATTTAAATTTATCGATTATTTTTTGTAATTTATAATTTTTTATTACGCGATGCTTCAAGCATGCTATTTATTTAAGCAAAATTTTTAAATCTTGTTTAAACGGAATGGTAATGTAGATTAATTTGTGCAATTTTAGTGTAGGAAATTTTCAAAAAATTATACACCTACATTAAGTAAGGTTAATAAAAATTAATTATTCACGATTCCCTTTTACTTTTCATGTTATCCACCGTTAGTTTTGCATTAAATAGTCGAACTCGAATTGGCTGCAAGTCACCTTGCAAAAGGCACCTTTCATTTATTTTTCAGTCGAAAAAAAATCGACTGGTCTTGTCCGTATATCGGCGACTTTAACATTGAATAATCCATTCATTGTTAATAATTTACACTTGGTACACGTACACCATTTATTAGAACCTATATCGGATTTATCCGGCGCAGTAGCGGATCCCGATTCCTCGAATGGTACTGTATAATTTTTTCCCGACCATCCTCAGCAGCCAGCAATTCGCCAAAGAGTGCACCTTGCACTCGTTAACGGTACCCCGCGTTAATGGTCGCAACGCAACGGCCTAACGAGCGACTTGTAGCATGTCGGGTACCATAAACGCCGGTACGATGGTCTCGAATAACCCAGATTTCGAGACCTACTGACTCGGAAGTCAGCGAGACTCGTTTCTGGCCCGGCGTCGGAGGAAAGTAAAAGCGAGAAGAAAGGCCATGCGGAAAAAAAAATTCGACCGGTCATTAATTACTGGAGGAATTCGAATTTTTGCACCGAAAAGCCTTCCGTAACTGCGGTATATCTTTCATAATATTGGATGATTAATTTATGTAGGTACGCTTTTAGTGGGGTGTTAGAGGGTGGATTAATGTTTGGAAAATCGTTTGAGATTTTCAAAAAATTTCATTTTTGTAGCATACCCCACGCCTACGCCACTTGATATTTTCCTAATTGTTTCTTCTCACGTAAATTACACCTATTATACATTTAAATTTCAATCATATTGCTCAAATGAACTTCCCAATTTCAATGATAAATTAATGATAATACTTATACACAAATTTTTGAGGGCACCTATACTTTTTTTTATACTTTGAGGTTGTATACAAATTGAGGTGAAAGTATACGTAATTATGGAACAAACTCTATGCAAATAGAGCTACTTAAGCTATACTCCTAATTAATTTTTTGTACCCTAACAATTCAAAATATCACAATTTTTCTCTGCCATTTCTAGTGCACAATGTGCCGCTTTGTTGACTCTGTATACACACGTAGGTACTATATTATGCAGCACAATTGATATAAGAAAAACGGTATTAGAAGAGAATAGTTTTGCATTTATTGTATAACTTTCAAAAGTAAACTATCAAGGTTAGGGCGGTACCTTGTGGTACCGCAACGGTGGTTCGGTTATGTTGTATTAATACGTTTATTTATTATTCCTGACGCGTAATGCCATTTTTAATTGCACGAGCGAGTACCAAATACGGTACGATTTTTATAAACCACGTAAATATTCGACGCACCGATGGTACCGGGATATTGTTTTTGTCCGAATTGAAGCGAGGAGATTTTGCGGGCATGTGTCAATGAAATAAACAATGGGTACTTACTATATTGGAACATTTAGTCATTAGTATGTGGTCAATGTATCAGCCCGAAAAAAGAATTTTTTGGTCAAAAATAACTGAGTAATGAGTAGTACTTTGTATGCGATATACCTGAAAAATCTTTGTTGTCTGATGAAAAAAATTGAGTAGGTATAGTCGGTGCAAAACAAATCAATGCACGTCACTACTGTCGTCATACTTGCCAAGCATTGTGTCCAACTTTTAAAAATAAATACACAAAATAGATTAAGCTTAATGCCTGCAGAATTCAGTTTAATATTGACAGGGGATGATAGAAAATGTTAAAAAGCAGAATTAAATCATCCAATAAAATGTTTGTATATTATAAAATTATTATTTTCTTATAGTAGGTTGGTAGGCACTGACTGTCAAGTTGCATAGTTGCCGTTGTCATTCGATTGGTACTTTAAATTTTTAATTTCTTCTTCTATTTTCTAGTTTACTTGCCTCAATAACTATACTAAAGGCTATTCAGCCTAATAATCAAGAAATAAGAATTTTTTGCGTAGTTATCTTATCCACATGTTAGAAATGACACAATTTGAGCTCTAAATAATTCAGATTCAGAAAATTTCTCAGAAATTTTACTATGTACTCTTTTAAGAGTCAATATTGTATACAATTAACTCACGAGGAACGTAAACTCACTTTTTAAAAAACGAAAATTAACTTTTATTTTGGAAACTACAAATTTAAATCCCGACAAAAATACTACGGTTCTTACTACTTTAACTGAATATGGCAAAAAGCTCGATTCCTAGACGGATCCTCCTATTTATGCGACTAGGGAAGTCTAGTCGGCAAAAATAGTCGCAACGTCGTCAAAGGCGGTGAGATGATTATACACTAAATTTTTTACTCACACTGTTAAATATATTTCAGATGATAAAGGAATTTGATGATTAATTATAGTGAGTCCCTGAATACTTCCGCCGTTTAGAAACGTGAAACAGGTACCCCTAATTTTCAATTTGTTCTCGTCATTTTGCCATTTGAGAATTTTAGAAAATTCTTAGATTTTGTAAACTCTATAAAAGTTCGGCAACACTGCCTACTTGTGACGTAGTAAATTATAGGTGACGTGCATTGGTATTTGTTTTGCATCGACTATACTTACAAGTCAATTTAGATTCATTTGACAGTGATTTACGGCAATCATCCTGTATAAAGTGCAATCGATACGACAGAAGCAACGATTTAATAGAATATTTCGCTAAAACTTTCGCCGCAAAACAGTTTGTTACAAAATTGTGTATTATTAATTCGCCACACGAAAATTACGCAACGATAAGTTTTGTTGGAGAAATATAAATTCACGAGACTAGGAAATTATCGATTTTGCTTTCGAATCGACGATCAGGAATTTTTCGTTTTATTAATAAAATTTTCGATACGGGTTATTGTGATTTACTCATTGTATTAAGTAATTTTTCGCATGGAGGAAAAATCAATATGTGGATGTAATATTTGCTCAAATCATTAATATATCTCGTATTGTAATTTTGTGGTTTTTTTTATTGATAGGATGTTTGCAAAAATTATTTAAGTGATTATAAATACCGAAAATTCTTCACATTATTACCAAATATTAATATTTTAAAATGTATACATAGATAAACCTATTGAAAATCCAAATTTATTCCAAATTAATTATTTTAAAATTCTTCAACAAACCAATAATAAAAAAAACCCCTCTTTAATACTGGATTCATATAAACACTGTGTATTTACCTAACCATTAGATCAATAAAAGTATTTCAATTCTCTTAAACAAACCGATGCTGTAACATCTTCCTAACCTTCAACCAACCGATTCAAAGGCCACTCTTCATTCATCTCCACCTGTACCATCAAGTTCAACGTGCACGGATAAATCCTTCGCAAATAAACCAGACATCAAACAAATAATAAAACCACACCCGGATTATTTCATACGACCCACTTTTGTCGCCTGAAAATCCGAACCATCCTCAACTACGACCGGGCGATCTAGATTTTAACGCTAGATTAAACCCATTACAACAACAGGTATTTCTACAAGGACCGATTAATCGCGTACATTTAATTATAATACACCATATAGAGAGAAAGCTGTAGGTACTTATTATTGTAGTGACTTCATTTAAGTAGGTAGTTTTTATTTAATTAAAAGTTGGTAGCCCGACAAAATAACAAATCGTCGTTTGTAGCAAATAAACGATATACAGTGACTTCTTAAAGTCTTCGTACCCACGTGACTTTTTGGGGAAACGTTAGGCAACCCTAATTAATGTATACAGAAAAATTTAAATCGCTAACTATCAGTGCATAATATTTTTTTACTCAAATACCATGGGAGATAGAGGTCTTTTGCAAGAGACAAAAAATGTTCCAAATGAATACAACTTTTCTTAAAAAAAATTGAGAGACCAGAGGCGGCGAACAATGGCTCTTCAATTAAAATAGCTACATACCCAATTTTAGGAAAATCGAATGAAGCGTTTTTGAGTTATTAGAAAAATTTGAAAATTTTCTTTTTAACTTTGAGGCTCCCTCACAGGCAAACAAAGCAGTTTAGATGTAGGTAATTTTGGCTCAATAATCGACTTATTTTAACCCCACCAACACACAGTAGCTCTGTGTACACGAAATTTTGTGACACCCCTTATATCATAATTGCTTATGTTGTTGTCGTTTTCCAGATGGTCGGGTTGAGGTTCGTGGACAAAAACCTGAACAAGGCCTTCTTCAAGCTGGGTCTGTTGGTGGGCAAGCACCCGGGCTACTTCCTGCTGGTGCCCGTCTTCCTCACGCTGCTCGGCATGACCGGCTACCAGCAGATGCACAACAACATCGATCCGGAGTATCTGTTCAGCCCGGTGAACGGGGCCGGGAAGTACGAGCGGAACGTGGCGGAGAACTACTTCAAAGTGAACTACAGCGGCAGGTTCAGCGTGGCGAGGATAACTCGAGCCGGTGAGGATAGTATACCTATTCGTGTGGATCATATACCTATTACTACTATACCGCTTATAATGGTCTAAAACCCGTAGCAAACATTATACTGTGGTGTGCCTGCTTATTTATGCGCATGCTCAAGTGAAAGATTTCTTGATTGGCTACTTTTGACAGAGCAAATGAAACGTCAGAAACGTGCTAGCTTTTATTTTGGTATATTTTTTGATATATTTTTAAAATCGACTTTGACTTGCCTGTGTAAATATGTCAGGTTACCGAATTTAAACACGATTTCAAGAATTATTTTCCTTCTTTTATTTTTAGGCCTCAGCTACTCGCTATTGGTCCTTTTAAAATTAACGCGCTTGCGTATAAACGACTAAGCACACCATAAAGGGTCGGATCTCTCTCTTTAATCGCTACGATTTTCTCTCATGGAATAGATAGGGAGTTAGCAGTATATTAGTAATAGGTATATGGTGTGGATTATCCAGCGGGATCGGATGGTAGTGGTGAAAGCGCGCCGTGAGGTTATAATATGTGCCCCGGGGGGGCAGTGGAGCGTGTAATTTATGTTTATATTTGTTGGTCGACGAAGCGCGTCGATTTGGTATTAATAAATCGCTGCTAGAAATTGCTTATTATTATGGGAAATCTGCCGAGAATTTTCATATAGTAAGACGATGTGCTAAAAAAATGTGTTTATTATACCTATCAAAGTGTGTCAGTTGAACGATTTCTTTGTAGATATAGTTTTTTTTTTATAAAAAATAATTACACTTTCATTGAAGTAGGATGCAAAGTATAATCGAGCTCGCGTAGCGAGTGAGACCATGAATTAGCAAGTACAATAATTTTCTTCAAGTTCGTAAAGTGAGCTTTCTTTGTACACACGATATTTTATACACACTTCGTAATTATTACAAATATTTAATATTACAAATATTTAAAACATTTTTTAAATTTTTTTACCAGTGACGTCCGTACGGGATTTGACATGAATATGTTTGAAGTTAAAATGGTACGCCACTGCTTTTTCTAAAAACCAAAATTATTTTTAAAATCCTTATTTATTTTGGAGAAAATTCGGTCCGACGACTTACTTTCGTACGACGCACCATTTTCGCGTAAAAAAATAAAAACCCAAACAATTTTTTCCTAAGTTCATTTTGAGACTGCTTTTGATATTTTGTTGAAATTTGGTAGGCGCCCACCATGCATGGAAACACTTTTTTTGGGGACAAAAATTAATTTTCTACTATTACCAGTGACGTCCACGTCGGAAATTTCATAAAAATATCCATTTAAAATATTCATATAAATAATAAGAAAATTATGATAGAAAATTTATTTTTTCTCTAAAACTATAGCACCTTGTAGCTCGAAAATTAAGAGGTTTAGCACATAGTATATTGATATCAACTTTTCTTCTTGAATCACCCATATATTCACATCCTAAAGTACCAGTACTCCTTTAATTAACACTCTGTATGTGAAATTCTATTAGAGTCTTCTAATCCAGAGAATTCTAAATTTCTAATAGATACTATACTACATCTACATCTTAAATACTACATCTAAAATATTTTAGAGTCAATGTAGACTCATGAGATTATAATTAGTCGTGTTAGACAGAGAGCAGAAGTTTCCCAATTTGTGGTTTGAATTTCCCGCTGATCTCCGAACGATTTGTGTCCATTTGAGCGTCGTTTTACGAACAGTTAACCATTTCGCTCACGTAACTATCATTACTGATAATAATTTCAGCTATCCAGGTCGTTTTGCAAGGTTGATCTTAACCTCGAAACGAATCGAAAAAGCGTTTAGATTGCATGAAAAATCGTTATTACGTCTTTGTAAACTTCTAATTTCTAATATATACTATTTCCGAGACACGTTTAAATATTTATGTGGACTCTCTGTTTTCGTTAAATTCGGATTTATATTAACATATCTTTATTTATTGTCCTTATTCAATATACCTGTTCCTAATGAACTTCTTCTTCCGCGTTGAGCCCTCACAGCTTCTAATAAGGCCTTAAAATAATGAAGCTTTTTAATGACATAATTTCTTAATTTCTCAAAAAGTGCCACCAACTTATATGGCTGTTAAAAAACCAGTAATATTACCATTTTCCCTAAACTTGTAACAGTAGGTAACTTTTACCATGAGGTTATCTTTACAAAAAAAACCATATTAAAAACATGTTCGGTAAATTTTTGAGTAAATATTTTAATTGATTCCTTTTTGTATACAGGGCGTTTTGGAAGAGTGATACTGACGTCCAAAGACGGCGATAGAAATATGTTAAGGGCGGATATATGGAGAGAATTGCGGCTGTTGGATGGTTACATTCAAAACATGACGGTTTTTTACGATGAAGAATATTTTACTTACAACGATATTTGCGCCAGATGGATGTCGGATTGTTTCATTAACGACATATTAAATTTGGATTATATCATAGACGATGTAAGTACATACATTTATTATTCATTATTTCCTGCAAATTCACTGTGCTATAATATACCGTAAATACATAGCGTTAGTAATTAAGTTATTCCGGTAATTAACCAATTAATTAAAATCGATCGAGATATTTATCGAATTTACCCGCGAGTTATCGACCAGTTCCGGATAATTTCCCGAATAATCGTCCGTGATTCGAAAAAAAAAAACACCAAGGTTCTCTTCAAGTTTAAGACTTGGTTTCTGTATAATGTGTCGGTTAACTGTAAAATATTTAATTACAGGTAAACATAACTAGAACGATTGTGAAATTATCCAATTATACACCTATATCACTTCAATGATTCCATACGTAACTATAAAATACCGGATTATGTACGGATAAATATACAGGATGTCCCAAAATATGTACAATCAATCTCCTAGATTCGGATAAAACACAACACGACATTTTTTCGTTCACATTCACTCGAGAAAGTGTAAATATTAATTCACAACGCGCTTATTGCCTATTATCATTAATACTGACCCCGTTATCTTAGCAACAATGTGCACTCGCCTTTTGTAGGCGTTCGAACTAACTCTCACGGTAATGTTATGCAGTGAATCTTTTTAAAATATACGAACCTTGAACTTAAAAGTGTGTTGTTTTCTCTAAAATTTTAATGAGCGATCGCCGTGAGAGCAATGAAAATACCGCGCGTTATTAACTAGTAAAACATCCTATTAACTGCGCCGATTTATCGATACGTTCACCTCTGGATTAGCCGCAACTTTGACGTTGTAACGTTAACGTTATTTCTCTCGAAATGTATAATATAGGCGCGTTTTTTTTTTTGGTTGCATAAAGAGGAAATGGCCGAGCGGGCAATTGCACGTTGACGTTACGCAAACTTACTAACTAACTCTCAGCGTTTTGTGTCTCCTATTAGAACGCATGCAATTTACAATGCGAGCATTTCCTACGATTACGCGTAATGAGGTTTTAACCGAAAAAGGCGCCTCGACTTCGCGTACGGTGAAAGTAAACTTTATAGATAAATTCGCGAATGATCGGGTCTCGAAGAAATGGTTTTTTCGAGTCTAAGGGTTGATTTTCAGAAGCTGTTTGAATATGCACTTTTATACAAAGGTACCAGCAAATATTTTTATTTATTATTTTTTATTTTTAATTTTTGTGTATCAAAATTTTAAAAGTAGTTTTTCGAGAAAACGGTTCACTCTACGGAAAATCAACAAGTATCGTATACCATTTTTATGTAAAAAACTTCATTTTTTCACATTCTTTAAACAAATCGACAGAAAAGGTTAAAATAAAAAAATTAGGTTAGATTACCCCATGAACCCCCCATTTTAACCCACCCCTGGACAACTTTTTAACCCGATTGAATAGTACCATAAGACATTTCATTTGCTTAGTATGTGTACCAAATTTCATCATTTTACCTTTACTCTTAATGAAATTATTAATAAAAATAACTTTTCAAGAATCCATTTTTAACACCCTGTATACTGATAACCAATGACATTTCAATAAAATGACATTTAAGTTTTTGTCATATTTTGAGTTTCTCTATTTGCTCCCAAAGTTTGACCACTTATTTCAGAAACACCCTGTATAACAAAAAAAAATAACACAAGTGACTGAATGAAAAAAATCAAAAAATTCCAAAAGTTTTCCATGTTTTTGATATTGCATAATAGTAATGTTTATTTTATTTTATTAGTGCCACTAAGTATACAGGGTGCTTCCGGGATATTAAATAGATACTAAAAGGATATATCATAATTAAGAATTTATTACTTACAATAAAATTAAAAACGTCTTTCATTGTTATCTGAATAAGTACCGCATACTACCGGCAATTTCTTACAAATAATCATTAGTTGTTGATTAAATTATTGATTCAATAGTATATAACGTATAGTATATATAGTATATATAGTAATTATACCTACTTTCTATTTACTTGTTAGCGCGCCTATGGTTTATTGCTCCAAGACGGTGATATTACTATCACTTGATAGCGAACGGAGTATAATTAAAGATTACATATGTAGAATGCAATACCTATAAAGAAACTCCCCGTAATAATTAGGTACCTTCCTGTCGAAGAACTCGATTGTGCACGAGTGATGACACTACCTCCTCATAGGAGTGAACGGAGTATAGTCGATTTTCGAATAAATTTTCTTTTCGCAGGTGGAAAAGAAAACTCTCAATCTAACCTTCCCGTTGATGTTCAATCCGGTCACCTGGGACGCTCACGCCTTTCCCGTATTCTTCGGAGGCAGCGAAGTCAGCGAAGACGGATTCATCATCAGCGTACCGTCGGTGCAATTGGTCTACTTCGGCAACGCCGATACCAAGAAATACGATAAAATGTAATTATTACTTCAAATTATAATATTACTTTAATCACAGTATTCCCACTTAATTGGTGATATTAGAGGTCCTTTATCGCAACTCATATACAGGGTGTTTCATAACTATGGGGTAAAATTTCAATAAGGGTCGTAGCGCCTTAGGGAGACATTTCTGGACATGGGTTCTTATGCTCAAACGTCTTCTTTATTCGTTGCACTAAATAATCAATAAAAGTTTATCCTATACTTCGGAAACACCCTGTATTATACAGAGAGTATAAAAGGTCCTTATAAGTACGATCTAAGCACCTAATAAAAGTGTAAGCAAGATATACAAAACGTTTCAAAAAAACATTTTCTTATAATCATCCAGAAAACTCTGTATCTATACTGCTTCACAAAAGTTAAGGAAATCCACAAATATTGAGATTAATTTGAAAGTTGCAGGTTTTTTGATCGCCAAATTTAGTATGAGTTGTAGAGGTAGGGACAAAAAATCCACTCAGATATGAGAGAAAACATTTCATTTCGCATATTTGAAATTGTGGTGATCAAAAAGGCTGTAATTTTTAAAATAATCGCAAAATTTGCGAACTTCCTTAACTTTTGTGGAGCAGTCTTTATATTTCTCCATAAAATATTTAAAATTAAGGAACAATCTGTATACTTAGTACCTACTTGTAATATATTTGGTGATTTGTTTGCTATAGGGGTGCTGCGTGGGAAGACGCATTTCTGGACCTGATAGAAAAGCTTCAGGATAAGGATAATGTGTTCAAACACATTAGAATAGCCCGATTCGCTTCCAGGACTCTCGATCACGAATTGGAGAAAAATACACAGTCGGTACTGCCTTATTTCACCTCGACTTTCGCTATCATGGCTATATTTTCTATAGGTAAATATTTTAATATTGATTAGTGTACAATATTTATAGTATTAGTAATTTACCGAAGGTATTAAATAAATAAATTATCATAAATTTTAATAAATTTGCCGTACCTGACATAAATGAAACGTTATTATATACCAATAGCGTTAATTAGTTTAGCATTCATTTCATTTAATTAATTCCTCTCGAAATTGAAGGTGTAGTTATTTAGACAAATTTTCTTGACAGATTTTTTTATAATATTTCTAATAAAATATTCCATATTTTAGTAATTTTACATTTTAGGACAGAAAATTAACATTAGAACTCTTCAACATTAAGAATCTCTAACTTTACATTAGTGAAGCAAGATATTTAATTCACCAATAAAAATGCAATTTTCTAGTGACTTGCAAGATATCTTGCATATGCATATGCCTAAACTCCTCTGTTATTCAGCACTTCCTTTCAGAGATTTTTTAACTTTAAGAATTTCTAATTTCTCATTTGACGAAGCAAGATATTTAAATTACCTTTAAATTAAAAAGAAAACAATTTTCTAGTGACTTGCAAAATACTTAAACTTCTCTGATACAGTCTGCACTTCTTTTTAGAAATTCGTTAACTTTAAGAATCTCTAACTGCATATTAGCAAAGCAAGATATTTAAATGACCCATAAACTTATCAGTAACTTGCATGATGATTAAACTCCTTTGTAATTCAGCACTTCTTTTTAGAGATTCTTATAGTTTCTTTAAGTTAGAGATTAAGGAAGAACGCAGAAAAACTTAAAAAGAAGTTTAAAGAGAACTTTAGAAACTCTAACTTAAAGAATCTCTAACGTAAAGAATCTCTAACTTCAAGAATCTCTAACTTCAAGAATCTCTAACGTCAAAAATCTCTAACTTAAAGAATCTCTAACGTCAAAAATCTCTAACTTCAAGAATCTCTAACGTCAAAAATCTCTAACTTAAACAATATCTAAATTAATGTTGGCGAAACAACAAATCTACAGGACACAGGACCTATTAACTTAAAAAAAACCGAATTTTCCAGTGACTTGCATGATGTTCGATTCGGTGCGATCCAAACCGTGGCTGGGCCTGTTGGGCAACCTGAGCGCCGCCATGGCGACGCTTTGCGCCTTCGGCGTCTGCATGTACGCCGGCGTCGATTTCATCGGCCTCAACCTGGCCGCCCCCTTTCTCATGATAGGCATCGGCATCGACGACACCTTCGTCATGCTGGCCGCCTGGCGGCGCACCTCCATCAAGATGAGCGTGCCCGAGAGGATGGCCCACATGCTGAGCGAGGCCGCCGTCTCCATCACCATCACCTCCGTCACGGATTTCTTCAGCTTCTGGATAGGGATCTTCAGCCCGTTTCCTTCGGTCACCATTTTCTGCATATACTCAGGTAAAATGGCTGTGATAGACTTGTAAAATCGAGGAAAGGTTTGCTGACTAGATGACGTAGATAATGCAGGGTGACACAGAAGTCACGCTCCACCGGGAATGGTCTTATGGAAACGACTATGGACTAGCCAAAACTGCAGCCGAAGACATGAAAAAGTTGATCTTTTGGTAAATAAAGAGGTTTAAAATCTACCAATCCCAGTAGCAGTTCACATAGATTCTATGTCCTTTTCACTTTCAAGGTTAACAAAAGCTGCCAAAATAAACTGCTTGAGCAAAGATTTGCTTCCAAATCGATTATTCAGGAGTTCCGTCGTGCTGATAACAAACCTACAGAATTTTGTATTGTTTCAAAAGTGGTTCGAATCGAATAATCCATTTTTTGATCGATTTGAAACCAATAAATCTTTGATCAATAGTCGCAGCTGATTTTGGCAGCTTCTGTTAACTTTGAAAGTGAAAAAAAAACATAGAATCTTTCAATAATATCAAATTGGTCTATAGCTAATTCACGTCATTTTCGTGGTTTTGAATTGCTACTGGTATTGTGGGATTGGTCAATTTTAAACCTCTAATTAAAAACTTTTTCATGTCTTCAACTGCAATTTTGGCATCTTTATTGTCGTTTTCATAAGGCCTCTCCCAATGGGGCGTGAGTTCTGGGACACCCTGTATTGAACAATCCTTGGTAGATTATATTTTCCGTGGATTATCGAATGTGGCATTTTTAGAAAAGAAGTATAGCTACTTGATTTTGTTGTTGACAGTTCACCATCACTTGATTGCGTCATATTAACTTGTGTGAGATTGAGCAATCCTTGGTACTTATTATGTCTTTGGATGGTGTTATTTTACTTGTAAATTTGAATTGTAATGTGCTATATTTTTTCTAGGTGCAGCGACTATACTTCTCTTCATCTGGCATTTGACGTTTTTCGCGGCTTGCGTGGCCATTTCGGGTTATTGCGAGCAGAAAAACCTGCATTCGATATTCTGTTTTAAGGTGTTGCCGAAGTCCAAATCGAGTAAGTAAAAATTCTATTATGTCTTTATGATTTATTTATAATTCATTAACGGTGTTCTAATAGCGCATCTTCCGTCTTCCGCTATTTCTATCGAACTGTAGCTATAACTTCATAAACCGAAATCCAATAGACTAAACAACAATCCCACTTACTTTAATAAGGAATAATCGACAATAGGTTATACAGGGTGTTCCCAAACATCGTGCACATACGGAAGGGAGTAATTCTTTAGCATGCTTAATGTTGAAATTTCAAGATTTTTCTTGTTTTTTCTTTACAGATACACACCTAGTTAACTGTAGTTTTTGAGATATTTAAGCTCAAATTTGGAATCTAGATTGCGTTATTGGGTATGTCAGATGGTTGTTAAATCTATAGGGTGATATTTTTTCAGGAGTCATGTTCCCTTTTCTCCCTCTAAAGTTTTTGCTGTGCGCCGCTGGCCGATTCTAAAATATTATAAAATTTATAAAATAATAAAATGTAAAAAAAATGAATTTTTTTCTGTTTTGTTCAGAAACTTTTTTTGGCAACGAAGCGTTTGCGGCCCTATGTTTTTATGAACTTTTAGTCGTAAAATAAACCCCAAAAGAATTACCCCATTCCGTATTGTGCACGATGTTTGGGAACACCTTGTATAGAAGACCTCGAAAAATTGCGGAGCGAACGAATCGAAAATAGAATGAAAAAAAAAAGTAGGCGAGCAGTGGCTATCTGCAGATGAAAGAATTCGAATTATTTTTTCCGCTGCACATCCGCGGTCCGGCAGCGCCGTTAGCGGTGAAAGTGATCCGGCAGCGGTTTTTGAATAATTAGCGTTTCAGGTGCTCGATTTTGTTATTACGCAATTTCAATGGGACATCAATGAGCAGTTTATACTAGCGTGCTTTACCGGCAGGCAGATATTATCGATCGATTAATGCGACATTTATGTGACGTGCATGATATATGTTTTTGTTATTCACAAGATTTTTATTTGCTAAATAATTGGTAGTAAAATTATTAAAAAAATTACTGGATTTGTAAATTACACTTTAAGTTAGCCAAGTTAGTCAGACAATTTTAAATGCCCTGTAATTGAACCATGAAAACTCAGTTTAGTTTCTTTTAGTACTGTGTCTGGACATTATCGATACCAAATTTCGACAAACTTCCAGGTGCATTATTGCCAGATATATCATAGAAAATGCATTCGACCGTTTTTCCAAAAAAATTCGAAAAAAATTAAATAACTCAAAAGTGGCGCATTTTTGGCATATGGTGTTATAATCATAGTCATAATCAGTTAATTATAATCATCAAGTCAGGTTAAAAAGAGCCAAAGAATCCAAAAATTAGGTCAAAAATGGTACTTTGCATTTAAAATAACGACGTTGATATCAACTTCCGTTATAACCGAAAGTCACATATGGTTGAAAATATTTTAGAAAAACTCACAACATTGATTACCCCTTACTCCTAAATTTTCAGATTTCTTACTCTTCAGAATGTCCTAACACTTTTAATGGGCGGTTTCCTTGAAAAGCACTGTATAATTAAAAAGTTCACTGTATTAATATAGGTTTGATTAAACAATATATTTTAGGCTCCCCTACGCACCCCTGCTCTGTATCAGTTCTTATGCGGAACACCCTGTATATCCAAAAACTATTGCAAACTTTGATTTTTTTAACACATCATTGCAAAATCAAAAATAATTCTGAAACAAATATTGCAACAAAAACTCCCTGTACATTACAAGTTTATCTTTACATTAAACTACCTATTTAACCAAAACCACCAATACCTACTACTCGAAATACTTAAAACCATCTTAAAACCCTTCCAGAGAAGCGCAACTTCCTCTACCGGTGGTTCTGCAGCGGCGGCGTCGATCCCGACGACATCGACAATCCCCAGGATAACACCGAGCACGGCGTCATGGTGTTCTTCAGAGACTACTTCGGCGCGATGCTCAACAACGGCTGCGTCAAATTCATCATCATCGTCGTATTCATCGCCTATTTACTGGGCGCCGGTTACGGCATTACCAAGATAGAAGAAGGCCTGGAGAGGCGAAAAGTGGCCAAACACGACTCGTACGCCATCGAGTTCTTCGACAGGGAGGACGATTATTACAGGGAGTTTCCATATAGGTATTGCTTTCTTTATAATCTTTTATTCGCTATTAGTAGGTTTGTTCCAGTAGAATGTTCAAATTGTTTGTATTAGTATTGTATTGCGCATGCCTTGATGTATACAAGTTCGTTATAAGATTGGAACATTTCTTGCTGGAACACCTCGAGCAGTTGTTGGGTATCCTGTAATGCGGAAATGTTCTTTGAATCCATTTTGCGAATATTGAAGAACGGTTTCCTCGATATCATTTTTATTTTTTGGCCTCTGCGTTTCTTACAACAATTCTTCAAAATCGTCTTCCGATAATTCATCATAACTAATCATAACTACTTTCGCTCGTAACTTCAAATAAGTAAATATACTGCTCCACAAAAGTTAAGGAAGTTCACAAATATTGAGGTTAATTTAAAAGTTGCAGGTTTTTTGATCGCCAAATTTAGTATGAGTTGTAGAGGAAGGGGCAAAAAAACCACTCAAATATGAGCGAAAACATTTAATTTCGCATTTTTGAAAATTTGGTGATCAAAAAGTCAAACTTTTAAAATAATCGCAAAATTTGCGAACTTCCTTAACTTTTGTGGAGCAGTTTAATTTCCATATTTTAAAACTAAATTGTAACTAAACAAATATTTATGACCAGTGTTGTTAAGTAATTAATTACAAGTAATTGAATTAGTTTTATTGTAATTGAGGCGGTAATTAATTACAAGCTCCTCAATTGTAATTCATTTGTAATTCAATTACTCCTTTCGTTACAAATACAATTACATTTTACAATTATATTTCAATTACATTGGACACAAAAGTATTTATTTAATATTTTCAATACGTGGAAAGTTTAATTCCGATTGCAAATCCCTAAATAATTACTTAAAACTGACACCAAAGCAAAGTAATTGTGATTGTAATTGTAATTGTAACTTTAATTGTAATTGTAATTACATTCGCAAATTTTGTTATTGTAATTGCAATTAATTACAATTTACCAAAAGTAATTGTAATTGTAATTAATTACATATTATAAAGTAATTTTAACATCACTGTTTATGACCAACAACAAACTGATAAAACCATACTTATTTTCGAATTGTTCTAAATGTTCTCACTTCAAATGAGAACAGTTTGGCAGATCTCAAACATAATCCAATCAAAAAACGAATTCTGCTTGAACAGCAAACATTTACTCAGAACATCAAATAACACACTGCTGTCTAAAAACAAAGTTTTAAAATCATTGCGCATGCTCACAATGTTCGTAACAACACAAAACATGCTGCTGGAACAAACCTAGTGTTTCGTGATAGCTATTTAAATTATGATTGCATTAATGAATTGAAATTTGTAGAGTGCAAGTGATCGTCAGCGGTAAATACGACTACTCGGATCCGAAGGTGCAGGCCCAAGTGGAAGAGCTGACTCAAACGTTCGAAAATACCTCGTATATATCGAACACTTTGTATACGGAATCGTGGTTGAGGAGTTTCCTGCAGTACGCCCAACGGAACCAGGATTACTTGAATCTCACCATCGATACCAAGGAAGGGTTCGCTAAATCTTTGAAAGAGGTGAGCGACAAATCACCAATAAATCTAATGGAATTTGTTACAAAATTCTCTCACAAACATCTCTTATTTCCATTTGGTCTACACTATTTATAAGAATATTTTAACATTCGATGATTTTGTCAATGATGTAGAGCATATTTTCACCTCATTGACTATGAAATTTGAATTATTGGCAAAGGTACATCCTATAGAATAATTCTCTGGACTTTGTAGTTGTGGTTAGCTCCGAGCAGCTCCTTCTCCTTGGACGTGAAATTCGACGAAAGCGGCGACGACATAATAGCGATGAGATTTCTGATACAAGCTGTGAACATATCGGGCACGGAGCACGAGAAGGAAATGGTCAGAGCCCTGAGGCAAATATGCAAGGATTCGCCGTTGAACGCGACCGTTTTCCATCCGTACTTCGTCTATTTCGATCAGGTAAATTACCCGACAATAAATATATTCTCCAGTTTTTTTTTTCTAATAGGGTAGTTTTATTAATTTGCTTTGTGTTTTAGTTCGAATTGGTCAGGCCTCTGTCTATACAAAACATGATAGTTGGAGCCGGTATTATGATGTTGGTCACGTTTATTTTCATCCCGAACATACTCTGCTCATTTTGGGTGGCGCTTTCCATAATATCCATAGAAACAGGGGTTATTGGATACATGGCGTTGTGGGGTGTGAATCTGGATTCGATTTCTATGATAAATCTGATAATGTGCATAGGTAAAGTTGAATTTTGTTGTACTAATTTAGACAGTCTGGAAAGTCTGGAATCTTTTACGAGATGGAAAAGGTTAAAAACCTTGAAATTACGTTTATTCTAAAATCAATGAAAGTGGTCAAACTTTAGAAGCAAGTAGAGAATCTCAAAATATGACTTAAATGTCATTTTATCGAAATGTCTTTGGTTATCGGTATACAAGGTGTTAAAGATGGATTCTTGAAGAGTTATTTTTATTAATATTTCATTAATAGTAAAGGTAAAATGATGAAATTTGATACACATACTAAGCAAATGAAAGTTTTCTCTATAAAAAAAGTATAATTATTGATTTTCCATAAAGTTTCGTGTTCACGAAAAATGACTTTTAGAATTCTACACAGAAGTACACAAAATTATTAAACTATTGTCATCTTTAAAAATCTAATAATGAATTCTCTCAAAAACTTGATATTACGTTAAAATGACATTTAAGTTTTTGTCATATTTTGAGATTCTCTACTTGCTCCCAAAGTTTGACCACTTATTTCAGAAACACCCAGTATATTCACACAGAGATTCCAAAATTTAACAAGGCAAACTTGTTTTGTCGACAATCAGGACTTTTTAAAAAGAATAACTTTTCTTCATAAAGCCAAAAACAACGATTTTTTCCTCCATTCAACTCCCTCCAGGGACACACTGTATATGATGTATTTTTCTAGGTTTTAGCGTCGATTTCACCGCTCACATCTGCTACGCTTACATGTCCTCAAAGGCGAGAACTCCCAACGAAAAAGTCAAGGATTCCCTATACGCGCTGGGGCTGCCAATATTCCAAGGATCGATCAGTACCGTACTGGGAATGATGGCTTTGCTCCTAGCCAATAACTACATATTTTCCGTTTTCTTCAAAATGGTGTTCCTGGTCGTTTTCTGCGGCGCCATGCACGGCCTATTTCTACTTCCCGTATTACTTTCCCTATTCGGACCGGGTAAATAAAACAAAACCCAAATCATCTACAAGGTGATTAACAAATCATTCAACAGGATCCTGCAGCAAGTCCTCCCCCGAAGACGACATCAAACTATCGAAAATCGAGCAGTCCCTGCCGCATCCCTACTGCATCCCGCACCCCCAATTCACCCTCAACGGCAACAATTTGAGCGCCGCCAAGAACGCCACGCCGGTCCTGGAGCGCTACGCCAAGAAACCGCACGCCTCCAAGCTCTATCCCGACGCGGACAAGGACCTGGGGCTCGGCACGTCCGAGGAGAACTCCAGCGAATCGTCCATACAATCGCACAAGAAGCACCCGATGGACGACGCCGCCCTGGAGAGGCGGTACCGCGACGCCTGGAGACGGAGCTCCGAGGCCGCCATCGTCGGCTTCAGGAACTCCCAGGTGCTGGACATCTTCGGAACCGATTCGGAGGCTGAATACTACAGGTAACTGTACAGTTCGAGCGTAAGAGTTCTCTGCAATAAAGTATGTAGAGTAAGTGCGCCATGTACAGGGTGTCTAATAAGTTGGTACATTTTTTAACTATAGATCTTTTACTTCTATAAGCAATTCTTTTAAGTAATTTTTTTTAATATTCTGGAAAATAAAAAAGATGGAAATTTTTTAAATGTTTTTTAAATTTTGAATAAATTCCAATACTTACCTGCCATTACCATACTGGTGTCAAAAAATAATAAATAATTAATGACAAAAAATTAATTCTTTGATTGTTGAATTGAAAATGGCTCGTTTTTATACAAATAATGAGTTGGTGGACATTCCGATTATTTATGGAGAGTGTTTCCAAAGCGTTTCCAATCAAAATGGCGACAATTTTGAGCAGTTCCTTTAACTTTTAATGAACAGGGCCGTATTAAATAATTTTTAATAATGAAAAATTGAAAAGATACAGCTCTCTTATTTTCCAGAATATTAAAAAAAATTACTTGAAAAAGTTGCTTAGAATTAAAAAAGTTAAAAAAAAGTATCAACTTATGAGACACCCTGTATGCACCACCATAAGCACTTTTCTCAATAAAAAGTCGAATTTTAAATTTTAATCAGCTTTATTTATATTAAACAATTCCTAAACCATTAAATTAAGAAAAACTTATAATAAAATTCTCCAAAAAATCAAAATCTTTGATATAAATAACATTTTCTAAAGTATATCATTTTTATGAACTTTCAGAAAGTGAACATAATATGGACCACATCCAGATTTTTCCATTTCTGGAGTATAATTGACTAATTCATCTTCCAATTCTCTCGGTAATGTTGATTGTCTCCCAAGTTTTTGGTTGGTGATATCATTAAATGATTTGTTTTGGGCTTATGTTTTGGAAGAATTCAAAAAGCCCATTTTCTTTTCCGTGAATTTTTAATTGCCTCCGCCATTGCGTTTTTTATCTTAGGCTTGTCTGGTCTTCTCTATTGTTTTAGAAGCAATTCTTGAACATAAAAATTAATTTTTAGCCATTCCATATTTAAAACGTGCCACTGGTCCATATTGTGATACTTACTCATTTTGAGATTTTTTTTTCAGAAAATTGGAATATTAATATTAATATTAATATAGAATATTAAAACTTAATACAATTAATTGCAACATGACTCACCTTCCTCATGGTCTTATCCACTAAATTCACATAAAATAGTATTTTTTGAATTAAAAAACTTCCAAAGTTCGCTAAAAAATTAGATCAAGCGTTGCAGAAAACTAAAATAAGGCTGTCGTAAATGTACAGTGTGTCCCAAAAAGTTGTATACAAATGGGAAAAAAGTTTATCGTACATTTAAAAAAAATATTCTTGATAAAATTCTCGGCATAACGTATAGATCCATAATCAGGAACAAAATGTTTAAAAAATGTTCATTATGCATAATAATCAGGAACAAAATGTTTAAAAAATGTTCAGTAGTTATAGCTATACCAGTTCTAGACCACTTTCGAGAGAATGGCCTAGAATCGGTATAGAGTTTGAGGTGGTCTAGAAATGGTACTGCATTTCGAGGTGGTCTAGAAATGGTATAGCATTTCGAGGGTAGATGGAAAAAATATCCAAAAAACGCTGGGCGGATTCGAACCCGGGTCATCCGGACCACAACGTTAAGCGCTTTACCAACTCGGCTACGCACCTACCCGAAGGTAAACGTTCAAAACGTTGATACCTTTCTGCCGATCGGCGCAGCGCTCGCTCGAGCGCTTAGATACCGGGGGCGCGTTTGGGCCTTTTGGCGCACAGGGGATGACGTCACGAGGGCCTCAGGGCGTTTAGATACCGGGCGCTTAGATACCGGGCGTTTAGATACCGGGCGTTTAGATACCGGCGCTTAGATACCGGGCGCTACCGCGCGGGCTCTTGGGTGCGCAGGGGTTCATGATGACGTCAATAACGTTGAACGATTTCGGTATGTCGTTTTAGCTTGTTGAAACTTGTTGGAACTTGTCTGACAGATCTAGTGTATGGTAAACAAACAAGTATAATGGGTTGAACGTATAATCAACGGATTTTTTTTTTAATAAAAGACTGCAATATAATTTTACATTTATTAAAAATTTTCCAAGTCATTTACAACCTTATGTTTATAAAAATATACATATTCCCTAAGTACATTACTTAATATATTATCTGCAGATGATTCACAAATAGCGAATAATAAATCCAATTTACTTAAATAAATATTATTTTGTACATTTGAACGTATGATATTAATGATATTTTTATAATACACACAAAAATTTAACTGCTCCAACATTGATATTCGATGTGATATTAAAGATCGGTTAATATTGATTATTTGATAAACATCATCTTGTGTAAGAGTGTAGACAATTCCATGCTTTTCCAATTGAAGTAATTTTACATCGTCACCAATAATTTGTACTACGGTGAAATAATCTCCGCACTCGATTGTATTATCAATGAAAGATGCATTGAAAAAACTTGTAATTTTTTCTTCGAATATTTCCATTAATGTTATCCATTCGAACGAACTAAAAGATAACTTCGACGATGATACACCTTGACGAACAAGGATGATTGCAGGACTAAAGGTTCTTACTGGACTTAATCCACAACTAATGTGATATTCACCAATGTCGTACGTGACATTCATTAGATAATAATTTTCATCTTTTGCGAGCATTTCATATTTTTCTAAAATCCGATCTAATTCTTCAGATGGATCAAAATCACTCATTGTTTCACTGTTTGAATCGTTTGACGTAGACATCTCGATCACAACTGAGATTTTGTTAAAATTATTAAATTTTATATTGTATCCCTTCTATACAACGTCGTTACTGTCAATCCAACTATTGTGTTTTTTATCAAAACCGAGCCATTTAACGTACATTTTCTTTCCTTTGCGACGTAATACCTTTTCAACTAAATAAATATCAGGAGTGGACGTTTTCAAAAGTTCTTGCTCGTAAAAACCACCTTTAATCGGAGTTCCATGTAAATCTTCCAGTATGTACGTTGTAGGATTCGTAATATTGATTTTAATAATTTTAAATAATTCAGTGGTCCAATTAGGTGTATATCCTTTTTCAAACATAGCCTTACTTTTGCTCAATCGAACAATATCACCAATTTTAAATTTTCGGGGGCCGGCAATTTTTATATGTGAATATTTATCTGTTAAAAGATTTTTCTCGTTGGATTTATTCACTTCTGACGGTTTAAGTCCTATGGACCGATGATGTGTATCGTTATACTCTTTTGTGATGGTCGGTAATACGTCAATCCAATTGTGTGTACCATTTAAAGTTAAATATTTATAAATTTTATTTTTCAATGTTCTTATGGACCTTTCAGCAATGGCAGCTTTGGTAACGCTGTACGTATTGTAATGATTAATTGAATATTTTTTCATTAAACCTTGAAACTTTTTGTTGAAAAATTCGGTTCCTTGATCAGACTGTAGATTTTTCGGTTTTCTTTTTGCTTGCTCAAGAATATTCGTAAACGCTCGCGTAACTTCATCAGCCGATTTCGTTTTAAGGGGATGTGTCCACATAAATTTTGAAAAGCAATCGATAACAACTAAAATCATTTTATATTTCTTATTTTGATATGCAAACGGATGCATCATTGCTACATCCATTTGCCACAAGTCATCAATTCCTTTAATAATAGTCCGACGTCTTCGAAAATTTTTACGAGCTTGTTTGTGTAACTCGTTAACGAGTTGAATTTTTTCTTTTGACATGCTTGCACTAATTATTCTTCCTTTCTAAGGCGACAACCCTTCGGTGTAGAGTTTTTGTTAGATAATTCAATCTTTCAAATGCCGAGTTTATTTTAGATGTCAACATCGATTGTAAATTGCTTTCGATTTTATCAACGTATTTTTTCGTAGCTGCATCATTTTCATCTGTTGGTTGTTTTACGTTACACACTCGTAAATTTTGCATATCAACATCACCCGAATTAGTATGTGGAATTGTAACTTTGGGAATAAAAGATGTCTTTGCACTGTCGACACGTTGACGACGTCCGAATTTGTCAAGACCCATATTGCAAATGATTCAAACACAGTTAAACTATGCTATAATATCTGCTTCTCTGAGTTCATTAATGATGGCGATTATTTCATTATCGTGCGAATTGTTACCGGCCTCTTTGGATGAAATTAAAAGTTTTAATCGATCTACAAGTTCGTTAATATCATCCCAGTAAATGTATTCGATTGGTTTCTGATTATAGGTTAAGGTTGAAAATCCACGACCTGTATGTGCCTTTGGTGCTTTTGGAAACATTGGTCTTATAATATTCATGTATTTATATCTGCTAGTTCCTTTTAAAGTTCCTTTTGAAGTTCGATGAACATCTGATAATTCTAAAAGAGTCTTGTAGGGTTCCAAATCCTTTTCATCGTAACTAGGATAATTGTAAAATATTAATTCATATAAACCTTTGGTGCCAGGCAATTGGGAAACATGATTATTTTCATTAAGTATTTTTATATCTCCGGTTTTAACATTAAAGTCTATACGTTTTTTACCCAACCACCACCAATCATTTTCAGGGTCATATATTGGACCGTATACGTTATCGATTTTTTCATCGTTTTTCCAAAAGTTCTTGACGTATTCTTTGCTTACTTCCGGATACATTTCGATATAAGACCTTATTGCGTCTTCAGATGGAACATCTTCATTTGATTTTGAAAGACGCTCATCAATTTCACTAAATTCCTCATCACTACGTCCATCGTAAGAAACTACACTTTCCATTGGAATATATTTTGTTGCTTTGGGAGATGATGATATAGACGGTGCAAAAGGCTCACTAAGTTTCCTGGTTTTAGGTGACGTATGTGGTGAGATAGATTTTTCTTCTTCTTCTTTTTTAATAAGTTCGGTCTTGGCAATTTTTTCTAATGGTTCCGAAATTGGTTTAAATAGTTTATTAATCGATTCATCTTGCTGTGCTCTGTTTAATTTTAAAGCCAAATATTTTTTTCTGATCGACCTAGCAAGATCGGCAATTTTTCTTTTACGAACCGTTGCAGCAAGTACATCGTTTGACATGTCGTCGTAGAATGGTTGAACCGTTTATATTTTCGGTAACGTCCTTGGTTGATTGGAAAATCTTTAACAATTACCATCGTACCATAACTGTCCGCCCAACATTCAGAGCATATTTTCTTAAATTCGTCAAACGTCATATCTGGAGAAATGTGTTCATCGAATACATGTTTAAGATTAATTTCGTCTTGTTTAAACAACACCAGTAAATTTGTATTATCTCTTATTAGTTGTTTAGGAATTTTGGAAAATGTTTGACAAAGATATGCAGCATCGATGTCTTTATGCCGACACATGGTAAAATATTCTCGAATTTTTCGTTGATTCTCACAAGCGATATCATCAAATATGAATATTGAATTATTTTTCGCTTTAGTTATGCTAATTATTTCATCGTTTTCCTTAAAAGGGTAGTAACCAACACCTTTGACGTTACGTAGAACTTCCTGCAGTAGTTTATACTTTGGTTGATTTAACGTTTTCGAGTACACATAAACGTTATTAAATTTTACACCGTTCGGATTGAAAAGCAGCGAAAGCATAACGTTTGTTTTTCCACAACCACTAGGACCACATATAATTGCTCTAAAAGAATTTGGTAATAATTTTCCATGTTTACTGCTTTCGGATTTTCTAGAAAAATCCAAATTTTCTATTGGTAACGTCAGTTCCTGTTGAATGGTCTTCATAATTTGAAGTTTTCATTGTTATGAGAATCTATAAATATAATCATTCGTAAGATCTCATTGTCATTATCCATATGTTCGTGTACAGAGGTGAAGGTGTTTTGAACTCTCTGATAAATAATTTACCGTTTGAATTGCACCTTCCTGGATATCAATACTGCGGACGTAAGTATTATTTTGTTTTTAAATATCTTTATTTCATTACATATATGTATTTCAGCTGGTACTAAATTAAAAAAGCGTTTGGAACGCGGCGATCCGGGCATTAATCCTCTCGATTCGTTTTGCAAAGAACACGATATCGCTTATTCACAGAGTAAATCTCTAGACGATCGTCACAAGGCTGATCAAATCCTCGAAAATAGAGCTTGGGAACGTGTTAAATCTGAAGATTCATCAGTTGGTGAAAAGGCTGCAGCTTGGTTAGTTACGACAGGAATGAAGGCAAAACGTAAATTGGGTATGGGTCGACCGAAATTGTTTCAACGTGATATCGTTAGAAAAATTACAAAAACATATCAACCTTCGTCAAATTTGAAAAAAGCCGCCTCTGACGCTTTAAAAGTAGCTAGAGTAATCGTAAAACAAGTCGGTGGACGAAAACGTGTGAAAGTACCGAGAGTAATTCCACTTCCTAAAGAAGGAGGATTCTTACCGTTAATACCGATATTTGCGGGACTGTCAGCCTTGGGTTCACTTGCCGGTGGAGCAAGTGCTATTGCAAAAACAGTCATCGATTCTAGAAATGCTCAGAAAAAACTCGAAGAAGAAAAACGTCATAATAATGCAATGGAATCAATCGGTAAAGGATTGTATTTGAAGAAGAACGCTAAAAGAGGATTGGGGTTGTATATGAAGAAGCAAAAAAACTTCCAATAAAGCTGCCCAATAGACCGTTGTATGATATAGATCTAAGATATTTTGCGAAACGACTGAAAATACCGAATTTTCGTGGTGTTTTCATGCGAGACACATTACCTTCAAATCCATTGAGAAGAGAATGCGCAATTGTCAATTTAGATTTGTCATCTAACAACGGAACCCATTGGGTAGCTTACATCAAGAAAAATAACGACGTAGAATATTTCGATTCATTCGGTAATTTGAAACCGCCACCTGAACTCGTTGAATATTTAAGTGAAAATCGTATTTTCTATAATAACGATCGCTTTCAAACATTCAATCAAGTCAATTGTGGACATTTATGTTTGAAATTTTTATACAATGGATGCCGATGTAATTCGACGTCTTTTGAAAAGCGCTAAAAATCTTCAAGAATTGTGGTTCGACTTGACGCAAGAGGAGAGAGAAAAATATAAGTCACTTTTACCATGTCAAACGGATCCGAATCGCCATATTTGGTGTGACGTATGTGGACCTACAATGACTTCGCATTGCGTACTTTGTTTAAGTGAATATATTAAGGATAACTAAAATGTAATGTGTCAGTAGTCATGTCGCAATTGTTGAGAGTAAACAGTACTAATCATGTATTTTCGTTTAAACCTCAGACACCTATCATCTTAAATCCTAAGTACGATTATGAGTTAGCACTTAGATCGTTTACATCGTATTACTCAATTCCTAATATTGAAGACGGTGAAAAATTTTACTATTATGATGTAAACGACAAGGACAAATTAAAAATTATCGAATTTCCGGCCGGCTGCTATGAAATTTCCGATATCGAAGCTTTCATACAGAAAAAAATGGGTCTCGATGGTGATCCTAACCTATACTTTTCATTGAAGCCCAACAACAATACTCTTAAATGTGAAATGTATAGTAGTAAATATATAATATCCTTCAAAGAACCTAATAATATCGGTCGAATTTTGGGATTTTCCGAAAAACTTTTCGATTCTGGTATAACGCATTATTCGGATTTGCCAGTTAAAATTATAAAAGTATCGAGCATACACTTTGATAGCAACATTACTTGGGGAGCCTTCAACGGTGACAGACCTTCACATACGATTTACGAATTTTCTATTAGAGAAGATCCAGGATACGCAATTATTGAAACACCTTCGAATCTATTGTATTTGCCGGTTATACCTCAACGCGTCATTACGAATATTACAGTTTTAGCGTTAGATCAAGAAGGACATCCGGTAAATTTTCGTGGTGAAATAAGCACGATTGTGTTGGAGCTTAGAGCTAAACCTAAATGGGATTAGTTATAAGTGATTGTTTAAATCCGAAATTGTTAGTCTGGCCAAAGCCTTCTAGGGAACATCTAACCGCCGAAAACGTTTCATTTCTTCGATCAATTGGATTAATTGTTAAAAATAATGGAGTTCAAACGAAGAAAAGTCGATAATGCAGATAGCGTTGTTTCATCGATGTTTGATCTTTACCGTTCACCCACGATCGATGAATCAATTCGCAAAGCAGAATATAGAACGTATACTCCGTTTGTTAAATCATTTGAAAATAGTGATATTGTGGAATTTAGTGTGAATCAGGTAGATTCGTTCTTTGCTATGAGCGCTTCTCAATTGGTTATAACGGGAAAATTAGTGGTACATGGAACTGGCAATGTATCACTGGCATCCAATTTCGGTGCATTCTTATTCGATTCTTGTACGTACAATGAAAGCGGTAAAGAAATCGAAACTGTGCGAGATCCCGGTATAATTAGCACCGTTAGAGCATTAACTTGTTATAAATCACAGGATTCACGTCATATGGCTATAGCAGGATGGAATTATGGATCTATGGAACCGATTTTAAATAACACCAACAAAACATTCAGTTTAATGATACCTCTTAAACATATTTTCAATATTTTCAATGACTATCCCATGATAACATGCGGAAGACAAACGATTCGCCTTGTAAGGGCTCGCAATGATAACGATTGCATTATTATCAAGGAAAAAACTGGCGCTCAACCATCCACCGGAACAAACGCTAAGGTCGTTATCGATAGTATCGAATTGAAAATTAAACATATTTATCCTAACGATGAAGTCAAAGAGAAACTCATGAGAGCCATACAAACGGATCGACCTATATTGATTCCTTTTAGAAAATGGGAATTAAATGAATTACCCGCAATCACTCCTAATGCGAGAAGAGAAATATGGTCAGTTAAAACTAGCAGTGCTGTTGAAAAACCTCGATACGTCATTGTATTTTTTCAAACTAATACACGTGATGATGCCTCAGCTGATCCTACAACCTTTGATCACGTACATATCAACAATATAAGATTGTGTCTAAATGGTGAATATTATCCCAATGAACGAATGCGTTTAGATTTTGCAAACAATCATTACAATGAAGCTTACTTTAATTACACTGAATTTTATCCGAGTTATTCGCATTCCACACAAAAAGATTGCGTTTTAACTTATACTACATTCAAGAAACATCCAATTTTCATAATAGACTGTTCAAAACAAGAAGAGAGTATGAAATCATCAACTGTCGATGTGAAGTTAGACATCGAAGCAGATGACGGTTTTCCAGATAAAACAAAGGCGTATTGTATACTTATTCATGACTTTTTATTGGAATATTACCCACTGACAGAAGTGTTTAAGAGTTTCACTTAAATTTAATTTGGTCAGTTTTACATCAACAATCATGAAGGTAGCATTCGTTGACATCCAAGGTATCGTAGTTAACGGTGCCTTCCATCCCAAGGAATTGTCAATTCAAATCGGTAATCAACAATCGACATTTTTATTTAAACCACTTGTATCTTACGAAACTCTTAACGGACGAGATAAACGAACCATAAGCTATTTGAAGAGATTTGTACATGGATTGTCTTATGACAGTGGTGAAGTGGAATACTCCGAAATTAATAAAATATTGGAAAATTATCTGTTCAATTCTGCGGATATTATTTACGTTAGAGGTAATCAGAAAATAGACTTTTTAATGGAAAAATGTAAGGAACTTGGATTTTCATCTTCAATCATCGATGTAACTACGTTCGATAACACGTCGTTTGCTACGGGAAATTTTGTGTCCATCTATCCTAAGTGCCCTCATCACGTATCCAATGGAAAATTTATGTGTACAAAAAATAATGTTAATCACTTGTACTATTGGTTTTTAAATATATTACCTAAATAAACAAAGTGTTTTAATTTTATATCGTCTTGTTTTATTTACTTGTAGTTTATCTCGACAACAATAACAACTCGGTATAGTAGGTAACCCAATACGGTAACGAGGCGATAGCAATTTTATCTTAATAATTTTATTTTAATTTTATTTTATTTTAATTATTTTATCTTTTCCAAGTATTTTTTTTTCAAATGTACTTCTATTAATTTTTTTAATTTAAAATATTGTCATCCTCTTAAAGGTCATGTTATAAAAGAATTTTAACTGACTTTTAAAAATACGCCACCGCACGTGTTAAATGCCTCGCAATGTTTATCGTTATCAGTAAATACCAACTGAGATAATCGCAGATGTGATGAAGGTCAAACTGTTGCAACGAAGTACATAGGCGTTCCAACAGGTTTTAACAAGTTGTTTCTTATTGTGATTTATTTTTATTAATTAAAAAAAATTTCTGTTATAAATAAAAGACTTACAAATTATATTTAATATTTTAATTCGTAAAACTTATATTACATAATCTTAATCTAAATTATTATGAATCAGATAGTGTCCCCATGGAAGGGTGTCGTGAGAATCATGTAGAAGGTAACGTTTATCATCGAATGCACTTAAAGATAATTTTTCTTGTTCTATACTAAATACGTTATGATTAAATGAACGAATGCTACATTGTTTTTCATAAAGAGGTTTAAGATTTACCAAACAATCATAGTAATGTTTAAATGTAATTCTGTTCTTAATAACATTTTTTTTAACCCCTTTCGATTTCTTAACCACCTTATTATTTACTTTATATGAATACATTTTCGATCTAAGACCAACAAAATTAGTGATAAGTTTTGATTGTGCTTCATCTTTCATTTTACCTAAAACTTTTTTATTGACGAGTGGAATATTAAATATATTATCTACAGGATAATCACTTGTATCAAATTTATCTATGTCCATTTTTATTACCTCTTCATATACATCATCGGAAATCAATTCGTAAAAAAAACTATCGGTGTCCATATACAGAAGCTTACACCTATCTATACCCATTTTCGGTAAAATATAATCGTAATGAAAATCATACATAACGGTTTTTGATATATCTAAAATAACCATTCCAATGTATAAGGGTTTATTGAAAATTATTTCAGATTTTCTCATTTCCACAGCCACTAAATTTTCAGCAAAAATCTTTCTCGAATGAAACCTAGGATCGGAAATATAATTTTTTGCTCCGTAACGACCTACCCATGACCGCAAAAGTTTAACGGTTCGATGTTTTCTTACCGATTCCATGGTTTTGCCGAAAACCGCGTTATTCATTAGTTTGAACAAATTTTTTTCGAAATCATTTTTAGCCAACGTTCTAAAAGAATTGTTTAAATCAATATAGCCTTTTAACCATGGTGATTGTTTAAATTTGAGAACTTTATGAATTTTAGTTAACTTTAAACCATGTGTTAATGCCTGTTTTAAATTTCTATAATGAATAACATATTCTTTTTTATCATAAAGTGTTGCACACAATTTTTTAAATTTTGAACCCGATGGAATGAAGTGATCTGCACAGAATGGAAAATCTCGATGATAATTATGTAATTCTTTAGGATATTCAAGATCGACTTGTAAAATGTATCCTTCAGATGAATCGTCAGCTATTTGAGTAATATCAATGTTTGTATCACACCATTCAAATCCTCCGTACGGAAGCGGTTCGGACATTGCTTTACCGTATAAATTATTTACATCTAGATATAATATGTATTTAGAAGGTTTGCATGGATCATAATCTGGTATATATTTATTATTTGCTTTAGAATATCTATTGCAACAAACTGATATACCTCCACGTATGCCTTTCTCTATAAACATAACTTTATCAACATCATTAAGAAGTTCAAGTTCGCATTTTGTGTACTTTAACATTGCCGACCAAGTATAGCCAGGCATTGTGTAATACCAACCTGGATCAAGTTCATATGCTTTATAACATTTTTCCCTAAATTGTTCAAATACATCAGCAAGTAATAGAATATCAGTTTTCATATACAAATCAGCGTATTCCCCTAGATTATTTATATTGAAACATTGCCATACGGTTTTTGCATGGTTGTACTGTTCATCATCGATGTGTTCATCATTTAAATAATTATAGAAATCATCCTTTAAAGGTAAACTTGTTTCATTTAATTTTTCCGTTGAATCAATGTAATCGTAAGGGAAAACTCCCTTTCGAGTAAGTAATTTAAATCTATTTTCATCGAGATGTGCAAATTCTTTTTTTAAAATAAATAGATCGCTTTCACTTAAAGTTTTTACTAAACTATCTAATGATGCTCCTAAAAATCGAAATGAATCTATAAATCTAAATTTTACACCGGTTATATCATCATGAAGTGTAAAAGATATGTATCGTTCTTTATTGATAGGCAAAAGAGTAATGTAACCGTTTGAAGCTAAGTCTCTTATCATAAAATGTGAATCATAACCACTGAGATTATGAAATACTATGGGAACTATCAACTTTTTCTTAAAATTTAAATTACAAGATTGACAACAGAATCCGCGGAAAGAACCATCGTAATGATTATGATCAGATACAACGGTATCTGAAGGTGTAAAAGCTTTTTCACAAAGAAAGCAATGACTTGATTTTACTAGATTGTTATGATCCTTCATCGGTACTATATTTTCTGTTTTAGTTTTAACCAAATTGGCGACATTTTTCATTTCATTAGAGAACCACTTCATACAATCTTCTCCACGGTAGCTTTTATAAAAAGATAACGAATCATCGTGTTGACATTTAAAGTAATAACCTGCACTGTATGCTACATGTAATTGGTATTTTTTCGATTTAGATTTTGAATTTACATCGGTATATTTTTCTAATTTTGACTCGAAATCAGCATAAATTATAAATGGTGTTCTTTGTTTGTAAATAATATCTTGAAATTTAATCGATTGATATTTTGGAAATGAAATTTTGTACTCATTTAATCTCGAACAAATCAATACATGTTCTTCAAATTTGTTCTTATCGTGAAAATAATTGAGGCAGGTTTCGCAAATAAACTTTTTATGACCATCTTTGTTGAATTGACTAGAAATTAAGCGAGATAAATTTTTAATCAAACAATAATGAAACTGAATGCCGGATTCATCTTCAGAATCTTCGAGATTTTCTTTCGGTGGTACTTCATAATCATTTAATTTTGGTATATAAAAATTTTGAATAAGTAATAAATTTACATGATTTTCTAATTTCATTTTTGTTACTCTTAACGGTATTACATTATAATAAAAACCTTTTTTTGAGTTGCAATATTCCAAACCGTATACGTTAACTGATATGTTATTAAGTTTTTCAAATTTATGAATTTCTGAAATAGGCATAGGTAAGGGCAAACCTTCCATTTTGAACACATGATTATAAGGAGGATATGAAGAGGGTCGATCAACGTGTTTTTCAGAAGGGTACAGTGCTGCCACAACGGATCTATAGAAGCAAGCATTGTCATTGTTTTTAATATTGATACAAGCACGTTTTATCATAATTTGTTTCGGTAATTTAATGAAAGATGAAGGTCTTATACCTATATCAAATTTATTAAAATTTATTTCTAAAGAAATTATTTTACTTAAAGCCCAACTTGACCCACGTTCTTGAAATTCAGATAATTTTTTAAAAATTTCATCAATAACGTTTCGTTTAAACCAATCTCGTATATTATCCCCTTTTGTAATAACCTCATTTTTTGTACTAAAGTATTTGAAATCATGATCGACTTTATCCTCATCTAAGGATCCTTTTATAAACTCACCAGAAAATGTTGTATTAATTTTCATAGCAGACATTTTTTTTAAAAGAAAATTAATTTTGAATTTAGTTGTTTTAAATGCATCTTCAAAAAAATTATCCAAATCTTTATGCGTTAAATTTATTATAACACCGGTTTGAATGCGATTTTTAAAAGAAGAAGTAAGATTTTCCCATTTAATCCTATCACTACGATTCTTTGATAATCCTTTTCCCTTCTTAGTACCTACATTTTTAATTAAGACACGCAGACGCTTTAAATGACCTAAATTTGTGATGAGATTTCTCTGTTCACCAACTGACAATGTTACATTCCGCAATGCCTTATTAAAAAGTTTAATATTTTTATGAAGATTTTTCACCCATTTATTAACATCATATGGGTTCGGATTTTCACTAATTATAGCTAATGCTTTTGTACAAACGGTTATTATTTCACTACTAGTATTAATAATCTGATTCATAATACCTAATTAACTTACATTAATTTAAAATCAATATTTCTACTTGATAGGAAAGCAGGTAGTAAAATTAATCAGCATCCAATCTTGAAGCGGTAGTAGGGTTTTATGCACACTGTTCTACAGGTGTCTCCTTAAAAAGAAATTAAAATAATGAAACTTTTTTTTTTCAAGTATTAACGAAAATTTACCTCTATTTGAAAAAGTATTCTAGGCGGAAGGTTCCCACAATCCTGTTTCCAGGTAATGGTCAAGGAGTAGTTTCCAGAACAAAGTTTATCCAAATGTTTTGAATAACTATCCGTCACTCTGGTGGGTAAAAATGTTACGTAATCTCCAAGTTCAACAAGTATTGAACTACCAAATTTTGTTTGTATAACTTTGGCACCTTGTATAGGGTAGGCTACGCCTATATTTAAATCATTGAATTTTATAATTGGTTTATTCTCTTTGGCTTTCAAGCTCACAGCATTTAGTTGATCTACAAACGACATCTAATATTCTAATTAAATAAGTAATATTAAAAGAAATAAATAACTCACCTTTTTTCTTTAGTAGCTAATATCAAACAATTAATTTCACTCAACTAACAGTTCATAAACAACTGATGATTGCATCATTAAAACATTCTTATTTATTTCAATATCAAGGTTACTTACATTGCATTCTATCTGCAAAATAGTTTATCAAATAGTATGACTAATGATTTTTTATTTACAATAACGCACATCCCCCAGACAAGTTCCAACAAGTTTCAACAAGCTAAAACGACATACCGAAATCGTTCAACGTTATTGACGTCATCATGAACCCCTGCGCACCCAAGAGCCCGCGCGGTAGCGCCCGGTATCTAAGCGCCGGTATCTAAACGCCCGGTATCTAAACGCCCGGTATCTAAGCGCCCGGTATCTAAACGCCCTGAGGCCCTCGTGACGTCATCCCCTGTGCGCCAAAAGGCCCAAACGCGCCCCCGGTATCTAAGCGCTCGAGCGAGCGCTGCGCCGATCGGCAGAAAGGTATCAACGTTTTGAACGTTTACCTTCGGGTAGGTGCGTAGCCGAGTTGGTAAAGCGCTTAACGTTGTGGTCCGGATGACCCGGGTTCGAATCCGCCCAGCGTTTTTTGGATATTTTTTCCATCTACCCTCGAAATGCTATACCATTTCTAGACCACCTCGAAATGCAGTACCATTTCTAGACCACCTCAAACTCTATACCGATTCTAGGCCATTCTCTCGAAAGTGGTCTAGAACTGGTATAGCTATAACTACTATGTTCATTATGCATAATTATGCACAAATTATGCCTATTTTTTTACTACTTAATCACAATTTCAATGAACATTTTGCTCTCCACTACAGTTTAGTCATATTTTTCCCTCGGTCCAAATCATTCTCTTTTGTTTTCCCTGCATTGAAGGCAATTTTTTAAACATTTTATACCTGATTGTGGATCTGCAAGTCATGCAGAGAATTTTATCAAGAATAATTTTTGTTGTGAAATGTAAGTTAAAATTTTTCCCCATTTATATACAACTTTTTAGGACACACTGTATGCGTGCATCCTAAATCACTGCAAACGACAGATGAGTCAAGGCAGGAGTGATGCTTAGTGTGTGATGATCATTTACTCCATAGTAAAAGAACACCAAAAAATAGTTGTTGAATTTTAACCATTTATTCTAGTTACATGTATAAGAGAAAAATAAACAAATGATTAAAATTATTTCATCAAATTAACAACAAAACTTAAAAAAAAATTAATAATGTGTTGCACCACCGTGGTGCTGTACACACTCTCTACAGTTTGAATGAAAAATAAAATTTGCTTCTTGGTGTTCTTTTACTTTTGTCACTCAGTATATTATAAGACCGGTCCATATTTAGCGCCCTTACTCTATGTATTTTTATTGCGCAGGCGCAGATCGAGAGCCACAGGATCCTCCAATCGCATAGCGGACGAGCACCGCAGCGACAACCTCCTGAGCCCGAACCGGCACGATGCCAGCAGGAGGTACTCGCCGTCCCAGGAGAGGTACGTGCCTGGAAGGCCCGAAGGGAACTTTGCCAGGTCCAGTTCTTACCACAACATCGTCCATCCGCAGCAGTACGTTAAAGAATCCAGGTTTCCTTAGTGCCCAACCTAAGCGCGGAGGTTATTTATTTCAATTTTTTTTATCCTCAAAGTTCGTAGATTACGTTTCTATTGTATATAAGATGGGAGATTTAGTTGTAATTGTTAATTTACATCATACTTTAACCGACTGATAAATACTCTTTGTGAAGTTTGTTTCAATTTGATTGTTGTTTTAAGTGAGTTTGCGTTAAAGGCGCGGATCAAGTAGCTAAAGCAAGTTACTAAATCAAGCAACTAAATTTTAGTTACTTGTATAGTGTGGATAACTTGATTTACTAACTTGTGCAAGTACCTAATTTAGTAAACTACTAAATCAAGTTATCCTTACCAAATAAAGTAACTAAATAAAGCTACTTGATACGTGTCCCCGCGCCTTTAAGTTTAAGTTTTGCTTAAGTTGTCAGCGCAGGCGCACGAAACTCCTGCAAGCTTGTTGGGACAAACCTGTAGTTGAACAAAACAAAATGGATTTGTGAAGTGTTGCTCAATTTGATAAGTAAATGCCTATCGAGAGTAGGAAACGCCTTAAAACTGTACAGATTAATCTAAGTGAATTTTGTAAAATATTTTGCCGGATGCGAAATAAACTTTAGTAGAATTTGAGCGTTGTAGTTTCATTCGAATGCCAATCAGGAAGGATGAAATAAAAGTTTGTTTTGTATGTTCACAACTTAAAATTTACTTTAATTTATATGTGTTTTAACGAGAGGATTTCTTATTTTTAAGTAGTGAAATAATGCGCGTCGATTTATAAAATATTAATATAAAAATCTATACACAAAAAATATACATTCATTCCCTAGGTTCTTCATGAACGAGTTTAACTATCCGCAAGAATTGATAACGATTAAACGAAGTTGAAGCTGTTGCAGATATATCACAAGAAGCTGTAGAAAATGTAATAATAGAGAAACAATTTTCCGTCCTAAATCCTGAATCCTAATTAGTACTGAGATCGAATGAATTATCAATTAATGGCGTATCTACATAAGAAACCTAGAGAAAAACCGAACAATTTCCAATAATAAAACGAAGAGTTCACAATTATACGTTACTTTGCTTAATAATTTTCTATTGATATAAAACTAGCTTGCCGGTGGTAGTTTCTTCACCAACGAGGCACCCTTATTCAATCCAAATTGCCTAAATAAATCGGACAAATTTTTGCACACCATTTCCGTATTCAAAGACAAATTCTGGTTCGCCGCATCATCTACAAAACAGAACACCAATCATTCAAATCGCCCTCTACTCGCAATTTTACACAAATTTACCTTCGTACTGAAGCTGCAGCAAATGAATCGAACCAGGATTGATTTTGCACACTTTCCTCAATTCGTTTAACAAGGCATCTAAGTGGCTACATGTTACAGCATCGTTCTGCGAAATTAAAATGGCTTGTACAAAAGCGCGAATAAACCAGCGATAAAAAAAATCACCTGGGATTGTTTCGTCGAGCAAATCTCCATCAAATGCGACAGCTGCACGGGAGTTTTATTGGCGAGCAACTGCTCCAAATTGTAGAGCAACTGATAGAGGTAATTGCGGCCGTCGACGTCCTCGGCGGCGTCCCTGGGAGGCGTCAGGGAGTCGTGCTGGAGCGGCGGGAGGCCCAGCAGAGAGGACGGTTTGTCCTTGAAGCCGGCCGACGCCAAGGCGTAGGATAGCACGGCGGCGTCGTAGGCCTCCATTTTCAAGTTCTTCGACGAACTGCCGGATGTAACCCAAGAGAATTTCAATGAAGAAATTTCCTCGATTTGAGAAATTTGGTGGCGGTTTAGCTTGGGGTCTACCATAATACAGGGTGTCGCAATGAAAAGTAGCCCCTTTAATGAGCTTGTAATTTGTAAGCGCATAATCATAAAAACATGCGGTTTTCTCAGATATGTATTATTTTATTATAAGTTTTGTTACAGTGATAAGTACAGAAATTATGTATTACCAACACAGGTTGTTTTATCAAAATCTCCTGTTTTAAATACACGGTAACCATTTTTTTTTTAAATGGAACACCCCGTATATGTAGAGATATTTTGAAAGATATACTCTTCTACTTTTTTAAAATGTGTTATTTGTAAATGTTATTGTACAAAAGAAGATGTCCTATATCATAAAATTTAGTTAATGTGAATTTAAAAGAGGTGGATTTTTGAAACACCCTGTACAGACGATACAAATTTTTTGTGTCACTGTAACAAGTTATAGCATAATAAAATATATCTGCGAAAACCGCATGTTTTTATGATTAGGCATTTAAAAAATATTAGCTCATTAAAGGGGCTACTTTTCATTGGGACACCCTGTATTTGCGGTCTACCTACATATTTTGTCGCCCAAGTATATTTAAATACTTTGAGAGGTGTTTTGCAAAACTGAAATTTGTTTTGAACATGTCTCACAAAATTGTAAATGTTTGTCCATTTAAACATTTTTCTATCTCCTACAGTTCTATCTTCAAAACTCACGATGCATGTATAATTCTCATAGTTCAATTCTCGATAAATTGAATTACTTACCTGCTAGGTATATTTACGTTTAAATAAATACTGCAGGTACTTCCCCAATTCTTGGTAAATTGAATTGCCCACCAGCTGTTCTAAAAACAATACTAGTAAAAATGTTTCTTTTGCTTAATGAACTGTCAATTTTCAAAATCTTGCTGTTATAGTTTGATAAATACTTTGTGCAAAATCCATTTAGGTAGACCGCATACTAAAGCAGATGCGGTAGGGTAGACCGCATACTAGACCGACACCAGAAGGTTTTATAAAGTTTAACCGAACTAGTTTATTTATACCATCGCTATTATAAAGTCTTCGTTTCTTCTAAATCACTAAGTAC
Organism: Phyllotreta striolata; assembly: GCA_918026865.1. NCBI lineage: Eukaryota > Metazoa > Arthropoda > Insecta > Coleoptera > Chrysomelidae > Phyllotreta > Phyllotreta striolata. Next base: position 5,905,043 of record OU900098.1, on the reverse strand, counting down.
AAATGCTTGATTAATGCATGCACCAGTGCAGTTTTTCAGTGCACTGGAATTCCCCATCAAAATAATAATATCTTTTTGAGTTTTATTTTACCTACAATCAGTTACCGGAATCGCACACAGATATATAATGATACCTAAATGAGCACCTGAAAATTTGTTAAATTTATATCTATTAAATTAATTTGCAGTAAAATAGAGAACGACATTTAAAAAATAACGCTTCCTTTGCAACAGTTGTTACTGCACCTCTATACCAAAAATTGATTTCCACCTCTATCAACTTTTGTCATACGAATTGTCATTGTCAATTTTGACATTATTTCACGGTCGTATATTATAAGGTCTGGAAACTGGGCTACAAAGATGTCCCGTTATTTGAAGCGAAAGAGCATAGTTCTTAAAACGACCGGGAGACGGCGGTATTGTACAGGATATTTTTTAAATTCCACATTTCGGTTGCTGGAGATGCATCTAATAATTGTTTACAGAGCTTATTTCTCAATTATTTTGCATCTCTACAAATGTTATAAATCCATATAAGTTTGATCGTTAGTAATGTTCGTCGCTGATTGGCTGATCCTCCAATTGTTCGCCACGGTTCGGTGCCCAAGTGAATTACACATCGAGATTCACATCATCCGCAACACATTTTCAATAAGAGTTGCCCGACCTATTCTTATACGACCGTGGTTGATACTTTACGATTGTACAGTATGTTGTGGAATTCCATTTGGTAAAGAAATTTTCTTGTGGAATTTCGGTACCGGATTAAAATTCAGGTAAATTCGGTGCGGAGTTCAGGTGCCCCCATCCATAAACTTATAAACCTGCTTTTTCTTTAACATGGCACGTTTTGAACGTAAAGTTTCCTCTATAGAGAAATATATTTTTAATGTGTGGATATTGTAGATTTTAGTAGTGTAACACTGGCGTAACGACGTAGTTTGTACATAATAAGCACTAAATATAACGTCTATTACATGCAGTAATTTAATAAAAACGCTTTAGGAGAAATATTTGTACGATTTCTCTATGAAACAGATCTAAAGCCGGTTTATTAAATTTTTTTACTGGCAAACGAACTACTACCAAGTGCTGCTACTTTTAACGTCCACAATCATGCTTTAACGACAAACACAAAAATGCAAATAAAATAAAGGTAAATAAAAGTAACGAAAATAAATTATTCCCTTTTATTTTGCGCTCAAAATAAACATATATACAAATGTTACCTTAATCAACAAATTTCATAAATTTCTACCTATAATAATTTATTTTATATACAATATGGAACATATTTACAAATATTGTCCATTTTTTTTTTGATTTACCGTTTAAATATATAAATAATTAGGCACAAACATTTTAAATTTCATCCAATAAGGACGCATCACTTATTTCAATTAAATCAATTTAAATTGTGGCAGGTTCAAAAAAAACAATTATTGTTCCATTTTGTTAAATTATTTAGTATAACAAACATTCTCGTCTCGTATAAATAAACATTTGTATAATTTTGTGTTCAAACTCTCGAGTCAAAACTTTTGTTATTTGGCAATTTACTATTAAGATTACTTGTTAACAAGAAATGACTCTCAAGTTTGTAATTAATGGAAAAAAAATCTGAATAAAATTAGCAAATTACAATAGTTACAATTACAAAATATGCGAAATTTTATTTCATTAATTACCTAAATATATTTTTAAAGGTACATAGTAATAACATATTTGTGTAAACAGGTATTTTATACCAGGGGAAAAATTAATTTGTGAAAAAAAATTACGCATATTTTAAAAGAGTAAATATTCAACTAAACAGGATGACCATTTTTTTAAATAACGGTAAATAAAAATAATAAAATTATGCATCATTCTGAACAAAAAAAAATCATCGTGAATCGTTCAAAACTAATAAGTGCACTAAAAATATAACACAATATCAGCCAATAAGACAAAACCAAAAGAACTACAATTTATGAATACATGTATGCGTTTATAACTGTTTATAATATACACTAAACTACGTCCACACTTCGTATTTTTTTAAAAGATAAATATTTTTCTATTTTTATCACACTATCGTACAAAAAAAAGAGAAATTGTTTAAAATCAGTCACTATTAAAGTCTTTGAATACGTTCGGCGATGAACAAAATTTTCGATAAAAATTATCAATTGATATCCTTTGAATACCAATTCTCTTATCACAAATAATTACATTCGCTACAAATAAATTACCAAAAACTAACCTGTAGTTTCGCTTCACTATAGAAAATACAATAACAAATCGTCCGTATTTAAGTTCCTCTCGAAAAAATCGATTCACCGCCGAAATGTCGCCGGTATATTTAAGTAACTTCGTTTCCGTAAAACAACAAACATCGACCGTACGCACTGTTAAACACAAACGTTTTGCTTTTTGAGAAGAAACTCACCCTCCGCCGTCCACGCTATCGTCCGGTTTCCCCGCGCCAGTTTTCTCGAATCTGCCCGTCAACGATGGCTTGCCGGGCGGCAAGTTCTGCATGGCCTCGGCCTGCTCGCGAATCTGCTTCTTGCGCTTCTTGCTCCACAGCTCGTGGCAATCCTGCCAAGTGGGCAATTCCGGTGCGGAGATCCTAAAAAAAATAGGCGATCATCATCAATTAAACATGTTCGAACGACTGGCCAAAATGATACAGTTTGCATTCACTAAATTACATCCGTTATAATAAAATAAATCTTACTGTTCGGGATTGATATTCTTCAACCAACTAGACTTCAGCGCGTCTTCGGCCGTTATCCTTTTATCCGGATCCAATTCAAGCATTTTATCCAAGAGATCCAAAGCGGAGTTCGGCATGAAGACAAAGTCCTCTCTCAGCCTTCGCTTGTGCAACTTATTGGGCCTGAGCGTGTGAAACAATGGTAATTTAATCACCGTCGGCCAAACGGCGGGCGTCGGGGTGCCGCACACGCGAGATATCCTGTCCAATTGATTCATTTCGGCGTTCGCCTGCAACGAGCAACGTTAATAATAATACCGACAATTACAGCGAGTGTATTTAGAGCATATAAAAGGTGTCCAGAAAATAGGTGTTAATAATTCGGGAACGTACAGATGACATCAAAATAAGGGTATAAGTTGATATAAATTTTGTTAATTTGAGCCGCCATTTTTGAGCTAGACGCATTTAAAGTTGAAATATTTTTTTTAACTTATTGTTACGTTTTATTTTCAAGTTATACATGGGAATATTATAAAAATTTTGTGGTTTATTACCTACACCCGTGTACCCATCTTAGTGATAAAATGAATTGTACACTACTCTCTGTAAGACAGTGAAGCAAACATATAGGATAAATATATTCTTTAATCGATAAAGTAACAAAATTGTACTCTTTTTTGAAGTCGATAAAATTAACGGTTTAAGAAAGAACTTTCAGAGAAATTTCAATTTTCAAATCAAGATGTAAAGAAATTATATTATTAATTGCCAAGCGAAAGATTATAATAAATGTTCAATATGGGAACCCTGTCGTTGAAAACATTTATGAATCATAAGGAGAATATTTCTTTGCACTCTCAAATGCATTTCTTTGGTTTCACAATGAAAAATTATTCTGTCCATTAATTTATCTCTTGATTTAGTGGAATTTCTTCTATAAGAGGTGGTAAATCAATTTGAAGAAATTCCAAGATCGTGTCTATTGTTGTTTTTCAATATTTTTAGTAAATAATTACAAATAACAGTTTGTCCAGAATGAAAAATGAAAATAAAACTTTTTCTAAAACCGTTAATTTTATCGACTTCAAACAAGAGTACATTTTTTTAGTTCGTCAAATGAAGAATGAAATGAAGATGAACACTTAGCCACTGTCAGAGAGTAGTGTTTAATATAAACCACAAAAATTTATACAGGTTGCTCCATTTTTGATCACAACATAGGTTATATGGGCCATGGGTGCGACAAAGACAACTTCCATTAGACACTTATTAAGGAAAAGGAAAGAGTGACATTTACGAGTACGTCATTGCAACTTTTCACTCTGACAACTGTCATTTTAATAATCTTTCTTTGGCTCATAGAAATGACCATGTTGCAATCGGAAATGGAGCAAGGTGTATTTCGATTTATAAGTTAAAAATAAAACGTAAAAATATGTTTTAAATTCTCAACTTCAAAGGCCCCTAGCTCAAAAACGGGAGCTCAAATTAACATTTATACGCTCCCGATGTTATTGACATCTATTTTCTGGACACCCTGTATTACAGATAAAACTAGATAAACGACTAAACCTTAGTTTACCTAGGTAAAGTGCGAAATACGGGTAGGACTGGGTAGGTTTCACGTGACATAACGGAAACCCCCGAAACCTATCCCACCCTACCCACATTTCTTGGGTACATCGCACTTTAACCCAGATAAACCTAAGTTTAGCCGTTTATCTAGCTTCATCCGTAAAACATACAAATTACTCGATACGTACTTGAAACAGTGGCTTTTTTAGGAACAATTCTCCGAGTATACAACCGCAACTCCATATATCTATAGCGGGGCCGTATCGTTCTTCGCCCAAAAGCAATTCCGGCGGTCGATACCACAACGTAATGACTTTGTTAGTGTAAGGCCTTTGTCTATCTTCGGCATTGTACAATCTGGCCAAACCGAAATCGGCCAATTTAACTTCGCCCCTAAAATTATTCACATTCGTTAGCGTTTTTTTGGTAACGGCGAAGAAGTCGAGCCGCGTACTTATTGTTCATCAGAATGTTGCTACACTTAATGTCTCTGTGCAGGAAATTCTTCTTATGGCAGTAGTTCAGTCCGTCCAACAGTTGCTTCATGATGCAGGCGTTGTTCAGCTCGTTGAAATCGACCATGCCGGATTCCAGCAGTCCCATCAAATCGTGATCCATGTATTCGAAGACTAGATAAAACGATCCCTTTTCCTAAACAAACATATTTCATCAACGTTTATCGGGATTCGTTTTTAAAATATTATACTAACTTTTCTAAAATCGACAGCGTCCTGTTTATCAGTGACGATTTCCCTCAAATTAACGATGTTTTTGTGATTCAATTGTCTAAGTATTTTAATTTCTCTAACAGCAGTAATGGGAAACCCTTCCTTTTCGTTTTCCAATCGGACTTTCTTCAAAGCGACGAGTTCGTTGGCGCTCACGTCTTTGGCTTTATACACTTGACCGTAGGTACCTAGAAAATCACTCATTATAAACATTGTACTGTAGATTAAATCGCAATAAATAAAAACGTATATCACCTTCTCCGATTTGAGCTATGACCTCAAACATATCGACGCATCGTTCGCCCCAATCTTTGCCGCACATTTGGAAATTCCTCGAGCCCTTTCTCTTCAATATGGTCGGCCTCTTCACCGGCGCCTTCGATTTCAGCGGTTTCACTTGCTTTTCCAGGCCCAACGTTTTCACGTTGTTCCTGGGCGGCGTGCTGGGCAGCTCGTCGTCGCCGCTCAATTCTTCGGTACCAGGAACTACTGTTTTTTTTTATACATTAAACGTTAGTAAAAATCTATAATTAAGTGAGTAGGGCGAAAAGTTCTCTGCCTGATATACCGAGGACGCTCCAATCAGCAAAAATTCTTGTTTCCCCTTTGGGGCATTTATAATTAATTCGTATTAATTCGTATCAATAATAACATGCGAAAATTACTCCATCCTTCTTAACCAGCTCGATGCCAAAATACGGGAGAAGAGAACCATTTAGAATGCTTCAGAACCATTCAGAACTCTCTAGAACCATTTAGAAAGCTCCATAATCATTAAAAACTATCTAGAATCTAGAACCATTTAAAACGCTCCAGAATCATTTAGAACTACCTAGAACCGTTTTGAACGCTTAAGAACTATTTAGAACTGCCTAGAACAAATAAGAGCGCTCCAGAAACATTTAGGACTCTCTAGAACCATTTAGAAAGGTCCAGAAACCTTTAAAACTATGTAGAACCATTTAGAATCATTTAGAATGCTCCAGAATCATTTAGAACGCTTCAGAATTATTTAGAACTGTTTAGAACGCTTTAAAACTGTCTAAAGCCATTTAGAACGCTCCAGAACCATTCAGAACTCCAGAACATTTGGAACTACCTGGAACCATCTAAAACGCTGCAGAAACATTTAGAACTATCTGGAACCGTTTGGAACGCTCAAGAACCAATTAAAACTGTCTAGAACAAATTAGAGGGCTCCGGAAATATTTAGAACTGTCTAGAACCATTAAGAACGATCCAGAAACGTTTAAAACTATTTAGAACCATTTAAAAAACTTCAGAAGCATTAAGAATTGTTCAGAACCATTTAAAACGCTTTAGAATCATTTAGAACGCTTCAGAATCATTTAGAACGCTCCAGAAACTTTTAAAACTATGTAGAACCATTTAAAAACTTCAGAACCATTAGGAATTGTTTAGAACTATTTAGAACGCTCTAGAATCATTTAGAACTATTTAGAACCATTTAGAGCCATTTAGAACTCTTTAGAACGCTTTAGAACTGTCTAGAACCATTTATAACGCTCCAGTATTATTTAGAAATGTTTAGAACCCTTTAGAACGCTCTAGAATCTTACAAAACTGTCTAAAACCACTTACAACGCCCCAGGATCATTTAGAACTGTGTAGAACTAAAGACTTTGACCTGATAAGAATAATATTGTAATTTCTCAACTGAAAATCGAGGTCTTTCAATGTCAGGCTTAGAATTTTCCCCCTACCCTGTATCAAAGTACCTGGAGGCATGGGTAAATCCTTGATGTTCTTCCTCGGCGGTGTTTTCGGTCTCGCGTTAATGTTTCTAGGTGCAGGGCTGGGCGATCTGTTGGGTGTCGGCGGCGAAACGATCGCTTCCAATTGGGTCTGATCGATTCCGGGCGGTAGAGGCAATTTAGTCACGCTCTTTGGTTTAGTTGCGGAATTATTGGCGTTAGGCATTGTGGCCGCGGTATTGATAACGGTAGAGGCCTGTCGAGCCGAAGGGCCCGTACTGACAACGGTGGATATCGCAGCTGTGGAATTAGGGGCGGGCAAAGGCGGTGTCGGTGGAGTCTTTAATCTTTCCGCGTTAAGATCTTTGCTATGGGGTAGCTGAATGTCCTGGACGTTCATGCTGGCGTTAGAATTACCGTCAGGAATTGGTATATCGTCGATGTCCATCGCGACAGGTGCCTGTACATTTTCTTTGTTTTCTAAAAAAATAAGATTTTAATTAACGATAATAAAAATGATGAATGCGATAAGACATTTACCGGTTTTATTTTGCGAATTAACGTCGTTCGAGTTAATGTCGCCGTCTTTCTTTTGCGCCATTTCTTCGGCCAACCTTTTCAGTTCCATTTCTCTCTTTCGTCGATCTTTCACCATTTCGGCAAAGAGACTGGCGTCGGTTATTTTGTTTTTCAACGACGACGACTTTACGGAATGCGGAGAAGGGCTCTTGTGCCTACTGTACCTACAAATTTTAACCCTTTATTAAAAACCCTTCGACTTTATGAAATGATATTTATTATTCGAATGAAATTACAATATATTATACAGAGTGTTAATTGAGTGCCGATACTTGAGGTTGTGGATATTTGGATGATTTTGGGAAGAAAAGTTAATATCAATATAAGTCCTAAACCTCTTAGTTTTCGAGCTACAGCTGTTACAGTTTTGGAAAAAAATAACTTTTCCATCATAATTTTCTTAATACTACAGATATTTTTAAGAAATTTCGAACGTGGACGTCACTGGTAATATGTAGTAGAAAATTAATTTAATTTATTAATTTTTTATCTAAAAAAAAAGTGTTTCCATGCATGGTGGGTGCCTACCAAATCTCAAGAAAATATCAGAAGCAGTCTCAAAAAGAACTTGTGGAAAAACTTGTTTCGGTTTTTATTTTTTACGCGAAAATGGTGAGTTGTACGAAAGTAAGTCTTTGACTGAATTTGGTCCAAAATAAGTGAGGATTTTAAAAATAACGTTAGTTGTTCTAAAAAGCAGTGGCGTGCCATTTTATCTTACCGTTTAACGCCACTGTAAACGTCACTGTAAAAATAAAAATAAATATTTTGTCCCAAAATATGCTTCTTAACAATTGAAAAGTGTTACAAAATTTCATCAAAATATCTGGAGTAATAAGGAAATTATGATAGAACAGTTATTTTTTTTAACTGTAACGCCCTGTAGCTCGAAAACTGAGAGGTTTAGAACATATATTAATATAAACTTTTCTACTTAAAATCATCCAATTATTCACAACATGAAGTATCGACACTCAATTAAGTAACGTTAATATAATATGCTGTTGTATAATTACCATGCATGAATTTACCGATAAGGCACTTTTTACTAATTCCAATTGAACTAAACTCGCGTTAAATTTATCAGAATCTTTTATATCTGTATCTTTTACCCTGTATATTATACATACCTTGGACTCCTGTCTTTTCTAGGACTCTTCGATCTGTACTTTTTGCTGCTACGTCTCGTCGGTGATGGACTCGTATAACGTTTGCTACTTCTTCCATAGCTCGAGGATCTAGATCGTCGCCTTGTCACCGGACTGCGACTCCTAAAATACCTTACATTAATAAATAATAGATATATGTCACTAAACAAAATAACACGCATTTTAAACATTAATCTAATCACAAACAAAAAGAGAGTATCCGAAAAAATATTGATTTTTTAGGGGTATAACACATTTACGAACAACAAATTTCGTAGCACATTCTGTGGGACTCATTCACACGCATCACATCATCATTTATAATTTATAATATCATTATAATTCATATATCACTTATATATCATTTATAATTCAAATATTCATACCGGACTTTCTCCTTGAGTTTAGCCTTATCTTTCTTGTGCTTCCTATGGAGAATTTCCCTTTCCATTCGCCGTTTTCGGCTGTTGGGCGTCAGCGAGCGATTTTTGTAATGGTGCGCCAAATGATCGGGCGTCGTCTCCCTGTTATAGGGAGACCGCATAGACGGCGATCTGGATTCTTCGATGACTATAGGCGAATCTCTGGCTCGAATCGTTTCTTCATAGTGATGATTGTACCTAATTTAACGAGAGAAGATGATTCAAGTACTCTTTTCCAAAGCGATAGTGTACAAACCTTGCGGAATGATGTAAAGGCGGCGTGTGTGGTGATTCTCTAGTGGTAAATTCTCTAGATGAAAAGTCTCTAATGAACTTCCGTGGAGGCGTATCCGAAGGAGGCGTGGGGCTTTGTACCTCATACGCATCCGGAGATGCTATGCTGTCATTGGAAACCGGTGAACAAGCTCCCGTATCTATAGTAACCTAAAAAATAGCAATAAAATTAAGTACATAAATTTTTTTAGATTAAATGATGTTTACACTAACCTTATGATCAACGGATTTTTTGTTAGCATCGTGATGCTCCCAGTCTGATAAAACTTCGATTTCTGGTCTAGGAGGAGTTTTTTGAACGGAACTATTGTGAGATGCAACGGATGCACCGCTAGCTACACTTTCTGGAATTGAAACAAGTTAATAACTGGGAAAAAATCAATGTGAAAATTACTATTAAAATAAAGACTGCAATTAAATTAGTTCGTTTCGGTTAGAAATAATTCGTATGTTACATCGAATAACATGTATCGCAAATCTAAAATTCTTTCAAGCATTTTCGTCAAATGAATAACGTGAACAATGCAAAATAACAATCACCTAAACTTGTACTCCTGGATCTGTGTTTGGGTTTTTTCTTTTTCTTCTTCGTCTTTTTGTCTCTTTTGTGCCTTTTCTCCTTCCTTTTTCTCTTTTTTCTGTCTACGGTATCGTAATCTTCCACGTAGGTAGGCGATTCTACGGGAGCTACGTAATCCGTTGGAGATTCCTCCACTTTTCGCTTTTGCTTAACTTCGCTCGATCTCGACGATCGTGATGATATAGATAATTGCCTTTCTCTAACCAAAATTGGCGGAGTCGGTGATCTAGGGATCATAGGTGGATCTATACGGTGCCTCCTCCCTAAAAAAACCATTTTAATTACCTCTTTAAATAATATACCACATGAATTTTTAATGCAAGTGCCGTTTAAATACGTGCACACATTTTCTGGTATTATTAATCTAATTAATTATTAAATAAACAATACACAATAAAAGCCTTATCTGTACTTGTTAACAGGGTATCGATATACAAACGTAAACTAGTTTCTTAATATAAAAAAAACGTAAGTTACTTTTTTCCTCATAAACTTTACCATTAAAACAACATAAATCGATAAATTTATTTCAATAAGTATACACTCTTGTTATCTACGTGTTATTTGTTTGCAATGAATGTAGTGCAAATGAAATTATGTTAAACTGAACGAATCAACTACCATTTTTTGTGAATTACCGTGTTGTTTCACATGGGTGCTTTTAAGTTTCATAATTTTACAAAATATAACTAACATTTAAAACAGTAAAGATTAAAACAAGAATTGTACATTAAATTTGTTAAACCACTGAATTAATGTAGAATAGATAAATGTAATTGTTGATTTAACGTCAAACTGTTGTGACTATCAATTACCTTGGTAACAAATCTCTTTTTTGTGGAAAATTTAAGGGTCATTTTGTTTTGGAATGAATTTTAATTAGAAGATCTTTTACTAACCTGGAGAATGTAATATAAGAGTAGATTCTCTGACATACATGTCCTCCTCCAGGCGGGTGTACCGCGCTCTGTGAGTATTTCTATGCATATCGGCTTCAATTTCTAATTCACCATCTTCACTGCAAATCTCTTCACCGCTTTGTATTTCACCAGCTTCTGGTCCACTGAGATCCTCTGAACTTACATCTGAATATTCAACTAAAGGTTTCGTTTTGAGAAGACCTACATAATTATTCGAACCTCTGTCATCTTTCTGTTTGCGCTTTTTTGATTTCTTGGATTTTTCCTTACTGTGTTTGCCATGCCGATTTTTTTCCATTTTATAAATTAATGTTTATCACCCTCCAGCACATAGTACTTTGTGCTGGGTTGCCTGAAGGCAGTGGAGTCCTAGGAAAAGTCCACATACTCAAAAATTTGAAAGATTTATTTGGTTATTTGTATATGTAGGTTGGCATGCATGACACGGGACCCGTCACCACGTAAGAGCTTGCGAAAATAATACATTTAAAGCGAAATCATATAGGCAAAAATATTCGTGCTTTTAATTTTTCTTTGTTTTTTTTTTATTTCGAGTAAAAGAATCGGGTATGAAAATGTCGAGTTAATTTGACGTCCGTGACCTTGAACAAAGGAAAATTGATGGCGATTGTATTTGTGTTTTGGGTGGGTCAAATTATTCACTAATAAAGCATAACAGAAGCCTTTTCGCATTTCTCATTGCAGAAATTATTAAACGGACTTACCTATAATTAAGATTCCGCTGCAAACTCTCACTCACTAACGCACATCACATCACTTGATTTCGTTAGACAAGTTCTTTCTACATTTTTTGATGTCTTCTAATCGTTTGAAGATTTGATGATCAATTTCTTTGAAAATATTGACTTTTTTATTCTGTACTGATATTAAATGCTCTTATATGTTATTTTTTATTCTCAGATGTAGCATAGGTCATTAAATATTCCAAGATTTAAAAATTTTAATGAGAACAATCCTGACAACAGGACGCCATTTTCGTCAATTTGTTTTCATAAATAGCATGCGTCAAATTCCTCCCCTCCACAAAAATTTAGAAGTTTCCTACAATAAAAGTTTTCTCTATATTTTACATAAATATGTACTCGTATATGTACTCAATGTTATCATTGATTTTAATATTATAAATTCGGCAATTTCTTAATATATAAAAATAAATAAAACCCAGAATAAACTTATCCAGCTAATGATTATTTTACAATGCGCATACCCAAATTGGGTTGGTTAACCTGTAACAACTTTATTGTGTTATTTACGTTTTTTTACCCAATTACTAGTGCTGTGCTTAATTGATACTTATTAAACTTGTACGTTTATAAATGATTTTGGCTTGTTTATTGCCCTTTATGCTTATTAAGATTATATAAATAATAAATATCTTGAATTAGTAACAAATTTGGAGTATTTGGTGTTACCAACCTTTAGTTACAGGCATTTAAATTTTGACATAAACTCTGTTTCATGGGTTCTGTGATATGACAAAACAATTCCATCTAGTTTCTAGAGCACAAACCTCAAACTTTCAGAAATTGGACATAATAACTGTCAAATATTGTTATTTATAAACGTCAAAAATTTCTTAAAAAAAACGAAGTGGTGAGGTTACGTGGCCGAAACTGAAAGTATCACACATTAAATCTTTAAAAAATACATTCACAATGAACATTATTAAGTACATTATTACATTAATATGTTTCTACGTAAATCATAGTTTTGCGTATTTCATAACAGTAGATGCACACGCTGAAGAATGTTTCTTTGATAAAGTAGAAGCTGGCACTAAAATGGGTAATACAACACTCACTTTTTACCACAATTACTGGAATTTCATTTGAGTTGTATATTTTTGTAGGTCTAACATTCGAAATTGCGGAAGGCGGTTTCCTAGATATAGACGTGCGTATCATAGATCCAAATGGGCAAAACATCTATCAAGGCGAAAGAGAAACCTCTGGTAAATACACTTTTGCCGCACATTCATCAGGAACATACACGTATTGCTTCTCGAATAAAATGTCAACGATGACACCCAAAATAGTGATGTTCAATATGGCTGTGGGAGAATCGCCCAAAGCCGAACACGCTGAAGGAGAAAGCCCTAATAAATTGGAAGAAATGATTAAAGAACTCACAAGTAAGTCTAATAAATACCTATTTAACATGTACGTTTGTAAATATTGCTTTTGTATTTTATTCAGTAAGTGACCCATTTAATTTTTATAATGTCTTGCAGACTCTTTAGCAGGTGTAAAACAAGAACAGGAGTACATGCAAGTGAGAGACAGAATACACAGAAGTATCAACGAAAGCACAAATTCGAGGGTTGTCATGTGGTCATTTTTCGAGGCTCTTATTTTGGTTGCGATGACTGTCGGACAAGTTTATTACCTCAAGAGGTTCTTCGAAGTACGAAGAGTGGTGTAGATTACAATAAATACTATCAAGTCTGACTAATTTTCTTTTGTTTACAACGTTGATTGCAAAATTATTTGTATATTTTTTTAGTTAAAATTTGCGTTTTGTGTAAATGCGAAAGCTAATTTTCAATGTGGTGTAGCTTTCGGAAATATATTTTTACATGAACTACACGTAAATTCAAATTAACTTAGAACGATTAAATGGGCTGTACAAATAACTTATATTTGATTTCTGATGGTTTCTAAATAAAAAATTGTAATAAAATTTTATATGCAAGTAATTTGTTTTCTTTGTTAGTGTGTTTACAAATTAAACAAAATAAATAAATTTGAAGGCATTTTAGCTTTTGAATCGATACATGCTTGGTCTTTGACAAAAGTAGCAAACAGCTAACTATGTTATTCAAATTATCTTTTATTACCATTTTTTAAGAGTTATTATAAAAAAACTATTTCTACTCACTTGAAAAATAACATATATATTAGTAAAGAATTGTTAATTATTAATGATTTTTCGTTTTAATTTTTTTTTCAAGAAAAAACGAAGAACAGAAAAGTGGACATGCGCAAACGTGACAGTCTGAAAATTAAAATGGCAGCATCAAGCAACGGCGCCAACTATGTGAAATGTCAAATTTACTTTTAGGTAAATATTGAATAAGAAATAAACTGTATAAAAGCAATAATACTCAAGAATACATTATTAAATAAGTGTACCGGTGTTTTTAACGTATAATGCAAATGAATAGGATTTATTTAGAAAAGGTACTTTCGAGAAATCTTTAATTAACCGATTGGAAAAAATATAATTAAAAGTGTATTTATAACAGATTGCAGAAGAAGCATTCGAATATAACTAATTTAGGAAGCTACTCTTCGAAATGAGCGCAATTAAGTACGATCTAGATACCTCTGGGGGCCTCATGGATGTAAGTTTTGCACATCTTTTGTTTTTGCATGAAAAATTCAGGCTATAAAATGGCGGAATGTCAGAATAGCAATATTAATAAAGAAAGTCTCAACTAGTTTAAGCCGTTAACAAACAGAACTTTATAAAAGGCTTCCTACAAGCTTAAAGAAGTTCAACCACATGTGATAACTTTTACTGAATTACCAGGTTATAAATAAATATGTAAATACTTTTCCCTATAAATTACATCGTTATGTATGTCGTTTCTTAATATTTCAGCAAATTCAGGCGTTGATAGCACCTCCTCGAAACGAGGATGGTAATGAGAAAAACAAAAAGCCTGAGCATCCTTATTACAAGAGACCCGGGAAGGGACACAATCATGACACTTGCGATGCTTGCGGAGAAGGCGGTGACTTAATCTGTTGTGATAAATGCCCGTATAGTTTCCATTTCGGATGTCAGTAAGTCGGATACCTAAATACAATAATGAACTTTGATGAAAGTAGCTTTTGACAGTAAAATCAGTCAGGTTACTTGGGAATATTGATAGATAGATTGTCAAAAACATTAGACTCTTCATTAGGCTTGTTCCTTCTGAAGTCACATATCAGTAAGGGCCATTGAAATCTCCCATATTAAAAGTTTGCAATCATTCACATGATTAAATAGAGCATGTCCATTGGTTACTTGGGAACTTTGTAGTTTATTACTGCTTTAATGACAGCATTAATTTATGGTAATTATATGGAATTGAGTTATTTCCAAACAAATATGAATTGTTTTGATTCATTAGGTATTTATTCATTCTAACCGAATTTTAAAACAATACTCCAATTACAGTCTTCTTTGCGATATTTTATATGCTACAATTACAGTGATCCTCCGCTCGAAGAGAAAGACATTCCCAGAGGTGAATGGTTGTGCCAATCCTGTAGATATGCCAAAAAGAAAGAAGTAACTACCCCGTTAGTATTACGCAGCAAACGATCGAACAGCACACCGCCCAGCACGTCTCTCATAAAAGAACCTAAAAAGCCGAAACTGAGCCCTATGGATGTCCTTATCGAAGTCGCCAGTGCCATGAATCCCAAGCAGTTCGAGTTGCCGAGAAGTATGAGCGTACCATGCGTGTTCCCTGGGATAGACAAAGGTTTTTGGAATATTTACATCTTGTGTAATTGCGATTACTGACGATTGTTTTGTTGCAGAAATACCTTACTCTAAAATAGGGCGAAAAGCGAAGGCGTCGGCTCATGAAAAGGGCACCGGTGGAATCGTGCCTCTTCCTGCCAAGAAATGCAGAGAATGTAGAAAGTCTTGCAGAGTAGCCCCACTGATCGCTTGCGATTTCTGCGAAAGTTTTTACCACTTAGACTGCTTGGATCCACCCTTAACGAATCCACCTTCAGGAATGTGGATGTGTCCGCTTCACGTTGAACATTGTTTAGTAAGCTCTCAATTTATTTAACGAAACGTTTGGTAACTATATCGGTTTTTAGGACTCCAATCTGCTGACTTCGGTGTCCGCTACTGAACGGGTGAAATTGTGGGACAAATTCGGGGGGCCCGTCGATCAAGATGCGGTTAAACTGCAATTTTTCCGTAAGGTGCACAGGAAAAATCCGCCGTTTAGAATAAAAACGGCCTTACCGCCGAGGAATACAGTCATAGTACCCGATATGGTCAAGTACCACTACAAAAAACCCGTTAATTTATTGCCGAGTTTGAGGGACGTCTTGCGATTGGAATACGTTGAAAATCGGAAGAAGAATTTAGGAAAAATCGATGAAACTGTATTTAAAATGGAAGAGACCGAAATCAACGAAGATAGCGTTAAAGTAGAGCTAAATCATGACATAAATCTAGGTAACGATCGCCCGCCTAGCATCGTTTGATTTATTATTCATTCGGTTTGTTTTAGATGAATCGAATTGTGATATTAAAAATAAAAATAGCGAAGAAACTAATTTCGATGGTGTCACTGATAATATCACGGATTGGACGGCTGTGAATGGTTACGTAAAAAACGAAAATCTAAACGGAGGATTCTTCGAAAAGGAACTGATTAAGAAAGAGCAAAATTTCATCAGCGATATGATTTCAGGATTAACTACAGAAAGTAAATATAATTTGCTGTTTCATTTAACGATTATCGACTCTTCTATTGCTGACTAGGAAGTAATAATTTTTTAGAAGAGTTAATGTCAAAAATTATATTGGTAATCGTGATTTGTAATATTTTATTAATATTCAGTTCAAAGCTGAATACAAAAGGTAAATTACTCTTATGCATTATTTTGATACATAAATAACTTTGGTAAGTATTCTAATGGGCAATTTAATATTTTTTTAGTCAACTGTAGTTTGGTATTTAAGAACATTAAAGATAAACAAAATGTGTGTATGTAGTAGGCCGCGAAATGTCATTTATTACAAATTGACAGAAGTGACAGAAAAAAAGACGGTTTGTGTAGAAAAAAAAACGGTAATGTTAATTTGTAATTAGTTTATGACTGAATACAAAAGGTAAAATACTTTTCTGCATTATTTGGATACATAAATAACTTTCGTCAAAAATTAATTGGGCAAAGTAATAATTTTTTATTCAATTGGTACAAAAGAACATAAAGTTGATAAAAAAATTACTGCTGTAACCTTATACGTACGTGAATTTATATGCGTTTATAAAATTGTGCAAATACAATAGTAGGCCGCGAAATGTCATTTCTTATGAATTGACAAATGTGACAGAAAAATACGGTTTGTGTAGAAAAAAAAAACGGTAATATTAATTTCCATTAATTTATAACTGTAAAATACTCTTACACATTATTTGGTTACATTAATAACTTTTTGGTAAATAATTATTTTCGACAATTTAATAATTTTTTAGTCAACCGGTATTTAAGAACTTTATAGAATAACAGAAATTATATGCGTTTATAAACTTATGCAAATATGTAGTAGGCTGCGAAATGTCATTTCCTACAAATTGACAGAAGTGACAGAAAAAAAAAGACGCTTTGTGTAGAAAAAAGTAACGGTAATATTTATTTCCACTAATTATAAACTTATAAGACACTTTCGCTAATTAATAATTATTTTCAGTTGAGCTCGAACTAAAGCAGCTGGACGACAGACTGATCAGATTATTGGCCTACCAACGTATCCAACAGTTGCTCAGCGCGCCATCGTCTGCAAATAATCTCTTCTCGCCGGCCGCACGCGAAAAATTAAGGCACATGCCGCTGCCGAGCGAGCTGCTGACGCCGGCCGACATCGACAGGATATCGCGGGTGTTTAACAGTCCCAAGAAGAAGACGAAATCCAATCCGGTGATAAGGGCCAGAGCCATGATGTGTCCAGTGGTATCCAAACATTTCTATAATGTGCGTACTACCGAGGTATGTGTTGAACGTTGGAAAATATAACAGGTGTTTAGTTTAAAATCGAACGTTGTACGTTGTTTTCCGCATCCGATCCCCCTGTCATATTTTATTGGAGACGTTTTGTTAACGAGCTTGATTGTTTCAGACGCGCTGTTGAAGGATTTACGAGTGATTTTCTTTGCAGGTTGATCCGACTGAAGTGAGACATGACGCGAGTTTTATGGGATTCCGGCCGACGGTGTCGCTACGTTTCCCCGAAGCCGTAGCCATGAGGTATAGAGTATTAAACATTGGTAAAGGCTCATCGAATGATGTTAATTTAGAAAAGTTTGGTTTTTGCAATAACATCATATCCAAACACGCCGTTATATTCTACGATGAGGTAACTAATAGTACGATTCTAGCGGTTCGGTATTTGCATTGTTTGTTTTTTAGTACACTAAGCATTACGAATTAATAAATTATTCACCCTATGGGACATACGTAAATAATGTACTTTATTCGAACATAATATTCACGAAGCGTCCGGATTACAACATTTCCACTGAGGAAAAAAGTGCCAATATCGAAGTGCAGGTTAGAGAAATCATCGACAAAAAAAGGAAAGTTATTAAACCACGAAAACCGTCGTTGGAAACGAAAATGTCCGCTGTCGATTGCGTGGAAAGGTACAAGTTTATTAAACGCCTTAACCGAACTTTAACTATCTTTTATTTTTAATCTTCCAGATTAGAATGCTGCTGTATTAATAATTCGGAAGAACTGAAAAAGGGCTGGGAAGGTTCAGCCATTTTAAAGCACGGTTCGTTGTTGAGATTTGGATGCGTATCTTTTGTGTTTTCGATAGTTGAAAGTACAAATTAATTAAATTGTAAATATATTTTTTTTAAATTAATTGTAAAGTAACATTTAAGCTTCAGTCAATGACAGTAAAATAAAAGTATTTTTTATTAAAATCATTATTACTTTATCATCAAATTGAGGTACTAAAGAGTATATTAAAGAGGGGATTTTTTTTATTAATAGGTCGTGTGTAAATATCATGGATTACTTTTTTTTGCTTGACTAAACTGTGATCGATTGAGAAAATCCAAGGTAATTTCCAAGAATTCCGCAGGTTTTTCACTGTGCAACCAGTGACCGGCGCCTTCAATGAACTTCATTTCCGAATTGGGAAACAATTTCTGTATCTTCGGAAAATCGCTCTTCCTGAAACGTACAAATTTATCGGTGAAAAAATGCGTTTTTCAGAAATATTAGCAAAATAACTTAAATTATAAAAATACCTCAGTCATTTTCGACAACTTACTGTATATGATCTGATTTCGAGCCGCCAATAAATAAAGTCGGCCCTTCGAATTTAATGTTATGAGTTTGGGGAAATGATGTTATTTTATCGAAATTTTCTAGAATGGCTTTCGTGTTGAACCGCCAACCGTAACTATTTAAAAAAATACAGTTTGAATGGTATAAAATACTGTTTCTTGACTCACGTTACCTTCCATCGTTTTTTTGAACAAGATTAGTGAGTAAAAAACCGATTAATAATCGATTCCTCACCATGTTCATTAGATTATCGCCAACTATCCTTCTGGCGTCTCTCAGCGGTTTATTCGAAGGTATTTGCAAATTCCTCAGGCTTTTAAGTATCGACGGTATAACAGATACTGTCGTACTCGTAGAAATAGGAGAAATATCGACCACCAACAACTTATTAACCATATCTTGCTAAAAATAAATCGCAACGTTTTCAAGACTAATCGAAGCCGCTATCGTTAAATTAAATTACGTATTTAAGGGCGAACAACATGGCCGTTTTGCCGCCCATCGAATGTCCCAAAATGTTCGCCTTCTTTATGTTCATCTTCTCCATGAAGGTCTTCAAGTCCACGGCCATGACGTCGTAATTGTGTTCTTTGTAATGCGGCGAATCGCCGTGGTTTCTCGCATCTACCGCGATCACTTTCGCCTTCGTTTGCTGGTGGATTCTCTTCGACATGCTGTTCCAGTTGCTCTTCGATCCCAGGACTCCATGCAGGATGATCAGAGGAACGGGCGCCGGATGGCTGTCCGAATAAGTGTTGGTCGTTTCGTAGGAATTATAAGCTATGCCCAATGCATTGTTTCGAGGTTTTACCGTGGAATATGCGCATCTCGAATGTACGGTTGATGATAATGTTCTGTTAATACTTTTTACTAAATTTCTCGCATGATGAATTATCATTTCTGATGAGGACAAACTATTAATTTTGATGGGGTTCGATGACGGTTCTGTCGTTAAAAAACTCGCAAACGTCAATTGCAGTTGCCAACCATTCGTTGTAGAAAATGATTTGAGATATTTTTTATTGCAAAAACTCGTTTTGGATACTCACTTTAAATAATCTGATTTGCTGCCTCCGATGAACAACGTGGGACCCGAATATTGAAGATCGTTGAGTATGGGGAATTTCGCTAAGTTGTTAAAATTCGCTAGCAATACAGGTACGTTTATCCTCCATCGAAAACTAAAAATATTGTGAAAATTTGAAATACCAATTATTAAAAACCTCAATTAAATTTGTTTCATTAACTTACGTGCCTTGGCTTTTTTCCACCAAATTTGTAAGCAAAAACGCTCTCAATCCCTTATCCTCTATGGTTTTCGATAACTCCTCGTCTACTATCGCTCGACATGTAGACATCGGAACGTTTGTTGGCAAAACTACACGTTCTAAAGTTTGAAATATACTTGGCATCGTGAATAATTGAGGACTGTCTCTAATAGGGGAGATATCCACTACTATCAACCTCTCAACACACTCCGGCTAAAAAATAAACAAAATAAGCTTCTTTGTCTTCTAACTCTTAACTGAATAAGCGATTTAATAAAACAATTTACTTACATATTTCAACGCAAACAACATCGCAGCTCTGCCGCCCATCGAGTGCCCCATTAAACTCACTCTCGAAGCATATAGTTGATCTATTAAAAACCTTATATCGGACACCATGTGAGCGTATGTGTGGCTGTCAGTATGAGGACTTTCACCGTGATTTCTCACGTCTACCGCTACAATTTTTCGACTGGGACAGCATCTGTCGTTGTAGACTTTACACATGCTGTTCCAATTCGACTTCGAGCCGAATAAACCGTGGATTATCACAAAAGGGGATGAGATACCCCCCTTTCTGAAAGTTGTTTCAAATGTGGCGTAAGCCATATCGATGGGCTCTAAAGTATTCGATGTACTTACACTTGCACATCTTGAAATGAGAAATACTTGTTTGTTATATTGAAATGAAAATAATGCTTTCTTGATTTTTAAAAATAGAGACATTTTTCTATTTGGCAGGTTATGTTATGTTTGTTGCTTGTTGTGGTTCGTGACATTTGACATTTGACACATTGTTGTGACATGTGACTGCGACACTTTTTGACTAAATTTTTTTTATGATTTCTTTACTCAATTAATATTTTAATTTTAAATTTGTAAGTTCATCATTAGTATAAATAAAGTGAGTAAATTTGGAATAATGATTCTGAGACAAAGTAATAATTTTCCTCTTTATTAGGCCTTTTACATTACGGCTAATTTTACACTTGACATTGACAGTGACAAGTAAAAGTAACCGCACAACCGCGATAGGAAAATAGATCATGTGATAAAATGAATGAACAAAAAAAAATGTAAATAATTCAAGGTAAGATTTAATAATTTGTGTTTAAATGATAATAATTAATGACACTCACGTCAGTAAAACATGATAAGGTAGTTGTTAAACCATTCGCGAAATCCGATATTCTGTTACAATGGGAAATTGTTTACTAATATAATTACTACCCACTATGTGTGTAAATTTCCAGGATTTATTGATTTTTATATTTTGCAGCAGCATAAAGTAAACATAAAATGAAGAAAAATTTTCAAACTACAAATTAGAGCGATACAGAAATTTTAATTAACAATAATGGATATAACAGAGTCGTCAACTTCCTTTGAAAATCTCTACCCTGCTTTAACGCAATGTTTTGTAATAATAATATGTGGGTAAGTAAACGATTAACAATGGTTATATTCAATGCTTATTACATTTATTGAATTACTTTAAAGGTATTGTGCGGGAAGATTGAACTGGATCTCAGAAACGGAAGCCAAAGGAATAAATACGTTTATAGGAACTTTTTCTCTACCTTCGTTAATTTTTATGTCGCTCGCAGAAATAGAGCTCGGACAAGTAAATTGGACGTTTCTTTTATCAATCCTGATAGCCAAGAGCATCATATTTTTTTCTGTGATAGTTATAACCCTTTTGGTTGGAAGGCCTTTGAAGCTCGGTAGGGCTGGAATTTTCGCTATTTTCTGCACGCAGAGTAACGACTTCGCTATTGGCTATCCCATAGGTAAAAAACGAGCCTTTCTATCGACAATACCTGCGAATTATTTATTCGTTCTTGTTGCAGTCGCCGCTTTATACAGCAAATCCCATCCGGAGTATGCAACATATCTGTACCTAATGGCTCCGATAAGTCTGGCGATTTTGAATCCCATATCATTCATTCTAATGGAAATCGGCAAGCGTAAAAGAAATAACAACAACTTGGAGGAATTGTTAATAAATGACGGAGAAATAAGCGGCCCGATTAATTTGCACAAGGAGCGATTTAAAATGGCTGTATCTGTGATCAAAAATATATTTTTTAATCCCATTATTTTTATGACTATTTTGGGAGTATTGGGAAATGTTATTTTTAACCACACTGTGCCCATATACCTTGGAGGAACTTTAAAGGTAAGTAAAATTACCAAGTACATAAAGGGTTTTTCAAAAAGGATATAACAGTTTTGAATCTGTATATACATATAAAACACAGAATGCACAGAGTGCACAAGTTACAATTATGTATGGTATTCGAAGTAGTTCATATGATCATCACAAGCAGATAACAGTCGTCGATTCTTTGAATCTAATTTTCATTTGCCCATACAATTTGGTAATCGTTTAATCCCAAGAAATTGTCTAGTCGAATGGCCACCTCACTCATACGATTTGACGCCGTTGGATTTTTCCGGGGGGGGGGGTTGCCTAACAGAAGGTTTAACCCCACCTTTTTCGTGGGGTTACCTAATAGAAGGTTTATGCCAATAATCCAATAAAGTTAGAAAAGCTCATGAAAATATTGAACGCGAAATTGCCTAATCGCTGTTGTCATGCTTGTAGTGGTCATATGAACTACTTTGAATATGATAGATAATTGTAATATATGGAATAAGTTTCAGCCCGATATCTCAATTATTCAGCGTTTTATTTGAATACAAAATTATGTATATATTGTATAATTATTTTTTAGGTATTGGGTTCAGCGTTTTCGGCAAGTGCTTTATTCTTGCTAGGCTTAAGGATGGTCGGGAAGGTTCACAAACTAACAGGCGCCGCTTTAGTTGTACCAGGAATCCTAATAATGGTGAAACTGTAAGGAATAGTGTATCCATCATATCCTTTACAGCGCTTAATTTAAACCGTTTTTAGTCTAGTATTACCGTTAGTAACGAGAGAAGTGATAAGCGCTTTACACGCCGGACACAACGAATCAGAAACAGTAGATCTTAGTACGTACGGGTTCCTCTACGGGACTTTTCCATCGGCTCCCACGGTATTTGTCTTCGCCACGCAGTATTCCATAGACGTCGATTTGGTACTATGAATTACCCTTATTTCACTTTACACGAATTCATGTTGTGTTTATATTCAATTAGATTGCCAGCGCTATGGTGGTTTGCACGTTCGTCAGCGCCCCTCTGATGTTCGTATCAGCCAAGATGATCACCATAACGAACTGCAGCCCTTTAGATTACATCAAGCAACTCGACGCCTTCACGTTGGACATCAGTATACTCGGTTTGGTGGCGAGCACCTGGGTGTTGCTCGTGTTTTTTCTTACCAAAAAAATTCTGAGAGTTCCCCACAAGATGACGGCGGCGTTGGTCGTCTCGCAGGTGGGAGTTTTGCGATGAATCAACTTTGCGAGTGGAGTTTTTAATGAATTTTTCGTTTCAGCTGGTAGGGTGTTTGGGCGCGATTTTGTGGAATACCTTGGAGGAGAAGGAAGGTTGGGCTGGTTACGTGCAGTTTTCTTTGTTCAGTATCGGAGTGTACAGCTCGAGATTGTGGACGATGATCTTAGCCGTGACGTTGCTGTTTTTGCATTGCAGAAGTTTGTGTTTCGTTTTGAAGCTGCAGCCCTTTTTCGTTGCAATCGGATGGGGGTAAAGTTTCTTTTATTCAGTGCTTTTCAACGAAACCGTCTATGAGAAGTTATAGGAGATCCTATATTAGAAGTCTGAAAATTTAGGAGTAAAGGATAATGCCTAAAAATAAAAGGTGATCCATTTGAAATAACAAAGTTATAGCCACTTTAAGTTAGCCAAGTTGTTCAGGTAATTTTAATCGCCCTCTAATTGGACCATTAAAACTCGGTTTAGTTTCATTTAGTACTGTGTCTGAACATTATCGATACCAAATTTCAAACTTCTACGTGCATTATTACCAAAGATATAGAATATACATTCGACCGTTTTTCCAAAAAAAAAATCGAAAAAATTTAAATAACTCAAAAGTAGCGCATTTTTGGCATATACTATGTTGTTATTAACAAAGTCTGGTTAACAAAAGCCTAAGAATCAAAAAATGAAGTCAAAAATGGTATTTTTCATTTGAAATAATGAAGTTGTACAACCGGAATACGCATATGGTTGAAAATATTTTAGAAAAACTCACAACATTGATTACCCTTCACTCCTAAATTTTCAGATTTCTAACTCTTCAGGATCTCCTATAACTTCTAATGGACGGTTTCCTTGAAAAGCATTGTATATCTATACGGTGTCCAGAGACTAACTGTATATTTACATTAAAATTCTAATTGGTAAACATTTCTAGATTTCCAGTACTTGTATCCGCTTTACTTTTGGTATTCGATACCAGCAGCGGAACCACTCCGTTCGAAAAGAGAAATCCCAACTTCGTGTACGGAGCCGCCCAAGCAATCATAGCCGTGTCTCTATTAGTACTCTGTTTCGTAGGTCAGTTACCATAATTTAACCCTAATGCACTAATTATAATCCGATTAATTTACAACAGTCACCGTGGGATGTTTGATACTACACCAAAGATACCACCGTCGATTCGCCCGGTACGTGGACCTTTCTACCGACGTCTTGGACCAGGAGGCTCAATCCACTCCAGAGGCGGAAACCACCACCGACATAGCGTCGGCGTTGAGCCCCAGCGCCAGCTCCAGCTCCGATAGCGGCGTGAGCAGCGTCAAGACGCCGAAATGTTGCGGCCTGCCCACCATAGCCGAAGGCTGCTGCGAGGAGAAAGAGAGTCCGGTCGTCGATATTGAAGATATATTGGGCGATTTCGGGAAAAAAGGAAGCGACGGTAGCACGGAAATTAAAGGATATTTGTCGGTGCTGAGCGAGGAAGGGTAAACAAATTATATGTACTAATCGAATTTGATAAGTGGCCTAATAATAAAGGGTGTTTCAATAAGAGCGCAAGATTTTAAGGTTCAATAAAACAATGTTAGCTGTAGCAAAATATGGAAATATTTATAAATTTATCATGTGTACATTTAGGAATTATGTATGAAACAAAATATTTTGTAAATGGCCGCCACGGCTTTGCTGGCACAAGCGTACTCTTTTGATAATATTTTCAATAGCATTATTGTATACATGTGGCGGTATTTTATTGAGCGAGCGTCTAATTTCGGCTTTCAACGCTTCGGTGGTTGCGGGCATGTTGGCATAAACCTGTGACTACAAGTAACCCCACAGCCAGAAGTCCAAAGGTACTAAATCACAAAAACGTGGCGGCCAATTCTGGTCACCAAACCGGGAAATGGCCCCACCGGGAGTAATGTTTAACAATTGGGGCGCGATTATGTTCCATATCCAGATTCAATGATCCTTTTTTACTAACTCCCAACTGTCAACTTTCGATCTGTCATGTTATAATCACGTGTCATTATGACTGTCAAACATGACAGGCAATTCAAATCTTGCGGTCTTATTGAAACACCCTTAACTATTAAAAAAGGCATTGTATGAGCAGGAATTTAGATCGGTATTTTTATGGTACAATTGATTTTAGGTTGAGTCCATCGACGGACGGATTGTGTCCGACGAGGTACGGCTGTGCGGGACCCAGAAGAGAAATGTGCCAAGGCGTGGTGAGACAGTACCAACAACAAATCGACGACGATCTCGAATTTATCGAAGAAGAACCGGAATCTCACGAACCGCAAATCTTGAGACACATAGTCTTGCTGATATTGCTCTTGTGTTCCATGTTTGTGGTAAGCAACATCCCTTTAATCTCAACATGAATCTAATAATTACATTTATATAATTTTCAGGGTATGTCATTGTCGATTTGGACTTTAGTGATGGAGCAAATGTCCGGCATATACATCGAACTGTCCTTCCTCGATGCCACATTGAATTTCGGCCAAAGCATCATCGTATTCGCGATATTCGGTGTGAATACGAAGGAAATCGTCTTGCCGATGCTGAAGTACTGGCGCAAGCTGTGGTACGGAGCCAATACTCTGGTATTGCCCGCTTGGCACGAGCTCAGTCCTGACACCAAACACATCTGCGATCAATTCGTAACGCACCACTTGCAGAATTGCCGTTTGGCGATCGCCACCGACAAACGGTAAGCTTATTCGGGTAATATCGGGTGTCCCAAAAATAATTGACGTTAAAAATCTATCATAAAGCTAATTTATTTGTTTAGAAAGTAGACATTCTATCCCAAATGCTTTTCTATGGCATACTGATGTACATAGGGGCTCGTAAAAAAATTCGCTGATTACGAAATTCGACCTCTTTTCGATGGCTAAATTAATTTTTGTCCGTAAATCGGAATTAAAAAAAGTAAAATTTTTGACATATTTCTATATACATTGTTTGATTAACGTTTCTCGTTCGTTTGGTTTAAACGGAACTGCACCGAAATGAGAGACTTTTTCGTTATTTAGACAAATTCGTTGTTTTTTAATGAACGAGAATAAAAGAAATTGCAATAATTCGCAAAAATATATGTTTCTTGGTCATTTGTACTTACCAAAAACGGGGAAACAATCAAATTATTTAAAAAAACCTACACTAATGACAGCGGCGATGAACAAACTTCGAACTGTCAAAGTTGTCATTTCCGTTACTATGGGATACTTTGACATTTAATTTGATGTACAGGGTATTTTTTCATTAAGGAAATCAGAAAAATTGATGTACGAAGTGTTTTTTATCTTAAATGAAAATTAATTAAATTTAAAATAACTGTCCTTGCGGGTCTCTGCGGCAGAGCCTATCGTTAATTACAGCGAACAAGTCGGGCGAGACCTTGGAAATAATTATTACATTAATTAACTGTGCAGAGGCCATTATTGCAATTAATAAATAAACTCGAGCTCGCATAGCGGGCAAAAATCAGATATGCAACTGTCTGCCATAGCCCTTCCCGAGCGTTCAGCGATCGAGTTCTAAGGATAATCCCACAGAAAGAAGTCTTATGGTGCCAAATCACATGAGCTTGGTGGCCATTTGACATTACCTTCCTTAGAGATGAATTAAATGATTGTTGTAATAAAAAAGTTCAATTTCACATATTTCTACCCGTTGTTTGATCGTGCACTTTTCCATAACTGAACGTCAATGTTTTCTTATGACACCATATTAAATATCTCTACTCTAGTTTCGTTGCGAAAAAAATGACGGCAAACCTTAAATATCAATTACTTTTGGGACGGCCTTTACAAGAAGATTGTTTCACATTGAACTCTCCAATTAAATATTCTTACTAACTCAGAGGATCTCTTATAGAGCGTTCGTTTCCTCCTCTGAGTTATAATTCTAGATTTATAATTTTTCTTACGTTTTTTTTTTGTATTGCAGATGGCGAATAAAGATTTACAAGAACGTATTCTCTGGCGAAGGGTTCGTGGATTGGTTGATAGAGGTGGGATTGGCTCGGGATCGAGTTGAAGCCGTTAATTACGCGAGGCATCTGATCGAAGGAAAAGTTTTGAGGCACATTAACGGCGTGTATCATTTTTACGACAGAAATCTTTTGTATACGTTCGTTTGAACTTTATTTTAGTTCAAATGTATGTAGTTATATTTTAATTTTTTTTTTGAATCTCATGCTGTATTTCGTCTTAGACCAGAGATTTTGTTTTCAGCTCGTACGTAAACACGTATTAGAAATGATTATCAGTATTAGTTTTTGAATTAATAATAGTTTCAAGAGGTTTCAAATTAGTAATAACAGTAAATGCTTCATAGAACAAGCGTACTATCGCATGGATCAAACCTTGTAATTTTGTGTTTTTTATTTATATTACTTAAACATACTAGGCAAGTTTTAATATTATTGATTTTATTCAACTGTGGGTTGTAATTTTAAGACTTAAATTGTAGTTACCAAAATGTGTAGATTACTATATTTATTTATTTAAATATTTTATTTATATGAATAATCGTTACTAAGTATGCTCAAATTAATCCAGCAGTGAAGTCACGAGAATAACACTCGAATAAACTATTTAAATATCTAAATTATCAAGATTATCTAAAATAAAATGGGATTTTTCATATATTTGAGGCTGTGGTATCATTGCGACATTAACATGAACATACTATATTAATATACTTTTATGATTGTGATAAAACAATTTTAAAGATTGTTCTCAAATTACTAACTTTCGCATACCAAATATATTTGTTTCCTAATGTATTTCATTGATAAATGTACACGATTTGCAAGCTGATTGAATTCAAAAAGCTTTACAATAGTGAGGGTCATTTAGCCATGAAATATTCTATAGTTTCAGAATAATTTTAGCGTAACTATAAGCATTATTGTTGAATATATTTTTATAAATATTCATTGTTAATGTTTGACGTAAGGGCACGATATAAAATTGTTCTCAAAAACGACTTGGCTGATCATAAATGTTTCAAATCAGTTTTGCACTCATTGTTACACCTAGGTTTTGGAAGAACAACATTCTTTATCTAGCTCTAATTTACTATTTAATTTGTGTATAGTCGACAGCCATATGCTATATGCAATATAAAAATAGTCTGAAGTAGACAATATGAAATTTAGAGCCAAAATCTCAATATTTTTTTTCAGATGGGCGTAACATTTTCAAATATCAATTGTACGAGTATAACTACTTCAAAGTTTACACCATCTTTTTTTACCGACAAAAATTTGAGATTTTCAGCTCGGCAGTATACCGCTTACTGTATTAAAATTGTTTGGAGAATCAAATACAAAGTTGAACAAAATTTAAGAACTCATTATTCAAAACCTAAATTTTTAAGTTTCCATTACATTGAACTGGTAATTCCTTCACAGTGGCTTTATTTGCGGAGACGATTCTGAACAAGATCCAAAAATCACTGTATAAAATACAAATAAAAGCCTATCGAGAATTGTCTTCGCAAAGGCTACGTTGTTCATTAAACACTCTCAAATGGATCAGGTTTGTTATATCTCAAAAGACAAGTTCATTAAGAATTCTATAATTGAACAAAAGAAATAAATCCAATTAGATTTTGTTAAAAATCAGTTAAAAAAGTAGCTACTGTCACTGTTTCTATCCGTATATTAGAAATAAAATATAACATCGACAATGTTAAAATTCTTTATTCAAATTACGATTTTATCGTCCCTGTCTCAGGTACACGCAAGTTATGTATGTATACGATTTTAATATCGATTTCTAAAACTACCAAAGTCGAATTGAATAAAAAATCTTGACAAAATAAAATAAAACGTTAAGTCCGTAGGATTATGCAAAATAAAAATTTATTCACCTGCATTAACGAGTTCAATTACTTGTATATAAATGCACATCTTTAGGGGAAATACAACGGAGACCTTTTTCGTTATTTTTTTTTTTTTTTTAGTTAAGCGACGGCGTGATGTTATCACACCAATTTACCTCGATATTTGGCCACTTCGTTTGGAGGACTGTCAACATCGGATTGGACTCGCAAACCGACTTTATATCAGACTCCAACAATATAGCCGAACCGACGTGATATTGAACCTACAAGCGAAAAAAATATGATAATTACAATGATAAGCTGTAGATATTACTGACTGGCTAACTGATTCACTGACTAACAGTATATTTTTTTAAAGAACTAACTTCAACCGTCAACAGTTATACTATACAATTAGATTATCATACTATAGAGATATTACTGATTGGCTGATCAATTCACTGATTAACATATTTTTAAAATTCTGCTTATGGAGAAAATAAGATTCACATATCACAAAGTTTGATCAGATGGGTTTTTAAAGAAAATGGAAAAAATTAAGAGAGTAGCGGGATTGGTTATTATTCTACACAAAATCTTCGTAAAAGGTGTTTTTTATAATTTAAAATAATTCTTCAATACAAGTTTTCAAAACAAAATTGCAATTTTTCTATTTATTCTACAAATGTACCTCCCATCTCCAGACATTTTCCGTCCTTTTAATAAATTCTTTATAAACTTTCCAAATTATTTGCGTGTTATTCAGTTGATTTATTACGTCCCTTATTCACTGTTTCAATGCACTTCTGTTATTTCACAAATTATTTGAATAAGCTCTTTGTTTGACGGATCTTCACAAAAAATGTATATGTGTAATGTCAGGAAACCTAGCCGAATGTTTAAAGGAAAAAATTGGTTCAGATTTGAAAATTTGTACCTATTCAAGCTTTATTTTATTATACTATAGAAACATTTCTTTTATAAAGATTTCATGTAAAATAAACTATACTAGTAGGTACTTTCCTTACATTTGTCACATTTTCTTAATTTAAAAACACCCTGTACATCGGATGTTATATTTTTATACCATATGGGGCATATCAGTTTGCAATATGGTAAATTTTATGAGTTGAACAAAGAAAGATTATTGAAATAACAGTGGTTAGAGTGAGAAAGTTACATTGACACAATATCACTCTTTGTTTTTCCTTTATATCAGCCTAATGGAAGTTGTCTTTATCACACCCATAGCCTATATAACCTATATTGCAAACTAAAATGAACCAATCTGTATGTGAACCTTATTTTCACAATGAACAGATTTTTTTATTAAAAATTACTTTGTCTTAAAATTAATAACTAGGATTTTAATCTGTGGACACACTGTATATCAAATAGACTTACGTGTCCGTTGATGTTACTTCTCGCTAGCCCATTGTAATGACCGAGAGTAAACATATCGGGCGTCGAAGACTCTTCTTTGGGGAAAAATTCGTCCATAAAGGCATTTAAGAGGATTATACCAAGGTTTTCGTTATCTAATTTTTTCTTCATTATATTCACGCTGTAAAAAAATCGTTTATTACTTAACAAGCGAACGTTTGCGAATCAATAAACTTACTATTCCAGTTCGCTTACAAGGTCTAAATTCTTAAGAACGTCTTGTAGCTTATCGGAACTGATAAAATTGTTTCCGTGCGGATCGAAGCTCTTGAACACCCTCCTGGCTTGTTCGCTCTTAGTTTCTGGACTCACCAGTTTGCGTTCGTCGCTAAAAATGACTAAAAAAAGCCGACGTGAAATCGAATATAAACCCGGCATTGATCGCGTTTACCTGTTAAGTGCGTATCTGACGCCACCACCCAAACGGGATGCATGGGATTCTTGTAAAACGAACCGACAGTACAGTACCTGTGGTACTCCATGACCGTTATAAAGCCTATTTGACTCTGCTTCTCGATACCTTTCAATTCTGTAAACAAACAATAATTCGCAGTGAACTGATGAGATTTCCTCCATACACTTACTAAGTCCTCCTACGTCCTCGTAGTGATCCCAAACGTACGTTGTTGCTCGTCCCGTAATGAACAAATTAATAAGGCTTTGGCTACCGTAACCGTACGTTTCGTCGATTAGTGGGTCTTGAGTATCGGAATCCGCTTTGACTCTTTCTAAACCCTGCAAAAAAAGTAGGGTTATTTCGTTCGATTCCTCGGTATGTGATTAGAGCTTACCTTTGAAGCTATCACAGTGTATAAGAACAACAAAATGCCGTACTGTGCTTTTAGATTTGATGTATTTTCCATATAATATTTATTAACGTCATCTAGGCACTGAAAGCTGTGTACTTTTAGTTTCTCGTGAAATTTAGCCGGATCCACGGCTTGTACGGTATTGATGCTTTGAATGCTTGGTCCTGTTACCTCAGCTTCGCTAATCGGTTCACTATTATCACTGTCTAAATACACTATATAATACTTTCTGGCGTTGCATTGTCCAAGTATTTCACAGAGAGCCGTTACTAAAACTCGATTTTGAATTTCTAGATTTATCTGAAACAAGATGTTTGGTGTAATGCGTTTAATAATGAATGCTTGATGGTAGAGTATACCGAATCTCTGAAAGATAAATCTTTGTACTCTAAAAGTAGGCTTTTGATAATGAAGGCTTCCACGGGGGCTATTATGGCACACGGCCCGCCCTCCGTTTGTTCCAAAGCGCTTTTCTCGTTCGAACTAAAATAAAAACCTGAAAAATTCGTCGACATCAGACTCAGTTTGACTTAAGAGCAATCCAAGTTATCTTACCTTGCGACCATCTTTTAAAAATATCTAGTTTGATTTCGTTGCCCCAAAGGAGATGTTTTATACCTAATAATTCTTGTTCAATGGCAGAAGGTAAAGTTTCTGCCATTGTTCAAATTTATTTTTAATTTTTTTACAATAATTATTTAGTGTACATTTAAGGTTATAACAAAATTGACATTTTATTTTGTCAATTGTCAGAATGTGACCAACCTAATTTTTCGACTTCACGTACTACCAACTGTTCAAATCGAAATTCGTGGTAAATCCCATTTATTTTTTTATACTTTATTTATGTAATATTTGTTCAATATTGTAACAGTTAGAAAACATGTATGTTTATTTGTGGAATTGTATCGAATAGTTATGAAACCTAAGCCACACTGCATGTTTTCGAAATTTTCAATTTACTGTCACCATTTATTGAAATAAATGAAAAAGTCGTAAAGAAAAAATATTTCGCAAATAAAAGACACAAGTTCTTTTTGAGATACTGCGTAGATATTGTACCATCTGGCAACAGTGGTGAGTAAAGCACCAATTTCACTCTCTGGAAACGTTGCCAGCTCTACCAAAAAATCACCAAACTCGACAAATTTTGATTAATTCCAATGCTAAAGTAACAACATTAATTTCTGGGCGAAAAACGAATGTGGAAATTACCTAACGATAATATGGAACTTGCTAACCGGCAGAATAAATCGATAACTACCAAAATATTATCAATTAGACAGCAAGTATCGTTTGAGGACTTCTGACCTCTCGCTCGTTCACAGCGCACTTGATAAACAGAAACGGGGCTACGCTAGCACCGCAACAAAAAAATTTTTACACATTCGCATCGGGCCAATTTACGACGCCGAGGTTTTATTAGTGTCGCACGTCGAAAACATCGTCGAATCAAATCGATTTTCCACGATTCGACGATAGAAAACGCGCGGCGGTGCTAAAAGATGGCCGAGAGTCCGAAGAAACAGCGAAAGAGCAATTTTTCCCAGGAGGAAATCGAGACTATCGTGCGAGCGGTGCGCGAGAATTACGACACCCTGTACGGCACGTACGCCAAAAAGGCCGTTAACAAGAGCGCCAGGCACAAGGTCTGGTCGGAGGTGACCAAGGAAGTCAACCAGGTCTCCTACGAGAAGAGGACCTTGCAGGAGGTGAAAAACAAATGGAAGAAATGCCAGCACTTGTACCGTATGGACGATGCCTTCAACGATAACAGCAGTAATTTGGATGCACCAAATTAATTTCCCAACTTAATAAATTGTTATTTTCTAGTTCCAGATTCTCAGAACGTTTGGGAACCCCTGACAGAACTCGATGATGATGAAGGTTGGTTAATTGCAAATTGCAAGGTTACTCGACTAGGAGGATGTCTCTTCCGGTTAAACGTCACAGAAATAGAAAATTCAAACGGAAAAATCACCGGCGAACTGTTGTTACGTCATATGTAAACGAGTATGAGACAACCTCCAGACGTTTTGCAACCTTGACTTTCTTGAGTATTGACATTTTTTTTACCTGTGTTGCCATTGTGGAATTTTTAAATATTACGTTTATTTAATTCGCCTAAATTGCGTAATTTTCATTACAATCTTAAATTTAACTAACGCTTTATGCTGTCATCTATTATTTTCTTAAATACAATTGAATATAAATCCATAATTTCCTCGCATTCTTGGTAACGTGGCAACAACGCGCGCGACAATAACTTTTCCCTACGTAATACAAAAGAGAGGTTAGGAGAAACGTCAAATAAAAATTCATTATCCAACCTGGTGTTTGTGTTTGTTATATTTCACAACAAAACGACAATTATAAATTAAACGTTACAAAAATACAAGAATTTTAACTCGACCTGCAATTGATCGACACGACGATTATCCGATAATCGACCATCATGAGGTTGAAAACGAGAAGTAAAATGAAAACATGCAAGAAATCCTTGCACGAGAAAACTTACTATGATATCGAATACAAAAGATCGGTGGTGTCTTGCGCCGAGGAAATCGGCAATTTGGAGACCAGCAGGAAATTCGGAATTTCCTTAACGAACGTTAAGCGTTGGAGAACTAAAAAAAACTTGCAACCGGAAGAAACCCTTATAAAAGATATAGGTATTAATTAACGCATTTCCAAATATTATCCAAGCCTTATCCATTCTTGTATTGTCATCTGAATTGTATACATTTTTAGATTCTATGCCGCTAGAGCAACGTCTTAGGGCCGCACCTCCTGACCAATCGGAACCTGCAGAACAGGTGCTACAAAGCCAACCGCTGTCTCCTACCAAATTAAAAGTCACCCGACAGGCGAAGCCTCCTCAACTATCACCTCTATCTCCCTCATTGTCCACCCAAACCGAAGAAATTTGCCTCAAATGGAACAGCCATCATTCGAATATGCAAAACACGTTTCCCAACTTGCTGCTCCGCGAGCAATACGTCGACGCCACCCTAGTAGCCGAAGGACAGACATTAAAATGCCATAAAGTACGCCAATCTATTAAACACAACAACCGAGTTTTAATCGCAAAATTTATCATTTACAGATCATTTTATCTTCGTGCAGTCCATATTTCGAAGAAGTATTGGCCGGCATCAGCCCTTATCAACACCCGGTGCTCTTCATGAAGGACGTGTCCTTTTGGGCTTTGAAAGCCCTGTGCGATTTCATGTACGCCGGAGAAGTGAACATTCTACAGACCAAGCTGGAAGATCTGCTGGCCGTTGCTGAAAATTTAAAAGTATGATATACTGAATCCGGGAGATTGCTCACATATTCCGGGACATCCTGTTTCATTTACTCGCTTACATTGACTTTTTTTTTTAGATAAAAGGTTTGGCTTGTCACACGCAGATGAACAACTCGGACGTTAAAATGGAGGTGCAGAGAGTGATCAAAGAAGAAATGCAGGATGAAGGGAAATCTCACGAACGGGAGTTGAGAAGGAAGGATGACAGAGAGTCGAATAGAAGGGCCGACAAGGACGCGAAGAAGGAATTGAGAAAGAAAGAGGAGAGGGAGATAAAGAAAAAGGAGGAGAAGGATTTGAGGTTCGCCGAGTTGAGGACCTTAAGGCGAAGAGAGGAATCTAAAAGGAAAGAGGAGAAAGACGCGAAGGATAAGAGAAGATCGTTGCTGTCGTCGGAAATGCCCGTTTTGAAAAACGCCAGATCGACAAAGGTGGCTGCTCAATCGGAAATGCCTAATTTAAAATCGGCGAGGCCACTAAAAACTTACACGAAGAGAGCGGAGAGGAGAGCGATGGAAAGAGAAAAATTAGACAAGTCTAATCAATCTAAGGAATTCCTCTCGCCGTTGTTAGATCTTCTAGAACCTGTATACGAAGAAATCGAAAATGATGTAAAACCCATTAAGTCACTCCTAACTAAAGACACCAAGAATGTGCACGTTCGTCAGAGAAGAATGAAAAAAAGAAAGTTGATAGAAGAAAAAGAAGAGGTGAGTTAATAGTCTAACGATCTAATTTTCTACTTATTTATTTTCCTTATAGTCTCCTCCTCCGGTTTTCATGCGCAGAGGCACCCGGTCTCGTCCGAACAGGAAAATTCCGAAGCTCTTTCATCCGCCCGACGAGCAATCGACCATCGTCAGAGAACCGCACACCGATCCGCTGATGAACCTGCAATGCATCAAATCGGAGCCACTCTACGACGATTCCATCGACATCGAAGACAACTTAGTGGGTTTCAGCGAGTCCTCGATGTCCATAGATCACCTCATAGGAGGCTACGATCAGTCCCCGTTCACCGGGTTATCCCCGCCGGCGTCCAATAGATGTTTGGACAACGAGCTGCAGCCTATTATATTAGACGTACAAAGCATCGCTAACAAACCGGACGATTCCTCGATCAGTGGTTTAAGAGACTCGAAGCTGTCCGATCCCTTGGAGGATCCGCTGATTCTGAATAACTGCAACGTCGAGGACGCCGATTTGGGTTTTCGCATAAGCGAAGTGGTGACGGAGAAAGACGAGAATTTAGGGTTTCAGATAACCAGCGTGGTGAGCGAACAGGATAGCAATGCTCATTTCGTGGATATCGAAGAAGCCAAAGGAAATAGTTCACATCTTGAAAACGATGATAGTCCGGTTACACCTACTTTTTATATGGACGTAACGAGGCAATCGAATGATTTCGATATGCAACCCACTATTCTCATCGAAAGATCAGTACTAGAAAATTCCGGTGCATTGCAAACTAATAGCGCAATTGAAGAGAAGCCTATAGAAGAAAATATCGACTCGGCTGTGAATCCAGACGAAGCAAGTCCTGATAACAATTTAGAAAGTGCAGATAAAATTTTATCTGTAGCAATAGAAGAAAATGATGTAAATTTGGAACCGAACATTTCAAATGAACCTCCAGAGGTCAATTGCATATCAAACAATACGAATATAAACGAAGCAAATGTTGATGACATCGAAGAAACTAATTCCAACGTTGTTTGTACAAATGTAAATAATATACCTGATAATGAAGAACATTCTTCAAACGCAATCGAGGGAGAAATTGTACCTGGAACAAACGCGGTACAAGAAGATACCGCGGACGTTCTTCGCGATGTAACTGATATTACAGCAAATACGCCCGGTGAAAATTCAAACGATTCGCCAGAGAATCGCGCAGAGGAAGCGAGCAGCTCGGATCAACCGGGTTTCCATATTGCTCAGGTCGTTAGCGATCAAATCGCCGAAATCGGCAGCAACCGATCATCGGATGAATATCAAAATGATTCCGAATCTTGCCAGAAGAACTACAATGAATTGGAGTCCATTGTGAACGATTTATCGATGATAGTCAACGATTCGTGCAGCGGCTTGGATGATGCGAATTTAACGACGGATTCGCTCGAGCATCTTCTGAATAAGTAATGAGTATTTTTTTAGAAACCTTGAATTGGAGGCGACAAATGATTCCAAAGTACACTGGCTGCGCTCCTTTACTAACAGAAATGTAGATATCTGGATAGATGTGTAAATTCTCCATCTTCTACAACTCAACCAGATATTCCTTTGTGCCAAAAGTTTGGAACTATTTGAATCACTAAAGCAGCACGGGATTTTTTATACATCACTCGGATTATTAAGACTGACATTTGCATCTCCAATTAAGGGTTTGTAAAACGGTCTTGAATTTATTCTATTTATTTACAAATAGTTATTAGGGCTTAGACGTCTGTACTAATTAAGATACTTTATTTTTTATTGGTGCCTGTAAATATTTTGTTATTTTTTTGGTATGTAACTATTCAGCCTAGTATTGTTTTTTATTTATACAATAAAGGTATTAGTCGAAAACCGTTATCGACCAATTAGACTAACTTAAATCAGACATACGAGGTTAATTGGATCATATAAACAGTTTGATTTAACATCGAATATTTTATTGTACCATCTTTAACAAATGTTTGTAGCAACGCGGCAGTTTTTCATCATTACAAAATATTAGCTGGCTAAATAGGAATGACAAATATAAATTTTTCTAAAAAATTTCAACATTTAAAAATTAACAAAAAGAAAAAAAAAACAAATTAAAACATTTCAATATATTATTTGATTTAAATATGTAACAAAAAAGTGTATACACAAAAAAAAACTAAAAAATATCTATTAAAAAATATACCCCTATTGTATCAAGAAGTTCTCATCAGTTTTGTCGGCTTATGTGATGACGGTGGGAGCATCACGACCGGTAAATTGTTTCAATTGAGATATCTCCAAACCGATGTTAACCAGAGGTTTTAACATTTCCTAAAAAAATAACGGCATAAAAAACGTGCAATAAAATCGCTAGCAAATTTATTACTTGTGCATCAGATAGTACATCCTTCTTTTCGTAGCTGTCAATATAAACTCTAATAGTAGCACCGCTACTTCCAGTACCGGATAGCCTGTAGACTAGTCGTGAGCCGTCATCAAATAGGACACGAACACCCTATAGAGCATCAAAATTAAATAATCGAAAATAAACTAATTGCTAAGTATTTACTTGGTTTTTAGTAACGCTGTGATCAATAGGATCCACGTAGGAAAAGTTGTCCATTTTAGCTACCTTGTAGCTTTTACCATTAGAACTGAACGATTTCCCAATCAAACCGTCGGTAGCGATGAAATTTTCCAAGTGCTTCATCATTTTATCGGCCGCGTCGCTTTCGACCTCTTCGTAATCGTACCTGATTTGTTGAAGTTTTAAAAAATAGCTTTAAAAATAAAGTGTAAACGTAAACGCACTAACCTCGTAAAGTAGTTCCTTCCGTAAATGTTCCAATGCTCCTTCAAAATATCCTCTATGCTCATGTTTTTATGTTCGATGATCGACAACCATGCTAGTACGGCCCAAATTCCGTCTTTTTCTCGGATATGATCGGAACCGGTACTGAAATACGACAGTAAAAAACTTTGTTTTATAAAGATTTTAAAAGCTACTCACCCGAAACTCTCCTCTCCGCATAGCGACAATCTTCCGGCGTCCATCAAATTTCCGAAGAACTTCCAACCTGTCGGTACCTCAAACATTTCCTTGCCCAATTTCTCAGCAACTCTAAATTAACGAGGCTGTTTTATTGTTCGTAACAGTGCGTCGCAAAATAGATGCAATGGTAGGTGTAATGTATTAAAAAATATACAGGTTGTCTCGTGACTCGATGGATATAGCTTAGGAAATGTCTTATACACTTTTGTCCATTTTCGACATAAAATTGAGCTATGTCCAACGAGTAACTGGACACCTTGTGTTATAAAGAACCTAATGTAACAATTATTCTAGAGTTTGAAGACATGTTTAGTCCTGTACACCTATAATTCTGTCCATTTTGAGGCACATTTGTAAGCTGTTAATTTTGAGATAAATAAATTGTACCTGTCTACAGCTGCTGCAGTAGGCATGGATCTTGCAAAACCGCGTACGCCGTGCTTTTTGAAGTACGGAATGCATTCCAAATTGTTCGCAATAACGGCCAAACTGTCGCTGGGAGTGACGAAGAAAGCGTTTTTGCCTATAATCATGTTACGGTCCTGAAACAATAGACTGTATTTATAAAAAGAAGCACAACCTTTTGCTTCAAAAAAATGAAGGAATTGCTTCAAGGTATATGGGTAAAAAGAAGAGAAGGAAGAGAGATTTTGCTTCGAGGACCCTGCTGTTGCTTTAAAGCAAAAGGTTTTGTGGTTTTAAAATCTTTGTATAAGGTTTTAGAATCTTTTTCTCTAATTTTTTGCCTCTACCTTTTATGCAAAGTAAATGCTTCATTTTTATAAATATGGACTAATAGGTATTATTCAAACCGTACCGTCCTGTTACAACTTATGGGGTATCTCATGATTATCTAAAACCATAGATTTCCACGTGGAGATAGTTGATCATATTTGGACATAAGAGTACTTAGAGTTACTCAAGAGAAGTCATTCTTTATAAAAAAATCTCTGCTTTGTGAAAGAAATAAGTCTGTCTTAATAAAATCTGGAATCTGAACTGCAGGGATACACTAGTATGTGTAGTTTAAAACCGATTCACTCACCCCGTCTCCATCGAAGGCTACGCCCATATCATAAGCAGGATTGGCTTGGATCTTATCGACCAAATCTTTGGCGTACACGAGATTGGGATCCGGGTGAATTTCGCCGAAATTGTCTAAAGGTACGATTCTAAAAACATTATTGTCTGGACTAGCACCCAGTTCTTCGACGAATATGCGTCTAACGTAGACTCCAGTAACTGAAGAAAAAAAAAAGATTAATACCATTTTCAACTGCCAACTTACATTTGGTGAAGTATAGTATGATTTTGGAATATTCTATCCACATATTTATTATATACATACCTCCATTCATCGAATCGATAAGTACATTGAACGCCGCACGTTGTTCGGTACCGCGAATGAGCGTTCTAAGTTTCTTGAAATCGAAAATTTCCTTCATAAGCTTCACATAATCCGCCGTGGAATCAATCACTTCCACTACGAAATCGCGACCGTCGACCTACAATTTTTTTTACATAAATAATAATCATGAATGAAAACTTTACCTATGGATAATTACATTGAATGTGTTGGTTCCCAAGACATCGATAAGCCTGTCAGTTTCCAATTTAGGGGTGAATTTGTAGGAGGTGATCTTCTTGGTGTGTTCATAGACGTCGTTGGTGAAATGAGTGGGCGCCGGTCCTCCATTTTCGATGTTGTATTTTATGCCGAAATCGTGCCTGATGCCGCCCGGATTATGGGAAGCGGTGAGAACGATACCGCCTGTAAACGAAGAAAAGGCCCAAAGGAATTAGAAAATTATATTACAGAGTGTTGATTAATTGAGTGCAGATACTTCAGGATGTGAATATTTGGATGATTTTAAGAAGAGAAGTTTATATCAATGTATGTCCTAAACATCTTAGTTTTCGAGCTACAAGGTGTTACAGTTTTAGAAAAAAAAATTTGTTCACATTTTTTAATTATTAAGGAGCATATTTTGAGACAAAAGATTTTTTTTATTTTTAGCCGTGACGTCCGTACGAGGTTTGAACTGAATATGTTTGAAGAAAAAATGATACGCCACTAATTTTTTCTAAAAACCATTATTTTTTAATTCTCATTTATTTTGGAGCAAATTCTGTCCGAACTCTTACTTTCGTACAACATACCATTTTCGCGTATAAAAATAAAAACCAAAACAATTTTTTCCCATGTGTTGAGACTGCTTTTGATATTTTGTTGAAATTTAGTAGTCGCCCACCATGCATGGAAACACTTTTTTGGGGACAAAAATTTATTTTCTACTATTACCAGTGACGTATACGTCCGAAATTTCATAAAAATATCTGGAGTAATAACGAAGATTATGATAGAAAATATATTTTTTCTCCCGGTAGCTCGTAAACTAAGAGGTTCAGGACATACATTGATATAGAGTTTTCTTAGTTCTGAAGTATCGGCACTCAATTAATTAACACCCTGTATAAATTGATAGACTTCATCAACATGATCCCAACGGAGAATTACCTAGGACTTTTTGATTTCTGATCAAATTGGAAACCGCCGGGGTGGAGAGTAAACCGAGTTGTCCTATGATTAATTTTGATACCTAAAGATAAAAAAAATTGTACAATTACTATATAGAATATAATTTATAGTATGCAATTTCCTTATCTAAAAACCCATCCGTGATAAAAGGATTGCTTTATATGTTACATAAGATTAAAAGTACAAACGGGAGTATTCGAAAAATAAAATTTAATATAGAAAAACATAAATAATGCTAAAGGTCATTTCATGACAAATTTTACCACTATATTAATAACTAATTGATAAAATCAATAATTATGAAAGTGCGATATGTCTTGGTATTTTCAGATTTTTATCCCAAATGATTGATAACCTTTGAAATTTTTGGAGGATAATCGACTGTGAAGTGCGCACAATATCGAAATACCCACTCGAGTTGAAGCCGAAAAAGTGGAGGAATATATTGCAAAAATATTACAAATAAAATGCAATCCTCTATAAAATAATCAATGTGATTGAATTACCTAATAGCTGCATTGTGCATTGTTAATTTTTTTTATTGAAAAATACACTCTTCAAACATATTCTAATCTAAAGTGCTTATTCATTAAAAAAAATCTAAAGGTAAATACTCAGATATGCATCTAAAACGATTGAAAAGCTTTTAAAATTGTAATAAAACTACTTCTTAAATTATTATCAAAAGCGGTTCATCTTATTGCAATTCACTTACATTTTTTTTATCAATTTTTAAATTCAAATATTCCTTTGTTTTATCAATTATTGTTTTTAGCAAAATCACGTCAAGTCATTAAAATTTTAAGTCGATCCTTCTAAAGTTTATAAAAGAATCCCAAAAGTTTTTTGTACCCAACTAAAAAGTAAATATTTGCTGTATTTGTTAAATATTTAAGATCCTTATAAAGTTAATGTCTCTTGTGGAAAATATTTTTTGGAGTTCAACAAAATCATGGACTGTAAATGTAAATTTCTGAGTTTTCATAAAACAAACTAAATACTAATTCCTCAGTTATTGCGTTGTATTTTACTAAGTAAGTATTTTACTAGGAAAACCCACTTAATGTCATTGAAAACAAATATTTTTATAAATTATACTACACAATGTAAAAATTCAATAATGGAAAAATTAAACAAACGTAAAATTTTCGAAGCAGATTATTAGCATTTTATCACAACACTGGCAATTAAGCCGAATTAATTACCATAATAACCTCAAACAAACTAAAAATATGAAATCATATTATCTTATACACGACGATTCGATAAATACAATTA
Source organism: Phyllotreta striolata (assembly GCA_918026865.1). Lineage (NCBI taxonomy): Eukaryota > Metazoa > Arthropoda > Insecta > Coleoptera > Chrysomelidae > Phyllotreta > Phyllotreta striolata. The sequence continues at coordinate 5,862,686 of OU900098.1, read as the reverse complement.
CTCGAATCGAACAAAATCCTTACCCCATTAGCAGAAGCGATTCTAATGATGGTATTAATGGCTTGCTTGGAGAAATATCTACCATCGCCTCCTACGATCAACGTGGAACCAACAATTTTGTCTCCGAGGGTGTTAAGAATGCATTGAATGAAATTCTCCGTGTAATGCTTCTCCATGAATACTTTGACCTTTTTCCTTAAGCCGCTCGTCCCGGCGTTCTGGCCCTCGAAGGGCTTCGTCTCGACAATCACTGAGGCAAGGGACATGGCGAATTTCTAATTCTATTTCTTCCGAACTGAAAAGTCTGAAGGAATTAAACGAGTCGATTATAAGTTGTACGTAATAGTGCGGATTAGATGGTGTCTCGCAAACTGAACATCTATTGGAGACCCGTCCATTTATCTTATCGTTTTTATTTATTGTTTTCTTATTTATTACTTAAAAAAGTGGGGTTAGGAAACGTTGCGTGGAAATAATCCGATCGATAAGCTTACCTTGATGAGTCGATGTAATTAATTTGAGTTATGTGTGGGATGTGTAACTGATTTTTTGGAGTGGATGAAGCAGTACCCAGTTCACAAGAATTTCACTTTTATTTTATTTTGAACACCTCAATGGCCCAATGTCATTGGTAGGTCGCCTTGTGCGCAGCACCCTTTTGCAGCGTTGCCAGCTGCACCTCGATTTACACATTACTTATTGATAATTCGCTAAAATTTCGTACTTTCCTTTATATTCGAAGGAACAAATCAAGTTAGCAACGATATATTGAGGGTGGAGAATGAATATGATTTGCGAAATTTAGTTACTATAGATATTTATGATTATTAAAACAATCTGAAATAATTTGCGCTGTTAAAATTCGTTATATTAAAAGTAAAATTGTAAGACTTGGCAACTGCGTTATATTTTGACATGTGTATGATGAAAACAAAAATTTCGCTGTGGCTACGTTTACGTAGGACGGCAAACGAAGTTTTAACGGTACTTTAGGCACAACTCCGGTGCGATATTTTTCGAAATTCAATAATTGTTTCGTCGTTCAAGTATATTTAAATACTTTGACAGGTGTCTTTTGCAAAACTGAAACTAGCTGTGAACATGTCTTACAAAAATTGCAAATATTTGTCCATTAAAATTTTTTTCTCCTACAGTTTCCGAGATCCCTATCTGTATTAAACATTGAAAAAAACTCACCCTGTATAATTCTGGTACTTCCGTAATTCTCGATAAATTGAACTAATTAGCTGTTGTTCCGTACATATTATACTAGTGAAATCTTTTCACTTGCTTGAAAATAGGTGTATTTACGTTTGAATAAATATATATCTACTGGTACTTCCCCAATTCTCGGTAAATTGAATTACTTACATGCTGTTCTATGCAATAGCAGTAAAATTTTTTGCTTAATGAGGGGTCAATTTTCAAAATCTTGCTGTTCTATCTAGTTTGTAATAAATACTTTACCGTATGTCCGAATTATTTCGCTGCAAGTATTAGAATTAGAATCTAAATCAATACTATAAGATAGTAAAGAACAGAAACTTGTTTAACGGTTGCCGGCCGATATTAGAATTCGTAAATTCGCTTTGCTTATAACAATATTCATATTTTATTCATATTTAATTCCTCACAATAAAAGAGCGATTTTGCTTTCATAACGAAGCACCCAGTATACACAAACAATACACTGGCACTCCAAAAATTGCGCACATTATTATTACCAACATTTTACATTTAGGTAAATATTATATTTTCAATGAAACACACTGTATACAGGGTATACCACGGTCGATGGCAGGTTAGGCGTTTAGGGAAAACGGAGCGTACGATTGTCGTGAAAATTTGGTTATTTAGGTAATTGGTCCTGCTCTATCGATTTAAAATATTTTCAACGCTGCGGCGTTGCCACTTCTATCGAAAAGTAGCAGCAACTTTGTTATTTTAAATGAGACACCCTGTATATTTTTACATTTTTTGCTCCGCTATTGCTTTCCGATTATTTTTGTATAATACTTCCCTATACCTATCTTTAGCGCTTTTCGAGAAATTCATTATTTTATTTAATTTTTTATTCAAAACATAGCTCTATTTAAATGTTGATTACTGCGTTAATTAGATTAGGAGAAAGCTGAAATTTTGGGATTAGCTTAGAGATGCATTAGGTATTAGTTCGCTATAATCGATTTTTTATTTATTTATACAGGGTTGTTCAAAAATTGTCATTTTATCGCTAGATATACAAATGCTAATAAGTTCATTTTTTTAAATGGGACACCCGGTATATTTTTAAATATTCAAAAAGATAATTAAATTCTCTTTCAAATGGTATATCATGTTCCTATACCTAAATAATCAGGTTTCCGAAATAAAAGCAAATTTCTATAAAAATCTGATTATTTTGGGAATTTGTATTAGGTAGCTGTGAAATCATGAAATGTCATCAAATTTGACATTTAATGGACATTTAATGTAAGGAAATAATTATTCAAATGAAGTTCCTATGAATTTATTTATTCTTCATGGACAATGTGACAAAATTATAGCTAGAACATGCAGAGAGTTCAATGTAATGTATCCGAATTTACAACCAATGAACGAAAAAAAGTTTGTAAGATTGCTTAAGAATTTCGCTAATTATGGATCAAAACTGAGAGAGACGAAAACATGTCAGTTATAAACATAAAAATAAATAAATAAACATAAAAATAATAACAATAAGAAGTACAAAAAAACCTTCATTTGAACTTCATTTGAATAATTATTTCATTCCATTTCAATTGTTTTTAGTTTAAATACTTATGTAGAACAGACGTTTTATTATTTATAACTAATTGGCACTAAATGTCAAATTTGGATGACATTTCATGATTTCACAGCTACCTAATACAAATTCCCAAAATAATCAGATTTTTATAGAAATTTGCTTTTATTTCGGAAACCTGATTATTTAGGTATAGGAACATGATATACCATTTGAAAGAGAATTTAATTATCTTTTTGAATATTTAAAAATATACCGGGTGTCCCATTTAAAAAAATGAACTTATTAGCATTTGTATATCTAGCGATAAAATGACAATTTTTGAACAACCCTGTATAAATAAATAAAAAATCGATTATAGCGAACTAATACCTAATGCATCTCTAAGCTAATCCCAAAATTTCAGCTTTCTCCTAATCTAATTAACGCAGTAATCAACATTTAAATAGAGCTATGTTTTGAATAAAAAATTAAATAAAATAATGAATTTCTCGAAAAGCGCTAAAGATAGGTATAGGGAAGTATTATACAAAAATAATCGGAAAGCAATAGCGGAGCAAAAAATGTAAAAATATACAGGGTGTCTCATTTAAAATAACAAAGTTGCTGCTACTTTTCGATAGAAGTGGCAACGCCGCAGCGTTGAAAATATTTTAAATCGATAGAGCAGGACCAATTACCTAAATAACCAAATTTTCACTACAATCGTACTCTCCGTTTTCCCTAAACGCCTAACCTGCCATCGACCGTGGTATACCCTGTATACAATAATTAAAAACTTCCCTCATTCACCGCTATAGGAATTCCAGTGTGGTTTGTAATAATTTTTTTACGAAACGTTTAAAACACATGGTACACAATACTTACCAGATGCTAAAGTTCTTCGAATAAAATCCACTCTAGTTGTCTCGTTTTGTCTCGAAAAATCACATGATACTCTCTCGCCTCATGTATGTAATTTTTTGATCGTGTCGTATTACATACGTAATTGTGTTCAGGTTTGGACTCGAAATTTAGAGGCAAAAATAATAAATTTTAAATTTAAAGACGAGCCAAAAAACTAAATAATAAAGTCTAGGTTTTCTTAGAATAGAATAAAGAAAATAGAAGGACTATGGGTACATTTTTTTTACTTCAATTTAGCGCTAATTTAACTAAACACAGTTTTTTTAGTTTTTATAATTTGGTATTGTTTAGTTACAATTGGAAGTGGAAATTGGTCCAAAAAAATAAATATTTCATTTAACTTTTGTCACTTTTTCCGAAATTATGTTGCTGGAATTGACGAGATATCTTGTTGGGATTTAATTTTAATTCAGTTATAAATAATTCATATAAAACAAAGGGGACAAACAGCCTAAATCTCTTATGATTTGCACCAGGTGAAATTGGATGCGACCCTGCAACATTATTTTGAACTAACGACCATATGATAAAGAGATCAGACAGTTTTTTGCTATTAGATCCTCCTTTTAATTCCCATTCTTAATATAGTGTTAACTATTAAGTGAGTCTGTCGTGGCAGAACATTCAAAGGGATTTTGAAATAGCGCCTTTTCGGAATTAACTACCCGCTACGACACGTAAGTAATCCGCCTTTTAATCAAACAAATCGCGCAGAAAAATTAAAAATAACCGGCCGATAATAATTCAGATTCCTGCCGGTAATTAGAAAAAAATTAACGCAACCGAGCAAATCTACATTGTTAATTTTTTCGAACGGAACGTCGACAAAACGGGCACGATAACGAAAATCTGTGGTACGGTTTTTGCAGATAAGTTTACCGAAAACGGAAGTGGTGTTACTTAGGATTTTATCGCCCGTTGAGGCATGTTTGTATCGAATGCCTTCGAAAGGATCGAGAAATTTTAGAGCGATAACAGAAAAAAAATTAATTGAGTGGATAAGCCGCAATTATAATTTAGGTTGAACGGATTTGACCGGGAACTAACTAATAAGTAGAGATTATTAAATTTACCTCAATTACTATTCTCTATACAATGAAATTTTTACCTGGCACAAATATAATCATCCAGGCGTTTCTCCAATAACAGTAGTAGGTAACCTAAATGGCACATTTGTAATCAATTCTATTGCAGCAATGATCTTAAGTAATCTTCCGGTATTGAGAAATTTACTTCAAATTACGACATATACCAAAAAAAACGTAGATAAAAGCTGCAATATCTACGTGAATTTGCGGTTCCATTATAAATTATTTCTGTTCGCTGGCGACCAAGATATTTTTCCCTTATCGCTTTGACCATATTTCCTCTGTCACGCCCCGCGTTGTTCGTTATAAATACGAAAAATCTCGTTTAATTTATTTATTTCCTGTTCGAGTTCCGAGAGCATTGTTACCATAAGATGAAGTCTTCGAAAAAAACAATGATACAAGCATAGCTTGATTAGCAAAAGTGTTTGGTGTTGTTGCAGAATAGATAGTAAGGTAAATTATGAGATAAAAATAAAGGTGAATGGAAGAAGAAGAAGACACGTCCTCGATGGATAATTTCAACTTTTTGCTGTAGGGCTCGTCAAAGGGTAACTGGCGTATTTATTAAACTGCTAGCTGCCTTTTGAAGGGCAATATTGCAAGGGTTAAAAGCACCAATATTATCCAATAACTATTAGGTAACATTTTAAATGAATTGTACTAATACTGTAAAATAAATTGTATAATATAATTTAACATTTTCTGTGTGTTTAGTGGTCAAAATTAATAACTCACCATATACGAACAATATAGAATATATTTAATACAAAACAATAAATAAATTAAACTTAAACATGTAACATTTTACATAGGATTTTTAGTCAGTTGAAATACAAACCAAGGGGTTATCACATCGTGCATCACGAAAGGAAAAATTTGCTAGTATATATTTTAGTAGTATTTTTTTTCTTAAAATAAAATGTTTTAAAATAGTAAAAATATTTGTTCCCTAAGCGTAAATCAAATTAATTACAGTCGTGTTATTAAAGAAACTAAAACTTTAAAACTCAAAACTTGTCGAAAGAGTACACAAGTTAAATTCTTCAAGTTAAATTGTTCGCGATAAACTTTAGGTAGAAAAATACTGACGTTTGTAACATGCAAGTAAAAAATTAAAATATTTACACTTGAACTTTGTTTTCACATCGAAATAATACTATCCAGAGGTATAAGTAATTTAAAAAAATGGAGATCTTAGAACTCATAAATTTGAGCACCTTTGTTACATAAAAAAAAACATATCAATCGATAAAAAAAAGTACAAGTCATACTATTAGAGCCTCAAAAGGCCCAAACATTTATACGTACAAGGCCAAAAAACTTGTAACGCCAATCAAAGAAAAATACAGGTTGTCCCGCATAAGAACCCACACTGAGCAGGGCGTGTAGGGGAACCTAAAAATGTAGTTTACACAACTTTTGAATTATCGACGATTTTAAGTAACATTGATAGTTTACTTGACTTTATTTTTTTAGCGTTTTTCATCAAAACGACAAAGAATTTTAAAAAACAAAAAGAATAAAAAAGTTTTAAATCTATGAAATGAACTAATAATTTGTCAAATCATCTATCAGGTAATACATTCTGTAACATTTTAAAGGAGTATTATCCCTAATGAACCCTTTAAAATAGATCAATTTATCTCTCCTAGCTATCGATTAATGCTCCTAGTACACTCATAACGTATACCAAATTTAGTTACTTTAAGTTTAAATATTAGAAGGCCACTTAGAAGACCGAAAACTTCTCAGGAATGTAAGTTTGTATTAACTTAAGTTGGTTCAAACCACGTATTTTAGGCTCCCTTACATATCCCAGCTCTGTGTCGGTTCTTATACGTGGGACACCCTGTATTTTAAAATCAACAGAAGAAGGTGAATTAAGTTTTTGTTCCTTTTGCATATTAATGGCTATTACACCTTCACAAACAAGTCAAAAAAATAGGCCGAAACGGACTAGATAAACATCCTAGAACACAATATAATAGACTACAAATAAAATGTACCTTATCATTAGTACCAAGCACGCAGAATTGTTCATGCCGAAGCCGGTGGAGTCGGGCGACTGCTGCCTTCAATCAACTTCAACGCGACCAATTCGATAATTTGCAAAACGACGTCCATATTTATTTTCTTCACTTGTAAAGATGATACTAATAGAGAGAACACTTTGGTGAGATCTTTCTTATCTAGGAAAAGTTTAACGGAATCTGCAAATGCGAGATTAATGCGCATAAAGATTCGTTAAAAATGCATATTTACCAAATAAACCGAGCACCAAAGACTCGGTAAATTCGTCTGGTTCGAGAAACAAAACGTTCGTGTTCGATTTCTCCGGTATAGTCAATAAATTAACGCATAAATTTTCCATAACATCGTCCACTTTATCGACGACGGTTTGTTCCAAAGTATTACCGATTACTAGCAAAACAGCTTTCGTGACCGGTTCTCTGATCAACGGCGAATCGGTATCGGCTAATAACTCGCAAGTAATATCAACCAGGGCTTTTGTTATCGGTAATTTTGCTTCGAACTCGTCCAATTCATCTAAAAATTAGTAAATTATTGAACGTTGGTGCTTCGGTAAACGAATCGAACCTTCGAATTCCACGCTCGATTTGAACAAAGACTGTTGGAACGTGTCCAACGAATCGATTGCTTCGTAAGCCGCATCGATTTCCGTGTCCAAAACGCAATACTCTTGTCTATCGCTCAACAATCTTTTCATTCTCGTTAAAATTTCAGTTTCCTAAAAAAAGCAAAAAGCATTAGGACCTTTTCGTTAAGTAAATAATAAAGTTTGCTCCCAATCAGTTCATATACGATTGAAATAATTCAACCTTACGTTTTGATTAGCTTGCATGAATATCCAAGCATTGTCAGAGTATTCGATATTTTGCACGTGACTCGGCAGGGCGGTTTTTATCGAAAGAATCGTTTTATCTAAAACTCCTGTGGCCGTTTTCGCGCAGAATTTGTAGAAACTCGGAATCACACCATCCACTTCGTCAGGGTCCGAACTGTTCTCGGACTCCAGATATGCCCTATAGAAATAGGTACATTAAATACTATTTAATCATACTTAATATCTGAATATTAAGAGATATTCTGAGTAATTACATTGGGCTTAAAGCTGGCGTAGACATGCTCGATTCTGACGAACGTTGTTGCAGTAATGACCTAAGTTTAGCTATACTGGAAGCTAAATCGGCAGCATCTTCATACTCGGGATCTGGGCTATTTGTACCAGTTGAAGCTTGTTCCATTGATATGGATGGAATTTCCACTTCTTTCTTATCCAAATCTTTGTTCTCTTTATCTGAAGATTTCTCCTAAAAAAATATACAAGCCTCGTTAGTGCTTTAATGGAATAATGTAAAATGTGTTGCCTATACACTTATGCTCTACGCTTTTGTTAATAATTGACAATTAGACACGTCCACGTCAATGTCAATAAACTCAAACTTTTAACCTCACTTTTTTAATTTTGAATAATTTGAATGTAAATTTACCAAAACGATGGATTTTAATTTCAAAGAATTTTGCGAGTTTCTAGACGAAATAAAACGAACGAAAACGCCCAAAGAGAAATTCAAATGCGTAGCGGAAAAGTTCAAAATTATACGAAACCAATTAGGAAGCGAATCGAACGAAAAGTTTTATCAAATATTGAGATTAATGGTGCCGAGTTTGGACAGAGAAAGGGATTCCTACAACATGAAAGAGGCCACGGTGGCGCGAATTTTGATAAAAATGCTGGATTTACCGGAAGGTAACGATAGAAACGTATTAAAAAAGTCCCACCTGATGGCTCACGAAGCCACGGATTTCGGGGACGTGGTACATTCGGTGATCAGAAAATATTTATCATACTCCGTCACCACGTTAACTATTAGCGACCTAAACAAATATTTGGACGATCTAACTAAAAGAAGAAACGAACGCGAAGGAGAAGACATACTAATGAATATATTTAAAAAATGTTCTTCGGAACACATGAAATGGGTCATAAGGATCATATTGAAAGATCTAAAACTCGGTTTAGGCGCAAACTCGATTTTGAATTGCTATCACAAAGACGGGGCTGCGTTTTACGCATCGAACAGCAATTTGAAAAAGGTGTGCGATGTTCTCCAAAAAGATTCTGTACGATTGCACGAATTAGAAATAGAAATAAACGAAGCTTTTCGACCGATGTTATCTAAGAAAATCGACGCGACGAATTTTATAAAACTTTTACCCGAGAACAAGCCGTTCTTCGTCGAGAACAAATTTGACGGGGAGAGATTCCAGTTACACATGAAAAACAACGAATTCAAGTATTTTTCCCGGAACGGATTCGATTTCACCGAGAGTTTAGGAAACAATTACGATACAGGTTTATAGATACTCATTAAATATCTTCTTACTCAAACAATTCTTATCAGGTACCCTAACACCGCAGCTAAAGGGATTGTTTCGAACTAATATAAAAAAAGTTATCTTAGACGGAGAGTTGATGATGTGGCATAAACGTTCCAGAACGTTCGGTTCGAAAGGAATGACACTGGATGTTAAAAAGCTGAAAGAAATAGGCCATTATCAACCATGTTTTTGTATTTACGATATTATTCTACTTAACGATAGAATTCTAACAAACGTTCCGCTACGAGAACGCTTGCAAGTAAGTTTTTATCGAGATAATTTAATTACTACAAGTAACCATTTTTAGGTTTTAAAAACCGTTTTTTCCCACTACAAAGAAGGCTCTCTGCAACTAAGCCAAGTCAAGGAAGTTTCATCGAGACAAGAAATCGTCGATGAACTAAATTTTAGAGTCGACAGAGACGAAGAGGGTATCATCATCAAAGATCCGGATTCGGTATACAAATATAGCGACAGAAATAGCGGGTGGTTTAAAATGAAACTGGAGTATTTCCAAGTAAGAACATCATTCGAATGATGGATATTCGTAAATTATCCATTTTTTATTTAGGACGTTATGAACGACCTGGATTTGATTCTAATGGGAGGCAATTACGAAAAATCAACATCGGACTGGTTAAAATCATTCTTTGTTGGTATCAGATCGGACGACCCTACAAACAAGAAACCGCTCTACTTGGCGCTGGGTAAAGTCAGCTCTGGGTTGAATTACGAAGAACTGGCCATGCTGAACAAGAAAATTAAAACCGATGGCAAAAAATTCGAACATTTCAATTCCAAAAGTCTAGCGTTTGGTAAAGACGTTCCTCAATATTACATTGAACCGGAAAAATCGTTGGTTTTCACTATTAGAGCGTCTGAATTAGTGAGAGACACGCATAGCGATTTCAAAACGCATTATACATTAAGATTTCCGAGGGTGCTTAAGGTTCGAGATGATAAACCGGTCGATGAATGTTTACACATCACCGAATTACTCGAACTAACCCAAAACAACAAAGCCGTTATAAAATTAAACAAAAGAAACTTGGATTTGGAAGAATTGTTGAAAACAAAAACTAGAAAAATCAAACGAAAAGAAATCATTGTTCCCGTTATTTACGATACTGCGAAGATATCCGACGTATTGGAAGGATACAATATTTTAGTTTCCGAAGAGATAGAATTAAAACAGAAGGAGTATCTGCAAAGTCTAGTCAAACGAGCCGGGGGTTCGATTCAATATATCCTAAAGGATAAAGTAGACATCGTGCTAACATGGGATCGAACCGATTACATTAAAGAATTAATCAAAAAACGCCCCAAGTACGACATAGTACACACGAATTGGTTACAAAGAGTAATCCAAGACGGTAACTTATTAGGCTACAATCAAGAAGAAATATTTTACATAGGCTGGTCGTTCAAAAATTGCCTTTCTGACGAATTGGATAAATACGGTGACAGTTTTACGGAGGAAACTGATGTGAACAAACTGAAAAACACTTTCGAAATTATAACCGATATGGGCGACAAATGCATAATAAAAAACATCGTAAAATTAGAAGGAAGAAAGTATTTGAATCACCACACAGCTTATTTCGATAAGCATTCGATAATCGGCGATCACAATTCAGAAATTATTTATAAAAGCTTCTTAGATGAAATACAATTTCAATATTACGGCGGTATAATCGAAGAGAAATTATCAACCAGCGTAAATTTAATTATATACAATGGAAACAGCGACAGGAAAAGAGTATTGCAGGATTACTTGCATTCGATTCAACGAACCGACATCGAAATATCAACCAACAGCATAATTTATAATTAGAAAATGAGTTACTACTACTAACTAATGGTGCAGGTCAAGACAAGCCCCGGCACTGAAGCCTCTGGCGGGCCTCCATTGTGCCATTCCTATTGATTCCATGAAGCAGAGTCCCTTGATGAAGGCCTTAGTGCTTCTCAGGGGGCCATAACAGGGACTCAAAGAATAAAGAATCACCTAGTTAGCACAGCCCAATGCAGACATGGTGCGATATTTGTAGAAAATGAATTTGTACGTACCAAAAGAATTTGCCCGTCGAAATTCGGCGATTCCAATTGCAAGGGATTGATCCAAACGGATTCCTCGTCGGGGCAAGTTTTATCCGTAGACTCGGCCCTCAGAGTCCTGCTGGATTTTCTCTTAGTCGGAGCGATGTTCAAGCTGGCCCTGGCTTGTTCGATGTTGTCCTGCAAGCCTGTCAATTTGAGCCCTTTCCTGAGGCCGGCTCTGCCAAAGTCGAGGATCCCTTCGACCATGCCGGCCGCTTCGTCCTAGAATTCCAGGTCGAATAAACGATCCTCTAGCGGCGAGTTTTTTTAGAAAAATCTACTAATGAATGACTAAAAATCTATTGCGTTGCTCAATGGGAAACTTTATCTAATGATCAATTTTTAATTAAGCAGAAGCGATTGGTAAAAAGAAGTTCGAATAAAACCGAATGTACATGCAAGTTCATACCTTCTGCTGTATAACAGGGATGTTATATGAGTTGTGTAACAGTGTGAAAGTTATTGTTCAGAAAAACAGAGATACATTTAATCAGACTGTATGGATTTTAAAGACATTTTTTTACCTGGTATTCTCCGAATTTGTGTAAAGCATTATTCACTGTAGATTCTTGTAAATCTTTGATATTGTGAAACGTGCTTACAGTTGCGTCGCCTTTAAAATAAATAAAGTGATATAATAAACTGTGTTATTGTTTTCGAGATAACTTACTTATGGGTTTCATCGAGCTTTTCAGTCCTTCCACTGTGCTTTGAGTGGAAAGTTTTACTTCGTTCAGTAGTAAATTCGCGGAATCCTCGACATGCTCTATTTTGCCTAAAAATGAAGGAAATGAGTTAATGCAATTTTGATGTTAATTAAAAAAATACTTTTGACGTTTTCTATTGATATGGGAAATGCTTCTAAAGGGTCTTGTCCCAATGATACTCCGAAAGCTAGGTCTTTACTATCCGAATAGGTTTTTGTTGCTCTGACTAGTTTTGGTTCGTGAATTTTTACGGGTGCGCTGGATGTAGAATTATCTTTAATTTGCGTTTCCTGTACTTCTTCAGCACTGTCGATTTTCTATAAAAAAATCGTTGTTGCATCAAATAAATTGTATAAAGATTGAAGAGTGTCTACAATCATTTTATGAGTCTTTGTAACTTTTAATACTTCCAATTTGAAAGTAGTATAATTGGTTTAATGTTATGATAGTGGTTAAGATGATCAATACCTTATGATGTTCGGATTTTTTCTTAATTTTCTGTCGAACTAGAAGTGAATTTTTGTTGCTTTTGATAGGAACAATTTCTAATTCTTCAGCATTTTTCGTTTTTTCTATCACTTCTGTAGGGTCGCTTTTCATTTCAGCTGTGCTACCGTTTTGTTCGTCAATTTTACTCTTAGAATCGACAACATCGTAATAAGCAGTTATAGATATTCTGCTGTAATTTTCTAATTTATACTTTTCCCTAATTTCCTTCGAAGCGAGCAAATTTAAGAGGTGGTAATTAATCACTTCAGGATCAGAAGTGATGTTTATAATGTAAAGCACCAATTTCCTTGCTATTATCGACACGAGTACTTGGCAAGGTAAAGAATTCCACAATTCAGAATTGATAAAATGCCTCAAAACGTTCAATGTAAGTTGTTGAATGAAATGATCTTGAATATTCGGATTCGCACCGACAACATGCGAATATCTAAAACAATATCCAATAAAAATTATTAAGTAACAACGTAGATCATTTACTTACCTATATAAATCCTCGATAGTTCCATCGTACTTTTCTTTCCTCCTGATTCCTCTGCGATACTCTTTCAAATGCTTCAAGAATATATTCGAAACGCCTTGCAATAAAACCTTTGCGCTTACGCAGGCTTGAAGTTCCGCTAATCGTCTAATTACATCGTCCAAAAATAGTTTCGTTTCTTCGGGAAACTCGTCATTCGAGCTAACGTACACGTACCATTTACTAACGAAATATTTGTCTATATCTTCTACTAGATATTTCAATTTTTTCGGATCCGGCGTCACGTCTCCGCGGACTTTCTTCAACGTAATTCGACGTTTTGTAAATGCGATGGGATCGTTTCTTTGCAGCAGTTTGTTCAGATAGAAAAACGTTACGAACAATGACACAAACCATGTCGATATGGAGACGAATAGAAACGTAAATCCACTTACGGGCAAAACGGCCACGAAACCGTTCAGAAACGAAACGGATATCAAAATCCCGAATCCCAATAAAAGAATTTTCCAATTTAACAAGACGTCCGATACAAGGGGCATTTCTGTTATTTGTTCAGCGATTTATTGATCGACTTGTGCAATGCAATCGGAATGCTCATAACTTACAGTCTGAGCATTTTCGAGTAGTGGTTCAGTGAGATAACGTTAAAATTCTATGGATTTGTTCACAAGTACTCACATTTTTGTTTACTTCGAAAATTAATTCGGGTTAGGCAGTAAATGTCACTGTCAAGATTGTCAAACACGAAACGTCAAAATCAAGATACACTAGTGCGTTATTAGGCAACACAAATTACACTGGTTTAAAAAAGTGATATTTTATTCAAACTTGATACTAAAACAACTAACACTCAAAACAAATTCCTTTCCGTTTAAGGAGCGATTTGTAACTGTGCCGGCTTGGCATGACTGTTACTGTTTTGATCCGTTTTAATATTCTCATCAGTCGATAACTTCATATGAGAATGATAAAATCGCGTTCTAATTTTTTTGACGAAATATATGAATAGTAGAGGAAACGGCGTCAAAACGGCCACCGCTACAGGCGCAACTGAAATAGAATTAGATAATAATCTATCCGTAAAAAGATTTTTATAAAAGCAGCTTACTCGTTGTGAGATCCCCTTCAGGTTCCGGCAAGGCCATCCTCAGTAAAAATATAGCAATGCCTGTATTTTGAGTGCCGACTTCTATGGCTATTGTTAAACAATCCGCGGCGTTTCTGCCCATTAATTTAGCCAGCAAATATCCCGCCAAGTAACCTACCCAAGGTATACCCATACCGGCGAGTATTATCTAAAAAAAAAACACTCATAAAATACGCAAAATATTTAGTCTATATTTATAAAAATGAAGCATTTTACTTTGAAGTGAAAGATTGGAAGAAAAGAATTTGCTCTAATCCATATATTATTCATAATCTCCGCCTTTTCCTTGCAAGGAAACATTTCCTAAACGAGTCTAAATAGTTCTAAATGATTCTGGAGCGTTCTAGATTGATCTAGGCAATTCTAAACGATTCTAGACAGTTCTGAATAATTCTGGAGCGTTCTAAATGATTCTGGAGCATTCTAGATTGATCTAGCCAATTGTAAATGATTCTAGACAGTTCAAGATGATTTTTATTTAACGTTCTAAATGGTTTTAGACTGTTTAAATAATTATGGAGGATTCTAAATGACTCGGATTCTAAATGACTCAAGACAGTTTTGGAGACTTTGGATCGTTCTAAACGATTCTAGACCGTTTTAAATGGTACTAGACTTTTTAAATGATTATGGAACATTTCAGATTGTTCTAGACAGTTCTAAATGATTCAGGGGCGTTCTAAATTATTCTAACGGAAATGCACCCTGTCAGCCATAACAAATTGGGGAAACTCAGCCAAAATGCCCAAAAAATTTACGTTACAAGCTGTGTGATGGCTGAGTAACTACTGAAAAGATTATGACGAGTTGCTATGAACATATAGAATCCATTTTTACAAGCATATATCCTTTTCTTTTTAAGCAAATGCTTCTTTTCATAAATAGGCAAAATATTATCGCTCGTCTATCTCACCTGCCACGAGAACAGTTTAAAAAGGTACAAATTGGTAACTATGGCGAATACAATGATGAACAGTATCAACAAGGACGAAAATCCCTTGATAATTCTCGTCATGAATTGGGCGATGTTCTTGAAGTACCTCTGAATAAGATAACCGATGCCCAATGGTATGACCAAAGCGCTCACGTATTCCGTTATGTGAGTGTAAGGTACTTCTAATTTCGCGTTCTGGAATATCACCCTACCTGAAAACGTTATTCCCATTTAGAAACTTACAGTAAAAATATTCCAGTGTTTCACCTAAAGTGAAAATCCACAATGGCATAAATCCGAAGGCTGCTATAGTACTGGCGGCAGTCATGGAAACGGACAAGTTCAAATTGCCTTCCAGCAGTACTGCCCATACGTTGGAAGCGCCCCCTGCCGGCGACACGCCCGTAAAGAACAGCCCCAGCTGCATCTCGTGGTTGTTGGGAAACAGCAGAAGTCCCAACGAGTAACTCAACTACAACATTACACGTGTATTATTCGCGAGGTTCTATCGCGGGGATTCCCAACGCACCAATGGCATAATGAAGAAGTGGCCGAATAGCCCGATGGCCGGTCCGACGGGCTTCTTTAGAATCCCCTTGAAATCGCCCCAGTTCATGGCGCAGCCGAAATTAACGTACAGTATGCTGATTAAAATGACCACGCTCGCCGTAAATGCGATATCGATGGGTCGTTTTTTTCTTACTACAGTCACGTTCACGCCGTCGGCGATTTTCTTCGGCGAGTTCCTGTCTCTAACCGAAACGACCGTTTTGCCTAAGAAGTTGCCGGATATGTTGAATTTCCCCTGCATGTTCGATATGAGGTATTCTTTATCCAACGATGCCACGTTGGGATTTTCGCTGTAGAGTATGTATTCCGAAGAGCTACCTAAAACATAAACGAATTCGTTATAAGGCGAAGTAGGTGTTTACAAACCAAATTATTCGAGAATTACAAATTCGATAACAAGGTAAATTAATTCAGCAGATGTCCACATTACAGGAGAAAATCAATGCATTTGTGTTTACCTTTACATTGATTGTAACATACTGTCTATCCCCCGTGTTTCGAATCTTCTAAATATAGATTTTTGAATGAATCAATTCTGAATGAACAATTTCGAACGCTTTAGAATCATTTTGAACTCTATTAGAATGCTCCAGAATCATTCAAAACTGTCTTGAACAATTTAGAACTATCCATCATCATTTAGAGCGGTCCAGAATCATTAAAAATGTCTCCAGACTCCTACAATATTTTACAATATTAAACTCTTCATCGCCATTTAGAGCGCTCCAGAATCATTTAAATATGTCTGGAACAATTTAGAAAGCTCCAAAACCATTTAGAATTCTCCAGACCCATTTCGAACGCTCCAGAATCATTCATAATTCTGTCTAGAATCATTTAGAAAACTTAAGAACCGTTTAGAATTCTCCAGACTCATTTGCATTGGTACAATTATTTAAAACTGTCTAGAACAATTATTTAGAACGCTCCAGAACCATATATAACTCTCCAGACTCGTTTGGAAGCTCCAGAATCATTCAGAACAGTCTACAACCATTTAGAGCTCTCCTGACACATTTAGAACGATCCAGAATTATTCCGAACCGTCTAGAACAAATAAGAACGCTCCAGTATCATTTGGAACTGTCTAGAACCATTTAGAACGTTTCAGAACCATTTAAAACTGTTCTGTATAGAATATTATAGCCGAGATCTTGTTTAGAAGAAGAATGACAAAAAAAACTAATATCATTTTCATCTTGTTTAAGATTCAAGTAAGCAACGTTGCCATACTTAAAATTCGGAATTATATAATCATTGGTTACAAAACCATTTGATTATAAAAAACCTTCTGAATACGGGGGTAAAACTCAATAAATATCTGTAGAATTTATAAAAACTATTGACAAATAATTAATAGTAACGAAAATAAACGAGAACAAACCTTCTGGTTCAATTTTGTACTCCACGACTGCATGTTCGTACATTTTGATCTTTGTAGCATTGGGATTAAATGTAACTTTGAAGCTGTTGACGACGACAGCATGGCACACCAAGAGCAGAGTTATGAGGAGAATAAAAAATTGCAGTAAACCCGAAAACGGACACATCTGAAACAAAATTTAAAAAAAAACCATTAAAAATTATCCAAAACTGCATAAAATTGAACAAACAATCGTACCATTTTCCTTGGCTAAAACAACAAAATAACTTTCGATTAAATATTCATAATATGGTAAAAATACTTCACCGCGAACAGACTTTATTTTCTCATGCGGTTTCGACCGCAACGAAAACATTTTCATTGCGTATCGGCGTTGAAAAACAAAGCTTGAAATATTCGGTTCATCGAAAAAAACAACAATCATAAATTGGAAATAATAATTTTCCTTTGAAAAGATTAAAATGTATTTATAATCTTAACCGGGATGATCGAAGTTATCTTACCTTCATTTCGGATACGCGAGCATTGACTAATTGGAAAAACATTTATAAGTGTCCAGGCCGGGGTTTTTTATGCAGCTTTATATAGGAGGGGTACAATCGAGAAATCGAATGGATTGTAATTTTTTAGAAAACGTCCATCATCACGCAATCGAACACACAATTTGGAAATTAATAATTAATATTTAAAAAGGGGTAATTTGATCGGCTAGGCAATGGCCTAATGAAAATAAATAAATGGAAAACAGGAAACCTCGAGGTCGAACTGATATGAAGTAATTACACGTTATAAAATTGGGGATTTTGTCTTTCCCATTATCAACTGTTAATTTTTTTATCTATTATTAATAAACCAATAAATGGTAATTAAGAAGTTAATTGTAATAAAAGTACAAATAGAAGTTAATTCGTGTGCAGTGCAAAAAATATGCAATCTGCTGCAATGAAAATTAATAATCTTGTTTTATATCTACTAATGTAAATAAAATACATAATATTATGTAAAATAGTACTTAATTACAAGATGAAACTTTGAGCTATACAATCGAAACATTACATAACGTGCAAAGATGATAATAAACCCAATATTTGAAGTAGGTATTCATTAATATAATACAAAAGGAACAAGAAAATTAATAAGTGAGAATTTAATTGCCTGTTCACATGCATATACCTAAATATAGCACAAGTAATGTTGCGAAACAATGTTTTGAACAAATTTCCCAAATCCATCTTATATCTTGAATTTTCTAGAAATATTTATTTTAGTTTAAAATTTTTCCTGATAAGTACCTACCTACATAATATTAATGTGCATAATTTAAAGCAAAATATATACTTTTAAGTGCGCACTCATAATTATCATACTTAAAAATAATATTTTGAATAATTCTTTTGATAGGTAAGTGTGAACACTTCAAAAGAATTTTGAATTGTTCTTTGAATGTTTCATGTTTACACTAAAGTATAATTGAATGGAATGGGCAAATAATGATTTTAATAACAAATAGTTTGAATCATGAAGATGGAATTAATCAATTATATGTTTCAGCAGTTCTAGTGGTTTTGTTAAAAAGGGAAGTGATAATAGGAAATGATTTCAGAATTATCTCTTTTTAGTGAAACTTTCCAAAGCATATTCTGGTAATTTGTTTAAAGTATTTTGTATTTAATGATTTAGTTTTTATCGTTATGTGCAATTCATTCAGTCAGCTTGTGAGTTTTTATAATTATTGTTAATGACATTATTTGTACCAATAAATTGTAATACATAAAAGAATTAAAATTAAAGGTATTGAATAATTATAGTATTTAAGACTGCGTATTATTTTTCATACAAGGTTGCGGCATTATATTAAGAATAGAAATTAAACCAGTTTTGCTTGAATCATAGCCTGCTTCTATTAGAATAAATAAACCTAAATTAATAAGTAGGTAATTTTTATAAAATACTTTATTAACAATAGGTATTCCAAATTGTGCAAGAACTACTAATAATTTATCTTAGTCTATTTTGACATACATTTTTTAAGCTTATATACACACCTATATCATTATTACATGTACTTTCATACTTTCTCTTTTAGACTGGAGTAAAAAAACTTATGTAACAAAAACTCACATTAATTAAATACTATTAATTATAATAATCTAACAAATATTGTACAGAAATAGTAATGAATATAGGCAGTTTTTCATAAATTTTTTGAAAATTCTTCTACGTTTATTTACCATTAATTTTCACCACAAAAATTTTCTGTACTACTTTTTGTAACACTACTATATTTGTCTCTAATTTTCGACTAGCTGTCGTCAATTTACAATTAAACACCACTTATATTAATTTATTAATTTAAATCAAATGTATTGGTGCTTTTTAGTGAGTAAATAATAATTTAAATGTAATTTAAATGTTGCGTATTTTTATAACCTTACCTTTTAATATAACGAACGACTTGCCTTGAGAAACGATATTTTCACTGAATCCCGAGCCTTTTTAGTTATTTTCATTCGAGAATTGCGTAATTTTGTAATTTTACGCTTTTATCGGAGTACGTGCACATTCGAACGAAGTTGTGTATTTGACTGATAGTTTTTTTTATGAAGCTGATGTCAAGGCCAATACAAGGATAACATCTTTAAAAAAAAACACTCTACTCCCAACTTAGTGGTCTGAACTATACGAACTATTCAGACACCATTTAATGTAATATGTGTTGTATAACTAATTTACAATTATTTTAGATAATTCGAGTTGAAGCAGGATTTATTTGTGAACCATATCTTGGCAACAAGTTTTAATTTGTCTTGTGTTGCAGTAAATCGTTGAAATATTGTCATTCAGTAATTAGTCCAAGTATCGATTATTTGACCTATTTTTCGTTTGACGTTTATTCCTGTCATTCGAACAGCTGATTTGAAGGTCGTGTCATATGAAATCTGGAATTTGTTATTTATGTTTTTTTTACTGATACGACTAGTGATACGTACAAAATGGCAGATGTAAAAAGTTTGGAACACCCTACTTTAAAGGTAAGCAATTTGAGCATTGTATAATTTACTATTTACCAATTTCTATCATCATCAAACATGCCTTGCGTTGAATTTTTACGAGTAAATACGCAATAAATTGATTAGCTTATAGATATTTTGTTGTGCAGACAGTTATTATGTATTATCGAATCTTTTACTTGCGCTTCCATTTAAAAATATGCTAAACGAATCGATTTATTCGGATATTTTCCATCGAATCACGCAGGTTCCCTACGAAATTCTCAACAAAAAGTTCAGAACGGCCCAAAAGACCATCGACAGGGAAGTCTCTCACGTTCAACAACAGGCCACACTCATCGAGGAGACACTCCAGCAATCCGAAGTCAAAGCGAAAGACATATCATCCCTTTTAGGCGGCATGGTGGAGAAACTCCAAGTCTTGAAAAGAAAAGGTGAGTGTTAACCTATCCTCGAACTCGTCCTCGATGCTATAATAACGATTGTTTTGTAGCCGAAGAGAGCATAGCCGAGGAATTGGTCGCCTCGAACGTGTGCAAAAGGAGATTGGACCATTTGAAGGAGCACAATACCGTAACGCCAATGGGCACCGTCTCGCAAGCGGCCCTTAACCAGTGGCGTAGGAAACGCTTGGACCGAATGGTCGTCGAGTATTTCCTCAGGAACGGCTACTACAACGCAGCCATCACCCTTGCCGATCGATCCGACATCAAAGATTTAACCAATATCGGTGAATGATTGCTTTCGATTAGCTACGAGCCGTTTGTAATTGCGAATGTTCCAGATATTTTCCTGACATCCAGAGAAGTGGAGAAGTCTCTGGCTAACAAGGAAACGTCCAAATGCCTGACCTGGTGCCATGACAACAAACACAAATTAAGGAAGTTGAAATCGAACATGGAATTCAATCTGCGTGTGCAGGAATTCGTTGAATTGGTCCGGTCCGATCAACGGATGGACGCCATCAAGCACGCCAGGAAGCACTTTCCCGGCTTCGAAGAGGAACATTTGTCTACCATAAAACAGGTCATGGCGTTGCTGGCCTTTCCCATAACCACCGGTACGTTTATCGCATACAGCATACAGCCCGAGCATCGTGATTAATCTCGCTCAATTTTATCAGATATTATCCCGTATAAATCTCTCTTAGACGAACGAAGGTGGGACACCTTAATCGAGCAATTCAGACAGGAGAATTACAGGCTGTTCCAATTGGCGTCGCAATCTGTTTTCACGGTTGCTTTACAAGCCGGCTTGTCAGCGCTCAAAACTCCATATCCTTTTTTATACTACAAACTTAAAGTTTTGACATTAATATTAGCTTACTATATAGCAAATTCTCTTTCAAATAGAGCATTTAAGACAGCACACATACACATATTACAGTACAGTATAGGGTTGTGCTAATTTGTTCTCAATATGGTTTATAGGTGCAAGAAAGACATCTTCCATTAGTCTCATGTAAAGGAAAAAGAAAGAGTGATATTGTGGATCTAATCTATCTTTGTTCAACTCATATAATTGACTGTATTGAAGACAAATCTGCACTTACTCATAGTAGAGTTTGGTATACTCCGAGTGCTCTGTTTCGAATAGAATTTGCAGGAACATACGAAATTTGTTAAGATTTCCTTAATACAGTGTAATCAGTGTTATTCTGAGACGGGCGAAAACAGAAATCCCACTTGCCCGGTGTGTCAGCCGTACTTGAACGAACTAGCAGATTGCTTGCCCTTTGCTCATTGCTCACAATCGAGATTGTATTGCCATATCAGCGGATTGCCGATGAACGAGAATAACCAGCCAATGATGCTGCCCAACGGTCACATCTATGGCGAACAGGTAATTTGTATAGTTTCGATGTACCGAGTATCCCAATTACCAAATCACTAAAATGCCCCATGAAGTATACAGTATAATTGAGTGCCGATACTTCAGGATGTGAATATTTGGATGATTTTAAGAAGAAAAGTTTATATCAATATATGTCCTAAACCTTTTAGTTTTCAAGCTACAGGGTGTTACAGTCTCAAAAAAAAACTTGACTATCATAGTTTTTTGTATTACACCAGATATTTATATGAAATTTGACGTGGACGTCACTGGTAATAGTAGAAATTATGATAGTCAAGTTTTTTTTAAGACTGTAACACCCTGTAGCTCGAAAACTAAGAGGTTTTGGAGATACATTGATATAAACTTTTCTTCTTAAAATCATCCAAATATTTACATCCTGAAGTATCGGCGCTCAATTAATTAACACCCTGTATATTTGAGTTTGATGTATTCAGTCATATTATTTGAAATAACCTAGTTATAAGGGTGCGACAGGTAACCCGGGACACCCGGTATATGTATGTAATCGTATAGCATTATGTAATACTTGTGTTTTGTTTTAGGCCTTGACTGAGATGGCTCGCCAGAATAACGGCCAAGTAATTTGTCCGAAGACGAAAGAGATCTTTCCCTTTAAGAAAGTGGAAAAAGTGTTCGTCATGTAGTTGTTTGTGATATATTTACTTCCTTCTCTCGATTTACGTATACGGATTGGAGTGTACAATGCTTTGTATAAATTAAAGCTCCTTTATAAAGATTATTATTAAAATATGAGTAGATAAGGATATTCGTGAACGTCGATTTAAGTTTAGGGTAATTTAAGCGTATTATTAGCAAGAGGATTTAATTACGAGCTGATATTGCTATTTTTTAATTCTAATATTAATTTCTACAGAGATTGTCTCAGTAATTTATAAGATTGTGTTACAATAAAAATCTAATAAAAATATTCCAAAAACGTCAAATAATTTGTTTTGTATTATTAATTCACCACTAATATCTTAGAAAATTTAATTTGAAAATAAATGTCCTGGTAAATTATTTTCAAATACTCCCTGCATCTGGCGTTCAGCCAATCAGAGGCACTTAATAATACTGCATTAGTCAAATATTCGATTAATTTACTACAGTTAATTTATCAATACAACATTAATTGAATTATAACAATTATCTCGCATGAAAATAAACTCGACTCCAAAATTACAGATACGAAGACCAAGAAAAGAAACCAGGAAATTAATTAAAAATATCAATTTAGGAGTGCATGTAAATAAAATGCGACGTTGCCACATTCATAGAGACTTTATTAGCAATAATGCGCATTTGCGACGTTTAAAATACGTCAAAGAATAATGAATGAAACGTTTTAAGCAATATTAACAATAATTAAATAGCAAACTAATTAATATATGACGGATTTACGTAATATGGGCGATTGCACTTTATCCGGGACACCCTGTACACCATTCTTCCTTATCTGACGAAAGTTGCATTCGGCCGCGTTCGGCTATCGTCGCGTCGCTTCGGCTCCCACATTAAAATGGAGTCTATTTTACGAGCACAACGATTTGTAGTCGTTTAGAAGGTGTGATCTCGTTAAATCGGCCGCAGTTCGTCGGTGATACGCCAGTACGTGTACCCGAAATACGTGAAAAGTGACCAAAATTGACGCAGAAGAACCAAATCTACCGATAACAGGTGAGTTTTCCGCGTTTGATCGCCGCCCGGTTAGTCAAAATCGCTTTTTAAATAAAAACACCAGCGAGTCTCTGCAATGGCATAATTGTTTGTCGGCGCGTGCGCATGCGCCGCCGATTTTTTGCGGGAATAATAACTATTTTATATTTAAATTTCCCTTCACACAGCGCGATTCCGTGTCCGTTTTAATTCGTAATTCGTAGTTATTTTTATCCGAATCGAGTTATTTCGATACGAAAATCAACTCGGAATATCCTATTGTCAACCCCCTGCTTTGTTTCTTTATTAATGCTTGAAACGCAAATTAAACGTACAGGGTGGATCAAATTACAAATTAAACTTGGGGATTATTCAACAAAGAAAATGATTTTTATCGATTTTCCAAGCGGAGCGTTAATTATTATACAGTGCGTCAAATATGACAAATTTATAGCACTTAATTATAATTGTGTATTACGTTATAATTTATGAATTTATTCGATCAATCTCAATGTCAATCCGTAATATTTTGTTACACCCTATATACAGGATGAAACCAAATAAGTTTCCTACACGGTGCAACAATATTCAATAAAATTAAATAATATTCTGTGTTATATTTCGTTTTTTTTAAAGCTAATAATATTTTACTCAACAAAATTTATAAAAAAAATCCGGTAGTTAATTTTTAGTACGTGTTATAGCTCGGTAGGAAATTGCTCGAAAATAAACCAATAAATCAAATTTCACAATTAGATAACAGATCATCCTGTATAACGGCTGTAATAATTAATTTTATAAATGCGAGTTTCGAAATGAACGAGCCACTATCCGTATTTCATAGGCAGTTTTAATGGATTATTAGTTTTTAAACAATGCAGATAAATGTTTTTGTTTCGTAAATAAAATCGTTGTTATGCCTGTAATAAAATAGCGTGCATATCTCCCGTGGAAAATATGTAATTGCTTTTACAATTACATTATAATTTTAATCAAAATCTATGGTCAATTATTGTAATTAGGGGATATTTGAGAGAATATACAATTGAATAGTTAGGAATTGTTTATGCCATTAGTGTGATATTTAAATCGCTTTTTTTTGTTAAGTATACATAGTTCAAAAATATTCTGATTTTTATTTTATCGAAATAACTCAAAAATTATAACAATTACTGACGTCATTGCTTTCACAGTTATCTACAATTTTAATCAAAATTGACCATCAATTATTATAATTAGTGTGTATTTGAGAATATAACAGTTGAAAAGTAGAAATTTTTTATGCCTCTAGTGAGGTTTTTAAATTTTTTTTTGTGAAGCAATTCCAAAATATTCTGATTTAGATATTATTGAGATAACTAAAAATCTACAGAAATGCGATATTAATGTATTTGCTTTTATAATTATAATTGTAATCAAAATGGCCAGTTAATTACATATCTATATTAATTAGTGTATATTTGAGAGAATACCTATACAGTTGAATAGTACGAATTGCTTTCACTATTATAATTTTAATCAAAATCGACGGTCAATTATTGTAATTAGGGGATATTAAATTTGAGAAAAAATACAATATTGATTAGTTAGGAATTGTTTCTGGCCACTAGTGTCATTTTTAAATAGTTTTTTTAGGTAATTCAAAAATATTCTGATTTTGATTTTATCGAAATAAGTCAAAAACGCAATTACAAAAGTAATTGCTCTCGTAGTTATAATTTTAATCAAAATGGCCGATTAATTATTTTAATTATAGTTGTTTTAAATAGTTAATACAGTTGAATAGTATGAATTGCTTACGTCACTATAGATTTAATATTATGATTATAGATTATTGTAGATTATAGACATGATACAATAAGACAAGATATGATATTGCGCATGTGGGCGTGACGTCACAGGTGAGAATCTTCGGAAAAATAACAAACATAACCTTATTCTTTGACATATATGTCAAATTCTTATTTCTTTTTTCTTGTTATTTATATTATTTGAATTACTATTTAAAATATTCTGAAGTTTTTTAATACTTAATCTTAAAAAAGGTGCTAAATTTTATTGCATATCCTATTTTAGTTTGAACTTTACTCACCAGTGACGTCATTGCGCAAAGCAAACCGAATTTTGAACGCTTTCAATCATACCTTGTATACTTGTATCATGGATTATAGATGTAATATTTATACAGGGAGTCAAAAAGTATGGAAACGGTCAATTTTCTGGCAAATTGAGGTCCGAATGAGAAATTGAAAAAACCATTGTGCAATAATTTTCCAAGGGCTATCCATTGATACGAATATCAAATAGCTATCCCACCCTTTAACGGGCGAACGGGGGGCTAATTAAAAATTTCAATGGAAACCCCTATTTTTTTTTGAAGATTCGGAATCCTGGGCATCAAAATCAAACAAGTTTTGTCTGAAACATTTTTCGAAATTATCAGAAAATGCTAAAAATACACCAACCTCAGGGGATGGTGTAGAGTGCAAAGGGTTATTATTAACCTCGATAGATAGCTTTTAAGAAATTATTGAACTTATAATTGTTTTTTACTCTTCAATCTTTCGATTTTTTTTATCATATGGTGAGTTTAGGACCATTTGAGACAATTAATTGTTCAAATAATTTTTTGTGAAAATAGGTAAACTTATAAGTAGGAAAATAGGTTTATAAAAATAGGTAACTGAACACATTGATTTTTTAAGTAAATTCATTTTGATTATTCTGCAATTTATTAAAACAAAGAGATATTGCGTTAACAAATCCAATATTGCGAGATTATTTTCAATTTCCCACACACTCGAATTGAATAATAATTAACGCGCAAACAGGAAAGCTATTAATAAACAGTATGGGTAAAAAAACCGACAAATTTAATACTCACGGAATAAATCAATAAAATACAAAGCGTATGAAATGAAAAAAAAATTAATCTTTTACATTTCCAGATAAAGCATGTCCTCGGTGCAAGTGCAAGTGCTGAATCCGCCGCCGGTGAAAACGAACAATGCAGGCCATCACAAAAATCCCGGCAATTCGAAAAGGAAAAACAAACACGACAGGAGCAGCAGGAAGAGATCAAAGAGCTTTTCCGGCTGCGGCATTCTCATCAACCAAAAACCGGTATTACCGTCCAAGTTTCTACTGGGCGGCAATATCAAGGATCCCTTGAATTTGAACAGTCTCCAAGACGAAGAAATTAACAGGTAAGCCATATCGGAAATGTTGCGAATTTAGCAAAAAGTTTTTCCATCTATCTCTCTATCGCATCGCCTTCTCGTGCATATAGTATTTTTCTCGCGAATCGATAGCGCAGAAATATATCCGAAGAACTCGCTCGTTCCGTCGATTTTTCTCGCTTCTCTTTTTCATCGAGTGCATCCGACCGTGCGATGTGCACTTTTTATCAACGAAATTTCGTAACTTGTCGACTTTATTATATCGACTGCTGGATGACTCCGGTTCGCTTCGATTAGGCGCGAAACGGCTCTATTAATTAATTGTCCCATCGATTTTTTTGATCAGCTCAGCTGATGCAAGCGAAAATCAATGGGCACTAAATAGATGCGTTGTTCTAACCCGATTGGATATGTCCATGGCAGTGATTTAGGTTTAGTTCGTGATGGAAATTTAGATGATGTTCGGCGTCAATGAAATTACAGGGTTTAATTAATTGAGTGCCGATGATTTTAAGAAGAAAAGTTTATATCAATATTTATCATAAACCTCTTTAGGTCTCACTACAAGGTGTTACAATTTTAGAAAAAAAATATCTTTTCTATCATAACTTTCTTATTAGATATTTACAGATATTTTTATGAAATTTTGTACACTTTTTAATTATTAACAACAGCATTTTTGAAGCAAAAGATATTTTGTGTGAACTGAATGTATAAAGAAAAAATGGCATGGCACTTCTTTTTCTAAAATCCAAAATTATTTTTAAAATCCTCATTTATTTTGGAGCAAATTCGGTCAGAAGACTTACTTTCTTACAACGCACCATTTTCGCAAAAAAATAAAAAGCAAAACCATTTTTTTCCAAGTTCATTTTGAGACTGCTTTTGATATTTTGTTGAAATTTAGTAGGTGTCCACCATGCATGGAAACAGTATTTTTTGGGAACAAAAATTAATTTTCTACTATTACCAGTGACGTCCACATCCGAAATTTTATAAAAACATCTGTACTTATATAGCAATAATAAAATTATGATAGAAAAGTTATTTTTTTCTAAAACTGTAACACGCCTGTAGCTCGAATACTAAAAGGTTTAGGATATACATTGATATAAACTTTTTTCTTAAAATCATCCAATTCTGCACATCCTGAAGTATCGGCACTCAATTAATTAACACTCTGTATATCTTTTTTGTTATCCTGGATATTGCGGATTTATCGAATGGTATTAGGATTTGGCGTGAATAAAGAAATAGATTTTTTCTATTATATCTTGAGTTAAGGCGAAGACGTGAATTAATTAACATAACTACGAGTGTTATTAAAATTTCACGTTTCTATGTTGACCCAACTCTATTAATTTTCTGGTAACTTCTCTAGTGATTGATGTGTATGAGAGAGTTCTAAGAGTATTCCAAACTTTCTAAACTACTTAAATGACTTTGGAATTAGAGTTGAAGTTGAGGTAAGGATTTAATTAGTAGCAAAGTGTACTAAATTTATCTTTTTTTATTTATCTTTATCTTTATCTATTTATCTTTTTTTTCTGAAGTAATCAAAAGGATGGTAATAGTGTAATACATTGGGTAATCATTCCTACTTCTTTTGGGTCTTATTGCATAATTTATAATGAAATTATAATGAAATTATAATGAAATTACCTGTAAAATACACTAAATATTTTTTTAAATTGTCCATTAGGTAAAGAAATTCAGTAACATTTTAAAGGAGAATTTTCCCTGATGAACCCATTAAACTAGATCAATTGATCTCTCCTGGCTTTCGATTAATGCTCTTAGTACTCTCACAACGTATACAAAATTTAGTTGCTTGTTTGAATATTACTAAGATATATTTTTTTAATTTGCAACTCCACTTTGAAGGCCTATAACTTCTCACGAATGTAACTTTGTATTATGTTCAGTGGGTATACAACCTAATTTGGGTCTTCTCTACACTTCCCTGTTGTGTCGGTTCTTATGCAGGAGATCCTGTATACAGTGTATCTCCCTGCATGTAATTTAAGAGATTGAAATCATCGTTTCAACAAATTCCAAATTTTACTACGATAAACTTATTTTTTCGATAAGCAAAACTTTGTTATAAAAAACGAAATTTCTTCGTAAAATTATTTTACCTCTATCGTCAACTCCATCCAGGGACAAACTGTAGTTTTATCAATCTCACAAATACCCCGTATAATGAGATGGTTAATAATTGAAACCTCGATCATTGGTTTTCCTTTTAATTCTGTCACCTCTTATTTGTCAACAGGTCAATTTATTCAATCTATTTTACTATTTTTTTCTAGAGCCATGAACGCAGTAACACCGAAATCCTCACCAGTACCTACACCTCCGAGGAAAAAAGGCCAATTGGACGTCATCATCCCAAAGAACATCAGGGATCCCCTGAATTTGATCGATTGCGACGACGACGCCGAATACGAACAACAACTTTGTTCCTCTATCAAAAAGGTAAGAGAAATAGTCCATTTTTTATATTATACAGGATGTACCTTATGCAGGATCATTTCCAAATTCTTCTACAGTTGGTGCAAAAGAAATATCAATGCACGTCACTATACTGTCGTTATACTTGAAAAGCATTGTGCCCACCTTTTAAAAATAAATACACAAAAAAGATAGGTACTTAATACTTGCAGAATTTAAGGTAAGAGGAGTTCACTTTTTACAAGGGGAGGATAGAAAATGCTAAAAAGAAGAATTAAATCATCCAAAAAAATATACAGATTGCTTGAATTCATACCGCAACATGGTCGTTTCTACGAGTTGAACAAAGAAAGATTAATAAAATAACAGTTGTCAGAGTGAAGAGGTGCAATGACATAATATCACTCTTTCTTTTTTCTTTATTAGTGTCTAATTGAAGTTGTCTTTGTTGCGCCCATATCCTATGTTGCAATGCAATTCAACGTTTGTATTTAAAATTAATATTATTTTCTTATAGTAGGTTGGTAGGCACTGACTGTCAAGTTGCATAGTTGCCGTTGTCATCCGATCGGTACTTTTAATTTTAAATTTCTTTTTCTTTTTTCTAGTTTACTAATAATCAAGAAATAACAATTTTTTGCATAGTTATCTTTTCTTCATGTTAGAAATGACACAATTTGAGCTCAAAATAATTCAGATTAAGAAGTTTTCTTAGATATTTCACTATGTACTCTTTTAAGGGTTAATTGTACACTAAATTTTTATACTCGCACTGTTAAATATATTTCAGATGATAAAGGAATTTGATGATTAATTATAGCGAGACCCTGAATAAGTCCACCCTTTAGAAAAGTAAGACAGGTACCCCTAATTTTCAATTTGTTCTCGTCATTTTGCCATTAGACAACTTTAGAAAATTCTAAGATTATGTAAACTCTACAAAAGTTCGGCAACACTGCCTACTTGTGACGTACCAAATCATGTGTGACGTGCATTGATATTTGTTTTGCACCAACTGTATTTGTTAACAAACGATTGTATAAATTTCGCAGGCGAAGAAGAAGCGATTGAAGAAGCGTCGAACGATATCGGCGACGATGGACGCCGAAGACGTCCCGGCGGACGTGAGCGCCACCTCCGAGGCGACGGTGCCGGAGGCTTCGACCGATTCGGCCAAGATACCGGAGATACCGGAGGCGGAGGCGGCGGCGGCGGCGGCGGCTGCCGTCCAGGCGAACGCGGCGCCGACGGCGGCGGCTGCGGCTGCGGCGGCGACGGCGGCGAAGCCCAAGGGCGGCGCCGATCTGTCCATAGACCTGTCGAAGAAGGAGCCGCAGAAGAAGCGGAAGAGCGACGAGCACGGCCATCACGCGATCAAGAAGTTCAAGAACAATTCGATGGACAAGATCGTGAGTCCGGTGGTGCCGCAGCCGGGCGCTTGGTTGAAGAGGAGCAATTCGGTGAACAAACGGGCCAAGTCGAGACAGGCGAAGCCGATGGTCAAAGATGCTAAATTGCCATTGTTCAAAGATAAGGATAAGCTGTTCCAGTACGGGAATTACAACAGGTATACAAATTTGTTTTTTTATTATTATTATTTTTTAACAGGCGTAAATTAAATTAATCGGATGAATAGCAACGATACGGTGTGTCACTAAATAAATTTTGTACGTTTTAAAATGTCAATGACGTTACGAGCCAGCGTGCAACGTTGCCGAGCTGTAATTGAAATCCATTATATGACGGATACATTTAATTTTAGGGTATGTTTACTATCATTGTATGCAAATTAAAAAGGGTCACAAATAGTAGAATTTAAACACGAAAAAGAACATCGGGAAGAAGATACGAATTCGCGTGTATTAATATTTAAGTGGATATTAATACACAAAATACACCAAAACCTCACCAAAAACACATGGAAAAATGCGGGAGAAACTGATAAACGTACAAAAACCTCACGAAAAACTATCTAAAATGGGCGAAGAACACAAAAACTACCCGTAAAGTTGAAAAAAAAAACAGGACAATGTCAAAAATCGCTGGGAATCATTTAGAACGCTCCAGAATCATTTAGAATTGTGTGGAATCCGTTAGAACATTACAGAATCATTTAGAACTCTAGAACCATTTAGAATGCTCCAGAATCATTCAGAACGCCCCCTGAATCATTTAGAACGCTCCAGAACCATTTAAAACTGTCTATAACCATGTAGAACGCTCCTGAATCATTTAAAACTGTCTAGAATCAGAAAGACAAAAATCGCTGGAAAACAAAGTCATAAAAATAACAAATTGTAGTGAAAACTAGAAAATCAACTAGAAAGAGCCGAATTTTGAGAGTAACGATATGGCAACAACGCATCTGCATTACAACCGAGCGTCGTAAAATTTCCCTAGTCAAATGGCAGAATTAACATTGGCATTAGGGAAATGTCGAACTGCGTGGAAATTACTAAAAATGACGTCATTATCATTTTAAAACGTACGAACTTTAGATGGTTTTGACGAGAGGAAAAACATTATTTTATGAAAAAGAGTACCTAATGCTTTATAAAAACTCCTGCTTGTCAAAAAAATCTGGAATCAGAACTTATTATAAAGAACTTTTTTCTTATTCGTTAATTCCATCCAGGTACACACTGTATATTTCGTTTAAAGTTCAAATTAATCATTACAATGGTCATAAGGTAAATTATTAATCATAACATTGGCCTAATTATTCCACCTGAGATTACTTAATAATTAAAATTCTCTATTTATATTATTCCGGTAGTTTGAATAAAGAATTAGCAGTTCATAAAAAGCTTCAAGATAAAAAACAAACAACCGTAAAATACTCTAGCAAGTCTAATAATACATGCCGTTTGTTTTGAATTACATCGCTTGGAATTTTTACCATTTTACTTTCTCTTGCACTATACAAGTACAAAACTCTTTTAGCAAAACTTTTTCGTAGATTAAAGACGTATCGTATTGTCTCATCAATAATATTAATTTAATATTATTCCGTTTAAGTCACGTTATTAGTTTATAGTTATTACTCATAATGTTAAAATTATCGACGACGCACAGTGGGGTGTATTGCCCGTCATAGTAGGCCAAAATTATTTGTATTACCTATTTCGTATCAACAGTGTATAAGTATGAGTAATTGGCCTTCTATTGTTGGGTCATTGGACCCAAAAGTATTTTTGGGGTAGGATGTTTATACTACATATTATTACAACTTTGTCCACCATCTTTTTGCCAAAGATTTTTCAATTAAAATTCCCTTACTTTATAGAACTGTTACTGGGAAGGGAAGAGGTTTTAAACCAAAAAAAGTACACGAGAGGCACCCCTTAATTTGACTGAAAATTACATTTAGAAAACGTTTATGTCGCCTTAGACATACCGCACCCCACATATTTCTTCTACTATTAATTTTTTAAACCTACTAAAAAAAAATTAATAAATTGCTTGTTATTTTCAAAATTTACCATCGAAACATTGCACAAAATGTACTATATTATCTTCCCTGGAAATATCTAAAATGTAACACTTTAATTACACCCGAGACAATAAAATCAGCTATTTCGTTTCCCACCAACTTTATTAGATTCCCTCAAGTGTTTACATCAATTCACAAGACGAGCAATTCTATTCTAAGCCCATGTAAGTTCAGTATACATATACAGGATGTATCTAAATAAAACCGAAAAAATTTAAGTGGTGATTCTGTGGTGAAAATTAAGGTGGGGTAATCGGTATGCAATTGTTTTAAAAAACCCTCCCCGGAAAAGTTATACCCCTTCGTTTTTCTTCCTTATTTTCCATGTATATAATTTTTCAACCCTGAAGTATGCTTAGAAACGAGCTTAGAAGGGATTGAAATAGTCAACGCCTAAGACTTTTCTTACAATTTATAAGAAGTTTTTTAGAAATTTTTCTTTTAAAAAATATGGCTAAAAAGCCTAATTTATTTACTATTTTTATCTACGTTTTTTTTAACTTGCATTTACGAAAAAAAATGTATCTATTACAAGCTCATGTTAAATAGCATTTACCATGAACAAAACAAAAATAATTGGATTTTTCAAAAAATTGTATACCAAGTACCCGCCTTAATTTTTATCACAGAATCACCTCTTAATTTTTTTCGGCGTTATTTAGACACACCCCGTATGTATAAGGATTCCGCACATTATTAAGTCGCATACCGAAGGTAGAAATAATGTGTCAGGAGTCGACGGCGTGTATTAGACGGAGATTAGTAGAGATTAAATTCGGAAAATCCGACTTTCGGCCGTCTAATGCGGCCAATTACCCTACTTTGCGACGATGTAGGAAAAGTGAAACGTCGTCCGATCCGAAGGGAAAACAAAGGTTCGCGCGAACAATGAACAATCGTCGAAGGGGAAAAAGGAGCGAAAAACCAGCGGCGCACTCATTTCCTTTTGTCGAAGGCGACTCGCGAAAAGTGGGTCAAAACGGTGTATTTTTTTCTTTCGTCCTTTTCGGCCGCGTTGCGTTTTCTAATAACGAAACTTTATTTTCAAACCCGCCTGGCGGTCTTCGTTTTTTTTTTCCTGCAGGGGCGCTCGTTTGTTTTAATTACCTCTTATTAAGTTTAGCAGGGGATTTTTTTAACGCCGCGTTGATGGATTTCTCTTCGTGTCTTTTTTAGAATTTTCTGCTTAATTTCGTTTGTTTTCGCTGTTCTTAGCGATCGGATGATTTTAGATTATACTCTGTTCGCCATCAGGAGATACATAGATAGTAATTAACCCTAATTTTGTTTGTAACAGACAGCGAAAAAACATAACTTTAAGGCTATTACCAATAGTAATTTTATTTTAGCAGAGCTACTGTGTATACAGGATGTATAATAATATGCGACTTCTTAATAATTACTAGATAAAAGTGATCTAAACATAATGCACAATTGGGCTTCTGGGAAATTAATTAGACACTAAAAGGATATAATAAAATTAAACATCGCTTTTATTGCTATCACTACCGGTAATTATTCAGCGCAAATTCGTTTGCAATATGGTCAATTTTAAGAGTTGAACAAAGAAACATTATTAATATTTCATTGGTTAGAGTGAAAAAAGTTACAATCCATAGGTACAATATCTCTTATTCTTTTTCCTTTATATGAGACTAATGGAAGTTGTCTTTGTTGTACCCATAGACAACATATTGCGTGAAAATTTGCACTTATGTGTATATCAAATGATTAAATCAATGTGCATACATTTTAATTCTTTTTTGGCGCGTCCATCTTCAAGACGGTTTCATAGCGATGACGGAGAACGGAGTATAATTATTTAATTTTATGATTTTTTATAATATTTTTGGTATTATCTCGCGGATTCTACAGTATGACTTCAGTCTGCTTCAAGACGGTTTCATTACCATCTCCTGATGACGAACGGAGTATAATTATTTAATTTTATGATTTTTTATAATATTTTTGGCATTGTCTCGCGGATTCTACAGTACTTTTACTAATAATATTCAACAGTACCTACATTTTAATTATTTATTGGCGCGCCTATGGTTTACTGCTTCAAGACTGGTTTCATTATCACCTCTTGATGATGAACGGAGTATAATTATTTAATTTTATGAATATTTTACAATACATTTCTTGCGTCATTTCAACGATTCAATTAAACGTTAACTAATAAAATTTTGCGAATATTTCCAGGTATTACGGATACAGAAATCCGCACAATGAAATCGACCATCGAATGCGAGTCTTCTCTCATCATCCGTACCTATTCGAAAACAAAGACATATTGGATATCGGCTGTAATATAGGCCACGTAACGCTATCGGTAGCTAGAGATTTCGGTGCCAAATCGATCGTTGGCATCGATATCGATCCGAAATTGATATCCATAGCGAGAAAGAACGTAAAGCATTACGTCAAGAAGGAGGAGGCGACCGTCTCGCCGCTAATAATGCTCGAGAACGTAATGCAGAAGCGGTCGCAGTCGCAAACAAAAAGTAGTGAGTTTTTTCCTATAAGTATGCCTATATTATATGGGGCAATTGACGTTCCAGGCTACCATGATATGCAAAATAAGGGCAAGGGGTTCCCTAATAACGTCACATTCAAGCAGGTGAGTTCCATCTATACGTACATTTACGTTTAGTTTCTCGATAAAATTTTTATTATTTCATTGCTTTATTTGTTGTAATATTCGAAGTGTATCCGGTCGAGTATAAAAACGATTCTTTTTATTTTTTTGTAGTGCAACTACATACTCGAAGACGATAATCTGATGGCTCTGGAACAGCCGCAATTCGACGTGATCATGTGTTTGAGCGTCACGAAATGGTTCCATTTGAATTGGGGCGACGCCGGTCTGAAGCAGGCCTTTCGAAGAATGTACGCTCAACTCAGACCGGGCGGTAAACTTATCCTGGAACCGCAGAATTGGGCCAGCTATAAAACCAAAAAGAAACTTACGGTAAGCGCCATTTAAGTATACTAACTGTACGAGTATACTAACATATATTTCGTTTTATAGGAGACGATTTTCAACAACTACAATTCCATCGAATTCTTTCCGGAGAAGTTCAGAGAGTACCTGTTGTCTCCGGCCGTCGGTTTCGCCAAAGGGGAGATCCTGGGCTATCCGGTGCACCAGGCCAAAGGTTTCAGGCGGCCCATACAGGTGTTCACCAAGAGCACGATGTTCCCGAGCGAGAGGATCGAGGCGACGCCGCAGAGCATCACTCCCGTCGTCAGCAGCGGCGCCTCGGATTCCTACAGGATGAAAACCGAGAAGTACGAGAGCCAGACGCACGGG
Source organism: Phyllotreta striolata (assembly GCA_918026865.1). Classification (NCBI taxonomy): domain Eukaryota; kingdom Metazoa; phylum Arthropoda; class Insecta; order Coleoptera; family Chrysomelidae; genus Phyllotreta; species Phyllotreta striolata. Next base: position 5,826,725 of record OU900098.1, on the reverse strand, counting down.
CCGTGCATCGAGCACGTCTACACGGACATGTTCGACGGCAGATACTGCGGTTGCGCGGACGATAGTAACGATGTCAACGAGAAAATCGTGGAGGAATTGAAGAAATCGAAGGCGAGCGTCGCGACGCCGGTCACGAGCAGCGAGCGTACTATAACGAGCGAGGAGGATTATTCGAAGAGCAGTCCGGTGTACGTCAATGTGGAAACGACGAGGTTGGTGGATTAGAATTTTTCTGGGGTTTTTCGGATTTAGCTAACTGTTTCGGTTTTGTTTTGATAGGAATTCGGCTGAAGTTGAAGTGGATAACGAGAAGAGCGAGAGCCAAGGAGAAGTCGCGAAGGATGGTGAACCCCAGGTGTGGCCCGATAATACTTAAGATGCGAAATAATCGAATCGAGTTTTATTAATTGTACATATTGTTAATATTTTTTTTATAAATTGAGTTTATACGCTTTTTGTACATATCTATAAAGGATGCCCCAAAAAATAGTTGTAAGAATTACAGTTTTTTTTTCAATGGCTGTATTTTATTTTGTATGAAACTTTTGTTAATTTTCTCACATGTCGATATAAATTGAAGTTTGTAGAAAAAAACATTTATTTAAATAATACAAAATACTAAAATTATATGTAAGTAGTTTACAAAAAAAAATTAGCGGAGCTATTTAAGAATGTTTTTGTTCATGTAATAAATATAATACTAGCTACATTTAAAAGAATGGATTATTTTACGAAGGAACGTTGGTCTGGTAGAAAATTTTGTAAACAGAAAATCCCCAAACTCCTTCCGCAATATTTTCAATTTTCATGCAACTTTGCCCATCATCTATCTATCTGAATATCTCTAGCAAAATCGCCGTTTCAATTTACTATTATTGCACTAATTCAATCCAACCCTCGCTTTTGTGGATGATAAATGATTCATTAGAACTTCGATAACTGTTTCGTTAAAAAGTGAATTCTCTAAACATTACTAATGGTCATCGATTCAAAAAAACACTAAAATGCTACTAGTTCATAAGTATTCCATTTCATTCACTTCCAAATTAATATTTTCCACATCAAAGCACTTCGCGACTCCGACTCAATCCGTACTAATTCCATAGGTCTAACTAAGAAATTAAAAAAAAAACACATCAGTCAGTTAAAAAAAATTACAAAAAAAACGTAATTTACGTTCGCTCTTATACCCTCAAAATCTCTAAAGATTTGTTGTAACAAATGGCAATCCAATCCGGCTGCGTAGCGCCCCACTGTATCTGATTGACTTCCCCTTCGGCCGCCGTATACGCCAAAATCGGATCCTCGATGGCCCTCGGCATCTGCTGGATATCCCAAATGAGAGCCTGATGATCATCGCCGGCCGTACAAATATGACAACTAGAATGCGGCGCCCATGCTATACCGTTCACGCAAGCCCGATGATTGTTCAAACGCGCCACCGGTGTGCACGGCACTCGCACATCCAGAATTATAACCTAAAAAAAATCATTCGATGGGTTATTTCGCAAGATTCTTTCGAAATAAAATACCTCGCAAGCATCCATAGCTATAGTAGCTAAATAATTAGGGTCTTGCTTATTCCAAGCTAACCGTAATAAAGGAGTATGCGCAGGGTCTTCGTATATAATGGTAGAATGCTCCAAATGTCGTAGATCGAACATCCTTACGGAACCGTCGGCTCCGACGGAGGCGAACATGTCTCGACCGCCTCCCGCTCGAGAAAAGGCGATGTCGTACACTTCTTTATCGTGGGCTATGAGCTGCGTTTTGACGTGGCCGGATACCAAGTTGACTCGACCCATCACTTGGCCCGTTTCCAATCCCCAAATCGTGCAAGTCGTATCGATAGAAGACGTTCCCACTAGGTTGGGATCGACTTCGTTCCAGTCGAAGCTCGTTAAAGGTGCGCAGAAATCGGAATTCTTGTTGTTGTTTAAGACGCACTCCAGTCTCGTGTCCGGTTCACCGGCTCTCCAAACTCGCAGATAATCACCGCTGATAAACGAGTTATATTAGTAAGGGATTTGTATTTAGGCTGTAAAGAAGAAAACCTCACCTGGTAGCTAGTAAATCAGGAAATATCCCTTTACTGTCCGGTATCCACATGATTTTGGTGGTGGGATATGGATGATCGAAAGTGCTTTTAGCCGAAAACTCGCTACTATCTTCATCTAAAGAAACGACTTGTACTTTGTTATTATACTCTTCCACAAAGCTGCCTAAGGCTAGACGAAATCTCTTATCGGGTCTTACCGACCAGTTCATACTGTACAAGGGCCAAGGGGCCACATATTTGTAGATTTCTTTACGTTTGCCACCGGGGACTACCCCTGAGTGGGCCATTTCTGAAACGGGCAAATTATTGTACCGCAAATAAAACAACGTGCAATTATACTTACTGTGAAAATCAATTTTAACGAATTTTAGTACAAAACGTAGCTAAACTTTGTGATATTTTTGTTTATAACAAAATTGGTTTGACCTTGGCGTTCTTGACAATAATGATACTATTGACAACTGACGTTTCTTACTGTCAAAAAACACTGTCGGTAAGTAGAAATCTGTAATGTAGGATTTTAAAGATTATAAAACTTTTTTACAGATTTATTTTATATAACTATAATAACTGTACGAAACAGTGCTAGTAAATAGGGAATTATTAGTTGATGTTATTTTATTTATTACGTCAAAATTTATTTTAACATTTTGAGTAAAGAAAAAGTGACCTCTGTTGGTGGAGAATGGAAACAATGTTGCCATTTTTAAATAGCCTACTTTATGAACTTAATTTTGAATTTTTTAACCCAAATTGAAAATTACCGAAGAAATAATAACAGAAACACCCTTTAGATTAGAATCAAAAATAGTGAACACTAATGAATGTTGTGTAATTTGTGAAATTTAAGCCGGTATAGTGAACACGTGTTTGAAGTTTTCCCGCAAATTCTTAATCCTAGATATTCAATAAATGCATTTAAAAGGATTTTTCAAGTTAAGAAAATACAGTACGCAAGTGAAAACGACGAAATTCTTCACTACACCTATTTATTATGTAAACGCAAGTAAGTTAACCTCAAAATGTAACAGTTTGTTTTGACATAAATGACATATACCGAACAGGGCCGGCTTTAGCTTAACGTTCAAACGACTAATTCAAACGGCATCGCATCGCCGTTGAGCGCCGCTATAATATTCCTCGCCGTCACGATTCCCATTTCGTTTCGCGTTTCGATCGCCGCGCTGCCAATATGCGGCAGCACCACGCAATTCTTGAGCCCGAACAACGGGTGGTCCAAAGGCAACGGCTCCGGCGTCGTCACGTCCAACCCGGCGCCCCAAATCGTCCCGTTCCTCAGCGCCTCGACCAGCGCCTCCTGGTCCACTAGGCCGCCGCGGCTCGTGTTCACGAACACCGCCGTCTTCTTCATTTTCCCGAAGGCCGCCCGGTCGAACATCCGCGTCGTCTCGGGCGTCAGGGCGGCGCTGACGCTGACGAAGTCGCTGCGGGCGAGCAGCTCGTCGAAGGTGACGCGCTCGGCGCCGATCTCGCGGGCCTCCTTCGCTCGCTCGGATCGGTTGTAGTAGAGGATTCGGCTCGGATTAAAGGTGCTCAGTATGCGGGCGATTTGCTGGCCGATGCGGCCGAAGCCGACGATGCCCACGGTGGAGCCTTTGAGGCCGCGGCCGCACATCCAGAAGGGCGACCAGGCCTGCCAGCCGCCGGTGCGCGCCTCCTCGGCGGCCTCCAGGAGGCGCCTGCTGGTGGTTAGGAGGAGGCCGACGGCCAGTTCGGCGGTGGCGTCGGTGAGGGCGTCCGGGGTGTAGCCGATTTTGATGTTTCTTTTTCGAATTTCGGCCGTGTCTAGGTGGTCGTAGCCCACCGACATGGTGGCTACCACCTTCAGGTTAGCGCCGGCTTTGTTCAAAACCTCGGCGTCCACGCGGTCGGTTAGCATGCACAACAAGGCGTGTTTGTTTTCGATGTTTTTCAGCAGCTCGGTTTTCGGTACTGGGCCCGGTCCTGTCCATGATGACACTTCACAGCTGTGTAGATAAATTTTGTTAAATTGTTCAAAATGTGTTTTTTGCATATTTGATTGTACTTACTGTTGCTTAAGTAGATCTAGGGCTTCTTGGTTAATTTGCCTAGTAACGTAAACCGATGGTTTGCTCATTTTCGTCGATAAGCGAGCGTAATTAATGAAATTTTTGCGCGCTGGCACTTGCACTGGGGAGAGTAAAAAGGGAAATATCCGGTATACTTTCGACGCCATTTTGATTGTATTTATCGAATACTTTTATTACTCAAGTTCATTACTATCTCTACTTTTCATTAAGATAAGCTTACTATTTATATTTTATATAACTATTTATAAAATAATTACGCAAAAAAAATGGTGCTTAAGTGTGCCTTAAGCATATTTGTGTTATTCCATCCTTGTCAAGGGGAGTGCTAAACTTCTCTCCTTTCATACAACACATCTAAATAGAATTATGTCACTGTATTAGTATTGAATTCTACTAAATTATGATCAGCGGGAGGTTGATCTCTTTGCCATCTGTTATGGATTTAACGTGCTGTTTAGATATTGTTCATAGAGAAACATAATAGATGGCGCTAAACGGTCATAATTTAGTTAATGTTTCATGTTTTTTATGCCATATTCAAAATTTATTTCAAAGATATTAAAGTGTGTTATATTATTAATATATAGTTAATATCAATAAAAAGTGTTATGTACAATTGTCGCTTAAAAAATAAAAAACTACAGAATGGTAAACTTAGTACCATTTTCGTGGAAAAGTGGTCATAACCATTCTGTATAACATTATACTATATTATTTTTTGAAGAGCTGAAAGGGAGCTAAATTTAATTTTTGAATAGAAAATAGGGTGCGTTCCATTTAAAAAAGTATTTGGTCTACCACGCTAATGACAAACTACCAACTAATTTTAAAATATGCATCTTAAAAAGATCTACAGCTTTTGTAATTAAGTTTTTTTGATATCTTATAACAGATAAGATAATAACAGATATATTGAGATATCCATACTAATGTGCCACCCTGTATATGTGTTTTTTTTAATGGGGATTCCGTGTTTTATACCATTTTCGTTCGGATTTCCCACAGAATTTCATAAGTCTGAAAAACCAATTTCTGTTTTTTTCATTGTACGTACAATTTCATAAAAACGCACACATTTCATGCGCAAAAATTGTTAAAATTCCTCGCACAGGCAGTTTATTTTTTATTAACTTCAGGCCCTCACATCGGCCACCTGTACAGCTCGCTAATAGCGGACGCGGCGCAACGATGGCAGCGACTACTCGCCGTCGGTGCGGACATAAAATTTTCAACGGGCACCGATGAACACGGATCAAAAATTCAACAAGCCGCCCGCCAGAACGGCGTCCCGGCGTCCGCCTATTGCCGCACGATTTCCACGCAATTCGAAAAATTGGCGCGCGATTTCGACGTCGGTTACACCGACTTCACCAGGACCACCGCGGACAATCACCGAAACACCGTCGAATTGTTTTGGGTAATGCTCTCCGATTCCATCTCTTCCAGCTTCGAAATTGATTTCGAAATTCCCTCATATTTTCTACTATACAGACTGCTAACTTTGCGTTCGTTTTTAGAATACGCTAAGGAGTAAGGATAGATTTTATTTAGCGAAATATGAAGGATGGTATTGCGTTCCCGATGAGACGTTTCTGACTGAATCTCAGCTGAAGGAAACCGTCGGGAGCGATGGTAAAAAATTGTTGGTGTCTATCGAAAGCGGTCATCCGGTCGAATGGAGCAGCGAGGAGAATTACATGTTCAAATTGAGCCAGTACCGAGACGATCTTATTTATTGGCTTAAAACCAACGGTAATAAACCCGTAGAATTCGTATATTTCTCGACTCTCTTTATATTCTTCGTATTGTTTAGAAAATTCCGTTCGACCGAAGAAATTCCGCAAGATAGCGCTTGATTTCCTCCATCAGGACGGCGGGCTCCAGGACCTCTCCGTCTCCAGGCCGACCAAGAGAATTAATTGGGGAATCCCCGTTCCTGATGATCCTTCACACACGATTTACGTGTGGCTGGACGCTCTCACCAATTATTTAACAGCAGCTGGCTACGGTACCGATGCTTCCCAGTTCCAACAGTGCTGGCCTCCTGATGTTCAGGTCATCGGAAAGGATATACTGAAGTAAGTCATTTGGTTTCCAATTTTCCAAACGTTTTATACCTTCTGGCAAAAAAGTACCCGGAAATTCTGATATAACTGACATGTACTTAATATTTTTAACTATTTTAAAGTTTGTATATGTAGGTAACAGTGTTATTAATTAGCATGCTAAAAACTAGAGAGATTTTTTCAGTTAGTTTGGTTGGTAACAGCTGATTGAATGAGTTCATCTCAGCAATGCTTTACGAATTTTGCAATGGACAAAAATAATGAACAAAGAGTTTATCTCATATTTTGGGTTTTGAATTTCGTGGGCCAAATCGGTGCAAATGCTTGAGGTAACTCTGTTTTATCGCAAACCAATATTTGCGAATGGTACAAAACTTTTAAAGACAGTCGGGAAATCGCTAAATACTTGCCTTGTTCCGGACGGTCTACGACACATTCAACCCATGATAACGGCGAGAAAATGAAGGAAATTGGGTTCGAAAATCATCATACTAGTATTAGAGAAGTAGCACGTGAGCTAAACATCTCCCGTTAAACCGCTCGTTTGATTTTGCTCAACCAATCAGACATGCTGCGAATTGAGGCTCGCCTCGTTCCGATAGAGCTGAGTTTCCTTCAAAGACGATATCGTTAACTGGCCCCTGCAGATATGCTGGATCCTGTGAAGTACCATCGACCAGCCGCCTTACTCACCAGATTTAGCCTCGTGCGACTTTTTTTGTTTCCCTAACTCAAATTGCCACTTCGGGGATCCTGTTTTGACTGTATAAATGCCATCAAAGAAAAAGATGCTTAAAGCCGTACCTACCAAAAAGGGGATATAAAAATGCTTCGATGATTGGAAAAGGCGTCTGCCTATATGTATCTTTTTAAAAGGAGCATATTTTGAAGGTGATTCAAGAAAAATGAAAGAAGATTATGAATTTTGCGTTTCATTCCAATTTTTCGGGTACTTACTTTTTGTACCAATAATGCAATTTTAAAGAGTATATTAGTGTGGTTATTTTGCTTTATTTTATTGAGGTTTCTAAATACCTATAAGAAACAGATTTTGAACGTTACTGTAGGTTCTTGATGAAGCATGAAAAATAAAGTTTTGTTCGAAGCATTTCCACTCGTTTATAAATTGCAATTTTGGCATAATAATTCCTCCAGTGAACGCCCCATATGAGCCCCATAGACATAATTCATTGAACCGATTAACTTTTCGGCTTTCTTAATGCTTTGCGAACGATCACTAAAAGGTTTTGCTAACGTCTATTACTCGAAAATTACCTACAGGAATTCGGTGGGTTTCAAGGTAATGATGCGGCCGCGTTCATTTATCATATTCGCAATACGTCGGGGGGAAGTTATTAAACGTTCAACTCGGGCCATGTGAAGCTGAAGCCGGGGATCGCTTGTTAACGGCATTATGGTCGATTCGTACAGTCGATGGGATGTAATTTGCGTCCTTACATCGACCTAAGTAACGTTTGAATTGTGGAAAACGTTTTTGGAGATGATGTTTGAGGTTTTGTGTGTAGTTTTTTGCTAGTTATTCGCATACGTTTTGTTAGGAGATGGATTTTTGAAGACGTTACTTCAGGAGCATACGCGGTTTTAATGATTAGAACGTTGAATTTCAACCGTCTGAGCTCTGAGCTATTTTTTTTTCTATTCTAAATTCTATTCTATTCTTCATTCTATTCTAAATTTAGATTTCATGCCATTTACTGGCCGGCGTTTTTGATAGCAGCCGATTTGGAACCACCAAGGACCATATTTTGCCATTCCCACTGGACTGTGGATAACGAAAAAATGTCCAAATCGAAAGGAAACGTCGTTTGTCCTTTCAAAACTGCTGAAACTTACACGACTGATGGATTTAGATACTTTCTTCTACGCGAAGGAGTAGCCCACAGCGACGGAAGTAAGATTCAATTAACAAATAACATTATGCATGTGACAATTTTTGATAACATATTTTCTGAAAACATTCATTTTAATAGCTTTTTACTGTCAATTTGAGCCTGCTGAACACGATTATAAACATTATTTTTTGTAATATGTACAATTTCGAAGTTGTGATAACTTTCAGTTTCATAAACGAGGAAAACTAGTGTAATAGTTTTAACAGCAACTATTATGATAGCATCAGTGAATCATTATCAGAATTTCGAGCCTGGTAAGTTCTAAATGAATCTGGAGAGTCTTAAATTGTTCCCGATAATTCTGATTCGTCCTGAAGTTATCTAAATGATTTTGGGCAGTTCTAAATTATTCATGACAGTTCTAAATCTTTCTGGACAGTTTCAAATCATTCCAGATAGTTTTAAATGGTTATGGATATTTCTAAATCATTCTGGACAGTCTCAAATTATTCTGGACAGTTATAAATCATTCTGGATAATTCTAAATCATTCTAGACAGTTTTAAATCATTCCATATAGTTTTAAATGGTTCTGGATATTTCTAAATTATTCTGAACAGTTCTAAATCATTCTGGACAGTTCTAAATAATTCCAGACGTTTCTAAATGGTTCTCGACCATTCTGATTCGTGCTGAGTCAATTTAAATAATTCTGGAAAGTTATTTCATTGAGTTATATAGAATTGTAACTTCTTCCCACTAACCACTGTTATTTTAATAAATCTTTTTTCAACTCAAATCGCCTGCCTGGGTACAGACAATAACTAAAAATATGAAGTTTTAAATACCTGCATCATTGGACCCTTTTGTTTATATTTGAATAAACAATTCAATAGGCTTAATAATATTTATGTTAGACAAACTGTGTCACACAATGTAATTACCTATAGTCTATTCACTGAACTTATACGGGATTCGGATTAAAAGATTATTATTAAATTGCTAATGATCGTAAATGGTCACTTTCTTTCGGAATTCGGGTCAGTTGTGTTAAATGGATTAATTTTTAATAACTTTTAAATTGGATTTTACGAAATGATCTATTTCTACAACAAATACTATTTATGATTTCATATGAATTTATAGCTATGTAGCATTAATGCAGCATTAACAATCATTTATATAAATCAAATACAGACGGATTATTTTCGATTATATCCATAATTATTTGACCAGTTCACATTTACCCAACAAACAGATAAAATTCGAAGGTGCCCAACATGCAATTCACTCTAAATTTTTAATCTAAAACTCCCGTAAGTTCAGTGAATGGACTATAACTATCTCCATCAGATCTTTGAAATTGGCAAAGAGAGCGTTTTGATTCATCTTTGTTCATAGATTACAGCGATTTGGCAGTGCTGAGAGCGCTCAACTCTGAGCTGGCCGATACATTTGGAAATTTGTTAAACAGATGCACGGGATCCGCGTTGAATCCCGAACAGAAGTTCCCGGAAATCGACGTTGGCGCGTTGGAGGAAATCCGACAATCGGACGTCGCTAAAACGTTGATGGAAAACGTGGAGAATTTACCAGGTAAAATTACCCGTCGATGCGAATTGTAGGTATATCGATTTGCCTTTCTTGCCTGTTAGGGTAATAAATAAAATTTCGCCCGTTATTTAAGTTTATTCCAGAAGTTAATTCCAATTCCGCAAGTTCTATATAGAAATCGATTGGGTGGACAATACTTACCTAAATCTGGAAAAATTGCACCGATCGATCCATAGTGGTCAAAATCATCTATTTGGGTGGCCAAAAGTTTTCTTTTTCTTTACATCTTAAAAGTGGATTTTATGATTTGCCCTTATAACTGGTCCCAAAGTTTACAATTCTAAAGATATAATGAGTATTTGGCATAAAAAACACCTATCATCGGCTAGTTTATATTGATCAACTTTATATTTACTTATATTTAGCTCATAATTATCGTCCTCATAATTAGTCCATACTTACCACTGTGCGACGGAGGTAAAGCCCAAAATAAACAACAAGTTTAATTATCCGGAATAACAAACAGGATGAGGACATAAATTTCGGCCAGAAAAAAGCACCTAACCTACTCTCAACTCCGAGTTTCTAATCAAAGTTAATTCAAATCAACTCAACCTGACTGCTAACGGGGTTTCGAGCGATAATTTTTTCCGGACATTAACCTCAACAAATTCCGACGATTAAAAGGAGTTTGCTGATTAAAAAACTCGTCTCTTTCGTCCCCCAGGTGCCCTTTCCCTCCTTTCTTTCACCCGTCTTTTCGCCGACAATTCGACCTCTATTTATCTAAGATAAAAGTTTGTAGGTACTTACGCACTGTCGAATTTAATTTTATTTCGACGGTAACGTTGATTGATCGCGTCCATCGGGAGTAAAAAAGTCTAACGTAATAGATTAATAGATTTTTTTACATTGTAAAATTTCCAAAAAGGTCCTGTTAGTTTTTTTTTACGATAGAAACCTGCAAGGATCACTACGACGAGATGAATTTCTACAAATCGATCGACGCGATCCTGGCGACTTTGCGGAGCGCGAATTTGTTTTTCGAAACGTTGAGACCATGGGAACTGGCAAAAGCGCAGGAAACTCGCCGAAAACTCGACACCGTGCTCCATGTGACTCTGGAAACTTTGAGGATAGCTGGCGTGTTGCTCCAACCTATAACGCCGAATATATCTAAAGTTTTATTGGATAAAATTAATATCCCCGTGGGAGAAAGGACTTTTATTCATTCGAAGCATATTTCGTGGCGCGACAAGGATTTCAAGGAGACGGATTTGGCTCCCGGCAAAGTGGTTTTGTTCAAAAGAATTGTTAGCGATGACAAGAAAGCGAAAAGTAAAAATTAATGTTTAGTAAGTTGTAATATATTTGTTTTATTTAATAAAAGGATGAATTTGATAAATAACGCTCTAAAGAGATCATAGCAATTTATTAAGAGATTTCATTATTTACATTAAAGACAGTGGTACATATTTAGGGAACGTGGATCTAAAACGGTACTTTCGATTTTTATTCGCATACAAACGAAGTACCTTTTAGAAATAATCCTCACCTACCCAAGGGTATAAAACATTAAAATTTTTATACACCTATTTCTCGTAACGAGAAGAATCGAATTACATTCAGTCTATATACAATATGTTTTGGAATTTGTAGACAATAAATAGATTTGTTTTTTATACAGATATGTATGGTTCTTAACACATTTAATGAGTATCATACAATTTATATACAGGGTGGTCCATTAAAAAGGAAACAAGGGTGTTTTCGGGTAGAAAAAATTTGGATTTTTGGAAAATCGGTTAATTACGTATATTTTTATGACAAAGGGGAATCTTTTGATGTAAAAAACTATTATCATATTATTTTACCCCTTTGCCCAGCAACAACAACTCTTGATAATTGAATAGGGAATATGGGTCGTGTAATACATCATTAGAAAGATTATTTTTTCTGAAAATATAAAAATTAAATCTGTCATTCGTTTTTGAAATATTTACCTTTAAAGAGAAATTTTCGGTTCATTTAAAGTATATGCTAATTTAAATAACACCGGTCAGGAGCCTACTAGATAGCACAAGGCAATTACAATATACAGCGTCTTTTTTAATAACATGCTAATAATGAAGGGGATGTTTCTTGGACCTATTTTAAGAAAAAAACTTCATATGAACACCTGTCCTACCTAATTTCAAAGTGGTATGGAAATGCCTAGGAATGCATAGGTTCATAGGAAGTTTTTTTCTTAAAATGGGTCCAAGAAACATCCCCTTCATTATTAGCATGTTATTAAAAACACCCTGTATTACGGGACATAATTTAAACTTTTATTAAATGGGAGTTTTTATGATTAGTATAGGGATTAGATTAGAGACTTTTGTATCTTCTCTTTTTTATCAAATAAAATATTTTTTTCTAATTCAGCTCCATCTGAAATGTTTTCAACGTTAGACATAAATTAAGAGAGATTTTTACCTTTAAAGGCAAATATTTCAAAAAAGGATCGGCGGATTTAAATTTTTTTTAATTTCAAGAAGAAAATAACCTTACTATTGATATATTACACGACCCATATTCCCGTATTCCCATATTCCCATATTCCTATATTCCCGACCCATAATTCGATTTTTAAGGGTTGCTGGACAAAGGGGTAAAATAATATGATGGTGGTTTACACATCCAAAGATGTCCCCATCGACATAAAAATTGACGTGCCTCAGCGGTTTTCCAAAAAAAAAAAATTCCAACCGAAAACACCTCGATTTCCTTTTCAATGGGCCACCCTGTATGTACCTATATAGAAATTTATCAACTAAGTAAACCCTGTTTCTTAAGTCTATCGGAGAGATAAAGATACATATGTTTGAGGAAAATTGGCGGCGCAGCGGAACGATCGTTCACGAAATAGGCCGAATACAGTGCAACTAAAAAAAAAGTGACCAAAAAGTTTTGCAACTTGAAATTATTGAACGGTTCAACTCAGTCTTGCCTAGATGAAAAAAACGTCCCCCTACGGCCGATTTTCGCAGATTTTTTGAACAAACTATCACAACCGGGAAATATTGCTATTTCATCTATGAATAAAATATACAAAAAACGTCAACTATATGATTAGTTACTATACAGAATGTACACACAACTTACAATCGAATTCACTTTTAAGAAAACCTACTGTACGCCTTTAATAACATTAAAACGATGAGTATATTTTATTAAATTACCAATGAGTCAACGCGGAGTTTAATTTAAAGGGTTTTTACACAAACATACGTTATACTTCCAGATATTTTAACCTACGTTAATTCTTATTGGTTCTTTTAAAATCCTTACAATTTGGACGAAAAACCAAAAAAAATTGTTTATTTTTTGGAAAACTTCCATTTCGACCGAATCAGTCGCTTCTCGATTTTCCCGCTTTGCGGGCGGCCTTCGTGAAATTCAATAACCGAATGTGAATCAGTCATTCATTCTCCGTCAAACGAAAAATGGGGAAAAAACCCCGACAAAACCGTTATTTATTTTCATTCTACAGTCGGCAGGTGTGTGGAAGGAAATTCGACGATTGCCTGTAGAAAACTCGAACTATACCTTGGTTTCGAAATAACTGGCAGTGACTAATAGTGACTAATAGTGACTGCAATAATAAATACAAGATTTTTACCGCTTCATTAAAAATTGACCAGTTTCGCTTTAAAATGCGAATATTTACGATAGTAAGTTTTTATTACTATCTCTAAAATTAAAAGAAACAGAAATTAAGGCATTTTATTTGAATTAAACACAAGTAGAAAAATTAGTCGCTGTCAGTTATTTCGAAACCAAGGTATAGAATGTACGTTCAAAAAAAACAAGAAATAATCGTTTTTTAAAGCTCGTTTGTTTGCGATGCTCGACGTTATCGTACGCATGTTAACGACATTCAATTAAAAATCCTTACCAATCGAGTCCGTCCCTGTCTCGGCTCGAAAAAGAAACGTTATTACAATTTTCGATTCGGCGGAAATTTCAATCGATCTGACAGCTGACGTGTAATTGATTGAATCGTATTCAAGAGGGCTCCGATTGATTTTCGTTTTCATTTTCATTTCGGCGGCGAATAAAGAACTATTAATTGGTTTTTTGATTTAGTTTTCGTTCCTACCGTTTTGCAAGTCTATATATGCTGATTTTTTAAATTTTAATAGACTTCGTAACAATGAAAACAAGATTATTTTCATCGACGGTTACTTGATGTGTGTAGGTGATCTTTTCCCCATTTGCAATTGACATTTCTCTTTTGACAGTTCAATTTTGTGTTCTATATTGAATAAAAAGATGGCGAAAGGCGATAAATAGTAGAAGTTTGCTCTATTTCTATTCTATAGAATGTTTACGTTAGTTCAATATAGAAACGAGCAAAACTATATTTAGAGAAAAATTTTAAGAAAATTAGTTTTAGGGAAGAGGATTTGGAAGTTCAAAATTTTATTTTACGCCCCATTGGACTGGTCCTTTACAGTGAATCAGGGAACATTATTAAATAGGTATTTCGGCATGTATGTATGTTATTATAGGAAGATATGATTGTTAATAATATCATTTGGACTAAAATTTATCTTCGTGGTATAATTAACTTTCTTGTTTTTCCACTAAATTATTTTGTTACAACGCACAGCCTTAAAATATGAAGAGTGAATCCATTATACCTACAATATCTACGCTTTATGATATAATACACAAGGATTTTCAATAACTACAGCCTTGTATCGAACTACATACAGGACGCTCAGCGTTACCCTTTCCCTCCCATAATTTTCGATGTTGAAGCTCCATCCAGACACCAACATTGAACATAACCGCACAAACTCTTACTAAACCAACGTGTCCTGCAAATTGTCGCAATCCTGATGTCAAATGGCGCTGATATCCTCCAGTATATCCTTCTCCGAGTTGACCCGCGTCTGCCTGACCGACTCGCAGCTGAGGTGCTCGCTGGAGAACTCCCCGAAGGAGCCGTTCCTGCGGGCGTTCACCACCAACGTCTTGGTGCCGTAGTCTGTTACATACTTGTCGTTGTGCAAGCTCACCGATTGGTATCCGCCTGTAACGATATTAAAAAATAATAATTCATCGATTAGAAGCGACGAGACGAGAGGTCTTACATTTGCACCAATCCGGGTAATGGGTGGTCAGGATGCGCTTGAACGCCTCCCGGAACTCCGTGTTGAAGATGGAGTAGATGATGGGATTGAAGGCGGAGTTCGAGTAGCCCAGCCAGGTGAGTATCTTGAAGGTGATGTCCGGTATGCAGGTCTTGCAGAAAGCGGTGACGATGTTTATGCAGAAGAACGGCACCCAGCAGATGAGGAACACGCCCATGATTATGCCTGTAAAACGCGACGATGCAGATGGTGCGAGTGTTTACGGGAGACGGGTGAACATTGTATGAAGTAGTCGTTGAAAGTTTTACGAGAGCAACAGGACGGTGAAATACGGGCATCCAGAACAATTCGCTTCATTTGCGATAAATACGAGAGAGAGGGATGGTAGGTGATTTATGGTCGGCGATAAACTGTCGAAGTTTGTGGAAGTTCATTAATGATAGATATCGACGTTGCCAGATCGAAATATCGAAAGTTTCTAAACTTCATTCTTATTTCAAATACGGACGAAGACATCATATGAATAGCTTGTGATTGGTGCTTGCCAATTTTCGCAACGCTATTGGACGAAGGTGGTTCAAATGCACTGATCACACTCTAGTTATTGTTTACATCGTTCGTATTTGAAATATGAATAGAGTATAGATGCGACTCTATCACAAATCTAATCACTGGACTCTTCAAAACAATATTTTGGATGACTTGAAGGTATTTCAATCTAGAATTGTGGAAGTAGTAGAGCAATTAATAAATTAAATTATTGATTAAAAACATCTAGTATCTATTTATTTATAGTATTAAAGCGATTTTCGTTAAAGTTTTCACTAAATTAATAAAACATTAAAAATATCCATATCTAATCAAACTTTACTAATCTTGGCAACACCGAGAGAGATCCACGTCAAGTAACAACACAACTTCATTACTTATACCTACCAACAAGTTTTTTACACTCATGTAAAAGATAAAACTTGTCACATTAACATTTTATTATTTCATCCAACATTTTTAGAACCAACTTTTTTCCCCCACGAACTAAAGACTAAAATTATATTTTTTCGAAGTACATCCACAACTCATGAATGAAATTAAATACTGACCTACTGTAATGGCGGCTTTGTGATCGCTGACGTGATAGGGGCTACTGTGATGGTTGTGCAGATGTATGTGAAGAGCTTTATTTTTCTGCTTGGTGCTCTTCTTCTTGATGGCGGCGTCGGGCAAATCTATCGGTCTCGTGATGGCTCTAATATTTTTAACGTGTTTTTGAGCGTAACAGTATAACCTACAGTAGATGCCTGAAAAAGAAAAACATAAATCCGTAGAGTATTCCGGCATCGTTAAAGTTTCCACTGCGAAACCGGCTCCGGATCATCCGGGGCCTCTTTTCCCTGATAAAATATTCATTTTTACGGCTTCGCGTTCTAGGATTAACCGGAATTGGAGTTCGAGGACGGGACAACCCCCTAAGTTATGCCCTTGTTCCTCGGGATATGAATTTCTGAGACGTTCCGAAGACGAAAAGGAACTAATATAGTCAGACAATAGGTGGGATGAGGTTGTAAATTTCGAAGAATCGGAAAAGGTGCAACGCGCAGATAATTTAGAACGTCGCGTACAAAAGAAATTCCGTATAATAACCGCGTTGAATGGTCGGGGTTTTGAATAATTTAATGATGACTTGGACTTACCTATCATTACGATACAGGGAACATAGAAAGATATACAACTAGATACCACGGCGTAAGTGGGCGTCAGGTCCAAAGCGCACGTAGGATAATTTTGCCCTCCTGCATTGTAAACGAGCGGTTGAGGAGGCCTGTGAAGCCCTAAAGAAATCGGAACGAACGATATTAATCCGGCGAGCAGCCAAATCGTCGCTATGGTTACCAAAGCTATTCTCCTCGTCACCCATCTACCATATCTGTAACAATGACATAACGAACTGTAGAGGATGTTTAAAGAACCGTTGAAAACTCAAATGAACTAATCTGTAGATAGATGCCTTAACTTGATATGTCCAAAAGATATTACAACTAATTGGCTGTAAAGTTGGTGAAAAAAAATATCAATTCATGTCACCTAAAATTTGCTACGTCACAAGTAGGCAGTGTTGCCGAACTTTTGTAGAGTTTACAAAATCTAAGAATTTTCTAAAATTGTCAAATGGCAAAATGACAAGAACAAATTGAAAATTAGGGGTACCTGTTTCACGTTTCTAAACGGGGGATGTATTCATGGGTTCACTATAATTAATCATCAAATTCCTTTATCATCTGAAATATATTTAACAGTGCGAGTAAAATATTTAGTGTACAATTGACTCTATAGTGAAATTTCTGAGAAAACTTCTGAATCTGAATTATTTAGAGCTCAAATTTTGTCATTTCTAACATGTGGAAAAGATAACTACGCAAAAAATTCTTATTTCTTGATTATTCGGCCGAATAGCCTTTAATAGTTGAGGCTAGTGAAATGGAAAAAGAGGAAGAAATTGAAAATAAAAAGCACCTTGATGAGCAACTTGACAGTCAGTGCCTATCAACCTACTATAAGCAAATAATAATAATTTTATACAGATTGCTCCATTTTTCATTGCAACATAGGCTATGGGTGCAACAAAGACAACTTCAATTAGACACTTATAAAGGAAAAAGAAAGAGTGACATTTGTGTCATTATTGTCATTGCAACTTTTCACTTTGACAACTGTTATTTTATTAATCTTTCTTTGTTCAACTCATAGAAATGCCCATGTTGCAATCGCGAATGAGGCACAGTGTATACAAACGTTGAATTTTGACAATAGATACTTTTTTGGATAATAAAATTCTGCTTCACATTTTCTATCATCCCTTGTATTTATTAAAATAAATTCTACAGGTATTAAGCTTAATCTATTTTGTGTATTTATTTTTAAAAGTTGGGCACAATGTTTGGCAAGTATGACGACAGTAGTGACGTGCATTGATATTTGTTTTGCACCAACTGTATGTATATGTCGATATTTTTCTCAAAATCTTTATTACTTATCTATGGTCAAAATTGAGTTATCAGTACCATTATGCAGGTTCCTTTCGTTAATATCTAAAAGATGGTAGAATATAACAGTAAAAGTTTATTAACGTTAAAGCATAATAATTACTTAGAGGTAGGTACTGAAGAAATTTCATTATTTGAACATTAATCCAAATTTAATATAGCTCTCCTGTAAAATTTATTAAATTCGACATCAAATTATTCCCATCTATTCACAAAAATACATACCCTAAAAACCTTTTGCAACCATTTTTTCCGTTTTTAATTTCGTTTGGGAATGTTGGTAAAAAATATGTAACAATCTGAAATAAAATCCAATCCGCTGTTATTGGGGAAATCACCGGTTTTCTAGTAGCAACATATCGGATTTCCCTCTTGCGGTATTCGCGAAACCGCTCGATAAATTAATTGTTTTAGCCATTTTAGGTTTGTTGTGTAATCGAACTTTAACAATTACCGCAGAGCGAATGGCGCTTTTCTGGTAGATTACAATTTAACGAGCATAGGATGCCGTGGAAATTCGAAATAGCGGAATACGGATTTTTTTATTATAAGGAAATTACTCACTGCGTGCATTATTGATTAGCAATAGCAACAAATTTTTGAATAAAATTCCTGCTCGTAAGTAAAATAGTATAGTGCAGATGAAAATGTAAAGATTCGCGTATTCGCAAACGCGACTCGGAATGTTTCCATAAATAGAAACGCGAGTACTCGAATTTCAAATATGCCACTGGAATGTCGTATCTAATAATCATCATACCGGCAGTGTTTTATTGCCGAAAGCGATGTTTCCTTCCTCGTAAACGTAATACAATATCCCGCCGAAATAAAACAACAATTTTTATTAAAGTCGCATACATTCCCATCATTCGAAAATTATGTAGGTACGTATTTATCACCTAGGTACATTTTACAACAGCAGTAAAAATATGTATATAGGTACTTTATATGTATATTTACCGGAACAAAAAACAAATAAAACAAACTCTTTGAACAGTTCCTGTAATCAGTTTGTAACTAGAATTGTTCAAATAATACTTTTAACCAACAGACAAAATTATAGCATTATAGCAACATAAAAGAAATAAAACAAACTCTTTGAACAGTTCCTGTAATTAGTTTCTAGTTTGTAACTAGAATTGTTCAAATAATACTTTTAACAAACAGACAAAATTATAGCATTATAGCAACATAAAAGAAATAAAACAAACTCTTTGAACATTTCCTGTAATTAGTTTGTAACTAGAATTGTTCAAATAATACTTTTAACCAACAGACAAAATTATAGCATTATAGCAACATAAAAGAAATAAAACAAACTCTTTGAACAGTTCCTGTAATCAGTTTGTAACTAGAATTGTTCAAATAATACTTTTAACCAACAGACAAAATTATAGCATTATAGCAACATAAAAGAAATAAAACAGACTCTTTGAACAGTTCCTATAATCAGTTTGTAACCAGTTCCAGGACTATTCAAATATTGTTCACCAACAGTCAAAATATACCGAATTTACTTATACAAAAAACAAATAAAACAAACTCTATAAACAGTTCCTGTAATCAATTTGTAACCAGATCTAGAAGTATTTAAATACTATTCACCAACAGTCATATTGGTTTTACCGAACCAAAAAACAAATAAAACAGACCCTTTGAACAGTTCCCATAAACAATTTGTAACCAGTTCCAGGACTATTCAAATAATACTGCTCACCAACAGTCAAAGTTACCGTATTTACGGAACCAAAGTACAAAGTAAACAAACTTAGTGAATAGTTCCTAGAATCAATTTGTAACCAGTTCCTAAACTAATTATTGCTTATTAAAAAAAATCGTACATTGCGCCCCTTTTGACCGGTTCCCGGACTGATCAAATACTGATTGGAAAGGAAAATGATGAGCAGCAGATGAAGTAACGACCCGAATTCCGGGCCGGTAATCAACTAAGTTATCCGGTGAGCGAGTCTGTCGCTCTCTCTTCCTCTCTCCGGGCACTCAATTCTAACAATTCCGGTCGGAATTCGAGATTGAACGAGAATGTAAATCTCAAGGCATATTCCGGGCCCATTCTTGCTTAATTACGAGTGGGTTCGGATGCAATTCATGGTCAACTTGCGATGCCGATACGGTCGATTCGGGACGGTAAATACGTGCAAGGATTTTCTTAGGAGCTCATTGGGATTCGGCAAAAAATATATTTATGTCGTGGGTTTCGGTCGAATGTAATTAGAGGATTTATGTTGGTAATTGTTGGTGAAAAAAATTCGTTCGGTGTAAGAAAGTGTGATTTGGAGTGATTTATTTAAAATGTTGAATGCGGGAGAAATAAATGTTTCTGTATGAATTTAAATATCATTATTACATGTATATATGTTTTTTTGTTTCGATTTTTAGCTAGTTTTTATTTGGTAGGAGAGTTTTATTTTCCTGTTCCTACACAATTTTCAAACTGTTTGAATATTTTTGAGTTTTGCTGATGCTTCTCTCAAAACCAACACATTTTCTTATATAACTTTTAAATTACTTTAGGAAGAAACTTCATATCATGTTAAAGAGAAAACTTTACAATCCGCCCAATTCTCAATTTTCGGAATTATAATAATTCTTCCTACAAAAATCGAGCATCAAAAAGGATTTCCCTTTTTTAATTCCTCAAGAATATATTATTCACATTTAATAAAAGTTCTACATCGCGTGAAAATTCCAGATAAAGTTTTATTTTTAATATGCTTCACAGGAAGACTTCTATTATGTGCTTCTAAATTCATTGAGAAAAGTTAGGAAATTTAAAATTATCAACATTAATATCACCCACCAAAACTCCTCGCATTTTTCCACTCTTTATGATAATTATTATTATTTAAAGAACGTACGCAGCAGAAATTCCCCGCGGATGTCCTATCATTTACAAGTCCCATTTTCCATATCGCCCGAAAATTTTTTCGCGCTTTCGTTCGCGCACGAAAACATCCTTGTCCGGAACGTTCGAAAAATACGACCGGAAAACTTTTTCCCCCGCACAAACGATGTTTATGTTTTAATTTTACAACTCCTCCGACCGCGAAACGTCGAATAAAATTTTTCGAAAACAAAGCGCCCCGACGCCTCCGGGCGATATTTTCCACTTTATCGAATCGGCCGCGGCGAAACGAAAAAAATCCGGCATCATCGCGGTAATAAAAACATATTGCCGTTAGTTTTCCGGAAGGAGGGCGCCGGGTATTTAGGAATTTTAGCACGAGTTTCATTCCTGAATTATTGTCGGTGTTTATCACCGCACCCTTGCACTCGTAAGAAATGATGCTGAAATGAATTAAGAATAACCCAAATTAATTTTAACAATCATCTTTTTAACCACCCTGTATTTATTCACAAAATAAAATTCTTGACCCTTGAAAGTTGGATGGCTCATCAACAATTGACATTAATGTACCACTCATCAATGAAATAATAATTAATGAACGACTCATTAATTAATGACTCATCATTGAACGACTCATAAATGATGACTCATTATTGAACTACTATATTTACCAACAAATGACTCATCAATGAACTGCTCATCAACCTACGACTAATAAATGATCGACTAATGAATAAACGACTCTTTAATGATTGATTTATCAATAAAGGACTCATCAATGAACGACTCTTGAATAATTGACTCATAATGAACTACTACTCATCAATAAATGACTCATCAATGAACGACTCATCAATCAAGTACTAATGAATGATTGACTCATTAATGAACGACTCTTCAATGTTCAATGAGTGATTGATCAATGAATGACTCATGAAGTACAAGAACACTAAATTTGGGATGACACAATACTGCTGCGTTGGTACTTTGTATTTTTTCCCCCCATTTTATATAAGAATGCAATAAATTAATTCAACTTCAATATAACCCGCAGGAAAATATAAAAGGCCTCTCTCGTTTTTCCGCTTTATTGCTGGCGTCTTTTATTTTTCGAGCGCCCGTTTCGTATCTAAAAGGGAAAGAGGCGAAATTAAAGTGTATGTTAAAAAAGAGAGTCAAACTGCTGGTGTGGGAAGTCCCGATCTTCGGCTTAACATTATTTCTAATGGGGCGTTTTTATTCTTAAGGGACTCCTGGAATCCGATTGAATACTGATGATGATTGCGGTGTAACGGTGATTCGAATCGGTGAAAATTTCACGAAATTCGTACTATTAGGTAATTAAATACGATCAATCGGAAATTGGATCTGGTCGCGTGACAAACGGGGCGTTATGTGAAATAATCGCGTTATTGTTTATTCTATAACTTTAGTAATTTAATTGAAATTCTCGGGAGCAAACTTTCCTTTTAAGCATTTCATTTCCAAGCGCAACTCATCTAGATTCCCTTGATGAATAATCCTGTAAAGAAGTTTTTTGACGAGATTATTCTCCTTGTTTCTCATTCAATTTCGGTTTATTACCTCGTAAATTAACGTTAGTACGTCTGAATACAGGGTGATTGTCGCAAATTTGACTCCGATTGGGAAAGATCCATGTGGGTTGCCTGGTAATTAATCTGGTGCAAAATTTCGAAAATTATAAAATGAAGTCACCTCGTAAATTCTATCGGTTATTTTTGTTATTTCCACTCTAGTTTAAATTAAAATAACACCTGCCCGCCGGTTTGTAAATATTTAAGTTTCAGGAGGAATTAAACTACCGCAACAAACTCACTCCGGGAAGATTTTAAACGGATCGATGGGAGTTTCATCGGATCCGAGTAGGAGTTAAGTCGGATTTTATGCAATGAATAAATTCGTAATTTACTCGGCAATAATAAACAAGGTTGTTTGTCCATCGAACAAGAGACATTCTGCGGTTAATCAATTAATTAAATTTAGTCATCTCGGGTAACAAGTTCTGCGGTGAATAACGTTTGTATTTCGATTCGAGCGATTATATTCCGCGCCGTTCAAATAATGAATATTAACATTGTTGAATGGTAATTGCATTAGCGGATTCTGCTGGTTGGCCTGATGTTTATCTCTCGAATAATTTAATGTTATCAGGGAGATAACTAAAATTCACAACGATTCGGATTCCTTCCGGGGAGAGTGGGGCATTTGCATTAATTTGTAGGCAAATATACTTTTTAATACTCGTTATAATGAACAGTATAGTTTTATTTAATTAAACTAAAAATTGGATACTTTCACGATCCATATATGTATTTTTCTTTTTTATGTGTAAATTGCTGAGTGTAGAAGTGGAGATAACAAAAAATAGTGAAATAAATTACATCAGCAGGTGCATTAGATTGATCCAATTCCGAAGTCGTTATATTAGATTACAAGTAGAGAGAACCGTCCGAGATTTCCGATCAAACGCGCAATTTCTCAGCGATAATCCCGAAGTGCTTCCACAACAATCTATCTAATTTTTTTTCTCCGCCATTTTCCCGTAATAAGTAAAAATGGCCTTGTCATCACGGCCTCTTCGAGCAACCCTCTATTATTCTCCGAAGGTAACAAATTTCGTATAATCAGTTCAGTCCATAATAGACTCCATGCCGATCGTTCAGTGGAGTATCCTCCCATAGAAATGAAGAACTCCCGCCCGTAGAAGCGATATATTTTCTAATTTAGTCCGCATCCCGACTGATAGATATGAAACGAGCCGGAAAAAGATTGCCCTCATACGTCGGTCCATTATCTTTTGCGATAGAAATAAAAGGAGTTGCCGGGGAGTTTAGAGAACGAGGAAGAGGAGCGCTTCGACTGAAGGGGAAGCGATAAATCGAAATTGACAGTTTGAGTACTTTTTAACGCGGCCGCCGAAGCTAGAGGGAGTTTTCTGAGAGTCGGGTCGCGCCCGTCCGATCCGGAGTTCGGATTGAAGTTGACATCGGCGAGGATGACGCGATTGCGAGGAGTTTCCTGTTACTCTAATATTATTTCTAACGCAGCTTTTCTGTATTTTGGTGTTTAGTTACTCTTATATGTCACTACTTCAACTTTTGGTAAACTTGCATTCAAACTGTAGATTTTACTTAAAATTTCTTGTAGTTAGTAAGAGTAAGGAGTTGATGATTATGAGAAGAGCAATAGATGTAATTAATTAATTTACATTTAAATTAAATACAATATTTTGAGCTCAAGATTATGCAGTAATAAATGTATTTACACATAACGCATATATTTACAATTAAATTTGTAAAATATTCGTTAGAGCAAAAATAAAATTATTTTAATAAAACATTTGAGTATATACTATCGAATTCCCATTTTATATACCACACAAATAAAATAATATACAGGATAAAATGTATCCAAAAATCCTATAAATTCAATGAACATTCGACAAACCTATTCATCAAATATTCCTGATGATAAAATAAATTAATTGGAATTATTCCAAGTACGGTTTTAAAATAATATCGAAATACTACTCACCTTAAGGGGTCTTTAATGTGAATATACCTATCTAGTGATATGGCGCAAAGATTAAGTATACTAGCTGTTGAGCACATGACGTCGAAGGCCACCCAGGTGTCGCAGAATTGAGCACCGAAAATCCAATAACCTGCAATATTAATTCACACCGTCACAGACAAATCTAATTAAAAGCCTATACAGTGCTTTTCACGGTAACCGTCCATTAGAACTTTTACAACTTCCTCAAGAATTCCTCAAGAGTTCTAAAAAACAATTCTAAAAATTTAAGAGTAGTGAACTCGTATAGTCAATGTTGAGATTTATTCTAAAATATTGTGTGGCTGGTTTACTAATAACTTTTACTAATAATGTTTAACTAAATTTTGATAACTCAATGCATATGCTAAAAATCCACTATTATATCAATTAATACCTAATGCACCTAGAAGTTTGATATTTTGATTTGTGCTTTCGTATTGATTTTGCCCAGAATCATTACTAAGTGAAACGAAACTGGGTTTTCATATAGTCCATTCACAGGGCGTTGGTAATTCAAATGGGAATTTTTCAGCCCTTTAGAGCTATCCAGGGTGCTTCCTTAGTAATTTCTAAGTAATATCTTACCTAAAATGTCATTGACTCCGGCGAATGTCATAACCAGACAAGCGACGAAAAGATCAGCAATTGCTAAACTGGCCAGAAAGAGGTTCCCAATTCGACGTAGGCCCCTGTCCGTATAAATGGCGACACAAACTAATATGTTCCCAGCAACAGATAGGAAAATCAGCAACGATAAGAACACGCCTGCAAAACAAAATGAACTCTTTAAAGAACGAAAATATAGTTTGTGCGTGACGTCATCGCTTTATTAAACACAACCATACTATACGCATAAAATTCAAGGGTATAAAGCGAAAGTTAGGCGCTAACAACAAACGCCTCTACATCTCTTTACTATCAATTTAAATAGGCGTTTTCGACGGAAGGTAAATACAATTTGAGCCGCTAATCCCCCGATTAGCATTTCGCCCGGGTGCCGAAAAACCGCGGCGTACGGTCCTGCGCCCCGGAAACTTCCCGTCGTCGAATTTCCATATAGATTGCCTCTTTAAATTCGACATTTCTTTTAATTATTTCATCCTTTTGTAAATTCACTTCTGGCTTTTCGCCTGCACGACACGCCGACGAACAGAAAATACAAGACGGAGCAAATTGAAATAAAAAAAAATATACAAAAGACTATCGAATTTTCGCCCGGTCGAAATCGATTCGAATTGATGGGACTCACCTATGACGAGTATCGACATCATCGTGACGGTGTCCTGCTCCTCCATGAATCCGATTCCATTTTCCGTGCACGATTCGTTTATGATAATCTGCAATGAGAAGAATTTGCCCCGATTAGGTAAAAGTAAATAAATACATTGGTTCGAATTAATCGAATGGACTTTTAATCAGAAAGCCATTATTAATGAAACAATGCACGTAGTTAACTAGATAGTCCGTTAATTTTCAATTAATGTAGGGGTTAAATTGTAATTAGCGTCTCTTGGAGTACACACGATTCAATTACAACGTCGAATGTCGCAGCGGCGTTGTTGTATTAACAAGTTACAACTAAAACTTGAATATGTTATCGCAATTAATGCATATATTAATCTATCGAAATGTTTGTTCCGATTTAATCGACTACATTTTACTAATTAATTCGAAAGGAAGGATCTCCAAATTGTTTGACTAAAAATAAAACACCCCAAAGGTTTATTTTTCCGTTTTTAGCAGAGCTTATAGAAAACTTTGTATTTTCCGCGTATAGGTATAAAAGTTTGACCTAAAACGACAAACTCGAGTATCATAAGAGGCGCTCCCTTATTCCCTGATAAATCCAGAACAATGAACGTTGTATGTATACGTTTCGAAACGGGGAAAATTCGAAGTGCTGTAGAAAAAGTTTTTCCCCCGTTTTGCGACGTGACTTCACCAAGCCCGTTAAATAGGCGCTCGGGCGCCGCGACGCTTATGCATGGAAATACTAACTGCTTTTTTGCGATAAACCTGGTCATCATGGAGTATTCCACGAATTTAGCGAAAAGTGCATAACTCTATTTTAATTGTAAATAAACATGTAAATCCGGCCGTGGAACGTTCGTATTTACCTTCATCTGGTTACTATGCCAATAATAAATTCTATTGCAACTGTCTAATAATGAAAATGAGCTCTAAATTACTGTATTGTTGTAGACATGGATCTATTATGCAATACCTATGTTGTGGGTTTGTTGTTTCGTCAATAATCACGACAGGGATGCGATTGCATGTTAAATTCATTGATGGGAAATGTTTAAATTTAATACTAATACACAATGAAATTAACTAATGCATTACTAACATAATATTCAGATTAAAAGAGTGGTGTTATTACAAATATTT
The DNA here is from genome assembly GCA_918026865.1 of Phyllotreta striolata. Lineage (NCBI taxonomy): Eukaryota > Metazoa > Arthropoda > Insecta > Coleoptera > Chrysomelidae > Phyllotreta > Phyllotreta striolata. The sequence continues at coordinate 5,800,104 of OU900098.1, read as the reverse complement.
AATATAACACTTTATGAAAAGCATGTGGTATCATATGCTGAACAAAAATTGAAAATCGGGTAAATGGGAACTGTTTTAAAGTATTTTATAAAATGGTATATTCGGTACTCTAATAAAATATCAAAAAAACCTATTTTCCATTATTTATAATTAGAAAGCAAATAATTTGGGACATACTTTGGTATATAAACAAAAAGTCCAATTTACCATCATCCATTAAAAATATCATTATTATCCATAACATATTTTAAAATCGAACAAAAACATTAAAATCCATCCCCATTATGCGCGTAATTGTTTATCTAACGCTGTTTCGAAAACCCCCATTCCAAAAAAGCGATATTTGAACAAACATACAATCATTATCAGTTTAATTGGAACGTTCCCGAACGTCATGAATTTTTCGAAAATTAATTACGAGCAAAAATACGGACGCAGCATGATCAATTGCACGCCATAAATGTGAATTAATTTTTATTTAATACAACACAATATCATTTATTTAACATAGAACGAGCAGGTGTATTTATTATTTACACTAGATGAATTAATGTATGTATATGGCTAAGTACAAATGTGTTGGCTATACAGGGTGTTTCACAACTTATCCGACAAATTTTAACCACATATGCACTGTTACGAGAGAAGTTAATTTCCCAAAAAAGTGTAATAAAAGTCTTACAGAAATCGAGATAATAAAATAATAGTTTAACAATTCAATTACTTATACAAGATGTTCAAAATTGTTCCCATTTACTGCAATGCAAGCTTGGTTGCTTGTTTTTTTTTGTTTTAACCATTGTTTTGGTGCAACATTTGCTACAGTAAAGTATTAAGGCAAAATTATGAACGCAAAATGCAGTATTTATTTTTCAATTTTTTATTGAAACTCGGGTTTATAATTTTATTTCTGTAGGACTTTTATTACATTTTTTTTGAGATTTCTCAAAGAGGGAGAAGTTGATTTCTCAAAAAAAAAATGTAATAAAAGTCCTACAGAAATAAAATTATAACCCCGAGTTTCAATAAAAAATTAAAAAATAAATACTGCATTTTGCGTTCATTATTTTGCCTTAATACTTTACTGTAGCAAATGTTGCACCAAAACAATTTAATGGTTAAAACCAAAAAACAAGCACCCAAGCTTGCATTGCAGTAAAGGGAACAGTTTTAAACATCTTGTATAAGTAATTGAACTGTTAAACTATTATTTTATTATCTCGATTTCTGTAAGACTTTTATTACAATTTTTTTGGGAAATTAACTTCTCTCGTAACAGTGCATATGTGGTTAAAATTTGTCGGATAAGTTGTGAAACACCCTGTAAGGTGAATTCTATGAGTTAAACAAAGAAGGATTATATTAAAATAACATTGTTTAATTAGAGTGAAAAAATTGCAATCCCACTTTTGTACGAGTCTAATGCAAGTTTTATTGCACCCTTAGAGCATATTTACGTACAAATTTGCACTTAAGTATGTATAACTCGCATAATTTTCCAGAAGCTAGAACAAACGCTAGTATTATAATAAATTACACTCGACTCTAAAGTACCCTTTTTCTTCCTCTTATGGGAGATGTAGGCATATCGTTTACATTACGTTATTCTGTATACAACATAGCGCGATATTATTTCCGTGGGCGCAATTTATTTATCCGCAACTGTCGTATGCACGACCCCGGCCGAAACGTGGCCGAAAAGACGACAGAAAAGGGAAAACAGATTTTCTTTTACCGCGGCATTTGATAGTGAGACGACGGGAAAAGTGGCGTTCGCTCTTAAATGCCCCAATTCCACTTAATGATAATGCGTTTCTTTATCCTCGGGAAATCCCATGGGATGACGGATATAATTGAAAAATACGATAAGATAGGAATTTGTTAAAAAACGAGTATAAAATACTATATGATAATTATGTTGTATACAGGGTGAGTCAAAATAAGATGAGGTGAAAAGCGCCATTCGCTCATAAATGTCCCAATTCCCCCGATAATGCGTTTTTTATCTCGGAAAATCCCAAAGAATAAGAAGGTAATGGATAAATATGATAAGATTTTCTTTAAAAACGAGTAGTAGATATATAGTAAATTATGATAATATTATATACAGGGTGAGTCAAATAATGATAGTCAAATAACTTCCCCTAATGAAAATGCGTTTCTTTGCACTCAGGATATCCTATATAGTGATGGAAATAATCGAAAAATAATATAATGATAATTTTATACAAGGTGTATCTAAATAACACCGAAAAAATTTAAGAGGTGATTCTGTGATGAAAATTAAGGTGGGTACTTGGTAAGTATAAAATTTTTTGAAAAAACACATTTTTTGTTTGGTTTTTGTTCACGTTAAGTGCTATTTAACATGAGCTTGCAATACATTTATTTTATTTTCTCGTAAATGCTTAAGTTTTTTGGAAAAATGCACAGATAAAAAACTTTTAGTGAATGAATTGGGTTTCTTAGGAACATTTTTTTAAAAGAAAAATATTCTTCTAAAAAAAGTTGTAGCTAGAATAAAATGTTTTAGTAATAGTTTTAGTTATTCTATATTTCACCGACCTAAATGATGATAATTTAATATACAGGGTGAGTTAACTAAAACGACATTTGATATTGAGACGAGGAAAAAGTGGCGTTTGCTCTTAAATTCCCCGATTCTCCATAATGATAACGCGTTGTTTCTTTACCCTCGGAAAATCCCATTGAATAAGAAAGTATACCTAATTGAAAAATATGATCAGATAAGAATTTGTTAAAAACGAATAGAATATTCTAATTTATAATAATTATATACATGATAAGTCCAATAAAAGGGTATATTTTATAGTGAGATGAGGATTAAAATTGCTGGGGTTCGCTCTTAAATGCCCCATTCCCCCTAATGATAATGCGTTTTTTACCATCGTGAATTTCTATAGAATGGCGGATATAATTGAAAAATACGACCAGATAAGAATTTGTTAAAAACGAGTAAAAAACCCTAAATTATGATAATTTTATACACAGGGCAAGTCCACTAAATTCTTGTCTCACTGGCACATCCTGTATATTCGAATTTAATACACTATTCTGGCTCGTGTACTATATTATATCATTTTCATTCTCCGGTTATTACACCCGGAAAAATGTGTCTCGCGCAGTTATAGTGCTCCCCACGGTGTCTTACGCTGATTTATTCTATAAGGGCGGTTTTTTGTTTCGGGCCGTAGTTTTATTTTTCGGTCGCGCCGCACGGAAACTGCCACAACACGTTTCCGGTTTATTACCGCAATGGCAATTATGCGAATTAAAACCCGACGATTTTTTTCGTTCGCGAGGAGGGATTAGGGAGAACGCAAATCCGAACAGCTAAAAGTCTCTCGAAGAGGATTTCGGAGATTCGAGCATTCTAAGACCGGCTTACTTTTTGACGCAATTTGAGAAATTGCTGTGTCGGAATAATTAATATCCGCCCGGTGGAAATTTACGCGACGATCGACCGCTTTTCGTTCGGGACGTCCGTAAGAAAAACCGATCGGGATGAGGGTATTTGTTTTTATTAGAAAAAGTTTTCTTTTTACATCGGTATTCCTGATAGATTGGAAGTTCGATATCTCCTAAAAGAGCTTTCCTTTTTGTGTGTACCGCATTATTTTTGTTTTTATGATTCGGTTCGTAATAAAACGGGCAAGGTAAGGCGCGCAGCTCGCTTCGCTTTATTTAACGAGAGACATTCTAATCGAGTTTGTAATTCGAATTTTATACGGGGTTGTTGAGGTGGAACCTTTTTATTTTTCCCGTGTTTGCATTTATCGTACCTACCGAATTTTGTTTGTACGAACATTTCAATAAATCCCGATCATTGTTCGACTTTTCCGGTCCCATTTGAATGCCTCTCGCATCAGTTTCTACACAAAGAATATAACCCTCGTATTTTTATATTAATCAAAAGACGCTCAAAATGACCTAAGATAAACTCCCGCCATTAATAATATGGAGTCAGACTAATTATAAAAAAGCAAAAGAGTCGTAAAAGGAACGGAAAAAATATATATATTTAAATGAGCTCCGGGCAGCTTAATTAGAGCGAAAGGAAATAAAAGGGCGGTCATACGGTAAATAATATGGGGTGAAAAGGCTTTAGGATAAATTCGTGTACATTACAAGAATAACGATTTTCAAGAAATGCGATTTACGTTGGAAAACCGCCATTCGAATTACGTCGAATCCAAACGAAAAATCAACGCCGGCGGTAACTTCGGGAAAATTATAATAAAAAATTCAACGGAAAGGTAAAACACAATTTCACCTCGCGCTGTTTCCAGTATTTATATTATCCAGAAGTGCGAGAATAACGCGCACGAGATATAATTTATACCGTCTCGAGTGCCGCGCGGAATATCTAAGGGGATCATAATTCAAAGAAAAAGTGAAAATGAAATCACATTCGAACTGTTTTAAAATCCGCGCTTTCGATTGTAAAAAAGCCGCCTCTCAAATCTCCTGATCCGTCCTGTATGCCTTACGACCGCCTCTATAACTACTACACGATATACCAGGCACGTACTTAGGGTTTTTCTTACCCGTACGTGGTGAAGATTAATAGTCGCATTCTAAATTTTGAATACCATTTTATGGTTTAACAAGATGTCACTTCATACCCAGAGAAAATCATTAAATAAAAACGTTTATTACTGGATAATAAAACTCAATACGGTGATTTTGTACTAACAGGTGTTCTAAATTGTTATCATCACACATTCTATTAGAAATTAAAGCCCATAGACTATAACTAGGGCTATAACACACAAGCGTTTTAGGTGAATCATATAAGTAAAGGTTACTGGGCAAATTGTAGGAATTCTGAATTGTTATCATATTTTCCATTACATTTCATGAATGAGTAACTTTCTACTAGAAATTAAAGCTCATGGACTATAACTAGGGAAACTCTCAAACCCACAAGCGTTGTAGGTGAACCATATAAGTAAATTTACTGGACATTCCTCCTCCCTAATTGCTCTTTTGGGCATTACTCGGCCGGACTAGGATATAAATTCTCCAAAAGAAAGTGTCCACAGGGTGCCGACAGGTGGTAACTAGTGTTGTTTATAGTATAAGAAAATTGCTATCGAAAGGAAGAGAGATTTTTTTCATCAGATAATATCTATTGAATCACAACACGAGCTTAGCAAGTAACGCATGGTAAAAAAATGAAAATGTGGTGGTATTCGTTTGGTGTATTTTTCAGCAATCAACACTCGAATAGCCATTTTAATTTGAACGATTTTAAGTAAACAAACAGATGTCAACTAATCGATTGTGTGTGTGTATCTATTTCAAAATGTGCGTCCGCTCAAATTCCATACGAGGCCTCAATTTGCCTCGAAATTTTCGGAATTTCGAGCGGATTACAAACGATTTGCATTCTGATTAAGCAGGTACTTACTAATCTCGAGAGTTACCGTGTTAAAACTCGAATGAATTTACAGTGCTTTAGTAATGTCTCTGCGTACACGTGACTTATGATGTTAGCCAACTCAACTAGCTTGTAAAGTTGAATGTCCCTAAATTAAATTCTGGTGTATTTGGTGTAAGTGTTAAAGACATTGTTAAAGAGTAGATATAGTGATAGTTAATTTAATGATTGTCTAATTAAAGACACTATTACATAGACCTATTAAGTATGGACGCGGCACTATCGTTATTTTGAGGTTATTCAGCGTTCCCAATGATAGAGAGAGAGGTCCGTGAGAGATGGAGCTAGTTTGGGCTAAAAGTAGGCGGGACCAAAAAATATATAAAATATATACAGGATGTGTGGAAAGAAGCGATTAATCTGTTAAATTATTTATACGCTTAATATTTAAATATTGTTTTTATCTTGGTAATCACTTGGACAGAAGAATGACCTGGAAGAAACATATTTTTTACAAGAGAAAACAGCTAGGTCTTAAATTGCAAAATCTGTACTGGCTAATAGGTAGGAGGTTCCAATTAACAATACAAAATAAGAACTGTATTTGCAAATGTGTGGGAATTTAGGCTCAGCTGAAAAATGCATTTTGCTCGGTAAAAAAATTATAAATCCTCAACCCTATTCTACCATAATCTACCCTCCTCTACCCCAACTACCTTGCATTTCTGAAAACGTAACTCACGTGGTCTTTTTCTTTCTTACTATTGGCTAATGCATTGTCCAATCTCTCATTACCATTTGTCCAAACTAGCTGCATCTCTCTCATTCATCGACAACACTACCTCTTTGTCTAAACCGCGTCCATAGTTAATAGGTCTATGCACTATTACCTTTTTGACGTAAGTTATCACCCTGTTCAAAAACGACCAATCTTTCTTTAGGAACTTTTGAATTCCATCCTTCGACCTACTTATTTATCGGATAAATCGAATATTTCGGGCTCGTTAAAGCGAAAAAACCCCGATTTTTCCTCCTACAAAACGAATCGAATAATAAAATAATTGACGTAATTGACTCTCTCGGATTTTTTCCTTTCTTCTCGCCACGTTCTTTTACATTTAAGAAAAAAGAATAAAAGGGCCGCACAATCGGAAACGCGATTAGGCCTTAATGTCGCTTATTTACGCGATACTCAACTCTTTTTCCCGCCCCATACCGGCGCTGAAATAAGCACTCGCATAAATAAAATCCATATAATTTCCATAATGAGCTATAAGTTATAGTACGGTGCCTTAATGGACAAACACTTAGTAAATAAAGTGTTAAACAGACACTGACTAATGGAGTGTATAATTGCAATTGATGTGTACCGAAAGAATCGATATAACACAATCATTATTTCATCAATTAGACTCGTTTCTTACTGTTGCTTTTAGAATTATCTGCAAACAACTCAAATTAAAAGCGACATTTCTTATCGTTTGCGCTTACTCTCCGCGCCAAAAAAATCTCTCACTAAAACCCAAAGCAGATCGTCTTTAGAAGATTACTCCACTGTTTCCATTAATTACAACGCGAATCTATAATCTAGTACGTTTACGTTTTTAAGGAGATTCAGGAGATGGAGTCTCCATTTTTACCCAATTTAACAAACCCGTTATTGCTCATCCGTTTTTCCTTGTACGCGCCTTCCTTGGCTTTTGTTTACCCGTTACTTGGAAACTCCCGAATCCACCGGAATAGCGATTTCGAAACCGCGAAACACTTGTAAATTTCCATGCGAGTACGTTTAGGATTCGCGGAGAATCGCTTCCATTACGGAGCTTTCCATTGTATGCGGAGAGCATACGGATTTTGATAAGGGAATTATGATGGCGGAATCTTCGTCGAAGTTAGACGTTCGTCGGGTATGATCCCGTAAATGACGGTAATGTAATTTACGCTCGGATATATCCGACTGTTCGATCCCGGAATTGATGGTTGTGCGGTAGCTGATGTTAATTTAGCTGCGTTTGTATAAAGTAATTGTTGCATATGTTGCACATATACCATGAAAATTGAATTCTACTATATACAGAGTGTTAATTAATTGAGTGCCGGTACTTCAGGAGTGAAAATTTTGGGTGATTTTAAAGGAATAGTTTTTATCAATATATGGAAACACAATTTTTGAAACAAAAACTTTACTTACTCCAGATATGTTTATGAATTTTTTTTATACACTTTTTAAATATTTAGGAGCAATTTTTGAGGCAAAAGATTTTTTTATATGTTTACCAGTGACTCCCGTACGGGGTTTGAACTGAATATGTTTGAATAAAAAATGATACGCCACTGTTTTTAACCAAAATTATTTTAAAAATCTTTTTTGGGTAAAACGTTACTTTTTTTCTAAAACTGTAACACCCTGTAGCCCGAAATCTAAGATGTTTAGGACATGATATAAACTTTTCTTCTTAAAATCATCCAATTATTCACATTATAAAGTATCGGCACTCAATTAGTTAAGACCCTGTATACAGGGTGTTCTCGAACTTCGATTCGCAGATTTCATTTTTCTAAAAAATGTATGTTTAATAAACATACAGGGTGGTTCTAGGGTTATTTAGAAGCGCACTGTATAGGTTCTAATGGACTCGATTAGAGCTGGTAATAACCGAGGGTGGCGCTTCGGTCGTTCGAACAATATATACATAATTCGGTGAAATTCGCATTATGAATAATTATACGAGGTTAAAATGCAAAAGGACCGTACCGGATTTAATCTGCTTACGTTCCCTTAAATGGAGAATGGCCCTTTGCGAAAACTCCGCTCTCAGTAGGATTTGGAAAATTGGAAATTCAAACGACCGAAGCGGAAGGTTTTGCATTCGGCAATAAGAAGGTTTTCGGGCGATTTTTTTTGTTGTTGTAGGCGAATAAATTTTTATCGGCTTTTTGCTTGGACACATGCAGGATGTCCCATAATTTTACATCGACCGAGCTTTCATCAGAGATTATTCAAATTATCATAAAATATTCCTTATAGGTAATATTTCTTCCTCTTTTAGAATGATTCTTGATATGTACACACATTTAGTTTAATTAAATTTTAAGTGAGCTTTAATTTAAACGAATTCGCTATACAATTTAACAGAATAATTGGAGTTTCAGAAATTGATTTGTTGATTTGTTTAGAGAGCGCTTAGCTGGTTCAATAAATTTCCATTCAAATTTCCATACAAATAGTCTGTTAATTTATTTTTATTTTTTCCTATCTAGTATCAGTAAACCCAAAAATAAAACAAATGGAAATTATAAAACAGTAGATGTACTGACTGTAAAATTAACCCGTTTATATACCGCTACATTAATATCTACAATTATTTGAAGTACAAAAATAATATATTAAAACAACGATACATCATCATTAATATAATGCATGTTATCCATCTAATTATATTAAATACTCAAATGATTCCTCATAATTTGTCAAATATACAACGTTTTTAGTTCATGCACATTAATGATGATGTGAAAAATGTAATTCCATTCAATTCGGCGAATATTGCATTTCCAATTCAACGCAAACTGGATATTAAAATCCAATTAATTGCTTGTAATAATTTTTCTGTCGTTTTTCGTTCGCATTCTCTCAGTCGCTGTTACAGCAACGCAAATTCGATGGCTCTATTTCGAAACTCTTCAAAAGGATTTGTTTTCAAACGCGGCCGCAACAAAGCGAAAAGAGACCGAAGCACCCGGAATCTTCGATTAAACTTCATTTGCTCGATGTAAGCGATGAGAAACGTGCAAAGCTTTGAAGTGTGTAATGATTTTTCAAAAAATTGGTGGAATACTGGTTAGGATATTTTGGTGGGACCGCCGAGAATTCAGGTTTCTCCATTCACCAGAAATGTTGTGGGGTAGATAATTTTGGTCATGCAGGTAAAAATTATAAATATGGTGATATTTTAGAATTTGATTTTTGAGTTTATTTGGGAGTAAAGAGTTTTATAAACTTCGGTCTGCATCGGTCAAATTTTCTATAAAAAATTAATAATCCAAAAACATCGTAAATTTCAAAAATGCAATGAAATAAACAATATAGGATCTCTCATAAAGTTTTGATAACATTATACATTTTTTTATTGGGACAGCCTGTATATGTCATAATATTAAATTATAGCCACCAAGCATGTACAGGGTGTTCCATAATGACATGCTAATATTTTAGTGGGCGATTCTTGGACATATTTCCTAAACCTATAATTTATTATTATTTTTAATTTTAGCACAGCAGCAATGTAACGGCAATGTACAAATGAATGCATTTATTTTTTTAATGCATAACGTTGAGTCGTACGGAAAAAGTTAGGAAATCAAATTTGTTGCTAAATTGAATGAGGATTCCGAAAATAATTTTTAATTCAATATTATGCAGTGGCGTACCATTTTTTTTTTCTCAAAAAATATTTAACGGTCACGGGGCTAAAAAGACCCGCTCGGATAACAAACAACAACAATCTTAAAAGTTAAGACGTTTAGGACATAGGTTGTTATGAAGTTTTTTTTAATGGGCCCAAAAATCACTCCCTTAAATATTGGCATGTCATTTTGGAACACCCTAATTTTGTTTATACATTATTAATGTTAAAAATAACAACTACATTAGAAAAATATTTCTTTTAGAAGCTCCCAACGAAAAAAATATGATGTAGGTATAAACTTTTTACTGTATTCTACAGCATTTTAGGGCACATGTTTCTAAAAACTTTCCACCAAGAAACTTCGGGAAGAATAGTTCCCTAAAATATTATCACGATATTAAGGAACACTCTGTTTATAGCAATCATAATAAAGTTTTCGTTGGAATTTTGCTGGAAGCGAGCTTAATTCTGCGACAAAACTAATAATTTTTAGTAAAAAAATGTGGAATGTAATTTAAAATTAATTATTATGTTGAGCCAAATATATAGTTTTTGTAATTATCTTTCTAAACAACTTCAACACCATCAGAGAAATTTAATCAGAAATGTCATCCTCATTCTCCTCCTTGTCGCATAATTTGTTTCCCTTGTGAATAAACCCTCGTGATAAATGTCTAAATTGTGGCGTTATACACATTTGTCAAGGATTTAAATCGTTGAAAAGCTTTCAAAATTACTAACGCCCAATGCAAATATCTCCTAAAATAAAAATATCAAGGCAAGGGTCTGTTACATTAAACGATTGAAGTATAGCGATTGTGCGAAAAGCAATATTCGAAAATTCCTCGCTGATGTTATTTTATTCTCTTCGTTTACTGGCGGAGCGGATAGTTTCGGAAAATGGGAAGCTCCTCTCTTGAATGTCTAACATTTGCAGTTTTCGAGCAACAAGTAATAAAACGAGATCACGAACCCGGGAGGAAAGTCGTTTGATTTTTTATATCACGAATGACCCGGAATTTTCCGCAGCGGCGACCCCTTATGTGACTTTCGACACGATAAAAAACTTTCCCACTGAATTTACTGTAAAAATGTTATTAATAAGATGTTATAATAAATAATGAATATACAGGGTGCCATATTTGAAAGAGAACATATGGGTTTTCGAGTAGAAAAAATGGATTATTGTGACACAGGTGAATTTTTATATCAAGGGGGATATTTTTTATTTCACCCCTTTACCCAATAATCCCAACCGTTAAAAATTTGATTAGGGAGAAAGGGGTTGTGTAATGCAATATTTGTAAGGTTTTCTTTTACTGAATATACAAAAAAAAAATAAAATCTGTCGATTACATGGCTTTTGAAATATTTGGCGTTAAAGATAAAAAGCGAAAATAAAAATGTTCCGCCCCTAAATTGGTTTTACTATAAAAATGTTATTTATAGACGATCCAATAAGATATAACGAATGGAATTAATTACGTTGTTATCTCGAGATCCAGACGAAAATTCGCCTTTCAATAGCCGAAAAACGTTTCCATTTCCCTCGAAGTAGCGCTAACAATTTTCCACTTAACTAGTTCGAAATACTGCAAGTCTAGACGCTTTCAATTTTCCGCGAAAGCGGGTTACTTACCATCGATTTTCGAATCGAATCCCACTTCTGATCGAAGATCGAATATTCCAATTATTCCATTAGACGAATTAAAATGATACGATTACACGCCGCGTCCGGACTCCAAGTAACGATTCGCGTGCTCTCCTTTTTAATTGCCGGTGCCCCCGGATTCGTGAGCAATTTGATTTCGCGTCCCTTGAAAGCTAATCCGTAATTGTTCGACTGTTTCGTTTTACGAGCTCGCTCCCCGGAGGAGCCCGGAATCCAACAGCTTGTTGCTGGAAAACGTTCACGATCGTAAATTTCCCCGCGCGCCGGTTCCTTTTTCCGTTCGTTTCCTCTCTTACGGTGCGTGCGAAAAAAACGTAGGAAAATCCCGTTGATTTCGGGCGGAATTATTAAGTGGAAATATTCCGGCGATATGAAACGCCACTACATCGTTTCGCGATTAAATCTCTGCAGTTCGCCGGGAACGAATACGTAACTCAATATCGGGCGAAAATCCGAGCAGACCTTTAATTTCAATTAATGCTACAAAACGGTCTAATCGGAAACAACCAATATTCATCGAGTTATGAGTTTCCAGGCGTACGACTCGAAATCTACGTGGACCGGACTAGCCGGCTCTCATATCTAGTTCCTTCTACCTGTCATGGAGGTGCAACGTTGAGTAACGACGAAAAAAATATAATAAAACCCCGCGCACATTTCTATGAATTATGAAATTCACGGAAGTCTTCCGGGAATGTAAGAGATAAATTACTCGAACCGGATAGTTGCCGCTCTATCATCCAGTCGAAGCGAGATTTTATCCACTTTAATAATTGCCGAACGATCGATATTTTTTACTCTTTATTATTCCACTTTAAAGTAATAAGTTTCTGTTCGAACGGAACTTTCGCGTGTTATAAGCGTTGATTATTTAACCTGCGAGAGAAAGCTTTTCGGAGTTTCCTTGTGGCAGAATGCAGGAGAGTTTATTTAGCAGGAAAACCCGTCGCGAAGAAACAACGCTGATATTTATTAAAGAAAATGGGTGGGAAAGCGTTGATATTAAGTTAATTCGTGGAGATAATTAACCGAGATATGGTGTATAAACGATTGTAAACAAAAACTCAAAAGGGAAGATTGCAATATATTTATAGCACAAACTTATCCAAACTAAATTTCGTTCAAACAACAAGCGAAAATGCCGGAAAGTTCAGTATATACTATATCTGCAACGGAATCTAATTGTCTCGTAGGTTTTAAATCAAAATTAACTAGATGTAGGTGCTATTAGAAAATTTCCCGTAAATTCGAATCGCCCTCGACAACACCAACTTCGAAGCGGGCGAAAACAATTAAAACATCCCCCGACGAATTATCGCCGGCGAAAAGTTCCTCGTTTTATTGCTCCACCTATATACCCGGCGCGATGAAAATCTGGAAAACTCCGGCCGGTTTATCTCATAACCGATTACGCGGAAAAGCCCCGCATTCAGCGAAACATGTAATGATTAGAGCGCGCTTTAACCGCAATTACTCGTAATTAAAACGCAACCGCTCTAATATGTATGATTTTCTTTGTGTTGGTATACGAGGGGCGGTCTGATTCTTCACTACAAGTTGTTCTTTTAGTGAATTTTATTTATTGATTCATTCGATTCATTCGATTCATTCGATTTTATTCGAATTTAAATACATTATATAATAAATACAGGGTGAGTCACGCTTAATTAAGGGACGGAGCATTGTTATTACAGGATGAGAGATTTTTAAAATTCCTCAGGGATAAATTCGTATATGTATGATGGCTAGGCATAGGGAAGTGTACATGAACTTCCCTCATTTTTTACCACTGATTTAATAAAATAGAAAAAATTGATGATTTAATTAAAAAAAATAGAAATGAGATTTTGAAGTTCAACTTTGCACAATTTTTGTACACACCCTGTATGCAATTACGAGTTTTTTTAACACAAGTTTGTCCCTACAAAAACGGTTCCAAATTGCTCGTAAAAATATTTAAAAGGGTCTTATTAAAAAAAATAATAACTCAAAAAGTATACTTACATTTTGGGAACAAACTATTTTACATAAAAGTACTCTAAAAATTTACGTAGATTTAAAAAATGAAATAAAATATGGGATGTCCCATTTAAATATTTATAACTGAATAATTTTTCTCAAAATTGAGACAATCCTCTCCCGAATGAATTCCAAAAATCTCTTACCGTTAATACTCCGTCCCGTTGAAGGCGACTCACCCTGTATAATATTACGATTCGTCTCTAATAACATCGCATTGAATTATCCTGTATGTATAAAACAATTTACTCACCGAATAATGAATTTAGTTCGAATTTTGGGATATATCAAAAGCACTCGTTTAGCATCATGATCACATGCACAGGCACATAACGATATTTACAAATTCGATTAGTTCCAAGTGTTCTCATATATCAACTGCGGTGTCACATCCATTTTACGAATTAGGTTTCATTGGGCGCATGAAAGGGTCCGCTGACGAAAATTGACGAGAGAATTAGTATTAGTAAAATAGCGCGCGAGTGCTTGTCGTCCCGTTCCGAAAATCGTACAATGCACGTTTAGGAATATGCAAGCAAGAAGACTCGATTTTCTCCAAAGGGAAACGACTTTGCGGCGGAAATCCCGTCAACCTCTCATCCACTTACCGTTTCTCTGTTTTCGTAGGAACTAATGAATGCCGAAGCGCCGGAAATTTATGCTGATTTCGGGGTATTTATGTGCCAGCTCTTCGAAGAACCTCTAACACCAGCGCCCCTAAATCGCTTTAGTTATTTCCCATACACACATTGCGGATTAGCATCAGAATAATTCGCACTTTCTTTTATTAGTTTTTCCGTTAGGTACCTGCGATGTTTGGCCGTAATTCACCTCTTCTTTCGAGACGTTAGAGGTCTCAATAACAAAGGTTTTCTATACTTTTCGGATCTTCCCGATTTGCCCAGGCTCGAGACGGAGTCTCTTTTTAACGATTTTAAACAGCAGATCGCTCGACCGGAAGACGGATTTCGGCCAGTTCGGTGAAAAGTTCACTTTGTTAGAGGAAAATTGGAGCGGAAAAATGAGAAAATGAGATTAAATTCCTGCGGATCTGCGTTTGGGTGTTATTGATTCTACTAGGAACCTTGCTCGGGTAACTACAAGTCCGAGCTTGCGAAGCGAGCTTGAAATTAAGCCAGTAACTTATCAAAAAGAGTTGATAAACTAAATAATCTTTGTAGCTGAAATCTTGAGTTCTAAAAGCACAAAATGTTCGTTGGCTGAATAACCGTAAATTTTTCAATACAAATGGATGAAAGAATTTTTCTTCATTCAAATATACACAATAAAAGATGCAAATAACTTTGTTTAATCAACTGTGACTGCATAAAAACCTAATAAATTACAATTTTTTATTAAAAAGAGATCAAAAATAACTTTGAATATTTAACAAATAAAGTGCCGCTGAATAGCCCCTGTTAATTGATATCACAATTTAAAAATAAACAACAAATTAACTGTCACTGGCTGAATAACCTTGTTGGTAGCTACCAATTTTTATTAATAATAAAAAAATAACGACAGAACTTTTAATATTCAACAAACAAAGCGAGCCCGTATCGAAAGTAGACGATTCTTTCCTTTAAAAAAATTTAATTTCCTCTCGAGCTGCACCGGCTATTCGCGGAGCTACTCGTCAAAATCCGCGTCGAATAATCAAAACTCCTAATCTAGAGCCTCTAATCGAATTCTGGCAATTATTTCGAGCCGCCTCTAAACTACCGCCGGCTCTAAACTATCCGCGAGACGTACGCGTTGCCGCTCTAATTTTAAATTGAATCGCGCTTCTTAATGGGATTACGATGCCAATTAAAATTGTTTTATAAGTGTCTCGGAGATCAGTCTATGTATGGAGACCGGATTGATAGAGCTTCGCCCGCGTAATTTACAATCTCGTTTCGTTCGAGATAAAACTGTACGGTTGGTCGAATTTTCCCGTTAAATTAAGTAAGCGTGCAGGTTCTTAATTGCTTATAAATGCCATCAATTAATAATAATGAATCGCCCCGTATAATAGAATTCGAATTGAAAAGTGCCAATAAATGTCAGTTTGGTGATTTTGGTGAGATTAAGCGAATCGAAATTCTAAAGCCACAATGGACAATTCAATTATCCAGCACCATTTCGAGGAGGTGTTCCGGGCGCTGCAAGATAGAGAAAATTTCGAAATATTCACGCGCGTGAAGAAAATCGATAAACCGAAAATAACCAAAACGATCCTGTCGATAATACCGGGAGATGGCCCGTCAGAAGCTGATTAAGTTGAATCCGATCCCATTGCATTGTTCCATTCGATGATTATATTTTGTGTACCTATCTAGTAAAATTAATTAGCATTTCGACTGCGCAAAGACTCGTTTTAATTCCTTTTATCGGCTGTTATTTACTAACCGTATACGTCCAATTACGTTCGCACGTTGAATTTACCCCTGCGAACAGATTTCCAACCGGTATCCGCTCGGTTATTTTTTCCACTCCATCCCGACTAATCCCCCCGGCCTTTTATGTGTTGTTCGTGGATCAATTCCGCCGACAAAGCGCTAAGAGTGGTGTGTAAATAACTAAAAAGAAGTCCGCCGGAACGGACCCCGTTTCCAATAGAAATTTTTTTTTTGTTCGGAAAACTGCTCCGTGCGGGATGGAAGAGGAAAAGCGGAAAAGAAGACGTTTCAGGAGAATCGTGCGTGACCTAAATATTAGTCTTTTATCGTTTGATATAGCAGTAAGATAATTAAACGTCATATAGCGATTATTTTGTGAGGATTACGTTAGTAATAACGTAATTTTGTTAATGTTACGTTAAGAATAACGTACGTAAAAATTGATCCAAAAATAGTATAATCGCTATCAGGAGATAGGTAGGTACAAATAAATTTTTGTTGCCAACAAATAAATAAAAAGTAGACACTATTAAATTAATACTTTAAGAAAATAACGAACAATGTACCTATCTACAGGGTGTTTTTTAATAACATACTAGTACTGAAAGGGGGTGATTCATGGACCCCTTTTAACAAGAAGACTTGATATGAACCTATGTCCTAAACCTAAAATTTATTATTACCTAATTTCTGCATAGGCTGTAGCGCCTAATAATGCAGCGGTAGCGTCCAAATGAATGCATTTAATGAATTTAATTAATTAATCAATTTAAATAATTTTTGAACGGGACCTTCAAAAATAATTTTTATTTCAAGAGAAAGCAGTGGCGTACCACTTTTACCCTCAAAAATATTTGGCCTGAGTCCATTACCTTCAGTAGTTTCTTAAAATGGGCCCAAAAATCACCCCCTTCAATATGTTATTAAAAAACACCTTGCAGTATACAGATTAAGATGTCAAAATAGCGTTTATATTTTTTAGAAATAATTTTATTATTTATATTATTCATTATTCATTTAGTATAGATATTATTCGATACTATATTATAGATACTATATAATATACTATATTATAGATATAGTATAGTATTATTCTAGAGAACCAGAACTATGTTGAGGACATTTTAATATCTAGAAAATGTTTGCATATTTTTATGGGATATCCCTGTATACAGAGTGGAACTAGGTACTATAAAGTAAAATAAATATTAGGTCCTAATACACAATGCGGTAAAAGCCTTTTTTAAAGCTTTGGTATTTCATGATTTAGGTACTATTTCCTGATGTCGAACGGAGTATATTTTAACTTATGTTTTTGTCATTTTTTTTATTCAGAAATACCAACAATCTCAGAATATAAATAAACTATTATAGAAAATCTATAGAACAATATTTACACAATTCCCTTCGGGCTTTTAAAAATAACGCGAATTCTATTATACCATCCATTTCCATTCCCTTTATTCGAGTTATTTTTTTAATAATCCTCAGATATATAGGCATCCAATACGGCTTCTGTGAATAAAGGCATATTTGTCGCCCCCGAAATACGGAATCCTTTCACATAAACATCGACGCCAAATTGTAATAATACGCCCCCCCTTTTCGCCTATCCGCCCTTATAATTCCTCCGCCACAATCACATTCGCATTCACATCAACATTCTGTTCCGCTCGGCCGTATTTGTGACAAACCGAATTTAATTTATATTACCTACCGGATTCGCGTTATTCCGAATATCAAACCTAGGGGGCGGGTTATGCCAGATGCGAGGGCGATAAGTTCGTTTTAATATACCAAGTTTCAAGGGTCGAATGCCGGCGCACGGGTAAATCGAATCTTATTTTTCGAGTACTCTATTAGCTCTATTAAATGTATAAGATTATAGAGATTTTGCTATATAACGTGCGGTATTTCAGCGTTTTGCGTTAAATTTACGTTTATCGTAATGCGCCATTTTTACGCTTTAGAGGGATATACGATTTCAATGGATTTATTTTATTCGATTTATATTAGGTATTTAGATATATTTTATTGTAGATTATAACGTTTAAGCTAACGTAGTCTGGGTTTTACGTTATTATAGAATTTAATATTGAATTACGTTAACCGTAACTCGCTATTTTTACGCAATTTTGAAGGGATATTGATCTTAATCGATTTATTATGTCGATTTACTTTATCGTAGATTGCAGCATTTTGTAGCATGGTTCTACGTTATTTTAGCGTTTTACATTTAATTATAACGCTTATTGTAACGCCCCATTTTAAGCCCTTTTGGAGGGTACCTATTGTTGCAAAACAAATATTAATCCACGTCACCTATAATTTACTACGTCACAAGTAGGCAGTGTTGCCGAACTTTGATAGGGTTTACAAAATCTAAGAATTTTCTAAAATTATCAAATGGCAAAATGACAAGAACAAATTGAAAATTAGGGGTACCTATTTCACGTTTCTAAACTTAGGATGTATTCATGGGTTCACTATAATTAATCATCAAATTCCTTTATCATCTGAAATATATTTAATAGTGCGAGTAAAATATTTAGTGTACATTGCAATTGACTATTAAAGAGTACACAGTGAAATTTCTGAGAAAACTTATGAATGTGAATTATTAACAGCTCAAATTGTGTAATTTCTACATGTAGAAAAGATAACTATGTAAAAAATTCTTATTTCTTGATTATTCGGCTGAATAGCCTTTAGTAGTTGAGGATAGTAAACTAGAAAAAAGAAGACATTGAAATTTAAAAGTACCGATCGGATGACAACGGCAACTATGCAACTTGACAGTCAGTGGCTACGAACTTACTATAAGAAAATGATAATTTTATATATACAAACGTTGAATTTTGACAATATGTATTTTTTGGATGATTTAATTCCGCCTTTTTTAACATTTTCTATCATTCCTTGTTAATAGTAAATTATATTCTGCAGGTATTAAGCTTAATCTATTTTGCGTATTTATTTCTAAAAGTTGGGCACAATGTTTGACAAGTATGACATTAGTGACGTGCATTGATATTTGTTTTGCACCAACTGTATACCTAGGATTTCAATCAATTTATTTATTTCTTGACATTCATTTTATTTAGATTTACTTTATTGCAGATTGTTATGTACAATTTAGCTATATGTACTTCAGGTTTTACAGTATTTTAACGATTTACGTAAAATTAACGTTCATCGTACCGTGTCATTTTTACGTACTTTCGGAGAGATATACGAAATCGTTTGATTTATTTTATTCGATGAGGTTTAACGCATTAATGTTACGTGATAATCTCGAATAAGCCGATATTTTTCGGCGTCGAGGAAAACCGATGATAAAACCGAAACACAATTAAACGTCTAAACTGACGCCATCCCGCAATTTCCATTCCATGGAGTTGGAAAATATCCTGCGGTCGCGTTATCGGCGAACGCCAGACGGCGTTCGATTCACGTGAATATATGAACACGTTCCGCACAATTTCGGCGACGTAGAGAGTTATAGAGCGAAGACGCCTCCGGGGCACCGCGGTGCTCCTTTCGCCTGTTGCTCCGCCAGATTAGGATTTCGCGATGAAATTTTTTCAATATTTCGTTCGTTTATATCCGTGCAGACGCTCGAGGAAATGTACCGTTCGTATTAAAATTTAAGAAAATATTATCTTGCAGAGATACAGGGTGAATCAAATTAGTGGAATTATAAATATCAGAAGGGTTAAAAATGCTTTGTACGCAGTATGTCCTAGATGGAGTTGACGAGATGAGGAGAGAAAAAAAAATTGTCATTTAATTACAGGGTGTTAAAAAATTGGGAAAATTTGTAATACATAAAACAAAAATTATGAAAATTATTAACTATAAATTGGCGATCTTAATTTTTTTTAAAGTTTAGTTAGTCTTTGCTTTATGCCGTTTTAATACATCTTGCTCCAATTCCGATTGCAACATGGTCATTTTTATGAGTGGAACAAAGAAAGATTATTAAAATGACAGTTGTCAGAGTGAAAAGTTGGCACAAATGTCACTCTTTCTCTTTCCTTTGTAAGTGTCTAATGGAAGTTGTCTTTATCGCACCCATGGCCTATATAACCTATGTTGCGATCAAAAATAGAGCAACCTGTATACGTTTTAATCAGAATGAAAACAACTTGCTTTAATTAATTTTACTCTTTTTACTTTTCCCTTTGACTCATTTTAACGTTAATTTACTTTAGCAACTCCATGTATATCATATCGGAATCAAAATTTTAATGAAGCAACTTATTTTTTTTAAATAAGCTCAACTTTTAATTATTTTCAAATAAATTCGTTATGTGTATAAATTTTTCTGTGTACCTTTTTGCCACCCTCAAGATTTGTGCCAGTCATTAGAGTAATCATCCTGTGTACCTACCTACCTACTAAATAATGTATCAAACATTATCTCACTTTCGTGACAACCCGCGTTATTCAAGCAGATTTTGATTTCACCCTGCTGTGATTAATTATATCTACTAATTAAAATCGTCTATCTATTAGGGCTCGAATTTCTACACGTCGAAATGCTTATATACGAGGAGATTTCAGTAATTAAACCAAATGGATGCGTGGAATAATTAAGCAATTTTAATTTCTATCTATACTTAATGGATTTCACGGCCTATTTTTTTTCTCGTAAATTACGATTACTAAACAACGTGTTAAAGGGGTTGTGGAAGCGAACAGCAACGGGAAAGGGGTTGTTGTTAGGTATTCATTAAATAATCGAAATTTGAATTAACCGCGTTATTACTTATTCACGTCTTCGTAATAGTAACTTTAATCTAATTACACGAGCTAAATACAATTTCGGGGGGAAGATATTAACTGGCTTTAAAACAACAAAGGGAGAGTCGAAACTTTCCAGTTTGAATATTATCTATAAAATACATTTCAATTAGATTGCTGTTAAATCGTAATTAAATCGTAATTTCGCTAAAATAAACTATCCGATCAATGAATAACGAATAAAGTTTGTCTGATGAAAATCCGAGTAAACTCGATTTATACCGGGTAAACAGCGAATTTTAATTATATTATAAACAAGAAAGTTTTAAATTACTAGTTTGAAGGATCGAAAAGTTTCTTGGAATACTATTTTTAATGAGATGTAATTGCAAATAATTAAAATTAGGATTTTATATTGCAAAGAAAAGTTGTAACTGCACTTGCAAAAAGTACCTACAAATTGAAATTTATCTAAAAGCGTAGGTAATTAATTAAAGTCATAAAAAAACCTGCTTAAAATCGCCTTTAATTAAATGAATTCTATGAAAAAGAGTTCAAATTATGAAAAAATCGGAAACATCAATAATCAACAGGGAAAAAACCTTTTAAAAAGCCTTTAAAATTTAATCAAGAAACCATTTAAAAAATCTCTTTTTAAAAACCGCATTGTAATTATTGAATTCCGTTGTTCTCCGACCTTCCAGTTAATTTATGAAATTTTTATTCACCCACCGAGACGCTTTCAAATAGGTGTCGCATACGTAGGTACCTACGTAAAATAATAAAAAAAAAACAGACGAGAAATGAACGAATAGAGACCCCAACAAACGATGAAAAAAAATGTACAATGGCCGTACAGTATACACGCTTGTCGACAACGAAACTGACTTCATTATGTTGCGGAGTATACAAATTGCCGTTCCTTGCATACGAATACACAAAAAGGGATTTTCCAAGGATTTTCCGAACGCCATGGGTTTTCCAGGGAGAGAGAAAAGCGGCGGTTTTTATGCCGCACTTTTTGTTTAAGCATAATAAGTTCGATTTTTTCGCTCTCGTCGCGTCTCTAATTATGATGTTTTTTTTCGAAGCCGATACAGAGTGTTTTTGCAATGTAATTCGTATTTTAATGGGTGATTCTTGAGCTAATTTTAAGTCGAAAAGTTCATATAAAGATATGTCCTGCAAAGCTCGGTTTTCGATATACCTACAGGGTTGTATTTTTATTTTGAAATTTTGAAAAACACTTTGCGATATTACATTATTAAATTCTAGGATAACGTCATCTCTGTATATTAACATAATATAACATATTAACCCTAATAAACACCCTGTATATTAGTTACTTTTTTTATAGATTATTGATTTATAAAATTGGCTAGTTTTATCGGTTAAAAATTTGATGATAAGAAATGTCCATATCTATCTCCAAAACTATAGGATCTTACCAAAAATATTAAAGAAAATTTATAGAGAATTGACCGAACTTTAATATAGAAAGTTTCTTCCAAAAATTCATATTTCTCGAAATAAAAAGCGAATAAAACGAGCAAAAAATTGCTCTCTTCGAACATTCGGTGACTTTTCAGTATCTTTTACTCGATTCTCAAGAACCAATTGTGCCAAATTTAAAATTATTATCACCAATTTCGCACAATTAGACCGCGCTATAACAACGACCATAGCGAAAAATTATAGGAATTTTTATAATAAAATTTTTATTACAAGATATCGACTTTGGTACTTACCTCTCGCAAAAAAATCGCTTTATTACCACAGTCAGCTTTATTCTTCTTCTGTTTCCGACGAAGTCGACACTGGTAATTTAATTTTCCAATCGCCTAATGATACTGCGAAATCCAATTTTCAGCGTAATAACGATCGAAACGCAAAAACTCGCCGAGCAAAGGGAAAATTTGCGGGATTTGCAATATGTGTTTATATGCGGGTATGTCTGTATAATCTATGATAACTCTAGGGAAGCGCGTGTTACCTACGAAAGGGGCGCAAACGATGCCATTTCCAATTGGATATTCCTATAAAGCGGAAAGTTTAATAAATGTTTGCAAACTTCGAATTTTAGGTAATTACTACCAGCAAATGAAGATGCATTTCTGGTGCGCGAATGCGCTCGAATTACAATCAGAGGCGGATCATTTAATTCCACTAATGTACGTTAAAAAAACGTACAAACTTTATTTAAATTCGCACTAAAACACTAATAAAAATACATTAACGACTACATTACTTAAAGCAAATTCAAATAGCGTTACGTTACGTTAACGTAATCTTTCTCCAACCCGCCGCTGTTTGTCCATAAACGTATTCACGTCTTGGAGATTAAGCGCGTTTCCTCAGGAATAGTTGGAAGTCTCATATAGAACATTGGTTAGAAACAAAAGCGACATCTCGAATTAACGTACGGATCGTAATTAGCCGAATTCTAATCGATCGGAATGCAAGGATATAACGTAATACCTATTCCTGATTGCTGCCTGTCGCGCATTGTTTACCGTCTTCCGGCTGCGGAGACGTTTCAAGTTTAAACGCGGCGGTATCGTCGCTAATCTAGCGTACGGAGGAGTCGAAAATGGATAGAACTCCCTAGGGAAAGTTGAGTCTCTCATTGAAAAGTTGCGCGATGGAAACGTTAGAAATGGAAGAAAAAAATGGTTGACTTCGGCCACCTGTTTACTGGAGAATGAAAGGGAGGGCATGTCCCTAAGGGTTAGGTTCATTTCTCGGTGCTACAGAAATGGGAAAAACCTTCGGTATAGATATAAAGTCAGATAGGTATGCTCAATGTTTAAATTTTTTGATATTATACAGGGCGATTTGTTATATGCTGCTCTACAAAAGTTAAGGAAGTTGACAAATATTGAGAATAATTTAAAAGTTGCAGGTTTTTTGATCACCAAATTTAATATGAATTGTAGAGGTAGGGGGTAAAAAATCCACTTAGATATGATAGAAAATATTTAATTTCGCATATTTAAAAATTTGGTGATCAAAAAGTCTGTAACTTTTAAAATAATCGCAAAATTTGCGAACTTCCTTAACTTTTGTGGAGCAGTTTATTAGAAGAATATGGGAGTAGGTATTATTGATAAAACAGAGTACGATGTTAACTTAAAAATTTGCAGCTTTATTTTATTAATCTATACAAATCTTAATTAACCCAATAATCTTATTATTATCTGTAGTACTTCTTGTTTTTGGTCTTTTGCATTCCCAGTAACATTGCGCTTCAGCTTCAACAACTTCTTTATAACAAAATTATTACCCCGATTATAACTATGCCAACGAGAAGTTTGCAGTCAATTCGCAACTTCTCCGAATCGTTTGACACATAAATAGTTCAAATTCCGAACGAGAAGACGTCTGTTGCAGAACTTCGCATCTACCAACAAACAGGACGCGGAGCATCTTCGTCTTACGAGAACATCCATTTCCACTGATATTTTAGCACCATTAACCGCCGCTTTTTGTTTACGCGGTCCGCCGGATCCCGGTTCCTATCCACCTAATAATTAAATCCGGCGTCCCGTACCGCCCGGAATATTCCTTACCCGATTATCGCAACCGAACGCAACGATGCTCGAATCGACGTTTACACGGTAAATTCGACGCTATCGAGTATCGGCTCTCGTCTATTTGCCTATCGAAACCGCAGCTAAGGCAAACTGGGAATTATAGTCCATTCGCCATCAGGAGATAGTAATACAACCTCATTTTGTACGCAAAAGAAACCTCGGTTGTCAGCGAAAGTTATCCGCGTCAACCTAGCACCCCCACCATAAAATAAATAAATAATGATACATCATAAGTTAGTGCTATTTTAGTACTAATTTAGTGCCCACTTCCTAATTTTAGTGCTCGTCTGGTTGAGCAGAAAATTGCGATTGAAAATGGCGGTGCTAAGTTTATAAAGCTAGCACCCCCACATTTAATTATTTAAACAAAATTAAAAAAAAATATATTGGAATTTAGTGCTATTTTAGTGCTTTCGAATACACTACTCAGAATTTAATTTAAGGTATTAATCTTAAAGATACTTGATAAAAACGTATTGGAGTCAATAGAAAAACAGATAATTATAAAAAAAATACATTTAAACATAGTAATAGGGAAACGATTTTGATCTCTAATGTTTCAATGATTTTAGTGCTTTTAAAGTAGTTAATGCCAAATTTTAGTGTTCAACCCTTAAACCCAAAAATCATATTTTTACCATTTTGTAGTCTGACCTCCAAGAGTAAAAATGTTATTTTTTGGGTTTAAGGGTTGAGCACTAAAATCTGACTTTCAAAGAATATGGAACAAAAATCATTCTTCTATCTATATTTTTAATGATACTTTACTCTTGGGCACCATTTTTCATAACATTGACCGACAATATTTGTAGGCGGGCCTGTGGTTTACTGCTTCAAAAAGGCCTCATTACTATCTCCTGATGTCGAATAGAATATAAAACAATAATGGAATAAGGCGGTATTCAAAATTAACTCCCGGAGTATCTTCAAAGCGCTGTGTAAACGTAACATTCCACCATTTTATCGTTCTGTTTGTCGCCGAAGTGAATTTTCGCGAAGGGTCCGAACTCACAATATACACATTCCGATTTACGCAAACCCTGCTTATACCTGTATGAGGAACAAAAGGTCCGTTTGCGCGGATATTCGTTGCGTAGGGAGCTCGAGTGGTGACTTGTTGATACGGCGAACGGGTTAATTGGTATTCAATGGGGTAAAGAACGGAGCCGGGGAATCGATATTTATAATTACGAAAGGGGTTAATTAAATTATTTTGTTATGTAAATAGCGAAATTTGGCGACGATTCAATGGGGACGATGAAGAGTAACGAGAAATTTGTTAGTGAATGTTGTTGAGAATCTTCAAATTATTCTTTAATAAAAATCAACAATTGATTAAGCTCGATTAAAGCTAATTAAACGTTATTTATTGCTGATATTCAAAGAAACTCGCTTATGGGTACCTACCTATATTCGTGCCAAGCTCAAAATATCCTTCATTAATAATTTAAGTTCATTGTGCCAGTAGAATGTGAGGCATTAACCCTTGTTGGAAATATAATTTGCATTTCGAGATTTTAGTCTTCGTTCGGGCCAGATCCGAACTCAACAAGTGGACGGGCCATTTCCGACCAAACTCGCTTTCTAAATAAGTAGATCCGCAAAAATCCCAGAAATTTATGCGCGCACGAAAATATCGAAAACATTTCGCAATTCTCCCCAATCATTTACGGTTATTAATTCGAATGCTGCGTTGTATTCGCGACCTTTCCTCCGCGAAATGGAAAATTAATGGCATTTGTGCGAATGGAAATTCGCACGGTTGAATTGTTAAACGTTTATAAACCTTCAAAAAAAAATCGGCCGGAATTTCGACGGTTGAAAGGGAGATATTTGCAAATCGCGAAACCGCGTAAATGAAAAATTAATTCTAAATTTAGTCGGAGCAAATTTCTTTCATCTGGCACCTATTTGCAATATGCGCTTCAATTAATAATGATAATAGAATAATAATTTAATTCGATTATTCCGGTTAAATATAATTTTTGTTTGGTTTAAAATTAGGTGAATTTCCGACTGCAAAAAACATTTTATACAGTTATTATTTAAAATCATCATATAGTAAAATTTATTGGTAGTTAATTATAGAAACCCCTACTGCATTATGTTGTTAGAACGATAAATAAAATTAAGTCCCGCTTGGCTAAGAGAAAAAGGACAAATTGGCCCGAAAATAATTCATTCCAGTCCTGACGTTCGTGTCATGCAATTATATCGCTGGGAAATTTATCGTTTCTCGGTGCATGAGTCGTTTCTTATTTGATTTATAGACCGGGAGGTGTATCAACACAACGTTAAACTCCGGTTTCTCGGTTTTTCCGCATTTTCTACTTAAACCACCCATTTCGAATGCGAAATGCTCCCCGTATGCCCTATATTTAACTTACCTAAATCCGCCGTTCGATGGAAAGATTTATTTAGAACGGAAGAAATACGATAATGCAACGGTATAAGCAGATAAGTACATGTTTGCCTAATATTTTATTTAAGTTATTTAAAAATTTCTGTTTCTAAGGCAATATTGTTGATGTACGAACAATATAAAATCAATTTAATGTCAAAATTTTAATATTTATGGCTGTGCTTTTAAAATAGGTAGGTAATATTTATTCGGGCTGTTTACCGGACTAGAAATGGCGTGCGTACACTTTTCGAGCATGCAAATAGTTTATTTTACTACAGTTAATAAATGCGAATTATCCGCCCGTTTAAAGATAATTTCAGTCGATTTGGTTAAATGAAATTGTTATTAATTTTAAAGTTTTCTGCATCGAATGAGCTCGCCTGATTTTGCAATCTCTTTCTAAAATTTATAATCCTTTACTGCAATAACTACTCATGCTAATGGCTTTTCCCGTTAATTCTGAAAGCTTATTATAGAGCATAAAGTGATTTTTTTGCTGTATTAAAATTTTATTTTGTCATTAAATTGATTAAAATTTCAAAAATTAACTGATGAACGCGTGTTTAGAATTAAAAGATTACTTATAATTATTGCTAATAATAGTAGGTTCCTATTTGGGTCGATTAATTTTTTATAACTTTTAAATTAGGGTATTATACGAAATGATTTATTTATACAATAAATACTATACAGGGTGGAAACGCCAAATGAAATAAATTCATTATTTCGGGTACTGTACATATTTATACAAAATCCCGAAACACGTCAAATTTGATTATAAATTGACATTCTTCAACGTCAAAATGTGAGTCCTATCTTCAACCCCCTTTCGAAGAACAGTCACAACTCCGATTTTTTTAATGGGAAGTATAAGCTTGTGATATATCATTTGAAAGGCCTCTATATTCTCTAACCAAAACTGTTATTGTTTTCAAGCTTATTTTAAAAATTAACATAAAAAATGAAATGATCTGATTCTAAATTCGTTATAATACATCACTCCATATGTAATACTTAATGGTTCATAATGTAAAAAATATGAATCTTCGCACCAAAACTGATTTTATGTATTTCTGTTAATCTAACCATTTTTCTTAATTGAAATTAACAAAATTCAAACAAAAATTGTAACACTGACAGCTACATTCACGCTGTTATAGTTACAAACTAATTTGCTAAGGCCTTTTAAACAAACTAGTCTTATTATTAAGGCTAAAACGAAAAATATTATTTAATTTTTTTTTAAGGTTAATTTTTGATATAAACTGGAAAACAATAATATTTTTGGATAGAGAAGATATACCTTTCAAACGATATATCACAAGCCTTATACTTCCATTGAAAAAAATAGGGGTTGTAACTGTCATTCGAAGGGGGTTGAAGATAGGGCTTATATTTTGACGTTGAGGAATGTCAAATTATAATTAAAAATTGACCTGTTTCGTGATTCTCCATAAACATGTGCATCAGTAACCGAAATAATGAATTTATTCAATTTGGCGTTTCCGCACCCTGTATGTATATGATTTGAGTTAAATTGATGGCTTTGTAGAATTAACAATGATTTGTACAATTCACATACGCAGGCGGATTAGTTGTGATTTTATCCATAATTAATTTGACGAGTTCATATTTACCTACCCAAAAACAGATAAAACATGGGAAGTCCAGAACTACCCGAAATGATCCTTGTTGAATTAATTTTATTTAATGTTAAACTTGTTAATTATTATTTCCGAATATTGGTCTAGGCTCTGAGCAATATAAAGTCCTCTCATTTATTTCTGGTACTTAGTATTCACTTAGTATTCCAGTACTTAGTATTTCAGCCTATCAATCCACTGTAAATTGGTAATGCAAAACCTGCAAATGTAAGTGAATTTACTATAGTATATTTAAATATCTTATAGATCTTTATGTACTAGAGTACTATTCACAGGTTTTACAACACGTAAATCCCCTATTTTAAGCGCGCTGACCGGCTTTATTCGCCTCTACTAGGGGTCGAGATGGACCGTTTTGTTAGCCTATTTCAGTTCATTTGTCACAAAAATATCCCATTTCCTTTTTATAACGGGTTTTATCGAAATCCTATCAGCTGGTCCGGGCCGCTGAACTTCTTCGTATACTTACAGCCGGCGTCGAGAAAGGTTTTT
Organism: Phyllotreta striolata; assembly: GCA_918026865.1. NCBI lineage: Eukaryota > Metazoa > Arthropoda > Insecta > Coleoptera > Chrysomelidae > Phyllotreta > Phyllotreta striolata. Next base: position 5,771,320 of record OU900098.1, on the reverse strand, counting down.
TTTTCATATAGATTTCCAGACGGAGTTTTCGCCGAAAAACGCGCAAATTCGAAACGACTAATCGATTCTCGGAGGGTTGTTTAAAAATTCCTTACGGACCGGGGGAGAAATGGAAAGGCCTAAATTAGACGTGACGTATTGTCCTCGATATTTCCACGTCGCGCTCGCGGCCCGGAGATTTTTATCCAATGCATGCAGTTCGTCAATTTCCACAACGGAGAATAATGTTTTCATCGTATATTAAGCTGTCAAGCCCGACGACTTGACACGAAAAACTTACATCAATTCGTGGGTTAAAAACGTGCCGTCTCATATCCACTTTTCCGCTATCCTCGAGGGAATTATTTTTTTACCCTCTAGTGAAATCAATCAAATTCATTCTCCCTAGATTAGGCGATGAGTAACATTATTCTATTCCGTACGGTTATTTGATGGTGTTTGATTTGAATTAAAATTAAACCAGAGTTCTGTAATTAAACTTAGCGGAGACAAAAGCCGATTCGAAGTTGTTGCTTTGTTACCTGTCTGATTTGGCTCGGTTCATTTGCGCTAAACTTTACGAGCACATTAACGTTATCATTCGAACCAAACGACGGCTAATCAGGCTTTGCTCTATAATGAACATATTATGGACCCGATGCTTTTGTAATTCGAATTAAAATTTTAAATAATTATCAATTCATTAATATGTCCGTACGTGCTTTATTAATTAGTTTATAATCCGTTTTACTAGGGATTTTTATTTTTTTTTATATTAACGTTTATTAAACGTGTTTGATGTACTCACTTCACTAAAATGCATAATTTATTTCCCATTATGAAATGGATGTAAATAATTCCACTGAGTTCCTGTAACTAAAATTATGTAGTTGGTATATCTAATTAATTATCAATTTTTAAGCTGCGAAATTTAAATGTAAATAATATAGATTATTATAGTGATTTAATTTTGAAAACACATTATCAATTTATGTCAACATATTTGAGTAATTTATTTAAACAAATTTTATTTATATATTAAACAACCTACAGATTAGTGCAACCTTGTTTGTAAAATGGTCAATTCTATAAGTCGAATAAAAAAGATTATTAAAATAACAGCTGGAAAGTTGCAATACCATATCTTCTTATATCACTCAAATTCTGTATAAATTTGTACTTATATGCATATACAGGGTGTTCCTAAACATCGTGTACATCCGAAAGGCGTGATTCCTTGGCTTATTTTATTGTTAAAAGTTCATATAAACATAGATCCGCAAACGCTTCGTTTTACCGATCTACAGGGTGTTGAAATTTCAATTTTTTTTGGTTTTTTCTTTGTAACTCCAGCACTTTTTGAGATATTTAGCTCCCTGTACTTCAACTGAACACCCTGTATTTCAAGTTAGCATTTTTATATAGTGTCTCTTTATTTCTTCGATAAACTGAACATTTTATACAGGGTGTTAACGAGCTTATAATTTTTAAACGGCTAATCATAAAAGCGGTTTTCTCAAATATATTTTATTTTGCTTTAACTGTTTGTTACAGTGACACAAAATTTTTGTATCTCCTGTACAGGGTGTTTCATAAAAATCCCCTCTTTTAAATTCACATTAACCAAATTTTATGAAATAGGACGTCTTCTTTTGTTAGAATAACATGTACGAATAATGTATTTTTGAAAAGTAGAAGTGTATATCATTCAAAATACATACAAAAATACAGGGTGTTCCATTTAAAAAAATAGGTTACTGTGAATTTAAAAGAGAAGATTTTGATAAAACCCCCTGTATTGGTAATGCATAATTTCTGTATCACCGTAACAAACTTATAATAAAATAAAACATTTTTGAGAAAACCGCACGATTTTATAATTAGCTATTTAAAAATTATAAGCTCATTAAAGGGGCTACTTTTCATTGGGACACCCTGTATAAAGAATGACTTTTCTTTCTAGGGATTCAATTGCCATTTTTTGATAATCAGCTTTTCCAGTTCCACGTCCATTCTGATCCAGTCTATCACACTACAGTAAAATAAAATAAAAAGCGACTTTTCTTCATCAATTCCCGAAAGCAATTCCCGTGCAATTTCGCGTTTCCGCCGCGTTTAAATAAACATTAAACGCGCCCGATCGTCCGTCGTACGTTCTCTCTTCCCGCAGGAGTAGCACCTGCACTTTAAAAAGCGCCTCGTCGCCGAAAACGCGTCGTCCCCGGGAAACCCAATTTTCCTTCGCGAGATAAACGCCGCCGTGCGGGGATTAATGCTGGAAATCTCCAAGAAGTCCCGTCGGCAAATCCGAAAAGACAATACATCACTTCGAGGGCACAATAACTGTAGCTGACGCGCAGACGTTTTTTTTTCTTCTTTAATTAAACCTCGGGTTAATTATTAAAATCGCGAATTTACGTCGCGCCGTTTAATTTTTACGATTTTTCGACGTGAAACGAGATGGGTTTTTTATATCTCGCCCAAAATCCAATCTCTCGAAAAGAACCGTTAATTAATTGTACGAAAACCGTAGAGAAATCAAAAATATTACACCAGATTCCATATAAAATCGTAGATTAAGTTTAGTATTCGACTACTCTGAAATTTACTTATTCCTAATTAACTATACGAATTTCACTGATTAATTTTTTATATAGGTCTCCAACATTGTCTTATCTTCTTCGGGGCGCGACAAAGCCGGATACCATTAATCCGAAAGTGATCAATCTTCGTCATTAAATCTATTATGACTCCTCGGGGCCGCTTTCTCCGGAAACTACAAAGAACACGGATTGTATTTTTTGCTCCGGGTTTGTCCGGGAAGCGCTATCGTTAAATAGCCGTTGGCAGATAAAACGATCGCTGACAAATTTCGTTAAATTCGGTTTTTGCTGGCCCGCCGTTTAAACTGTAATTTGCTATTCTGCGACGTTGACGAGAAGAAAAACTCCTTCTTTTGTAGTGTAAAATATATTTTGAGTATACTTACTAAAAATATTATAAAGCAAAAATAAGGTTCTATTATCCCGTTAGATTTCTCGGATTCTCCACAATTTTTGAAATATAAGGTTACCTACGTAACAAAAATTTTCATATATCTTCCAGTTCTGGAGTTAGTTCGATTTTTGTGTGAATATGGACCGAATTAAAAACTTATTTTCCCCATAACTTCTCCCAACGGATGCGGTTTATAAAGCATTTTTAAAGAACATATTATATGGGTTTAATTATTAAAGTTTGGGTAGTTTTAACGAAATACCGAATTTTTAATTGGAAGAACCAGCAAATTAATGACCTATCCGAATAATATTATAGGTGTTATTGTCATACATATAGGGTGTTTCTGAAATAAGTGATCAAACTTTGGGAGCAAGTATACAGAGACCACGGTTTGTAGAATAATTATAATTATTAATAATTATAGAGACCCTTAAAATATGACAAAAACTTAAATGTCATTTTATCGAAATGTAAAGTTTTTGAAAGAATTCATTCCTACTAGATTTTTAAAGATGACAATAGTTTAATTATTTTGAGTATCAGAATTTTAAGTCATTTTTCGTGAAAACGGTTCACTTTACGGAAAATCAACAAGTATACCTCTTTTATGTAGAAAACTTTATTCTTTCATATTCTTTAAACAAATCAATAAAATAGGTTAAAATAAAAAAGTTAGGTTCATCACTACCTTTGCTATTAATGAAATTATTAATAAAAATAACTACCTCTTCAAGAATCCATCTTTAACACCCTGTATACCGATAACCAAGAACATTTCGATAAAATGACATTTAAGTTTTTGTCCTATTTTGAGATTCTCTATATACTTGTTCCCAAAGTCTGACCACTTATTTCAGAAACACCATGTATATTGTTTGGAATTGCTCCTAATCATCGTATAATTAATGTACATGCATGATTTTATTATAAAATTTTCCCTCAGTTCAGTTGGAATATTCATTTAATTGTAATATTTCCCCGCGGTGCAGTTGGGATATATTTGTAAAATCAGCAACACGTGTCCGAATTTAACCGGGAGTTGTTTTTCTCCTTTTCTGCTAAACCGCCGCAACGGACCGCAGGTATTAAATGAACTCGGTAATTACTTTCATTCCCGACGTAAAGCTCGTTAGCGGGTTGATTTTCGTATTTAATTATCAGCAATTTTCGCCGACGTTTCCAATTCGGTCGGAGATTTCACATTAATTTAGTGCGACCAGATAATTGAGAAAATGGGTTTATTAAGTGCGACGTTTAAGTGGTAATAAGTGCGTAGGTATATTTACGAATACTCGTCGTTTTATTATATTTTTCATCATATTTTTAGTCGTTAATATGTCGTAAAGGCGTAATAAAAGCGCCGCGATTTTCTTTAATATTAGCATGCATGTGGAAGTTTTTGCGTGTATCGTAAAAGTTTTTCCAAAAAGGAAAATTCGAGCTAATGTGATTCAAATTTAAGCGTTATTAAATATACCAAAATCATTCGCTAATGCATGAGTTACAATAAAATCTGTTGGTTTCATTTCGAAATTATTGTAACGACCCAATTACGCTGCCGTATTTCCCAGTGGACAGGAAAACCCGGAAAAAGTATTACAGAATGCAATAGTAGCGACGCGCGTTCGTTATCTCCGAGATTTTTACTCGAAATTACATCAATTTAACGCCAGAAAGGCCGTAATTTCATACCTAGATACGCGCTAGTTCGTAGGGCAATACGGTGGCGTATTTTTCTAATTTATCACATAGAACATTTGCTCTGCACGTATACCTATAATAAAGAATTATACGGTGTGTGCCTGGATGGGGTTAGCAAGAGGAAAAATCGTTATTTTTTCACTAAATTTAAATTTTTCATAAAATTCGACCTTTCGTTAACATCAAGCACTGTATACAGGATACATGTCTCAGTTGATACTTTTAATTCTAAGCAACTTTTTAAAGTAATTTTTTTTAATATTCTGGAAAATAAGAGAGCATGTTTTTTTTCATTTTTTAATTATTAAAAAGTTAGTTAATACGGCCCTAAATCATTAAAAGTTAAAGGAACTGCTCAAAATTGTCGCCATTTTGATTGGAAACGCTTTTTGGAAATACTCTCTTTTAATAATCAGCATGTCCACCAATTCATTAATTGTATGAGCCATTTTCAATTCAACAATCGAAAAATTAATTTTTTGTCATTGAGTATATATTACTTTTTTGACAACTGTATGGTAATGGCAGTTACGTAGGTATTGGAAAATATTCA